>OX940790.1:0-1409235 GCA_954870985.1 Trifolium fragiferum | reverse complement strand
CTGCAATAGCATTTTGTCATCCAATAATGAATGAATTTATTGTTCGTATTTTGTGATTTCTAAATCAAGCATATTCCAGATACTAGCATGGCATAACTTTCTATTCTTTCTTTTCTAATTCACGACGAAGTGTTGCTATCAAATTGTACTCAGAGAGACATTTTCATTCTTGAAAATGAAAGTAGTTGTCCCTTTTCTAATGAAAATAAAATTGTTAGTAAACGGAATGTTTCATCCTTCTTGACTCTTTTAATTCACTTTTTTAGTTAAAGGTGAGAATAGTAGTAAAAGAGTGGCAATTCTCTGATGGTTCTCATAGCTTGACCAACCTACATGCCAGTTCTCCAAAATCACTTAAGGGATCATCAAATCTTCTTTCAAAAACTGGAAGGAAACTTAAGATAACTGTTGTGGAAGCAAAGGATCTAGCTGCGAATGACAAAGTTGGAAAATTTGACCCTTACATTAAGTTGCAGTATGGAAAGGTGAGAAGAAGTACTGATTGCCTGTTTGACTCTTTTTAAGTCTTAATGCTTTATCATATACTGATGAACTGAGGTCTCTTATTTGATGTAATATAAGTTCATAATAACACACTTTACCTGATTCATTAATGATAATTTGTTCAGGTTGTCATGAAAACAAAGGTTGCTCCTCCTCCTACTCGACCAACTCCTGTCTGGAATGAAACATTTGAAGTAGATGAGAATAGTGGTGATGAATACCTAAATGTGAAATGCTTTAGTGAGGAAATTTTTGGAGATGAAAACATTGGTAGTGCACATGTAAATTTGGAAGGACTGGTAGAAGGGTCGATCAGGGATGTATGGGTCCCACTTGAAGGAGTGAATTCTGGTGAATTAAAACTTAAAATAGAAGCAATTAGGGTGGACGACAAAGAGGGCTCAAAGGTATGTTTCTTTAACAGGAAATTACAGTGATTCTTGCAAAGCTGAATTTTTAACTTAGGCACGTTTGTTTTTCTAAAAGCCCTACTCCTTTGAAATGGACACAGGGTCCAGCTTCAGGCACAGCCAAGGCTAATGGTTGGATTGAACTTGTTCTTATTGAAGCAAGGGATCTTATTGCTGCTGATCTTAGAGGGACAAGTGATCCTTATGTGAGGGTAAACTATGGAAACTTGAAGAAAAGAACAAAGGTTAGAAAACTTCATCCGAAGTTCCTCTTGCATAAATCGATGTCCTTACGATTTTCAAATTTTATTACCATCGAATTGTATCTGCTTATGGTGTTATACTGGCATGACACAATTGATTAATTGGTCACATAACTGTTATTATTTATTTCACACTTGTAAGGTTTAATTTACTGTGGCATTATTATCTGGTAGGTGGTACACAAAACTCTCAACCCTCGATGGGACCAGACATTAGAATTCCAAGACGATGGAAGTCCCCTGATACTGCACGTGAAGGACCATAACGCTTTACTACCCACATCAAGTATAGGTGAATGTGTTGTAGAATATCAAACATTGCCTCCAAACCAAATGTCTGACAAGTGGATACCTCTCCAAGGGGTGAAAAGTGGTGAGATCCACATCCAAATCACAAGAAAAGTTCCAACAAAGCAAACGAGACAATCTTCGGACTCTGAACCTTCTTTGACTAAATTACATCAAATTCCTAGCCAGGTGAGATTGTCTTGCATCTCCCAAAAACACAAACATATACAATATAACCTTTGATTACCTTTTCAGTTCTCATGATGAAGTACTGTATTGAACTTTATATCAGATAAAGGAGATGACGAAAAAGATTCGGTCTTTAATAGAGGATGAAAATCTGGAAGAATTGTCTACAACTTTAAGTGAGTTAGAAACACTAGAGGATACACAAGAAGGGTATATAGTCCAGTTGGAGACTGAGCAAATGCTTCTTATCAGCAAAATAAATGAACTGGGCCAAGAGATCATCAATTCTTCTCCTTCCCTCAACAGAAGTTGAAAT
This sequence comes from Trifolium fragiferum, assembly GCA_954870985.1. Taxonomy (NCBI): domain Eukaryota; kingdom Viridiplantae; phylum Streptophyta; class Magnoliopsida; order Fabales; family Fabaceae; genus Trifolium; species Trifolium fragiferum. The sequence goes on along the minus strand of OX940790.1, from coordinate 1,407,265 downwards.
AATTGATCCTTAACAGCATCATAACACTATTTTATCAGATTTTGTACATGTTTTATCCAAGTCTTCTCCTAGCTACCCTCCACAATCCACATGATATGGTACATTTTTCTTTTTTGAAAAAGAGACAAGAGTATACAACTACATGTATACTTGATCCGTTGATCATTGTAATAACAACATAGTAATATTTTATTATCTGATTATTAAAGCAATTATTAGTTTGTGAATACTTTTTTATATTATGTTAAATATTTTATTTGATATATAAAATTTAGGTGGGTTCGCCGATATTCCTTTGCTTTGTATTTTGGGGGTCCTATGAGCAAAATATGAAAAGCTTAGAGAGTAAATTTCAAAACATCTACAATGGTCGATGACAAAGGGAAAGAGAGAATCCATAGTCTAAAATTCTATCTAGTTACGAATCATAATTTTGGTTTCTACAAGCACAATAATTCGACTATAAGTGGTCTCAAATTTGTACAAAAGTTGTTTATCGAGCAGAGATGGTTTTGAGGTTGGTTGCTACCACCATAAGCTTAGTCCTGCATATATAACTTTGTTCCAGCAACTTATTCCCTCTTGGGACATATCATTAAACACCATCAATCCAAACTTAAACCAAACTAAAACATAAAGATAAAACATAAAATAAGGAAGCACAGAAACATCAACAATCATACAATCCAAATATCTATGTTGTATCTATACATTTTATGTATGTTGATATCTTAATCGAAGATTAACAAAGAGAAAAACAATACAAAATTCAGAAATTGTACATATACACGTCATCTATTATTACAGTTCTTGGTAGTAAGTAAGTATTATAGCATTTTTGTGTTGAAGAATTTGTGAACTCAAATCTTGTAGATTTGTACAGCGCCGAACGGGAGGATTAGTTATATGGAGGTCGGGAAGTGTTATGTGGGTGTACCGCGGTGACAATTATCAATGTCCAACAAATGATGAAATGAGAGATTCATTTATGTGTAAATGCACCCTAGGAAGTTGGGTGAGAGAGGTAGGCTCTAGGAAAACGGTTCCATTTGCTTGCTATATGCATGGTTTAATTTCAAATTGAGAGATAAATTGGAACAACAAATATTGTCCACTATTTCTTGGGAACTGAGAGAAATTATATGGTCAATAATTTTGATTATCTCACTAACTTCATTAAGCTGAAAATCATCTTAAATAATGCTATATTACATAGCCACATAGGAGTAATTTGTTTATATATAAAAAAAAAAAAAAACAAATATATCAAAAAAAAAAAAAAAGGAGTAATTTGTTTCAAGATTATAGAAACAACGAATGTTACTTGCCGAGGACCATTCACGTGTGATTTACTTCTTTTTTCTTTTTTTTGACGGATGTGTGATTTACTTATTACACCAAAAATAACTCAATTTTGACAAAGTCAAAATTAAGACTAATATCAATTGATTTCAAAACACTCAAATTAGTAAAATAATAATTAAAATAATAATCATCTCATTAAATAATAAAATAAATAGAATATAAAATAATTAATATTATTATATAATTACAATATTATGCGTACATCTCCTAATCTAAAATATTTGCCCTACAAACGGGACAGGTGTCACGCTTTGATACGACAACGGACATACATTCTTCGCATAATATATGTCCGCACGGCAAGACGGAATATGTTTGAGTGTTCGCAAACTCATGCAAACACACTACACACTCCGTCTAGAGCTGTAAAAATGGATCGGGCTATCGGGCCGGCCCATTAGCCCTATAGTTTTGCACGGGCCGGGCTTTTAAAAAAAAGTTGATCGGCCTTATCGGGTCGGTCCTTCGGGCCTATATTTTTAATGGGCCGGCCCCACGGGCTTTTGGGCCGACCCTTTAAAGAGTTAAAAAAAATATTTTTAAAAAAAGTCTAAAAATATTTTTTGCTAAAAATAAGGAGCTTTAGTTACCATTAAATCTTTAGATAATTAAGTAACAAAAGATGAGATTTGTTAGTTAGAAGATAATTATTAAACCAAATTTGTTGTTTTTTTAAGATTAAACCAAGTTTGTTATGATTATCTTTATTTGAAAAAAACTAATAACAACTTAATCAATCATTATAAATAGTTTTATTGTCCATTGAATTTATTTTGTAAAAAAAAATAGTCAAAAAAAAAAAAAGTTTGACGGGCCGGCCCATCGGGCCATGTAGGTCTTTGCTTATTGGGCTGGGCTTAACGGGCCGGGGCCATGAGGCTTAATGGGCTGGCCCACTAAAGTCCCTTTAAATGGAATGGCCCCTGGGCCGAGGCTGATCGGGCCGGGTCGGCCCCTTTTGACAGCTCTAACTCCGTCTGACCAAATTGAGGAGGGTTAGAAGTGTCATATGTTGACACTCTTACCCTCTCTCGTCGAGCCGGATAACTTATTTAAAGTGCGATTTTCCGCGCTCTACATTTCAAATAATCTTTAATTACAATGACTATAAATGCTATTAAAACTATGATTGCAACAACCCCTAAAAGTCCAAATATTACTCCTAATAGTATTTTTTTGCCTAAATCGCCTAGACCTTCAAGGTCATTAGACTTGCGCAGCAGGTCATTTTCCTCTCCTGCACAATAAGACATTGCATTAATTACTAATTTATATAGAGCCTTAATCAATAATTTGTACCAACCAATAGATCATGTAAGACCATATAATATATCATACACTGCCCTATTTTTGGTCTAATATCATATAAAATTTAGGCTTAAATATGCAATTGGTCCCTGCACTTAGGGGTCGTTTGAGTTTTAGTCCCTACAATTGAAAAACCTTTCAAACAGGGACTACACTTTCAATCAACTTTTAAAAAGGTCACTGGGCTGACTTTTTTGATGATGTGTCATGTTTTTGCATACGTGGCACTGTCGACTCACTAAAAAACAATTCAAAAGGACAAAATTGCCCTTCTTCCTCCTTACTTCTCCTTGCTTCTTGAAACCACCATCTTCTTCCTCTCTCACGCTTCAATCTCAATTCTCAATCACCAACAACAAAATGCATAAAACTTGCAACATCAACAACTGAAGCTCATAAATCGTAGATCTGAAAATCAAAAAATAAAATACAAATTAGGGTTATTAAAGATGAAAGGGGTTTTTCAAATCGAAGAAGAATAACAACCAATCTCCATCACAAGTTGAAAAACTCAGTTGCATTGGTAATAAAAACCGAACCGGACCGGCCGGTTCAACCGGTCCAACCCTGAACCGGACCAGTGTCCGGTCTATTAAGACTTGAAAACCCCCTGATTAAAAAACCGGAAAATAAACCGCCAAACCGGTTGAAAACCGGAAAAACCGGAAAAATCGCGGTTCATAAGGGTTCTCAGGATGAACCCGTTTTTTGTTTTTTCTTCCAAATTCAGGCAAAACAAAATCGATTCATTCCTTATTTTTGATTGCAAACAGACTGCTAAAAGTAAAAGAGGAAGAAAGTGATTGCTATTCACTAAGAAAACAAATGAGAAGAAGAAACAAGATAAAATGAAGATGTGAAAGAGATAGCCTTAGAATTTAATTCTGACAAAAGCAAAAAGTTGAGAGATTGGCTAAGTTCACTTTTCATGTGGAAAATAAATTAAGCGGCGGCTAGTTGTAATCTTGTCTTATATAGTAAGCTCTACTCATGTATAACTTTTAGGGTTTTAATGAAATGAATAAAATGGGCTTGGATCTTGGGCCAAAAACTAAACTACTAAAAACTTTTAGGGTTTTAAGGATATCACTTTTTTTGACGCAAACATACTAGTATACTACACCTAACCTTTCTCTAATTTGAAAAAAAAGAAAAAGGTAATTTTAGACTAATGGGAAAAAATCATACGGAATGAATTAAGTTGCATGGAAATGAATTAGTCCAATAGGAAAAAATCATATGGAATTATCACTTTTTGGCCCTTTAATACTTATTTTATTAATAGTTTGAAACTATCAATATTTGTGTATATAATTTAAAAATAAAGAATATATATATATATAAATAAATTTCGACTCCGGTTGAACTCCGATTAAACCCCGGTCCGACCTTAGAACCCTAAACCCATAAGTATGCCGGTTCAATATCCGGTCCGATTTTGATTACCTTGGTTGCAATATATTACAAATACCGCACCATTTAGGCTAATACAAAAACCATATAGTGTACTTCGTCGTTTATTAGCATTATTTAGTTTTAAGCGAATCTTAAGTCTCTAATTAATTACATAGTAGTATGTTGCATTTGGTGGAAATTGGATGATGAAGGACCAAAATGAAGAAGCTTCTTATACTGAAGCCACGGTTTAACCACCACAACAGAAGTAAACATTCTATGAACACCATTATAATCAACGGCTGAGATGTTAAGATAGTATTTCATCCCTGCCACCACTTGTTTCTCTGCTTCCACCACTTCCACAAACTTCAACGCCTCTCCGCCATTGCTTAAACCTTGTTTGTAATTGTACTCTTCCACCGCGAACCTCCCAATCTCCTGCACTTCCTTGTTTGTCGTCACGTCAGTAATCTCTGTTTTTGCTCCAACTATAACGCGTCCACATGACGCTGTTGAGAGGATGCAGAGTAAGGTGGTCATTAGTATCAATTGGTTGTTGTTCTTCTTCGATTTGAAAAACCCTTTCATCTTTAATAACCCTAATTTGTATTTTATTTTTCGATTTTCAAATCTACGATTTATGAGCTTCAGTTGTTGATGTTGCAAGTTTTATGCATTTTGTTGTTGGTGATTGAGATTGAAGCGTGAGAGAGGAAGAAGATGGTGGTTTCAAGAAGCAAGGAGAAGTAAGGAGGAAGAAGGGCAATTCTGTCCTTTTGAATTGTTTTTTAGTGAGTCAGCAGTGCCACATATGCACAAACATGACACATCATCAAAAAAATCAGCACAGGGACCTTTTTAAAAGTTGACTGAAAGTGTAGTCCCTGTTTAAAAGGTTTTTCAATTGTTGGGACTAAAACTCAAACGATCTCTAAGTACAGGAACCAATTGCATATTTAAGCCTAAAATTTATATAACTTTTGTATTTGACACAGTTAAGATTTTAACTTTTCTAGATTTCTTGTGTTTTGTTTATGTTAAGAGTGGTAACATTCAAACTAGAAAAACCCCAATGGAGGAAGAACAAGCACGAGTTGTGTATCTGTTTTATTTGATCTGGTGGCTAAATGTCATCTGGACCATGGTGGAAAAAAACTATACTTCCCTATGTGATCTATTGACGCTTCAATAAAGTATCATAAATATGAAAGAAAGTGATATATTCTTTTTTCACCAATACACAAAGCTTTCTAAGAATTGTTTTCTGGAGCACCACCGGCCCGATTCAATAAAAATAACTCACACAAGAACAATATTTAATTAAATCATACTCTTACTAATTTTATTTTTTTTACTAAAGTTAGTAATTCAATAAATCAACATTTTCCTCATTTTCAAAAAACAAAATAAAAATGAGATGTATAGCAAATTTTGATTTTGTTCATAAAATTCAAAATGAAATATTTTCTATTCTTCCAAAATTATTTTATTTTATTTTTGATCCCTAATGAACAATTTATGTTTATACTAGTGTTAAGATTAATCGTAACTTCTTTCTATTCCAGATGTGTCTTATATAAAAAATAATGTTACCTTTATCTATTATTATGTCACACATTTGTATATGATAAAAAATTGTCAAAAATATATGAACATTATGTCCATTAGGGACCAAAAACAAAATATAAATTTTTTGAGAGTGCAAACCATTTCATTTTTGAAACAAAAATAAAAATCCACTATATTTTGAGAATGAAAATTATGTAACCTTTTAAAAAGATATGTATAATTTTCTTTTTAATTCCCAAAACATATTATTAAAACAAGTCTACCGAACAATTTTTTTTTCTTCATTTTCCCTTCTCTAAAATAATTTTCAAAAATAGTATTGCCAAACAAATATTTTTTTATTTTATTCTCAAAAACAATTTTTAAAAATTGATTTGAAAAGCTAAAAACAAAACACAATCAAAGAACCGGTGCATGTATGTACGTGCACTTGGTGTGTGTATGTACGTGCACTTGTGCATGCGTGCATACTTTTGTATGTGTTAAAATAAGACTACATATTAGTTCTAAAAACAAAACACAATAAAATAAGCTGAAGCAGAGAGTTATATATAGACTTACCAGCTGAAGCAGATACAACAAAGAGAAAGAAGAACAAGCCAACAACTTTTTTCCTTTCCATTGTGATCATCATCTTTTTTCCTTTGTCATTAGAAAGAAGTGTCATATGTTGACACTCTTACCCTCTCTCGTCGAGCCGGATAACTTATTTAAAGTGCGATTTTCCGCGCTCTACATTTCAAATAATCTTTAATTACAATGACTATAAATACTATTAAAACTATGATTGCGACAACCCCTAAAAGTCCAAATATTACTCCTAATAGTATTTTTTTGCCTAAATCACCTAGACCTTCAAGGTCATTAGACTTGCGCAGCAGGTCATTTTCCTCTCCTGCACAATAAGACATTGCATTAATTAATAATTTATATAGAGCCTTAATCAATAATTTGTACCAACCAATAGATCATGTAAGACCAATTTTTGGTCTAATATCATATAAAATTTATATAACTTTTATATTTGACACAGTTAAGATTTTAACTTTTCTAGATTTGTGTTTTGTTTATGTTAAGAGTGGTAACACTCAAATTAGAAAAACCCCAATGGAGGAAGAACAAGCACGAGTTGTGTATGTGTTTTATTTGATCTGGTGGCTAAATGTCGGCTGGACCATGGTGGAAAAAAACTATACTTCCCCATGTGATCTATTGACTCTTCAATAAAGTATCATAAATATGAAAGAAAGTGATATATTCTTTTTTCACCAATACACAAAGCTTTCTAAGAATTGTTTTCTGGAGCACCACCAGCCCGATTCAATAAAAATAACTCACACAAGAACAATATTTAATTAAATCATACTTTTACTAATTTTTTTTATTTACTAAAGTTAGTAATTCAATAAATCAACATTTTCCTCATTTTCAAAAAACAAAATAAAAATGAGATGTATAGCAAATTTTGATTTTGTTCATAAAATTCAAAATGAAATATTTTCTATTCTTCCAAAATTATTTTATTTTATTTTTGATCCCTAATGAACAATTTATGTTTATACTAGTGTTAAGATTAATCGTAACTTCTTTCTATTCCAGATGTGTCTTATATAAAAAATAATGTTACCTTTATCTATTATTATGTCACACATTTGTATATGATAAAAAATTGTCAAAAATATATGAACATTATGTCCATTAGGGACCAAAAACAAAATATAAATTTTTTGAGAGTGCAAACCATTTCATTTTTGAAACAAAAATAAAAATCCACTATATTTTGAGAATGAAAATTATGTAACCTTTTAAAAAGATATGTATAATTTTCTTTTTAATTCCCAAAACATATTATTAAAACAAGTCTACCGAACAATTTTTTTTTCTTCATTTTCCCTTCTCTAAAATAATTTTCAAAAATAGTATTGCCAAACAAATATTTTTTTATTTTATTCTCAAAAACAATTTTTAAAAATTGATTTGAAAAGCTAAAAACAAAACACAATCAAAGAACCGGTGCATGTATGTACGTGCACTTGGTGTGTGTATGTACGTGCACTTGTGCATGCGTGCATACTTTTGTATGTGTTAAAATAAGACTACATATTAGTTCTAAAAACAAAACACAATAAAATAAGCTGAAGCAGAGAGTTATATATAGACTTACCAGCTGAAGCAGATACAACAAAGAGAAAGAAGAACAAGCCAACAACTTTTTTCCTTTCCATTGTGATCATCATCTTTTTTCCTTTGTCATTAGAAAGAAGTGTCATATGTTGACACTCTTACCCTCTCTCGTCGAGCCGGATAACTTATTTAAAGTGCGATTTTCGGTAGACTTGTTTTAATAATACCGTGGTGACAATTATCAATGTCCAACAAATGATGAAATGAGAGATTCATTTATGTGGAATCAACAATAGCCTGAGAACATGACACCTGAGGAGATGGAGTTTGACCGGATGCTTGATGATTTCGGTCCTCGGTTTGTTGATTGGTGGGGTACATGAATACTCCCTGTTGATGCAGATTTGCTACCGCCTACGGTTCCTGATTACAGAACACCTGTTAGGCTTCTTCCTGCCAAAATGCATCCGCGAATCACCAACGACGAGCACACAAATATGCTGAAACTTGCCAAAGCTCTTCCTTGTCATTTTGCCTTGGGTAAGCCAAACTCATGTGTCAACGTATTTTATTAAATTGTTCGTTTCTTTTGATGATGTGAATCTTGTCCTGACTTTTATAAAGGGAGAAATAGAAATCTTCAAGGTCTCGCATGTGCCATTCTTAAGCTGTGGGAGAAAAGTTTGGTCGCAAAGATTGCTGCCAAGCTTGGTGTCCAGAATACGAACAATGAACTGATGGCTCTGGAACTGAAGGTTTGTTATCTGCAATTTCTTGTTTGGTGCCAGTTTCTTTTGAAATTAAGCATGTAAAGAGCTGAATGCTCCAGATCATTGACAAGTACTGACTGCTGATTAAGCCTGTATAATAGGCTGCAGAGCTGATTAGATAAAAAAAAAAAGAGGATGAAATTTTTAGAAAAAATAGTGCAATCAATTAGTATGTCCAAAGCCCCCTTGACTATTGAAACAAATTATTGTGCATATAACATGAGTTTATGATTCTATAGATTGAGAGAACTATGAGTTTCATCAGCAATTTGGTGATACACTAAAAAAACTGAGAACTAGTATGAGAACTATGAGATTAATAAAAAGGAAGTGATACACTAAAAGAACTAGTATGTGTTCTCCCATTATGCTCAATATGTAGTTCACCAGGTAAATTTAACCACTTTAATGTTATCGTACAAATAAATATATCATATTGAAGATACCAATCTGATTTACACATATCATATTTGTGTGTTCTTTTAGCTTGAGTGCCTGTCAAGTCCACAATAATTATTTGTTGCTTTGGTATTGTATGTGCTTTGGAATGCACGGCAACAGTAATACAAACACACATACAGAGAGGGGATGTTAGAAGCGAGAAAGATGAAAAAAATAGAGTAAATTTAATGTGTTCTTTGATACTACTATAAGAGAGATAACAGAAATAGAGAAGCTAATTAATTATAAAAGTACTACAATACCTTTGAGTTAAAAATATTCTATGTAGTTGAATTTAATTTATCTTTGATTTCATTAATTACTTTATTAAATGGCTTAATTCAGGTCAAAAACTAATATGAGCTATGGGCATAGAAAGAGGGAGACTAATATGAGCCATGATCTTCTTATTACTCATACCTCATTTGAAAGTTACCTTTCAATCTCTGTTACACTCCGATCCCAATAAAAATGTGATTAAAAAATTATGTTACAAAATATAGCGAGCAAGTTCTATCTTCTACTTTGTATTTAAGGGTAAAATTGAAAATTTGGGGGCCCTCTGAGCAATATGAAAAGCCTAAAGAGTAAATTTCAAAACATTTACAATGGTCCATGAAAAAGGGAAAGGGATAATGCATAGTCTAAAATTCTATCCAGTTACGAATCATAATTTTGGTTTCTGCAAGCACAATTCGACTATAAGTGGTCTCAAATTTGTGCAAATTAACCACATGCCCGAAAGTTGTTTATCGAGCAGGGATGATTTTGAGGTTGGTTGCTACCACCATAAGCTTAGTTTTTGCATATATACAAGACTCTATTCCAGCAACTTATTCCCTCTTGGGACATATCATCAAACACCGTCAATCCAAACTTAAACCAAACTAAACATAAAGATAAAACATAAAATTAGGAAACACAGAAACATCAACAATCATACAATTCAAATATCTAAAAGTAGGAAGCATACATAAGTCTAAACCACAATATAGCAATGGTGATTTTGGTGGAAGGCGATACAGGTCACAAATTCACAATCTGCATTCTGCAGGTAGGTGGTCATCTACTGCAAGGATATTGATCGCTTCAATGTGTTTGTCTTCGTTTAAAGGTTCCCAGCCGTAGAGTAATGGGCCGCTTATAATTTTTTCCACGATGGTAAATCAGAGAAAATCCTTTGGGAAGTCTATCTATTGCTACAAGTATTCCACCACTCTTGTATTCCAATAAATTAGCTGTTTCTTCAACAAAAGCAAGGGTTTTTTGTCTTGTGATTAATTTCACAAGTTCTCGATGCCTCCAATGCAAACGCATATTCTCGATGACACCATCAAAAGCACCACATGTACCTACAGATGATCATAAGCAGCAGTTAGTATTATACCATTGCAACATAGCAACTCTCGTACAGCTGAAGATTACCCACCAAGTTGCAAGTGCACCTTCATTCTTAAACCAACCACACGGAACATACCACGTTCTTCATCTGTGATCATTTCCCCCCTGTTACCAGGACCAGCTGGAACCATAGATGCATCTATTTTAGTTGATATATTTTCTGCTCTTGATTTTTTGACATCGGCCAGTTCATGTATCTAGAAGTGTAAATACGAATAACAAAATTAAGTTAAAAGTTGATAAGAAAACAGAAATCACAAAACACTTTCAGAGATTTAAATAAGTATTTTTTTATAGAATCATAATAGCTATAATATATATTATATATAAGATAATTACACATGAACAAATGGAAGACGGGCAACAAGCCGCGCCACTAAACCTTTCTGTATGGCAAAACCCAATCTTTGAAAAACTACATTCAAAGACCTAGGCGACACAATATTACTATGCGTGATCTTTTGAACTCTTTTTAAAAGGCGACACAATAAGTATTAGAAATATAAATAAGTGTATAGAGCAGAAACAAAATACGGCAAGTTGAATCAGGCTTTTTATTTCAGATAAAGCAAAAGATCCAAGCAAATATTACCAAACAGCAAGCAGACAAACATGCCGCATTAACAATTAGGGAAAAATAATAAGCTGAAAGGATTTATATTATCATGAATCCAGAATTCCAAACTTAGGTCTACTAACCAACCAAGTTCTACTGCTGCTTATTTTTGTTTTTACTTAATTCTTCAGTTCAATAGACATTTAAGCTTGCTGAAATTAGTCCCTAATGGTTTGATCCAATGCTCCAACAATGCATCAAATGTTGAGTGTTAATAAGACTTTTTGCAAAAAATAATTTCTAAGGCTTTATGTGCAAAATGAAGTTACCATATTTATAAGATTCAAAAATCCCTCAATGTCATGCCTGACTTCATAAATTGAATTATTGAACCACAGGTTCGCGAGATATGTTTTTCTGCACAATTAGCAAACAGCCAACCGCTCCAACTAATGGATTTGGAAACCTAATTTCAAAGTTCAGGTATATAAATAGAAAGTTAAGACCATGCATCATAATGCCAAAGGATAAAATGACTTCTCAAAAGTTGCTCTTGCCATGACACAACGACATTAATAAACCTATCCCCTTTAAAGTAAGCCATTTATGATTTATATTCCAACAAGTACTCTCAATAAAGCATAACTACTTTCTCAACCATGTATAAACTTCATAAAACAAGTAGATACTTACAACAGCTAATTTATGTTCAATTTTTTTCATAAGCCTAACATTCTTGGTTTCAGAAGCCTTTTTCATCTTCTCATATTCTTCAATAGATAGCTCCCTTCCCCAGGCTGCTTCAGCCTCATTGAACTCAGCCAATGATTCTGCTTGTGCAGTAGTTACATCTTCCCCAGTTACACCAACAGCTCTGCATCGCACCTTCGCCTGAACATCCAGCATCTGTTTCGTCAATTGCTGTCTTTCAGATAAAATGGCAGCCATGCTGGTTGGAACAAAGTCCTTCCCACGATATATTACGATGTGATATTTATTCCTTAGCAGTAAGGTACCTCCTGTTAATTTCTGGACCAGAGAAAAAACTTTTCAAACCAATAAAACTAGTGCATTATTCTCTTTTCTTAAAATATAATGATATCATGACAAGGGTACAAAAGAATGCACATTGCAACCCGGGGTGGTGGTGCTCGGAAGACATTACTTAGGCTTAACTTATGTCTTAAGTATTTGTGTAAGTGTATGGAAGGACTTTAAGTAAATAGCTGACAATATATTCATAAGCAGTTTTTCAGCTTATTTTCATTAGCTTGTAATTTATATATTTCTCATACCACCAATGAATGGCAATTTTGTAAAGTAATTCATAATTTTTCTTTCTCGTACAAAATTAACTACATATCTTTAGACATATAGAGTATATGATAAACACTTACTTTTTTTTCAAAATTGAGGAAGGGGGAACTTATATTGAATTAAAGTGATACTAATGGTCATTTTACAACTACCCCGGAGGGGATTTGAACTTTGTCTCTTGAGGTTATAATGTTAAACTCTTACCACTGAGCTGGCACCTCATGAACAAAAGTTGTGACTGCTGGGACTCAAACTCAGAAAATGATATGATAAACACTTACTAAATAAACACGTCACTAAATTATTAACCCCCCCCTGTAAATAAGATTTAGCTTTATCCACATTGAAAGTGTATGTGTGTTTGTATTACTGTTGCCGTGCATTCCAAAGCACATACAATACCAAAGCAACAAATAATTATTGTGGACTTGACAGGCACTCAAGCTAAAAGAACACACAAATATGATATGTGTAAATCAGATTGGTATCTTCAATATGATATATTTATTTGTACGATAACATTAAAGTGGTTAAATTTACCTGGTGAACTACATATTGAGCATAATGGGAGAACACATACTAGTTCTTTTAGTGTATCACTTCCTTTTTATTAATCTCATAGTTCTCATACTAGTTCTCAGTTTTTTTAGTGTATCACCAAATTGCTGATGAAACTCATAGTTCTCTCAATCTATAGAATCATAAACTCATGTTATATGCACAATAATTTGTTTCAATAGTCAAGGGGGCTTTGGACATACTAATTGATTGCACTATTTTTTCTAAAAATTTCATCCTCTTTTTTTTATCTAATCAGCTCTGCAGCCTATTATACGGGCTTAATCAGCAGTCAGTACTTGTCAATGATCTGGAGCATTCAGCTCTTTACATGCTTAATTTCAAAAGAAACTGGCACCAAACAAGAAATTGCAGATAACAAACCTTCAGTTCCAGAGCCATCAGTTCATTGTTCGTATTCTGGACACCAAGCTTGACAGCAATCTTTGCGACCAAACTTTTCTCCCACAGCTTAAGAATGGCACATGCGAGACCTTGAAGATTTCTATTTCTCCCTTTATAAAAGTCAGGACAAGATTCACATCAGCAAAAGAAACGAACAATTTAATAAAATACGTTGACAGATGAGTTTGGCTTACCCAAGGCAAAATGACAAGGAAGAGCTTTGGCAAGTTTCAGCATATTTGTGTGCTCGTCGTTGGTGAGTCGCGGATGCATTTTGGCAGGAAGAAGCCTAACAGGTGTTCTGTAATCAGGAACCGTAGGCGGTAGCAAATCCGCATCAACAGGAAGTATTCCTGTACCCCACCAATCAACAAACCGAGGACCGAAATCATCAAGCATCCGGTCAAACTCCATCTCCTCAGGTGTCATGTTCTGAGGCTGTTGTTGATTCCACATAACTGAATCACTCATTTCATCGCCTCCCTTTGAACTATGTCGGTCCCCATTTGTTGGACATTGATAATTGTCACCGCGGTACACCCACATAACACTTCCCGAACTCCATATAACTAATCCTCCCGTTCGGCGCTGTACAAATCTACAAGATTTGAGTTCACAAATTCTTCAACACAAAAATGCTATAATACTTACTACCAACACTAGAACACAATATGAAACAAAACTATGGATCAAAAGGGGAAGGCCGTTGACATAGGAGAGATAGAGCATATAGTGATAATCCGAAGGTAACATTGTATTGATTGATTAAAAGATGTGAAAGGGTTTACTCAATTGATTGTCTTATTTATAGAGCTCAATTTCACCAACAAATTGAGTATCTAACTCTTAACTGAAACTACCTTCTATGTTTGGATAAACAACTTAACAATGCATTTATAACATAAACTTTTAAGGTACATTTGGTGGTCAGGATAAGAGACGGGATATGATAATTGTATCTATTGTTCCTTGCTTCATATCATATTTTGCGCACCAGACAGACCCTTATCATATAAATGTTATTAGTGTATAAGCTATTTCATAAAGTCAAAACTATTTGTATACAAGCTATAAGTTGGTTTTATAGGTTATGACGAGAGCTTACATGTCATAAGTTGTTGCCATAAGCTGTTTATGTGAGTACGCCATATAAGCTCAAATAATTCAATCAAGGAAATGAAAGGAACCTGAACGATGAGATGAGCGAGGTTCATATTGTGAGCAAGTAGGTCATGAAACTTGAGCTTCACCAATTCATTGTTTTTCCATTGATGATGAATTCTGTGGAGCACGGGACGGGTGAGGCCAGATTTAGGGATACTCACTTTCTCCTTTAGATGAATTCCAATTTTTCGCAATCGACTCAGTTCTTCTTTCGCCAAACACGGCGCTGCTATTACTTCATTCTTCTTCTTCTTCTTCTTCTTCTTCTTCGTTACTTTCGGATCCACTTCGTTCTCCGATGGGATAACAGCCTCGTCGGAGCAAATCCATTCTCGGCGCAAGAAACGATCCCCTGGCAATGGGAATAGGGTTAGGGTTGGTTGATGGTGGTCTGATGATAAATTGCGAAATTGGAGAACGATTCGGTCGATGGCGTTGGATGGATTATGATTATGATTGTTATCTTCTTCTTTGTTGTTGAAATTGGATTTTGTTGAGAGAGAAGAGAAAGAGTTGAAAATGGCGCAAAGTGGTACGAATTTGAATTTGGATGATGTAAAAGTGAGTGTGTTCAGTGTTGAAGAGAGCATTGATAACACTTCAATCTCAATTCTTCCTCTTCATTCTATCTTTCTTTTCGTATGGATTCATGTATTACTACAATTGAGACTTTTATATTCATCCATTGTTATTTGATTAATCAAATTAGGAGCTAGTGAAATGTCAAATACCTCTTTTAAAATTTCTTAAATACTCCGTGTAATTTTAAAATAAGTAAATATTTTATTGCAATTATAAAATATCAATCAAATATCTCGTCCAAATGATATTACCTTTATTGTTCATGTATTCTCCTATTTCGACCATTTCACTTGATGCATCGTTCCCGCTGATGGCTCAGTCGCTGAGTAAATCTCTCGCCTCGAGTTCGATCTACAAGATGGAGACTTTTTTACGTAATATGCAGCTCGAAAAATTGAAATCTATACCTTATATGCCGGTTAATAAAAACATTTAACTCTGACCAACGAGGTGATGACTTCTTTACGTAATCTGCAGCTCGAAAAATTGAAATATCTCAGCTCGAGTTCAATCAACGAGAATTTATTGTTACCGAGAGGGTATTTGTTATTATGCATAAGGAATATCCTTATGTATGGTGCATAAATAAATCTCTACCATGCATGCTTTAGTGCATTTGATTGATCAAAAAATCTAATTGATCAAAAAAGCATTGGATGGTGGAGATTTGTTTATGCACCATGCATAAGAATATTCCTTATGCATAATAACTCTACCCTTTGATTGACATTTTACAATTGCAGAGGGAATTTGCCTATTTCGAAATTGCAAAGCGGTAATTGACGAACTTTGAAATTGCAGAGGGATATTTGACATTTTATTCAATTATGATTCCTCAAAAAATTAAAAATAATTAAATTATCAATAATATTAATTTGATTATATTTGACATTAAATTATCAATAATCAAATGTTGAAGCCTACTGTTGGTTTATAATATGCAAGAGAGTTGGTTTTATCAACCCATTAATTAATGTCTAGGGTAACCAAGGATGAAAGAATTAACAAATAGTATAAAACAATATTTGGTAAGTAGATAATAATCAATTAATCAAGAAGAAAAGTTGTGAATATGCTAACATAATCTACCAGCTTTAAGCATTGACAGAGCACATAATAATATAATCTCACTAAAAAAACACAAATCCAACATCATACATGCATGTAATGTAAGTATATTGGTCAAAACATAGGTAATACCACTTCGTTCTGATCCTGCAGAGTCTTTGCAAATGAAGGCTAAAGAAATGATTGACAATGCTAAGATTCTAGGCATATTATTTTAGTTTCAAGACAAGAAAACACTTGCTGCAAATCTTCAAACTTCTTTACAAATTTTTAATCTCACTTCGGGTAGTGTTTTGTTTGCTTGTGTAATACTTTTGAAAGCTTGTTATTGGGTACACAAGACATTGCATCTATGGTACAAAATTATTATTGTGCAATCCATAAGAGCAAGGTATTTGTTCCCTATTACCTAAACTCCAACCTTTCGGACAAAGATATTTGTTTGGATATATTAATTGATTCTCTAGAAAATCATTGTGTTGCTGTCTTAGCTTCATGGCAGGGGTTGACTCATACTTCCATTTCCCATGAGCATCCGGAATATTGGAAGACCTTTTACAACCTTGAGGACAAGGTTTGTCTTCATGGGGTGGATAGTGATATCATTCATGTTATGTGGGTACCATGTGTGTTCGAGTAGTGTTATTTGAACACTAAAAAGAGTTGTTCTGGATAGACAACTCATTTTTTCAAGCAATGGGATCCGGGTAAAATTTATGCTAGGAGCAATTTCTACTATATTGAGGACAAGTTGATTTTGAAGGGATGGGTAATATTATGATCTTAGAGGCCCAAATAAGTGTCAAGCCCAAAATTAAATGTAGTGATGACTCATTTATATTCTAGAATAAGTTTGTTAGTATTTTGATTATGGAAAGTCCTATATAAACTTGTATTAGCTTATTCAATCATTATGAAATATGAGAAATTAGTATTTTCTTCTTATATTCTTAAAAAAATGAAAAAATAAATAAATTACCTAATGCAACTTGGGCCTATTATATTTCTATTGGGCCTATATTCATTACAATCTGAGTTTTGACACGATCAATCTCAGTTGAATAATCAATTTACTAGTTTCATCTAATTAGATAAGTTGTATATAGTATATTAATTTTAGGGTAAATAGGCTTATACCCCCTGTAATGAAAGTGTGTTTTGTTTTTTCCCTGTAATTTTTTTTTTGTGACTCGCCCCTTGGATGCACTTTTTAAATCGGTTATTTTGTTCAACCCGATTTAAAAAGTTTTGTTTTTAAATCGGTTATTTTGTTCAAACCAATTTAAAAAGTGCAAATTCCTTGCAGTCAAGGGAGGAAACCAAAAAAAATTATTTTGCAAGGGGAAAATTCACAACAACAAAAACTACAGGGGAGAAAAACAAAATTTGCCTATATTACAGAGGGTAAAGACCTATTTACCTTTAATTTTATTATAGTCTTGCAAAGGTTGAAACATAGCTATGAGACATTTTCGGCGGATTCTAGGGTGGGTGAGTGGATTAGGTCTCCCACCATGGGTAAGTTAACTGAACCGTTGGATGAAAGATGATGAGCAGAGAGAGATGATGAGAAGAGAGAGAAAATAAGTATAAGGTACAGAGAGTGCATGATATCATCTTTCATCCAACGGTTCAGGTAACTTACCCATGGTGGGAGACCTAAGCCACTCAGCCACCCTAGAATCCCCCTTTGATATGTTGGTGCAAAGAAATAATTTTGATTATCCTTCTTGGCACTTGTTAATTTATTTGTAACTAATAAGATTTTTTTCTTGTGCTTGGCTTGCAGCTTGACTTATAACATTGTGTACTTTATTTTTGGCTATTTGCTTCTTATGATATCAATGTGGTGGCTGAAGTTGGTTGTTGTTTTTCATGTCAGGTGCGTGTTAATAGGCAGTCCAAAACTCGTTTGATAGGACCAAACCAAACTGCCCATGTAATGTATATCCTCAAGATTGATCATGGTCTTATTTTTTTCTCAGCTATCGCCTATCAGACATTTGATAGTGACAAATCTGCAATTTTGTTTTGTCCTCCCTGCTATCATAGTTAGTGCAAAATGGAGAATTAATGTTCTTTTGCTTTTTGTGTTGACCATGTTTGCTTTTTATATTAGGGAGGACTTAATTTTTGGTGATTTTGCATTACTTTGTGTTTGTAGTTATAACCTTTTGCTAGCGATTAATTTGAGTTTTGAACAGTTTTTATTAGAGCTATATATGTTTGTGGTCTGTGTGTGATGATATGGAAAACAATTTAGGTCCAAAATATTGTCCGTGTGATGATATGGAAAACAATTTAGGTCCAAAATATTGTCCGTGTGATGCAGGAAAAAATAAGAGAAATTAGATGCCAAAAATGAAGAAAAAAAACAAAAACAGGGATTTCACATCCGTGTCGCCACAGACCGGTATAGATGAGACATTTTTTTTATTTTTTTTTTTTCGGTTTTCACCACCAGTTGAATTTGGTTCGGGGGTCAGTTCTGACATCAAGTGGTTCCAGCCCCCTCCCGATCGCAGTTGCGGGGGATCGAACCGTGGTCCTCCCTATCAAGTTCAGCGCCAATCACCACTGAACCAACTAACGATTGGTTATTTTTAATGATAATAAACTTAAGGCTTAATTGCATTTTTGATCCCCTATTTTGTAATATGTGCAATTTTGATCCCCCTATTTTAAAATCAAACATTTTGGTCCTCTAATTTTGATTTTTTTGCACTTTTGATCCCCACCTCATTTTTTACACAATTGACAACAAAAATGCTTATGTGGCAAAATATGAATCCACGTCAGCAATTTTTTTTTTAATAACAATTAAAATTTAAAACAATTAAGTTATTCAAAATAAATAAAATAAACTTTTAAATAATTATAAATACAAATTAAAAAACAAAAAAAAGAAAGAAAATTGCAAATTAAAAATAAATTCAGAAATCATCATCTTCCATCCCACTCATCCTAAGGCAAATTGCAAGTATTCAACACCAATATTTTGATTCAACCGTAGAATACAGGTGCTATCAACACCATCATCTTTTCTCTCAATATCACCACCACAAACCACAATTTTTAATCTCACCATCTATTTGTTTACATCAATAATCATCAACAACCCTTTCCCAAATCAAAATACTTAACATCAAGCAGCAAAAGAAATAACACAGGAGAACGAGACAAGTAGAAACGGAACAAAATAAGCAAAAAGATAAAGAAAGAAACAGTCGCCGCAGCATCACCATCGACCCTCTCTCTCCGGCGCGCCTCCCTCTATTGTCGTCAATCCCTTTCTCTCTCTCGGTCGAACCTTCTTTATCTTTCTCGCGTTCACATCTGTTCTATTTCTAACCTCTTATTCGTTTGTTTTTATACAGTATATTTAAAGAGAAAACTCAAATCACAATCCTTGTGTGATTGCAGATTTGACGAAAGATTTCAATTTTTCCAATTTTTTGTGTGAATCTTGTTGTTATTGTTAGATTTTGAAAAAAATGGTTGAAGTTGCTGGGTTGTGGTTTGAGTTCATGATTTCTGATTATTTTTTAAAGTTGTTGGATTTTGAAAGAAAAAAAAAGTATTAAAATGAAGAGATATGAAAGAAGATTTCTTTTGTTACAATAGAAAATATGAAAGAAGATTTCTTTTGGGTTTGGTTAATTTGTTTTTCTTTTTTGGTTTTTTATTAATATTTTTTGTTTTTTATTTAATTTAAATAATAAAAAAAGTGATGATATGTAATCTTATTTTGCTTATGTGGAACCCTATTTTGCCACATGTTCTTGCCACATAAGCGTTTTTGTTGCCAACTAGGTAAAAATGAGGTGGGGGACTAAAAGTGTAAAAAAAATTAAAATAGGGGGATCAAAATGTTTGATTTTAAAATAGGGGGACCAAAATCGCACATCTTGCAAAATAGGGGGACCAAAACTGCAATTAAGTCTAAACTTAAATTAATGTTGAGATTTCACATCCAACAAAAATATTAATCGATGTGATATGGGTTATATTCATCAACCGATGTGCAATGGGTTATACTTACTACATCAGCAAAGTTTACGAAATAATAAGCGCAAGCCATTGAATACAATGCAACGAACCTAGCAAAATATATTTTAGTTATGGGATAATTTCCCAATTATGTTTTGCTGGTGTCTAATATGAATCTGCTAAAAATATTTTTAAGACAGAATCTTATAATTTTTAGCAAAAAAAATAAAATAAAGTATTTGAGGGGTTCTCTTATCATTGGCTAAAAAATAACCAGACAGTTGTGTAAAAAAAATCACTTAATCAATTGAAAATACATAACAAAAAAAAACTATGTAGAATAATTTTATTTAGGAATATTATGTACTTTTTGATAGTTTATAATTATTTAAATTATAAAGATAAAAACATTTACTATCATAATCAATTGATCCATCGCACATGATCAACGATGACTTTATAGATACTACTTTAAATGTATTTTATAAAATTTCTGACTCCACTTTTATAGTAACGTATGATGTATTCATGCTTGTATAATATATGTAGTTATTTCATTTCAATAATCTTTAAATACAGTAATTATAAATTCTATTAAAATTATTATCGCCACAACTCCCAAAACCCCAAATAATTAACAATCCTAATACTATTTTTTTGCTTAATGACCGATACCATCGAGGTCGGTGGACTTGCTCTCATCTCCTGCATGATTGAAATTTCAGCATATTGGATAACATTGCCCATTAAAACGTGAAAAAAAATAGAAATAAGAATGTATGATACTTATTGTCGAATTATTTAGAAAGAGTGGAGAGTTAAAAATATGAATGTTGCAAAATAATGGACTTTGCTCTGCCTTACGAATATCTAGCTACTAACACAATGAAATCATAAACTAAATACCAAACCACTTTACAAAGTATCTTGAAGGAAAAAAAACAATCAACCCTTAAAACCATAACTATTGCCATATGTGACATATTAATTGGATTTAAAATGGTTTGAAAAAATGTTTCATGATATTCTGAAATTGATGTGATAAAAATCTTATCTCTCAAGTGTGCCATGATATTTAAAATGGTTTGAAAGAATGTTTCATGATATTCTGAAATTGGATGAAGCAAAAAAAATAGTATTAGTTTGTAAATAAAAAAACCATAATCTCAGCAAATTAGAAAAATTAATCTTGGTGAAAACAATTTTTTTAACGAAATTTTACTTAACTCGAAGTCAAACTTTAGATTACAGAGTCTTTGTTTTTCTAAGAACTAGAGGGTTAATAAAAAAACACACAATCTTAACAAATCCGAAAATTTTAAATTGATAAATTTTAAATTGATAAAATAACATAATCATTAAATTATTAGATATATGATTTTGGAATAAACCTTTTTAATTTAGATAAAACGCATGGATTAAAAACTTTAGTTGTTTTAGAAATGTGCATTTAACTTCTTTGTCAGTACTACTACATGTTGTTGAAGGGGCATATGCATTGTATCTTGATCTGATTGTCAAAAATATTAACACAGTCTGATTATCTTAGAAAAGTGATTAATTACTTTAATCAGATAATAAAATATTATGTTGTTATTACATGCTACTACCAATCTACCACCATTTATGTGGATTGGGTGGAGGGTTAGCTAGGAGAAGAGTTGGATAAACATGTACAAAAATCTTATACATATCAATTTTCACTTCTGTCGAGGGAAGGAGAAGAATTTATGATCTCTTGGCCCAGTTCATTTATTCATTTTATAACTCAGATGCACGAACGTACGCACACGCTAGTGCACGCATGCACATACATTCGTACTAAGTAAAAAAAATTGATGCCCCTAAAATTTTCACGCCTTGTACGGTCGCTCCTCTCGAACACCCCTCTGGAACCCTCTTGGTATGATGAATGTGATATCTCAATACTAATATATGATGTTATTTATATAGAGCCTTAATTAACAATTTTTAGCAACAATTCAAAAAAAGAAAATTGCATTAGAGAAAACTTGCAGGTAAATGACGATGTTTAATGCAATTTATTAACAACTAACAAGATAACTTGTATGTAGTATTTTTTTTTTTTATATACTGATCAGCAATTAGAGATAAATGACAAGATGATAATGCAATTTATTAAAACAACAATGAGAGATAAATGACAAAGATGGCATAGCTCAATTAGTTTTCCCAAATGTAATAATCTTAGTTTAA
Source organism: Trifolium fragiferum (assembly GCA_954870985.1). Lineage (NCBI taxonomy): Eukaryota > Viridiplantae > Streptophyta > Magnoliopsida > Fabales > Fabaceae > Trifolium > Trifolium fragiferum. The sequence goes on along the minus strand of OX940790.1, from coordinate 1,385,032 downwards.
TTTATGGTAAATACTGTATTTATTTATTCCACAATGTAATTATGATTCAACCAATATAGTATAAGAACATAACTTCACGATACACATTGCTTATTTGCTTATATGCTGCAAAGTTCAATTTTACTAGTGTCTATGGCTATATATGCAAGGGATAATTGATAATTTTATTATTATTTATTTGTTTATTTTTACATATGGTATGAAAAAATTTATTGATCATCACACGGAGAAGTTTACAATGATTTATATTTTCCATAGGTTAATAGTCTTTTTTTTGGTTACACACAGGTTAATAGTCTCTTTATTCATTTTTTATTAATAGGAGTAAAAATATACACTTCAATTATCTTTAGATGAATTTTTCAATATCCAAAAAATTGTTGTGTACATTTCCAATACACAATTTTATTGAACATAATTGAAAGAGGAAGGGTGGCAGGTGTATATATCAAACAAATTTTTATGGTATTAATTAAGGCAATAGGCATGGTCATTGGTCAATATTTATTAAATACTAGTTTTATGCTCTTCCTTTTTCTTCTTCTATTTACCAAACGTGAAAACGTCATTTACTTTTTCTCTAAAAAGATTATTTATTTTATATCTTTAAATTTTTCATTATAAATATAGGATAAAATATCAATTTTTATTTTTAATCTTTATAATTTTTTCATTCAACTTTTAGCCCACACAAAAAAGACTAAAATAAAAATTTTAAATATATATACTACCACAAAAAAGGGATTTTATAGCACTTTTTTAAGGTTGTGATAGCTTTAAAGCGCTATTGTAAGTAAAAAAACACTATCGAAAGCTTTCATTTGATGATTAAAACAAGTTCTGACAACAACATTTAATAGCGATTTTAATAAAATGCGCTATTAAACATACAGTTTTAATAGCGCCCGTAAGTAAAACGCTGTAGTTGTAATAGCGCCCGTAATACAATTAATAGCGCCCGTAACAAAAAACGCCATTAAAAGTCCTTTTTCAATTTAAAAAAAAAAATCTTTTTTTATCTGAATTATTAGTTATGCTTTACTTGGATAATGCATAAAACAAACGAAATAAGTGACTTGCACTACAACATAACCCAAATTTTTACGTTTGCAATGTATAATAGCGGGTTTTATGAAAGCGCTATTAAAATATTTACTTATAATAGCGCCCGACTAGAAAACGTTATTATAGGACTGTTTGATATTTTTAATAGCGTTTTGCAAAAAACCCATATTAAAGTGGCGCTATCATATGTCAAAATTGTAGTAGTGTAGAGTCTCATATTAAATTTGAGTATCAATTCACCTAGGATTTTTAATTGATTAATTATATATTATATATACATGTAAACTTAATAAGTTCATTTACAATTGCAAGGAAGAGGAGATGAAAATGACATTGCACCTAATAAACCGAGTGAAAAATATACGATACAATTAATTATACGTCAAAGTATTGCATACTTTCTTTGTTAGTTATTAAAGACAAAAGTATATATATGATGATTTTGGAATAAACCTTTTAAATTTAGATAGAATGCATAGATTAAAAACTTAGTTGTTTTAGAAATGTGCATTTAACTTTGTCAGTACTACTACATGTTGTTGAAGGGGCGTATGCATTGTATCTTGATCTGATTGTCAAAAATATTAACACAATCTGATTATCTAAAAGTGATTAATTACTTTAATCAGATAATAAAATATTATGTTGTTATTACATGCTACTACCAATCTACCACCATTATGTGGATTGTGGAGGATTAGCTAGCTAGGAGAAGAGTTGGATAAACATGTACAAAAATCTTATACAGATAAATTTTCACTTCTGTTGAGGGAAGGAGAAGAATTTATGATCTCTTGGCCCAGTTCATTTATTTTGCTGATAAGAAGCATTTGCTCAGTCTCCAACTGGGCTATATAACCTTCTTGTGTATCCTCTAGAGTTTCTAACTCACTCAAAGTTGTAGATAATTCTTCCAGATTTTCATCCTCTATTAAAGACCGAATCTTTTTCGTCATCTCCTTTATCTGATATAATGTTCAATTTCAACAGTATGTCAGAATAACAGTGTTTAATGAAAATGAGAATACTAATATGGTAAAGAATAACAGTGTGTAAATAATTCACACAACAAATGAACTAGTAGAAATGGATCGATGAGTGGAACCATGGATTTTTTTGAATAAAAAGAAACAGAAATTCATTCTACCAATAATGAAGCAATGAAAAAGTTCCCCAAGAAATGACATATCGACCAACTAGCTGAAAATTCTCGAAAGCAAAGAAAATGTATAGGAATATCCACATGAATGGAAAAATGAACTAGGCAAATAAAATGTTATCATATGCATTGCCTTCTACAAGAAAACCAATAGTTCAATACAGTACTTCATCGTGAGAGCTGAAAAGGTAATCAAAGGTTATATTGTATATGTTTGTGTTTTGGGAGATGCAAGACAATCTCACCTGGATAGGAATCTGATGTAATTTAGTCAAAGAAGGTTCAGAGTCCGAAGATTGTCTCATTTGCTTTGCTGGAACTTTTCTTGTGATTTGGATGTGGATCTCACCACTTTTCACCCCTTGGAGAGGTATCCACTTGTCAGACGTCTGGTTTGGAGGCAACCTTTGATATTCTACAACACATTCACCTATACTTGATGTCGGCAGTAAAGCATTATGGTCCTTCACATGCAGTATTAGGGGACTTCCATCGTCTTGGAATTCTAAGGTCTGGTCCCAATGAGGGTTGAGAGTTTTGTGTACAACCTACCAGATAACAATGCCACAGTAATGTGAAATAAATAGTAACAGTTATGCGACCAATCAATTGTGTCATGCCAGTATAACAACATAAGCAGATACAATACAATTCGAATATAATAAAATTTGAAAATCCTAAGGACATCGATTTATGCAAGAGGAACTTCGGATGAAGTTTTCTAACCTTTGTTCTTTTCTTCAAGTTTCCATAGCTTACCCTCACATAAGGATCACTTGTCCCTCTAAGATCAGCAGCAATAAGATCCCTTGCTTCAATAAGAACAAGTTCAATCCAACCATTAGCCTTAGCCGTGCCTGAAGCTGGACCCTGTGTCCATTCCAAGGGAGTAGGGATTGTCAGAAGAACGAACATGCCTAAGTTAAAAGAATCACTGTTTTCCTGTTAAAGAAACATACCTTCGACCCCTCTTTGTCGTCCACCCTAATTGCTTCTATTTTAAGTTTTAATTCACCAGAATTCACTCCTTCAAGTGGGACCCATACATCCCTGACTGACCCTTCTGCCAGTCCTTCCAAATTTACATGTGCACTACCGATGTTTTCATCTCCAAAAATTTCCTCACTAAAGCATTTCACATTTAGGTATTCATCACCACTATTCTCATCTACTTCAAACGTCTCATTCCAGACAGGAGTTGGTCGAGTAGGAGGAGGAGCAACCTTTGTTTTCATGACAACCTGAACAAATGATCAATAATGAATCAAGTCAAGTGTTATTATGAACTTACATCGCATCAAATAACATTTTAATATAAATATATTAGAGAACTCGGTTCATCAATATATGACAAGGCATTAAGAGTTAAGACTTAAAAAGAGTCAAACAGACAACCAGTACCTCTCTCTCTCACCTTTCCATACTGCAACTTAATGTAAGGGTCAAATTTTCCAACTTTGTCATTCGCAGCTAGATCCTTTGCTTCCACAACAGTTATCTTAAGTTTCCTTCCAGTTTTTGAAAGAAGATCTGATGATCCCTTAAGTGATTTTGGAGGACTGGAATGGAGGTTGGTCAAGCTATGAGAACCATCAGAGAATTGCCACTCTTTCACTACAATTCTCACCTTTAACTAAAAAAATGAATTAAGAGTCAAGAAGGATAAAACATTCCATTTACTAACAATTTTATTTTCATTAGAAAAGGTACAACTACTTTCATTTTCAAGCATGAAAATGTCTCTCTGAGAACAATTCGATAGCAACACTCAATCGTGAATTAGAAAAGAAAGAATAGAAAATTATGCCATGGAATGGAAGTATCTGGAAGACTGGAACATTAAAAGGCTGCTTGATTTCGAAATCACAAAATACAAACTATTTGATACATCATACAATAAACTCATTCATTATTGGATGACAAAATGTGATTGCAGTTACAACTTAGAAGCATTATTACATAAAGCAAAGTCAATCAATATGAAACTCTACCACTCCCATTTAAATGATTAATATAATCTTATATAAATGATTTAATAATCACGGATAACTGTTAGATATATGAAAACCATTTATGATATTTTATCTAATAACTTAAGCTTCTAGGGGAATTTGTCCTAGATATAAAATCAGAGCCTTTGTCCATACAAAGAAAGATATAGAATGCTTAAGTCATGCAGTCAGATTCTTGTGTCTTGGTATTCAAAGAGTGTATATGCTCTAATAAGGAAAGAAAAACAGCCTCATAAGATTTGATTAGATGAAAATCAACACTGTTAATATAAGATAACAACGTTGAAGCAAGAAAGCTTGAGAGATTGGCAAATATTGTACCTCTGCTGAGTTGACCCCCTCAAAAGGGACAATCATTTCAACTTCCTCTCCACAAAACTTTGCATGCTTTGCTATTACACTAGAATCAGGCCCTATTGCCCACATTATTGTCGAATCATCCTCAACATGCCTCATCTTCTCAGAGACAAAGAAATAGGTTAGCTTCGAATAGTATATATGATGATAAGCTTTACCGTAACAGTATTACAAATAAAATTGCCTGTCCAAATAAGATATATTTATTGACAGACGATTAATAATTTTATTCCTAGCTCACAAAAAACAATCATCCATGAGGTGACGGTACCTTGATTTCACAACATGCCAGGTAGTCATACTTCACACTGTCAGGGGGGCACTCGTAAAGATTGAAGCGAACTATTCCTGTATTATCATGTAAAACCATATTAAATGTTGTATCCCATCTTGGAGTTGAACCAAGGCTCACACTTGTTCTCCTTGTCAGCTCCTCGGCTTCTACCTCTACAAACGTCTGCAAGTCTTTGTCACTCATGTTGTCTTCTAAACAGCCATTGCTTGTGCCGTTTTGTTGCCTCCTCTTGAAGGAATTACTAGAAAGTTTGTTAGCGGAAATCACTGAAACATATATTGTGCCTCCAACAGCAGATTTCCTTAAATCAACTGCAGGCAAACTGAAACAGCGGCGCCGAGGTTCCACCAAGGTTTTTACCAAAGTGTCAGTAAAAAGTTTAACCTGCAGGAAAGGTAACAGTGTAACACACTATTAGTACGAAACATCATATGAAACAACACTAGAGAAAGCTAACGAAAGAGACTTGAAATGACAAAGAATGTTCCAAGAATAAACTTCACATGAGGCAAAAAATGAAATGGATACATTTTTATAGACAAAACAGTTCCTGATTCACTTGTTACAAACTGCTCAAGAAATGTAATCGCTAAAATAAATTGACAAATTAGATCCTCTGAAACATACCAGCCAAGGAGAAACACCAGGCAACTCGGTGGATGATTGGCTTCCTCCACTTCCAAAAGCAATTCCTATTCTAACCTCAGGTGTTGATACAAATGAATAAAGAAGTGCTTTTCCATCTAGAATTGGTGTCACAAGAAGCTGCAACATAATGTGAATGATTAGATTATGAAAAAGAAGCAATACCTCAGAACATAAGGAATGTATCAACAAAACTTAATTTCCTTTAAAACTGCAGTATACTCGGCAATCACATTTACAGATCTATATTAGCAACCAACCTAACCTCCTAATTTGCTTTCATTTCTGCTACTTCATTTAATATTAGATCTATATTGCATGTCAGAGAAGCATAAGTGCAAAGCGTGTTATTTCACATACATCACCCTTGATATGAAGACTGTTAATCACAATTCTGGCAGTACCAACAGCCAGCTTAGCAACCATCAAAATACTCATCTCATTCGTGTCCCAATCAAAACCCATTTTCAGGACTCGCTGTCAATACAAATAGAATTCTATATTAAAATCTCATATATGTTGAATATATAAGCGCTTAACGGAAAGAAAGAAAGAAAAAAAGCATTTGTCATAATAATAGACGTTAAATAAACAAGGCATCTATCTATAAAGTTGTATAGAAGTGACATTTGAAATGTGATGCAAACTAAAACCTGTTCACCAGAGGTTGACCATCTCATCCCTTGAAGGCCCAAACTGGGAGGGCGTGACCCAAGTGAAAATTCCTGCACCTCAACTCTTTCCTGCAGAATTTATTTCTTTAGCTCAGTTCAATACAAATCCTCCAAAGTTTTATTTAGCATATATTGAATTAAATTTTCAAACATTTTTGGTAAGCAAATGTGAAACTCTTCAGAAGATGAAAATGATTGGTACTTACTATAAATCTTGGTTTCCGCAGCTTTAAACGTTTCTGAGACACAAAAGAAAGACAAAATAGTCAATTCAAGACTCACTGACTTGCTGTGCAAAACTCCAATATATATTGAAGCAATTCACTACGCATGTATGTCATAACTACAAATGTGCAATAAAGATGCAAAATATATCTGATGTAGTGATTAATAAATAGACAGGGAAATTTCACCTCTACTATGGCTGATAACCTTTTTGAGAGCTTAGGATTAAAATAGTTGGACCAGATTTGTGTCAACAGTAGATTCAACCACTCACATTGTTCCAATGGTGTGACAGGCTATAATGTACACAAAGAATAAGTTAATATCAGCATCACAAAGTTCACTAATGAGAATGCCAAAGTGAGAATTGGAGTGAAAAAGTTACCGAGGTATTGACAATGATACGATTCCATTTCTTGTTCAAGTCCTCTTCAAGTAGTTTCCGCTGGTAATTTCCATACTACAAAATAAAGAAACAACATATCAAAGATCAACATGGGGTTTGAAAACAACAGAACCAGGACTAATTGCTTCTCCTTTCATTACTCTTCAATTCAACAAAGTCCCAAATATATACATTTGTACAAGTCGAGCAATTAAGTCCCTCGAATTTACAAAATAACAAATTAATCCCTTAAATTAAAGAACATCAATCAATTTAGTCTTCCAATAAAAAATATTTCTTTAGTTAAGATCCATCAAAATCAATGAAAGAGCAACATAGTTTCGTCTTACATCAAGATAAACATAAAACCTTCAAATTTTGGTGCTTGAATTTGTAAAAACGACCAAATCTGCCGAAATTATTCAATTTAAGAGACTACGTTGCAATCTATGAAGCACAGACACTATACACAACATGACACATTATAATTTGAGAAAATGACATAATTCAATGTAATCATATCTGTCGGTGTCAGACATTGATGCATGTCAGACATCAGGAGACGCCTAATCCGACCAGTGTCTGTGATTCATAGGTTGTAATTTTGTAAGTATGAGGGACTAAATTGACAAACTCTTAGAAGGACTGAAACTTGATAAAATTATAAATTAACAATTGGTCAGTTTGGAAAAGATCAATTGAAGTATTGATTTAAGAACATGAAGATTAGTACTTACTTGTTTAGATGCAAAGAGAAGGAGTGAAATTGGAAACCAATTGGAGAAAGAGAAGATCCATTTGTGAATAAACCAAACAATGAAAAGGAGAATAAGAAAGTATGAAATTCTTGACTTGTCCTTCACCTTCACAAATTGGTTTAACATGTTCTTCACTACATCTTCTTCCAAATTACTAATGCTACTACTCATTGCATTGCAGTTAGAAAGAGAAATGAAAAAAGTAATAATAATTGTATTTATTACTATTAATTATGATAGCAGGCAGAGCAAGAAATGTATATTCCGGGAAAATAAATATCATACACAATCAATCAAAATATCTTTTATGAATGAGTTAGACTATAGTATGGTAAAGTAACTAATGTTTGAAAGAAAAATAAAAGTACGCAAATTATGTGGTTGAAAAGATTCTTCTACTTTGGGTTACATCGTTACTACTATCTTTGAACACAAAAAGAAAAGAAAAAGAAATAAGAATTTTTTGCATCGATAAATGTTGGTGATTAATTTGTGAGAGGAGTGAAAAATATTACTCCGATCCAAATGAATGCCTTGGGTTTCAGTTCACTTTAAAAATGGTATTTTAAAAGTTTTTTTTTTACTACCACAAAAAATATACGAATATTTCGGCTCGTACGTAGAGACATACGCACTGACCAAGCGTAAGTATCAACGTTTAATAATAAATTAAGTAAATTCTTATCTGAAAGATTCAATTTAAAATAAAAGATTCACATTTTATATTTTTATTTAAATATATACCGATATATCTATTTATCTGAATAAACAATAAACTAAAGGTAAATGTTATTATATCCATCTCATCTCAGCTATATATATACGAGATATATATCTGATTTATACTATTCACCATAAACTAAAGGTAAATGTTATACGTCTAGAAGTCCTAGTTCAACTGACAAAAATACCGAAATTGTTAAGCCGGACGTCATGACCCGGATTCGAACCCGGGATCTCACAGTTGTGTGAGTTTAATTTCAGTGGATTTACCACTTCATCTAAGACAAAAAAAAAAGTAAATGTTATACATCATAACAAATCACATAATTTTTTTTTTTTATACTTAACCAAATCACATAATTGTTGTAATCACAATTATTTATTTTTTTACTTTATACTTTACTCACTTTAAATGATTCAAATCCTTAAAAATAAGTACATCTTTTACTAAATTTAATTTAATCGTATTAAATAGTACTAGATTCATCCATTTTACAATGAGTCTAAAAACAAAGTTTTTCTTATATATAAGATCGGAAGGAGTATATTTTTAAGACATTAAATACACAAGTTTCAAAATAATTTTTTTTTATTTTTATTAATATGCTTAACTAATGGCTCATGCACACTGTTTAACATTTTTCTAATTTTAATAAATCAAATTAAAATTTATTTTTATTAATTAATAAAATAAATTAAAAGTTGATAATGCCAACAAGAATATGGATTAACTGCAGTAGGCTAAAATTAAACCGTTGGATTCATCTAAGGGTTGTCATTCAACATCCTCGCATGGAATCTCAAAACTCCTTTTCTGCTCATCACCCACATTAGAATTTCCTTCATCCTTCTCTTCTTCACACTCCATTAACCATGCAAGCTCAAAGAGTAGATGGAGTGTTGATAATTCAATAAAGCAAAAACAAAGAAAAGAAAAAGTATAGTATAGAGTGAAAGCAGGGATTTGAATATTTTTTAAAAATTGTTTTACTTACATTATGTAAACGAAAACAAATTAATATTATAATATAATTTGAGAAGATGGTAAAATTTGAACGTTCATGCTTCTCACTGTTGTTTATAGAACTTGAAACAGAATCTTCCTTGCTGCACCTGTACATAAAAGCTAATTAAGATGAAGCATTTTCAATTTCTTGCCTAACAAGTAATAGTTAATTAAGTTACCTTATGACAAGATCACAGCACCAAGATACACAGCACCGCATAGAAAGGCAAAAGATATCAAACCCCTGCAAGTTGAGTTCGATTCGATGAAAAGAAAAACAAATACAAAAGGAAAATTCTATAGCAGAAGTAACATATATATACTCACCAAATGACACCCCATCCAACACCTGTACAAGGACAAGGGCATACTTCCGCAAATTTCTCCGCGTCACTCGAATGTACTCTACGGGATATCAGATCATCGTAAATATCTGCATTGTTATGTTACATGGAATTTATTTTACTATTTCTTTCAATGTAGATAGATGTAACAAGAAATCAATTTAATCCCTTATTTCTAATGTCATACCGTATACTGAAAACAAGCTGTTCATTACACCTGCATTTTGATTTGCAAAAATAAAATAAAAATGTTAACGGTATGTTTTTAGTGACAATCGTCAAAGTTCAACCAGTGGTTAGGATTTCAATGTAAATATTCATTAAGAAAAAATTGTATAGTATTTTACCTATGAACAATATAATGTAGCGAAGTATTCGAACCTCGGTTGTCTCTTGCAGAATCCATATTACACCAAGGAAAATGATAAATCCTGAAACCTCAACATACAAATATATATTATGAACATATTGAGAAACATAAAGAATATAATGTGTAACTCCTAGATACCTTAAGTATGAAAGCACATTAGCACATACCAATACAAAGTCCTCTAAGAGTCCACTGCATAATAAAGAATAACAAATAAAGGTTAAGTCTCTTTTACTTTACCATAAGGCAGAAGACATAGTAAATTGGATAAATATCATCGCAAAAAAGGCACATATTATTCCAATATTCTGCACAGAAATAGTTCGACACTCGTTGACACAAAGATGCAAGGCGTGAGGCATGTAAGTTGGTATTATTATGGACCTGTTTGAATCTTTCTAGACACTAAATTAGAATCATATGAGACGGCTCACAGTCACTGATAAAGTCGCAATTATATTAATTGCATTGTCAATCACTTACATTTTTCGCTACGAAGAGGACAATAAGTAGAGCAGCAATAAAACAACCAGCAGCTATTCTAGCAGTTAGAAGATTTGTTGATGCAAGTATCAAGATCATGCCCCAAAAAGATGAACCAAGATCTGTAACATAAAATAAACCCGAGAAGTTACAAACAGAAATATCAAGTATTCCATGAAGGTTGTAAGTAGCATATATAAATTAACTATTGCATGTTAATTAATAAACAGCAGGAACAGAAAATATCATTTATGAGAACATCTTTGACAATTTTGAAAAGTAACATGACCAGGTAAGAAAATCAAGATTAGTAGCAATTAATACATCCGGCAGGCAGGATTAACCAGTATACGCCTCCTCGAGTTTGGGTTGTTCCACCTTCATCTGCATGAACCTGAATTCCTTCTACCTGTAATTCAATTAAACTAGTGTGAGGATCATAGCAGTATTTAGTACACACCTATATCATCTCATATCCTTCAATTCAGCCTCATTTAACAATTACAATACAATTTCTTGCAATGTTATTATACAATCAAACAAATTGATTGCTCCATCCTGGCATCCTCAGTCTCACTCAACCAGAATGTACCAACTAATATAGCTTCGGAATACGAGCTTGGTTAATATAAGAAGAGAAGTAAAATAAATCATAGGTTGGCCATCTTAAGTTGACTGTAAAAAAATAAATCATATTTGTGTGATTATACATGCTCAAATTAAGACATCCATAATTAAATTAACTAAGTAGTAAATGCTTCTATCGATAGATCTTTGTTGTGAAAAATTTGCAATTTTCTATCTTTATTCTTGAAAGTTTTTAATCTCCGGATGCAAAAGAGGACTATATAGATAGTCATAGAAGATCCATAATCAGTTTTATAGATAGCTCAACAACATTGAATAGAACAGAAATCTGAAGTGTTGCATAGTCCATGCTACATTTCTCAGAATAAACAAATAAGGAAGCTAGATTGAAAAGCTAGAATCAATTAAATACAGGTTCTTACATGACCGCATGTAAGTTTACAAGCAATTGCATGGCTTGCCTCATGAAGAAATACAGTAACAAGCTTAAAGGGTCTCAGTAACACCGTTCTCCAAAGCTGCAAAGAAATTCACAGGGAAATCACTAACACAACAAGAATTTGATATGAATTATATAAAATCTATCCAATATATGGCTGAAATTCAAGTAATTAAACTTAGTGTATGTTTGGTTTCAATTATGGAGTAACCAGAATTGATTCTGGACATGTATAATTGATTCTGACTTGTTTGGTTTCTCAAAAGTAAAATTGATTCTGCCTCTAGAATTGATTCTACTTTAAGTTAGAAATCGTAGCTTCTGATTCAAGAATTGATTTTTACATTCAATTTGTTTGTTCGACTCCAACTCACTTTTGCATGAATATATTCAAACATAAACCACTTTAACTTAAAATCAATTTTGACCAGAAGCAATTTTACAGAATCAATTCTATCAAAATTAATTCTTCCCACCGCAGAACCAAACACACTTAAATTAGTAAATGCACACAAGTACACAACCATTCAAATATTCAAGCATTTCAGAAGCAACTAATTGTTCATAATTGAGCTTAAGCTTCAAATTAAAAATCCCAATTTCAAAAGGCATTGGAATGCTCAGATAAACAACTTATTTTCAGCTTATAGCACAAGCACTTATTATGATAAGTGCTTATGTATAAGTTTACATAGCTATTTTTATAGCTAAAATAAAATAAAGCTTCCTAAATTGTTTTTATATATGCAACGAGCTGTTTTCATAAGTTATATCGGAGAACATATTAAAATAAGCTAAAAAAACAAAAAATTCATAAGTTTACTCACAAAACTTATGCCAGAAGATCAACATTTCATAAGTACAAATAGTTCAATCCAAACATGGCCTTGATCAACAACTTAATAGCACAATGTAATTGAAAATGTAAGCCACCCAGAGGAAGAAAACTAGTAAAGTTTCCATTTTTAGTTATATCAGAAAATGGGGTTCCTTTCATTTTCATGGATCGAATGCAATAAAATTGAAAAACAATAAGAGAGGGAAAGCAGAGAGAGAATATTACAGCAAGTATAATAACAGTACAGACACCAACAGTGACAAAAAACACAACTTGTTCGTGGTTGCAACAGTTGTTGAGTTCCCAATTTGGTTTCATTATAGCTTAAAGAGTAGAAGCTGATCCTTGATGTGTTGTGTTGTGTGTAAGATCTGATATATGACAATGCAATGATTGGTTATTGGTGATACAGATTGAATAAATGAGCTAGGATTTGGAGTGAGTGTGTTTGGGATCAAAATTTTGAAATGTGTAGCATTGATTCTTGTTGACGAGGATTTGAAAAACAGAAGAAGACCACACTGATCACATTTTTTGTTTTCTTCAAGTTCTCTTTTGCTAATTTTTTTTAAAAAATTTCACTCGTTTTGCTCATAACTAAATATTTTGTATTGTTTAATGAGTCTTTATCATTTGATTAACGATTAGTCAAATGTATAAAACATGGAAAATGTCATTTGGATTAATAATTATAACAATGAGTATATTTTATGTTTAACGAGTCTCACATGAATAGATGTACTTTTTTTTATATAATAAAAGTGTAATTTTTTTTTGAAGAAGCAATAAAAATGTAAATTTTATTATACATGTATATAATATTTAAGGAATATACATACGACTTTATTTATTTTTGAGATTATATAAATAACTTATGTAAATAAATAATTTTTTATGTAATTTTTTTTAATTAATTTTATGTTAATTTATATGTTTTCACTAATAAAAATTATATTTTTATATATTATTTTTTTTACTTTTTTTTTATAAATTTAAAATAATATATAAAATTTATTTATTTACATCAATTATTTTTTATAAATTAAAAAAATAAAACTAATTAAACCGTTAAATTTCGTCCTTACAAAAAAACCGCTCAATTTAGTCTAATAAAAAAATATTTAAATAGTATATCAGAAACAATTATTATCATTTTTTTTTTTGGTTTTTACCATCAGTTGAATCTGGTTCGAGAGTTAGTTCTGACATCAAGTTGTTTTCGGCCCCTCCCGATCGCAGCCGCGGGGATCAAACCGTGGCCCTCCTATCAAGATCAGCGTCAATCACCACTGTACCAACTAACGATTGGTATTATTATCATATGTTGTATAATCATTTTAAATTATAATTAAAAGGATAAATTTGTTATTTTAACAATTTTATTAATTTCTCTCTTTTCTTTTTTATATTCATTCAAATAATTTCTACTCAACTTTTCTATTTTTCTCTTCCCTATTTCTTTGCACACCCAAACATATTGTAAGAGACTGAGTAGGATTTAATTTAACCACGATGAGTTAATTAACCTCGGTGATGTAACTAGTAAGTAGTAACTACCTCACCAACGACCAACCTATATATATCAAAGAAAATTAGAAATTAACGAAACTGTGTTGCCATATTTACCCTCACGAGAAACCAAAATGCCACGCAACACCCTCTTCTTCTTCTTCTTCTTCTTCTTCTGATCTCAACAACTGTGTGCCGAAGCCGCCATTGACAACAACAACTACTAATCGAAGAACTTCATCTCGAGTGTCGTGGCGGTGTTGCTTCCAAACCGAAACTCACATCATCATCATCTTATTCATAATTTCACAAAAATAAAAAATGACGACGTGTTCTTCGGATACGATCAACATCGCTGCAAGAACTCAGAAAATCGATGTTGATAATCGATTCTCGCTTCGTATCTACTACAGAATCGCTGATAATATTCTCAAACAGGTATTTATTATTTCAAATTTTCAATTCAATTTAATCCACCGACAATTTTTAGGGTTTTTGAAAACTCATATATCACGAAATTCACTTTTGCATTTGAATTTGTACAGTGTTAGGTTATATTAATCAAACTTCACATTAATTGGATGAATTGATAATAGTATTAAATCATTAATTAACATTTTACCTCCTTATTTATGATTTTCAAGAAGCTTTTTATAGTAGGTTAGCTACCGATAAGAAAAACAGTTGCGTTAGTTGGACATAGCTTTTTATAGTTTTCATGCCGTCATATTCGGCTTTACTAGTACTTTACAGTCATGTTATATATTCTGTAGCATCAGGTAAGTACTAATTCAGTCTTAAATTGAAAATGTTTTGTTCCTATTATACTGGTAGTTGCTTGTACTGACGTTTTGTATGTTGATTCTCACTCCTGAATTGATTGTAATTTAATTTCATATATGGAAATGTTAATGTGGTAATGTTTCCATTTTAAAAAACGGAAATTCTCATTACTTGCTTTGCACGGTTTCTTATATCCGAATATTGAATTTGATATTGCAGGCGGATATCTTTCGTGCAGAGAAAAATATTGTTGATCTATATGTCATGCTCATGAGATATTGTAGGTAATACAACAAGATAGCCGGTATTGTTTAAAATAGGTGGAATTTGTTATATTTCATATCTTTGTGATTAAACTGAATTGAGGTTCTTTCCTCTTGATCTGTGTTAGTTTGGTCTCTGAGACAATACCACGGCACCGAGATTATAGAACATCTCCACAGAGCAAGAAAGAATTATTGAGAAAGGTTGACTTTCAATTCTCTTCCTCAAATCAAGTGATAACATGTTGCACATTCTTGGATGTAATCTGATGTCTAGGTTCTTTCTTCTTATCACTACAGAAATTGTTAACTTCTGTGATTGAACTAGAGAAGTTGAAACCACTGGTACAGCAGAAGATCAATGAGCTTAACAGCAGGAAATCATACCAACACAATGGGAGGGAGAATTTTCGATCAAATTATTCAACCGATATTTCTCCTGTGAAAAAGCAAACCATGGCTAGTTACAATCAAATAAAGGTATCTGATGTATATCTGTTCTTTTGGTTGAACACATTTTTACTATTTCCGTGCTCTCTATATCTCCTGAAGAAGTTTTATATAAATTGTATTCATATTATATTTTATACATGACCAGGCAGTCAGTCAAACTGCAGGAGAGTCTGTCTACCGAGGATCAAGGCCCCAGCAGTTTTCTTATGTAAGGCCTGTGGAAGATAATATGAAAAGACTGTAAGTATTGGACTTTTTCAGATATGATTGGCCTTTCTTATGTTTTGGTCAGTTCTGCATAAATTAATTCACTTGCTTTCTTCACTAGCATGAAGTTATATGAAGGTCTGCTAATATGTTTGGTTATTTTCCGCTTGTCATATGAGGCTTCTCTTCTTATGGAAGTAGATACTGCCATGTGGACTTATTTGCTTGATAACCCTTTTACTATCTTTCTTATTGTAGATCTCTAACTCTCCTACCTCCAAAGGAAGAAACTCTCTCCAAACATTCTATTCTAGGTCCAAATGGGCTTAAAGGGCAGTGGCAACCACCTACAAGTGATAAAGGGGTATGATAGTGTTTAGTTCTATCTTTAGTTGACCCAAAAAGTGTTTGTCGTATCTTTTAATGACTTTAGAAGATTATCCTCATGACTGTTCTCTATGGATGTAGGTGAGGTATCCAACTATCGTAGATCTGTCTCCAGTTGAAATTCCAAGGTTGTGGCTTATTTTGATTTTATTTACTTACAGCTAGTTTCTTTTGTTGGCCTTCTAGTCATTTTAAATACAAAAAAGTGATGTTCATCTCATCCCACCCAACCTTTCTCAATAATTGTACCTCATTTGACGAATCGTAACAAAATATTTACTGCTAAAATTTTGAGGTCTGTACTACATTATGCACCTTTGAGCGGTTTATCTATTTATTTATATATAGCAACTGCATCTCTCCTGTTGGATTATCTATATGAACTAACAGCCTTCATCAATCCTTGCTTCATAAAAACAGCCTTCGCCTATCCTTGGAAGATGGATCTCTGAATAAAAAAGAAAATAGCATTTCAGAACAAAATGGATCCGATTTAGAATCTATTCGTACCCAGAGCGAGGACTGCCAGATCCAACGTGTCGATGAAACTCCTTCGCTTATCTCTTTTGAAGAAACGGAAGACTCTTCTCCGATAAAAGTTATCAGACAGCCTTCTCCTCCACCTGTACTTGCTGAAGTACAAGATTTAATTCCTACAGTATCACCTCACGTTGATGAGGCAGTATGTAAGACAGAGACTCCATCGTCAGATAGTTTTGTCCGTGGCGAGTCTCCTCTTCAATTACACATTGTGAGAGTCCAAAAAGCTTTTTATCATTAATCTTTGATGCAAGCTTCGTTTAGGTTCACTTTTCTTAGGAATAGCTCAGTTCATTTTTGAGTATTCAGTTAGTTTTCTTACATACTTTCCGTTCTCAAAATTTAATTGTTGGTATGACAGTATTCCCTCTTTTTCTGATAATTGTTTCTGTTTGCAGTCAACTGAAATGATGGGGAGTTTTATGAAGCTTGCCAAGTCTAACACTAACAAAAATTTAGAGACTTGTGGTATCCTTGCAGGCTCGCTTGTAAGTGTAACTCACTTTTTTTGTCTTCAGCAAGAATAGGTGCAAGACAAGTTGGAGTGCTAAAATTAATTTATGCACCAAATGTAGAATTTTCTTTTCATATTAATTTTTTGGGAAATGTGCATATTTACTTATCTTAAAAACAAAAGTTAACCCATTTCTGGAATTGCTCAATAAAAAAGACATTTGAATATTTCGTTTCATGTCCATAGCTGCATTTTTTGGACTTCCTCTCTTTGATCATTTGTGTTTTCATGCATGAGCTTTCTATGTTTTTGGTGTTTTTTCGTACTAGGTTTTAAAGTTGTCACTGATGTGTTTTATCGTTGGATCTATTTCTCCTAGTCCTAGCGCATACTTCAACTGTGAGATATTGATTGTTCTTTTTGAAATTCAACTGATTTGCAGAAAAACAGAAAATTTTATATTACAGCTCTAATAATCCCAAAGCAAGAGGCAACATCAAGTTCCGTAAGAACTCATTCATTATAAATCACTTGAGTAATATATCTATTATGATTATTTGCTCTAAAAATGTGACATTTCTTTACTTCTTGAGCAGTGTCAAGCTACAAATGAAGAGGAAATATTTGAAGCCCAGGATAAGCGATCGCTTTTTCCCCTTGGATGGATCCATGTGAGTTTTCAGTTTTCTGTCTGTGGGAACTGGTTATAGTTTTTTGAGTTTTTTTAAACCATTTGATGATATTTGTCCAGATAAATTATCTATGTTGTACCATATTCATAGGGATTTGGCTCCTATAAAGTGAGTAATCCTCTTTAGAGAGCGAAGGTTAGATATCTCAAACGTTGATGAGAAAATTAACTGTTGATAGTACATGTGCATGCATATTAAATCATGTATGTTATCAACAGTTGACTTTCTCATAATGATTGATATTTCTTACATTATAGGAAGCAAATCCATTTATAGGTCGTATACATCATTCTATATCTGTCACAACTCACAAGCCTTTGCACTACATCTCTGAGATTTCTTTCAAACAAATTTCATTCCATTGCAAAGCCCTCTTGCCAACATACTTCTATGTTAATTTTTACAATTATGGAAAAGCAGGCTCTTGTAGAAAAGGTATAAGCTATATAAACAAAATGAACCTAGAGGGATTTTAATAAATAGTGAACTATGTTTCAAATTTGGCTGAAATAACACTAGGAGCATACTGGACGGAGAATGTTTATGAATCGTTATATATAAGCTCCTGCATCCGAGAAAGGTAAAGAAAATGACATTTGAAAAGAAAGAGGAGTTTGGTAGAATTTAATCACGACGGCCGGAAAGAAAAATAAAATAGTCAAAACAATTAGTTATTTGAGAGCTATCCTTAAAAGGACATGCCATGGCAGTTCAAGTGACTGTGAGTTGTGACACAGAGATCCATTCCTGGTTAATACTTGTGGATCATTTCTGTGAGAACAACAATGGAGAGTTTCAGTTTAGGAATGTTAAATCATGTGTGACGAACCTTGTGCACATTGGTCACAACCTTCCCGTGGTGGCTTTAAAGTTGTTTGCTTAAATGGATCAGCCTGAACTTCTGTGGCATTTGTGTTTGGAGGGTACAAATTGGGGTTTTGATTTTATTTCTTTCTATTGCCAAATTTTCAAACTTTTTGTTTTTTCACTCTAGTTAATATTAGCAATAGACTCTTTTCAACATCCAGTTATTGGGTAATATTGCATGTGGGTCTCATTGTTAAGGAGTGGGTCATGCTATTTAGTGGACCCTCAAGATTTCACGTAATAGTAAATGGCGTTGAAAAGAAAATGGAAGTGTGTTTTACTTGTTAGAATTCCTTGGTTTCATTAGTATATCAGAATTTATTATTTTTAATATGCTATTCCTCCCATATTCATACTGCAATACTGACATATAATTCTGAATTGCCAGACACACCCTACACAATCTTGTTTCATGTCATCAATCGATGTACACACCCATTACTCATATCAGGTGAGTTCGAGAGGTTATTAAATTTTAGCTGAGATTGTTATTCATTGATGTTGTTTGCCTTAGACTTTGAGATGTATTTGTTGTGCTACTGGTTATGAGCATGAGCAAATGGCAGAAGACGAGAATATCTACTGCTGGATGTGTTACTCATAGACCAGATTTCTAGCACTGTTTTACGAATTAATGACCAACAACTAGTCATCCTAGATTCAGTTTTCAATCTTCATTTATTTGTCAAACACTTATTTGAAAGAGTAATATACAATATAGAAGTTTAAACTATATCTGAAATTCCATTTCTTCAGCGTACCTTGCTTTATGATCAATCTCTTAGAAATTTGGTGATTTTGTTAAAATTTATTTGAGGCCTGTCAGTATCAAGCTAATTAGTTTTGGTATTTCTTTGTATTTAACTTTTAATCCTATGTGAATGAATTCTTGTCTCTATAGATTATGCTGCCAGAAGCTGTTGCAATAGTCATGGCACCAACAGACAGTTCAAGGTAACATCAATTCTCGAATATGTCTTCATAGGGAATTAGAAAAGAAAGCATATTCATACCATATATAAGTTACTGAGAGTAAATTTGATGAACTATCAAACGAGACTGCTTTACACTATTCGGTAGTGGCTATTTATACTAGTCAGTTGATATTTTGTTCATAATAATAATAATAATCACATTAGTTTGAATCCTAGGACTCCTCATTGGCAGGTGATATGTAATCTCACTATAAAAAGGTTGATGGCTTGTCATAGTTAGCATTGGAATGGGGAGAGTCTGCCCTCATCTTGTATTTTTATGTAGCAAAAAGAAAAGGAAATTGACAGTTAATAATGCAGGAAGCACAATAAAAAATATGTTAAACCTAGACAAACAAGTAGAATCCTATATGTTAAACCCATATAGAAATGTTTATAGAACTCCAGTTCTATGATACTGTAATTCTTTAATCTTTCAATACGATTCTTGTTCAGAAATGAACTCTCGATAACATTCACTATTCACTATGAAAGGGCATACAAAATAAGTATAAAAACATTAATTCTCGTCCCTTTAAAATGAAATTTGCTACAACATTCATAGATGCGCATAAAGAATGTACTAAACTCTGGTGCTGAAAGATTGTTTATTTTGGAATAACTTGTGTCTTTTTACATGTACCAGAACCCATGGTATTTTTCGGCTGACAACTCCCGGTGGCATGTCTGTCATTCGACAATGCC
Source organism: Trifolium fragiferum (assembly GCA_954870985.1). Classification (NCBI taxonomy): domain Eukaryota; kingdom Viridiplantae; phylum Streptophyta; class Magnoliopsida; order Fabales; family Fabaceae; genus Trifolium; species Trifolium fragiferum. The sequence continues at coordinate 1,364,832 of OX940790.1, read as the reverse complement.
AACAACGTGGCTTTCATCCACACGATCAGCCTCCAGGTGGTGGTCCCATTTATGATACATGTACAGATGTTTTCTTGAACCCAGATTTAAAATTTGATGTCATTGATCTTCGATAATGAAAGTGTTTTTTTGTCTCTAGATGGGTAAAAATCTAGTCATTTAATTGTTCATATTACCATACTTTCTAAGATAGGTTTTACCATTTATCCAGCCATAGACATCATAATGTATATCATGGCGGCTGTAATTGTAAAAGAAGAAATGTTGCTCATTGACTGTTGATTCTTGGCTTCTACAGCTCTACTGATTTTGTAACTATTCACCAATGGCTTGTTTGCCATTGTTCTGATCTGTATTGCATCCAGGAGATTTGGTGAAATCCTTCCTGTGCAGATATTATGATTATTGCCTTGTGGTGAGTATTATATATCATAAAAGAAACTCAAGTTCCCCTATATACTCGGTGTGATTCTCACTAAACAAAATTAACTCAGAACATATCTATATTTATACTTTAGTGATATTTTACTCTATTCATTAAAATTAAAATCATTTTCAAACCAGATTGATGGGCTGATCAAATTGACTAAGATATAATGTAATTTCTCAATCTGCCCCCTCTGTTTTCAGAGCCCAGAAATGCACTATCGGAAGCTTGTTTCAAGTAAAAGTCGCATTTTAGGGGGGCATATTGAGAAATTAACAAGATATAATCTGCTGAACTGATGTATCAGCAAGTTCTCAGACTCAGTCTAGCTTTTACAACTGTATGTTTAAGTGCCAATAAGTTGTGGCTAAGATGAGTCTGAATCCTCTCCATTTGGAGAGGAAATGGTGATCTCAAGTTCCTTTCGTATTTAACTTGAATTGTTGCATTTCAATGGACCAGATTAATTTAACTTAAATTGTTGCATTTTAACCATTATAAACTAAAGCTAAAAAATATAGATCCAGATAACCTTGTTCCTTTCTCACGATGTTCATCCCACCGGTACTTGTGTCTCGGCTGCCCTCCGCCGGAGCCATAAAATTGCATGGGAACCCATTTTTGAGATGTCTTCTATGACTGTTGATGTTAATCGTGATGAAAGGAACACAGTGTGTTTTCGTCGATGGAATGAGTGTGAGATGGAGCTTCTGACTGTGGACATTTTAATTCAACTTTTAGGTTTCTTAATATGTGTTTTTAGAACATACTAGCAAGTACTAGCAAGAAAAAAAAAAAAAATACTAGCAAGATCATTTTTCTTATATTTTATAGTCAAATATAATCTTTAATATTTAAAATTGTAAAAGACAAAATTCAGTTGTGATGGTGGACTATGACAATTCATTGTTCATATCTGAAAAAGTCATTCCCTTGAAATAAATATCAATAAAATGTGAGTATTTATAATGTTTGACAGTTGCAGTGTAACTTCAAATTAATTAAAAACTAGTCTGAAATGTGTCATCTTGGATAACTTGGGAAGAATAATCAGTGCTGGTGTTTAAAATTGTCTAGAAATTATGTTTGACTTGGCGATTTCATTATATCAATTGTGATGGAGAAATATATAACACCAGCCAATGAACGGTGGTAGTTACATCTATTGTTGATGTAGTAAGTAGAATAATGAAATTAAACATGATGATATATTACGGTAATGCCAATAATAATGAAAAAATAAAATGATATTATACAATAGGTAGCATTGACCGTTGTTTGCAAGTCTTTGAATCTCATTATAATTGCTTTTCTCTTATTTATGAACATATAGTATATCTCACGCATTAAAAAACATTATCCGAGTTTGGACGACGCAGCTCGTTGTCCTTTTGTATGTAATTATTTTATATTATATATAAGTAAATAGGAGGAGTGACAAGTATTAAATTCACAAATTTTAAAATAACATTGTTTTAATCATTATGTTTAATTAATTAATATCTCAAAAGCACTATTTAGCATTTCCCTAATTTTTTTACTAGTGAACCATGGTTCCACCAAATTATATGGATGATGATGGATAACACAATTTTTTGCCAGTAAAATAAGTGAGTCATTTTTGGAATAGGATGCACTAAATATATATTTCTTAGAAAAATTTGTCAAAAAAATAAAAAATTTTAGAGAAACAAATAATTATTGTGCTTGCCACAACTTGAATCTATGAGAGAGCTGGTGTTGACATCATGATATTGAATTAGCCTCCACCTAACTACGTTGGTTCATAATAATTATACTATAGAAACCTTGCCATCTTAATTGACTTGTTAAAGTTTTGTAACAAACAATGAAATTATTTAATCAAACAGAGAACTAGTATGATCGTATTATATTTGATAGTGCTTCATGCCTTCACCTTCTAAATAATTTTCATTTTTCATTTTTTAAATATGCAAACTTAACTCGCCTTCAAAGGTCATAAAAATAATAACTTATAATTAATTGACCATGTACTTAACAAGTTCTACAAGAACATTAATCTCTACATATATATGATGGTGGACGTGGTATATATAGAAGAAAATTCTTCAAAAGTGGTTAGGATGAAAACCCCCAAAGTCCATAATACCTTATAGAACAAGTCAAAATATTCTTCCTTTAGTTCAGCATATTTAGAACATAGTTGCATTAACACCGTTTTAGTGACAATTTCCAATCTGTCACAAATACCCTTTTCTATATTTAATATAAATCCTATAATTAGTACTCACTCGTTTGAACCTTGAAATTAATTCACCTTGTTTTTTGTTTCTATAATTTCTTTCAAACTTCAACTTTCAGTTATTATTATGTGTTCTGAAATATCTTCACCTCGTTTCTATTTCTCCAATGATGTTTCAACAATGAAACATAGTAGAAAAACATTGCTTCTTGAATCAAATCCTGATTTTGAATTCATTACTAGCACAAGTATTGAGTTTGAAACATCTTCTGCTGATGAACTTTTCTCTAATGGAGTCATACTTCCATTGCAGATACAAGACAACAAGAAAAACATCACTACATCTTATATGGAACAATCTCCATACACGAATCTTCGTCCGCCTCGACCATTTTCGACTAAAACAAAGAAAGAGAACATCATAAGAGAAGTTCAAGAAACAAACACGGAAACAAGTTCTTTTTGGGGGTCCAAAAGAAGTAGAAGTCTTAACTGTGAAACAAATAAAAAATTAGTATGTATTTCGCCTCCTTTGCCGCGAAGCCATTCGACCGGTTCAGCTCCGAATTTAAAGAGAATTAATTCGAATAGACAACAATCGTCATATTCTACGTTAAATAATTTATATCCTATGCAAAAGTCTTCTTCAGGTAAGAGTTATGGAAATGGTTCTAGGATTAGTCCGGTTTTAAATGTACCTACTCCTTGTTTTTCTAAAGGAAGTTTAAGTTTCTTTGGGTTTGGTTCATTTTTGCGTGTTGGAAAGGCTAGGAAGAAGAATAATTGATTTGTTCAAATAACATTTGTTTTCTATATCTATGCTTGCACAGTTGTATGGTATCCGATATCGACACATGTAGTTACATTTAATTATTTTTAGCATTGTGTCAGATGTTTGTGTTCCATTGATTTTGATGGATTGATATGAGACTAGGAGAGTCTCGCTAGTACATAAAAATTTGAATGTAATTGTGGGCACTAAAATAAGACTTAGAATCAAAATGCTTTCTCTTGGGCATCATCAACAATTTTTGTACTTGTGTTGTAGCCATAACCAAAGTGATAACCAATGATGTATTTGGTTTAAGGGAAAGAAAAAGAAAGGCAAGAAAACTATGAATACCAATGAATGAACTTTAGTTCAAATTCATTCATTGCTATCCGCAAGTTTCTTTCATTCCTTCAAACCAAACACACCACAAGTGACAACGCCAAGAGAAAAAGATTGTTCTTGATTTTTTTTTCTTGTATGTTTTTATTTAAAAAAAAAACATTATGATTTATAAATATAATTTAGCACAAAAATCATGATGATATATGAGACTAGAAGAGTCCAACTATATTATGATTTATAAATATTGTTGGGTCTCTCTAAGCTAATACTGTAACTGCTTTGATGCTTACAATTTAAATCTCTTCATCATATAATGCAGTGAATACCAACTTTATTCATATAAATGGCAAGGGACAAATGAAATTAGAGAACAAACAGAGCCTTCTATTTCCTTCAAATACATATGTAATGTAGCCATGATCAATTTCTAATTGATTTTGTGACAAAGCCGTGTAATTGTGATTTTGATCTTTATCAATAAGCATACACTCATTAAATAAATTACATTATAGAACAATCTCAAGTAATGTTTAAGAACTAAATCCAATCAAACAAAACATGCATAAATAACAGTGCATCACACAAACAATTAAAGGTGTTAACATATTGAACAAACATTTTCCAAATAGTTTACCAATAAATATTCCATGACATATTACATAAGCTGTCATGTTACGAATGTAGCCATCCGAGAGTACATAATACAATATAACTATAAATATTAAGAAATTGATGAAGGATGATAATTCATAACCCCATTCTTCTTTGTGTCATATTTTTAACCTTGTTTACTATCACCGGGGAGTGAAAGTAAAGACTCAGTATACATAGCCACTTGTGATCCACGATCACCTTTAAAATAGGAGGGATGCTCCAACATCTTTCCTTTGTTATCAAACTTCACCAATCCATTACCCCAATCTCTTCCAATAATATCACCATTTTTCGTACAGCATGTTGGGGAAAAGCAACGAGTAGGAATGACATCAATAGAAAAAACAAGAGTCTTAGTCCAAGATGAATGCACGTTGTATTCTTTCATCACCCATATTTCAACTATATCATCATGCATAGTCCACAAACTAAGATATTCTCCAAATACCCACAAGTCACATTCTAAAGGTTCATGTTCAAGATTATCCGGCAAATAAATGTCTAGAAGATTCCTTTCGATTAAATCAAAGGCAACAATAACAATCATCGATAATTTTAGATGAAAAACTAACCAGTGAATAGCATCATTAAAGAGCGACCCTGCCATGCGATAATCAAAGGCATTTATGTAAGGGAAATGAGTACCCTCAATTTCATTCCAAGTATTATCTCTCAATGAGAAAAACTCCAAACGTGTATAATCATCATCATATAAGCTATAACCTAAGTTTCTATTACCAGACATTAAAACCACCAAGTAATCATCTCTCGATGGATCATACCCAAAACCATATAGATAACATAAATAATTGTCAACACCTAATTTGGAACCAATAGGAGACAAAGGTATTTGTTTGTGAGCTCGAGTGGATGGATTCCATAAATAGATCTCTGTAGAGCGGTGCAAAAATATAAAACCTCTACATGAACATTTAATTTCAACAAGAAAATAATATTGGGGGTGAGGACGCAAAAAATGAAGGCTTAGTGAAGTATAAGCAGAATCATCGGTAATTGATGATTCAAAATCGATAGATCGAGTTTCAAGATTTGGAGTTGATATGAACAAAATTCTACGACTGTGTACGGCGGTAATTTCAAAATGTGAATTTGCAAAATGAGTATTAGAGATAAGAGTTAACCATGACTTACGAATGCATTTAAAACGCATAAGAGACTTAATTGGCAACCTCAACAGAATTTTGATGATCAAGTCATGAGGCACATACATTGTATTCATTTCCATGCTTCTTCCTCCTTTGATTTAGGGTTACGATCCAAACTATTGATTTAGTTGGTAGGGTGGTGATGAAGACACACTTGATGCCGATCGTGAATTGATTTTGCAACATATGCATTATATGAATTATTATTCCCTATAATTAAGGTTCTAAATGAGTTAAGTCAATCAAATTTGACAACTAGAATCGGTTTCTGATTAATATTATATGAAATTACTCTTGATTTTTGTTAATTTGCATTTATGACAATAAAAACACATCAATACTTTGCACTTAAATACAAGAAAAAATGTTTAAAATGACTTAGATGAGGTGAGATGGTTGATTTCTTTTAGCTTAACCAATATCTTGAGTTTATTTTGATTTCATACTTTTAGATAAATTTTCTCATCTATTTAAGTCGCGACTCGAGTATTATTATTTGCATTTATGTGCAGGGAATAGACAGTCTACACAATATATAAGCAAAAATTAAAATGTGTTTGACTTAAATTTAGAACAAATAGATTTGATTAGTATTACTATTTGCATTTATGCCTAGGGAATAGACAATTTACACAATATATATAAGCAAAAATCAAAATATATTTGACTTAAATTTAGAACAAATGGCTTTGATTTTTTATTTTTTTTATAATAATAGATTTGAACAAAAAGTCTTGAATTGTAGTTATTAAGAATAATTTAGTAGTGTAAAAAAAAAAGAATAATTTAGTAAAATCATCATTTGTTTTCTTTTATTAATCAACTTTTTTAATTTGTGTAAAATAGTTAGATCCCACATTAGCTAATGTTTACATGTCAGTTACTCTATTCCAAATTCCTAGTCTTGTGTACATATGCTCCTATACTGTATAAGTCCAAATACCAAATTGCAAGAATTTTCTTTATTTCAGAATCTCAGATAATGAAATAGATCATTTGCACTATGTCTGAGAAATGTACCAAAAAGATTGTTACAATTCTCCTTTCACCATTCTCATTTTTTCAACCTTATATCATTGAACTTGCAAACCCTGAATCTTACTTCTTTTTCCATGAAAATTTGTTAAATGACTTTAAATCATGGTTTATTAGATTCCACTCATTAAATTTTGGAGGGGATTATTAAAAAAATTTAGAAAAAAATGCTGTCATTTTGGCAGCTTGTGAGGATTTATAAGAGACTAGTTCAGTTCATAGCAGCACTAGTTCGCAGATGTGCAATTCGGTTGAGACCTGTACAATTTGAAAATAAAGACTCACTATCACTTCGCTCAAAGAGTGAAAGTAGAGACTCTGTATACACAGTCATCTCGTATCCACCCTGCTTGCCACTATCAAACAGATACTCTAGACATTGTCCTTTGTCATCATACCTCACCAATCCACAAGCATCATCGGATCCAATAATATCACCACTTTATGTAGAGCATAAAGGGAAAAGTACTCACTAGGAATGAAATCAATAGGAAGAATAAGAGTCTTAGTCCAATACGACTTCACTGTATTCTCATTCATTATCCATATTTCAACTGTAGCATTATTATATTGATAATTCATAACCCATAGACCGACAAATTCTCCAAATACCAAAAAATCACAATCATAATATACATAAATACCGCCAAAAAATCATCTGACAAAGACGACACTAACATGCATTGATAAATCTTGACGAATAGCCAACCAATGAATAGCCATATTATAGAACAATCCTACTTCGGGCTTATTAAAGGTATTTCTATAAGGAAAATGAGTTCCCTTGATTTCTTTCCACTTATTATCTCTCAATGAGAAAAACTCCAAATGTGATGAAATATCACCTAATTTGGATAGTCAGTTCATACGGAAGATTAACAAAATTTCGATGATCAATTCATGCGGAAGATAAAGCAGTGTCTTCTTCTTCTTCTTGGATATAGATCGCCTGTTGTAACTGTTTCACACAGTAGACAATGACGGCCGTACAAAACAGATCAGCTGATTCATATTACATCTTAATAAAAATCAGTAAAATTCAATCTCACCTATTAATATTAGATCAGACGGTCCAAATTAAAAACAACATGAAACCGTGTGAAAACTTTATGGTGGAAAATCATATTCCTTCTTCTTCTGTCCACTAAACACTACTTCAAAAGACATAAATATTTTCAGCAGGATTTTAGTATGTATGATTGGCGCAATTTCTTTTTGTTTACTTTAAAACCTAACTCTATTTAATTTTTTTTTTTTTGTTGAGTAGATTAGTAATTAAAATTTTTACGTTTAGTCCATAAATCCTAACTCAGCTGGTATAAATGCCGAAATTGTTAGTGTCAGAAGCCAAGATCAGGGTTCGAACTCCGATCCTCCACATTATGTGTGTGTGAGTTTTCAATGACTTGTCATTTCGTTTATCTACAAAAAAAAATCACGCTTAAAATGAATAAATGATGTATCAGGAGTTCGAATTGAGCTAAACTCATTGAACAAGTCTATTTTATTTTATTTGTTGGATTTCCTTGCTGTAATGAGGGATGACAATTTTTATGGAGGTGAGGAAAGAAACTTTTTAATCTTACTTAACACAAGCCCAATCTACTCCTTTTGAAGAGAGCCCGGCCCAATACTATTCACGAAAGAAAAAATAACAAAAATTTGTATTAAATCAAACAGAGAACTGGTCTGATTGTATTAAATTTGTATGCAGATATCTTTTTTTTACTTTTTCTTTTCTTTAGTTATTTTGGTGAAATAAAACCCTAAATCAGAATTCAGAAACAAGTGAAGAAGAGTCGCATTGAACTCAACTCCCCGGAAAACGAACCGGAGTAGGTCGACGGCCACCGCCACAGCCAGTCAGAAAGTCCATCTTTTCCGTCATACCAGCAACTTTCAGAAACGTGAGCGAGTTATCATCTACTAACAATTTCTTTCTTTTCTATTCATAGATAATCATTTCATCAATTTGTTGCAAATTTTAGTTCTGTATCATGTTTTAGCACACCATGAGTTTGGTTTATTGTTCTCTTGCAATCAAAGTATCCTAATTTAGTAGCAAAGTTTACAATTTCGTTCGAATACTGAAATTGTGATTTGTGGATGCAATGTCAAGGTTTTGGGAACATCTGTGATTGTGTTTTGATTGCAATTGCAGCTGCATCAACAGCCTTTGTGTGCAATTTTCAGCATTTTCAAAGATCTCGTAGTTTATTTCCTCCATTTAGTGTATAAATTTTTGAATTATAATGTTTTTAATTTAGACTGGCACCCATTTATTGAACTATTATGTTTTTAATTAGGATTGGAATCTATCATTCATTGAGTAATCGATGGAGACGCCACAATCAGATGAAGCTATTAACAGTATTAAAGATATAAGGCAACAACTTGAAGCTCGCATAGAAACCCAACATAAGTCACATATGGACATGCTTTCTTCTGTACAATCCATTATACCCAATCTCGTTTCTTCTCTTGATCTTTCTCTCAAAGTTCTCTCTTCTTTTAATCATCGTCCTTTTGCTCCTACACCCCCTCTCCCTCCTCCTCTTCCCAGTTTCAACCCTCCCAAATCATCACTCCAACAACTACCTCAAAACCCTTCTAGCAATGGTAATAATAATCACCAAAACCCTAAAACATCTCTTGTAACTACAAAGCCAGAATCAGAGAAAGTTATTCCTTTAACCATTGTTCGATCATTGGTTGCTGTTTGTCTTTTAGGCCGAGTACCTTTTTCGCCAATTGATTCTTCCACTGTTTTGAGGAAATTGGAAAATGATCAAACGATTACGCCCCAAGACAAAGCTGCACTTCAAGAGCTTGGTGGAGATTCAGGTGGGCCAACGCTTGCAGTCGAGATAGCTTTGAGATCAATGGCAGATGATAATGGTGCTGTTGAATTGGAGGAGTTTGTTGTCAGTGGGAAAGCAAGAATTATGGTTTTGAAAATTGATAGGACCCGTCTCTTGAGAGAATTGCCAGAAACTGCACAGCATCAGCAGCAAAATGAATCTAGTTTTGGTGATGTGAACACGAATCAAAATCAGCAGCAAATCAATACCGGTAGCACGAATGTGAATGGTGTTATGATTGGAAGGCCAGTTATGAGGCCAAATTCTGATATGTGGATGTCTCAAGGTGACCCTCACATGTCAGGGCTACCGCCAATGCTTTCTGGTGGTGGACCAAGAGGAGCACCGAGACTAATGGGGATGATGGCTGCACATAGAGGTATTGGTATACCACCGATGCATAGACTCCCGTTGGGGCCAAATGCATCAGGGAGTAGCTTTAATGCAATACCACAGAAACCAAAAACATATGATGAGGATTTGAAGGATCTTGAGGCTTTATTGAATAAGAAATCGTTTAGGGAGATGCAAAAATCTAAAGTTAGCGAGGAGCTTTTGGATTTAATTCATCGACCGACTGCAAGGGAGACTTCTGTAGCCGAAAAGGTTCAAATTCACTGCTTACTTTAATAGGCCATAGACTTAAATTTTTGTTTTGAATTGTGACTATTCTATACTTTTAGCATACTCTAGCATTTTGTACAGTTTAATCTAATTCAGCTTTTGTTTAAATATATTATTTTTCAGTTCAAAACTTTAGGTGGTTCTCAGGTTAAGCAATATTGTGACTTACTGACAAAAGATGATTGTCGACGCCAGACCGGTTCCTTTGTAGCTTGTGATAAGGTTAATTGCAAGAACACTATTTTATTACTAATTATTTAGCTTCTCCTGTTTCATTTCTAACATATTCACTATATATTGGTTTGGGCTGGTATACTAAGACATGTGGTTTTCAACTAATCAAACTTTGAAAATTTCTTGATATGCATTTGCTATGAAGCCCGTATACTTCAAAAACAGAGAAGCATCAGTGTCTGATATGTATCCGATACTGATGCGCTACTGATACTTAAATTAATATGGGAGATTGTTAATTTGTGATCCTTTTCTCGGCAGGTTCATTTTAGACGAATCATTGCTCTTCATACTGACATTAGCATGGGAGACTGTTCGTTTCTTGATACTTGCCGGCACATGAAGGCATGGTTTTTACCTCTGAATTCTTATGTCAATTTTTTTCTCTCCATTTTAGTTATGTTTGTCACAAGTTTGAATTGTGTTCTTTATTTTTTGTTCTTTGATAGACATGTAAGTATGTTCACTATGAGTATGACCCTACACCTGACGTGCCTCCAACAATGATGGGTGTTCCTCCTCCTTCCAGACCACTAAAGCAGCAGCGTGCTGAGTATTGTTCTGAAGTGGAACTTGGGGAACCACAATGGATCAATTGTGATATACGTAACTTTAGAATGGACATATTAGGTAAATTTGGAGTAATAATGGCTGATCCACCGTGGGACATTCACATGGAGCTGCCTTATGGAACAATGGCTGATGATGAGATGCGCACCCTTAATGTCCCTGCTCTGCAAACTCACGGGCTTATTTTTCTATGGGTCACTGGGCGTGCAATGGAACTTGGACGAGAATGGTATTTGCACCTGTGTTTGGTCATATGCTAATTTTCATTTTTGTTAAAAAAAATTATATTATCTGATTAGCATAACAAAAAAAAAAACATTGAGGCTTCTTTATACTAATAATCTGTATTTGGCTTGCGCATATTGTGCTCCTCAGCTTAGAACTTTGGGGATATAAACGTGTTGAGGAGATCATTTGGGTGAAAACAAATCAACTTCAGCGAATAATTAGAACTGGACGTACGGGCCATTGGCTCAATCACAGCAAGGAACATTGTCTTGTTGGAATAAAGGGTAGCCCTGAAGTAAACCGAAACATTGATACTGATGTTATTGTTGCTGAAGTCCGGGAAACAAGCCGAAAGCCTGATGAGGTTTGTATGATATTCAACCAAGTTTTGATAGTTAATTATGCACTTCAATGCTTTGACTGACTTTATAAACGGAGGTCAATATTGATTTTGTATCTAAAACTTTCTGTTTTTAAGGCTTCCTTCGACACCAGAGGATATTCTTATTGTTTTTTGTAGATAATTCTTGACACAATCTCGTATTATTTTATCTTCTTTTAGATTCTCGAAATAATCTCTTGGTATGCAAACCAAATAGAATCTCTGTCATCAAGTTTCATCTTTATCTGAAATAAAGGTTTTACATTATAATAAGCTTCGCTGAAACAAAAAGAACTTACTAAAATTCATTTACATTCTTCTTCAAAAAAATCCATTTACATGATATATTTTTTCACTTTTCCTCTCACCTTGATTGTTAAGATTGGACATTCAATTTTTTCACTGGTAATAATGTTATTCTACCATTTGAGTATTTTAAAATTGTCAAATTTTATTCCTACAGATGTATCCTTTGTTGGAGAGGATAAGTCCAAAAACAAGAAAGCTGGAGTTGTTTGCTCGCATGCACAACACTCATGCAGGGTAGGTTTTCAATTCTCTTGACTGGTATTTTTTTTTTGTTGAATTCTTTCATGGTATTCTTAAAACTATTTGATTGGGGTGGAGAATTTTCTGGATTTGAAATTAGTGTCAATGCTATGGAAGGGAAGCTCACTTGATAATGTTCTATATCAATTATTTGATTTCTTGGACTAGTAAAATCCGAATCTGGTTTTAGTTGTAGGTTTAGGGCAAAAATTTTATCCATAGACATCTTAAGCAGTTTTTTATTGTGTTCTTTATGATTTGAGTATTTGAATTCATCAAAGAAATCTTAAGCTGTTATAATATTCTACATTGTTCCAACAGGTGGATGTCTCTTGGTAATCAATTGAGTGGTGTAAGGTTAGTTGATGAAGGGCTGCGTGCAAGGTTTAAGGCAGCTTATCCAGATGTGGAGGTGCAGCCAGCATCACCTCCCAGAGCTTCTGCTATGGAGGTAGACTGTAGTGTTGCTGCTCAAACAAGGAGTCCATTTGCTGGCACAGAATCAAAGTCCATTGCTGATCCTGCAGCTCCAGCAACTACCTATGCGTCAGAGCCAATGGCCATTGATGTGGACACTAAGTAAGTTTCTGCCAATTCATTCTTATGACTTTGTTTGGCGGAACTCTTTTATAAAGCTTAAAGGGAAGCAAAAGAAAAAGCGGTATTCTTACCTTTGTACCATTTTTGGTTTTTACTCTTTTCTCACTTCTTTCTTTTTGTGGAAAGACAAGTTTTTAGAATACCCAATTTAGGCGAGGATGGTAATGTAAATTAAATAATGTAGCAATAGTTGTTAGTTCTGAGGGGTTTCTGTAAAAGTTGTACTTTATTTATTTTAATGTTTCAGCATTGGTGATCACTTATTAGTATTGCATGATATGTGTGATTTATGTTTTGATTTGAAACAAGGGCCAAGCTTGTGTGCTAAGTCTTGTATAATGGTCACGTTTGTTTTCACCATTGGATCAATAAGTTGGATTCACATCTCATTTGAATTTGATCCAATGGTGAAAACAAAGTTGTATATGGTGGGAGACTTGTTTCACTTGTGCATATTAGACAAAACCTTGAAAGTTGAAACAAACCTGAACTTAATCGATATAAATTGTTGTGTGGATATTTTAGACACAAATCATTTCTAAAATTGAGAAAAATTGAGAGCATCCATTCTCCTATTGGGTGCCCCTCTGTATTTTCCTAAAATTACACAGCATGAATTTATTTATCTGAATTTTTTTTTCTGACTATTGTTGTCATATTTGACTTATTGCATGTATGGAATACTTAGGGTCCATTTAGAATTAGCTTATTTTTTAGTTTATGCAAAACAACTTATGCATATAAATAAACTTTTTGTATTTTTATAAGTTTATCAAAGTAGTTTATAAAAAATAGATTATAAACATATCGTTTTTATTAGTGGGAGCTTTGAAATTAACATAAAATTTTATTTATTTGCATAAATTGTTTTGCACAAGCGGACTCTTATTGCTCTTTTAATGGTTATCAGGTAACAAAAGAAATGTTGTAATTATCAACTAAAATATTGTCAAGTAAATGAAGTTTGCATGAAAAAGTGATATTAGTCAAAGAACTAGAATATATTTGTTTTTTTAAAAAAAAAAAAATCTAGAACCTTTAAAACATGAAAAAGTTATATTAATCAAACAACTAGAATATATTTGTTTATTTTTTTAAAAAAAAAATCTAGAACCTTTAAAACTACAAATTTGCAAATGATTGGTTAAAGTCTAAAATGATTGGTTAATGGTCCTTTTTTATTGTTTCTTGAGCCTTATGGAGAGATAAAAATGATTATCTTGAATTTTTAATGGTGCGTTTGTTTTGAATTTTTTTAAAAATAGATTTTATAGTTACATAGTTTTGTGTAAAAAAAAATTATAGAATTTTTTTACAAAAGCTTCAAATGAAAATTTGTTTTGAATAATTATTCTTAAAATGTTATTATAGGTATTTTATTATTTTATTGAATTTTTTTGGGTATTAAATTTTTTTTAAAAAATCGTTTAATTTTGAAGCTATTTTAAATAGATTTTAAAAATCATTTTTGAAATACAACTTTTTGAAAAAAGTGTGATTTTGACTATGTTTTGATTTTCAATAATGTACATGTTATATAATGTCAAAACTAATTTTTTAATTTAGAAAAAATGAATAAAAAACTTGTAATATTTTAAAAAATGGTTTACAAAATTTGCATGTCAGTAACATAGGAGGGGATAATTACAATCGCTCACTAATAATAATAGATGACAGGATTGGTCATTTAAACTTGATTCAAAGCTGCTTTTAAATCTAAGTTGTCTAATTAATTTTATCCAGACAGCTCTGATGCACTAACTAAATCATAACTGCATCCAAACCAACTGCTCTAAATCCATTTCCACTTTTTAAATCCTATCCACCATTTCATGAAAACCAAACTCCTCCAAATTTACCAATATGTATGGAGAAAAAGTGTTTTTTTTTCAAAAGTTATGGGGGTGAGAAAAGAAACTTTCTAATTCTTATCACAATCCCAATCTACCCGTTTTGAAGAGAGCCCGGCCCAATGCCATTCACAAATGAAAAAATAAAAACTTATATTTCAAAAAATAATAAAAATAAAACCCTAAAACAACAAATTGTTTGAAAAACAGATTAAACCGGCGGTGAAAAAAAAAAAAAAAAAAAAAATACTCGCATTGAACTCAACTCGCCGGAAAAACAACCGGAGCAGGTCGCCGGCCACCGCCACAACCAGTCAGTAAGTCCATCTTTTTAGTCATACCAGCAACCTTCAGAAACGTGAGTGATTCCAAAACATTTTTCTTTGCTTACGGCACTTGTTATATCTTCTACGGCCAATATCGTTCTTCTATATAAAGATAATATTTTCATCAATTTGTTACAAATTTTAGGGTTTAGGGTTTAAGGTTTGGTGATAGTGATTTTTTTACTCATTTGTTTTAAGAATTTGTACTATCCATTATAGTGTATTGGATTTGTGTTGAGCTGCAACTATGCAGATTTTAGTTCTGTATCATGTTTTAGCACACCATGTATTTGATTTATTGTTCTCTTGCAATCAAAGTATCCTAATTTAGTAGCAAAGTTTGAAATTTCGTTTGAATACTTAAATTGTGATTTGTGGATGCAATGTCAAGGTTTTAGGAACATCTGTGATTGTGTTTCGATCGAAATTGCAGCTGCATCAAGAGCCTTTGTTTGCGCTTTTCAGCATTTTCAAAGATCTCGTAGTTTAAACTTTAAAATCTTGTTTATTCCCTACATTTAGTTTATAAATTATTGAATTATTATGTTTTTAATTAGGATTGACATCCATTTATTGAATTATTATGTTTTTAATTAGGATTGGAATCCATCATTCATTGAGTAATCCATGGAGACGCCACAATCAGATGAAGCTATTAACAGTATTAAAGATATAAGGCAACAACTTGAAGCTCGCATAGAAACCCAACATAAGTCACATATGGACATGCTTTCTTCTGTACAATCCATTATACCCAATCTCGTTTCTTCTCTTGATCTTTCTCTCAAAGTTCTATCTTCTTTTAATCATCGTCCTTTTGCTCCTACACCCCCTCTCCCTCCTCCTCTTCCCAGTTTCAACCCTCCCAAATCATCACTCCAACAACTACCTCAAAACCCTTCTAGCAATGGCAATAATAATCACCAAAACCCTAAAACATCGCATGTAACCACAAAGCCAGAATTAGAGAAAGTTAGTCCTTTAACCATCGTTCGATCAATGGTCACTGTTTGTCTTTTAGGTCGAGTACCTTTTTCGCCGGTTGATTCTTCCACTGTTTTGAGGAAATTGGAGAATGATCAATCGATTACGCCCCAAGACAAAGCTGCACTTCAGGAGCTTGGTGGAGATTCAGGTGGGCCAACACTTGCGGTCGAGATAGCTTTGAGATCAATGGCAGATGATAATGGTGCTGTTGAATTGGAGGAGTTTGTTGTCAGTGGGAAAGCAAGAATTATGGTTTTGAAAATAGATAGGACCCGTCTCTTGAGAGATTTGCCAGAAACTGCACAGCATCAGCAGCAAAATGAATCTAGTTTTGGTGATGTGAACACGAATCAAAATCAGCAGCAAATCAATATCGGTAGCACGAATTTGAATGGTGTTATGATTAGAAGGCCAGTTATGAGGCCAATTTCTGATATGTCTATGTCTCAAGGTGACCCTCACATGTCAGGGCTACCGCCAATGCTTTCTGGTGGTGGACCAAGAGGAGCACCGGGACTAATGGGGATGATGGCTGCACATAGAGGTATTGGTATACCGTCGATGCATAGACTCCCATTGGGGCGAAATGCATCAGGGAGTAGCTTTAATGCAATACCACAGAAGCCAAAAACATATGATGAGGATTTGAAGGTTGTTGAGGCTTTATTGAATAAGAAATCGTTTAGGGAGATGCAAAATTCTAAAGCTAGGGAGGAGCTTATGGATTTAATTCATCGACCGACTGCAAGGGAGACTGCTTTAGCTGCCAGGGTTCAAAGTCACTGCTTACTTTAATTGGCCATACACTTAAATTTTTGTTTTGAATTGTGACTATACTTTTAGTATACTCTAGCATTTTGTACAGTTTTATCTAATTCAGCTTTTGTTTAAATATATTATTTTTTTCAGTTCATAACTAGTGGCCAGGTGAAGCAATATTGTGACTTACTGACAAAAGAAGATTGTCGACGCCAGACCGGTTCCTTTGTAGCTTGTGATAAGGTTAATTACAAGAACAATATTTTATTACTAATTATTTTGCTTCTCCGGTTTCATTCCTAACATATTCACTATCTATTGGTTTGGGCTGCTATACTAAGACATGTGGTTTTCAACTAATCAAACTCTAAAAATTTCTTGATATGCATTTGCTATGAAGCCCAGATACTTCAAAAACAGAGAAGCATCGGTGTCTGATACGTATCCGATACCGATGCGCGGCTGATACTTACATTAATTTGGGAGATTGTTAATTTGTGATGCTTTTCTCGGCAGGTTCATTTTAGACGAATCATTGCTCTTCATACTGACATTAGTATGGGAGACTGTTCATATCTTGATACTTGCCGGCACTTGAAGGCATGGTTTTTAACTCTGAATTCTTATGTCAATTTTTTTTCTCTCCATTTTAGTTGTGTTTGTCACAAGTTTGAATTGTGTTCTTTATTTTTTGTTCTTTGATAGACATGTAAGTATGTTCACTATGAGTATGACCCTACACCTGACGTGCCTCCAACAATGATGGGTGTTCCTCCTCCTTCCAGACCACTAAAGCAGCAGCGTGCTGAGTATTGTTCTGAAGTGGAACTTGGGGAACCACAATGGATCAACTGTGATATACGTAACTTTAGAATGGACATATTAGGTAAGTTTGGAGTAATAATGGCTGATCCACCGTGGGACATTCACATGGAGCTGCCTTATGGAACAATGGCTGATGATGAGATGCGCACTCTTAATGTCCCTGCTCTGCAAACTCACGGGCTTATTTTTCTATGGGTCACTGGGCGTGCAATGGAACTTGGACGAGAATGGTATTTGCACCTGTGTTTGGTCATATGCTAATTTTCATTTTTGTTAAAAAAAATTATATTATCTTATTAGCGTAACAAAAAAAAGATTGATGCTTCTTTATAGTTTATACTAATAATCTGTATTTGGCTTGCGCATATTGTGCTCCGCAGCTTAGAACTTTGGGGATATAAACGTGTTGAGGAGATCATTTGGGTGAAAACAAATCAACTTCAGCGAATAATTAGAACTGGACGTACGGGCCATTGGCTCAATCACAGCAAGGAACATTGTCTTGTTGGAATAAAGGGTAGCCCTGAAGTAAACCGAAACATTGATACTGATGTTATTGTTGCTGAAGTCCGGGAAACAAGCCGAAAGCCTGATGAGGTTTGTATGATATTCAACCAAGATTTGATAGTTAATTATGCACTTCAATGCTTTGACTGACTTTATAAACGGAGGTCAATATTAATTTTGTATCTAAAAATTTCTGTTTTTAAGGCTTCTTTCAACACCAGAGGATATTCTTATTGTTTTTTGTAGATAATTCTTGATACAATCTCGTATTATTTTATCTTCTTTTAGATTCTCGGAATAATCTCTTGGGGTGTGCAAACCAAATAGAATCTCTATCATCTAGTTTCATCTTTATCTGAAATAAAGGTTTTACATTATAATAATATTGGCTGAAACAAAAAGAACTTACTAAAATTCATTTACATGATATATTTTTTCACTTTTCCTCTCACCTTGATTGTTAAGCTTGCACATTCAATCTTGTAAATAGTTTAATTAAGCCTGGAAACAATGTTATTCTACCATTTGAGTATTTGAATTCAAATCTTTCACATGTTTAAAAAATTTAAAATTGTCAAATTTTAATCGTACAGATGTATGCTTTGTTGGAGAGGATAAGTCCAAAAACAAGAAAGCTGGAGCTGTTTGCTCGCATGCACAACACTCATGCAGGGTAGGTTTTCAATTCTCTTGACTGGTATTTTTTTTGTTGTTGAATTCTTTCATGGTATTCTTAAAACTATTTGATTGGGGTGGAGAATTTTCTGGATTTGAAATTAGTCTCAATGCTATGTAAGGGAAGCTCACTTGATAATGTTCTACATCAATTAAATGATTTCTTGGACTAGTAAAATCCGAATCTGGTTGTAGTTGTAGGTTTAGGGCAAAAAATTCACCCATAGACATCTTAAGCAGTTTTTTATTGTGTTCTTTATGATTTGAGTATTCGAATTCATCAAAGAAATCTTAAGCTGTTATAATATTCTCCGTTGTTCCTTCAGGTGGATGTCTCTTGGTAATCAATTGAGTGGTGTAAGGTTAGTTGATGAAGGGCTGCGTGCAAGGTTTAAGGCAGCTTATCCAGATGTGGAGGTGCAGCCAGCATCACCTCCCAGAGCTTCTGCTATGGAGGTAGACTCTAGTGTTGCTGCTCAAACAAGGAGTCCATTGGCTGGCACAGAATCAAAGTCCGCTGCTGATCCTGCAGCTTCAGCAACTACCTATGCTTCAGAGCCAATGGCCATTGATGTCGACACTAAGTAAGTTTCTGCCAATTCATTATGATTTTGTTTGGCGGAACTCCTTTATAAAGCTTAAAGGGAAGAAAGAAAGAAAGAAAGAAAAAAAGCGGTATTCTGACCTTTGTACTATTTTTTAGTTTTTACTCTTTTCTCGCTTTTCTTTCCTTTTGTGGAAAGATAAGTTTTTAGAATACCCAATTTAGGCGATGATGGTAATGTGAATTAAATAATGTAGTAATAGTTGTTAGTTCTGAGGGGTTTCTGTAAAAGTTGTACTTTATTTATTTTAATGTTTTAGCATTGGTGATCACTTATTAGTATTGCATGATATGTGTGATTTATGTTGAGTTAAAACAAGGGCTAAGCTTGTGTGCTTTGTATAATGGTCACGTTTGTTTTCACCATTGGATCAATAAGCTGGATTCACATCTCATTTGAATTTGATCCAATGGTGAAAACAAAGTTGTGTATGGTAGGAGACTTGCTTCACTTATGCATATTAGACAAAACCTTGAAAGTTGAAGCAAACCTGAACTTAATCGATATAAATTGTTGTGTGGATATTTTAGACACACATCATTTCTAAAATCTTGATTTGTTTTGATGAATCACAACTTGGCCATATATCACACGATTAAAATTTTATTGCAGGAATCTTTATTTCAAATAGTATCTTCCAATTTAAAACAAGATTTGATTGACAATTGGAAAAGTTGGTTTGTCGATTTGTGATTGGACTTGGTTCTAATAAACAATAAACTATTGGGAGCCCCTTTGCATATTCTTAAAATTACTGCTTCTGAATTTATTTACCGGAATTGTAGTCTTATTTGATTTATTTGCAGGTATGGAATACTAGTTTATTTACACAAAAATTAAAAAGGGCGCAGGTTAACTTTAAAAATTTAATCAAGTCTAGGCTAAATATAGACAAACGGGAAGCTAAAATACACTAAAGTTTATTTACCTAATTGCTCTTTTAATGGTTATGAAGGTAACATAAAAAATGGTGTAATTATCAACTAAAATATTGTCAAGTAAATGAATTTTGCATGAAAAAGTTATATTAGTCAAACAACTATAATATACGTATCTGTTTTTTTAAAAAAAAAAAAAACCTAGAACCATATATGGCTTCGAACGAGAGTTTTCATCTACAAATATGCAAATGATTGGTTAAAGTCTAAATATCATGAATAAGAGGATGGTCCTTCTTTTATTGCTTCTCGAGCCTTATGGAGAGACAAAGATGATTATCATTGATACTAATAGTAATAAAGTAATTCTTCTTCGCTCTCTTTGCATGTGAGTAACATAGGAGAGCATAATAAACAAACAGTCACTCACTAATAATAGGTGGCAGGATTGGTCATTTAAACTTCATTCACTCACACAACATTAGATTCATCAATGTTGGTAGACTAAATATGTAAAGTTTCATTTCAAACCACATACACGACTAGAACTTTCAAAAAAATTTGTCAAGAATTAAAAATGACAATTACTTAGGTGAAAGTGTAGCAGAGATTTGAAAACAACTACCATAAAAAAGTTTAAAATGCTGTTTGTATAATAGAACATACTGTTAATTGAAGTATTTAAGGAAACAGACTAAAATTCGAGGAGTGTTATTTGAACACCCAAAAAAGTTGTCCCGGATGGACAACTAGTTTTTTTTTCTTTGCACACAAATCGAAGCAGACCAAAAATAATAAAAAACAGCAAAAAGGTGGCGGGTCCCACGTTTTGTAGTTGTCGGACAACTTTTTAGTTGTCAAAACTAAAATTCCATGTGTTCTTCTCAGGTCAAGATGTTAACGAATCATAAAAAAAAATGGTTAAAGAATCATTCACTATTACATGTGTTCTAAGTCACACTCACATTCTTTGCATTAACCTCAGTTCTACGTCCAATTTAGGAAAGTATATTGGGTTCATCTTACGAAATATGAATCATTAAATCTACTACAATTGACAAGTGACTCCAATTAAAAACAATTATCCTGTCTTCCTTTTTTCTTTTGAATAAAAGACACTCATTCCTCAATCATACCAACTTGTCACAAGCAGTAAGGGGAGAAACTGCCAAGCTATTTTAGAGCGTACTACGGATTCAATTAAAAACATTGCTTTGATAGAGTGAAAAAGGGCCACAAAAAACTAAGTAAATTAACAGAGACAAATCTTGTGAATCTTCAATTTGATTTCTATCACTCGTCTTAATATTGCGTATTTGAGATTCAATTTAACCAAAGATTTGTTCAACACTAAGTTGAAAAAAATATTACACAATTGGACTGAAATGATATAGAAGTAGGTTCAATTCAACCAATAAGGAAAAACAAGGGAAGTTGGTGATAAGTTGGTGAAAAACAAGGGAAGGGCGGTCAGCACACTTGCATGAACCTTAATGATGAGAAGAAGGATACTAAAGTGACGGAAAAATATATCCATTGCACAAATAAGAAGTTTGTTCTGAATAACATTGATCTGTACATAATAATTGCTATAAAAACTGATTAGGTGTGCAATAAGAGGTCTCTAAAGGAAGTGATTCGCGTGCAATCCGTTTGAGTTAAAATGCGGATCAATAATCGGGCTCCTAGTTGGGAGAAAATTGAGATTCCTACACAAGTATTTACAGACTCTGTCTACCTCCCATCAATAGCACACTAAGAGCTGCTGGAATGTGTCTCACGCTTGATCAGCCGAGTATTGTAAGAGCCACAAGATCCACATTTGTGATACAGCCAGTGGAAGCGTGAAGTGCCCTTTCGATCACAGTCATTGCAAAGTATGTCCTGCATTGTTCCATTATAAAACTGACAATAAATATACAAATTCTTTGCTGGCAGCCTAAAATGCCATAGTGCTCTCATAAAATCTGCATTAGCTTTTGAAAGGAATGAAAGAAACATGCAAGAGACGCTGAAGTATTCACCTGATGACGGTCCCTATACTCTTCAGGGAGCTCCTCTGCAGCCAATAAGGCATCGAGCATACCAAAGTAAACCTAGGTAGATAGAGATAGAGAACAATATGAAAATCTCAAAATGTTACATCTAATATTTTGCCACAACTTGAGAACTTGATTACAATTTAAAAAGACAGTAGAGTTATATTAAACTAGTGCCCCTGTTTCTTTCTCCGTTTCAACTTTTTGTGCATCTATAAACATTTTGTTTTATTAAGAATCATAAAGGACATTAAAGGTAGGGAGATTTAAAAAGAATATTCTTACCGCCATATCTCCCAATGACTTACTGCAGATTGGACACGTGTAGTGACTACTAGTGTATGCCTAACATATCATAAAAAAGTGTAAGATTGAATCCACAACCTGTTTCAATTAGTTTTGAGAGGGGAATGAAATTTAAAATGGATGTAAAATTGACCTGAAAACAAGCAGAATGCATGTAGTGGCCACAAGGCAGAGCTCTGACTGTAGCACTTGATGTGAATAAGTCATCACAGCAAATTGGGCAGTTCATTTCTAAACCTTTCTCCAGGCATTTATGAGATGATGATTTAATCCCCAGGCAGCAATTGCATTTCATGCAATGAAAATAATCAATCCCAAGCCCTCGTCCAACACGGCATAAATTACAAAATGGGCAATGGTATACATTCCTAAACAAAAATGGTGTGTAAAGTTAAAATTAACAATCGTCTAAATTTGAGATACTATAGTATAATAATCATATCTATTTCTTGCTAAACACTAATAATTTTAAATATTCATTTTTTCAGGAGTATAAATATGTACATCTGAATATAGAAGTCTCACAAGATTTTAATTCATGCTTAAAAACAATAGAATATTAGTTAGAAAATGATAGGTATGGGCATTGTTAACCAGTCAGTCCATTACTGTTTAGTTTTCAATAAAATAGTTCCACTCTTTTGATTCTTTGTATCAATTTTCAATTGTTGTGGAATCATACCTTGAGGGCAAAGTGGACTTACATGGGGGAATGCATTGTTAGGATGTGACAAAATAATGACAATTGTTCTGTTAGTCAATAAGTCCATTTAGTTAGTTATCTTAGAACTTGTGCTTGACCTAATTTAATCTCAAAAGGTAAAATAGTTCTATTATTTTTATTCTTTTTATCAATTTTCCATTTCAATTGAGTTTCTATCTTAATAATCTGTTGGAGAATTTACACAAGATAAAAAATGATCAACCATATGCCTATCTTTCTTTGAATTAGTTTACATACAAAATTATATTCTCCCCTAACATGGTGTATGGACCACCTTAAATTGTTCATAAATTGTCAATCTCAGTCCTACTGCAAGGATTGACCCCATTTACCCCCCAAAATAAGGAAGACAGTAGCAATTTCGATAACAATTTTTGAAGTGTGATGTAAGAAATAAAAGGTACCTTTCATCATCAAAAAATTTGCATATACTGCAATAGTACTTTGCCATTGAAAGTGCATTACATGAAGGTGTCATGCATATAGGCCCAATTGGCTGTATATTCAGGCAGCGCATACACATCATTTCTGATGTTGCTTTTCTGTAATGAACAATCAGATGTTAGAAGTACATTAATGAACAACCTAATACTACAAAGCTCCCGCTATACCGGAGTTTAGGGGAGTATATACTACTATAAAATATAAGAAATCCCGACAGAAATCTACCTATCCATTGAGTGATCGCTCACATTGTCATGACAAAATCTGCAAGTAAATAACTTGCCACAACATGCAGCTCGAAGCTTGCAATTTCTCTTATAGTGCTCACACCCAAATACAAGTTTCCCTGGGTCCCGAAATGATGGTGAGTGTCCTTCTATTTCGACACCATTAGATGATCCTTCAGATGAAGCTTTAGGTGATTTCTGCTGGGCAGCTATCCAACGACTAAAATACACAAAGAACTAATCAACAATTGGAGCTTGACAACAATAGGTAAAATAAAATCCTATCAAATTAATATATAGTTAATTATGTCCTTATCCAGTAAAATCAGAGAAATCTGGACACTGGAAACAACCTTGTCAAAAGATTTTGCACAAGATATGCCTTTCTCCTTGGATCAAGAGTTGAGTCACGATAAACCTTCCGGATCTCTGACTCAAGTTCATTCTGATTCATCCGGAAAATGTCTTTCCAACCTGGCTTGAACATTTGATCATTGAGGTCTAAGCATTCCTGATACTCAGATCCTGGAAAAGAATAAAGCACACTATAATATTAATTATCCATCCCACAGAAGTGCACAAAAATGAAAGAAACTATATGCAATTAGAAACCTTTATGAGAAGTGCTACGATGTGATGTTTCTGTCTGTGCTATAGACTCTGGACTCTCTTTCCAGCATTCATTAAGCCATTCATTGAACATAGTATTCTTAGTTGCCTGCTTCCATGTATCCATCATTTTATTCTGTTCATCCTGAGTAAGTGCAGAAGTTACCCACGGTAACATTGACTGGAGAACTTCAGCACCAGTAGTTCCAATTATCCGGCCTACTATCTTATCTTGTTCTTCCACAGTGAAATGTTTTCCAAACAATGGCCACAGTTCACGCTCTTCCCTGAAAATATGCTGATCTAGGGTCACTCTTATTGATTTGCACATCCCCTGAAGCTTTGTTGCAAGTTCGTTATACTTCTTGACATCACTGTCATTGGCATCAGAAGTTCCAAAATTACTGTCACTCAAATCCTCTGCCATATGGGTCAACTGCAAGGCTTCATGAAGGACAGAAAACTCAGAAAGAACGCAGGAAATATCTTCAAACAATTGTTCTTCCTGCTTATGGTCCAACATGTATGAATGGCTCACATTGTGAAGGGCCTCTTTGGATTCTAATGCTGGAAATACTATATCATCTTCTGCATTACTATGAGCTCTATATAAACCCCACAAAAGACGAAATCTTCCGCTAAATTGCCGAATAATTGTCTCGTCACTACCACTCAGCTTTCCAGATTCAACATCTAGATACTCCAAGTCTTTACGTATAGCTTTATGGAATTTAAATATGGTATCAATTGGTCTTTCTGCAGAGCTAACGTCACATGAGCTGCTCTCTGTTTCCCATATGAAAAGACTGGAATTAAGATATGGAGCAGAAGAGCTGAAAGACAAGGAGCGTAAAGACTTGGCTGTAGAAATTGAAGTAATCCCCAAAGTGTTACTGTTTACTCCTAAACCTGGGACACAACAGGACCGGGGACTACAGCATTGTTTCTGGGTACTTTCAGTCTCTGAAGTTACATCTCCATTGTTCAACTTCAATGTGTTTCGCTTGACTGGTCTTTTGTTACCATCTGACTCGAATATTACTGAGCAATGTCTGTCAGATGATGCTGTGATACAAACACAGGATGGCTGATCAATATTTTCTTCAATATCAGGAAGTCTTTGAGCAGGGCAACAAACTGATGTGCCCGAAGACAAACACAGGCCTTCATTACGAGCTTTGCATGCCCAACCACTGAAGAGTGTGACCAGAGCAGAATCTGTTGCTGGAGCTGAAAAAGATTAAGTTGTCAAACATATATTAACAAAAAAGAATCTCGGAAACACAGTTTCTTTAGAAGGAAAGGAAATAAAAATAGACAAAGGAACCTGCAAATTGCATGTTTCTCAGAAACATCTTTGCTTCTTCTTCAGTTAAAGATCTTACCAACCATGGTAGGACTCTCTCAATCAATTTCAGAGGCATCATGCATAAGCTTTGATATAGAAGTTCACATTGTCTTCTAAAGCTAAAGTGCTTTCTTGCAAGTGGAAGAACCTATAGATGAGAGTCATTATGTACACATTAGATATATTAAAAGAGAGCTTATTTGCTAATATATTATAAAGAAATTTTCATGTCATACTTCTCTTTGAATAGAAGCTAGTTAATCAACAAACATATACAACAGTTGTTTATATTTATCGACTTCTGCAAATATGATACTCAAATATCATCGTTTGATTGATCTTCCTGTTGTAATTAACATTGGATTTGCTTAACACATTTACATCTTACGCTAGTCACTCTAAACTTTCACCACATGAGCAATGATGGCTCACCTGAACTTCTTCATTATGGAAATGCCTCTGTATGGTTTCCATTATATGATCAGCATGTGAGCATAACTTGGAATAAAATTCAACTTCTGAATTAGATGATGCTCCTTCACTTAGAATACTTTCAATCAAACACCGAAAGTCATTAAATTGGCTTTCTTCTTCAGCATGCTCCTGAAAGAAAGAAAATTCTCCATCTACCGCTGGAAAAATAACTTTGTCCTCAGCAATACTGCATTCAAAGAGAAAAGAATATCAGCAATGAAGGTTGGTGTTTGCCATAAATTACAGTACGGAATTGTTTAACTGAAGAAATATATTATACTTTAACTAAAAGGATATTGTTAATTCAAAATTAACCCAATACCTATGAAATATGCAAATGTCAGCAATGAATTGCAGTCTGTCATTAAAGGCTGATATGTCGGTAAAATCTCCAGAGTGTTGTATTCTTCTGGTCTCCACTGCTATCTCACTTAACTCTTTTTTTATTGCATTATGCCAGAGCAATATCTCATCTATAGGATGTGTCCTGGTGGCATCAGAAACATCTAGCATGGATCTAGAATGTTTCCTTTTTCCATTTGTTGTGGACTCGCATACACAATTTACTCTTCCAACCTGATGGGTTAATGGGCTAGAATAACATTGAACTTGAGAATGAACGGCACTACTTTGAATTGTGTTAACACTACTTCCCCCTTCCATCCAGGTGAAAACAACCTTCGATAAGCACGAATAAGATGAGAGATGGTACAGTTACAATTCAAACTATATAAATAATATAACTGGACCGGAATATGAGACACACAAAAAATCCTTATTGTGAACAATCAGTACCTTACAATAGTACTAATACGTGAAGAACACAAGTAGTACAGAGAAGGATCGTTTTCATCATCAAAATATTCAAGAGATCCGGACTCTTCTCTCTCTTTTTCTCAAAACAATTGATGCCCAACCTCCAATTATTCTCACTAACTGCGTTATAACTACCCTCTTTGCACAGTAACCAACCAAACAGTTACTATGTTTTTTCTGGTATGTCTATTGATAAAATCTTCTGTTTATATTAATAGTGCCATTGGGCTCTAATTAATTTCCTAGACCCCCTCTTATTCTTCCTAATGTAGACTCTGTTTATCGAAGATCTGCTTATACTACCTCAAAATCTATAAATATATGACCCTCTTTAGATTTTCCTTTGTCCCTTTTTATACGACCCCTTTCAAATTTCCAACTGCATTAATTATTTTGTTATCAACATACCCATCATAATTATGTTAGATCTTTTTCTACAATCTGTAACAAATACTATGATAAAAACATAAACTAATTTTTTCTCCTGAAAGGTAAATCTGTAAAACAATATCAATTGTCAACAAATTCAATGCTGCTATCAATTTTCTTAATTCTCGCGATTTAGACAACGGGGTCCTATATTTAGTGATGGAGGTAGTAATAAAGTGAACGTTCAACTTTAACACATAAAGTAGCATTATTAACATAGAAAATGGAACAACAATGCTCTAAAGCAGCATTTGAAAACCACACCTTTTGAAGAAGCCTTTCCTCTGGCACAATTTTGATTAAGAAATCTCGTAAATCCTGAGATTCATCAGCTGATATAGATGTTGAAAGCCAGGGAAGAAATTCTGCCATCATATTCACAGGAATACTGCAAAGAAACTGCCAAACTAAAGATGCTTGTTCCTCAAGAGAGAACTTCTCAATAAGCAGAGGAAATACCTGACATAGCCGAACAAACAAAAAAATTAGACACATTCCCCAGACAAATTAGATTATTTATCCATTTAAACTACACGGCTATGACAAAAAGTTACGATGAGTATTTGAGGATACCATAATAGTAAAACGATATCTGTATTGTGCAAACTTTCTTAAGGAGACTGAGAGTGAAACTTGATTCGATTGTGTTATCCATCTGGCATATCGAACCATTACCAAAAAAACTAGAGGGGAGTGGTTGGAAATACGTGGGTTTTTTTTGTTGGGGTGGGAAATTGGGAATAAACTGGAGGGAAGCAAGAACAGAATGCTTTGAAGATTTCATATAGTGTAGATGTTCATCACCAAAAAATAATAAATATCATCTCACGTACATTAATAAAGGAATTTACAATTTGTTTAAAACAATAATCTTCAACAAATAAAACCTGAACGAACTTAATTGATTGTTGCAGGTTTTACACTTGATTAATCTTGCTGAATCACCAAATGAAGCCCATATAGTTGCGCTAAAAGCAATAGTGTCTACAAGAACATTTAACCCATCAATTAAGCAAAGCACAAATAAATTAGTATACATCAAAAGGTGATATGATTTTATAGCTTTACCACATTAGCCTATTTGGCACAGAGCCACTTATAATAGTTATAATAGCAGTTCTTTTCGTGATAGGGAGGATCCTTTATCCTCCAAACTCCTAATTATCTTTTGTTCATCTTTTTTTAATCAATAGTAATAAAACAAAAATTCTAGCTTGTAGGAGAAATAAATGTTGAATTGGATGGTATTTATCTATCTCATCATTAGAGTCCAAGTGGAATACTAAATAAAAGCTATTAAATAACCTTGTACCTGTTCCTCTTCCTTTGCCAAGTGTTGACTAACTGATGTCTGTAAAGCTCCTGTGCAAGATGCTAATTCTCTTGGAAAACTCTCATCATTCTTGATGGAAGAATTTAACAGCTCAAATAGATGATCAAAAAGATTGCTTTCACCCTTGTGCTCAAGAGAATATGTCTGTGCTACATTCTTCACACGTCTGTCTAGAGCTGGAAAAATCACCTACATTCCAGAACATATTCCCCTCAGAACATTTGAAACATAGCAGAAGAGATAATGATTGATAAAATCCAAATCAATACAATAATGCTACGTCGAAAGAATGAAAAAAAATTCAATCAAACTCTATCAAGACATTTGTACAGAATTCAATCAGTTTAACAGTATCCTATTTATCAACAAACATGTATACAATACCTATATTGCCATTCTTTCCATTGGATTAATAAACAAAGATGCTATATCTAAGTTTTATTATCGATTCATCTTATAAATGAAAAAGAAAAAAAAAACAAAACAAAAACTATGCACTTGATTGGTAAATGCCACTGTGATGAAGGAAAATGGATTCTCTACCTTTACAATTTGATTCTTCCCCAAAACTAAAGTGGTATATATAATACAATTATATTTTTCACAGTCTTTTTCCATGAATAGTAACAGAAGATTAAATTAAATAAGATTAACAAAGATTCAATTGATTCTGTACATGTAAAAAACAAAATCAACATAGCTTCGCTAAAGTTAGACCTAAATTTACGAAAACGAAAAACAAAAGACCTAAGAGAATAAAGAAAGAAACAAAAGCGAAATTAATTTCATGAACTAAGAAAATCTTGAGTTTCTACAGCATTTCTGTTATACAGTTGAAGAATGAAAAAGCTAAAGAATCAAATTATGAAATTAAAAAAAAATAAAAAAGTTGAAGCGAGATTTGAACCTCATCTTCAGCATTGGAGTGGTGTCTATAAATAGAGCTGAGAAAATGATAACGGTCGAAGAGCGGTTGAATATCGGAGCGATTACCGGTAGCAAATGCCATGGCTAATCTGTGTAAAGTATCAAGTTCATTCCGAATCGCTTTATGAAAGAACAAGAAAATCAAAATTGGCGAGTCGAGTTTGGAACACTTTAAAGAAGCATTGAGAGATGAAGATGAATCGACTTTGTTTGTTGAATTTGAGAGAATCGCCACACCTCCTCCTCCTACGCAATCCAATGGCGTCGCCATCTCGCAATTTTCTTTGTTTGTTTCTACTAGCAGAAAATAGTTTGTTACAAATTTTCACGAGGAGTTTTATCTTTCTCTACGGTGGCAATGATGACAGTTACGGAGAGAGAGAGAGAGAGTTTCTCTCTCTAAAAAAGGTTTGGTTTGGTGTTATGATGGTTTTGGTGATAAGCGGAGATGAAGGGAGGAAAAGATGTGTTTGGTTTTGGTTACGCTCGCTCGCTGATAAGAAAAGAAAGAGACCCTACTAGTTACTGCTAGTAGTAGCGCGAGCGAGTGAGAGAGGGAGGGACAAATTTATATATA
This sequence comes from Trifolium fragiferum, assembly GCA_954870985.1. NCBI lineage: Eukaryota > Viridiplantae > Streptophyta > Magnoliopsida > Fabales > Fabaceae > Trifolium > Trifolium fragiferum. The sequence continues at coordinate 1,334,499 of OX940790.1, read as the reverse complement.
TACTGGGACCCATTTCCACGTGGCATATTTTGTTACGTTGGATCTTAATGCCTTTTGATCATGATATGAATAAATGATCATCATCATAGTATATATCATGATTCATGATCAATTTGATCATCTCTCTCTCTGTCCCTTTCGTTTTCCCAGCATCTCACTCAAAATTAATGCAAATTACAGATTCTACTCCTCCGTCCTATTTTATTTGAGCTTTTTATAAAAAAAATTTGTCCCAAAACATTTGAGTTATTTACATGTATTGCCATTTATATCCCTTATACTTGTATTTTCACTTTTAAAATAATTATTACTTGCACTTAAAAAGTACCTAGGGAGTCCCAACAAGGATAATTTGGTAAAATTAAGAGTATTTCTCATTCATTTTTACCTTTTTTTAATATGCGTATTTTTTGCAAAAGGCTCAAATAAAATGAGACGGAGGGAGTATTTCTATTTACATTTATTTTGACAAGAGTACTCAGTATATAGGTGACATTTAATTTGTAGTAGTATTGCAGAAACTTGAGGGAATGATTTTTTACTAGTTATTAATGCTTATCCATTTGCCAGTTCAACTGATTTGGATCTTTTAAAAAAAATTAAAAAGATACACATAAGGTTTGGATTAAGTCTCCATATTTTTAACAATATTTTTTTTATCTTAGGTGAAATAATAATCTATCAAAATTAAACTGATATAATTACGAGAACTGCGATTTAAATCTAAATCACAACATTCATCTTAATAATTTCAACATTTTTATCAGTTGAGCTAGAACTTATATGATAATAATATTCTAATAATTTGATCAATAAATGTATTAACTTACTGTGCACAACAAATTTTAAGAGTAAAATTTAATAAAGTCGAGAATTTTTTTTAAAATGTTCATAAAATTATAGACTTATTTGATAAGGCACTATAAAATCAGTAAATAATTTAGCGGTTCATACTCCATGACATGACATGACATTTTTTTTTTGACGCAATAAAACTTATGGTGTTTCATTCATAATAATAGGAACAATACAAGGAGGAATTACATTAAAAGTACTGCGAGAAGCATGGGATAAAGCTGCTCGTGCGAGTTCATGAGCGCTGCCGTTTGCTTGACGCCTAGCAAAAACAACTATGAAGTCGTTATAGTGATGAAGCAAGGTTCGACAATTTTGAATAATTGAACCATACTCCGATTGGTTGATACTCGTTTTGTTCACATCATCCACAACAATCTTAGAGTCTAGTTCAAAGACAACATGACATGACATTTGAATGGACATACTTTTGACTAAAAAGTTTGCCACTAAAACCTAGTAACTTATTTCTGGTTAATTTTTCAATAATTATTACAGTATAACATAACAAATTATTTAATTTTTATGAATTATAATTATGGCCTTTTTATAATTTTAAATTATTTTCACTTTAGATATATATATATATATTTTTCTACCGTTATAATCATTTTGTGTATATTTTATAAAACTCATAGGCAATTATTAAGTGAATTGAATCTTCTTTATGTTAAATAAAAGAAGACCGAACATACAAATGTACACTCGAAAATGTAAAATATCCATCTTCATTGAAACTTTTTGGTAGTTGTTGTGACCAACAAGTCACAACCATCATTTGTTAGCACGTTGGTAAGGCGAGAGTTTCAAGTCTGCTTTCAAGTTCATATGGCACACGCCCACATAATCAACACCCGACGAATGGGGACGGGAAAAGCTACAGGCCAAAATCTTTGATCGTTCTTTCTTAATAAGGATGTTCGAAGCACCCAAATCTTCTCATTTCATTGTTGCTCATTTTCAAAGTAAGGCAAGAGTTTCAAGTTCCCTTTCAAGTTCATATGGCACACCCCCACACAACACCTGACGAATAGGGACGGGAAAAGCTACATGCCAAAATCTTCGATCGTTCTTTTTTAATAAGGATGTTCGAAGCACCCAAATCTTGTCATTTCATTGTTGTTCATTTTCAAAGTCTTTGATGTATCTTTCTCTGCGACTGACTACTTCGCATTTGTAACTTTTTTAGAGAATTAGTGATAAATTTTAAACATTAATTAAAATTAAAAATATATATCAACAGACCAATGAAATTTTTTAAAATATTATGCAATCACCACACACTTTTTTTGGTGGACTCACCACATACTTAACTAGTAGCGAAAATAGAAAACTTTCAGAAACTACTTGTCACATGACTCACATCGCATTTATCAAAAACCACATCCAATTTGTTCATTATTATCAAATATAACTCTCATTGCAATCTTGTGAACAAAAGGTGGTTCTTTAATTGATTACTGTTTTGAGTTTATTTAACATTTTTATTTCTTTAATCAGTAGTCAAATAACAATCTTTAGGAGCATATGAGAAACTAGTTTGAAGAGTTTTTACGACAAATATAATTAAAGAGTTTTTAAGGTTTAGTCTATGATATTCGTACCCAAAAAAAAAAGTCTATGGTTATTTTAGATTTTGAAAAGTAAAAACTGAACATAATAGATGCATGATCGTATAAAATTTTCATTACACTTAATTATTTTATAAGTATTTCTTTAATACGAAAAAGAAAAACAGGTACTATACTGTACTAGTCCTTTCATTCATATGATATAGGGACATGATTGATAAATGGTGTCAAATTTAATATTGGCTCACTTCTGATGAATTTTTTATGTATTGCAAAACTTATTGTTTGATTTAAATCTATTGTTTGATTTAAATAAACTTAATTTCTGCAAAAAAAAAAAAAAAAAAAAGGAAAAAGAATCTTGTACTGCGTTGTGATGCCTCACTATTCCAATGTAAATATTAGTCAAAATGATTTTTTCCTTATGTCATATGCAGTTCTATTTTTCTAATAAAATGAAAAGAAACGTAACTATCACCTTTAGATCTCCTTTACATATGCATGTGTTAGACACAACTATGGCACACATTTTTCCACTAAAATATTGACCTGTCCCTTTACTAATGGATCCACTTATAAGGTTATGTTTCAACTTTTTAGTTTGTTCTTACTTTAGTTGGAGATTCCTTATCCATTCATTCAATAATCAATACCAAATTATTTATAGATATATTTTTTAGGGCATTTTCATCCTAGCCCTCCTCACCCACTATCAAACTTTAGGCCATTGTTACTATTAAATTATTTTAGTTTAGACTTTAATTAGATCACTAATATATAGTATTAGAAATAACCAACATTGTAAATGACTAAATGGTATTGGTTACTCCACTGAAAAGAACAAAAATATTGCATCTTATGAAATTCTCAGCGTGCATTTGCATGCCTTGTACCATGATCAATATGCCAACTCTATATGGAAAAAAAATAAGGTCCACTGAATAAGAGTGTTTGATTTTGTATTGACAAAAAATGATTTTGTAAATTTTCTTTTAGTCATATATAAAGTGATTTGTGTTCGAATATATATATATTTACTTAAAAATGACTGAGTTGAATGATAAATTTTGGTGTCCTATGTACACATCATGTATGGAGTAAACAATGGTAAAATTTAGCTTCAATAAAATCGATTATGGAGACAAAGTTAATTATACTCAATTTTACATCTCTAGATTCAATTTTAGCCATTCATAAACTAGAACCAAATATATAACTAAAGTATACAAGAAAAATGTAACGTGATAAGTGGAAATTGAGTGGACTTTTACTAGCATTCGAGTGGACAATTATGATATGAAGAAGAGAAACCAACACCTGATCCTAATGATGATAATGAGAAGCAATTTGATTACAATGTCAATCATATGTGGATAATTAGAGAAGTTTCAAGTTGGTAAATTTTCTTTGAATAAACTATGTTAAATGCTGGGAATATCCAAAATTAATATTTTAAGTTTTGTTGTTAAGTGGAATGTAATGGTTATGAGGTTTCAAACTTATAGTATTTCATTATATAAATGAGAGGGAGACTTTAGGAGTTTATAGTGGTCATATATTAGGCATTTTGATGCCTTTGATTTTCAACATTTTTTTCCCTATTCTATTATACAAGTGGCGGGTACTAGCCAAAAAAAGGATTTCATATTGTAACTGTGCACACAGTTACAATATTGAACCGTTTGATTTGATCGACAGTCCTGATTGTTTAACTATGTGAATGATTTAGACTGTGACGCAGTTATAACAGTAAATTGTCCGATCTGATTAACAGTCCCGATTGTTTAACCGTGTGAATGATCTAGATTATTCAATCTAAAATTAACAGTTTAAGTTTACTACTGCGTGAAACAACGTGAATAATGTACAGCAAGACAATCTTGATCTACCAGCCAGATGCATTAATGCGATTAGCCTCCACTTATGTGATCCAAAGTGAGGACATCTTATCACATAGCACATACCCTTTTGTTTTCACCAAGTAAATACTGTATAAAAGTGTTATCAACTTGAATATGATGACCCAAATATATATCTTTTGGCACAACATATAGGGTGCTTTAGCGTGCAAAGATAGATTTCATTTGGTATCGACAAATCTTTAATGGTCAAAAGAAAAGGGTTAGAAAGTGTGGAAAAAACAAGCTCAAGTGCTTGGCTATCAAATCTCCCAACGTAATGGTGGTCAAATCGTTACTTAAATAAGTTATTCACTAATTGACTTTACATAATAAAGAGAAAAAAAAAAAAAAGAGAAGAAAACAACTTCTTTGGTGGTATATCTAGAAAGTTGGCTGTGACAATTTCTTAGTGTGTGTGTGTGTGTTTGATTAAGGAGTGAAGAACCACTACATAATAAGAGTTTCCTAGTACTTCCATTTTAATTTTTTTGAAATTTTAGAGTTTAGCTTCTGATCCACTATGGTTTTTTACTATAATTTTGGCATTTTTCAACACATATACTTATAAGCCTAAGATATTATAATTTTGAAAGATTAGTTTAATCTATCATAGAAAGAGTGCACGTACTATATCTTACATATCTTAAAGAAAAATATAGATGGTACGATAAAAATTTGTCGTCAACATTGCACGATAGTTCATGATTTTTTAAATTGATTTTTTCTTTCATATTATTTGACTCAAAGTCATTGATTTGATTTGTGTTGCATTCTTATTGAATGAGTAAATCACAAACATCTCTTTTCAGGTAGTGATCTTCCAAATCAATCCTACCAATTGTTGTTGAGCTAGCAAGTTGACATTTAGGTTTAAAATGATACACGTAACTCTTGTAAAGAGTATGGTGTTTTGTTACTTGACCCTTATTTTTTTGTTTGTGTTAGTTTAATTTATTTTTTGAAAACGGATAAGTTAAGTATGAAATGAAACAGATAAACTAGGAGCTATAAAATGAACAAATTCAAAGGTCGTACAAATTGGGTTAAAGTAGTTACTATTATATTTCAAATTGTTTATATAAGGTTAAAGTAGTTACTATTATATTTCAAATCAATTCTACCAATTGTTGTTGAGCTAGCAAGTTGACATTTAGGTTTAAAATGATACACGTAACTCTTGTAAAGAGTATGGTGTTTTGTTACTTTGCTCTTACTTTTTTGTTTGTGTTAGTTTAATTTATTTTTTGAAAACGGACAAGTTAAGTATGGAATGAAACAAATAAACTAGGAGCTATGAAATGAACAAATTCAAAGATAGTACAAATGGAACGACAAAAAGCATCGTGCCATATAACATCGCTCTATTTTAAATTTTGAACTATTGAATTTCTTTTTTACACCACTAGTTAAAGAGGTATCGAGCACAAATAAGGACACTTTATTTTTAAACTATGATATTTGAACACATTTTATCCTGCTAAAGTCATTCACACTTCATTTTATTTTTATCTCTCTCTTCTTATCACATCACTAATTTATTACATTTATCTTTCAAGGGGTATACAACCATATAAGTGTATACCAAACTTTTTTTTTACGCTATACAAATTCAAATAAGAACGGTTGGTAGAATAGTGCTTTTCAATTTTGCAAAAAGTTAAAAACCAGTCTTTTCACTCTTGTTAGTTGAAACATATCATGAAACCATATATGCAATAATGCAAGCATTGGTGCGCCAGAATAGTTTCTTTTTCCATCAAATATTCTATTTGGAATTATGTTTGTAATTTCTCGTCTAAACATCTGATTATTTTTAACGAAAAAAAAATGCAAATGCTTGCTGGTTCCATCTCATGTTTAAGTCTTGTCGAAAAATAAAATGTTTCCACTAAGGACTAGAAATGAAAACGCATAAAAGATGCACCAAAAATGGTAAACATACAAATGTTATGAAGTTCAGCCCCTTAATGATGTCTACTGAAATGTCATATAAATACAGTATACTTTTCCACTAATGCACATCGACTTGGATGTCTCAAATGTTGAAAATGAGAAAAAGAGAGGTTAAGGTGCGGTAGAGAAGAAACAAATGAGGTAACATTTTGATTGGTCACATGCACATTATTGTATGCAAACAGGAATGTCTATGCAACTTTTACAGTATTATTCAAGTCAACACTTATCAGATATCATGTTGACTATGATAGGGACAAAATGTGGATATTTGGAAAGTTCTCAATTATCAAAACAAAATTATTAGATACTCCTTCATTTTCAAATTACAATATGATTATTATCTAATACAATCCACAAATGTTAAAAAAATAAAAAATGATAAATGATAAGCGTAATTTATGTTTCTTTTTTAATCATGATTTACGCAAATTACAGTTTGGCCCCAAAAATGAGCCCATAAGAACACCCAGTAAAATTATCTCAAATTTCTACAGAAAGCCCACCAGAGACTCACTTACAACTGAAAAAACAGCCAATGATTCTTCTAGTTAGTAACATAATCTAACTACTTTGGGATATGATGCCACTACAAATATATGTAACCTCCCTGTGTGTTGTTCAATTAATGAATGATAACCTAATCACAATTTTTCAGAAACTGACATCAATTTCTCCATCTCTTAGCACACACCCTGTTACAGCCTTACATCATAAACACCTAGGGCATTACCCTCAATGTTAAAAAACATTCAACATTTTGATCTTAAATGATACAGAATATAATAAAAAGAGGCGTTTATCCACCAGTTTTCTCCAAATAAAACAGCTTATACCAAGACCATGAGAATTTCAAGAAGCACTAAAATGCAATGGCAAATGTTTCAATAACAAGACCTTCATATATCTAGAAAAAAATAGGGGGCATCTAGCTACAGCATCCAACTTGATAATTCACACTTCTTGGATATGCTCAATCTATAACATGTACAGGAAACAGACAACAGAAGAAAACAATACCAAGATATGAAAACCAATGGCAAATAATTATATGAGCAAATAATCTACATAACTCAAGGGCTCAGCTCTAAAAATACAGGTAAACAGCCTCAATCAATAACAACAGGTGATGATATATCAAAAACAAAATCCAATTACTGCTACAAAAGAAAATCAGGAATTACTGGTGCTTGGGAAACAACATTTAAGGGTGAATTGGCCCTTCGATGAGTTTTATGCCTTCCATGTCGGTGGCTACTCTTTTTCTTTTCCCTCTGATCAGATTCTTCCCCTTCAACAATCTTTTCTTTGCCTCTTCGTCTTCTCTCTTTACTTTTGCTACTCGGATTCGGATTTTCAGGATCAGGCTTTTCTGCATCACCGAGATTTTCTTTCATTTCAGATGGAAGATCTGTGCCTAGTTTCTTCTTCCCTTTCCGCTTAGTTGATGACTTATCAAGAGGATTACTTCGGGACACACTTAGGTTGGTTTCACTTCCTAGAAGAACATCTTTTATGGCACCAGAAAGAGAATCATTTATTGGCTCTGGCCTTTTGTCTGGAATTGGTGCTGCATCTCCATCATCCAATTTCACTACTACAGGCCTGGGCTTCATTTGATTTGTCTTTTTCTTCAAAAGAAGTGATTGTTCAGTCAACTTGGCTAGCACATCAACTTCATCATTTATATTACTGTTCGCCTTGGGGTCATTTGCTGGAGGATAATCATTTGGAACAGTTTCACTCTTATCTGAAGCAAGGTAATATAATCCATGCCGCTTACGGTGTTCAAGCAAGGATGTAGATTCATTTATCGACCCTGACTCATCATTTTTCAGAAGATTAGACGACGAAGTGTCCGAAGCAGTGCCAAATTGAGGACCTCCTGTGTAAAACGAGCTTGATGAAGGTAGCTCAATATCACCACATACTGCTTTTAAGTCGTCGAGATTCTCATTAAGAACTAAGCCATCTGGTACAGCAACTCTTCCCTGTGCACTTATTGAGACTGGACCAAGTTCTATGGAAAAAGCATCGCGGATCGATTTGACAACAGCTGAAACTTGAGTATATTTCTTGTCAACGGTGTCCACATTCTGACCTGAGTTATCAATTATTTCTGCTTTAACCAACTGTACAAAGGCAAATATGTTTCGTGCTCTCTCTAGTACTTCAACATCCTGATTTGCTGTTAGTGAGCTAAAAATTAATTCAATTCGATTTAATAGGCTTACAACAGATTCATGTGTGAAATTCTTCATCGACAAACGAGTGACAACTCTATCTGTGTCATTTTCATCAGACATATCATCAGAAGATTCGACGGTTGTATTCCTTGGGTTAAAGCCCTCATCTTGTTCATAATTTGAACCTTCACATGTTGTTGCCACTAATTCAGGAGCTTCGGTGTGTTTTTTCACAAGAAACATTTCTGACTGTCCACCAGCCAAATTACCACAATATGAGGACACAGTACCTTCATCTTGATCAAGGTAACAGTCCAGGCAAAAACTTAAAACTTTAAGAACAGAATTGATATAAACTGCTCTTACTGACGGCGGCAAGAGATTGGTCCGAGGCTGTACGAGAGCATCAATGAGTTCAAGTGGATTTCTCACAAGCTGTACATACTCTCCAGCCACCCAAGCAGCAGCACACAATATCCTATGCAAGTACACATTACCCAACAATGCAGGATCAATCAACAGATCACGAGCAACCCGGACAAGCTGCAACCTAGCATCCTTAACCCTCATGCCAATATCAATAAGCTGATTCTCTATTTCTTCATCCTTTTGGCAATGAGGAATTGTTGCCATTTCTCCCAAAAGAGATACATACCAATCAAAATCAACAATAATCTCATAATCGTTCCTACCACATGTGGTTAAAATGGAACCCAATATCTCATTGCAAAACTCTGGATCAGATTTCAATGCATAATTAAGCAAAACCCTAGATATCTCTACCACATTGCTCTCGGACACCATGGCCATCAACAACCGCAAGGACTCGATTTTAATATTCGAATCTTCATCATCCAAAGATTTAATCACGGCATCCTTATTCTCCAAAACCGCCCACAAATGCTTCGGTGCAGCAACTGAAAGCGCGTGCAGACCAAGATACCTAAGATTAGGATCCTGATCAACCAACAACTCCCTAATTTTCAAAACTGCCAACTTAACAGCAGACTCATGATCACTCAAACTAGTGATCACAGTCCTCACACATTCAAAAACAAGCGATTTCGCTCCAGATCTTCTAATATGCTCACAAATAGGTTCAACAATCTTCTTCCCTAACCTAGGTTCCAAAGGAGCCAACCTAGCAAAAATCTTCAAAACCTTAATCAGAACCCAATTATTCTTAGAATTAACTAAAATCCTATGAAATTCCGGCGCCAACTGAAGATACGGTCTCGGATCCTTAGAACTAAGTTCACAGAATACTCCAATAACAGCAGTAACAACCTGAGGATCAGAACTTTCTAAATTCTCTACCAATCGCTTAAAGCAAACCCTAACAGCATCAGGATACTTATCAAAAACCCTCAAAACAACAGCAATAGCTTTATTCCGAATAAAAACCCTAGAAGAAGATAACAAATTGAAAAGATCAGGAGTGAGATCACGCGCGAGATCGAGAGTAGCTATAGTTGATAAACAATGAAGCGCAAGTGAAGCATGAAATTGATTCGTTGATGAAAGATCTTTACGAAGCTGATTAGTGATAAGGAGAAGAACCGGAGTTGAATCGTGAAATGAAATTGATGCGGCATGGTAACCGATTCGTTTGTGAGAGAAGAGAGGAGATGACATTACCTCGACGACGTGAAAAGAGGCCCATGACATATCGACGCCGTGGATGGCGGAGAGGTAGGTGAGTTTTTGGAGAGCGGTTGATTTGGTTTGTGGATCGGTGGATTTGATTTCGCGACGAATATCATCAATTGATTTAGAAATGAAAGTTGATTCGTTGAGAAGTTGAAGACGCATGGATTTGATGAGATCATCGAGGGTTCGTTGGAAGAGATTTTCCATGATTGAAGATGAAGAACCCGCCATTAGGGTCTAACGAACCAGAACAAGATAGAAGAAGAAGAAGAAGAAGAAGAAAATGTTACTGGTTTGGTTTGGGAGAGTGGTGAATCGATTGTTCGGACCGGTGAACCGGTAGACCGGAGAATTTGGATTTTAGAATGGGCTCAATTGCTTGTTTGGGCCCAAATAAACTAATTTAACTCTACTAGATAGATTGGTTTACTTTTTACACCCTTTTTTCTCTTCTTATATGCACTCAATGGCCGAATGATTCTATTGTTTATCACATAATTTTTAAAGTATCTAAAATCATATTTTTAAGCACAACATATGATAGTACAAAATACGATGGAGTGACAAAAATAAAAACAATGTGATTTTTAAATAGGGGCAAAATTTGTGAGGGAGTAAAAATAGAAAACCAAAATTGTAATTAAATCTATTTTTTAAGGTAAAAAAACATTAAAAAAAATTGGAAACAAACCTAATCTTTTTTTAATGCCATATAAATGACCCCCACCCCCAACTAAACTAAAACCAGGGTTTATAGAGATCTTTAATATCAACTCACTGCGATCGACGACAGAAGATAATTATAAAATTAAGGAGAGTCTGTAAGTTATGATGAAAGTTCGTGAAAGCTAAATTTGCAACCGTAAGCATGAAAGATAAGGTTCGATTTATTGTTGTAAATTTTTGTGTGTCAATAAGTGCTTCTTTTAGTGTTTAGGTGTTGATGGTTCAATTGATTTATGTTTGTTGAGTGTCAAATAAGTTTTCGGTGCGTTGTAAAATAATTTGCTTGAAACTATGGTGATATCTAAACATTATTTTTCTTGATACTTTACGCATAAATTATATACTAATGAGATTATTAACAACCATATTATAAAAAGATTCGCAAGTGTCTTCTTCTTCAAAAAAAAAAAAAAAGATTCGCAAGTCATCGTGAGGGCAAAGGTTGTTATACATAAGCCTCATACTTATGCACGGTGCATAAGTAAAGCAGAACCATCAGATGCCATTGACACGTGTTACAATCTCAGACTGTCAAAGGAATTGAAGCCCAGCCATCAGATCATGCGACACGTGTAATAATCTCAGGAAATATCACCTGCTAACGGAAGAGTTGACGAGGGTTGACGGAAAAATCGCACGAGCTAATTGCGTCTTCTCCGACGATCGCCGTCGTGGTCATTACCATCATCATCGTCACCGATTGCGTTGTTCTTCGTCGGAATCATCATCACCTTCATCGATTTTATCATTCTTCGCCGGAATCATCATCACCTTCATCGATTGCATCATTATTGGTCGTCGCCGAGAACAGGTTTGGTCATTATTCAAACACAGTAAGAATCACAGTTATCAGCTTCATTTTGTACTGATATTTTTACATACATAGTATTTAATTTCATCAGTTTTGTATATGTGTTTAATTTTCATGAGTTTTGTACTGATTTTGATTTTAATTTCATTGATTCCATCATTTTTTATTTGCATGAGGATGTATAAGAATCAATAGTTTGGGTGTTTAAGATATTTTTAGTCTACTGATTTTATCAGAGTGTGTTTTTAAAAATGCATTTGTTTCTTACAATTTTCTAATTGAGGCCATTGATAAACCATTTTACAATAGTAATGGTTTCAGTACATAACACATTCAAACCATTTAAAGAAATTACTTCAGTATAACTAGAGTATGGGGAAATCAGTAACTGAATTATTAATCATGTAAGTGGTGTATGTTAGCAATAATTACATGTTGTTCTTGAAAATTTTTAATGTTTAATAGCGATGAAATTTAAGTGGATTCATCTTGTAGCCTCGAATGAATTCTAATGTTGATGTATTTTCCTTATGTATAATAATTGGACCCATATGAAAATGCTTGCTTCCAATAATTTGTATGAATATTCATGCAAGTGTTTTTACATCTCTGCAGACAACCACAACCATCTCTGCTAGCAACCATTTCAAATCAAGTTGTTGAGAAAGTGTGGAAATTTGACCATCTTCATTGGTGTTAACAATAGTCAAGGTACTAGAGAGTGAGTTATATATGATTGTTATTGTCAGATGTTTTTGTCAATAAATTTTTGCTTGTTTTCCAAATTCATTGTTTACATTTTTTAATGAAAGACTTTTAATAGAGTGTCATACATGAATTTGAAAATTCTTAATGTTTAATGTCGATGATATTTAAGTGGATTCATGGTGTAACCTCCAATGAATTGTAATGTTGATGATTTTTTGGGTTGTTGGTCTCCATTTTAGTGGATTAATTGTAATATATAATTATCAGCATCGTCATCATTATTGTCAACTGCTTTAAATCCATTGCAACCATTATCATTGTAAAATGGTTTCCAGATGTTATACAGTACAACCATTAATATTGTCCAATGGTTTTAAGAACAATGCTTGTCTATGTAAATGGTATTTAAGTCTACTACTTTATGCATGTTAATTTGCTTGTTGTTCCAGTGGTTAACTTAATTTTACATGATTGTCGTTTATAGGGATTGTTGCTGTTTTTAATGGATTCGACGTCAACTTCATCTGAAATTGGCCCATTGTCTGTTGTTGATAGTTCAAACACACATGCTGATAGTTCAAGGACACTTTCTGATACTTTTCAATGTTACTCTCCTACTAAAAAAGAAACTTGGGAGTCTCTTGCTTTTAAATCAGTTGAAGAGGTTGAAAAGTTTTATGGCGATTATGCATTTAAAACTGGGTTTTCAATTCGGATTTTGTTGAAATCAAAAAAGAATTCACAGAACAAGCAATCTGATAAAATACACTATCTACATTATGGTTGTAACAAACAAGGTTACAAGAAAGGAAGTTTGCTGGATCCGAAGAACAAGCCAAAATCAGAGAGTCCTGTTGTTGTTGAATTTGAGAAAGTAAAAGAAAAAGCTGAGGAAAGGGTTGGTTGTACAGCTGCGATTTCTTTAAAGTTGGATGACTGAATGTCTATAAGATATATAAATGGGATGTGCCCCATTGTCATCAGTTACATAAACCGGAGCATGGACGTTACTTGAGATCATTCAGAGAAGTTAATGAAGTGCAAGGACAGCTCGCTGTAATAAATTCTAAAGCTGGAATGTTAATGAGAACTTCTTATGAAGCCATGGGTCAGGGTGTTGGAGGCACAGATAACTTGCCGTTTCGATTTTCGGATTTGAAGAATTATTTGATGACAATCCGTTCGAAAGAGATGGTGGTTGGTGACGCAACTGTGATTCAAGAATTTTTTAGAAATGAAGCTTTGTCGAAACCATCATTTTATTATGATATTTAAGTTGATGCAACATAAGATATAGCTAGTATTTTTTGGGCAGATGGGATTATGCAGCTTGATTATGCTTTATTTGGTGATGTTATAAGCTTTGATACAACTTATCGAACCAACAATCAGTATTGCCCTTTAGGTTAGTTTTTTGAACTTCTATCAGGTTTAAAATTATTGTTTTGATTCTATTATGTTATATATTGTGTTGCCATGAATCAGTATCGCCCTTTGTATATCATACTGAAACCATTTATCATTACTAATGGTTTCCAGCACAATAATATACAAATAGTCGTTTCATCATTATTGTCATCTAACCAAATTTGTAATGTAAGAGTTCTTTAGCCTTGTATTGTTATCAGAGTTGTTTTCTTATATGTGTCTTATAATTTGGGGATTATATGTTTATTATAATATATAATGTATGGCATTGGTAAACCATTTAGCCATAGTTTTGGTTTTACTTGATAACATGTTGAAACCATTTAACCACACTAATGGTTTTGTAATACTTTAACTTTCATATATTCAAGTTTTTTCCTGATTTGGTTCATTTACATTTCAGCTGCATTCATGGGCTTTGACAATCATCGGACAAGTGTTTTATTTGGTGCTGCCCTTCTGTATGATGAGACTGCAGCAACTTTTGATTGGTTGTTTACGACTTTTTTGAAGTGTATGTCTAATAAGAAACCACAATCCATATATACGGACCAGGCGCCTGCGTTGTTGAAGTCAATTCCTAATGTTTTTGAGGGTGTTTTTCATGGACTTTGCTCATGGCATATGTCTGAGAATGCAAAGAAAAATCTTGGGTCTCGTGCAAATGCTGCGTTTTTCAATGAGTTAAATTATTTGATTTCAAATGTTGAGACTGAATCAGATTTTGACATCAACTGGGATCAGATGATGAAAAACTGCTTTGATGGAAGGCCCACTTCAGACTTTAGTTGGCTTGTTCAAACCCACAGGAATCGTATGCACTGGTCTTCAGTTTGGATCAAGTCTCATTTCACAGCTGGCTTGAAAACGACCCAATTAAGTGAGTCCTTCAATGCTTTTCTCCGTGGTTTTCTACAGCCTGACCATTCACTGGTTCAATTCTTTAGCCATTTTAATATTATGGTTCAGAGACTGAGGGATAAGCATGCTGAGTTGGACTTCAAGGCTGCAAACACTAGATCAAAAAACAATTATCCCAATAGTCAACTGATGCGGTCTGTTGTAAACAAGTACACCCAAGCTTGTTTTGCATTCATCCATAGGCAGTATGATCTTTCCTTCAAATACTTCTATGAAGAGGTCACAACTCAAGGTTCTGGCTTCAACAAGGTTTTCAAAGTTTTTACAATTGAACAGCTTGATGAACCTGAGGAAGTAGGTGGTGCTAATTTTGATGATGATGGTAATGATGGGCGTTCAGATCGCGATGTTTTAGATGAAGAAATTTCTGAAAAGCTTTCCCCAAATTTTGAACAGCACGATCGACTTGATGAAAGAGTTGTGACAATTGATATTAGGAGCAAACGTATTAGCTGCACATGTCGTATGTTTGAGAACAGGGGTTTTTTATGTCGACATGTTTTCAAAGTACTTGAATTCTTAGGTGGTTCTGTAGCATATCATAGTTTGAAGACAATACCTGCAGAATATGTGTTAAAGCGTTGGACTAGAGATGTGCGTCATTCTATTGATAAGCTGAAATCTACGATCAATGTTGCTACTGAAGGCACGACTCAAGCACAACGATATCAACAGATTTGTGCTGTTACAGTCCAACTTTGTACACGTATTTGTGCAGATCCCGAGGCTTCTCAAATTTTTCTTAATGGTGTACTTGAAGCTGGGAAGAAAGCAGAGGAGTTGATTATGTCTAAAGGTTTTTAAGATGATCTTTTGAACTATGTTTTTTATTTTGGCTGTCTGTGTGTTAAAACCATTTTTCACAATGACTGGTTTTTTACAGTTTTCCTACAAAACCATTTGATGATAACAATGGTTTTGTCTTGAACTACATATAAATTTGTTATCTGCACAATGATGATTAAATGTTTGATAATTGTATAGAACTTTGTTATCTGCACAATGTTTGATGAAATGCTTTATAGTACTATACTAAAATGTTTGATAATTGTATAGGTATTCATACAGCACCATCTAAGTCTTCTGTGACGCCATCTAAGTCTTCCAATACAGCTACTGTCAGTGAACCATCTGATGGGGTAAAGTCTACTGCCCCAAAGTTCAAAGTAAGACCAAATCCAATTAGATCAAAGAAGCGAGTTAAAAGTGATTATGAAATTGTCAGAGAACGCCAGAAAATGAAATTAGAGCGGAAGAGACAACAAAGAGAGGATGAGGCTTCAAAGGGAAAATAGGCTACTGATTGATATATTTACATTTGGTTTTGTTTTTTTTTTTTTGTTTCATGTTATCAGTTTGTACTAGAGTTTGTTACAAAATCACTAGACTTGTATTAATCCTACTTGTTTATTTCATGTTTTTTGTTGGTATGTATTTGATGATTATAAGATATCGATCATTAGACATATATTTTATTTGTATTAGATAGAATGGGTTATATCTATTGCTATTTAGACTCCTAATAGTTTGATGAAACCATTTAGTACATCAAATGGTTTCCAGATGTTATTTGGTTAAACCATTATTATTGTTAAATGGTTTCCAGTAAAACCATTAAGTGCATCAAATGGTTTCCAGATGTCATCCACTGAAACCATTAATAATGTGAAATGATGTTGACATAATAAACTCATTAATGTAAACTTGATATATCTAGATAATACTATTGATGTAAACTTGTTCCATGTCATTTAATTGTAATTGTTAACAAAAATTTGACTCTTTATAGATTATAGTATAGATTATTGTTCAATTCTTATCGCTATTTCTTATTCAATTCTTATAACATGAAAAACTATAATATAGACTATTGATACTATATTTAAATAAATCATATAAGTAAATTGTCCTTGGTGTAATACCACGAGTCTAATTGATCCAAACTTTTATACATTTTCAAAATCTAATATACATTAATAATTTCTTAAAAAAAAATCTATATATTTAAATATTATTGAAAAAGTTCTATTATGATTTAAAAATCTATATAGTTAAACCATTTTGGTTTCAGACTGTTGTACTTTAAAACTATTCTGCTGGTATAATGGTTTCAGAGAGATGTACTCCAAAACCATTTTGCTTGTAGGATGGTTCTTAAGCTATCCTTACAAAACCATTATTATTGTTAAATGGTTTTCAAAGACAACTGTCTGGAACCATTTTTTGTGCATAATGGTTTAGAAGTGGAATATTATTAAACAAATAAATTTTAGCATACAAACTCAATAAAATTTAAAATTAAAGGTAATCCATAAACTCATGAACAACAAAAGTTAATCCAAAATACATGTCAGGTTCAACTTAATCCAAAATAAACAACTAAATGTTTCCATAGAAAGTCAATAAACAACTTCATCAACAACACATGCAAGTTCAACTTGCTATTTTTTGAAGCTTTTTTGCATGGTATTTGTTTGCTTCATTCTCCACATGATTTCTTCTGCAATTGCTTGTGTCACTTAATATTGTTGAACAAATTCCAATCCTTAGATCCATCATCTTTGCGACCCTTGCACTTTTTTTCATTTTTGACCAACCTTTGAAAGAATCCAGTTGTGTGCTGTCACCTGCCCATTCAGCAAGAAATTTCATGCAGAATACTCCACAGCTGTCTTTATCAATTTGATTAGGCATCTTTGGCGAATCCCACTTAAATGTCGCAAATTTGAAGGGCATTCGGATCTTTCTTCGCCTATACATATCTGCCAGGAATACTTCCACCTCGTTCAGCCAGATATCAAACATATCCTTGTATATAGTTGGTGCCCCATTCTTAGTGTACAAATTTTCTCCACTCAAGCTGTTGAGGAATTCGAATTTGTGGCTCTTCAAATTCACAACGAAGCACACATAATGACTTCCCGGGTCCCCCATTAAAGCTGGCGTCATTATCTACAGTTCCAATGAGAAAACTATTATTTACTATTTAAAATGGGCCATATTATTTACTATTGTATAGTTAAATGAGAAAACTATAGAATATAGATGCAGTTCCAAAGAAAACCATTATGCACATCAAATGGTTTTGTAAGATAAGTTACTGAAACCATTACCTGTACCAAATGGTTTCACATATACAACACCAATAATATTTCAGAGTATTACTGCAGATCCAAGCATGCATTAAAATTAAACACCATATTAAGTGAAACTTACATATTCTAGGCTCTTAGGGTCAATGGCCTGCCAATCCATGTACTTGAATTTGCTTAGTCTCTCGATGAATCATTTGAATGCAGCTGGGTTATTTTTGTCAAAAGCACCAGGTTTTTCCAAGTCAGCCTGTTTATATAAGAACAAATCAGTAAAATCAATTATTCAGCTTAATTAATAAAGGAAACCATTAAAATTTATGGAATATAATGCATACATAGTTAATCATGGGTGTAACCAGTCTTGTCATCTTGTCTCTTTGCTGATTCCAGTTTAAGCAGTTGACCCAGGCATTGATCACAAAGCATGACACCCATTCGTCTTGTTGTAGTGACCATAAGTCTCTCATTTCCAGTGAATAATTATGAGCTTTGTTATCACAGCAGTACAAAAGCTCATACCTATTCAATTATGAAGCAATTTAGAAGTTGTAGTACTATAAAGATGATTTCATCAAGCACTATGCAGATAACAAATATATATGCAGTTTTAAATAAAACCATTTTTAACATCAAATGGTTTGTTTAGCTAAACTTATGAAACCATTCATTATGAAAAATGGTTTTAACACACAAACAGCCAAGATAAAAAACCATAGTTCAAAAGAACATCTTAAAAACCAAATAAAACAACCACTTTGGCAAAAAAAAACAATATAAATATAACTAATACTCATCAGACTTACAGGAAGCTAAATAAGAAATTGTTTTGACTTACTCATCAAGCTCCGGACTCCAAGCATATGTTGATAAATTTTTCTGCAACTCAGATGCAGTAGACTCGTGGACAGCATCATCATATGAGCTTGCAAGGTACTTCGATTTCTTCACCGCCCGTCGACGCTCAGGATATGTGCTATCTGAATAAAGCATATTATGCTTCTTTCTTTTCTTTGTTGTGACATCGCCCAAGTCAATTATTTCATCTGGCAACACTGTCTTCAATGGAGTTGCACTGTGAAATAATGATACATAATAGTGTTATTTTTGTATAATTTAATTATTATTGTTATTGTACAAAATTTAATTAATCAATAATAAAGTACAATGATGACATTGCTTGATTCTTACTGTATAACAACGTTTGGGTCACATTCTGTAGGCTTCTCCCGATGCTTAACATCTGGATCTGGTACTTCAAGGCTTTGCTTGGGGTCTCTCTTCGTTGAATCATTATCAAAAAACTCAGGGTACTTCAAAATTGTTTCCTGTGTTGCTGAGAATTGATTGTCTGAAGCATCTGTTGTTTCCTGTGTCGCTGGAATTGGATTTTCTGAATTATTTTCATTGGATCTGAAACCATGAAAAAACATTTTAGGGTTTAGACATCATGTATCAAAATAATTGACAAACATTTTAAAAGTTATGGTTTAAGAAAGTTTTTTAAAACCATTAGTTTGTTATTATAGTTTTAGATATCATAAATGAAAAATCATTTCTTACGCTGCATTTGAAGGTCCAAAAAACTCTGGAAAATTCAGGATACTTTCCTGTGTCAATGATATTCCCACATTACATGCTGCTTTCACTGAATCGTCAATCATCTTCGCATCAATCTCAACTTCTTCATCATTGTCATTTTCATCATTGCTTTTGGTATCATCTTCTTTAGTAAACCTGAAACCATTAATCCCTTGTAAAATAAACATAGCATAAAATAAAAAATGGTTTAAGAATACAGCTCTTTGAAACCATTCTACAAGCAAAATGGTTCCAGAGATCAACTTCTAAAACCATTTTACCAGCAAAATGGTTTAGCATTATGTTTAGCCTTGAAACTAAATGCGGTACCTATCTTCTGCTTGAGTACTTGGTTGTGGGATTGATGGTTCACCCTGAGCCTGTCCAGCATTAAAAGATATTTTCTCCTCCTCACAAGTACTTGATGTTGCCTTTATTGTATCATCAATGATCTTGTCACTGATCTCATCTTCTTTCACTGAATCGTCAATCATCTTCGCATCAATCTCAACTTCTTCATCATTGCTTTTAGTAAACCTGAAACCATTAATCCCTTGTAAAATAAACATAGCATAAAATCAAAAAATGGTTTTATAGTACTACTATCTGAAACCATTTTACCAGGAAAATTGTTTAAGAATACAGCTCTTTGAAACCATTCTACAAGCAAAATGGTTTTAGAGATCAACTTCTAAAACCATTTTACCAGCAAAATGGTTTAGCATTATGTTTAGCCTTGAAACTAAATGCAGTACCTATCTTCTGCTTGAGTACTTGGTTGTGGGATTGATGGTTCACCCTGAGCCTGTCCAGCATTAAAAGTGCTCATATCACTGCTTTTTGATATTTTCTCCTCCGCACAAGTACTTGAACTATCTTTCTCTTTATTGTCAGGTACTTCTACCGCCTTTGATGCTGCCTTTATTGTCAGGTACTTGAACCATTAATGCCTTGTTAAGCAAAGATCTTGAAACCATTTAATGATTCTAATGTTTTCATGTAACTGAAAGTGCATCACAGCCTAAAAAATTACAGTGAAACAGTAACATTTCGAAAGACAAATTAAATTTAGTACCTTTCACTTTCTTCATTTTCAGTTTCACTCCCTCCAGTTTCACTTCCACTCTCTTCAGTTCCACTCTTTTCATTTTCAGGGACTTCTTTGGCTGTGTTTTCAGGTACTTCCTCAAGATTTTCTTTGGCCATTCTCTTTTCCAAGGTTTCTACAGCGGTAGTGTAGATCCATATGCACCCCCTACAATAGTTCAGATGCTCCTCTGCCTACAACGTTTATGGCGCAACTGGTTAAGTCTATATCATATAATCTGATGGCTATATAACAATTATAGTTAATTACTAGTACTAGAACAAACTAAAAGAATAAGGCCAAATGATTAGAAGCTAACAAACTACTAGAACAATGTTAAGCAAAGATCTTGAAACCATTTAATAATACTAATGGTTTAAGTCTATAACAGTTTGAAACCATTTAATATTACTAATGGTTTCCAGAATTTAACAAAACAACTAATCCAGAAATATCATGTTGGAACCATTTAATCCATGTTAATGGTTCCCAACATTTTATCTCTCTCACCTTAGATAGTGGACAGGTGTCTGGATCAAAACACATTACAAGGGGACCTTCATCGGTGCTATGCAGTCTTCTGACCCCAACTGTCAATCCATTCTCCAGGCCCATAAGCTCATGGACTTTCTGAAGTTCTTGGTTTGCCAATTTCACATCCCAATCACGCAGCGATGGCCACTTGTATTTTCCAGTTAATAATGGGCTTTTCTTCCCCATTTTTTCCATGTAATTAATCTGCAAAATAAACACATGGACATACATAATTAAAAGATCCTACACTTAGTGTTTTTAAAGATGAATAGACACAGTTGCATATTCCAATCCATAAAGAAAATTAACATACACAGAAACCTAATCTATATATATAAATATATTGAGAGAGAGAGAGAGTGAGAGAGAGAGAGAGAGGAGAGAGAGAGAGAGAGAGAGAGAGAGAGAGAGAGAGAGAGAGAGAGAGAGAGAGAATGATTACCATGAGGAAGTGGAAGTCTGCCAATGGATTTGCTACTGCTGGATTTTGGAGTCCTTCTTTCATATATGCAAGGACATGGGAGCACCAATTATAAGATGAAGTATTGACTAGATCTTCTAATATTTGTGCATATTGTAGAGAAACATAACTACTGTTAGTGGGGCACAAAATGTTGTGAATTATACAACAAATTGCACCCTTCACCCATACTTTTGGTTTATCTGTTTTTTTCAAAATGTTCTCCAACTCTGTCACCTTCACAAATGGAGAATAATGGCCTTCCAATCCTAACTCTCTCCGTAGTCTTTTTATTGCAGCATCGGGGCAGAGATCAATGTTGATCTGCTTCCCCGCCATTGGAAGGTTATATACTCTATGCACATCATCTTCTTTCAATTCAAGCACATCGGTCTTGTTCAATCTTATCCACATATTCTCTTTTTCAAAGTTTTTCACAACCCATTCCACAAAGAAAGTGTGGATTTTTGTCCATTTGCATATGTGTATCATGCCTCCAAATCCACTATCATTCAAAAGCTTAAGTATTTTGGCTTTTCCTTTGTGATCATGTAGGGAGTTCATAAGGTCATAGACCTTAGGTATGCTCAACTTGTGCCGAAGTCGTTGATCGGCATCCGAATCTTTGTTCACATTTTCATCATCTGAACTTCCTTTATCAGATTCTTTTTCCTCAATCTTTTGTTTCTTTTTACCACCATGAGATGTTGAAGGAATTTTTTTGTCATCATTTTTCTGATCCTTCTTCATTCGGTCCATCTTTTTACCAGTCTTTATGTTCTGCTTCTTTTCTTTACCTTTTGCCTCTCCCATTTTCCGGTCCTGTTTTTCATCACCACCAGATGATGAAGTACTGTCATTGCTATTATCCTCCTGTGTCAGTCCAATACTGAAGGATGGCAATGATTTTTGTTTCTTGGATTTTTTAACCTGGACCAGATAAAACCATTATTAGCATCAGATGGGTTTGGTAAACAACTGATTGAAACCATTCTGTGTGAAAAATGGTTTTGAAGGACTACCTACAGATTGCATTCATTTATGCATGACAGACTTCAAAATCAACAGAGAATTCTATAAGAATCTAAAATGCATAAAGATGCTATTGATATTTGAAAACAGACCAAAACAAATTGAGACATTAATTAAAATGCATAAAGAAGTTTTTGTTTAATTGCAGAGTCTAAAAACAACTACGTTGAAAGGGGAACGTCATGCAAGTATCGACACTGATGCCTTAGTATTAGGAAGTACTACCAATTGCAAATTAAGATCAATTTCAATGCATTTTTAAGCAGATAAGACAATTTACTAACATTAGTGTTTCAAAAAATAAAGAATATCCCTTACTCATATGTAGTATGGATCAGTTTGGGTTAGTTTCTATCATATAGGAATTTAGTTTCTAATGCAAAAGCTCTCATAAGTTGAACAAACACGATCAAATTTAAACTACAATTTTGGTGAACAACTCATTGAAACCATTCTTTGTGAAAAATGGTTTTGAAGTAGATTGCATTCAATTATGCATGACAAAGTTCAAAATCAACAGAATTCTATAAAAACCAAAATTCATAAAGAAGCCATTGATTTTTAAAAACAGACCAAAACAAATTGAGATATTAATTAAAATTGATAAAGATGCCATATTATTCATGAGAGATTGACCAAAACATATTAATAACATTAATTAAAAGAAACAATTACCAGCATCAAATGGTTTGAGTTTAAAACTTACTGAAACCATTTTTCGTGCCAAATGGTTTCAAAACTTATTAACAAATTCATAATGAGCACAATCTACTCAACCACTGAAACAACATTTGGCTTAATTCCATCCCTAAGTCAACAAATCTATAAAATTCAACAAATCTCCAACCCTAAGTCACAACTAAGTCACACAAATTGAGAACACAAGTTTAAATAAGTCACAAGTTTAGGTATCCGTAGATGATTTCAATTACTTTCTAAACTGAACCATAAAACCATTTTCAACAATTTTAGCAACAAATTAACTTGAGAATCACAATAAACTGTATAATTAGGGTTTTACAAAGATGTTTTGCATTAATTTCCAAACTCAAACCATAAATTTGTTAAGTTATTTACGAAAATTTGAAGGAAAAAAGTTGTGGAAGAAAACCTGTGTTGTATTCTTCATTTTATGTGTTGAATATGATTTCTTCATTTTTTGTGTTGCTTCCATAATAGCTTGCGATGATGATGAAGGAGTGAACGATGATGGCGATGATGAATGTTGTTTTGGTAACGGTGATGGTGATGATGTTGATTTCCGGCGACGGTGATGATGATGTTGATTCCGGCGACGAAAACTGTGATTGGTTTTGAACTGAGAAAATTTTGTTTGGAGGTAACCGTTACTTTACACGATAAACGTTTGTTGGATAAAGAGGGAAACGAAATGGGTCGGTTTAGGAAGGAAATGTTTTGGGCTAGCGGCTAATTGGGCTGGACTTATGCAGCGTACATAAGTTTCACTTATGTATAATAACCGGACCCCATCGTGAGTGTGTGAAAGGTGGATTTGCAACTGTAAACATCAAAGATGAGGTTGATTTTTATTTTTATTTTTTTTATAATGATGAGGTTGATTTATTGTTGTAAGAATTTGTGTTTCTTCGCTTGTTTTTTCTTTTTCATTAGTTCTCTAGTTTCTATGCAAAAGGGTATTTAGTAGTTGAGAGTTCAGCTTGAAATTGGAAAAAATTGATCAAGAATTGTTTTTACAAAAAATCAAACTCGGATTTTGTCGAACATTTCGTCTTAGGAAGAGCTTGTTAACCATATGAGATCAATTTCTTGATTATAAGCGTCTATTATAGTGTTCAAGTTTTATGGTTTAAT
The DNA here is from genome assembly GCA_954870985.1 of Trifolium fragiferum. Taxonomy (NCBI): domain Eukaryota; kingdom Viridiplantae; phylum Streptophyta; class Magnoliopsida; order Fabales; family Fabaceae; genus Trifolium; species Trifolium fragiferum. The sequence continues at coordinate 1,310,170 of OX940790.1, read as the reverse complement.
TGATTTTATGTTTCTTAAATGTCGGGAAATTTTTTGGTGTGTTGTAAAATAATTTGCTTGAAACCATGGTGATATCTATTTTTTTTGTCACCGCTAATATCTGGATCACTGAACCGCCTAATCTGGTTTTGGGGTCAGTTTTGACATCAAGTGGTTCTATCCCCCTCCTGACCATAGTTGCGAGGGATCGAATTGTGGTCATTCCTACCAAGTTCAGCATCAATCACCACTTGACCAAATAACGATTAATTGATATCTAGATATTAAATTTTGTTGATATTTGTGCATATATTAGATACACTAGTATCTAGACCGGTGCTAAACACGGGTATAAATGCGTTTGTAGATTTATTGACTTATAAATAATATATTTGAATATATTTTTATTTTAAATTGAATATTTAAAATTTTATTTACTAATGGAAAATAATTAATAATAACTACGTATATAATTGAAACAAGAAAATAAAATAATATCTATATAATAATAACTAAAAATAACTTTAAATTTCATATGCTATGTTAGTCTCATTTTCTCCACCATTTCTAGGAAGTATATCTATAATTCATTTCAATTTTAAGTCCTAGCATAAAGACCTGCCAAATAGTATGAAACTTAGAACCATATCATTATTTGTCATGCTAATAATATTTTGATTCTATAATGCTAATTCAAATAAAAAATATTAAAATAACGTACTAACAAAGTGAGCATGATGCAATGTTGTTTTATTCTTACAAGTTGATTGATAGTGACCATATTCTCCACGTTACATTTAAGTTATTTTTAATAATTATGTTTTATTCTTTGATTATTTATTTTTTGAATTGTAACATAAATAAAAAATATTGTGAGAATTCTATTGATCTATAAATAAGAGGGTAGATATATCAAGAAAAAAAAAGGGTAGAGTGTAATAAAAACAAAAAAAGGAAAGAAAAGAAGGATAAGAGAAAAAAATAGATTTTTTAATTTATTAATAGAATATTGTGAATCTATAAATGACTCATTGACAACCATCAGATCAAAATAAAATCAATGGATATTAATGAGTGTAACTATTTTAAAGTTACACTGGTGTAATTTGATCCCTCCCACACACATATATATATATATATATATATATATATATATGATTATTTTTTTTTTTTTTGACAGAAAGGAAAATATAATATAAAATAAAAACAATAGATACAGAGACTGGGGAGACATTAAACCTTACCCAGTTAAACCCAAGAGGGAATATAACATGATAAAACAAACTAGGTTAACCAACCCTAATCAACTTTAACTATACACACGCGCAACCCAGCGAACCCGCGTACGGGCATGAAACCAAGTTACAAAAAAAGATGAAGAGTTAAAGCATAAGCATAAATCAACAAGGGTTTAAAGCATAGCGAATGGAACATCCGCCAACACGAAACCAGAACCACGTGCCAACAACCCCGTGAACAAGCAGCAGGCATAAAAGCTCTTTCGAGCAAGAGAGTGAACACAGTCACAGATAGAGCCGAATTGGAGGTAAACCCGACGCTCCTGAAACCTGCAGATCTCAACAGACCTGGAATAACAGAGAAACAAAGAGCGCAGGAACAACAACACAACCAGACAGACGCAAACAAACTCAGATCAATGAGCCGATCATGTTAGAAAAAAACCCTCACGGGTTAAAATAGAACCAACCCGACCAAACGGGTTTATGAAACCAAATGCTACACCCAATCTCTGTAAGAACAGGAACGCAACAAACAATACAGAAAAGAAAAAAACATAAACAGTACAACACACATAAACATCACAGGAGATAAAAAATAAAATAAAAACGATACAAGCACACAAACCCAAGAGCCACCATAAAAGCCATTTGCTACCACCACAAGAGATGGTGACAGAAACAGAAGCTACAAACAACAGGGAAAAGAAAAGAAACAAAGAGCCAAAACCCAAATCTAACAACACCGGCGAGAAACCCATCTGAAAGCACCACCCACCATGACCCAAGCCAAACGACGAAGAAACCAGAAGCGTCGGCGGAGGAAGGGACACACGAGGGAAACGAGACAAACGACCGCCAGGAGAAGAGGGGTTTCGACCAACCCCAAATGGGTGATGCGGTGGTGCGGCCAAAAGCGGCGAAACACCACCGGAGGAGAAGCTACATCGTGAAGGTGATGTTTGGATTGGAAAGGGAAGGAAAAATTTGGATCTGAAGATTACTTTTAGAGAGAGGTTGGAGTGGTTCGTTTTCCATATATATGATTATTTACAACTATATTGTAGAAAGATTTGATCATAAACATCCGAATATGGATTAGTGCGGTCAAAAATTCGTGCAATCACCACACTCAAAGCCGTCTGATCAAGATTATCAGACATTTTTATCCACCAATAGTGTGTATCTTCTTCCATCAATTCCAAGCAGTGTGTTAATGATACATTCAATGTCATCACTATGGACCAAACTATCGGTAAAAATAGCATATATCCGATAAGCTAACTGATGACTGATAGTTGATAAGCTAATTGAGGTGTTTAATAAAGTTAGTGGTCAACTGACTGATAAATGTAAAATGACATAAAAGACATTCTCAGTTCATATTAAAATTGATATTAATATTAATATTTAAGATACTTTAATCACTTATATTTAATTTTTAAACATTTATATAGTATTTTTATTTTTATTTTATTTCAAGTCAATATTTATCTTCATTATTTTTATATAGGATATTTATTTTCATTATATAAAAACTAATTATATAATAATGCAATGGCATTTTCTTAAAATTGGTGACGTGATTCAACAATGAATATGATACAATCATACAAATTGAGAGTTTACCAAGACTCCACATTTTGATCTGTCCGACGTAAAATATAAGTTTTTTTTTACACGAGTAAAATATAAAATCGTAGAATCAGATGATTCAAGAATCAAGATGAACATGAGTCAAACCTTGTTTGTCTTTGTTTGAATATGAGAATGCAAATTCGTCTATTTTTCATTTTTTAAACTCCTTATTCTTTCTAAGTAAACTCAAAGCATCTTCATATTCGGTAACAAAAGTATAAATTTGCTCAGTTTACTTTTTAAATGGATTTCGAATCTCAACTGAATATTGTCCCCATTTCCTACGTCGAACACCTTTGTATTTGCTTGTGAAAAATATTTTCCACTTTCTCTCTTTGAGATGAAGTTGTTTAACTTTTTTCTTACTTGACATCACAAACTCATGCACAATTCTCTTTGATAATGACTTTGAGCCGGTAGCCCGAAAAACTGATTATCACTTTAAATTGAAAAAGTTTGAATTGCGGCCACTTATCCTAATGAAACAAAGAGTTCATGTGATAAACGAGTTTGTCGGACTACTTACTCAAAGCCAATACCTAAGAGCTTTGCACAAGTTTGTGATGCCAGATAATTAAGGGAAAAGTTAGACACATCATCAAAACGAATGAAAGTTGAAATTGTTTTCCACAAGCAAATAGATAAGTGTCCGACATATGAAAAGTGTGCAATATTCAGTTCAGATTTAAAATCCATTTAAATAAAAAAAATAAAAAATAAAGCATATTGGTATTTATGATACCGAATATAAAGTTTTTTTTTCTTAGAAAGGAGTTTTAGAAAAGAGAACTACTCCCTCCATTTCTTATTATAAGAGAAATTTTACTTTAGATTCATTGAAAACTCAATATATGTGGACCTTATTATAGTTTAGATACATTGGTTTTTCAGTGAACCTAATAAGTCAAACTTCTCTTATAATAAGAAATGGAGGGAATATATAAATCTATTAACGAGAGACCCAAAAAAATAGACACAAAGTCAAAAAAATAAAAAAAAATGCGAGAACAAAAAAGCTATTTACGAGAGATTCAAAGTCAAACCAAAGAAAATAAACGTCAGAACAAAAAAAAACTATTCATGAGAGACATAAAGTCAAACATCATATTAAATGAAGATAATTGTAATATAGTATGTGGGTGTAATGTGGGTGTAATACATTAGATTAACCATTTAATATTTTATTTCACCTCACAGTATATATCTTTCAAGTGAGATGAATTTTAAAATGAGAGAGTTAAATCATAACCCTTGGATTAATTGCTTGTTTGGGCCCAAATAAACTAATTCAACTCTACTAGATGGATTGGTTTACTTTTCACACCCTTTTTTCTCTTCTTATATGCACTCAATGGCCGAATGATTCTATTGTTTATCACATAATTTTTAGGCTTTGTTTGCGAGTTTGGAGGGGAGGGGAGGGCTTTGGAGGGGAGGGAAATAGAGAGAAAATTAGAGAAGTTTTTTATATTTTTTGAGAAAGTATTTTTTATAGATAATGACAAATAAATACTTATGATTAATATATTATGAATTTAAGAATATTATAACAACATTAATTAAATTTGAAGAATTCATATAAACCCTTCAAACCCCCTCCAAACCCCCATCCAATACAATTTTTGAGTTCCCCCAAATTGGGGGGTTTTTGTGTTATGAAGAAAAAATAACCCTCCAAACTCCTTCCCTCCCAAACTTCTCTACTTCTTTCACTTGTTTCTTCCTTTTTAGCTTTTCCTTCCCTTTTCTTCCCTTCCAAACTCGCAAACAAAGCCTAAGGTAAAAATTATTTTTAAGTATCTAAAATCATATTTTTAAGCACAAAATATGATAGTACAAAATAGGCTTAATTACTCATTTGGTCCCTTATCTTTAATTTAGTTCTCAATTTGATCCCTTATCTTTTAAACGTCTCAATTTGGTCCATTATCTTTTAAAAGTCTCAATTTGGTCCCTTATCTTTTCTGCAGGTCTCAATTTGATCTCTTATCTTTTCTGCAGTTCTCAATTTGGTCTCTTGTCTTTCTCAATTTGGACACGTGGCACACTTGGACAGATGACACGTGTCCAAATTTAATGGTAATAGTGAAAAAATTGATGGGAGAGACCAAATTAAGAACTTCAAAAAAAATAAGGGACCAAATTGAGACGTTTAAAATATAAGGGACCAAATTGAGAACTAAATTAAATATAAGGGACCAAATTAGCAATTAAGCCTACAAAATACGATGGAGTGACAAAAATAAAAACAATGTGATTTTTAAATAGGGGCAAAATTTGTGAGGGAGTAAAAATAGAAAACCAAAATTGTAATTAAATCTATTTTTTAAGGTAAAAAAAACATTAAAAAAATGGAAACAAACCTAATCTTTTTTTAATGCCTTATAAATGACCCCACACCCAACTAAACTAAAACCAGTGTTTATAGAGATTTTTAATATCAACTCACTGCGTTCGACGACAGAAGATAATTATAAAATTAAGGAGAGTCTGTAAGTTATGATGAAAGTTCGTGAAAGTTGAATTTGCAACCGTAAGCATGAAAGATAAGGTTCGATGGTGATATCGCTTTGTGTATCATACATCACTAAAAAGTGGTTTCCACAATACCATATGATATTTATGCAACACATACGTGTTTTGCTCCAATGATGATACAACTCTAGGTATCATACATTATTAATAATTTATTAATTCTATTTAATTCAATTGTGCAAACAAATGTAACATTAAATTGATGATACGCTACCTTAAATAAGGTACCAGTATCATCAATTTTGATATCTCTATGTCACGTCATGAAACTCCGATGATAAAAAAAATAAAGTACGGATCATTAGTCTATAATACTCTCTATGATAATATTATTGGAGATGCTTTAACAAAGGCTAATTACTTCATTCACAATAAATTTTGCATATTCCTTTTATTTCTTTTAAAATATACAGGTTTTTATTAGAGATAATATACATGATTTTAAGTTTTAAGTTTTAACATCCCTTTATATTATTAAAAAACAAATCCTTTATATTTGAGTAAAAAACACAACCCTTTGTTTATATTACACGAAAAAAATAAATATAAATCATGATTTGCTAATATGGAATGATATTTTGTTGATTTGTTGTCAATAGAAAAGAACATTAATTACACGTCCATCATATTATGGCTCATTGGGATTACTATCATCTTATGGCAAATTGGGATTATCATCTTTAAATATGTGTGTCATGCGTCTTTAAAATTTGGTCAACTTTTTTACTACTAATTTGCTTATGTTAATTTAATGTCAAAACAATGAGAAAAGAAGATCTACTTGCGAATGTGTACACCAAACTTCGGAAAAAAGATAGAGAGATGTTAAAAAATTTCTTAGTGCAATAGTGAAATTATTAAAAACATTTTCTTTATAATATAAAAAAAATTATTTAGTTATATACTTTTGTTTCTTCAATTTTTAATTTTATGCCAAAGCTTTTCTAAGTGTCATAGTGTAATTTTTTTAAAATATTTTATTTCCAATATAAATAATTATCTAGTTATATACATTTGTTTTTTCGTTTTTTAATTTTATGCCAAAGATTTTCTTATTTTGATAGTCAATTTCATGTTGCCTAATTTGTTACAATGCTTATAGACATACTCTTACAACATGTACCATAATTGTAAACCATATGAGAAGTAATTGCAATATGAGAATTAACCGTTAAAACTATAGGAGAAGAGAATGATTTTCACAATGCCATGTGTACAAATTGCCATGTGTACAAATTGCTTTGAAAAAAGACTTTCATTAATGAGATTTACAACTATATTGTAGAAAGATTTGATCATATCTTCAATAGTTTCTTTTCAATGTGATTTTAATCATTCATTTGCACATTTTCTCTCTCATCTTAAACATTATTTTATTCTTTATAATCTAACAACCATTGGATTAAGAAAAGGAGAGAAAACATTGAAGAGAAAATTGGAGAGGATCCAAATCCAACATCCGAATATGGATTAGTGCGGTAAAAAATTCGTGCAATCACCACACTCAAAGCCGTCTGATCAAGATTATCAGACACTTTTGTCCACCAATAGCGTGTATCTTCATCCATCAATTCCAAGCGGTGTGTTAATGATACATTCAATGTCATCACTATAGACCAAACTATCGGTAAAAATAGCATATATCTGGTAAGCTAACTGATGACTGATAGCTGATAAACTAATTGAGGTGTTTGATAAAGTTAGTGGTCAACTGACTGATAAATGTAAAATGACATAAAAGACATTCTCAGTTCATAATAAAATTGATATTAATATTAATATTTAAGACACTTTAATCACTTATATATTTAATTTTTAAACATTTATATAGTATTTTTATTTTATTTCAAGTCAATATTTATCTTCATTATTTTTATATAGGATGTTTATTTTCATTATATAAAAACTAATTATATAATAATGCAAGTAATGGCAATTGCATTTTCTTAAAATTGATGACGTGATTCAACAATGAATATGATACAATCATACAAATTGAGAGTTTATCAAGACTCCACATTTTGATCTGTCCGACGTAAAATATAAGTTTTTTTTACATGAGTAAAATATAAAATCGTAAATCAAATGATTCAAGAATCAAGATGAATATGAGTCAAACCTTGTTTATCTTTGTTTGAATATGAGAATGCAGATTCGTCTAATTTTCGTCTAATCAAGATGAATATGATCATATTCGGAATTTCGGTAACAAAAGTATAAATTTGCTCAGTTTACTTTTTAAAGGGATTTTGAATCTCAGCTGAATATTGTCCCCATTTCCTACGTCGAACACCTTTGTATTTGCTTGTGGAAAATATTTTCCACTTTCTCTCTTTGAGATGAAGTTGTTTACCTTTTTTCTTACTTGACATCATAAACTCATGCACAATACTCTTTGATAATGAATTTGAGCCGGTAGCCCGAAAAACTGATTATCACTTTAAATTGAAAAAGTTTGAATTGCGGCCACTGATCCTAATGAAACAAAGAGTTCATGTGATAAACAAGTTTGTCGGGCTACTGACTCAAAGCCGGTACCTAAGAGCTTTGCACAAGTTTGTGATGCCAGATAATTAAGGGAAAAGTTAGACACATCATCAAAACGAGTGAAAGTTGAAATTATTTTCCACAAGCAACTAGATAAGTGTCCGACATATGAAAAGTGTGCAATATTCAGTTCAGATTTAAAATCCGTTTAAATAAAAAATAAAATAAAATAAAGCATATTGGTACTTATGATACTGAATATAAAGTTTTTTTTTCTTAGAAAGGAGTTTTAGAAAAGAGAATTACTCCCTTCATTTTTTATTATAAGAGAAATTTTACTTTAGATTCATTGAAAACTCAATGTATGTGGACCTTATTATAGTTTAGATACATTGGTTTTTCGGTGAACCTAAAAAGTCAAACTTCTCTTATAATAAGAAATGGAGAGAGTATATAAATCTATTAACGAGAGACCCAAAAAAATAGACACAAAGTCAAAAAAATAAAAAAAAATGTGAGAACAAAAAAGCTATTTACGAGAGATTCAAAGTCAAACCAAAGAAAATAAACGTCAGAACAAAAAAAAACTATTCATGAGAGACATAAAGTCAAACATCATATTAAATGAAGATAATTGTAATATAGTATGTGGGTGTAATGTGGGTGTAATACATTAGATTAACCATTTAATATTTTATTTCACCTCACAGTATATATATATATATGTGTGTGTATATACTTCTACATGCATTAGATATCCTTGAAAGTAACATCTACATTTTATGGCTTTAATTTTCTTTCTAGTTCTTAGTTTGTGCACAACATGTTGCAAAGCCAATACAAGAAGCAAAATTCTACCAAGCAATGATTTTGAATGTGTTGACATTTATAAGCAGCCCGCTCTACAACATCCATTGTTAAAAAACCACAAAATTCAGGTATAATAGTTGAACATTTATAATATTGATCATCTTACTTTATTGTCACATGAAAACTAATTGTTATTTAATGAAGTAGGAGAGGATGATATATAATTTTAAACAATGATTTGTTATTCAAGACTTCTAACCTCAAACTTTATTCAAGATTAATGCAGGTTTAATTACAATTTTAATCTTATTTTTATTCACTCACGAAATTCTTATTATAAAATCATTCAGTTTTGATCTCTCCATCAAATTTTGATACTTAAAAATAGTAATTTTATATATTTTAAATGACATAGAATATGACGTGATGATAATGAATCATTCAAGTGGATTAATTATTTTATTTCATTAATTAAATTATAAAAATGAATAATTTATGCAATTGAATTTGATGTTCTTAACGACTTTTCTTGTAGTTTCATGGTTTTTGATCATTCAGTATCATCAAATTGTATGTCATATCATTTAAAATATGTTAAAATTAAACGTCATTTTTAAGTACAAAAATCTAATATGGAGTGACCAAAAGTGAGTGATTTTAAAATAGGAGGGCCAATTTCATGAATGAGAAAAAAAATTAAGGGACCAAAACTATAATTAAGTCATTAATTTATTCATTTGTAAGAAAATTTTCAACAACAAATTGTATAATTAATTCATTGAAACTTTTGTATTTTCTCTTCTTTGCAACATGTGTAGCTTTATCCAACTTTTGCAAAGAACATCACGCAAAGTAGATCAACCTATGGTAAGACAAAGGACGAATGTTCAGAGGGAAAAGTACCTATCTACAACAAGACGATAAGACATCAAATAATTACCAATTCGTCTTCAAAATTACAAATTGATGATTTTCATCAATATTCCCAAAGTGCTCCTGGCCGTCATGTAAGTGCATATTTTTAATGCTGTTCACAAATTTTAGTTCAATCGATAAAAATTTCAAAATTGTTAAATCAAATACTGAGATCGAGGTTTAAACTCCGACTTTCACTTGTGTGTGTTAGTTTTTAATGTTATTATCATTTTGTCTATTTACAAAAAAAAAAAAAAAAAAAATTATTGTTATTTTTTCCCCTTAAACCGCAAAGGATAAATTTTCAAACAAACTCACATCACTCATATTAATAGCATAATACAAAAAAAAAAAAAAAAAATCTACAAATATGACAAAATCAAAGTGAGGATAATGTTGGTGATTTTGTGTTTTCTAGACTGTTACCCTTGATACAACGCAAAACATGGTATTCCATGGAGCATATGCAGGCATATCCGGGTATGGTCTATCACTTGACGCAAATCAATATAGCATATCTTCAATTTGGATTGAGAGTGGACCACCAACGGAACTTAATAGCATAACAGTTGGAATCGCGGTAAGTTACTTTTCATTACACTTATGCTGAATTTTACTTCCTTCTAATTTCATGACACTATTTTCTTATAGAGAGCGAGAGAGGGAATATTCATTCCTTAAACGATTTGGTTCATCAATGCATTGACGATTTCATATTTTTGCGTGTATTAAATTCCCTTTTGGTATTCTATAAAAAATGAAAGCTCCTTTTAAAAATATATTATTCACATCAATTTTTTGATGCACAAGGTTTTTCCAAGGATATATGGAGACAGTAAACTACGACTGACTGGTCGGTGGACGGTAAGAGTATAAATTTAATGCATTGTTTAATTTATATGTGGTGGGGAAACACAATATTATTGTGCTCAAGCTCAATTTGATTTAAACATGCAGGTCGATGGCTACAAAAAAACTGGATGTTTCAATCATCTTTGTTCGGGTTTCGTGCAAGTCGATCATCACAAAGGTTTTGGATCTGCTATATCACCCCTTAATTCTATTGGATCAATCGAAAAAATTTCTACTTTTATCAAATTAAAGCAGGTAAAATTTTAATTATGAATGTGTGTGTGTGTGTCTAAATATATATATATATATATATATTTAGAGAGAGAGAGAGAGAGAGAGATATGATATGTATCACACATGAAAATAATATGTTTGTGTGAATGAATTTTCACCCTTTAGCTTAAACTTAATGATTTAGATTAAAATGTGTAATAAAAAAATTACAGTGTGCCTCTTTTTTTATTATTGTCGTGCGTCTCTTCTCCTTCCTCGATTCAACAAATTGTGTGAGAAAATAATGAAACTAACTGACACTTAAGTTTTTTGTCAAAAAAAAAGAACTGACAGTAGATTTTGAAGATAAACCTAAATTGGTTCATATCCAGCAATCCACCAAATGAAAATAAAATAAAAAATTAACAACCTGCGAAATATTGAAATGTTTAACTCAGTACATACCATATATATAAACCATTACACAAAAATTAAAAGTGTTTACAAAATTATTTACTGGGTTAATAATATCTTTTTAAGACGTTTATTAAGTAATCACGTTTGAATAGTTCGACAAAAAGTAATCACTTTTGCAAATTTTAAAAGTTTATAATTAAAATAATTGAAAGAGTGATAATTAAATAGATGTTTCGATTAAAATATTACAACTCATTATAAGTTTATGTTTTTGCTTTTGTTAATTAATCTTACCATGATTGATTAATATATGTTATTTTCTTAAATGTTTGTAGGATCGATCTACGGGTCATTGGTGGTTAATTATTGAACTTGAATCAATATATGTCGGATATTGGCCAAAAGAATTATTCAGTCACTTAAGCACAGGGGCATCATTAATTAGATTTGGAGGTCAAACCTATTCTCCACCCAATAAGTATAGTCCTCCAATGGGGAGTGGAAGATTACCTAGAGAAAAATTTAGAAACTCAGCTTTCATGCAAAATCTTAAGATTATTGATTCAGATTATAATGAAGTTGGCGTAGCAGATAGAGATATGAAACCATATACCGATACTAACTCAGAATGTTATGGCTTGGCATACAATGGTTATCAAGGATCTCTTTATGAGCAAGCATTTCTTTTTGGTGGGCCTGGTGGACAAAATTGTGGTATATAATTGTAGTGACAAGCTTATTTAATAAAGACTCAAATGTAATTTTGATTCCTTATTTTAAAAAATTGAAATTTTTAGTCCACCTATTTTTAAAAACCATCTATTTGCTCCTCTATTTTAGTTTTTTGAAAAATTTAGTCCCTCATTTCAATTTGATGTTATTTTTTGCTTATGTCTCAAATTCATTAATGACGCGACCTTGTATATTTTGTCAAAACGTTATCCACACCATTACTTTTTATTTTACTTCAATAATTGAATTTGAAAATATTATTCTATAAAAAATTGGAAATATTAAAATAAATATTATAATATAACTAGCGTGGGATTCACATTTTCTATAACATATATAAATTATAAACAATGATTTCTATATAAATTTGATTTTTATTAAAATTAAATTTTATGCATTCTTAGTTTTCATTTAAATAAAAATTATATTTTACACGCATTGGTCCGCACCATAAATAAAACAACATATCTTTATTAATTGCCAAATAAGTTAACATCTAAACTAAGATTTGAGAAGTACTTGTAAAAGACCGCATTAGATGCGTAGAACAACAAAATAAAGAAGATATAACGAAATAAAATTAATCAATGACACATGAGGATGTTAATACATAATTTTTTTTAATAGAAAACGAAAATCCATTTTCACAACCACGAATACTCCAATCAAGATAAATATGAAGGATATAGAGCGAGATATATACATCCAAAAATAGCACCGGCTGTCCTTTTTTTTATTTTTATTGTGCCGACATGTGTATATATTTGACATTGCGTTAAGCATAATAATGGCTAGGGACGTTTCTATGAATTTTGCATAAAAATAAGATAAAGTTACAAGAGATTATATAGCAATATTTAGTAGACTAAATTTAATGGGCCCAATAGTATATGTCTAATATTTTATTATCTAACACTGGCATGTACATATTTGACTATGCTTCTTTGTGTAATTTTATTTTTATAACTTTCTTTGTATAATCTTAGATAGTAGTATATTGAATTGTAAGCACTAAGCATCCAAAGAGTAAAGCAATGATGAGTTGGCTGGCACTTAAAGATGATATGTTGAATCATGTGAAAAGAGGAAAATTTAAATGTGCCAAACGAATAAAAGATACAAAAGACTAACAATATCAAAATGATTTAATACTAAATTAGAAAGGAGAAGTAAACGGTACTCATAAGTCATTGAGATATAGAGCATCTGTTAATATCATAGATTCACTTTTAGGACAATTTTGTTTTGGCTTAATTGCACTTTTGGTCCCTCTATTTTGCCAATTATGCGATTTTGGTCTCCCTATTTTAAAATTAAACATTCTAGTCCCCCTATTTTGGTTTTTGTTGCACTTTTGGTCCCCCATCCAATTTTTTGACCAAGTGGCAAGCAAAACGCTTACGTGGCAATACATGTGGCAAATAAAAGTGCCACATCAACAAATATTTTAATTATAATATTAATTTTTTAATGTTCAATATGAAAGAGACTAATTTTTTTTAAAAAAAATCTGGTAAACGAAAAAAATATATATTTTTTTAAATCTTAAGTATTAATTTAGTTTTAGAAAAAACAAAAATTATTAATTTTAAAAAAGTTGAAAAAACAAAAAATATTGATTTTTTATAAAAAAACGAAATATTAATTTTTTTAAAAAATAACTTAAAATTTATTTTATATATTAATTTTTTTTTAAAAAAATTAATTTTAAAATATTAATGTTTCAGATTATTTTTTAAAAAAATAAATTTAAATGATTTTCGATTTTCAGATTTTTTTTATATAATATTTCAAATAGTCTTTTTTTATAATCAGTAATATTAGTTTCTTAAAAAACTGAAATTATTATTTTCTTTTTAAAATCTGAAAATAAAATATTATTTGAAATAAAACTGAAATATTAAATAATTTTTCAGATATTTTTTTGTTTTTTCATATTTTTTAAAAAAAAAATTTAGGTTTTTTTTTTCAGATTTTATTACAAAAATTTTTTTTTTTGGATATTCAGATTTTTTTTAAAAAAATAATTTTTTTCATAATGGAAATTAAATATCTAAAATTAAAATATTTGGTGACGTGGAATTTTTATTTGCCACGTAAGCGTTTTGGTTGCCACTTGGTTAAAAAATAGGGTGGGGGACCGAAAGTGCAACAAAAATCAAAATAGGGGGACTGAAATGTTTGATTTTAAAATAGGGGGACTAAAATCGCACTTTTGGCAAAATAGGGGACCAAAAATGCAATTAAGCCTTTTGTTTTTTGTATTCACATTCTTAAAAACAAACAATTGTTTCACGCAAAGTTCTGAGTCATCTAATTATTTACTCTAATGTGGCAACATTGTTTACTCTCCTCCTAGTCCACGACTCGCGCTATCCGTCTTGCTGTTACCATCACTTTTGATGCCCATTGCTTCTCTATTTTTGATTATTTATCTCACACTTTTCTCATGCAGCGGTGACATAAAAATCACTCTCCACTCTATAACAATAAAAAAAGTTTTCTTCTATTACCAAAAAAATACAATCAAGGACTAAACTATTAAACCTTTGTAATACCGTTTCTTCCAATTTAAATCAATGCATCATTGTGGCCACGATTTGACTAACATTTGAATAATGTTACGCCGCTTAATAATATTGTAACATATAATTTTTTTTTACAAAATATAATATTGAATTGAAAGTTTATATTATATAGATTATTAATGTTAAATTTCACAAAAATCTAAAATCATATGATATTTTATTGAGACAGATCAAAATTAACGGTATCAAAATCAAAATTAATGACTAAGAAATGGGTAGAGGGCGAGGGCGGCCACGCAAAACGGTGCCCCCGTCACCGATCCGTTCACACACTAAATCGACTAGCTCTGTTCTTGGCGACGCGACGGTGTTGCACTCTCCTAGCACCAAATCGATTCCTGATGACGATTTCGAACCAGACCCTAACGACGCTTCTCCCACCTCACCTGCGTGCAAGCCTTCTGAACCACGACGGGAGAAACTCTGGATGGATGTATTGAGTGGTAATCGGAACCCTGCTAATGGCCTAGCTATGGAGTATGTTGCCCCTAACCGAGTGAATGGGGAAATTGAGGTTGAAATTGCTACCACTGATGTTGAATCTGAGCTCCAATTTTGGGCCCCTTCTCTCATTATGTATGTGTTGGGTGGCGATCTGAGCATGACGGCGGTGAAACAGTTCATGATTCGTCACTGGAATTTTGTCAAACTTCCTGATCTGTTCTACAACGATGAGGGTTACTTCATTATGCGCTTCCATTCCTTCGCTGATAAGGATGCGGTGTTGATGCAGGGTCCCTACACCATTCGAAATATGCCTATGTTATTGCGTGACTGGAAGCCTGGGTTCAATCTTGAGAAAGATTTGCTGCGTACCTTGCCTATTTGGGTTAAGTTGCCCCAGTTACCCCTACACTTATGGGGGATAAAGAGCTTGAGTAAGATTGGTAGTGCCCTTGGTCAACCCCCTGTGACTGATGAATGTATTGCACAAAAACTAAGGGTCTCCTATGCTAGAATATTGGATGAGATGGATGTCACGCAGGAGCTGCCACAAGCTATCATGATCAAAAATTGTGATGGGAGCAAATTGAAGCAGATGATTGAATATGAATGGAAGCCTCTATTTTGTGATACATGCCAAAAGCTAGGACATAAATGTGGGAAATCTCCCCCCATGCAATCCCAGCCAGTTTGGAAGCCTAAAGTACCACCACCTATTACAACCATCAAGGCTCCTGCTACTGCTACACCTGAGGCTGAGGGTACTGACTGGACCTTGGTACACACTAATGGTAAGAACAAGAACAAAGGTGTGCAACAATCTACCCCTACTGTTACTGTTAGCTGCAGCAATGTGTTTGAATCACTAGGGACTTTGAAAGGCCCTGTAGTGATCCCAGACACTGGTCAATGATTATTTCCTGGAATACTAGGGGGCTTAATAAATCTGGCAAGGCTAGGGAGATTGGCTCCCGTCTCCTAGGCCTTAAGCCTGTGATTGCAGTACTTGTTGAAACTAGAGTTAAACAAACTAAAGCTGATTCCATTAGGCAGAAGCTCAAGCTCAGAGGTAAATACATGGATAACTACTCCCACCATGTAAATGGTAGGATCTGGCTCAATTGGGATGACAGATATGTTGAAGTGAAACATCTCAAGAGCAATGCCCAGCTTATTCACTGTGGGGTTTATGACACTAATAATACTTTTTTATACTGGTTCACTGCTATTTATGCTTTCAACTTGCTTGAACAGAGAAGGAAATTGTGGCAAGAGTTGCAGGACATTCGCAACACCCTCCAGGGGCCTTGGTGCTTGATGGGGGACTTTAACAATGTACTGAAAGTTGTGGACATAATTGATGGAAAGTTGGTGCATGAATCAGAATATATTGATATGGTTTCTTTGATGGATGCAGCAGGCCTCTTTGAAATGGATAGTATTGGTGACTACTACACTTGGTCCAACAAACACTTAGATGGCATCATCTACTCTAGAATAGATAGAGTCATTGGCAATGTTGATTGGTTTCAGTTGAATCTAGAGGCCACTCTCACCCACATGGATCCTGGGGTATCTGATCACTCCCTGCTTTGCCTTAGTGGGCATGAACCTCCTCCATTGGCTCTTCCTATATCCCACTTTAAATTCCTCAATTGTGTGACTACTATGCCTACCTTTAATGAATGTGTTACTGCTAGTTGGACTGCTCCTTGTACTGGCTCTCCTATGTATGTGTTATGGAGGAAGCTGCTTAGACTTCAACCTATACTGAGGAAGCTTAGCAAACCTGTCTTGGGCATCCACATCACCCTGGACAGGGCTAGACAAGCTCTACAGCAAGCTCATAATACCTTGGTAGCTGATAGGATGAATCATATCCACATCCTGCAGGTCAAGGAATGTACAGAGGAGGTTATCAAATGGTGTGATTTGGAGGAACAAATGCTTAGGCAGAAGGCAAAGATTGACTGGTTGAGACTTGGTGATGGCAATAACAGATATTTTCATGCCTCCATTAAAGCCAAACAGAAGCAGTGTGAGCTTAGAACCATCTACAGAGAGGATGGTACCATGGTCACCTCTCATGAAGAAGTTGAACTGGAGGTTCTTGGTTTGTATGGCAAGCTTATGGGCACTGCTGATTCCCACCTTATGGGGATCAACATTGAGGCCATGAGAGATGGCCCCCACCTTAGTAGTGAGCAGAGGGAGATGCTTGTTGCTCTTGTTCATGATGAAGAGATTTATAAAGCTTTGCAGAGTATAGGTGACCTAAAAGCCCCTGGCCTAGATGGATATGGTGCTAAATTTTTCAAGGCAGCTTGGCCCATTATTAAACAGGATGTCATAGCAGCTGTTAGAGAATTTTTTGTGGATGAAAAGATTTATCATGCCATCAATAGCACCCTTGTGACCCTCATTCCTAAGCATTCAGCAGCTAAAACTATCAAAGAATATCGCCCCATCTCTTGCTGCACTACCATCTTCAAGATTATCTCTAAAGTCATGACTATGAGACTGAGTAGAGTTCTGAGCAGTGTAATTCATCTCAGTCATGCTGCTTTTGTACCTGGCCAACACATCCATGATCACATCCTTCTGGCATATGAGCTTATTAGAGGTTATAGCAGGCAGGGTGGTACTCCTAGATGTATGCTA
The DNA here is from genome assembly GCA_954870985.1 of Trifolium fragiferum. NCBI lineage: Eukaryota > Viridiplantae > Streptophyta > Magnoliopsida > Fabales > Fabaceae > Trifolium > Trifolium fragiferum. Next base: position 1,292,661 of record OX940790.1, on the reverse strand, counting down.
CAGCTAGACCTACAAAAGGCTTATGATACTGTTGATTGGCATGCTCTTGAACACATTCTGAGTGAGCTTGGTGTACCTGGCCAGTTTACTCGTTGGATTATGCTTGCTGTCACCACTGTCTCCTACAAATTTAACATCCAGGGTAGGCACACTGGTTTTATGAGAGCCAAGCGTGGGCTGAGGCAAGGGGATCCCATCTCTCCTTTACTTTTTGTGATTGTCATAGAATACTTGCACATGACTCTTAAACAACTTGCTCAAGTCCCTAATTTCAATTTTCACTCTAAATGTGAGAGTCTTGGTATAATTAATCCGAGTTTTGCTGATGATCTCCTAGTCTTCACTAGAGGAGATGCTGTGTCTGTGGAGTTGGTTATGGAAAAACTCCATATTTTCTCTCAATCCACTGGGCTCTATGTTAATCCCACCAAATGCAGGGTCTACTATGGTGGGGTGGAAGACCATATCAAAGCTCTCATTAGGCAAACTACATCCTTTGCTGATGGAGACTTGCCCTTCCGCTACCTGGGGATCCCCCTCACCAGCAAGAAACTATCCTTACACCATTATACGCCTTTAGTGGACAAGATTGTGGATCGTATTCGTCATTGGAGTGCTAAATTGCTTAGTCATGCTGGTAGGCTTCAACTTATCAGAAGTGTCACTTTTGCAGTCACCAACTATTGGATGCAATGTCTACCAATCCCCAAAGCTGTTATCCATAAAATTAATAGCATCTGTCGCTCATTCTTGTGGTCTGGTGGGATAACTGTTACCAAGAAAGCTCTAGTGGCCTGGGATAATGTGTGCTTACCCGTAGCAAATGGTGGCCTTGGTTTGATCTCTCTTGTGGAATGGAATAAGGCCAACCTTGCCAAGCTTTTATGGAATATCAATAGTAAAGCTGACAGTTTATGGATCAAGTGGATCCATAGCTACTATGTCAAGCATGACCAGGTTATGACTATGCTTGTGCCACATTCTAGCTCTTGGATTTTCAAGGCAATTCTAAATCAAAGAGATGCTATCACACAGCTCCATGGTTGGCAAACCATGAGAAGCAAACTCATCACAAGGCAAGTCTATAGATCATTGAGGGGTGATCATCCTGAAATGGCTTGGAAAGGAGTTATATATGGAAATACTGCAAGGCCTAAAGCACTCTTCATTTTTTGGTTGGCCTGCCATGGCAGACTGGCAACTAAGGACAGGTTGAGAAAATTTGGTGTGAATGTTGATGTGCAATGTTGTTTCTGTCCTAGAGAGGAGTCCCTCAATCATCTCTTTTTTGGGGTGTCCTACCTTGAAAAACGTTTGGTGCAATGTTCTGACTTGGCTACATGTTGATCATGTACCCTTGGAATGGCATGAGGAATTATGTTGGATCACTAGAAGTAGTAAAGGTAAGGGTTGGAGAGCCAAGCTTCTGAAAAGTGCTGCTGCTGAGACAATTTACATGATTTGGAAGTATAGGAATGATATTTGTTTTGACCATCAAGTACATAACACAAATATAGTTGATGACATACTTAACAATATAGTTTACAGAGGGTGGATGTTTCCTAAGCTTAGAGGGCATATTGCTCAGTTACTAATCTAGCTTAGTTTCCTTTTTGCTTGTCATAGTTTGTCCCCCTAGTTGGTTGGATCTTTGATCACCTTGTACATACTTGGTTTTTGAATGGAATAATATTTTCTTGATTCAAAAAAAAAAAATTCAAGATTAACGTACAGTATTCAATAACAATGCATAAACCGTTAATTTTGATCATTTATAAGTTACTAGGAAAGGAATAAACTTTCAATTACCCAAATGAAGGGAAGTGAAAAAGCCTAAAAGAGCACTAGGGAATATGTAAAGATTGCAAGTTACAGAAAGAAAGGTTTGGTTTTGAGTTTGTTTGGAAATTATAAGGGAAAATTTCAAAGGAGGTAAAGATGAAGATGAGAAAGTGGAAGAGTGAGAGAAAGGAATGGCGTAACTCGTTTATGCTTCTTTTTTTTTTAGTTGTGTTGTTCGTTCATATATGCAACAAAGTGTATTGTATGTTCTGCATTGGTCGTAAATATTTTGAAATTAATTATGGAAATTTGTTGGGTTTTGTTTTGTAACTTTGTTACTTGTATTAGTTTACGATTTTTTGAATTTTATACGTGATTATCCATTATTCACTTTGGATGACTTTTATTTTAATTTATTCTTTGTTTTTTCTTTAAAAAAAAAAAGTTGAAAAGATTATAGATTAAATTTTGAAATTTTGACAAAAAATATTACTTTAAAATTATGTGACTTGACTTAACGAGTTGAACTTAACGAGCTGAACCGAACTATTCGTGAACTTTAAACGAGTCGAACTCGAGCTGAAAAAAGAGTTCGTGTCGAATTTGAGCCGAGTTTTGAGCTGAACCAATTCCTAACGAGCCGAATCGAGCTTAGATGAGTTCGACTCAGCTCGACTCATTTCCATCCCTATGTACGGGATATCGAATCAGGATGAGAGAACGAAAAATTGAAGATTGAACAAGAAAGGATGAATTTTAATTTGTGAATTTATTTTAGGATGAATCTATACGTACAATATATAATCTAATACTAATCTATAAAGGTAAAACTTTTGGTTTTGGTGTAGCCTATTTTTCTTCCTAAAATACCTCAACTTAACATCTTATGATTGACAAACGAACAGTTTATTTCGGTGGTTTCCTTATTTTGTCAAGAGAGTAGATTAGTGTGTTGTGGCCTCCTCATTTTCAAAATTGCTTCACGGTCACCCAACATCATCAACTTCCCCTCCCATTTTATCACATATCATTAAAAGAGGATCAACGGAATACACACTCGCATTGGAAACAAATAATGGATGGAAGCAATTCATCAATTTTAGTTATGATTCTTTTTAATAACTTTTTGTTATTTTTTAATTATGCTTTGTTGTCATGCATGTATTTTTTTAAAAGAAATGTTTTGTCTAATTTGCATGTATACTGTTCTATTATTATTGAGAGTAATACTATACAGTAAGAAATATTGATATAAGAAAGAGAAGAATCCATAAAATTAGGGAATTTAACCAATCAAAAATTGGCTAACCATACATGGGAGAATGGGTGATTATAATTTGACCAATCAAATATTGTCACCTAATATTCTTCTCTTTCTTGTATCAAAAAAATTCTTACTAAATAGCATTTTCCTATTATTGAGTATGTTGATTTCAGGTTCTATTTGATTTTTGGTGGTTCAATTTTGGTTTCATCGTTAATTTGTATAATAGAGAACAATGTGTTTGTCAGTTTTGTTGAAAGCAATGTTTCCAACATAGAAAACCAAAGATGAGAAAAGGGGAAGAGAGTGGTGGTATCTTAAACATGGATAAAGGCGGCGATGTAGAAAGCAAGCAATGAAGTAGTGGTGTGGTCGCTTGCGATAACATTGATTTGACAACTACGTATGACTACAAGTCTACAATGAAAACGGTTCAACAACAAATTGTGGTAGGGGCTCTGTCCATTGTTTCTTTAATTTCTTCTCACTTTCTTTTTTTGGTCCGTAGCCACATTTCATTTTCTTCTTCTTTATCAGTATCATTTTGTGATTCTTTCATTTTAGTCACACAAGAGCAGTCCATCAACTAACTTGCGACTAAGGTTATGAATATTCTCAACCATCTATGATTAAGAATTTTGTTAATTTCTCATTTTGACTGATTGTGTTGGAGTTCTAAGGTGCATAAGGCCAATCCATTCTATAGTTCCAATAAATTTGTCATTTTATAGTTTCAATATTTGAGGATATTAGTTTCGGCTAATTTCAACATTCTCACCAATTGCACTTCACATACACAGTATATATACACTTTAAAAGAAGTGCATAATTTATGCACAATTCTGTAGATGGTAAGGGAAGTAAAACCTTTCTTAGTGTTGTAGATTTTATTTGGAAAAAAACTTTTTGCCATAATTTTTAATAGAGATTCATAGTTTTCGAAGTGTTTATTAGTATAAGCTACACAAAATTATACAAAAAAATACTATTAAAAATGTATACGCCAAATAAAAAAAAGCGGACAAAGAGACACGAAATATTCTGTCCGCATTTTTTATTCTGCTAACCTGTATATTTCAATTAATTATGAAAGATAGTCTATCTGATGAGATGTCCGCATTTCCGCTTAAAAATCTTTCATTTAATTCAACGTCTCTATGTAACATAATTTGTTGTTTTCCAAAAGCCAACTATTCATAAAAAAAAAATAGATGTATAGAAATTTTATAATAATCTGCAACATATAAGTTAGCATAATAGAAATCATGTATCACATAAACGGACACGAAACGTATTTGTTTGGCCCACTAAAAAAAAAAGAGCGGACTGACGGGTACGGGATGGACGCTAGTACAATATATAAAGGGAAACCTTGAACTTTGTCGTAGCCTTTTTAAAAATACCAAAATACCCTTTGTGATTTTTTTTCTCAAACTTTTCAATTCTTAACTTCCAAAACCAACAAATTTAAATTTATTTGTTTATTTTTTTAAAAAATCAAAACAAGAAAGAGCGGACCGACGGGCACGGGAGTGCCCGTCTGGACGCTAGTATTGTATAATGTGAAATTAATCTCGTTAAAAATATTACTAAATATTAAAGTTGATAAATTTGATTAAAAATATTTTTGTTTATAATTAAAAGTTAACTTTTGAAGCACAAAAAAATATATAGTTCATATTTAATCCATTCCTTTTCAAAATAAGTTAACTTTTTGTTAGAGAGATTTCTATTTTGTATTAAACATGGTTGCAGAATTTTTTTTAAAATTTTAAATAATATACATGAGTTGATTTAAAAATATGGGCCATAAGTTGTGACGAAAAAATATTTCGGGTTATTAAAAAATAGGTAATATATAAGTAAAAATATATAGGTCCACATGAAAATTATAAAATAATAGACATGAAAATTAATATATGAGTAGAAATATAGATCTCCCCAGAAATTATAAAAAAAATAGGCATGCACATATGAGAAGAAATATAGGTCCCTGCGAAAACAACAAAAAAATTAGGTCCTCATATTAATATATAAATATAAATATAAGTCTCGTATAAATTATCAAAAAATAGATTAATATATGAGTTAAAATATAAGTCTCGTAGAAACCACATGAAATTAGGTCATCATATTAATATGAATATAAATATAGGTCACACAAAAATTAGGTCATCGTATTAATAAACTCATATAAATATTGGAGATGGAGGCGAGGGCGGTTGAAAGTCACCCGTCACTGTTTGACCGACGCAAAAACAACAATGGTGATTAAGTGAGAAGCAACAACATGGATTTTAGGGATTTTGAAGACAATTGAAAAGAGTGGTAGTGTTCCTTTTCTCCTATATGTCCGTGGGTATATGGCAAATTTGTTGTAATGAGGTCTCGTAGAAGTTATAAAAAAATAGACAACATTATTGATATATGAGTAAAAATATAAGTCTCATATAAATAGTAGAATTAAAACATAAAAAACAATGTGCAATAGAATATAATGATTATAATAGTATTATTTTATTATGATTTAATATGAAAAGACAATAATTAATAATTAAAAAACCAATATAACCTTTAATTTGTTGAAAGGTTATTTTAGTCATTCCATTAGTATCTTACTTTTCTAAATTTATATGATTCAAAGAATTAATCATTGTGTATTTATTTATTAAATTATTTATAAATATCTTAAAAATTTAATTTTTGAAACAAAATAAAGAAGGGTAAAATATATTTTCAGTCCCTACTATTATAACGAGTTTTGATTTTCGTCCCTGTAAAATAAAATTATTTGTTTTCATCCCTACAAATTTTTTTTAGTCCTCAATGAATAAAATTTTGAGATTTTAATGTCAATATTATTACATTTTTATGTTCAAAATGATCTATATTATATCTATATATCATGTTAAACCTATATAAGTTCATATTATGTTAAAAAAAATGTAAAAACATATCAAAATTTTGTCCATTAGGGACTAAAAACAAAGGAAATTTTTTTGTAGCCATGAAAACAAGTAATTGTATTTTATGGGGATGAAAATCAAAACTCGATATAAAAATATAGGCACTAAAAACATATTTGACATGGATAATATTTTGGCCAAATTTGCGATGCCATGTCATCAATGAACTTGACACATGGACAAAAATAACCCCAAATTTTAGTGGAGGACTAATTTTTTTCAAAAAATTAAAATAGGAGACCAAAAATAATTTTTTAAATATGTGTACTAAAACTCCAAATTTTTTAAAATAGAGCGACCAAAAATTCATTTTACCTTTAATAAAATTGTGATTCGTCGTTAATATTGATTGCGATACATTTTTCCCAAAACAACAGAAGTAATGAAATTTTTTGTGAAAATTTAAAAATTTATAATTATATTTAGCAAAACTGTGTGTCTCTCACAAAGGTATTAATTAATTCATTTCCTATATAGAATTTGAAGAGGGATAATCAAGGGTGTGAAAATTGAACCGGCCGATCGAATCGAAAACTAGACTTGTATCCGGTCTAATCGGAACGCATAGTCGCTGTGAAAATTAGAGAAAAATTGTAAAAACCTCGGCTCAGAATTGGTAAACTGACCGGTCTAGGCGGTTCGGTGGTTGGATTTTTTTTAGTCAATTATTGTAACATTAAAATACGCCAAAATAAAGAAACGAACATGCACGGAAAGAAATTTAAACAAAATACTACCTCAGTTCTTGTTTTAATATTGTTTTTGGTTATTTTATTAAATAAAAAAAATCAATTTTCTATTGTAATTTCAACTTTCTATGTTTTATAAGTTGACTATTAGAAGAGAAGAAGAAGAATAAGAGATAGGTGAAGTTTCATAAACTAACAAATCATTAGAAAGCTAGATTTAGAAAAGAAATAACTTAGAAAGAAAACAATGGGAACAAGAAGATAATATTTCATCATAAATGTGAACAATAGGAAGAGTAGGAGAATAAAATAAGCCTTGGACAGCTATGTTTTCCTTTCTTTAGTACTCATTTAGCAATATTAGGGTCATGTGATATATGTGAACTTGGGTTAAGAATGTTTTTTTTTTATTGATCCAAATAAAATCTAGTACGACTAAAATCTGTTAGTATTTTTTTTTAGGATTACTAGTAACTTTCTTTTTTTGAACAATCTCCTTTCCTAGGATATTACATGTAATATTATTTTACAAGTATTAAAAATATCAAACAACAGATTAAAAAGTACAAAATATTTAATGATGTGAAATTAATGATTTTAATAGTATAAAACTATGAATATTATGTAATTTTTTGTTTAATATTGTTACATTTTGTGAACAATTTTGTATTAGTGAATAATTTCATAGCTAAGATTTTATTTATAAATTAATATAACTAGTATTCAGACCCGTGCCAAGCACGGATAAAAATGCTCTTGTAGAGATATATTGATTATAAAAATATACTTTAATATATTTTACTTTAGATTGAAAACTTAAATTTTTACCCCTGCAAAGGAGGCGAACACAATATAAGTTGACATAAATTTAAATTCACAATTATCAAACTGGATAGTTCGGTTGAATGTAGAACTGTTCTACACAATTTTAAAAAATTGGAGGTCTGTAGAACCGGAAAAAAATGGTCATAACCGGTCTCAATATTACTTGGTTAATTTATTTGTCCATATTTTTTTAGCCAAAAAAAGAACAATCTTATCTCCTTTCATGCAACGAAGACCGATCTTTGTATTGATTTAATGAATTTGTCATGATACTTGTAGATAGAGCTGTTAAAATGGGCTAGTCAGAATGGGGCAATCTGAAAGCCTGGATGTTTTCCGAACATGGACCTTAAAATTTGAGCAAGAATTTTTTTCGAGCTTTTTAGCCCGGTCCGTTTAAGCCTGCTTAAAATATGGGCTAGCCCGAATGGGCCACGGGTAGCCCGAATGGGCCACGGGTAGCCCAAAGCCCGAATAAATTATAATAAAAAAATTATAAAAATAAATATGAGTTAGTATGTTACATTTTAAGTGTTAACTTTTTTAAAAATTTGGGCCAACTCAATCTAATATGTTGTTGATTTATTTTTCTATGTGATGAATTAATATTTATAAGTTCTCTTGTGTTGAATTTATATGTGCACTTAAATATTAGTATTAGTAATACTATTTCTTTGGTTTTCTATGTTTTTTTTCTAACTTAAATATGTTGAATTTATAGAATGAAAGAAAAAAATAACATCAACAACATCTATTTTAATCGAGCAATAGCTAAAATTTTTTGTTAAAATAAAACGGGCTGACCCGAAAACCTGTTATGGGTCGGGATCGGGCACTGTTTTTTTAACCCATATTTCATCTGGACTTTTTAGCCCGATCCGATGAAGCAGATAAGGGATTTATAAAACTGGGGCGATCATATCTTGATGACGGTAAAAACATACCAATAGTTAATACAATAAAATCATATCTTGTATTTTTTTAATATTTTAGGTTTTCAATAGAGTACAATTTCTAAAAGGATGAATGGTACTTTTTATCCTTGTAAAATTGACGAATTTGAATTTTAGTCCCTGTAAAAAAAATTCTCCTGTTTTGCCCATATAATTTCAAATTACTTAGGTTTTAGTTATTAATGTGACCATTTCATACAAATTACTTAGGTTTTCATCCTTGTAATTTATGCGATTACTTAGGTTTTCGTCCGTATATTTTGTTCGAATTTTGGTTTTCATCCCCCTGTAATTTGTATGATATTGCCACATTAAGGACTAAAACCTAAGAAATTTGAAATTACATAGACAAAATGAAAGGATTTTTTTTATAGGGATTAAAACTTAAATTCGTCAATTTTACAGAGACGGAAACACATTTTACCCTGTCTAAAATGGCACAAGTTTAGCACTTCTTATTTTAAAAGCAAATTTCCTTTAAAAAAAAACAGCTTTAGAATTTGTCATCTTTGCACAAAAATATTTTTATCATCAACTTTTACTACATATGCAGGGTCAAACAATTTTTTTATAAGCTTTAGGGATATAGCACTATATGTGCAGGAGCCGGGTTCGAACCCGGATACTCTACTTATTCACCTTTAAGGTGGATTTTCTAGCCACTAGGCTACTTGACCAAAAAAAAAAAGTATTAAGCTCCATTTAATGATAATCGATTTTCTTACTAAATTAATGGCAATTGATAAATAGAAATAAGTCAAGCAAATTCATTTTGTAAAAAGCCAAATAATATTAAGCTCTCTCTACTTTGTGTTGGACGATGGCGGACTTAAACTAATTCTTAATAAATGATAACAGCGTACAATATTATCAAGAAAATATAGAGTTATCGAATATGAGAGTGAGTGTACCAATAATATATATCAACATAAAGTTCTACAAAGCTTAAAATGTCATCAAAAGCCATAAGTTAATTTATTTCTTTTAATTGTACCTTGTAAAATATAAGATAGAATGCTTGCTATATAATATATTCAATATTATTTGTTCAGAGCAATTATCATAATCAAACAAAATCGACCCTTACATCAAATTAAGCCAAATACATAAAAAAAAACCTCATTCTACCAAAAATATATATATATAATTCAATGTGTTACAAATAGAGTTGACGCATCAACGGATCCTTGTCTTAGGCCAAACTTTTGTAATACTCTGTACTTGACATTAAGATGAGAGTAACTTATTTGATCTCTCTATTCCTCGCAAGGTTGTCAAAACCGGACCGGACCGGCCGGTCGGACCGGTAGAACCGGGCCTGCATCCGGTCCGGTCAAGCCTGAAAACCGGACAGCACACAAGCCGGCAAAAAACCGCTTGAACCGGAAAAAACCGGTAAACCGGCCGGTCCAGGCGGTTTACCCGGTTCCGTTTTTTTTTTTTTTTTTATAAAAACGCCCAAAACGACGCCGTTTTATTTAATTTTTTTTTTTTTAAAAACGGAAAGGAAAGATACAATATCTTTTGATTCCAATGTGTCATCTTTGATTACCGAGAAACAAATTTTGATGACTATAATGATGATTGTTAGTTGATTTTTTTAGATTATGAACGACTAGGCACTATGTTTTGATTTGCCATTTATGTTTTATGTTTGCACTTGGCACTATGTTGCCCTTTTGTTGATGTTATGGTACAATACTATTTTGCGTTATTGAACTTAGTATGTTATTGCTAATTTGATTTCAATTAGAAATTTCATGTTTAATATACTATTAAAGTTTTAAAGTTTTAATTTTTATATGACTATAATGTGTGAAACAAGGGAATATTTAGTCATTATTTTTATATATTTAATATTTAATTATATATTTAATTAAAAACGGTCTGAACGGTCCGACCGGTTTGAACCGCGGTCCGACCGGTTGAACCTTGAACCGGTAAGCTCACCGGTTCGATGACCGGTCCGGTTCTGAAAACCTTGATTCCTCGTCATTCATGGATAAATCACCGTGAGGTAAAAAAATACAAATATTAACACATAATATTAGAATAAAAAATTGAGTAATAAACATATTAAAATAAACACAAAAATCCAAGTATACCCGATATTATCGACAAAAACCATTTAAAATTGAGTCTCATTTCGTTCGTATGTTTTCTTTACACCTACACTGATGAGTGATGAGCAATGCTTATAACATCTAAACAAAAAAAATAAAAAAATAAAACTGATAATTAATTGTATTTACATATCAATATTCCGAAAAAACTATTATAAAATACAATACATTTACATATCAATATTCGAAAAACTACTATATGTAGCAAAAAAATAATAAAAAAACATAGATTTTGAGCCAAAAAAATTGAGAAAAGAAAAATGGTTTATGGAATTGGAGCCATTGAGGATAAGAAAATTGATTCAATAAAAGAAAACATATAGATTTTGAGAAAGAAGTTCGAAATTTTGTAATGGCGTGAAAATTGTGAAACTCAAAAGTAATATTTATAGAAAAATCACATTACATTAAGTTAAAAGAAATATTTCCATGAATAACATTTTTAAAATGTTTTCTTTCCTAAACCACATTTTTATCAGATATGTTATTCATTTAATTCTATATTCATTTTTCCTTAATTCCTTAATTGAAATATTTCTCATACCTACAACTTTTCTTGTTATGTCATTTTTTAATTGCATAATTCATTACCATTTATACAACATTGACCAAAAATAAAAGTATTTTTTTGGTTTTCACCACCAGTTGAATCTGGTTCGGGGGTCAGTTCTGACATCAAGTGGTTCCAGCCCCCTCCCGATCGCAGTTGCGGGGGATCGAACCGTGGTCCTCCCTACCAAGTTCAGCGCCAATCACCACTGAACCAACTAACGATTGGTAAAATAAAAGTATTAATTGTACAATTTTTGTGAATTGAACTTATGTGAATTAATTGCCCAAAGCATATGAGAAGATGATTCATTTGGGAATGCCACGTGTACAAATTCTTTTGAAAAAAGGTTCTCAAATTATATATATAGAGATATAGATATTATATATGGTACATAAAAACAAAAAAAATTACAGTACATTTGAAATTTGTAACTATAAATTGGCTGCATTATTTATCACAGCCAATGCCACATTTTGTGGCAGGGGAGCTACATATCGTGGCCGACGAGATTTACATTTTAAAATAATTTTATATGTACACCATAGTATACCTCCTAATACAGCAATAATTAATAAACTAATCAGTATTTTCCACGTTAAAGGCCTATCTAAGTCTTCAAGTGGACTATGTGGAAATTGTCGTTGGGACACATCCTGAAAGAAAAAGAAAAAATTAATGGTACGAAGTTATAGGAAAACTATTGTATAGTAGTATACTAGTATTTTTCAAATGTTAACCAGAAGAGAGAAGACCGTGGGGAAATCACAAGCCCATTGTGAGAGAAAAAAAAGTGCAGGCGGTGGAAAGAGATCGAGATTGGCTAAGGGGTAGAGTCATAGAGAGAAGAAAATTGGATCTAGTGAGGTTATGAATAATTAGACTAGGTAGGCTGATTTAATCTAACGGTTAAATTAAGTGGTATACAGAGGTGAGAAATTTAATAGAGTCCTCACCTTTATCACATTTTTTCATAACATTTATAAGAACATCATCAACATTCATATTCTCCTACATTAACGACGATTTACCTTATATCATAAAAGGGACTTTATGCTAATATTAGTATCAATGTTTAACATTATATTTTAAATTTTGAGCATTATAAAACATGGTGGATTCTAGTATAAGGGTTCAATTAAGTCCCTCCCGATAAACCACTTATATATGCCATCAGATATTTTTAATGGTATAGATGAATTAGAAAATTAAAAGAGAACACATATGTCTTTCCTCAGACAATCTCTTTCTTCACCTTCTCTCTCCCTGCTTCTCCTTCTGCCTAAAATCCAGCCACCGCTCTAAACCACCTCCACCATCCTGTCTCCACCGACTCCAGATCAGATACTTTTCTCCTTCACCCTCCTTCAACAATCTCAACTTTATTAAATCTAAAGAATCTAAGAGATGACATATTTGAGGATAAAAGAGTTAACGTGGGATTAAATTCTAAAAAATAAAAACAACCAAAAAAACCCGAAATTCAAGAATAAAATCAAGGTTTTTTTTTTCCGCTAAAGCGTTCCCATATTCCTCGTTGGATTGTAATTTTGATATTTATCACCAAATACCTGTATGATCCATTTTTATTCTTGTTTCCAAAAAACCGTAAATTCTAGTTTTACTTCTTATCATCTAGTGCAACAATTGATAGGACCCGGATTCAAGGCCCAGTTAGCCCGGACTCGGCCGAATTTTTTGATATTTTAGGAATTAATTTACGAAAAAATTAAAATTTGTAGAGATTAATTTAGGGCAAAAGCGAGATATATTGTTCAAAACTTATATTTTTCAGTATAAAATTAAAATTGGCCGAAAACTTTTGATATTTTAGGAGTTAGTTTAAAAAAAATTAAAATTCTTAAGGATTAATTTAGGACAAAATTAAGATATTTTGTTCAAAACTTAAAATTTTTAATATAAAACCAAAATTTTTATTTAAAATTAAAATTTTACTCAAGTTTTAAAATTTTTCTGTCTCCATCACTGGAACCCACCAGTAAGCTTTCCTTACTCTTGCGAAACATTATTTGAGTGTTAGATTAATATCCATTTGCGAAGTTGTGTAGAAAACAATTTTCTAATAAAATCCATTTTTTTATTGCAAATGATGTGAAAGAGACAACCATGAACTGTGTAGAGAAGCATGAAATTTGGTGGAAAAGGGAGAAGCAACGTGGATGCAAGAGACCAAAATTCAGTGTGTTAATGAACAGTGAAATCATATAGGTCTATTTAATCTTAAGTGGTCCACCGGTGAGGAGTTAATTGAGCCCTCATCCTAAAATCCACCACAAAACATAATAGAAAGCGAATAATAATAATCAACATTAATAATTGACTTGAATCCAAATCTGGGTTGTGTGCAGTCATAAGTCAGTGACTGCATGCAGTCAACAGCTTAATAGCCGCACGATTAAAAATAAACAATTATGATTTGATAATACAAATTTAATATAAAACAAATAAATTAAACTATTTTAAACAAGAACCGTCCGATCTTAATCAGACGGTCCTGATGATCTGCTTGCAACCGACTGCATGAGCAACAGTGCTTTTAATCCAAATCCCTTGAAACCATATATCCATGAGAAATATAAAAAGTGCTCTCAGTTTCTATGCGCTCGTTTGGTTCTGCGTTGGAGAACCTCAAACGTGAGTTTGGATAGGTGAAACGTGAGTTTATTGATTTTGCAGGTGTTTGGCTCTCTCAACATCTCAAATCGATTATGCTTCAAATGTGAGTCTGACTGAAGCTGCTAATCGTAGCTTCTGCGGCAATGAAAATGAATTCAAGCGAAATATATTAATTTTTTATTAGTTGTTCTATGTTTTACCCTTGTTATTAAACTAATTTTACCATACTGCATAACTAATTCATACAGCTGCAATCTTTTTGCAACATCCCGATATTTTACATTATTTTTATAATTAAATTTTTATTTATAATTTGACATGAAAGTATTTTATCCCTATATAATTTACCGATTTGATAGTATTATATTTTATAAATATTGTTGTTATATGCTTAAATTCTTGTTCACGATTAATTAAGTGGTATCTCTATTTTATTATGGCAGTAATGCATATAAATATTATTTATTTCAATAGTATAATAAGTACCAAATTATTTAGAAAAAAATAAATGACTAATTGTTGTGGAATAAAGAGGTAAGGAACGACATGATAGAGTCAAATTGCTAAATACATGCCATGTACAAAGAAATGCACGTTTTGTTTTTAGACATAGAACATATGTATATATATCTTAATTTTATTAGGGATAATGGGAGAAATATAAGGGAGAAGAAGTTAGAGAAAATAAAATTAATCTTTATCATGTGTTATCCCATAACCTAAAGAGCTTCCCCTTTCCACTTCATGAGTCCTGCTACTTAGGAAAGAGGTTATAGAAACAATAAGAGCATCTACAATGGAGAGCTCCAATTTTGAGTATTTAACGGATCCCACTTGTACACATCACTTTTTTTATAATTTTTTAATAATAATATTTGTTAAGCACTCAATCCTTTCAACTCAGCACTTTTTAAAAAGTTCTAAATAGGGCCCACAAAAACTCTACATCTCATCAATAACTCTATATATTTATAAATATGTCCCACAAAAATATTTGTTAATGAAGAGAGAGAGAGTACTTATTTAGGAAGTGGTACCTAATAGGTACTAAAAAATGTTTTGCTCCAATGGTAGTACCTAATAGGTACCACTTTTTATTAAAATAGGTACTACCATTGGAGATGGCCTTAGTAACCAATTCTCTCATTTAATTTATTTATTCTGACTTCACGTTCTTAGAAAAATATAGAGAGAAAATCTAGAGAGGCACAGAAGTAATAGAAGCGATGAAAGCAAAAGATCAACCTTAGATTTTAACAAATAGACTCTATCATCAAGTAAGAATATTTTTACTCTTGCTATTTATATTCTTTTCTAATTTTTAATTTATCATTAGAAATCAGTTTAGCTTTATGAGAATTTTCAAAGTGATTGTAGAGAAATCTAGAAATTGAAAATAGGGAAGTACATTATTTTATATATGTTATCTTTCGAAAAGGGTAAATATGAATAAGTATATTTTAGTCACATAGTAAGAGAACCTCGATGTCTAGATTTTTATTATAGCAGTATAAATATATTATGATTTTTTATCATTACTTATCAATTGTTTTTGAAAGAAATTGGTAATTGATTCAAGTGAAATGAAGTAACGTTTTATGTGGGCTAAAAGTTGATCTATCAATGCTTTTATTTTAACAATATCACATTTTGTTCAGAATGTTACTAGATAAATTTTATAGCTACTCATAGAATAAATAGATTATGATATAATAATTTATATTTTACTGGGTAGTTATATATGGTTATTAATCGGTTCTATTTCGAATAATGAAATAATTAAGTAGTGGTGTACATCATACCTTTGACAAATTCTAAATTTTGAGTACAAAAGTAGCAGCATATGAGAATTGAAATTAAGTGAGTAGTAGACCCTTGAGTCAAATTTACATTGAAAATAGAGGCTATCTTTCTGATCAGTTTTAATAAAACGTGCATATTCATTTTTTACTCATCATGTGATTAAGACCAATTTAATTATTTGTAGCTATAATTTGAAACACTTTGCTATTAATTCACAGCCTGTTTGGTGGTATAGGAAATTTAAGTGAGCACCACTGTTCTATAAAGATTTGCAAGTTTTAAAAATAGTTAACGTCTTAAATTTAAAATAGTAGCAGGGGTTACCGTATCGTGAATTAGAATAACGAATGAACGAGATTTGAACTAAGTGAGTTAATATTTAATTGTGAAGGTGTGAGCTTATATTGGAGCAAATACTTTTGTTGTGTGTTGAGTAGGAGTTGTTGTTGTAAAGGTAAGAGGGTCCTCCGTTGTTTGTTTACTTTATGTATAATATATGCTTAAATGTGATATTTCTGGTGTGCGTAAATGATATTCCTACTTGTTACATGTAATACTATCGTTGTTGTTGGTATTGTGATTGTGAATTTATTTTATGGCTTCTAATTGTTTATGTTATGGTGAAAACTTGAATGAATAAATTAAGTTGTATTTACGGTTGGAAGTAATGGTTACCAATTACTAAATGTGTTAATCTTGTCTCTTAATCTGGTGGAATTAGAGAGTTTTCGGTTTAATTGGATAGTCAGTGAGAGAGCATTCATTCATTCATTATGCACCGGTGGTGGGGTTCGGCATAATACTCAAGTGGGGTACCGAACCTTATCGATCTTTAATACCCAAGAGCAGGGACGGATCTGTTTAAGGCTTGGTGTGGCTATAGCCACACCAGCCCAGCCGATAATTTTTTGAAAAAAAAATAAATATAATTTTTATAAATAATTTAAGTCATTCTGTATACATATTTATACAAATATTAATGTAAATATTAGTTTAGAATTTATTATTGACAATCGTAAGTTTCTCGTACATATATTAGTTAAGGTATCAGTGCAAATATTATTTTGTAGTGTATTATTGATTATTTTAAGTCTCTCGTTAATATGTACAATATTATTTTAAATTGTATGATAGTCAATTTTAACTTTGTTTATCAAAAAATAAATAATGGATAAGTAATTGAATGAGTAAAATTAGCAATTGAACTAACATATTAATATGAAACGACATAAAAATATTTAATTTTTTCAATTAAGATAATACTGATAAAAGGATGGCAACTAGTATATATTAATAAATAAAATGTAATTATATATGAATGAAAGACAAACGGAAAACAAGTTGCGCCGCTAACCCTTTTTTAATGGCAAAATCAATTCTCTTAAAAATAACCATGTAGGTTTGTTGTTGTTATTCTTATTAAAATTGGATTATCTTATCAAATTAAATAAACTATATATAAACTTGTAATTTGGGTTCAATACATTTTGGTTCAAAATAAGATATTGTGAAGCATAAAATAATAATGATATGCTGATTTAACATACATTCAATAAGTTATAGTTTTTTTTTTAAAATAGAAATTTTGTGATTTCTTACATATGGTTTGTTGGTTTCCTTTTTTGAATAATTTTTTTTATAATTTGTTGTTATTATTCTTTTGAATATACATGTTGTATTAGTAGTAATCTCATATATTATTTGTTATTTTAGCTAAAATATTAGGATGAATATTTTTTTTCTTCGATAATACTTTAAATTTTTAGCCCCACTGACATTTTAAGTCCAGGTCCGCCCCTGCCCAAGAGGGGTATTGTGTCCAAGGGGGACACTGTCCAATGGAGACATTCTATTTTGCTCTACAGAGTGGTGATATCCGGATCATATAAGGTGCATTAGATGATCATATAGATTAACCTCTAGGTTTTGGTGAAGCATCAGAGGGTATAATTATGGTGTTATGTGGTAAGCGATTGATATTTGCTTATTTTATTATTGATTATTTATGAGTTTTCAATATGTGTATATGCATGCTCAATTGATGTTTTCTTATGCTTTGGAGAGACCCTCATGTATAAATTTGGTCAGATTAATAATCAAGTAGATCAGAGTTGCGCAGCGGAAGCGTGGTGATGTGTAGTTGAGCTCCGAGATCCGAGGACATTGTTGTTAGTTTGTCGAGAGAGATTCTCACAAACATCAGAGTCAATACCAGCTAGGTTGTGTATACTTGGGTAGTAATAAAAGACCAAGAGTCTTGGTTTAGGATTTTATTTTCGAGTTACGAGTCATTATAACATTTTGTAATTACTATTATCCCTGATTATTATTTTTATGAGAGATTTATAATTATAACATTTAATATTGAGTAATAAACATTTATTTCGTCTCTTTAAAAAAAAATTGTCATTTTCCGGTAAGAATTTTATTAAATTAATATCCCAAAAATCTGGGATGTTACACTTTCCTTGTGTGCTACAGTGATGTGTATAGGTTAGAGACGATAAGAATTGGTTTTTACAAAGTCTTCAACAAATATGAGTGCAGCAACAATACTTAACATATAAACTTATCAGATTTACAAATAAACATCTCTCAGATTTGCGGTGAGTGCAGCATCGGCGCTTTTTGTTTGTAGTGAGTGTTAGCTGCGTTTCTCATAGTTGGAGATGAAAAAAATGGGCTAATGGATAAAGGCCCAATCCTCAACAAAAATGGGATGCAACAACATCTTATATTTTTTATTTTTTAACCAAATGATTTATTTATTACTTAATAAACTAGTTTTGAGATTCGTGCATTCGCACGGGTCTATTATTTTTAGTCGATATTTAAATTTGCCATTATATTAATTTAAAATAAAATATTTAAAAATTGTCATAAAAATATTGTTAAAATATAAGTTATACTATTGCACTCTTTTTTGTAAAACTTTTTAAATTACAAAATAAGTTTTTTACTTAATAAATTTATTCAATTAAAGTTATTGTCAAGTGATATTTTTTTAATAAATTATAATTATAATATTTTAATTATTCAAATTTTTATTTGGAAGCTGTTAAAAAGCTAAAAAAGTTTAGCTTATTGATTTATGATAAACAAATGTCCCGTGTATACTTTTATGTAATAAATTATAATTATCAATGAGAATTAATTCTTCCGTTGCTTCTAAAAATTATTTGTGAATGCACATGGTTATTGATTTTTTCTTGATTTGTAATTTTAATATTATATACTAAAGTAGAAAATTTATTTTATTAAAGCTATTGTCTCATATAGTTTTATGTAAAATTTATTAGAAGAATAAATTTATTTTATTTAAGTTATTGTCCCATGTATATTGTTATAATAAAGTGCACGGGACCATTGATTTTTTTTCAATATTTTTGTTCGTCGTTATATTAAGGTATAAAATTTATTTAGAATGTAATATTTAAAATTTTGTTATATAATATTTTTAAAATATATTTGAAATCATTGTGCTCTTTCTTGTAAAACTTATTAAATTTTTTTAAAAATATTATTAAAGCTACAATCACGTGTATGATTTTTGTAATAAATTATAATTATTAATAAAAAAATTATTTGATTTCTTTTATGTATCAGTAATAAATATTTTGTCCTGTGTTTTTTTTTTATATATATTTACTATCTAAAAAAAAACTATTTGTGAATCGTTCATGTCTATTTTTTTTTTTTTAATATTTAAGATTGATATTATACTAAAGTATAAAATTTATTTAGATTAAAATATTTAAAAATATGTGATAAAATATTTTTAAAATATAAATTGTGCAGTTTATATAAATTTATTAAATGACTATATTTGTTTTATTAAAGTTATTGTCCCATGTATATATTAATACTTCCCCGTTCCTTTTTATTATTATTTTTAGAATAGTAACACCAAGTTAAGGAAGTATATTTTTGCACATTATCTTCCTATTATACCCTCATTTTAATTTACAAAATAATTCCTATTTTTTTTTGCACTCACTTTCTTTTTCCAATAAATTTAATATATCATGTATAAAAAAAAATTTAATATGTCATGTACCCATAAAAAAATAAAAAAATAAACGATTTAGTTTTCTAAATATATAACATTAATTAGTTTTATTAAAAAAGAGTAAGATAAATTGATAAAGAGTATAATTGACAAACCGTATATTTAAAATACAAAAAAGACAAATAAAAAAGAACGCTAAATCTGACGACAAAAAACTAATAAAAAGAAACGGGCGTAGTAATAAATTATAATTATCGGTGATAAATATTTATCCAATTTTTTTATGTATGAGTAAAAATTATTTGTCAATGATTTTTTATATTTATCGATAATAACTACTTGTTTTGTTTAAAAAAACTATTAGTTAATTTTTATGTTTATCTTTAGAAGTGGTTTCTATTGCTATTTTTATGTGTAAGTTTGTTTTATTCTCTTTCTTAATTTTTTTTTAGTAGATTTATTTTATGCTTATATTTTTTTTTTGATAAATGGGATTTGTTTTATGTTTATCTTCTCTTTTTTTTGTTTGTTATTTTTGTTTTGTATTTTTTTTTTTAGTGTAGAGTTAAAATTACGTTTAAGGATATAAATAGTGAAATATTATTAAACGTGTTAAGGACAAAAACGGTTTTTTAGTAGTAGTTTCTTTTAATATATCGTAAGTAGATACAATTAAAGTATATTTTGATAATTAGACACAGGAAAGCAATTTTAATTTAAATATCCAAACAATATCAATTAATTCTTTTGGTTAGTCAATATCAATTAATTCACTTTTACAAAATAAGCCCATTTTCTAGTATAATTTTTTTGAAAAAAATTAAATAACTCTCTATAATATAATGAAATATAATCAATTGTTTCAAAAAAAATAAAAAAAAATATAATCAATACCCATTTTAGTAATTGCACACCCATTAATATAAAATATAACTCTCTATATTGTAAATAGATAAGTAGATATAATTAAAGTCTATTTTGATAATTAGACACAGAAAAGCAGTTTTAATTTAAATATCCCAACAATATCAATTAATTCTTTTGGTTAGTCAATATCAATTAATTCACTTTTACAAAATAAGCCCATTTTTTAGTATAATTTTTTTAAAAAAATTAAATAACTCTCTATAATATAATGAAATATAATTAATATCCATTTTAGTAATTGCATTGCACACCCAAAAGTAATTTTGATTTAAGTCATCAAAACAACAAAATTTATTGAGAATTACTTTTATATAAATGTATTTAAATATAAATCAATTTAATTAAACTCACTTTTAATCAAAATCAATTATACGAAACTTAATTATTCCAAACTCAATTCTAAATCTTCGTCAAATGATTCGTAGAAGATCTGAAGAAAAATGATGAATTAATAAAAACAGAGATCGAAATCAAAAATGGAAAGAAATTGAGAAAGGAGAAGAGTCATTACAGCGTCATAGACTTCTTCGGAAGCAGTGAGAAGATGTAACGATGAGCTAGAAATGACGAAGAAGATAACTGCAAAGATTCCAAGAGGAATTCGCTTTCGTTCTTCCATATTGCAGTTAGAGACAGTAAAAGAGACGATCGGTATTTGATTGTTTGTGGTTCAGATTCAGAGAGAGTGAGAGTTTGAGATAGAAAGGGGGTTGTATTATATATGATTGTTTGTTTAAATCAATCTGTTTGTTTAAATTTTTTTTTATATGATTGTTTGTTTGAAATAATTTGATTATACTTTTTCTTTTGGTTAGTAATAATCTCAACATATTTAAATTAGTTTAATTTAATAAAATAATTAACGAGAAAGAATAATGGAAATTGGACAGTTCGCAGTTCAATTAAATAAAAGAATTTTTTATTGGAATTCAATTTCCAATAATCTCAGTAGTATAAATATGTAATTCAACAAAAGTGCAGCAGGGCCCATATTCATAAATAAGTGAAGATTTGTAATTGTTTTCTGTTAGTAGCCTTTGGGTACTCCTTGTGCTCTTGGTGCCTTAATAAAAGTTTTTGCTGATTCAAAAAATAAATAAGTGAAGATAAACAAATAGTCACTATAATCTGTATATCCATTGGCGAAGGTAGCACATTATTTATGAGGGGGTCAAATATATATACATAAAAAAAGTTTTTTAATATTAATATATTAAATTTAATTAATAAGTAAATTAATTCACAATAATTTTAATAATATAAAATGTTGAGTTCGCCGATATTTTAATGAGTCAAATTAACTTATATTGTTTTTTTTTTCTTTCATGTAATCAATTAATGCATTTGTAATAAAATTATCATCCGTTTTATTTTTGAATCATGAGATGACAACTTTTGCGCTAAGAAAACTCTCTTTATAGTTGTTAAAAAGACTGAAAGTAACAAAATAAGACGAAACAAATCTACCAAATAAATAATAATTTTTAACATTTTTATTTCTCTTAAATTTTAATTAGCAATTAAATTTATTTGAGGTAGCTAATTTTATATTTTTGAGGTAGCTAAATATACCCTATATTATTTTATTCAAAGAAAACAATAGATTTTGGGGTAGCCAAAAGCTACCCCATGATCCTTCATAGCTTCGCCCCTGTGTATATCTAATACTTTTTTTTTTTTTGTTTTACATATATATTGGTTTGGTTTGTTTTGTTCATTGGTTTTTAAAGTGGATTCGAACACCGAATCGAATCACATTGATTTTTAATTGGTTCGGTTTTTAATCCGAACCATAAAAATTGGTTTTTTTTTCTCGATTTGAATTGATTTTGATCGTCGATTTAATTGAATTTTTTTGATCCGCTTACACCCCTACTAATTTCGCATAAATTGTAGCTAAGTCTTTTCATTTTTTATGATAATGCAAGTTTAACTTGTAAAAGTGGTTGTTCCCGTGAGCATAGCTCAATTGGTAGGGACATTGCAAATTATTGCAGGGATTAGGGTTCGAATTCTGGTACTCCCATTTATTCTTTTTTAAAGGCGAAATTTTAGCCACTAGGCTACTAGACAAAAAAAAAACTTGTAAAAGTGGTGAATGTTCTATAATATAGAACTCTTTCTTTATAACTAACTCAATGTGCCACCTAAGCATTAGCCTAACAAACTTGGCATACAAGCTAATGCTTGTATTTTATATTAATGGGTTTGTAGACGAAAAATTGATATTATGAAATTTTTTTTATATCGGTTACTTTTTAGGTAAAGTATAATACAATGTCATGTCACATTTTCGGATTAACGTATATTAAAATAAATTTTAATTTTAAAGAATTTAATATGTTGTCTACTAGTACCAGAGAATCTATAAAAAACTAACGTGTGACTTGGTGATTAATTAGTGCAGATAACGTGTGACTTGAGATTGAAAATAAAATTTGATAATTTTAGAATAATCAAAAAAATATTTAACTCTTTTTTTTTATAAAAGAAAGGAAGAAGAGATCAATCAACCGTAATGAGTACTCCACTAAATTAATGTTTGTCTTTGTATGTCACTTTAAATAGATCGTTGAGATTACGATCATTTCAAAAGAGTTATTCACTCTATTCAACTTTTAAATTGGTCTATATATATATATATATATATATATATATATATATATATATATATATATATATATATATATATATGTGGAGGGATCAAATTACACCAGTGTAATTTTAAAATAATTACACTTAATAATAATCCTCGATTTTATTTTAATCCGATGACTATCGATTAATAAGTCACTTATAGATTCACAAAATTTCATTAATAATAAATTGAAGAATCTCCTTTTTTTCTCTTACCTTCCTTTTCTTTCCTTTTTTTTTTTTATAACACCTAATTACCTTTCTTTTCATGTTTTTTAACAAAACGACCTATTTTCCTCCACAACCCACACCCAGCTATATCATTCATATGAGATTCACTTATTTACCACCTTCAAAAAATTAAAGTACTATCTCCACCGTATCTAATTATATTTTGTTTCTTAACATTGACCCCACTTAATGACATTTATGAATCCGTCACTGATTTGCTTTGCTTCTTAATATTAATTAGATTTATCGGACCAAAATGAATTCAAATGAAATTAGCGTGGCTGCTCCTGGGATAAGGACCAGCAGCAATTACCCTGCTGCAACAACTATTTACGTTGTTGTTAGCATTATTGTTTTTATCGTCACCATGGCAATAAACAACTGTCCCATGAATAATTTGGGATTTCAAGGAGTTTGTTTGGCTCAATTTCTAGGTAGATTCTCTTTTCAATCTTTTCATGAGAATCCACTCCTCGGCCCTTCTTCACATACGTAAGATATTCAAATTCATATACTTTTTTTTTATTTATTTTTTTAATTTTCACAGTTTTTAATAAACTCTGATGATTTGAAATGTATTTTTGATGAATTTTTCAAGATTAATGAAGATGGGAGCTCTGCACCAACATCAAGCATGGAGACTCTTCAGTTCCATGTGGTTGCACGCCGGAGTTTTTCATCTCCTAACAAACACCGCAGGCATTCTCTTCCTTGGCATTCGCTTCGAAAAACAATTCGGAATTAGTAAGTTTTTTTTTCCCTCTGTTGATTTCTTAATTTTATTAGTTGCAAACTTGCAATAGATTCATCATTATTGGGTCACTTTTTAGAAAGCTTACGGTTGTACTTCCTTAATTAGTTTTAAATCATGTTCATCATTTTTTTCCATCAAAAAATCATATAATTTTAATTTGGTTTTCTTTTTAATTAACCTAAATCTTTCAATGTTGTTAGCTTTTTCTATTTAGATTATCCTTGGTTTTTTTTTTTCTCTGCAATTGTTCTTTTGAAAAATAAAAATGGTCATGACCTAACATTTTTATTTGTCAAACTTATGGCAGTGAGAATTGGATTGATTTTTTTAATATCTGGATTTGGTGGAAGCGTTCTATCTTCCCTTTTTATTAGAAATAGTGTCTCTGTTGGTTCTTCCGGCGTTCTTTTTGGCCTCATCGGCGCAATGCTTTCCGAAGTTATTACCAACTGGACATTGCATTCTAATAAAGTAAGTGTTACCAACTGTCTGCGTTTTTTGGGTCTGGGTGTATATTTGGTCCCTGTTTCTTAGGTGTTGTTGCTGGCTCTGTTTTGCTGTTTTATTTGGGCACTTTTTTGCCTCTGTTACTATTGTAAGCTAGTACTTCTTGTACTTTGTGATTCTCAATTCAATAAAATTAGCTTTTTAAAAAAAAAAAAAAGTAAGTGTAACGAAATAATGAATTTGACCTCTAGCTACAGTGAATTTCATTGCTAACTATTATCATCTACTTTTTGCAGATAATGACATTACTCCGACTTCTAGTTATCAGTGTCGCCAACCTCGTCGTTGGCATATTTCTACACGCTGATAACATAGTTCATGTCGGGGGATTGTTGGTAGGAATCCTAGTCGGATTCATTTTATTGCCACGCCCTCGGTATGGTGAGTTAGAGCTGAGACATATTCATGCTGGTGTTCGCCGGAAGGCCAAATACCAAGCTTCCCAGATACTTTTAGGGATTATATCTATAACTTTGCTGATAGTTGGGTAAAATCGTGTCTCTAATTAGTAATACTAATATTCCCTATTTGTCTATTTAAGCATTAAAACTAATTAATTTGTTTAAATGCAGGTTATCAATTGCATTGGTGACGCTGTTTAAGGGTGGCAATCTGTATGATCAATGCAATTGGTGCCACTACCTAACGTGTGTCCCAAGTTCCAAATGGGACTGCAGCTATGAAGATTAAAGTGGTGTTATAGTATTTTTATTTCAGTTGAACATGAATCGAGTGAATCGAGTGGCTGACATACTACTGCACTATTATTGCTGATAGTTGGGCAATCTGTATGATCAAGAATTAGTGAAGATTAATGTGCTCTACTCTCATTAGCCAAGCCGCCACTCAAATGTGAACATACTACATAGCAAAGAAAATAGAATGCAATGCATTTTTTGCCTGAGCATTTGAGACCTATGTCCTTCAATTGATTTATGTTTGTTGAATGTCAAATAAATTTTTGGTGTGTTGCAAAATAATTTGCTTGAAACTATGGTGATATCTGAACATTATTTTTGTTAATACTTTACGCATAAATTATATACTAATGAGATTATTAACAACCGTATTATAAAAAGATTCGCAAGCCATCGTGAGTGTGTGAAAGGTGGATTTTCAACTGTAAACATCAAAGATGAGGTTGATTTTTTTTTAATTTTTTTTTATAATGATGATGTTGATTTATTGTTGTAAGTATTTGTGTTTTTTCAGCGCTTGTTTTTTCTTTTTCATTAGTTTTCTAGTTTATATGCAAAAGGGTATTTGGTAATCCTGAGTCCAGCTTGAAGTTGGAAAATTTGATCAAGAATCGTTCTCATAAAAAATCAAACTTGGATTCTCTCGAACACTTCGTCTTATGGAGAGCTTATTAACCACTTGTGATCAATTTCTTGATTATAAGTGTCTATTATAGTGTTCAGGTGTTATGATTTAATTGATTTTATGTTTCTTAAATGTCGGGAAATTTTTTGGTGTGTTGTAAAATAATTTGCTTGAAACCATGGTGAATGGTCATATCTAATTTTTTTGTCACCACCAATATCTGGATCATTGGATCGCCTAATCTTATTTGGGGATCAGTTTTGACATCAAGTATTCATCTAATTTTCTTTTTTTGAACTCCTTATTCCTTCTAAGTAAACCCAAAGCATCTTCATATTCGGTAACAAAAGTATAAATTTGCTCAGTTTACTTTTTAAATGGATTTCGAATCTCAATTGAATATTGTCCCCATTTCCTATGTCGAAGACCTTTGTATTTGCTTGTGGAAAATATTTTCCACTTTCCCTCTTTGAGATGAAGTTGTTTAACTTTTTTCTTACTTTACATCACAAACTCATGCACAATTTTCTTTGATAATGACTTTGATCCGATAGCCCGAAAAACTAATTATCACTTCAAATTGAAAAAGTTTGAATTGC
This sequence comes from Trifolium fragiferum, assembly GCA_954870985.1. Classification (NCBI taxonomy): domain Eukaryota; kingdom Viridiplantae; phylum Streptophyta; class Magnoliopsida; order Fabales; family Fabaceae; genus Trifolium; species Trifolium fragiferum. The sequence continues at coordinate 1,266,082 of OX940790.1, read as the reverse complement.
GGCCACTGATCCTAATGAAACAAAGGGTCCGTTTGATCTGCAAAATATAAGTACTGGACAGAACTGTACAGGACAGTACAAGGCAGAATAGCACAGGACAAATATTTAAGGTATCATACAAATTTTGTGTTGTATGATGTTTCGTGGACAAAATGTTATTTTGGTATTTTAGACAACTTGTGCAGAGGACAAAAAGTTGTCCCGTGGTTCAGTGGGGGACAAGAATTTCAGTTTTTGTCCTGTCCCTTGGCCTTCAGTTTGTCCAGTACCAGAAACAATTTTAAAATCAAACACAGTACAACAGAAGTTGTCCTGTCCAGTTCCATATTTTTTAGCGGGTCAAACACACCCAAAGAGTTCATGTGATAAACGAGTTTTTCGAACTATTGGCTCAAAGCCAGTATCTAAGAGCTTTGCACAAGTTTGTGATGCGAGATAATTAAGGTAAAAGTTAGACACATCATCAAAACGGGTGAAAGTTGAAACTGTTTTCCACAAGAAAATAGATAAGTGTCCGACATATAAAAAGTGTGCAATATTCAGTTCAGATTTAAAATCCATTTGAAAAAGAAAAAAAAAAAAAGCATATTGGTACTTATGATACCAAATATAAAGTTGTTTTTTATTTTCTTAGAAAGGAGTTTTAGGAAAAAAAAATTATATAAATCTATTAACGAGATACCCATAGTCAAACCAAAAAGTAGACATAAAGTAAAAAAAAAAAAAAAAATGTGAGAACAAAAAAGCTATTTACAAGAGATCCAAAGTCAAACCAAAGAAAATAGACGTCAGAACAAAAAAAACTATTCATGAGAGACGTAAAGTCAAACGTCATGCTAAATGAAAATAATTGTAATATAGTATGTGGGTGTACATACATTAAATTAACTATTGTAATATATAGTATGTGGGTGAAAATAATTGTAATATATTGTAATATATATATGTGTGTGTGTGTGTGTGTGTGTATTAGATATCCTTGAAAGTAATATTTACATTTTATGGCTTTAATTCTCTTTCTAGTTCTTAGTTTGTGCACAACATGTTGCAAAGCCAATACAAGAAGCAAAATTCTACCAAGCAATGATTTTGAATGTGTTGACATCTATAAGCAACCCGCTCTACAACATCCATTGTTAAAAAACCACAAAATTCAGGTATAATAGTTGAACATTTATAAGATTGATCATCTTACTTTATTGTCACATGGAAACTAATTGTTATTTAATGAAGTAGGAGATGATGATATATAATTTTAAGCAATGATTTATTATTCAATAAGACTTCTAACCTCAAACTTTATTCAAGATTAATTTAGGTTTAATTACAATTTTGATTTTATTTTTATTCACTCACGAAATTGGTCCTCTTATTATAAAATCATTCAGTTTTGATCTCTCCATCAAATTTTTATACTTAAAAATAGTAATTTGATATATTTTAAATGACATAGAATATGATGTGATGATAATGAATTATCCAAGTGGATTAATTATTTTATTTCATTAATTAAATTATAAAAATGAATAATTTGTGCAATTGAATTTGATGTTCTTAACGACTTTTCTTGTAATTTCATGGTTTTTGATCATTCAGTATCATCATATTATTGTATATCATATCATTTAAAATATGTTAAAATTAAACGTCATTTTTAAGTAAAAAAAAATCTAATATGGAGTGACCAAAAGTGAGTGATTTTAAAATAGAAGGGCCAATTTCATGAAAGAGAAAAAAATTAAGGGACCAAAACTATAATTAAGTCATTAATTTATTCATTTGTAAGAAAATTTTCAACCTCAATTGTATAATTAATTCATTGAAACTTTTTGTATGTTCTCTTCTTTGCAACATGTGTAGCTTTACCCAACTTTTGCAAAGAACATCACGCGACGTAGATCAACCTATGGTAAGACAAAGGACGAATGTTCAGATAGAAGAGTACCTATCTACAACAAGAGACATCAAATAATTACCAATTCGTCTTCAAAATTACAAATTGATGATTTTCATCAATATTCCCAAAGTGCTCCTGGCCGTCATGTAAGTGCATATATTTAATGTTGTCCACAAATTTTAGTTCAATCAATAAAAATGTCAAAATTGTTAAATCAAACACTAAGATCGGGGTTTAAATCCCGACTTTTCACTTGTGTGTGTTAGTTTTTAATGTTATTATCATTTTGTCTATTTACAAAAAAAAAAAAAAAATTATTGTTATTTTTTCCCCTTAAACCCCAAAGGATAATTTTTCAAACAAACTCACATCACTCGTATTAATAGCATAATACAAAAAACAAAACAGTCTACAAATATGACAAAATCAAAGTGAGGATAATGTTGATGATTTTGTGTTTTCTAGACTGTTACCCTTGATACAACGCACAACACGATATTCCATGGAGCATATGCGGGCATATCCGGGTATGGTCTATCACTTGACGTAAATCAATATAGCATATCTTCAATTTGGATTGAGAGTGGACCACCAACGGAACTTAATAGCATAACAATCGGAGTCGCGGTAAGTTGCTTTTCATTACATTTATGCTGAATTTTACTTCTTCCAATATCATGACACTACTTTCTTATAGAGAGCAAGTGAGAGAGGGAATATTCATTCCTTAAACGATTTGGTTCGCCAATGTATTGACGATTTCATATTTTTGTATTTTTGCTTGTATAAAATTCCCTTTTAATATTCTACGAAAAATGAAAGCTCCTTTTAAAAATATACTATTCACATCAATTTTTTGATGCACAAGGTTTTTCCAAGATTATATGGAGACAGTCAACTACGACTAACTGGTTGGTGGACGGTAAGAGTATAAATTTAATGCATTATTTAATTTATACGTGGTGGGAAAACACAATGTTATTGTGCTCAAGCTCAATTTGATTTAAACATGCAGGTCGATGGCTACAAAACAACTGGATGTTTCAATCATCTTTCTTCGGGTTTCGTGCAAGTGAATCATAACATAAGTCTTGGATCTATTGTCTCACCCTTAATTCTATCGGATCAACCAAAAAAGTTGCTTCTTTTATCAAAATAAAGCAGGTACAATTTTGATTATGAATTTATAATAGTATATATTTACAAACCATTACACCAAAATTAAAATTGTTTATAAAAATTATTTTCTATTTAATAATATTTGATTAAAGACATTTATTAAGTAATCATTTTTTTGAATTGTCAAAATAAAAGTAATCATTTTTTGAATGGTTAAAAAAAAAGTAACCACTTATGGAAATTTCTTTAAAAAAGTAATTATATAATAATTTAAAAGAGTGATAATTAAATAGACATTCTAATTGAAATATTTACAAATCATTATGAGTTAAAGTTTTTCTCTTTTCTAATTAATCTTAGCGTAATTGATTAATCTTCTTTATTTTCTTAAATGTTTATAGGATCGATCTACAGGTCATTGGTGGTTAATTGTTCAACTTGAATCAATATATGTTGGATATTGGCCAAAAGAATTATTCACTCATTTAAGCACAAGAGCATCAAAAATTAGATTTGGAGGTCAAACATATGCTCCACCTAATAAGGATAGTCCCCCAATGGGTAGTGGAAGATTCCCAAGAGAAAAATTCAGAAACTCGGCTTTCATGCAAGATCTTGAGATTATTGATTCATAATATAATGAAGTTGACGTAACAGATAGATATATGAAACCATTTACAGATACTAATTCAGAATGTTATGACTTGGCATACGATGGCTATCAAGGTCCTAAGTATAAGCAAGCTTTTCTTTATGGTGGGCTTGGTGGACCAAATTGTGGTATTTGATTGTAGTGACAAGTTTATCTAATAAAAACTTAAATGAATTTTTAGTCCTCTATTTTAAGAAGTTGAAATTTTTAGTCCACCAATTTTAAAACCTAACTTTTTGCTTCTTTATTTTAGACTATGTTTGAATTGATGGAATATGATGGAATGAAATGAGAAGGTAATGGAATAAATTAATGTTCCATTATTTGGATTATAAAAATAACAATAGAATGAAATGAATTTCATCCCACACTACCACTTTACTCTCAATTTTGTTCCATCCAATTTGAGAGATAAATGATGTAATGTAAATTTTTTTACATTCTATAAAAAATTATCCAAACAATGGAATGATATATTTATTTCATTCCGCTCCATTCTACTCAACTTGATTCTATTATATTCCATCAATGATCAATCCAAATAGAATCTTAGCTTTTTGAAAAAAAATAGCGTTTGTTTGAAACAATTTTGGTTTGGACAAAACTTACAAATAATACCTTAAGGAATCAAACAGATCCTTAGTCCCCCATTTTAAATTGGTGTTATTTTTGCTTGTGTGTCAAATTCATTAACGACGCGACCTTGTATATTTGGTCAAAACATTATCCGTGCCATTAATTTTTTCTTTTATTTTAATAATTAAATTTGAAAATATTAAAATAAATATATTGTAATATAATTTGAAATAATTGAGTAAAGACTAATTGGGACTATAAATTTCCAAATCAGAATCAATCTCTCCTTTAATCTTCATCTTTTCATCATTCTCTTCGGTCTCCCATCTCATTAGAGTTTAAAGAAGAGAACCTGCATAATAGATAACTAGTAAAGAAATAAACTTTCAATTACACAAATGAAGAAAATACCTAAAAGGGAACATGTAAAGGTCAGGTGTTGAGTTTGTTAGGAAATTATAAAGGGGAAATTTTGAAGGAGGTAAAGATGAAAAGGATAAAGTGGAAGAGAGTAATAGAAAGGAATGGGGAAAAAATAAATCGGCAGAGGGTAAAATAAGAATAAGAAGCATGCTCTAAAGGGGGTGTTTTGGTGCTCTGGTGGGCGAGGAATGAAAAGATTTTTAGGGGAAAAGTAGTAGGGTAGGACGAGAATTTTTGTTAGGATCAAAGTCGTCTTTTTGAAATGACTTTTGTCCAAAAAGGCCACTTCACCGTGTTTATTTTATGAATGACGTATTGAGTCTTTTGATTGTATAGTTTGTTAGCTTTGTTAGCTTTATGCAACACATACGTGTTTTGCTCCAATGATGATACCACTCTATGTATCATACATTATTAATAATTTATTAATTCTATTTAATTCAATTGTGCAAAAAAATGTAACATTAAATTGATGATACGCTACCTTAAATAAGGTACCGGTATCATCAATTTTGATATCTCTATGTCACGTCATGAAACTCCGATGATAAAAAAAATAAAGTACGGATCATTAGTCTATAATACTCTCTATGATACTATTATTGGAGATGCTTTAACAAAGGCTAATTACTTCATTCACAATAAATTTTGCATATTCCTTTTATTTCTTTTAAAATATACAGGTTTTTATTAGAGATAATACACATGATTTTAAGTTTTAAGTTTTAACATCCCTTTATATTATTAAAAAACAAATCCTTTATATTTGAGTAAAAAACACAACCCTTTGTTTATATTACACGAAAAAAATAAATATAAATCCTGATTTGCTAATATGGAATGATATTTTGTTGATTTGTTGTCAATAGAAAAGAACATTAATTACACGTCCATCATATTATGGCTCATTGGGATTACTATCATCTTATGGCAAATTGGGATTATCATCTTTAAATATGTGTGTCATGCGTCTTTAAAATTTGGTCAACTTTTTTACTACTAATTTGCTTATGTTAATTTAATGTCAAAACAATGAGAAAAGAAGATCTACTTGCGAATGTGTACACCAAACTTTGGAAAAAAGATAGAGAGATGTTAAAAAATTTCTTAGTGCAATAGTGAAATTATTAAAAACATTTTCTTTATAATATAAAAAATTTATTTAGTTATATACTTTTGTTTCTTCAATTTTTAATTTTATGCCAAAGCTTTTCTAAGTGTCATAGTGTAATTTTTTTAAAATATTTTATTTCCAATATAAATAATTATCTAGTTATATACATTTGTTTTTTCGTTTTTTAATTTTATGCCAAAGATTTTCTTATTTTGATAGTCAATTTCATGTTGCCTAATTTGTTACAATGCTTATAGACATACTCTTACAACATGTACCATAATTGTAAACCATATGAGAAGTAATTGCAATATGAGAATTAACTGTTAAAACTCTAGGAGAAGAGAATGATTTTCACAATGCCATGTGTACAAATTGCCATGTGTACAAATTGCTTTGAAAAAAGACTTTCATTAATGAGATTTACAACTATATTGTAGAAAGATTTGACCATATCTTCAATAGTTTCTTTCCAATGTGATCTTAATCATTCATTTGCACATTTTCTCTCTCTTCTTAAACATTATTTTATTCTTTATAATCTAACAATCATTGGATTAAGAAAAGGAGAGAAAACATTGCAGAGAAAATTGGAGAGGATCCAAATCCAACATCCGAATATGGATTAGTGCGGTCAAAAATTTGTGCAATCACCACACTCAAAGCCGTCTGATCAAGATTATCAGACAGTTTTGTCCACCAATAGCGTGTATCTTCATCCATCAATTCCAAGCGGTGTGTTAATGATACATTCAATGTCATCACTATAGACCAAACTATCGGTAAAAATAGCATATATCTGATAAGCTAACTGATGACTGATAGCTGATAAACTAATTGAGGTGTTTGATAAAGTTAGTGATCAATTGACTGATAAATGTAAAATGACATAAAAGACATTCTCAGTTCATAATAAAATTGATATTAATATTAATATTTAAGACACTTTAATCACTTATATATTTAATTTTTAAACATTTATATAGTATTTTTATTTTATTTTATTTCAAGTCAATATTTATCTTCATTATTTTTATATAGGATGTTTATTTTCATTATATAAACACTAATTATATAATAATGCAAGTAATGGCAATTGCATTTTCTTAAAATTGATGACGTGATTCAACAATGAATATGATACAATCATACAAATTGAGAGTTTATCAAGACTCCACATTTTGATCTGTCCGACGTAAAATATAAGTTTTTTTTACATGAGTAAAATATAAAATCGTAAATCAAATGATTCAAGAATCAAGATGAATATGAGTCAAACCTTGTTTATCTTTGTTTGAATATGAGAATGCAGATTCGTCTAATTTTCGTCTAATCAAGATGAATATGAGTCAAACCTCATATTCGGAATTTCGGTAACAAAAGTATAAATTTGCTCAGTTTACTTTTTAAAGGGATTTTGAATCTCAGCTGAATATTGTCCCCATTTCCTACGTCGAACACCTTTGTATTTGCTTGTGGAAAATATTTTCCACTTTCTCTCTTTGAGATGAAGTTGTTTACCTTTTTTCTTACTTGACATCATAAACTCATGCACAATACTCTTTGATAATGACTTTGAGCCGGTAGCCCGAAAAACTGATTATCACTTTAAATTGAAAAAGTTTGAATTGCGGCCACTGATCCTAATGAAACAAAGAGTTCATGTGATAAACGAGTTTGTCGGGCTACTGACTCAAAGCCGGTACCTAAGAGCTTTGCACAACTTTGTGATGCCAGATAATTAAGGGAAAAGTTAGACACATCATCAAAACGAGTGAAAGTTGAAATTATTTTCCACAAGCAAATAGATAAGTGTCCGACATATGAAAAGTGTGCAATATTCAGTTCAGATTTAAAATCCATTTAAATAAAAAATAAAATAAAATAAAGCATATTGGTACTTATGATACTGAATATAAAGTTTTTTTCTTAGAAAGGAGTTTTAGAAAAGAGAATTACTCCCTTCATTTTTTATTATAAGAGAAATTTTACTTTAGATTCATTGAAAACTCAATGTATGTGGACCTTATTATAGTTTAGATACATTGATTTTTCGGTGAACCTAAAAAGTCAAACTTCTCTTATAATAAGAAATGAAGAGAGTATATAAATCTATTAACGAGAGACCCAAAGTCAAACCAAAAAAATAGACACAAAGTCAAAAAAATAAATAAATGTGAGAACAAAAAAACTATTTACGAGAGATTCAAAGTCAAACCAAAGAAAATAAACGTCAGAACAAAAAAAAAAACTATTCATGAGAGACATAAAGTCAAACATCATATTAAATGAAGATAATTGTAATATAGTATGTGGGTGTAATGTGGGTGTAATACATTAAATTAACCATTTAATATTTTATTTCACCTCACAGTATATATATATATATATATGTGTGTGTGTATATACTTCTACATGCATTAGATATCCTTGAAAGTAACATCTACATTTTATGGCTTTAATTTTCTTTCTAGTTCTTAGTTTGTGCACAACATGTTGCAAAGCCAATACAAGAAGCAAAATTCTACCAAGCAATGATTTTGAATGTGTTGACATTTATAAGCAGCCCGCTCTACAACATCCATTGTTAAAAAACCACAAAATTCAGGTATAATAGTTGAACATTTATAATATTGATCATCTTACTTTATTGTCACATGGAAACTAATTGTTATTTAATGAAGTAGGAGAGGATGATATATAATTTTAAACAATGATTTGTTATTCAAGACTTCTAACCTCAAACTTTATTCAAGATTAATGTAGGTTTAATTACAATTTTAATCTTATTTTTATTCACTCACGAAATTGGTCTTCTTATTATAAAATCATTCAGTTTTGATCTCTCCATCAAATTTTGATACTCAAAAATAGTAATTTTATATATTTTAAATGACATAGAATATGACGTGATGATAATGAATCATTCAAGTGGATTAATTATTTTATTTCATTAATTAAATTATAAAAATGAATAATTTATGCAATTGAATTTGATGTTCTTAACGACTTTTCTTGTAATTTCATGGTTTTTGATCATTCAGTATCATCAAATTGTATGTCATATAATTTAAAATATGTTAAAATTAAACGTCATTTTTAAGTACAAAAATCTAATATGGAGTGACCAAAAGTGAGTGATTTTAAAATAGGAGGGCCAATTTCATGAATGAGAAAAAAATTAAGGGACCAAAACTATAATTAAGTCATTAATTTATTCATTTGTAAGAAAATTTTCAACAACAAATTGTATAATTAATTCATTGAAACTTTTGTATTTTCTCTTCTTTGCAACATGTGTAGCTTTATCCAACTTTTGTAAAGAACATCACGCAAAGTAGATCAACCTATGGTAAGACAAAGGACGAATGTTCAGAGGGAAAAGTACCTATCTACAACAAGACGATAAGACATCAAATAATTACCAATTCGTCTTCAAAATTACAAATTGATGATTTTCATCAATATTCCCAAAGTGCTCCTGGCCGTCATGTAAGTGCATATTTTTAATGTTGTCCACAAATTTTAGTTCAATCGATAAAAATTTCAAAATTGTTAAATCAAACACTGAGATCGGGGTTCAAACCCCGAGTTTCACTTGTGTGTGTTAATTTTTAATGTTATTATCATTTTGTCTATTTACCAAAAAAAAAAATTAAAAAATTATTGTTATTTTTCCCCTTAAACTGCAAAGGATAAATTTTCAAACAAACTCACATCACTCATATTAATAGCATAATACAAAAAAAAAAAAAGTCTACAAATATGACAAAATCAAAGTGAGGATAATGTTGATGATTTTGTGTTTTCTAGACTGTTACCCTTGATACAACGCAAAACATGGTATTCCATGGAGCAAATGCGGGCATATCCGGGTATGGTCTATTACTTGACGCAAATCAATATAGCATATCTTCAATTTGGATTGAGAGTGGACCACCAACGGAACTTAATAGCATAACAGTTGGAATCGCGGTAAGTTAATTTTCATTACACTTATGCTGAATTTTACTTCCTTCTAATTTCATGACACTACTTTCTTATAGAGAGCGAGAGAGGGAATATTCATTCCTTAAACGATTTGGTTCACCAATGTATTGACGATTTTATATTTTTGTATTTTTGCGTGTATAAAATTCCCTTTTAATATTCTACGAAAAATGAAAGCTCCTTTTAAAAATATACTATTCACATCAATTTTTTGATGCACAAGGTTTTTCCAAGGTTATATGGAGACAGTCAACTACGACTAACTGGTCGGTGGACGGTAAGAGTATAAATTTAATGCATTATTTAATTTATACGTGGTGGGAAAACACAATGTGATTGTGCTCAAGCTCAATTTGATTTAAACATGCAGGTCGATGGCTACAAAACAACTGGATGTTTCAATCATCTTTGTTCGGGTTTCGTGCAAGTCAATCATAACATAAGTCTTGGATCTATTGTCTCACCCCTTAATTCTATAGGATCAACAAAAAAAGTTGCTTCTTTTATCAAAATAAAGCAGGTACAATTTTGATTATGAATTTATAAATATTATAAAGTATAGTATATATTTACAAACCATTACACCAAAATTAAAATTGTTTATAAAAATTATTTTTTATTTAATAATATTTGATTAAAGACATTTATTAAGTAATCATTTTTTTGAATTGTCAAAATAAAAGTAATCATTTTTTGAATGGTTAAAAAAAAAGTAACCACTTATGGAAATTTCTTTAAAAAAGTAATTATATAATAATTTAAAAGAGTGATAATTAAATAGACATTCTAATTGAAATATTTACAAATCATTATGAGTTAAAGTTTTTCTCTTTTCTAATTAATCTTAGCGTAATTGATTAATCTTCTTTATTTTCTAAAATGTTTATAGGATCGATCTACAGGTCATTGGTGGTTAATTGTTCAACTTGAATCAATATATGTTGGATATTGGCCAAAAGAATTATTCACTCACTTAAGCACAGGAGCATCAAAAATTAGATTTGGAGGTCAAACATATGCTCCACCTAATAAGGATAGTCCCCCAATGGGTAGTGGAAGATTCCCAAGAGAAAAATTCAGAAACTCAGCTTTCATGCAAGATCTTGAGATTATTGATTCAGAATATAATGAAGTTGACGTACCAGATAGATATATGAAACCATTTACAGATACTAATTCAGAATGTTATGACTTGGCATACGATGGCTATCAAGGTCCTAAGTATAAGCAAGCTTTTCTTTATGGTGGGCTTGGTGGACCAAATTGTGGTATTTGATTGTAGTGACAAGTTTATCTAATAAAAACTTAAATGAATTTTAAGTCCTCTATTTTAAGAAGTTGAAATTTTTAGTCCACCAATTTAAAAACCTAACTTTTTGCTCCTTTATTTTAGACTATGTTTGAATTGATGGAATATGATGGAATGAAATGAGAAGGTAATGGAATAAATTAATGTTTCATTATTTGGATTATAAAAATAACAATAGAATGAAATGAAATATGATGGAACGAATTTCATCCCACACTACCACTTTACTCTCAATTTTGTTCCATCCAATTTGAGAGATAAATGATGTAATGTAAATTTTATTACATTCTATAAAAAATTATCCAAACAATGGAATGATATATTTATTCAATTCCGCTCCGTTCTACTCAACTTCATTCTATTATATTCCATCAATCCAAATAGAATCTTAGCTTTTTGAAAAAAATTAGGGTTTGTTTGAAACAATTTTGGTTTGGACAAAACTTACAAATAATACCTTAAGGAATCAAACAGACCCTTAGTCCCCCATTTTAAATTGGTGTTATTTTTGCTTGTGTGTCAAATTCATTAACGACGCGACCTTGTATATTTGGTCAAAACATTATCCGTGCCATTAATTTTTCTTTTATTTTAATAATTAAATTTGAAAATATTAAAATAAATATTGTAATATAATTTGAAATAATTGAGTAAAGACTAATTGGGACCATAAATTTCCAAATCAGAATCAATTTCTCCTTTAATCTTCATCTTTTCATCATTCTCTTCGGTCTCCCATCTCATTAGAGTTTAAAGAAGAGAACCTCCATAATAGATAACTAGTAAGGAAATAAACTTTCAATTACACAAATGAAGAAAATACCTAAAAGGGAACTAGGGAACATGTAAAGGTCAGGTGTTGAGTTTGTTAGGAAATTATAAAGGGAAAATTTTGAAGGAGGTAAAGATGAAAAGGATAAAGTGGAAGAGAGTAATAGAAAGGAATGGGGAAAAAATAAATCGGTAGAGGGTAAAATAAGAATAAGAAGCATGCTCTAAAGGGGGTGTTTTGGTGCTCTGGTGGGCGAGGAATGAAAAGATTTTTAGGGGAAAAGTAGTAGGGTCGGACGATAATTTTTGTTAGGATCAAAGTCGTCTTTTTGAAATGACTTTTGTCCAAAAAGGCCACTTCACTGTGTTTATTTTATGAATGGCGTATTGAGTCTTTTGATTATATAGTTTGTTAGTTTTGTGTTGAGCATTATCTTTACTTCTCCTACCAGTGTGGATAATATAGAGTACCTCTTATACTTGTTTCAATTATATATATATATATATATATATATATTAGGGCATATACTATGAGAATGCTATATTTATATGAGAATGTGAGAATAAATCTCAACCATTAGATTAAAATAGATGAGATAGATTAAAACATAGAATTAATTGAGTTGTCTCTTTTTTTTTTCTCTTTCTCGCTGGCGTTACATCTCCTTCGCCGTCTTTAGTTTCCGTTTTCGCCGTCGTCATTCTCCCTTTCCTTGTCGTGAGCACAAAGCGGTGCTTGTTCTCCATTCATAGTGTTTGCTGCCGTAATTTTTCTTTTGGTAGTTTCCATTCACAGATCAAAATGGGTCTACATTTATAATAGAAAAAAAAATTGAAAAATCCACAGAAGTGAAGAACAAAATGAAACATTCACAGTGGAAAAATGGGTCACCGATTCAAGCACTCTATACCCTTTTGAATGTTTTAATTATTATTTTATAAATTGGCTCAATGTAATTCAATCTTATGGTTTGCCAAATTAGAAAATCCTACTCTTTCATGGTAATTTTAATGAGGGAAATTGGAAAACGAAATTGAGAGATGAAGTGAGAAACAAAATGGAATTATGTTTGTAGGTGAAAGAAGCAAATTGAGAGTGAGAGAAAACAATGGACTGATTTTTTTTGTTCATCTTTGTACCAATGGAGATATATTTGGTAGATTGGTAGAGAGGATTGAGGAACAGTCAAAGATGAAGAGAGAGAGAGGAAAACGAAAAACATTTGGTAGAGGAGGAACACACATGAGACGTTTTAATCTAAGCCATTTATTTTAGGCTTAATTAATTAGTCTTGTGGTCCCTTAATTATTTTTTTGGTTTCATTTTGGTCCCTTAACTATTAAACGTTTCATATTAGTCCTTTAACTTTGTTTTCGTCAGTCAAATTGATTCATTCCGTTAACTTTTAACAACAAATTTAATTGTAACCGTTTGATCTTCTTGTAATAAGAGAGACCATTGGATTTTGTAGGTCTACCAGATCTTACGGTGCACTATCACCAAAACAATTTCCATTTTTCTTCATCTTCTTCCCTATATTTCTTCATTATCGATCTTCAAACCTTCTTCATCTTCATAAAAAAACTGAAATTTTATAACATGTTATAACCTGATTTTAGAACTCAGATTTTAACAAACCCTTTTTTTTTTTTTTAACGAAAAACATGTGTTTATAACCTGATTTTAGAAACAATGAAATTATTAGCCTTCATTAAAAAACCATCACACCCATTGTTGCAGGCAACAATTAAAAATGCATTAAGATTTAACAATGAAACAACAATGTCATATGCTTACACATAAAATCAACACTAATAAATAAACGGTATCAAAATATTTAAATTGAAAACCAAATCAAATCAAAGTATCATATATCAATCAAAGAAAAAATGAATAGATCTGAAAGCGAATTTGATTTTAAAGCCCCCTTTATTTGTGTTTTTCGACTGTGAAGTTGTTTCCATGGCAGAGACTCTCTCACTGATTCAGGTGGTTGTGCTGCTAGATCTATGTAAACGCAAAAATGTTGATCTTAAGTTTTGTTTTTGTTTTGGGTTATGAAGTTAATCTGGTTTTTTTTCCTGGGTTTCTTTGATGATGTTTATGAACATGAAGAAGATGAGAGAAGATACTAAAAAAATAGAGAGAAAAATAAGTTGATGATGATGCATTATTAGGTGTCCGGTAGACCTGTAAAATCCAATGGCTTTTTTTATAAAAAAAAAAAATCAAACGGTCAAAATTTTAAAAATTATCAAAGTTTATGGTGGACCACCTACAATGTTGGCATATCTTATAAATTTGAGGTTAAAAGTTAACGGAAGGGACTGAATCGACTAACGGAAGCATAGTTAAAGGACTTAAACGGAACATTTATTAGTTAAGGGACCAAAATAAAATCAACAATTTAGTTAAGGGACCAAAAGAGTAATTTAGCATTTATTTTATTTTAATGGTTGAGATTCATTCTCACATTCTCATATAAATATAACATTCTCATAATATATGTCCTCTATATATATATATGTGGGAACTTTCAAGTGAGATGAATTTTAAAATGAGAGAGTTAAATCATAACCCTTGGATTAATTCTTACTATGATGTCTAATTTTTATAACCGTAGGTACCTTTCATCTTCTCTGACTTTTCATTTCATTATGAAAACAAAAAAATTATGCATTTTTTTATGATGCAGTCTCCATTTTCTTTCAATTTGAGTTTGCAAAAAATTGACTGATAAATGACGATGAAAAAAAAGGTAATGTGAGGGTGTGTTTTGGTGTTGCCAATTTGTAAGATCTCCATGTTTCAACACCACACCCAATTCATTGTACAACTTTGGCTTTTGTTTGCGAGTTTGGAGATAGGGGAAGGAAAGAAAAGGCTAAGGAGGGGAGGGGAATGGAAGGAAGGGAGAAAGGAGGGAAAACATTCCCTTTGTTTGGAAGTTAAAAAACCAACAAAGGAAAGAAGATGGAGGGCTTATGTGATAATTTTACTATTTTATCATTTTTTTTTCTTTTTTTTTGGTTGACTAATTACCATTTTTTTTCTTTTAAAATCAATAAATTATGTTATACCTTGAAATTTTGAATTATTATGAGGGTAAAATGGTCAATTTATATATTTAACCCTCTAAAACCCTCCAATTTGAGGAAACTCTAAATTTAGACAAAATAAGCCCTCCAAAATCCTGCAAAACCTTCCCCTATTTTTTTAAAACTTCCAAACAAGAATTTACCACCACCAGAAACCTTTCATTTCCCTCTTCTCCCCTACTAAATTCAACTCCCAAACAAAGTCTTAAAAATCATATATTTTGAATCAAATGGAGGAAAATTTTTGTTCCAAATTTCGATATCCAAATTGTTTCAGCTATTGAGTTTTATAAGGGTGTGTCAATTGAATATGGTTGTTGTTCAAAAGTAAGTGTGCACCTATGGCCATCCGACACGAGATTCCAACAACATGTTCTACTAATTCTCCAAATTTTTTAAGGGTCATGTTAACTTGTGCCCTCAGGGCACATGATAATGTATCTTTATATGAAAATTTTGTATTTAATAAACTAAAAAAATTTAATGCATTAAAAGTAAAAACACATAAAATTCTAAGATATAATTTCTATATTTATCTTTCTTATCATGTATCTTAAGGGCAAAAGTTAACATCCTCCATTTTTTAATACAGTGAATAAATAAATCAAGAAAAGTAAAAATAAAACTTAAATTTTGAGTTTTGATGTAAGAAGCCCATAACATGGATTAAAAGACAGAATGCATTGGGAAACTCAATTTTGAAATTAAAAAAATTGAATCGAGGAACAAGAAAAGGCACAGAAAGGGACGACGAAGTGAGTAGAGTGCATCTTAAAATTGAAATCGCAACTCAGTCGTTTGATTTAATTAGAAATCAACGTATAGTTAACAGTTGGATTGATAACCAACCTTAGGAAGAAGGATTTAGATCCTCTCCAATTCATATACCGGAAGCATGTAAATCCAAAAGATCAGATACAAGTGTTCCGTTTAATGAATGTTTTAATCTTCACATTTTACTTTAATCCAAAGACTAATATTCAACCCTCTTATCTCTCATTTTAAGAGTCATCTTACTAGAAAGTTTCCATATATATATATATATATATATATGGGCACTACCAAGTACGAGGATATTTTAAAATAAGAGATTAGAGGGTTAACTATATAATGCCCCAACTAAATCATTTAAAAATATTAAGTCGAAACATAAATAATTGAATCTGAGTACATTAAAATTACAAAATAAATTACTTATTTTACAAGGTACAAGAGCGAAAAGAAACTAATGAAACTAAAACAGATAAAGCAAAACAAGAAAAAAGATTAAAATAGTCTCGTCCGATAATCCAAGCTCAGCCTCGATCATCAGCTTCCACTCGGTCCTTGCTATGATAACCTGTCTATCTGAAGAAGAAAAAGATGAGTGGATTGAGACTACTAAGCCTCAATGAGCTCCTACTATCCTACTATTGGTGACTACACTGGGTAACTGAAACTAATAATTTATATTCTTGTTTTAAACATGAATGCATAATTCATACTCATTAAAGAGTAACATAAACATAAATAAAGGTGTAACACACAATTATTATCTTGGTTCATTTTACATAGACAACCCGGGGTAAGTTAGGCTCATGAGGTCTATCTAGTCGGTCAAATTCCCTATCGAGGGCTAGGACACAACTCCTCGACTCGTCTTGTCGTCATGTGAAATTCCCTTTGTGAATTCAACCAGATTATCCAACTCCTATATCAAGTACTCTCCAGTATCACTAATAGGGGTGTTCGCGGTGCGGTTTGGTTCGGTTGGATTTTAAAAAGTCATCCAAACCAAACCAAACCAAACCAATGCGGTTATGATCGGTTCGGCGGCGGCGGTTTACGGCATAAAAAATTTCTATCATGATCATTTGACACACACATGAACTTGTTACAAAATAACATTACAGTACCAATAAAAGTTGTTTATTCAAAATAACATTATAGTACCTTACAATTTTAAATATCCAAAAAAAGAGATTGAAGTTCCAAAATAACATCACATTATCGATAAAAGTTGTTGATATAAAATAATATTACAATACTAAAGTAATATTACAATACAAAAAATAAGAACGACTTGAAGTTTCATTAATTTGGTGGACTGACTTGATAATTAGACTATGTATATTGGATTTCAATAGAAACTTAAAGGATTTTTAGAGGTATTGGAATATAATATAAACTTAATGCGGTTCTAGCGGTTAACCGCGGCTTTTGCAGTTTTAGCGGTTGGCGGTTTTGCGGTTGGCGGATCAATAAAAAAGTCATCCAAATACATCCAAACCAAATGCGGTTTTTGTGGTTTTCGGTTTGGATTAGTTCGGTTTGCGGTTTTACTTTTGGATTGGTTCGGATACGATCACCCCTAATCACTAGGTGTTAAAGTAACAATTAGTATAATTTTAAGTACATTGATTCAAAAGTATTTGTTTGTGAAAAAGTACGGAAATATAAAAACGGTAAAGAAATGATTGAAATCACAGACATATAAGTTTGCTGGGATTAGATTTCACCAACCCAATCGTGTGTACCATTCGAATCAGTTATACAGGTTTTAGCTATTAATCAATTCTATCACATATTACTCACATACGTGTCTGTGTCCAGAGCACGACGAGAATCCCGTTATACCTATTAACCTTCGATGTCTCAAGTGATCAATCAATACAACGGCTATATTGTATTGCTTAAACTCCGATGTCTCAGACAATTTAACCAACACAATAGCATTAAGTTTTGATATTTAGAGTGAATATTAAATCCAAATCTATGTCTAGAGTTTAGAGTTTTAATAGATGATTGTTCTTAGTTCTTGGATTCAAAAAGCATATGTCTATACCATTTCAAATCTTGAAGTAAAACATGAAATTCAAGAACAACATCAAAAAAAGAAGAATAATCTAAAACCCTATATAACATAGATCAAAATAAATACATACTCATAGATTGATTACACCTAATCCCAACAAAGAGAGATTAGCTACTCATTTTCATGGTAGCTTTTCAAAGATTAAGAAGAAAAGAGATGAACAAACTTATCAATGATGATTTCTCAACTATTGTAGTGAATCCACCTTCAAATCCCCTTGAATCTGGCTCCTGGGTGTCTCTTCTGTGTTTCTGGGCGTGGAAGAATGAATTGGTTCTTAAAAAATGAAGTCTGAGTGCCTTTTATAGTTGACAGAAAAGTGCACGGTCGCTCAGCTACGAAGTGGTCGCTCAGCTACCAAACCTTTCTTCAGGAGGAGGGTTTGCTGACACGTGCCCCACTAAACCTCTAATTCACTCATTTTTGTTTTTGATCGCTCCCAGCTAGCCCTGGTCGCTCCAAGCTACCAAGCTTCAGTTTTAGGTCGCTCCCAGCTAGCCCTGGTCGCTCCAAGCTACCAAGCTTCAGTTTGCAGATTTTGTTTCTTTGGCTTTTCTTCATATTTTTGCACAAAAACCTGTCAAAAGGGTTAGGATTAAGATATACTAAACAAAATTAAATAAAAACAACTATTTACATGATTTTGGGGTTTTTCAAAAGGATATCTTACAAAACAAGTTAATAAGTGTCTTAATTTACTATATGATTTTACTACTTTTTTGCACTTATCACTAGGATCACAACTTAACATTTTATTCATAAAAGTGGTACAAAGGCCATTGAAACATTTCATTCTTAAATATGGCACGAGGCGTATAATCAATTCCATAAGATCAACTAAATTAATTCTAATAATTTTAAATTAATGGATTCCTAATAATGTACATGAATCACTTAATCATGATTTGTTATCCTACCCATGCATATCCCAAACCCATAGAACTTAATCATTACTTAAATAACACCATGTTCTTGTATGATTTCACCAAGGGTTTATGGTTTGTAATCTTTGAGGAACTCCTTACTAATTCATATTGTTCCCAATCATTAAGCATTTGACTTTATAATCCTTAAGTTTATTGAGAATGAAAATTACGTTTAAGGATTGCCATTATTATGTAATAATTATTTGATAACTAAATAGGACTTAAAACGAGTGTTGTTAAGTGTCAAAAAGGTACGAATCCATTCGCAAAGTAACCTCAGATGCAAGGGGATGGGAATGTGTTGAGTCTTTGGTGTTGGCTGCATTTTTGGTAAAATAAACTTTGTAGCAGGATGTGTGATAAGATGCCTCAACATCGTATCACGCTTTTGGTTGTGTGCGCGCGCGTGTTTTAATTATGGAATGATTCGTTTCTCTTTCCTGAATCTTGCATGGCGCCTGTGTATCTGGCTTATTTTGAGGATCATCATTTAATGCTTCAGATCCTGGTCAAGAATACTTTTATGAAGAATCTCTTTAAAGTGTATTTTTGGAAAAAATCTATTTTAATCAATGTGGTCAATGGCTTGGGTCAAACAAATCAAGCCCATGTTTAATTCTGGATCAAGGACTTTTGCTGGAGTATTTAAAAGATTGTGCTAAACCTAATTTAGGAGCAGTTCACGCCGTCATTGTGTTGTCTAGCTTTTCTAGGTTTTTGCGTGTGTATTGTTCTTTGTGAGCCTTCCTTGTGTCTCATTGATGCAAGCTTATGACGTATTGTTTTTGTGTTGTAATCAGGGGCAGAGCCACTTGTGGGCTCAGCAGGGCCATGGCCCGCCCCAAAGTCTCAATATATTTTTTTATAGGTATATATATGTATAATTATTTCTAAAAAGCTATATAATATATATCAAGAATTGCAACATGATAATCAATAACAACAAGTGATCCAGCGGCTGGGAAGTTGTAAGTATGCGCCTCTGTTAATTATAGAGGGGACGAGTTCGATCCCCATAGGTTGTATTTTTTTACCATTACATTAGCAATTATTAATAATTAAGATGACCAAACCAGTACAATACAAATGGTATTTTTTTTTCCATTAAAAAATAGTAATATATTTTTTTCAAAACATATATATTAATTCATATTATAAACAAGATTTTATATAATAAAAATAAATTTACGGCCCTCCCCAAACAATCACTCTAGCTCCGCCACTGGTTGTAATGTGTGTGATCCTCTCATAAGCTTTGAAGTACGGAGTTAGGATTGTGTGTGTTTTAGCACTCCAAGCCTTTAGGTACGAGTGTGTAGTTTTAGGAGTGTGTCTCCAAAAACATTTTGTATTTGTGTTCTGAAATCCTTGCTGTCTGTAAGGTTGTAAGGGAGTGAGATGGGATCTCAGACTTAAGAGTTCCTAGGTTGATGAGTCATTGGTAGTTGCCTAGGTTATGAGTTGTAAACGTGTGTTTGCTGAAGACTTACAACTAGGACTATTATAGTGATATTCCTTCCTGGATTGGTATCCCCCAGACTAGAGCTTGTTTTAAGCGCCGAACTGGGTTAACAAATATCCCGTGTCTTTTACTTGCTTTCAGATATTTGTTTTCTTTATCTTGAGATATACGTGTTAAGAAGCTTATAGCATTATATCGCGCATCACGTTTAGTGCTAAGGTGCTTAGAGCATTGTATCTAGCATTGTGCTTACGTGCCAGGAATTTCAGAATGGAACACGAGTGAGAAAACAGAGGAATAGAGAAGATTGAGTTTGAATCTCAGTACCTTGACAGTTTAGAATCTAAAGAACACATTACTTCCCACTTGCATCTGAGGTTTTCTTAATGAAATGGAGTTACTTCCCACCCTTGGGACATGAAGCACGAACAGCAAAGAGGAGAAAGGAAGTTTGGATTTCTTTCCATGATGATGCTTATAAGAATTAAAATTGATAGTTGATCTTGTATGTGGGTTTCTAGTAAAATAATTTAGGGATTTCAGATGCTGATTTTATTAGTAAAGGGTTTAAGAGAAAAACGAAGCTATTGACACCAACAATAAGCTCCCTTGAGATTTGGTTAAATAAATAGAACAAATACAAGCTTTTTGTTTGGTGGATTGATTTTAAAAAATGGTGGTTTGGGTTATTGTTGTTGTTAGGATAGAGAGAACAAAAGGGGGATGGCAACCGATTTAAAATCTATGATTTAAAAAGTGGTTTTTGTACTAGTGGGATAAATGGTCATTTTCAGCATTCATTTTTTTCTATTGAAAGTAAGTGTGGATTCATTTTTTCTTCATTCCTTCTATTGAATATTGTCTTCATGTTTCAATTTATTAAAGTAATTTTTTCTTTTGTTGGTTCTGACAGTAAGATTAATTTAGCGGAAGTGAGTGGAAGAATGTAATTAATGAGGCAACACACTGTTCTTTTCTCTTTTGTTGCTGCTGTTAATTATGTCTGTTACTTTGTTTCTTATGTGTTTTAACTAATTCCTGATTTGTTTTTTATTTAGGACATGCTACGTAAGTTCTAGGCCAGCTACATTAGTAATACTACTTGAAATGAAATGGGATCAATAAATTGCTAAATATGTGAAGAATCTTTCTAAACTTAAAATTAATATATGAAATGCTCAATTTTATTACACTCTGAAACATTTATTTAATAACCATTGTTAATTTAAATTGCTATGGTAGTATTTCGTTGGACTGCGCATATAGTTTTTTTTTCTTTCGATACGGACTGCATAAGTTTTGCTATTATTATTGGGTATGTCATGGTGCTTGGACTATCTAATTGTATTCATGTTAATTCATTCCATTTTTCCAACTTATTAAAATCGACTACCGTTAATTATTTTAATAAAAAATTGGGTTATAATATGTGTACTACAGATATTATTATTGCTTATAGCACAAATATTATTATTGCTTATAACTCCATATTTTGTGGCAGTGGAGCCACAGCTCGCGATGGAAGCGACATACATTTTAAAACAATTCGATAAAGAAAATATATCAAAACACCTAATCCAAAAATACCTAATACAACATATGTTATTTTCCTACCTAAAGGGGTTTCTAAATCTTCTGTTGGAATTCTTGGACCATCTTGTTGGTGCATTCCCTGAAAGAAAAGAAAAAGAAATTACAAAATGTTATTGATTATTACAAATTCTTATAATTAGTTTTGGATCTAACTCATCCTCATAAGCAGCACTTTTGTTAGAAGCGCGATTGACTCTACCAATATTACTGGACAAAGTCACTGTTGCTGCTTCATCATCTGCTTCACTTTCTGATCCATAGCCAGCCTTTGTGACAAAATCACTCACGTCTTGATGGCTTTGCAAAATTTTCCTAATTCTACGTGAAACACCTATATATAGGTTGTAATCTAATCGAATAATGTCAAAAATCAATCAGCTTAGTGTCTTTGTTGTAATTAAGCAATACAATCCGTTGGCATGCTCAGAGTTTAACAGTTTTAACGTCAATTGTTGGAAAAATATTCTGGAACATGTTCGTTGTAAGTCAAAGAGGTAATTCACTGCTGAGAAATCCAGAAAGCACAATCAATGCAGGATTTTTAAAAAGATCTTTAGGGCATCGAGGATGCACTTGAGATCGCGCAATATCAGCAGCTAATGCGTATTCTTGTATCCATCTGAAGTTGTTTAAGAGGAACAGGTAACTTCCCTCGCGAAAAAACAAAACTTTTTCGGTATCTTCTTTCCGGTAATGGGATCAACACTAGGCTGTGGCTCTGGTTGCTTCCCCTTATTCTTGATGATAACAGGTCTTCTAAACCCCTTATTATTTTATTTTTTTTTGAGAAAAAAAAAACAATTTGCTAGTAATAATCAACATCAAATATAAAAACAAATAACATTACTTACCATTGACATTTGGATTTTTTTTTCCTTGTTTGTCCTCTTTCCTTTCTTCTCCCTTCTATTTTTGTGTCCTGAAACAAAACATGGTTTCCTTTAATTTAAAAAGGAAAATGTTTAAAAATGGTAAAAATATATATTTTTTAAAAACATGGCTGCCCATTCTACTCCCTCTTTCCTTTTTTCTTGAAAAATGTTTTAAAATTAAAAAAACATTTATAAAATAAAAAATATATTGTTTAAAAAAAAATTAAAAATAGTTCATAAAAAAATTTGTAAGCTATTTTCTATAGCACTTAATCTACATATATAGCAGACATACGTGTTAAACAACTTCAGATGGACCTTAGGAAGTTAATGCTTCCATATACTGCTCTTACTCTCAAGGAAGAAACGGAATACTGCTCTTCTTTCTGAATGTTGCTGGTGCTATATATGGGTGTCACGCATCATATTGTCAAAAACAGCCTCTGAACATTACTTGAGGGTTGCAACTACCCACAAGGACCGTTTAATATGACCCTTTAATTTATAATAAAAACAAATTATCTGCACTAATTAATCACCAAGTCACACGTTAATTTCTTATAGATTCTCTAGCACTAGTATACAACATATTAAGTTCTTTAAAATTTATTTTAATATACGTTAATCTGAAAATGTGGTATGAAATTGTATTATACTTTACCTAAAGAGTAACCGATATCAAAAAAACTTCATAATACCAATTCTTCGTCTACAAATCCATTATCAATATAAAATACAAGCATTAGCTTGTATGCCATTGCCAAGTTTGTTAGGCTAATGCTTAGGTGGCACATTGAGTTAGTTAGAAAGAAAGGGTTCTATATATAGAACATTCACCACTTTTACAAGTTAAACTTGCATTATCATAAAAAATGAAAAGACTTAGCTACAATTTTACACGAAATTAGTAGGGATGTAAGCGGATTAAAAAAATCTAATTGAACCGACGATCCAAATTAATCCAAATCGAAAAAAACCAATTTTTATGGTTCGATCAAAAACCGAACCGAACCAATTAAAAACCGATGTGGTTCGGTTCTCGGATTCACTTTTAAAAACCGATGAACAAATCGAACCAAACCTATATATATATATATATATATATATATATATATATATATATATGTAAAACAACTACTCCAAAAAAAAGAAAAAGTATTAGATATACGGATTATAGTGACTATTTGTTCATCTTCACATATTTATGAATATGGGCCCTGCTGCACTTTTGTTGAATTACATATTTATACTAATGAGATTATTGGAAATTGAATTCCAATAAAAAAAAAATTTATTTAATTGAACTGTGAACTGTCCAATTTCCATTATTCTTTCTCATTAATTATTTTATTAAATTAAACCAATTTAAATATATTGAGATTATTACTAACCAAAAGAAAAGTATAATCAAATTATTTCAAACAAACAATCTTATAAAAAAATTATTTTAAACAAACAGATTGATTTATTTTTTTATAAAATTTTGGTTAGATAAAAAAGGCTGTTAATTGTATCCAAAAAAAATTTTTGACACAGAAAAGGCTCTTAATTAAACCTTTTAACATTAAAATATAATATTCTATATAGTACTAATTTTAGCATGTGTTAAACAACAAACCCAAATCGTCATCAACCATTCAACCCAACCCAAACACAACGTCCTAGTCCAAGATCTTCATCCAAAACAACAACAAACTAAGAGAAAAATTCATCTTCCCTATTGCCATTCATTCTCTTTTTGTCTTTTCCCCCTTTGTTCCTACTTAGATTTTTTTTCCTACAAAACCATTACAGCCTGTGTTGCCTAGGTGCGGGTACGGTACCGGTACTCGATATGGATATTGGTACGGGGTACGGCAATTTTTGAAAAACTAATGAACGTGTATGGTTATAAATTAAGGTACGGATATGTATCCGGTACTGATACGGGTACGTACCCGGTATCGGTACTCTTCCTCAAATGGAGTACCAGTGCATCACAGCGTGTCAGGGACGGATGCACAGAATGGCGGATTCAAGACCTCGGGTTAAGGGGTGCAAACTTTTTCGTCCTGTGGAATTTAAATTTTTTTCTCATAAAAAAGTCTCACATTTTAGCCTTTTAAAATACACAATAGTTTTTCAAAATACGCAATAGTTTAACAATAATGATTAAAACTACATGCATAATAATTATGTAATAACAAAATATGTCATTTTTTTTTATCGAAATTGAAAATAAAATTCGATAATATTTAACTTTTTTTTTTTTTTTATAAAAGAAAGGAAGAAGATATCAATCAACCGTAATGAGTACTCCACTAAATTAATGTTTGTCTATGTATGTCACTTTAAATAGATAGTTGAGATTACGATCATTTCAAAAGAGTTAACTTTTAAATTGGTCTATATATTTAATCATTTATTATCAATTAAATCTTTATAATTTAATAATTTATTATCAATTTAAACCATAAGATATTTTTGAAGAATTAATGAGTAAAGTTTGACAAAGTTAATGATATTTTTAAAATATTTAGAGAATAAAAAACATATTTAAAAGTATTCTTTTTTTTTTGTGGTGTTATATTTAAAAGTATTCTACAAAATTAGGGACAAATTTACTTATTTACTTAAAAATTAAAAATCTTAACCCAAAAAAAAATATCATCAGGTGATACATACTTACTTGCGTCCAAATAACATCATACCGAGAATGGATCCTCTCAATTTTTTCTCCCTCAATTTTTCTCAACTTTCACATCTTAACCATCAATCACTTTTTCTCCATTACTTTTAAAATTAAATATTGCTTTATATTTATAATTCAATGGTCTGTTATCCCACTTTATTTTCTTAATTTTTTTTTCCACTTGAGAGGATTCATTCTCTATCATACCCATGTGTGGTAGAATATTTTATTTTATTTTTTTAAAGGAGAATATTTTATTTTATTCACAAATTGACATCATGTGATGTGTACGTTCCTTGCATTTCTGCATTTTTAAATTTGGGGGGAAATAATTAAAATGATAAATGGAATTTAAAACCAAGTAGTAGTACTATGCAGCTAGGCTGGGCGCTTGTTGTGAGTAAAAAGCCTTTAATTATGAACCTAAGTCAACGTCAGAACTGCAAAAAGGGGTCACTTCAGTTATTTTCCGTAGTAAAACTAAAAAGCAGTGCCGTGTCGGCTAATGTGAGAGATTTTGGGGTCAGTTTGTAAAATATTTGGGCCAAAAGTGCAAAACTAAAAATTTGGATGGTCAAAATGTCAAAATATAGGATTTAGTAGTGTAATTTTTCGAAGTTCATATGTAGACAGACACACACCCTCACAACAACACACTGGATCGGATCCCATTTCTCTAACTTTTTGGCGGGAAAGGTATGGTGACTTTCAAGTAATATAAGCCATTTGATTAATCAAATGCACTAGATTTAGTCACATATTAATCTTTTATTTTTTAATTAAAAAACACTGTGATGTATCTTTACAAAAGCAAGCTTCCATCCCACGACACATTTTCATCCATCCCGTCAAGTTCTCCACGTCAACAGTAACATCGACTCATCGTCGATCCACCGTCCACCATCGATCGCCGGCAACCGGAAACACACCCTCCACCTTTGAACGGCCGCCGTCTACAACCGTCAACCTCCCCTGCAAGTGTTAACCCTTTGTTTGCTCCCTTTTTCAATTAACTTTTATTCATGATTATTTTGTTTTGGTCCAAAATTTGCTATGAAAAGAAACAAGATGTTTTAAAAAAGTTTTATAAGTTATTTAATTTTTGAGTTATGGAAATGATTAGTTCTTATAATTGCAAAACCCTTAACGCTGCGGCGACCGCTATTTAAAACCTTGATTGTTACAATAATTGGTGAGGGATAGAGCTGGTGTGTGGCTTGCAAGTATTTAATTAATTTTTTATTTTTGTGGCTGGATTTGCACCATGTAAATGTATCTAAAATTGATTTTAATGTGCCTTTCTTGTGTTGTAACAGTAGTATACGTATTAAAATTTACTAAAGTTTGTGTCTTGGATAGGTTGAATGGTTAATAAGTATATACAACAATACATGGTCTTCCACTGTTTGTTTGAAATCCTGTTTAATTGTTTTATGCATTTGTCAGGTTCCTTCATTTGAGTAACTTGATCAAATTAAACATGACATCATTAAATGTTGATTTGAAGCCAAAGGTTGGTATGTCATTTGAGAACTTGGATGGGGCTTATCAATTTTGGCGTGCATATAGTGCTCGAGTCGGGTTTGGAGTTAGAAAACGTTTTGCAAACAAGAATAAGAAAGACGGTACTATATCATCGTGTAGGTTTGTTTGTTCTAAGGAAGGTCTACGAAGATCAGACCAGAGAGATCCTTTTGTTCGCAGGCATAGAGCTGAGACTAGAACGGATTGCAAAGCAAGGATTTCACTTAGATATACAAATGGAAAGTTTGTCATTCATGAATTTGTGGAGGACCATAACCACCCTCTACAATGTCCAGAGACAACTCATATGCTTGCATCACATAGAAAGATTACTGAAGTTCAAGCATATGAGATTGATTTGGCCGAAGACGCGGGATTAAGGCAAAAATCAACATTTCAACTTATGAGCACACATGCAGGGCATAGAGCTAATCTTGGATTTACAGAATCGGATGTAAACAAATACATCAATGCTAAAAGAAAGAAAAGAATGGTACGCAGCGAGGCTGGATGTCTTTTGCAATATTTTCAGCGACAATTGTTAGAGAATCCATCTTTCTTCCATGCATACCAGGTGGATACAGAAGAAAAAATCACAAATGTGTTTTGGTGTGATGCAAATATGGTTTTAGATTATGGTTATTTTGGTGACGTGTTGTCATTGGACACTACCTATTGTACCAATGATTATAATAGACCACTAGCTTTGTTTTCTGGTTTCAACCACTATAGGGGTTCGGTCATTTTTGGTGCAGCACTGGTGTATGACGAGACAATTGAGTCATTTAAATGGTTGTTTGATACATTCTTACAAGCACACAACAACAAAAAACCAAGGACTGTCTTTACTGATCAAGATCCAGCAATGGCTAGAGCACTTGCTGAAGTGATGCCTGAGACTCGCCATGGTTTATGTACTTGGCACTTGATGCAAAATGGAATCAAACGCCTTGGGAACTTGATGAAGGGAGGAAGTTATTTTTTAAGGGATTTCAAGAAATGCATGTATGAATTTGACGATGAAGCAATTTTTGAGAAAGCTTGGACCGACTTGGTCAACGACTATAAACTTCATGATTATAACTGGATCAACTCAATTTATGCTATTAAAAAGAAATGGGCTTCATGTTACATGAAGGAAGCATTCACACTTGGCATGAGAAGTACCCAAGTTAGTGAAAGTTTGAATGCTCACTTTAAATCTTGTATGAAACCGAATTTGGATATCACACAATTCTTCAAACACTTTGAACAAGTTGTTGAAGAGAAGAGAGCAAAGGAATTGAGCTGTGAGTATGAGTCCTCACATAAGCTTGCTAGGTTAATATATGAGTCGTCACCAATACTCATACAAATGGGAAAAATATACACACACACACACACACACACACACACACACACACTGTATTTGAATTGTTTCAAAATGAGTTTAAATTGTTTTTAGCATTATCGATATCAAAGAGAAATGAGTCTCACTCTTTATGTGAATATGTTATCACTAATGTCAACCATGAAGGATCTTGGAGAGTCTCATTTGATCGTGCTTCAACCTCAATTACTTGTAGTTGTAAAAAGTTTGATACATTTGGCATAATTTGTTCACACGCATTGAAAGTGTTTGAAGCGAATGATGTTAAGGCTGTTCCTGAGAAGTATATTTTAAGAAGGTGGACAAAGGAAGGTCGTTGTGGCATTGTGAAAGGTTTTAGGGGAAATGAGGTTGAAGGGGATCCGAAGTTATCTAGAACACGGATGTTTAAACAAGTTGTCTCTAAGTTCATTAGAGCGGCAGTAGATGCATCATATAGTGAAGAATGCCTTGAGATTGTTGATAATAGTGTAGATGACATGTGTGCAAAAATAATTGAATTTTGCTTACAAGACAAAGATAATGATTGTCATATCAATGATAACTCGACATTTGTTAGTTCTGATGTTATGCAACCAAATGGTTTTAAGATACGGCCTTGCAAAAAAGGACCACAAAGGCGACCTAAGAGTTGGTTTGAGCGTCAATCTAAACGAGGAAAAAGAGTTCAAACTCAAAGAGCTCCATACAAGGGACCACACAATCAAGTATCTGAGGTATATAAACTCAAAGACCTTGTAGATCACTTGTTTTTAATTTGTCATGTACTTTCAGTTATTTTATATTTACATAATCATTTTAGGCCAAGGAATTACCAACTCAATTGCTCGATGGAGTATCCTGTTCGGCACCTCCAACCTATGAGGCCCCACAAACACAAGATGGTAATTTCATATCTTTTTTTAAAAGGAACTATCCTTACTTTTATACTTATCATGTTCTGTTAATTATTTTTTGTTATTATGCAGACCCCCCTTAATGATGCAGATATTGGAAGAATTGGAGATATTGGTGTTGATCTTCTGTAACTTCATGCTCATAATGTAGAAGATTTTTGGAGCAGATTTTTTGTAACTTTATGCCAAAAAATTGTAGAAGAATTGGATATAATGTAGAAGATTTTTTTGGAGCATAATTGGAGTTATTGCAGCTGTAGTTTTTGATTTATATATAAGATACAAGCTGTAGTTATTTTGGTTGTAGTATATATGTTATACCTAGTATTGCCTCAAGCATACAAGCTGTAGTTATTTTGGTTGTAGTATATATGTTATACCTAGTATTGCCTCAAGCATAACTATTTGTCAGCTGCTTTTGTTCTGTTATGTATTTTGATCACAATACTTATAAGTATTGTCTTTGCCTTTGTGCATTAGTTCACTTTGTATTTTGATCACAATACTTTTGGTACATCAATGAACCAATATTTTACTATCTTTAATTAAATGGACAAAGAATGATTGTAATGAAACAAAGAATGTCAATTCTTTATGTTCTAAAATAGTTACAAACTAATATCAAAAGAATGTATTTTTCAGTAGAACTACACTTCATAATATACAATATGTCCTAATACTACTTAATGAAACTTCTATCAGTTTCATATGATAAGCCTCAAATTTGGCCTCTAAGCTTTGTCTTTCTTTCATGTCTAATAATACCTCTGCAATCAACTTAAGTTTTCATATCTCCTTTAAATCCAATTCCAAAGAGTCTTGACTTTGTGCTATGTGTTTCCAGTACATATATTGCACTTATTATACAACAACTACCAAAACAATGAAATTTATATCCAAAAAAAATACAATGAAATGCTTGATTCTTTCCAACATTAAATTCACAGCAACCATGAACCAAATCAACATATGACTACACAATAATAGCATTCTAAACACAATTTAGAACAAATTTCAAGTAATAAAACAGAATCAGAGATGTAAACTGACCCAAACTGATTTTGGAATTTGTGGTTGAAACAATGGTTTCTACTCTTTTGATTGTTCCCAAATCCATTATTCAATTCTTTGGAACAAGGATAGTTCAAAGAAGAAGAAAAAGAAAGCACTAGACTGTAGATCGGCGGCGGCGCGAAGGATATGGCGACAGCAGTGCAGGGCAACGGCGGTGCAGGGTGACGGCAGTGCAGAGCGGCGCAGTTAAGGGTGGGCAGTGGAGTTCGGTGGCGGCCGGTCAAGGTTGGAGGTGTGTTCGGTGACGGCGCAGTGGAGTTTTAAACAATCTCTGGATAGAATTATATTTTTAATATTTATTTTTTAAAAAATTAAGTAAAAAGACACGTGGCATATTATAGTTGTTGGATATGCCTTAAAATCTCGGTCACAAGAAGTCAGAAAATTTCTGGAAATCTGTCTGCGGCGCTGCGCGCAGGTCTCTGGCGCTGTGCGCCGGGAACCGGGAAGGACCTAGAAAGTGGTTTTGGCTCTGTTTGCTGCGCCGTGCGCGGGCGCGTGAAGTCTTGGAGATTTGCTTGGAAAATATATTTTCTTGGAGGATATTCTGACTTGGATTTTTTTTGTTTTAAAATAGATTGTGTTTGTTTTTAAATAGGATATATTTAAAACAATATGAGATTTGGTTTTATTTTAAAAGATTATCTTTTAAAATAAGTAGGCATATATTTTTCTATAAATAGGAATTGTCTTGTTCATAGAAAAATTGAGTTGAGGGAACAAGGGTTTGTCGTCAAGGGCAAAAGGTTGTTGTTTCTCCTTGGGTAGACTAGGTCAAGTGAGTCTCTTGGTCACGGGAAGAGATTCGGGATTTGGGTAGAATTAGGGTTGCTAATTCCTTGTACCCAATTGTGGAAATTTCTTGTAAAGTGATACTGATTGATTCTAGTAGAACGGAGGGCTGCTCTCTCCCCCAGATTAGGTTCATTAACACCGAACTGGGTAAACAAAGATTGTGTCTCTCTCTTGCTTTTGATTTGTCTACTTGTTCACGGATTATTATTTTCATCGTCTCTATATACTCTTTGATTTGGTTGCTTGATTAAATTGCTCCACACATCAAGTTCTTTTATTGGTGTGAGTTTTTCGTCGAATTCGCAACAATTGGCGCCCACCGTGGGGCAAGGATCAATCGTGATAATCAAGTACCATGGGTTCGAAGTTTGATATTGAGAAGTTCACCGGGACTAACGACTTCGGGTTGTGGAAGGTGAAGATGAGGGCTATTCTAGTCCATAACAAGTGTGTTGAGGCCTTGAAGGGTGCACGGATGCCGGCGGGTCTTTCCGATGAGGAGAAGGCTGATTTGAATGAAAGAGCGGTTAGTGTTATTACCTTGTGCCTCGGAGACAATGTGTTGAGAGAAGTCGCAAAGGAGACCAACGCTGCGGCGATGTGGGCTAATCTTGAATCATTGTATATGACCAAGTTGGCGGCACATCAGCAGTTTCTGAAACAGAAGCTCTACTTTTATCGAATGGTGGAATCGAAGTCCATGACGGAACAACTGGCTGAATTTAACAAGATCATTGATGATTTAGCCAACGTTGATGTGAACCTAGAAGATGGAGACAAAGCTTTACGCCTCCTGTGTACGCTACCTAAGTCCTATGAAAGTTTCAAGGATAATATGCTCTACGGTAGGGAGAGCCCTGTTACCTTGGAGGAAATTCAATCGGCCTTACGGACGAAAGAGCTATCTAAGTTTAAAAACTTGAAGGTGGGAGATGATGCGGATGCCTTAAACGTTTCAAGTGGAAGAGGTGGAGGTAGAGGTGGGAAGGCTAAGTCTAAGGTCAGTGATAGGTGGGCTTGTTACCACTGTCAAAAGAGGGGTCACTACAAACGGGATTGTCCGGAATTGAAGGGCAATGGTAATTCTGCGCATGTTGTTGAAGGCTCATCGAAGTATGAGGGTTATGAGCATGGAGAGGCACTAGTAGTGTCAGCTGGTGATGCTTGTGACAGTGGAGAGTCATGGGATTTCGGGTTGGGTGTTTCAGAGGGGTTGGTGGAGAGGTCTTGCTTATCACAAGGGGATGGTTGGTGTACTTTGGTGGAATCTCAGTTTGAGGTGAAGTCTCCTAATAGTGGGAGGTATTCAACATTGACTCTCGGATATCTAATCGGAGATAGGGAGGAGAGTGGTTGTGTTGAGCCAAAGGGGAACCATGGAGGCCTTGTGGGAAAAGTTTCAATTGTGTCTGAAGAAGCGCAAGACCTTGAGAGGATCTTCAGGGAGGCAATTGAAAGCAACCTTGATCAAACTGTGAAACTTGAGAGGATCTTCGGTATGGTGAGTTAGAGCTGAGACATATTCATGCTGGTGTTCGCCGGAAGGCCAAATACCAAGCTTCCCAGATACTTTTAGGGATTATATCTATAACTTTGCTGATAGTTGGGTAAAATTGTGTCTCTAATTAGTAATACTAATATTCCCTATTTGTCTATTTAAGCATTAAAACTAATTAATTTGTTTAAATGCAGGTTATCAATTGCATTGGTGACGCTGTTTAAGGGTGGCAATCTGTATGATCAATGCAATTGGTGCCACTACCTAACGTGTGTCCCAAGTTCCAAATGGGACTGCAGCTATGAAGATTAAAGTGGTGTTATAGTATTTTTATTTCAGTTGAACATGAATCGAGTGAATCGAGTGGCTGACATACTACTGCACTATTATTGCTGATAGTTGGGCAATCTGTATGATCAAGAATTAGTGAAGATTAATGTGCTCTACTCTCATTAGCCAAGCCGCCACTCAAATGTGAACATACTACATAGCAGAGAAAATAGAATGCAATGCATTTTTTGCCTGAGCATTTGAGACCTATGTCCTTCAATTGATTTATGTTTGTTGAATGTCAAATAAATTTTTGGTGTGTTGCAAAATAATTTGCTTGAAACTATGGTGATATCTGAACATTATTTTTGTTAATACTTTACGCATAAATTATATACTAATGAGATTATTAACAACCATATTATAAAAAGATTCGCAAGCCATCGTGAGTGTGTGAAAGGTGGATTTTCAACTGTAAACATCAAAGATGAGGTTGATTTTTTTTTAATTTTTTTTTTATAATGATGATGTTGATTTATTGTTGTAAGTATTTGTGTTTTTTCAGCGCTTGTTTTTTCTTTTTCATTAGTTTTCTAGTTTATATGTAAAAGGGTATTCGGTAATCCTGAGTCCAGCTTGAAGTTGGAAAATTTGATCAAGAATCGTTCTCATAAAAAATCAAACTTGGATTCTCTCGAACACTTCGTCTTATGGAGAGCTTATTAACCACTTGTGATCAATTTCTTGATTATAAGTGTCTATTATAGTGTTCAGGTGTTATGATTTAATTGATTTTATGTTTCTTAAATGTCGGGAAATTTTTTGGTGTGTTGTAAAATAATTTGCTTGAAACCATGGTGAATGGTCATATCTAATTTTTTTGTCACCACCAATATCTGGATCATTGGATCGCCTAATCTTATTTGGGGATCACTTTTGACATCAAGTATTCATCTAATTTTCTTTTTTTGAACTCCTTATTCCTTCTAAGTAAACCCAAAGCATCTTCATATTCGGTAACAAAAGTATAAATTTGCTCAGTTTACTTTTTAAATGGATTTCGAATGTCAATTGAATATTGTCCCCATTTCCTATGTCGAAGACCTTTGTATTTGCTTGTGGAAAATATTTTCCACTTTCCCTCTTTGAGATGAAGTTGTTTAACTTTTTTCTTACTTTACATCACAAACTCATGCACAAATTTCTTTGATAATGACTTTGATCCGATAGCCCGAAAAACTAATTATCACTTCAAATTGAAAAAGTTTGAATTGCGGCCACTGATCCTAATGAAACAAAGAGTTCATGTGATAAACGAGTTTTTCGAACTATTGGCTCAAAGCCAGTATCTAAGAGCTTTGCACAAGTTTGTGATGCCAGATAATTAAGGTAAAAGTTAGACACATTATCAAAACGGGTGAAAGTTGAAACTGTTTTCCACAAGAAAATAGATAAGTGTCTGACATATAAAAAGTGTGCAATATTCAGTTCAGATTTAAAATCCATTTGAAAAAGAAAAAAAAAGCATATTGGTACTTATGATACCAAATATAAAGTTGTTTTTTATTTTCTTAGAAAGGAGTTTTAGGAAGAAAAAAAATTATATAAATCTATTAACGAGATACCCATAGTCAAACCAAAAAGTAGACATAAAGTAAAAAAAAAAAAAAATGTGAGAACAAAAAAGCTATTTACAAGAGATCCAAAGTCAAACCAAAGAAAATAGACGTCAGAACAAAAAATACTATTCATGAGAGACGTGACGTCAGAACAAAAAATACTATTCATGAGAGACGTAAAGTCAAACATCATGCTAAATGAAAATAAT
The DNA here is from genome assembly GCA_954870985.1 of Trifolium fragiferum. NCBI lineage: Eukaryota > Viridiplantae > Streptophyta > Magnoliopsida > Fabales > Fabaceae > Trifolium > Trifolium fragiferum. Next base: position 1,231,500 of record OX940790.1, on the reverse strand, counting down.
TGTAATATAGTATGTGGGTGTACATACATTAAATTAACTATTTAATCTTTTATTTGACCTCACAGTATATATATATATATATATATATATGTGTGTGTGTGTGTGTGTGTGTGTGTGTATTAGATATCCTTGAAAGTAATATTTACATTTTATGGCTTTAATTCTCTTTCTAGTTCTTAGTTTGTGCACAACATGTTGCAAAGCCAATACAAGAAGCAAAATTCTACCAAGCAATGATTTTGAATGTGTTGACATCTATAAGCAACCCGCTTTACAACATCCATTGTTAAAAAACCACAAAATTCAGGTATAATAGTTGAACATTTATAAGATTGATCATCTTACTTTATTGTCGCATGGAAACTAATTGTTATTTAATGAAGTAGGAGATGATGATATATAATTTTAAGCAATGATTTATTATTCAATAAGACTTCTAACCTCAAACTTTATTCAAGATTAATTTAGGTTTAATTACAATTTTGATTTTATTTTTATTCACTCACGAAATTGGTCCTCTTATTATAAAATCATTCAGTTTTGATCTCCATCAAATTTTTATACTTAAAAATAGTAATTTGATATATTTTAAATGACATAGAATATGATGTGATGATAATGAATTATCCAAGTGGATTAATTATTTTATTTCATTAATTAAAATATAAATATGAATAATTTGTGCAATTGAATTTGATGTTCTTAACGACTTTTCTTGTAATTTCATGGTTTTTGATCATTCAGTATCATCATATTATTGTATATCATATCATTTAAAATATGTTAAAATTAAACGTCATTTTTAAGTAAAAAAAATCTAATATGGAGTGACCAAAAGTGAGTGATTTTAAAATAGAAGGGCCAATTTCATGAAAGAGAAAAAAATTAAGGGACCAAAACTATAATTAAGTCATTAATTTATTCATTTGTAAGAAAATTTTCAACCTCAATTGTATAATTAATTCATTGAAACTTTTTGTATGTTCTCTTCTTTGCAACATGTGTAGCTTTACCCAACTTTTGCAAAGAACATCACGCGACGTAGATCAACCTATGGTAAGACAAAGGACGAATGTTCAGATAGAAAAGTACCTATCTACAACAAGAGACATCAAATAATTACCAATTCGTCTTCAAAATTACAAATTGATGATTTTCATCAATATTCCCAAAGTGCTCCTGGCCGTCATGTAAGTGCATATATTTAATGTTGTCCACAAATTTTAGTTCAATCAATAAAAATGTCAAAATTGTTAAATCAAACACTAAGATCGGGGTTTAAATCCCGACTTTTCACTTGTGTGTGTTAGTTTTTAATGTTATTATCATTTTGTCTATTTACAAAAAAAAAAAAAAAAATTATTGTTATTTTTTCCCCTTAAACCCCAAAGGATAATTTTTCAAACAAACTCACATCACTCGTATTAATAGCATAATACAAAAAACAAAACAGTCTACAAATATGACAAAATCAAAGTGAGGATAATGTTGATGATTTTGTGTTTTCTAGACTGTTACCCTTGATACAACGCACAACACGATATTCCATGGAGCATATGCGGGCATATCCGGGTATGGTCTATCACTTGACGTAAATCAATATAGCATATCTTCAATTTGGATTGAGAGTGGACCACCAACGGAACTTAATAGCATAACAATCGGAGTCGCGGTAAGTTGCTTTTCATTACATTTATGCTGAATTTTACTTCTTCCAATATCATGACACTACTTTCTTATAGAGAGCAAGTGAGAGAGGGAATATTCATTCCTTAAACGATTTGGTTCGCCAATGTATTGACGATTTCATATTTTTGTATTTTTGCTTGTATAAAATTCCCTTTTAATATTCTACGAAAAATGAAAGCTCCTTTTAAAAATATACTATTCACATCAATTTTTTGATGCACAAGGTTTTTCCAAGATTATATGGAGACAGTCAACTACGACTAACTGGTTGGTGGACGGTAAGAGTATAAATTTAATGCATTATTTAATTTATACGTGGTGGGAAAACACAATGTTATTGTGCTCAAGCTCAATTTGATTTAAACATGCAGGTCGATGGCTACAAAACAACTGGATGTTTCAATCATCTTTCTTCGGGTTTCGTGCAAGTGAATCATAACATAAGTCTTGGATCTATTGTCTCACCCTTAATTCTATCGGATCAACCAAAAAAGTTGCTTCTTTTATCAAAATAAAGCAGGTACAATTTTGATTATGAATTTATAATAGTATATATTTACAAACCATTACACCAAAATTAAAATTGTTTATAAAAATTATTTTCTATTTAATAATATTTGATTAAAGACATTTATTAAGTAATCATTTTTTTGAATTGTCAAAATAAAAGTAATCATTTTTTGAATGGTTAAAAAAAAAGTAACCACTTATGGAAATTTCTTTAAAAAAGTAATTATATAATAATTTAAAAGAGTGATAATTAAATAGACATTCTAATTGAAATATTTACAAATCATTATGAGTTAAAGTTTTTCTCTTTTCTAATTAATCTTAGCGTAATTGATTAATCTTCTTTATTTTCTTAAATGTTTATAGGATCGATCTACAGGTCATTGGTGGTTAATTGTTCAACTTGAATCAATATATGTTGGATATTGGCCAAAAGAATTATTCACTCATTTAAGCACAAGAGCATCAAAAATTAGATTTGGAGGTCAAACATATGCTCCACCTAATAAGGATAGTCCCCCAATGGGTAGTGGAAGATTCCCAAGAGAAAAATTCAGAAACTCGGCTTTCATGCAAGATCTTGAGATTATTGATTCATAATATAATGAAGTTGACGTAACAGATAGATATATGAAACCATTTACAGATACTAATTCAGAATGTTATGACTTGGCATACGATGGCTATCAAGGTCCTAAGTATAAGCAAGCTTTTCTTTATGGTGGGCTTGGTGGACCAAATTGTGGTATTTGATTGTAGTGACAAGTTTATCTAATAAAAACTTAAATGAATTTTTAGTCCTCTATTTTAAGAAGTTGAAATTTTTAGTCCACCAATTTTAAAACCTAACTTTTTGCTTCTTTATTTTAGACTATGTTTGAATTGATGGAATATGATGGAATGAAATGAGAAGGTAATGGAATAAATTAATGTTCCATTATTTGGATTATAAAAATAACAATAGAATGAAATGAATTTCATCCCACACTACCACTTTACTCTCAATTTTGTTCCATCCAATTTGAGAGATAAATGATGTAATGTAAATTTTTTTACATTCTATAAAAAATTATCCAAACAATGGAATGATATATTTATTTCATTCCGCTCCATTCTACTCAACTTGATTCTATTATATTCCATCAATGATCAATCCAAATAGAATCTTAGCTTTTTGAAAAAAAATAGCGTTTGTTTGAAACAATTTTGGTTTGGACAAAACTTACAAATAATACCTTAAGGAATCAAACAGATCCTTAGTCCCCCATTTTAAATTGGTGTTATTTTTGCTTGTGTGTCAAATTCATTAACGACGCGACCTTGTATATTTGGTCAAAACATTATCCGTGCCATTAATTTTTTCTTTTATTTTAATAATTAAATTTGAAAATATTAAAATAAATATATTGTAATATAATTTGAAATAATTGAGTAAAGACTAATTGGGACTATAAATTTCCAAATCAGAATCAATCTCTCCTTTAATCTTCATCTTTTCATCATTCTCTTCGGTCTCCCATCTCATTAGAGTTTAAAGAAGAGAACCTGCATAATAGATAACTAGTAAAGAAATAAACTTTCAATTACACAAATGAAGAAAATACCTAAAAGGGAACATGTAAAGGTCAGGTGTTGAGTTTGTTAGGAAATTATAAAGGGGAAATTTTGAAGGAGGTAAAGATGAAAAGGATAAAGTGGAAGAGAGTAATAGAAAGGAATGGGGAAAAAATAAATCGGCAGAGGGTAAAATAAGAATAAGAAGCATGCTCTAAAGGGGGTGTTTTGGTGCTCTGGTGGGCGAGGAATGAAAAGATTTTTAGGGGAAAAGTAGTAGGGTAGGACGAGAATTTTTGTTAGGATCAAAGTCGTCTTTTTGAAATGACTTTTGTCCAAAAAGGCCACTTCACCGTGTTTATTTTATGAATGACGTATTGAGTCTTTTGATTGTATAGTTTGTTAGCTTTGTTAGCTTTATGCAACACATACGTGTTTTGCTCCAATGATGATACCACTCTATGTATCATACATTATTAATAATTTATTAATTCTATTTAATTCAATTGTGCAAAAAAATGTAACATTAAATTGATGATACGCTACCTTAAATAAGGTACCGGTATCATCAATTTTGATATCTCTATGTCACGTCATGAAACTCCGATGATAAAAAAAATAAAGTACGGATCATTAGTCTATAATACTCTCTATGATACTATTATTGGAGATGCTTTAACAAAGGCTAATTACTTCATTCACAATAAATTTTGCATATTCCTTTTATTTCTTTTAAAATATACAGGTTTTTATTAGAGATAATACACATGATTTTAAGTTTTAAGTTTTAACATCCCTTTATATTATTAAAAAACAAATCCTTTATATTTGAGTAAAAAACACAACCCTTTGTTTATATTACACGAAAAAAATAAATATAAATCATGATTTGCTAATATGGAATGATATTTTGTTGATTTGTTGTCAATAGAAAAGAACATTAATTACACGTCCATCATATTATGGCTCATTGGGATTACTATCATCTTATGGCAAATTGGGATTATCATCTTTAAATATGTGTGTCATGCGTCTTTAAAATTTGGTCAACTTTTTTACTACTAATTTGCTTATGTTAATTTAATGTCAAAACAATGAGAAAAGAAGATCTACTTGCGAATGTGTACACCAAACTTTGGAAAAAAGATAGAGAGATGTTAAAAAATTTCTTAGTGCAATAGTGAAATTATTAAAAACATTTTCTTTATAATATAAAAAATTTATTTAGTTATATACTTTTGTTTCTTCAATTTTTAATTTTATGCCAAAGCTTTTCTAAGTGTCATAGTGTAATTTTTTTAAAATATTTTATTTCCAATATAAATAATTATCTAGTTATATACATTTGTTTTTTCGTTTTTTAATTTTATGCCAAAGATTTTCTTATTTTGATAGTCAATTTCATGTTGCCTAATTTGTTACAATGCTTATAGACATACTCTTACAACATGTACCATAATTGTAAACCATATGAGAAGTAATTGCAATATGAGAATTAACTGTTAAAACTCTAGGAGAAGAGAATGATTTTCACAATGCCATGTGTACAAATTGCCATGTGTACAAATTGCTTTGAAAAAAGACTTTCATTAATGAGATTTACAACTATATTGTAGAAAGATTTGACCATATCTTCAATAGTTTCTTTCCAATGTGATCTTAATCATTCATTTGCACATTTTCTCTCTCTTCTTAAACATTATTTTATTCTTTATAATCTAACAATCATTGGATTAAGAAAAGGAGAGAAAACATTGCAGAGAAAATTGGAGAGGATCCAAATCCAACATCCGAATATGGATTAGTGCGGTCAAAAATTTGTGCAATCACCACACTCAAAGCCATCTGATCAAGATTATCAGACAGTTTTGTCCACCAATAGCGTGTATCTTCATCCATCAATTCCAAGCGGTGTGTTAATGATACATTCAATGTCATCACTATAGACCAAACTATCGGTAAAAATAGCATATATCTGATAAGTTAACTGATGACTGATAGCTGATAAACTAATTGAGGTGTTTGATAAAGTTAGTGATCAATTGACTGATAAATGTAAAATGACATAAAAGACATTCTCAGTTCATAATAAAATTGATATTAATATTAATATTTAAGACACTTTAATCACTTATATATTTAATTTTTAAACATTTATATAGTATTTTTATTTTATTTTATTTCAAGTCAATATTTATCTTCATTATTTTTATATAGGATGTTTATTTTCATTATATAAACACTAATTATATAATAATGCAAGTAATGGCAATTGCATTTTCTTAAAATTGATGACGTGATTCAACAATGAATATGATACAATCATACAAATTGAGAGTTTATCAAGACTCCACATTTTGATCTGTCCGACGTAAAATATAAGTTTTTTTTACATGAGTAAAATATAAAATCGTAAATCAAATGATTCAAGAATCAAGATGAATATGAGTCAAACCTTGTTTATCTTTGTTTGAATATGAGAATGCAGATTCGTCTAATTTTCGTCTAATCAAGATGAATATGAGTCAAACCTCATATTCGGAATTTCGGTAACAAAAGTATAAATTTGCTCAGTTTACTTTTTAAAGGGATTTTGAATCTCAGCTGAATATTGTCCCCATTTCCTACGTCGAACACCTTTGTATTTGCTTGTGGAAAATATTTTCCACTTTCTCTCTTTGAGATGAAGTTGTTTACCTTTTTTCTTACTTGACATCATAAACTCATGCACAATACTCTTTGATAATGACTTTGAGCCGGTAGCCCGAAAAACTGATTATCACTTTAAATTGAAAAAGTTTGAATTGCGGCCACTGATCCTAATGAAACAAAGAGTTCATGTGATAAACGAGTTTGTCGGGCTACTGACTCAAAGCCGGTACCTAAGAGCTTTGCACAACTTTGTGATGCCAGATAATTAAGGGAAAAGTTAGACACATCATCAAAACGAGTGAAAGTTGAAATTATTTTCCACAAGCAAATAGATAAGTGTCCGACATATGAAAAGTGTGCAATATTCAGTTCAGATTTAAAATCCATTTAAATAAAAAATAAAATAAAATAAAGCATATTGGTACTTATGATACTGAATATAAAGTTTTTTTCTTAGAAAGGAGTTTTAGAAAAGAGAATTACTCCCTTCATTTTTTATTATAAGAGAAATTTTACTTTAGATTCATTGAAAACTCAATGTATGTGGACCTTATTATAGTTTAGATACATTGATTTTTCGGTGAACCTAAAAAGTCAAACTTCTCTTATAATAAGAAATGAAGAGAGTATATAAATCTATTAACGAGAGACCCAAAGTCAAACCAAAAAAATAGACACAAAGTCAAAAAAATAAATAAATGTGAGAACAAAAAAACTATTTACGAGAGATTCAAAGTCAAACCAAAGAAAATAAACGTCAGAACAAAAAAAAAAACTATTCATGAGAGACATAAAGCCAAACATCATATTAAATGAAGATAATTGTAATATAGTATGTGGGTGTAATGTGGGTGTAATACATTAAATTAACCATTTAATATTTTATTTCACCTCACAGTATATATATATATATATGTGTGTGTGTATATACTTCTACATGCATTAGATATCCTTGAAAGTAACATCTACATTTTATGGCTTTAATTTTCTTTCTAGTTCTTAGTTTGTGCACAACATGTTGCAAAGCCAATACAAGAAGCAAAATTCTACCAAGCAATGATTTTGAATGTGTTGACATTTATAAGCAGCCCGCTCTACAACATCCATTGTTAAAAAACCACAAAATTCAGGTATAATAGTTGAACATTTATAATATTGATCATCTTACTTTATTGTCACATGGAAACTAATTGTTATTTAATGAAGTAGGAGAGGATGATATATAATTTTAAACAATGATTTGTTATTCAAGACTTCTAACCTCAAACTTTATTCAAGATTAATGTAGGTTTAATTACAATTTTAATCTTATTTTTATTCACTCACGAAATTGGTCTTCTTATTATAAAATCATTCAGTTTTGATCTCTCCATCAAATTTTGATACTCAAAAATAGTAATTTTATATATTTTAAATGACATAGAATATGACGTGATGATAATGAATCATTCAAGTGGATTAATTATTTTATTTCATTAATTAAATTATAAAAATGAATAATTTATGCAATTGAATTTGATGTTCTTAACGACTTTTCTTGTAATTTCATGGTTTTTGATCATTCAGTATCATCAAATTGTATGTCATATAATTTAAAATATGTTAAAATTAAACGTCATTTTTAAGTACAAAAATCTAATATGGAGTGACCAAAAGTGAGTGATTTTAAAATAGGAGGGCCAATTTCATGAATGAGAAAAAAATTAAGGGACCAAAACTATAATTAAGTCATTAATTTATTCATTTGTAAGAAAATTTTCAACAACAAATTGTATAATTAATTCATTGAAACTTTTGTATTTTCTCTTCTTTGCAACATGTGTAGCTTTATCCAACTTTTGTAAAGAACATCACGCAAAGTAGATCAACCTATGGTAAGACAAAGGACGAATGTTCAGAGGGAAAAGTACCTATCTACAACAAGACGATAAGACATCAAATAATTACCAATTCGTCTTCAAAATTACAAATTGATGATTTTCATCAATATTCCCAAAGTGCTCCTGGCCGTCATGTAAGTGCATATTTTTAATGTTGTCCACAAATTTTAGTTCAATCGATAAAAATTTCAAAATTGTTAAATCAAACACTGAGATCGGGGTTCAAACCCCGAGTTTCACTTGTGTGTGTTAATTTTTAATGTTATTATCATTTTGTCTATTTACCAAAAAAAAAAATTAAAAAATTATTGTTATTTTTCCCCTTAAACTGCAAAGGATAAATTTTCAAACAAACTCACATCACTCATATTAATAGCATAATACAAAAAAAAAAAAAGTCTACAAATATGACAAAATCAAAGTGAGGATAATGTTGATGATTTTGTGTTTTCTAGACTGTTACCCTTGATACAACGCAAAACATGGTATTCCATGGAGCAAATGCGGGCATATCCGGGTATGGTCTATTACTTGACGCAAATCAATATAGCATATCTTCAATTTGGATTGAGAGTGGACCACCAACGGAACTTAATAGCATAACAGTTGGAATCGCGGTAAGTTAATTTTCATTACACTTATGCTGAATTTTACTTCCTTCTAATTTCATGACACTACTTTCTTATAGAGAGCGAGAGAGGGAATATTCATTCCTTAAACGATTTGGTTCACCAATGTATTGACGATTTTATATTTTTGTATTTTTGCGTGTATAAAATTCCCTTTTAATATTCTACGAAAAATGAAAGCTCCTTTTAAAAATATACTATTCACATCAATTTTTTGATGCACAAGGTTTTTCCAAGGTTATATGGAGACAGTCAACTACGACTAACTGGTCGGTGGACGGTAAGAGTATAAATTTAATGCATTATTTAATTTATACGTGGTGGGAAAACACAATGTGATTGTGCTCAAGCTCAATTTGATTTAAACATGCAGGTCGATGGCTACAAAACAACTGGATGTTTCAATCATCTTTGTTCGGGTTTCGTGCAAGTCAATCATAACATAAGTCTTGGATCTATTGTCTCACCCCTTAATTCTATAGGATCAACAAAAAAAGTTGCTTCTTTTATCAAAATAAAGCAGGTACAATTTTGATTATGAATTTATAAATATTATAAAGTATAGTATATATTTACAAACCATTACACCAAAATTAAAATTGTTTATAAAAATTATTTTTTATTTAATAATATTTGATTAAAGACATTTATTAAGTAATCATTTTTTTGAATTGTCAAAATAAAAGTAATCATTTTTTGAATGGTTAAAAAAAAAGTAACCACTTATGGAAATTTCTTTAAAAAAGTAATTATATAATAATTTAAAAGAGTGATAATTAAATAGACATTCTAATTGAAATATTTACAAATCATTATGAGTTAAAGTTTTTCTCTTTTCTAATTAATCTTAGCGTAATTGATTAATCTTCTTTATTTTCTAAAATGTTTATAGGATCGATCTACAGGTCATTGGTGGTTAATTGTTCAACTTGAATCAATATATGTTGGATATTGGCCAAAAGAATTATTCACTCACTTAAGCACAGGAGCATCAAAAATTAGATTTGGAGGTCAAACATATGCTCCACCTAATAAGGATAGTCCCCCAATGGGTAGTGGAAGATTCCCAAGAGAAAAATTCAGAAACTCAGCTTTCATGCAAGATCTTGAGATTATTGATTCAGAATATAATGAAGTTGACGTACCAGATAGATATATGAAACCATTTACAGATACTAATTCAGAATGTTATGACTTGGCATACGATGGCTATCAAGGTCCTAAGTATAAGCAAGCTTTTCTTTATGGTGGGCTTGGTGGACCAAATTGTGGTATTTGATTGTAGTGACAAGTTTATCTAATAAAAACTTAAATGAATTTTAAGTCCTCTATTTTAAGAAGTTGAAATTTTTAGTCCACCAATTTAAAAACCTAACTTTTTGCTCCTTTATTTTAGACTATGTTTGAATTGATGGAATATGATGGAATGAAATGAGAAGGTAATGGAATAAATTAATGTTTCATTATTTGGATTATAAAAATAACAATAGAATGAAATGAAATATGATGGAACGAATTTCATCCCACACTACCACTTTACTCTCAATTTTGTTCCATCCAATTTGAGAGATAAATGATGTAATGTAAATTTTATTACATTCTATAAAAAATTATCCAAACAATGGAATGATATATTTATTCAATTCCGCTCCGTTCTACTCAACTTCATTCTATTATATTCCATCAATCCAAATAGAATCTTAGCTTTTTGAAAAAAATTAGGGTTTGTTTGAAACAATTTTGGTTTGGACAAAACTTACAAATAATACCTTAAGGAATCAAACAGACCCTTAGTCCCCCATTTTAAATTGGTGTTATTTTTGCTTGTGTGTCAAATTCATTAACGACGCGACCTTGTATATTTGGTCAAAACATTATCCGTGCCATTAATTTTTCTTTTATTTTAATAATTAAATTTGAAAATATTAAAATAAATATTGTAATATAATTTGAAATAATTGAGTAAAGACTAATTGGGACCATAAATTTCCAAATCAGAATCAATTTCTCCTTTAATCTTCATCTTTTCATCATTCTCTTCGGTCTCCCATCTCATTAGAGTTTAAAGAAGAGAACCTCCATAATAGATAACTAGTAAGGAAATAAACTTTCAATTACACAAATGAAGAAAATACCTAAAAGGGAACTAGGGAACATGTAAAGGTCAGGTGTTGAGTTTGTTAGGAAATTATAAAGGGAAAATTTTGAAGGAGGTAAAGATGAAAAGGATAAAGTGGAAGAGAGTAATAGAAAGGAATGGGGAAAAAATAAATCGGTAGAGGGTAAAATAAGAATAAGAAGCATGCTCTAAAGGGGGTGTTTTGGTGCTCTGGTGGGCGAGGAATGAAAAGATTTTTAGGGGAAAAGTAGTAGGGTCGGACGATAATTTTTGTTAGGATCAAAGTCGTCTTTTTGAAATGACTTTTGTCCAAAAAGGCCACTTCACTGTGTTTATTTTATGAATGGCGTATTGAGTCTTTTGATTATATAGTTTGTTAGTTTTGTGTTGAGCATTATCTTTACTTCTCCTACCAGTGTGGATAATATAGAGTACCTCTTATACTTGTTTCAATTATATATATATATATATATATATATATTAGGGCATATACTATGAGAATGCTATATTTATATGAGAATGTGAGAATAAATCTCAACCATTAGATTAAAATAGATGAGATAGATTAAAACATAGAATTAATTGAGTTGTCTCTTTTTTTTTTCTCTTTCTCGCTGGCGTTACATCTCCTTCGCCGTCTTTAGTTTCCGTTTTCGCCGTCGTCATTCTCCCTTTCCTTGTCGTGAGCACAAAGCGGTGCTTGTTCTCCATTCATAGTGTTTGCTGCCGTAATTTTTCTTTTGGTAGTTTCCATTCACAGATCAAAATGGGTCTACATTTATAATAGAAAAAAAAATTGAAAAATCCACAGAAGTGAAGAACAAAATGAAACATTCACAGTGGAAAAATGGGTCACCGATTCAAGCACTCTATACCCTTTTGAATGTTTTAATTATTATTTTATAAATTGGCTCAATGTAATTCAATCTTATGGTTTGCCAAATTAGAAAATCCTACTCTTTCATGGTAATTTTAATGAGGGAAATTGGAAAACGAAATTGAGAGATGAAGTGAGAAACAAAATGGAATTATGTTTGTAGGTGAAAGAAGCAAATTGAGAGTGAGAGAAAACAATGGACTGATTTTTTTTGTTCATCTTTGTACCAATGGAGATATATTTGGTAGATTGGTAGAGAGGATTGAGGAACAGTCAAAGATGAAGAGAGAGAGAGGAAAACGAAAAACATTTGGTAGAGGAGGAACACACATGAGACGTTTTAATCTAAGCCATTTATTTTAGGCTTAATTAATTAGTCTTGTGGTCCCTTAATTATTTTTTTGGTTTCATTTTGGTCCCTTAACTATTAAACGTTTCATATTAGTCCTTTAACTTTGTTTTCGTCAGTCAAATTGATTCATTCCGTTAACTTTTAACAACAAATTTAATTGTAACCGTTTGATCTTCTTGTAATAAGAGAGACCATTGGATTTTGTAGGTCTACCAGATCTTACGGTGCACTATCACCAAAACAATTTCCATTTTTCTTCATCTTCTTCCCTATATTTCTTCATTATCGATCTTCAAACCTTCTTCATCTTCATAAAAAAACTGAAATTTTATAACATGTTATAACCTGATTTTAGAACTCAGATTTTAACAAACCCTTTTTTTTTTTTTTAACGAAAAACATGTGTTTATAACCTGATTTTAGAAACAATGAAATTATTAGCCTTCATTAAAAAACCATCACACCCATTGTTGCAGGCAACAATTAAAAATGCATTAAGATTTAACAATGAAACAACAATGTCATATGCTTACACATAAAATCAACACTAATAAATAAACGGTATCAAAATATTTAAATTGAAAACCAAATCAAATCAAAGTATCATATATCAATCAAAGAAAAAATGAATAGATCTGAAAGCGAATTTGATTTTAAAGCCCCCTTTATTTGTGTTTTTCGACTGTGAAGTTGTTTCCATGGCAGAGACTCTCTCACTGATTCAGGTGGTTGTGCTGCTAGATCTATGTAAACGCAAAAATGTTGATCTTAAGTTTTGTTTTTGTTTTGGGTTATGAAGTTAATCTGGTTTTTTTTCCTGGGTTTCTTTGATGATGTTTATGAACATGAAGAAGATGAGAGAAGATACTAAAAAAATAGAGAGAAAAATAAGTTGATGATGATGCATTATTAGGTGTCCGGTAGACCTGTAAAATCCAATGGCTTTTTTTATAAAAAAAAAAAATCAAACGGTCAAAATTTTAAAAATTATCAAAGTTTATGGTGGACCACCTACAATGTTGGCATATCTTATAAATTTGAGGTTAAAAGTTAACGGAAGGGACTGAATCGACTAACGGAAGCATAGTTAAAGGACTTAAACGGAACATTTATTAGTTAAGGGACCAAAATAAAATCAACAATTTAGTTAAGGGACCAAAAGAGTAATTTAGCATTTATTTTATTTTAATGGTTGAGATTCATTCTCACATTCTCATATAAATATAACATTCTCATAATATATGTCCTCTATATATATATATGTGGGAACTTTCAAGTGAGATGAATTTTAAAATGAGAGAGTTAAATCATAACCCTTGGATTAATTCTTACTATGATGTCTAATTTTTATAACCGTAGGTACCTTTCATCTTCTCTGACTTTTCATTTCATTATGAAAACAAAAAAATTATGCATTTTTTTATGATGCAGTCTCCATTTTCTTTCAATTTGAGTTTGCAAAAAATTGACTGATAAATGACGATGAAAAAAAAGGTAATGTGAGGGTGTGTTTTGGTGTTGCCAATTTGTAAGATCTCCATGTTTCAACACCACACCCAATTCATTGTACAACTTTGGCTTTTGTTTGCGAGTTTGGAGATAGGGGAAGGAAAGAAAAGGCTAAGGAGGGGAGGGGAATGGAAGGAAGGGAGAAAGGAGGGAAAACATTCCCTTTGTTTGGAAGTTAAAAAACCAACAAAGGAAAGAAGATGGAGGGCTTATGTGATAATTTTACTATTTTATCATTTTTTTTTCTTTTTTTTTGGTTGACTAATTACCATTTTTTTTCTTTTAAAATCAATAAATTATGTTATACCTTGAAATTTTGAATTATTATGAGGGTAAAATGGTCAATTTATATATTTAACCCTCTAAAACCCTCCAATTTGAGGAAACTCTAAATTTAGACAAAATAAGCCCTCCAAAATCCTGCAAAACCTTCCCCTATTTTTTTAAAACTTCCAAACAAGAATTTACCACCACCAGAAACCTTTCATTTCCCTCTTCTCCCCTACTAAATTCAACTCCCAAACAAAGTCTTAAAAATCATATATTTTGAATCAAATGGAGGAAAATTTTTGTTCCAAATTTCGATATCCAAATTGTTTCAGCTATTGAGTTTTATAAGGGTGTGTCAATTGAATATGGTTGTTGTTCAAAAGTAAGTGTGCACCTATGGCCATCCGACACGAGATTCCAACAACATGTTCTACTAATTCTCCAAATTTTTTAAGGGTCATGTTAACTTGTGCCCTCAGGGCACATGATAATGTATCTTTATATGAAAATTTTGTATTTAATAAACTAAAAAAATTTAATGCATTAAAAGTAAAAACACATAAAATTCTAAGATATAATTTCTATATTTATCTTTCTTATCATGTATCTTAAGGGCAAAAGTTAACATCCTCCATTTTTTAATACAGTGAATAAATAAATCAAGAAAAGTAAAAATAAAACTTAAATTTTGAGTTTTGATGTAAGAAGCCCATAACATGGATTAAAAGACAGAATGCATTGGGAAACTCAATTTTGAAATTAAAAAAATTGAATCGAGGAACAAGAAAAGGCACAGAAAGGGACGACGAAGTGAGTAGAGTGCATCTTAAAATTGAAATCGCAACTCAGTCGTTTGATTTAATTAGAAATCAACGTATAGTTAACAGTTGGATTGATAACCAACCTTAGGAAGAAGGATTTAGATCCTCTCCAATTCATATACCGGAAGCATGTAAATCCAAAAGATCAGATACAAGTGTTCCGTTTAATGAATGTTTTAATCTTCACATTTTACTTTAATCCAAAGACTAATATTCAACCCTCTTATCTCTCATTTTAAGAGTCATCTTACTAGAAAGTTTCCATATATATATATATATATATATATGGGCACTACCAAGTACGAGGATATTTTAAAATAAGAGATTAGAGGGTTAACTATATAATGCCCCAACTAAATCATTTAAAAATATTAAGTCGAAACATAAATAATTGAATCTGAGTACATTAAAATTACAAAATAAATTACTTATTTTACAAGGTACAAGAGCGAAAAGAAACTAATGAAACTAAAACAGATAAAGCAAAACAAGAAAAAAGATTAAAATAGTCTCGTCCGATAATCCAAGCTCAGCCTCGATCATCAGCTTCCACTCGGTCCTTGCTATGATAACCTGTCTATCTGAAGAAGAAAAAGATGAGTGGATTGAGACTACTAAGCCTCAATGAGCTCCTACTATCCTACTATTGGTGACTACACTGGGTAACTGAAACTAATAATTTATATTCTTGTTTTAAACATGAATGCATAATTCATACTCATTAAAGAGTAACATAAACATAAATAAAGGTGTAACACACAATTATTATCTTGGTTCATTTTACATAGACAACCCGGGGTAAGTTAGGCTCATGAGGTCTATCTAGTCGGTCAAATTCCCTATCGAGGGCTAGGACACAACTCCTCGACTCGTCTTGTCGTCATGTGAAATTCCCTTTGTGAATTCAACCAGATTATCCAACTCCTATATCAAGTACTCTCCAGTATCACTAATAGGGGTGTTCGCGGTGCGGTTTGGTTCGGTTGGATTTTAAAAAGTCATCCAAACCAAACCAAACCAAACCAATGCGGTTATGATCGGTTCGGCGGCGGCGGTTTACGGCATAAAAAATTTCTATCATGATCATTTGACACACACATGAACTTGTTACAAAATAACATTACAGTACCAATAAAAGTTGTTTATTCAAAATAACATTATAGTACCTTACAATTTTAAATATCCAAAAAAAGAGATTGAAGTTCCAAAATAACATCACATTATCGATAAAAGTTGTTGATATAAAATAATATTACAATACTAAAGTAATATTACAATACAAAAAATAAGAACGACTTGAAGTTTCATTAATTTGGTGGACTGACTTGATAATTAGACTATGTATATTGGATTTCAATAGAAACTTAAAGGATTTTTAGAGGTATTGGAATATAATATAAACTTAATGCGGTTCTAGCGGTTAACCGCGGCTTTTGCAGTTTTAGCGGTTGGCGGTTTTGCGGTTGGCGGATCAATAAAAAAGTCATCCAAATACATCCAAACCAAATGCGGTTTTTGTGGTTTTCGGTTTGGATTAGTTCGGTTTGCGGTTTTACTTTTGGATTGGTTCGGATACGATCACCCCTAATCACTAGGTGTTAAAGTAACAATTAGTATAATTTTAAGTACATTGATTCAAAAGTATTTGTTTGTGAAAAAGTACGGAAATATAAAAACGGTAAAGAAATGATTGAAATCACAGACATATAAGTTTGCTGGGATTAGATTTCACCAACCCAATCGTGTGTACCATTCGAATCAGTTATACAGGTTTTAGCTATTAATCAATTCTATCACATATTACTCACATACGTGTCTGTGTCCAGAGCACGACGAGAATCCCGTTATACCTATTAACCTTCGATGTCTCAAGTGATCAATCAATACAACGGCTATATTGTATTGCTTAAACTCCGATGTCTCAGACAATTTAACCAACACAATAGCATTAAGTTTTGATATTTAGAGTGAATATTAAATCCAAATCTATGTCTAGAGTTTAGAGTTTTAATAGATGATTGTTCTTAGTTCTTGGATTCAAAAAGCATATGTCTATACCATTTCAAATCTTGAAGTAAAACATGAAATTCAAGAACAACATCAAAAAAAGAAGAATAATCTAAAACCCTATATAACATAGATCAAAATAAATACATACTCATAGATTGATTACACCTAATCCCAACAAAGAGAGATTAGCTACTCATTTTCATGGTAGCTTTTCAAAGATTAAGAAGAAAAGAGATGAACAAACTTATCAATGATGATTTCTCAACTATTGTAGTGAATCCACCTTCAAATCCCCTTGAATCTGGCTCCTGGGTGTCTCTTCTGTGTTTCTGGGCGTGGAAGAATGAATTGGTTCTTAAAAAATGAAGTCTGAGTGCCTTTTATAGTTGACAGAAAAGTGCACGGTCGCTCAGCTACGAAGTGGTCGCTCAGCTACCAAACCTTTCTTCAGGAGGAGGGTTTGCTGACACGTGCCCCACTAAACCTCTAATTCACTCATTTTTGTTTTTGATCGCTCCCAGCTAGCCCTGGTCGCTCCAAGCTACCAAGCTTCAGTTTTAGGTCGCTCCCAGCTAGCCCTGGTCGCTCCAAGCTACCAAGCTTCAGTTTGCAGATTTTGTTTCTTTGGCTTTTCTTCATATTTTTGCACAAAAACCTGTCAAAAGGGTTAGGATTAAGATATACTAAACAAAATTAAATAAAAACAACTATTTACATGATTTTGGGGTTTTTCAAAAGGATATCTTACAAAACAAGTTAATAAGTGTCTTAATTTACTATATGATTTTACTACTTTTTTGCACTTATCACTAGGATCACAACTTAACATTTTATTCATAAAAGTGGTACAAAGGCCATTGAAACATTTCATTCTTAAATATGGCACGAGGCGTATAATCAATTCCATAAGATCAACTAAATTAATTCTAATAATTTTAAATTAATGGATTCCTAATAATGTACATGAATCACTTAATCATGATTTGTTATCCTACCCATGCATATCCCAAACCCATAGAACTTAATCATTACTTAAATAACACCATGTTCTTGTATGATTTCACCAAGGGTTTATGGTTTGTAATCTTTGAGGAACTCCTTACTAATTCATATTGTTCCCAATCATTAAGCATTTGACTTTATAATCCTTAAGTTTATTGAGAATGAAAATTACGTTTAAGGATTGCCATTATTATGTAATAATTATTTGATAACTAAATAGGACTTAAAACGAGTGTTGTTAAGTGTCAAAAAGGTACGAATCCATTCGCAAAGTAACCTCAGATGCAAGGGGATGGGAATGTGTTGAGTCTTTGGTGTTGGCTGCATTTTTGGTAAAATAAACTTTGTAGCAGGATGTGTGATAAGATGCCTCAACATCGTATCACGCTTTTGGTTGTGTGCGCGCGCGTGTTTTAATTATGGAATGATTCGTTTCTCTTTCCTGAATCTTGCATGGCGCCTGTGTATCTGGCTTATTTTGAGGATCATCATTTAATGCTTCAGATCCTGGTCAAGAATACTTTTATGAAGAATCTCTTTAAAGTGTATTTTTGGAAAAAATCTATTTTAATCAATGTGGTCAATGGCTTGGGTCAAACAAATCAAGCCCATGTTTAATTCTGGATCAAGGACTTTTGCTGGAGTATTTAAAAGATTGTGCTAAACCTAATTTAGGAGCAGTTCACGCCGTCATTGTGTTGTCTAGCTTTTCTAGGTTTTTGCGTGTGTATTGTTCTTTGTGAGCCTTCCTTGTGTCTCATTGATGCAAGCTTATGACGTATTGTTTTTGTGTTGTAATCAGGGGCAGAGCCACTTGTGGGCTCAGCAGGGCCATGGCCCGCCCCAAAGTCTCAATATATTTTTTTATAGGTATATATATGTATAATTATTTCTAAAAAGCTATATAATATATATCAAGAATTGCAACATGATAATCAATAACAACAAGTGATCCAGCGGCTGGGAAGTTGTAAGTATGCGCCTCTGTTAATTATAGAGGGGACGAGTTCGATCCCCATAGGTTGTATTTTTTTACCATTACATTAGCAATTATTAATAATTAAGATGACCAAACCAGTACAATACAAATGGTATTTTTTTTTCCATTAAAAAATAGTAATATATTTTTTTCAAAACATATATATTAATTCATATTATAAACAAGATTTTATATAATAAAAATAAATTTACGGCCCTCCCCAAACAATCACTCTAGCTCCGCCACTGGTTGTAATGTGTGTGATCCTCTCATAAGCTTTGAAGTACGGAGTTAGGATTGTGTGTGTTTTAGCACTCCAAGCCTTTAGGTACGAGTGTGTAGTTTTAGGAGTGTGTCTCCAAAAACATTTTGTATTTGTGTTCTGAAATCCTTGCTGTCTGTAAGGTTGTAAGGGAGTGAGATGGGATCTCAGACTTAAGAGTTCCTAGGTTGATGAGTCATTGGTAGTTGCCTAGGTTATGAGTTGTAAACGTGTGTTTGCTGAAGACTTACAACTAGGACTATTATAGTGATATTCCTTCCTGGATTGGTATCCCCCAGACTAGAGCTTGTTTTAAGCGCCGAACTGGGTTAACAAATATCCCGTGTCTTTTACTTGCTTTCAGATATTTGTTTTCTTTATCTTGAGATATACGTGTTAAGAAGCTTATAGCATTATATCGCGCATCACGTTTAGTGCTAAGGTGCTTAGAGCATTGTATCTAGCATTGTGCTTACGTGCCAGGAATTTCAGAATGGAACACGAGTGAGAAAACAGAGGAATAGAGAAGATTGAGTTTGAATCTCAGTACCTTGACAGTTTAGAATCTAAAGAACACATTACTTCCCACTTGCATCTGAGGTTTTCTTAATGAAATGGAGTTACTTCCCACCCTTGGGACATGAAGCACGAACAGCAAAGAGGAGAAAGGAAGTTTGGATTTCTTTCCATGATGATGCTTATAAGAATTAAAATTGATAGTTGATCTTGTATGTGGGTTTCTAGTAAAATAATTTAGGGATTTCAGATGCTGATTTTATTAGTAAAGGGTTTAAGAGAAAAACGAAGCTATTGACACCAACAATAAGCTCCCTTGAGATTTGGTTAAATAAATAGAACAAATACAAGCTTTTTGTTTGGTGGATTGATTTTAAAAAATGGTGGTTTGGGTTATTGTTGTTGTTAGGATAGAGAGAACAAAAGGGGGATGGCAACCGATTTAAAATCTATGATTTAAAAAGTGGTTTTTGTACTAGTGGGATAAATGGTCATTTTCAGCATTCATTTTTTTCTATTGAAAGTAAGTGTGGATTCATTTTTTCTTCATTCCTTCTATTGAATATTGTCTTCATGTTTCAATTTATTAAAGTAATTTTTTCTTTTGTTGGTTCTGACAGTAAGATTAATTTAGCGGAAGTGAGTGGAAGAATGTAATTAATGAGGCAACACACTGTTCTTTTCTCTTTTGTTGCTGCTGTTAATTATGTCTGTTACTTTGTTTCTTATGTGTTTTAACTAATTCCTGATTTGTTTTTTATTTAGGACATGCTACGTAAGTTCTAGGCCAGCTACATTAGTAATACTACTTGAAATGAAATGGGATCAATAAATTGCTAAATATGTGAAGAATCTTTCTAAACTTAAAATTAATATATGAAATGCTCAATTTTATTACACTCTGAAACATTTATTTAATAACCATTGTTAATTTAAATTGCTATGGTAGTATTTCGTTGGACTGCGCATATAGTTTTTTTTTCTTTCGATACGGACTGCATAAGTTTTGCTATTATTATTGGGTATGTCATGGTGCTTGGACTATCTAATTGTATTCATGTTAATTCATTCCATTTTTCCAACTTATTAAAATCGACTACCGTTAATTATTTTAATAAAAAATTGGGTTATAATATGTGTACTACAGATATTATTATTGCTTATAGCACAAATATTATTATTGCTTATAACTCCATATTTTGTGGCAGTGGAGCCACAGCTCGCGATGGAAGCGACATACATTTTAAAACAATTCGATAAAGAAAATATATCAAAACACCTAATCCAAAAATACCTAATACAACATATGTTATTTTCCTACCTAAAGGGGTTTCTAAATCTTCTGTTGGAATTCTTGGACCATCTTGTTGGTGCATTCCCTGAAAGAAAAGAAAAAGAAATTACAAAATGTTATTGATTATTACAAATTCTTATAATTAGTTTTGGATCTAACTCATCCTCATAAGCAGCACTTTTGTTAGAAGCGCGATTGACTCTACCAATATTACTGGACAAAGTCACTGTTGCTGCTTCATCATCTGCTTCACTTTCTGATCCATAGCCAGCCTTTGTGACAAAATCACTCACGTCTTGATGGCTTTGCAAAATTTTCCTAATTCTACGTGAAACACCTATATATAGGTTGTAATCTAATCGAATAATGTCAAAAATCAATCAGCTTAGTGTCTTTGTTGTAATTAAGCAATACAATCCGTTGGCATGCTCAGAGTTTAACAGTTTTAACGTCAATTGTTGGAAAAATATTCTGGAACATGTTCGTTGTAAGTCAAAGAGGTAATTCACTGCTGAGAAATCCAGAAAGCACAATCAATGCAGGATTTTTAAAAAGATCTTTAGGGCATCGAGGATGCACTTGAGATCGCGCAATATCAGCAGCTAATGCGTATTCTTGTATCCATCTGAAGTTGTTTAAGAGGAACAGGTAACTTCCCTCGCGAAAAAACAAAACTTTTTCGGTATCTTCTTTCCGGTAATGGGATCAACACTAGGCTGTGGCTCTGGTTGCTTCCCCTTATTCTTGATGATAACAGGTCTTCTAAACCCCTTATTATTTTATTTTTTTTTGAGAAAAAAAAAACAATTTGCTAGTAATAATCAACATCAAATATAAAAACAAATAACATTACTTACCATTGACATTTGGATTTTTTTTTCCTTGTTTGTCCTCTTTCCTTTCTTCTCCCTTCTATTTTTGTGTCCTGAAACAAAACATGGTTTCCTTTAATTTAAAAAGGAAAATGTTTAAAAATGGTAAAAATATATATTTTTTAAAAACATGGCTGCCCATTCTACTCCCTCTTTCCTTTTTTCTTGAAAAATGTTTTAAAATTAAAAAAACATTTATAAAATAAAAAATATATTGTTTAAAAAAAAATTAAAAATAGTTCATAAAAAAATTTGTAAGCTATTTTCTATAGCACTTAATCTACATATATAGCAGACATACGTGTTAAACAACTTCAGATGGACCTTAGGAAGTTAATGCTTCCATATACTGCTCTTACTCTCAAGGAAGAAACGGAATACTGCTCTTCTTTCTGAATGTTGCTGGTGCTATATATGGGTGTCACGCATCATATTGTCAAAAACAGCCTCTGAACATTACTTGAGGGTTGCAACTACCCACAAGGACCGTTTAATATGACCCTTTAATTTATAATAAAAACAAATTATCTGCACTAATTAATCACCAAGTCACACGTTAATTTCTTATAGATTCTCTAGCACTAGTATACAACATATTAAGTTCTTTAAAATTTATTTTAATATACGTTAATCTGAAAATGTGGTATGAAATTGTATTATACTTTACCTAAAGAGTAACCGATATCAAAAAAACTTCATAATACCAATTCTTCGTCTACAAATCCATTATCAATATAAAATACAAGCATTAGCTTGTATGCCATTGCCAAGTTTGTTAGGCTAATGCTTAGGTGGCACATTGAGTTAGTTAGAAAGAAAGGGTTCTATATATAGAACATTCACCACTTTTACAAGTTAAACTTGCATTATCATAAAAAATGAAAAGACTTAGCTACAATTTTACACGAAATTAGTAGGGATGTAAGCGGATTAAAAAAATCTAATTGAACCGACGATCCAAATTAATCCAAATCGAAAAAAACCAATTTTTATGGTTCGATCAAAAACCGAACCGAACCAATTAAAAACCGATGTGGTTCGGTTCTCGGATTCACTTTTAAAAACCGATGAACAAATCGAACCAAACCTATATATATATATATATATATATATGTAAAACAACTACTCCAAAAAAAAGAAAAAGTATTAGATATACGGATTATAGTGACTATTTGTTCATCTTCACATATTTATGAATATGGGCCCTGCTGCACTTTTGTTGAATTACATATTTATACTAATGAGATTATTGGAAATTGAATTCCAATAAAAAAAAAAATTTATTTAATTGAACTGTGAACTGTCCAATTTCCATTATTCTTTCTCATTAATTATTTTATTAAATTAAACCAATTTAAATATATTGAGATTATTACTAACCAAAAGAAAAGTATAATCAAATTATTTCAAACAAACAATCTTATAAAAAAATTATTTTAAACAAACAGATTGATTTATTTTTTTATAAAATTTTGGTTAGATAAAAAAGGCTGTTAATTGTATCCAAAAAAAATTTTTGACACAGAAAAGGCTCTTAATTAAACCTTTTAACATTAAAATATAATATTCTATATAGTACTAATTTTAGCATGTGTTAAACAACAAACCCAAATCGTCATCAACCATTCAACCCAACCCAAACACAACGTCCTAGTCCAAGATCTTCATCCAAAACAACAACAAACTAAGAGAAAAATTCATCTTCCCTATTGCCATTCATTCTCTTTTTGTCTTTTCCCCCTTTGTTCCTACTTAGATTTTTTTTCCTACAAAACCATTACAGCCTGTGTTGCCTAGGTGCGGGTACGGTACCGGTACTCGATATGGATATTGGTACGGGGTACGGCAATTTTTGAAAAACTAATGAACGTGTATGGTTATAAATTAAGGTACGGATATGTATCCGGTACTGATACGGGTACGTACCCGGTATCGGTACTCTTCCTCAAATGGAGTACCAGTGCATCACAGCGTGTCAGGGACGGATGCACAGAATGGCGGATTCAAGACCTCGGGTTAAGGGGTGCAAACTTTTTCGTCCTGTGGAATTTAAATTTTTTTCTCATAAAAAAGTCTCACATTTTAGCCTTTTAAAATACACAATAGTTTTTCAAAATACGCAATAGTTTAACAATAATGATTAAAACTACATGCATAATAATTATGTAATAACAAAATATGTCATTTTTTTTTATCGAAATTGAAAATAAAATTCGATAATATTTAACTTTTTTTTTTTTTTTATAAAAGAAAGGAAGAAGATATCAATCAACCGTAATGAGTACTCCACTAAATTAATGTTTGTCTATGTATGTCACTTTAAATAGATAGTTGAGATTACGATCATTTCAAAAGAGTTAACTTTTAAATTGGTCTATATATTTAATCATTTATTATCAATTAAATCTTTATAATTTAATAATTTATTATCAATTTAAACCATAAGATATTTTTGAAGAATTAATGAGTAAAGTTTGACAAAGTTAATGATATTTTTAAAATATTTAGAGAATAAAAAACATATTTAAAAGTATTCTTTTTTTTTTGTGGTGTTATATTTAAAAGTATTCTACAAAATTAGGGACAAATTTACTTATTTACTTAAAAATTAAAAATCTTAACCCAAAAAAAAATATCATCAGGTGATACATACTTACTTGCGTCCAAATAACATCATACCGAGAATGGATCCTCTCAATTTTTTCTCCCTCAATTTTTCTCAACTTTCACATCTTAACCATCAATCACTTTTTCTCCATTACTTTTAAAATTAAATATTGCTTTATATTTATAATTCAATGGTCTGTTATCCCACTTTATTTTCTTAATTTTTTTTTCCACTTGAGAGGATTCATTCTCTATCATACCCATGTGTGGTAGAATATTTTATTTTATTTTTTTAAAGGAGAATATTTTATTTTATTCACAAATTGACATCATGTGATGTGTACGTTCCTTGCATTTCTGCATTTTTAAATTTGGGGGGAAATAATTAAAATGATAAATGGAATTTAAAACCAAGTAGTAGTACTATGCAGTAGGGCTGGACATCGGTCGGTCCCGGTCGGATTTCGGGTTCAAAATCCCAATCCGAATCAACCGCCGGTTGGAGAAATACAGTCCATTGCCGTCCGTTTTCATGTTTCGGTTTCGGCGGATTCGGTTTGTCGGATTCGACGGATAAACGGGTGGTTTTTATCGGGTTTAAGAGCAACAAAAAAAAACTTCAACAAATCTAAAAAATAGATACATTCTTATTCATAAATAGCTTTAACACAAGAGAAAGCTTCAACATTTTATTAAAAGGTAGAGAAAGCTTTAACACAAGAGAAAAATCAGGACTACACTTACAAAAATACATAAGATTGTCAAATTCATTCTACTTATCATTTTTTCCGTTGAAACAACTAGAGAAATGGTCCTTGTGATTTCCATGGAGAATAAAAAAAATGATGGTCATTTTGTGTTATGTTATGTGTTGTTGAGAATGGAAGAAAGATTATAGGAGAGAGAAACAGAGGAATTGAACATGGCATCTTGAAAGGGGAAGTAGAGAAAAGAAAGCTTTTGAGAGAGAGAATAGGCATCGGAAAAGTGATGTAGAGTTGTTGTACTGCAGTAATGAGAAATAACAAGAAAAGGTGGAGTATAACATGTGATGTGTCAGATTTGTGGGTCTCAAGAGTACTTATCTGTTCATTTTTTGAAAGTTGAGACTAGACATATACTATTATGGGTCTACTATTAATACTACTATTAAATAAATATTGTACTGCTACTGTATACAATCGGTCGGTTATGGACATCAGTGGGTGTGGATGACCCATCCGAATCCGACCAACCCAAGCCAATGAAAACCGGATTTTTAACCCATTTGACCCGCTTTACCCGTTTGAACCGATCCGAGCACCCGTGGGCCTTTTGGATTGGACGGATTGGGCCGGACGGAGGATTTTTGTCCAGCCCTACTATGCAGCTAGGCTGGGCGCTTGTTGTGAGTAAAAAGCCTTTAATTATGAACCTAAGTCAACGTCAGAACTGCAAAAAGGGGTCACTTCAGTTATTTTCCGTAGTAAAACTAAAAAGCAGTGCCGTGTCGGCTAATGTGAGAGATTTTGGGGTCAGTTTGTAAAATATTTGGGCCAAAAGTGCAAAACTAAAAATTTGGATGGTCAAAATGTCAAAATATAGGATTTAGTAGTGTAATTTTTCGAAGTTCATATGTAGACAGACACACACCCTCACAACAACACACTGGATCGGATCCCATTTCTCTAACTTTTTGGCGGGAAAGGTATGGTGACTTTCAAGTAATATAAGCCATTTGATTAATCAAATGCACTAGATTTAGTCACATATTAATCTTTTATTTTTTAATTAAAAAACACTGTGATGTATCTTTACAAAAGCAAGCTTCCATCCCACGACACATTTTCATCCATCCCGTCAAGTTCTCCACGTCAACAGTAACATCGACTCATCGTCGATCCACCGTCCACCATCGATCGCCGGCAACCGGAAACACACCCTCCACCTTTGAACGGCCGCCGTCTACAACCGTCAACCTCCCCTGCAAGTGTTAACCCTTTGTTTGCTCCCTTTTTCAATTAACTTTTATTCATGATTATTTTGTTTTGGTCCAAAATTTGCTATGAAAAGAAACAAGATGTTTTAAAAAAGTTTTATAAGTTATTTAATTTTTGAGTTATGGAAATGATTAGTTCTTATAATTGCAAAACCCTTAACGCTGCGGCGACCGCTATTTAAAACCTTGATTGTTACAATAATTGGTGAGGGATAGAGCTGGTGTGTGGCTTGCAAGTATTTAATTAATTTTTTATTTTTGTGGCTGGATTTGCACCATGTAAATGTATCTAAAATTGATTTTAATGTGCCTTTCTTGTGTTGTAACAGTAGTATACGTATTAAAATTTACTAAAGTTTGTGTCTTGGATAGGTTGAATGGTTAATAAGTATATACAACAATACATGGTCTTCCACTGTTTGTTTGAAATCCTGTTTAATTGTTTTATGCATTTGTCAGGTTCCTTCATTTGAGTAACTTGATCAAATTAAACATGACATCATTAAATGTTGATTTGAAGCCAAAGGTTGGTATGTCATTTGAGAACTTGGATGGGGCTTATCAATTTTGGCGTGCATATAGTGCTCGAGTCGGGTTTGGAGTTAGAAAACGTTTTGCAAACAAGAATAAGAAAGACGGTACTATATCATCGTGTAGGTTTGTTTGTTCTAAGGAAGGTCTACGAAGATCAGACCAGAGAGATCCTTTTGTTCGCAGGCATAGAGCTGAGACTAGAACGGATTGCAAAGCAAGGATTTCACTTAGATATACAAATGGAAAGTTTGTCATTCATGAATTTGTGGAGGACCATAACCACCCTCTACAATGTCCAGAGACAACTCATATGCTTGCATCACATAGAAAGATTACTGAAGTTCAAGCATATGAGATTGATTTGGCCGAAGACGCGGGATTAAGGCAAAAATCAACATTTCAACTTATGAGCACACATGCAGGGCATAGAGCTAATCTTGGATTTACAGAATCGGATGTAAACAAATACATCAATGCTAAAAGAAAGAAAAGAATGGTACGCAGCGAGGCTGGATGTCTTTTGCAATATTTTCAGCGACAATTGTTAGAGAATCCATCTTTCTTCCATGCATACCAGGTGGATACAGAAGAAAAAATCACAAATGTGTTTTGGTGTGATGCAAATATGGTTTTAGATTATGGTTATTTTGGTGACGTGTTGTCATTGGACACTACCTATTGTACCAATGATTATAATAGACCACTAGCTTTGTTTTCTGGTTTCAACCACTATAGGGGTTCGGTCATTTTTGGTGCAGCACTGGTGTATGACGAGACAATTGAGTCATTTAAATGGTTGTTTGATACATTCTTACAAGCACACAACAACAAAAAACCAAGGACTGTCTTTACTGATCAAGATCCAGCAATGGCTAGAGCACTTGCTGAAGTGATGCCTGAGACTCGCCATGGTTTATGTACTTGGCACTTGATGCAAAATGGAATCAAACGCCTTGGGAACTTGATGAAGGGAGGAAGTTATTTTTTAAGGGATTTCAAGAAATGCATGTATGAATTTGACGATGAAGCAATTTTTGAGAAAGCTTGGACCGACTTGGTCAACGACTATAAACTTCATGATTATAACTGGATCAACTCAATTTATGCTATTAAAAAGAAATGGGCTTCATGTTACATGAAGGAAGCATTCACACTTGGCATGAGAAGTACCCAAGTTAGTGAAAGTTTGAATGCTCACTTTAAATCTTGTATGAAACCGAATTTGGATATCACACAATTCTTCAAACACTTTGAACAAGTTGTTGAAGAGAAGAGAGCAAAGGAATTGAGCTGTGAGTATGAGTCCTCACATAAGCTTGCTAGGTTAATATATGAGTCGTCACCAATACTCATACAAATGGGAAAAATATACACACACACACACACACACACACACACACACACACACACTGTATTTGAATTGTTTCAAAATGAGTTTAAATTGTTTTTAGCATTATCGATATCAAAGAGAAATGAGTCTCACTCTTTATGTGAATATGTTATCACTAATGTCAACCATGAAGGATCTTGGAGAGTCTCATTTGATCGTGCTTCAACCTCAATTACTTGTAGTTGTAAAAAGTTTGATACATTTGGCATAATTTGTTCACACGCATTGAAAGTGTTTGAAGCGAATGATGTTAAGGCTGTTCCTGAGAAGTATATTTTAAGAAGGTGGACAAAGGAAGGTCGTTGTGGCATTGTGAAAGGTTTTAGGGGAAATGAGGTTGAAGGGGATCCGAAGTTATCTAGAACACGGATGTTTAAACAAGTTGTCTCTAAGTTCATTAGAGCGGCAGTAGATGCATCATATAGTGAAGAATGCCTTGAGATTGTTGATAATAGTGTAGATGACATGTGTGCAAAAATAATTGAATTTTGCTTACAAGACAAAGATAATGATTGTCATATCAATGATAACTCGACATTTGTTAGTTCTGATGTTATGCAACCAAATGGTTTTAAGATACGGCCTTGCAAAAAAGGACCACAAAGGCGACCTAAGAGTTGGTTTGAGCGTCAATCTAAACGAGGAAAAAGAGTTCAAACTCAAAGAGCTCCATACAAGGGACCACACAATCAAGTATCTGAGGTATATAAACTCAAAGACCTTGTAGATCACTTGTTTTTAATTTGTCATGTACTTTCAGTTATTTTATATTTACATAATCATTTTAGGCCAAGGAATTACCAACTCAATTGCTCGATGGAGTATCCTGTTCGGCACCTCCAACCTATGAGGCCCCACAAACACAAGATGGTAATTTCATATCTTTTTTTAAAAGGAACTATCCTTACTTTTATACTTATCATGTTCTGTTAATTATTTTTTGTTATTATGCAGACCCCCCTTAATGATGCAGATATTGGAAGAATTGGAGATATTGGTGTTGATCTTCTGTAACTTCATGCTCATAATGTAGAAGATTTTTGGAGCAGATTTTTTGTAACTTTATGCCAAAAAATTGTAGAAGAATTGGATATAATGTAGAAGATTTTTTTGGAGCATAATTGGAGTTATTGCAGCTGTAGTTTTTGATTTATATATAAGATACAAGCTGTAGTTATTTTGGTTGTAGTATATATGTTATACCTAGTATTGCCTCAAGCATACAAGCTGTAGTTATTTTGGTTGTAGTATATATGTTATACCTAGTATTGCCTCAAGCATAACTATTTGTCAGCTGCTTTTGTTCTGTTATGTATTTTGATCACAATACTTATAAGTATTGTCTTTGCCTTTGTGCATTAGTTCACTTTGTATTTTGATCACAATACTTTTGGTACATCAATGAACCAATATTTTACTATCTTTAATTAAATGGACAAAGAATGATTGTAATGAAACAAAGAATGTCAATTCTTTATGTTCTAAAATAGTTACAAACTAATATCAAAAGAATGTATTTTTCAGTAGAACTACACTTCATAATATACAATATGTCCTAATACTACTTAATGAAACTTCTATCAGTTTCATATGATAAGCCTCAAATTTGGCCTCTAAGCTTTGTCTTTCTTTCATGTCTAATAATACCTCTGCAATCAACTTAAGTTTTCATATCTCCTTTAAATCCAATTCCAAAGAGTCTTGACTTTGTGCTATGTGTTTCCAGTACATATATTGCACTTATTATACAACAACTACCAAAACAATGAAATTTATATCCAAAAAAAATACAATGAAATGCTTGATTCTTTCCAACATTAAATTCACAGCAACCATGAACCAAATCAACATATGACTACACAATAATAGCATTCTAAACACAATTTAGAACAAATTTCAAGTAATAAAACAGAATCAGAGATGTAAACTGACCCAAACTGATTTTGGAATTTGTGGTTGAAACAATGGTTTCTACTCTTTTGATTGTTCCCAAATCCATTATTCAATTCTTTGGAACAAGGATAGTTCAAAGAAGAAGAAAAAGAAAGCACTAGACTGTAGATCGGCGGCGGCGCGAAGGATATGGCGACAGCAGTGCAGGGCAACGGCGGTGCAGGGTGACGGCAGTGCAGAGCGGCGCAGTTAAGGGTGGGCAGTGGAGTTCGGTGGCGGCCGGTCAAGGTTGGAGGTGTGTTCGGTGACGGCGCAGTGGAGTTTTAAACAATCTCTGGATAGAATTATATTTTTAATATTTATTTTTTAAAAAATTAAGTAAAAAGACACG
Source organism: Trifolium fragiferum (assembly GCA_954870985.1). Classification (NCBI taxonomy): domain Eukaryota; kingdom Viridiplantae; phylum Streptophyta; class Magnoliopsida; order Fabales; family Fabaceae; genus Trifolium; species Trifolium fragiferum. The sequence goes on along the minus strand of OX940790.1, from coordinate 1,200,910 downwards.
TGGCATATTATAGTTGTTGGATATGCCTTAAAATCTCGGTCACAAGAAGTCAGAAAATTTCTGGAAATCTGTCTGCGGCGCTGCGCGCAGGTCTCTGGCGCTGTGCGCCGGGAACCGGGAAGGACCTAGAAAGTGGTTTTGGCTCTGTTTGCTGCGCCGTGCGCGGGCGCGTGAAGTCTTGGAGATTTGCTTGGAAAATATATTTTCTTGGAGGATATTCTGACTTGGATTTTTTTTGTTTTAAAATAGATTGTGTTTGTTTTTAAATAGGATATATTTAAAACAATATGAGATTTGGTTTTATTTTAAAAGATTATCTTTTAAAATAAGTAGGCATATATTTTTCTATAAATAGGAATTGTCTTGTTCATAGAAAAATTGAGTTGAGGGAACAAGGGTTTGTCGTCAAGGGCAAAAGGTTGTTGTTTCTCCTTGGGTAGACTAGGTCAAGTGAGTCTCTTGGTCACGGGAAGAGATTCGGGATTTGGGTAGAATTAGGGTTGCTAATTCCTTGTACCCAATTGTGGAAATTTCTTGTAAAGTGATACTGATTGATTCTAGTAGAACGGAGGGCTGCTCTCTCCCCCAGATTAGGTTCATTAACACCGAACTGGGTAAACAAAGATTGTGTCTCTCTCTTGCTTTTGATTTGTCTACTTGTTCACGGATTATTATTTTCATCGTCTCTATATACTCTTTGATTTGGTTGCTTGATTAAATTGCTCCACACATCAAGTTCTTTTATTGGTGTGAGTTTTTCGTCGAATTCGCAACAATTGGCGCCCACCGTGGGGCAAGGATCAATCGTGATAATCAAGTACCATGGGTTCGAAGTTTGATATTGAGAAGTTCACCGGGACTAACGACTTCGGGTTGTGGAAGGTGAAGATGAGGGCTATTCTAGTCCATAACAAGTGTGTTGAGGCCTTGAAGGGTGCACGGATGCCGGCGGGTCTTTCCGATGAGGAGAAGGCTGATTTGAATGAAAGAGCGGTTAGTGTTATTACCTTGTGCCTCGGAGACAATGTGTTGAGAGAAGTCGCAAAGGAGACCAACGCTGCGGCGATGTGGGCTAATCTTGAATCATTGTATATGACCAAGTTGGCGGCACATCAGCAGTTTCTGAAACAGAAGCTCTACTTTTATCGAATGGTGGAATCGAAGTCCATGACGGAACAACTGGCTGAATTTAACAAGATCATTGATGATTTAGCCAACGTTGATGTGAACCTAGAAGATGGAGACAAAGCTTTACGCCTCCTGTGTACGCTACCTAAGTCCTATGAAAGTTTCAAGGATAATATGCTCTACGGTAGGGAGAGCCCTGTTACCTTGGAGGAAATTCAATCGGCCTTACGGACGAAAGAGCTATCTAAGTTTAAAAACTTGAAGGTGGGAGATGATGCGGATGCCTTAAACGTTTCAAGTGGAAGAGGTGGAGGTAGAGGTGGGAAGGCTAAGTCTAAGGTCAGTGATAGGTGGGCTTGTTACCACTGTCAAAAGAGGGGTCACTACAAACGGGATTGTCCGGAATTGAAGGGCAATGGTAATTCTGCGCATGTTGTTGAAGGCTCATCGAAGTATGAGGGTTATGAGCATGGAGAGGCACTAGTAGTGTCAGCTGGTGATGCTTGTGACAGTGGAGAGTCATGGGATTTCGGGTTGGGTGTTTCAGAGGGGTTGGTGGAGAGGTCTTGCTTATCACAAGGGGATGGTTGGTGTACTTTGGTGGAATCTCAGTTTGAGGTGAAGTCTCCTAATAGTGGGAGGTATTCAACATTGACTCTCGGATATCTAATCGGAGATAGGGAGGAGAGTGGTTGTGTTGAGCCAAAGGGGAACCATGGAGGCCTTGTGGGAAAAGTTTCAATTGTGTCTGAAGAAGCGCAAGACCTTGAGAGGATCTTCAGGGAGGCAATTGAAAGCAACCTTGATCAAACTGTGAAACTTGAGAGGATCTTCGGTATGGTGAGTTAGAGCTGAGACATATTCATGCTGGTGTTCGCCGGAAGGCCAAATACCAAGCTTCCCAGATACTTTTAGGGATTATATCTATAACTTTGCTGATAGTTGGGTAAAATTGTGTCTCTAATTAGTAATACTAATATTCCCTATTTGTCTATTTAAGCATTAAAACTAATTAATTTGTTTAAATGCAGGTTATCAATTGCATTGGTGACGCTGTTTAAGGGTGGCAATCTGTATGATCAATGCAATTGGTGCCACTACCTAACGTGTGTCCCAAGTTCCAAATGGGACTGCAGCTATGAAGATTAAAGTGGTGTTATAGTATTTTTATTTCAGTTGAACATGAATCGAGTGAATCGAGTGGCTGACATACTACTGCACTATTATTGCTGATAGTTGGGCAATCTGTATGATCAAGAATTAGTGAAGATTAATGTGCTCTACTCTCATTAGCCAAGCCGCCACTCAAATGTGAACATACTACATAGCAGAGAAAATAGAATGCAATGCATTTTTTGCCTGAGCATTTGAGACCTATGTCCTTCAATTGATTTATGTTTGTTGAATGTCAAATAAATTTTTGGTGTGTTGCAAAATAATTTGCTTGAAACTATGGTGATATCTGAACATTATTTTTGTTAATACTTTACGCATAAATTATATACTAATGAGATTATTAACAACCATATTATAAAAAGATTCGCAAGCCATCGTGAGTGTGTGAAAGGTGGATTTTCAACTGTAAACATCAAAGATGAGGTTGATTTTTTTTTAATTTTTTTTTTATAATGATGATGTTGATTTATTGTTGTAAGTATTTGTGTTTTTTCAGCGCTTGTTTTTTCTTTTTCATTAGTTTTCTAGTTTATATGTAAAAGGGTATTCGGTAATCCTGAGTCCAGCTTGAAGTTGGAAAATTTGATCAAGAATCGTTCTCATAAAAAATCAAACTTGGATTCTCTCGAACACTTCGTCTTATGGAGAGCTTATTAACCACTTGTGATCAATTTCTTGATTATAAGTGTCTATTATAGTGTTCAGGTGTTATGATTTAATTGATTTTATGTTTCTTAAATGTCGGGAAATTTTTTGGTGTGTTGTAAAATAATTTGCTTGAAACCATGGTGAATGGTCATATCTAATTTTTTTGTCACCACCAATATCTGGATCATTGGATCGCCTAATCTTATTTGGGGATCACTTTTGACATCAAGTATTCATCTAATTTTCTTTTTTTGAACTCCTTATTCCTTCTAAGTAAACCCAAAGCATCTTCATATTCGGTAACAAAAGTATAAATTTGCTCAGTTTACTTTTTAAATGGATTTCGAATGTCAATTGAATATTGTCCCCATTTCCTATGTCGAAGACCTTTGTATTTGCTTGTGGAAAATATTTTCCACTTTCCCTCTTTGAGATGAAGTTGTTTAACTTTTTTCTTACTTTACATCACAAACTCATGCACAAATTTCTTTGATAATGACTTTGATCCGATAGCCCGAAAAACTAATTATCACTTCAAATTGAAAAAGTTTGAATTGCGGCCACTGATCCTAATGAAACAAAGAGTTCATGTGATAAACGAGTTTTTCGAACTATTGGCTCAAAGCCAGTATCTAAGAGCTTTGCACAAGTTTGTGATGCCAGATAATTAAGGTAAAAGTTAGACACATTATCAAAACGGGTGAAAGTTGAAACTGTTTTCCACAAGAAAATAGATAAGTGTCTGACATATAAAAAGTGTGCAATATTCAGTTCAGATTTAAAATCCATTTGAAAAAGAAAAAAAAAGCATATTGGTACTTATGATACCAAATATAAAGTTGTTTTTTATTTTCTTAGAAAGGAGTTTTAGGAAGAAAAAAAATTATATAAATCTATTAACGAGATACCCATAGTCAAACCAAAAAGTAGACATAAAGTAAAAAAAAAAAAATGTGAGAACAAAAAAGCTATTTACAAGAGATCCAAAGTCAAACCAAAGAAAATAGACGTCAGAACAAAAAATACTATTCATGAGAGACGTGACGTCAGAACAAAAAATACTATTCATGAGAGACGTAAAGTCAAACATCATGCTAAATGAAAATAATTGTAATATAGTATGTGGGTGTACATACATTAAATTAACTATTTAATCTTTTATTTGACCTCACAGTATATATATATATATATATGTGTGTGTGTGTGTGTGTGTGTGTGTGTGTGTGTGTATTAGATATCCTTGAAAGTAATATTTACATTTTATGGCTTTAATTCTCTTTCTAGTTCTTAGTTTGTGCACAACATGTTGCAAAGCCAATACAAGAAGCAAAATTCTACCAAGCAATGATTTTGAATGTGTTGACATCTATAAGCAACCCGCTTTACAACATCCATTGTTAAAAAACCACAAAATTCAGGTATAATAGTTGAACATTTATAAGATTGATCATCTTACTTTATTGTCACATGGAAACTAATTGTTATTTAATGAAGTAGGAGATGATGATATATAATTTTAAGCAATGATTTATTATTCAATAAGACTTCTAACCTCAAACTTTATTCAAGATTAATTTAGGTTTAATTACAATTTTGATTTTATTTTTATTCACTCACGAAATTGGTCCTCTTATTATAAAATCATTCAGTTTTGATCTCCATCAAATTTTTATACTTAAAAATAGTAATTTGATATATTTTAAATGACATAGAATATGATGTGATGATAATGAATTATCCAAGTGGATTAATTATTTTATTTCATTAATTAAATTATAAATATGAATAATTTGTGCAATTGAATTTGATGTTCTTAACGACTTTTCTTGTAATTTCATGGTTTTTGATCATTCAGTATCATCATATTATTGTATATCATATCATTTAAAATATGTTAAAATTAAACGTCATTTTTAAGTAAAAAAAATCTAATATGGAGTGACCAAAAGTGAGTGATTTTAAAATAGAAGGGCCAATTTCATGAAAGAGAAAAAAATTAAGGGACCAAAACTATAATTAAGTCATTAATTTATTCATTTGTAAGAAAATTTTCAACCTCAATTGTATAATTAATTCATTGAAACTTTTTGTATGTTCTCTTCTTTGCAACATGTGTAGCTTTACCCAACTTTTGCAAAGAACATCACGCGAAGTAGATCAACCTATGGTAAGACAAAGGACGAATGTTCAGAGAGAAAAGTACCTATCTACAACAAGAGACATCAAATAATTACCAATTCGTCTTCAAAATTACAAATTGATGATTTTCATCAATATTCCCAAAGTGCTCCTGGCCGTCATGTAAGTGCATATATTTAATGTTGTCCACAAATTTTAGTTCAATCAATAAAAATGTCAAAATTGTTAAATCAAACACTAAGATCGGGGTTTAAATCCCGACTTTTCACTTGTGTGTGTTAGTTTTTAATGTTATTATCATTTTGTCTATTTACAAAAAAAAAATTATTGTTATTTTTTACCCTTAAACCCCAAAGGATAATTTTTCAAACAAACTCACATCACTCGTATTAATAGCATAATACAAAAGACAAAACAGTCTACAAATATGACAAAATCAAAGTGAGGATAATGTTGATGATTTTGTGTTTTCTAGACTATTACCCTTGATACAACGCACAACACGATATTCCATGGAGCATATGCGGGCATATCCGGGTATGGTCTATCACTTGACGTAAATCAATATAGCATATCTTCAATTTGGATTGAGAGTGGACCACCAACGGAACTTAATAGCATAACAATTGGAGTCGCGGTAAGTTGCTTTTCATTACATTTATGCTGAATTTTACTTCTTCCAATATCATGACACTACTTTCTTATAGAGAGCAAGTGAGAGAGGGAATATTCATTCCTTAAACGATTTGGTTCGCCAATGTATTGACGATTTCATATTTTTGTATTTTTGCGTGTATAAAATTTCCTTTTAATATTCTACGAATAATGAAAGCTCCTTTTAAAAATATACTATTCACATCAATTTTTTGATGCACAAGGTTTTTCCAAGATTATATGGAGACAGTCAACTACGACTAACTAGTCGGTGGACGGTAAGAGTATAAATTTAATGCATTATTTAATTTATACGTGGTGGGAAACACAATGTTATTGTGCGCTCAAGCTCAATTTGATTTAAACATGCAGGTCGATGGCTACAAAACAACTGGATATTTCAATCATCTTTGTTCAGGTTTCGTGCAAGTCAATCATAACATAAGTCTTGGATCTATTGTCTCACCCCTTAATTCTATCGGATCAACCAAAAAAGTTGCTTCTTTTATCAAAATAAAGCAGGTACAATTTTGATTATGAATTTATAAATATTATATAGTATAGTATATATTTACAAACCATTACACCAAAATTAAAATTGTTTATAAAGATTATTTTCTATTTAATAATATTTGATTAAAGACATTTATTAAGTAATCATTTTTTTGAATTGTCAAAATAAAAGTAATCATTTTTTGAATGGTTCAAAAAAAAAAAGTAACCACTTATGGAAATTTCTTTAAAAAAGTAATCATATAATAATTTAAAAGAGTGATAATTAAATAGACATTCTAATTAAAATATTTACAAATCATTATGAGTTAAAGTTTTTCTCTTTTCTAATTAATTTTAGCGTAATTGATTAATCTTTTTTATTTTCTTAAATGTTTATATATAGGATCGATCTACAGGTCATTGGTGGTTAATTGTTCAACTTGAATCAATATATGTTGGATATTGGCCAAAAGAATTATTCACTCATTTAAGCACAGGAGCATCAAAAATTAGATTTGGAGGTCAAACATATGCTCCACCTAATAAGGATAGTCCCCCAATGGGTAGTGGAAGATTCCCAAGAGAAAAATTCAGAAACTCGGCTTTCATGCAAGATCTTGAGATTATTGATTCAGAATATAATGAAGTTGACGTAACAGATAGATATATGAAACCATTTACAGATACTAATTCAGAATGTTTTGACTTGGCATACGATGGCTATCAAGGTCCTAAGTATAAGCAAGCTTTTCTTTATGGTGGGCTTGGTGGACCAAATTGTGGTATTTGATTGTAGTGACAAGTTTATCTAATAAGAACTTAAATGAATTTTTAGTCCTCTATTTTAAGAAGTTGAAATTTTAAGTCCACCAATTTTAAAACCTAACTTTTTGCTCCTTTATTTTAGACTATGTTTGAATTGATGGAATATGATGGAATGAAATGAGAAGGTAATGGAATAAATTAATGTTCCATTGTTTGGATTATAAAAATAACAATAGAATGAAATGAGATATGATGGAATGAATTTCATCCCACACTACCACTTTACTCTCAATTTTGTTCCATCCAATTTGAGAGATAAATGATGTAATGTAAATTTTTTTACATTCTATAAAAAATTATCCAAACAATGGAATGATATATTTATTCCATTCCGCTCCGTTCTACTCAACTTCATTCTATTATATTCCATCAATCCAAATAGAATCTTAGCTTTTTAAAAAAAATTAGGGTTTGTTTGAAACAATTTTGGTTTGAACAAAACTTACAAATAATACCTTAAGGAATCAAACAGACCCTTAGTCCCCCATTTTAAATTGGTGTTATTTTTGCTTGTGTCAAATTCATTAACAACGCGACCTTGTATATTTGGTCAAAACATTATCCGTGCCATTAATTTTTCTTTTATTTTAATAATTAAATTTGAAAATATTAAAATAAATATTGTAATATAATTTGAAATAATTGAGTAATGACTAATTGGGACCATAAATTTCCAAATCAGAATCAATCTCTCCTTTAATCTTCATCTTTTCATCATTCTCTTCGGTCTCCCATCTCATTAGAGTTTAAAGAAGAGAACCTGCATAATAGATAACTAGTAAAGAAATAAACTTTCAATTACACAAATGAAGAAAATACCTAAAAGGAAACTAGGGAACATGTAAAGCTCAGGTGTTGAGTTTGTTAGGAAATTATAAAGGGAAAATTTTGAAGGAGGTAAAGATGAAAATGATAAAGTGGAAGAGAGTAATAGAAAGGAATGGGGAAAAAATAAATCGGCAGAGGGTAAAATAAGAATAAGAAGCATGCTCTAAAGGGGGTGTTTTGGTGCTCTGGTGGGTGAGGAATGAAAAGATTTTTAGGAGAAAAGTAGTAGGGTCGGATGAGAATTTTTGTTAGGATCAAAGTCGTCTTTTTGAAATGACTTTTGTCCAAAAGGACCACTTCACCGTGTTTATTTTATGAATGGCGTGTTGAGCCTTTTGATTGTATAATTTGTTAGCTTTGTGTTGAGCATTATCTTTACTTCTTCCTACCAGTGTGGATAAAGTAGAGTACCTCTTATACTTGTTCCAATTATATATATATATATAGAAACTTTCAAGTGAGATGAATTTTAAAATGAGAGAGTTAAATCATAACCGTTGGATTAATTCTTACCAATGTCTAATTTTTATAACCGTAGGTACCTTTCATCTTCTCTGACTTTTCATTTCATTATGAAAACAAAAAATTATGCATTTTTTTATGATGCGGTCGCCATTTTCACAATTTTAAGACGTATAAATAAGTGTATTATAATTCGAACCCTAGTCCTTGTCAATTAAACCATATTCACAAGGAATGTATGATGCAATCTTTTGAGCAAAATTACTTTGCAATTGTAATTATGATAAATGTTCTTTTTGTCAAATCTTAATTGTTGAACTTATGATAAACTTAGCAACACTGACCTGGTAAAGGCAGGTTTGCAGAAGAGGAGTAAGGCCCATATTTCACACAACCTTGACTTGAAAGAAATATTAAAGTGGGAAACTCTTACCTTTTACCCCTATATTTATACTTCACCCCTATAAATTATAAAAGTTCCACTATTATCCTTTTATCAGTTCTCTTTTTCGATAGTCAAAATTGTAAATTCAAAAAGATATTTTAGTTTTCAAATGCTACATGACGTCTCATTCATATATTTACAAGTGCATACATATATACTCCAAAACATTTTCTTCATACTCATAACAACAACAATATCTACTAATATACATCAATGTCTCCATACCATACATTGACACCCATTTTCCACAATATCTCTAAATACGTGTCTACATATTAACAATAGTCAAATTGATGATTTCTAAAAATTATAAAATTTAAACTCAAAGGTTGAAGTGTCCAACAACATCCTAAAAACTACTCCCTCCGTCCCTTATTATAAGCACCCTTACAAAGATTTTATTTGTCCCTAAATATAAGTTCCTTTTCAATTCCCTAGACACATTTATTATTACTTTTCCAAACATAATCTCACTTTGCATTGAAATACGTAAAGTCAACTACAAATACATCTTTTCACCAAGGACAATTTAGTAATTGTAATATTCAAAAAGTATACATTAATTACACTATCAACTTTTCTTAATAAGCGTGAAATTTCTCTTGGGGGGCTTATATATAGGGACGGAGGGAGTATAATTTATTGTTAACCGGACAACTTAAAATAAACTTTCGGAAATGAGAATTGAAATCAAAAAGGTTTTGTAGAGTTTTCGACAAACATTATATATATAGGAAAGTTTCAAGTGAGAGGACTTCTTAAAATGAGAGATGAAAGAGTGTAATATTAACCATTAGATTAGAATGAACAATCAAAATTAAATCCCTTAGTTAAAATTGCACGTCATTTTTTTGTTTTGTTTCTTTCGTTCTCCCCTCTCTTTGGCTTACCGTTTGGTCATTTAATTTATAATAAAAACTAATTATCTGCACTAATATTTCTTATAGATTCTCTAGCACTAGTAGAGTAGACAACATATTAAGTTCTTTAAAATTTAAATTTATTTTAATATACGTTAATCTAAAGAGCAATGCTAGGTGGCACGACGGCCAATTCGTGGGAAATGCACGACATACACATGTGCGCTACTCTAAGCATGTTTTTGTATACTTTTTCTAACTCAATGATTTTGTATATTTATTATATATAGCATATATTGTTATATTATACTAATATATATGAGATATTAGTACTGTGTAAATTATAATGGTTTTGTATTCAATAAGATTTTTCAAAAATATTTAAATTAAAAAATTTATATTAGTTTAGTTCGGTTGGTAGAAATATCATATTGCAATTGCTAGGCCGAACGTCGTGACTCGAGTTCGAACTCGAAATCTCACAGTTGTGTGTGAGTTTAATTTCAGTAGATTATCACTTCATTTAAAAAAAAAAATCATATTGCAGAATTTAGTTCCATAACTGAAATTTAGTTCCATAACATAATAGTACAATTCTTATGTTTCTTCAAATTTAGTTCCGTAACATCTAGCATTTTCCAAAATTTATTTAACCTTATTATAATTTTTTTGTCATAGATGAAGTGACAATCCACTGAAATTAAACTCACATAATTATAAAATTTCGAGTTCGAATTCGAGTTACGGCGTCCATCCTAATAATTTCGATAATATTTATATCAGTTGCATTAGGATTTATGGGACTTGACCTTATTATAATCACAATTATAATGTCCTATATATATATATATATCAAGACAAAGTGTTACAAACGGTGGTTTTTCTGAATTAAATTAAATTAACATGTTTACGCAAAAAAAAAAAAAAATTAAGAAAAGGAGTAATTATATGGTTATCACGTGGTCGTGTGCTTTCGACGACATAAGTATGTCGTGCTATTAAGTATTTTCCTAATCGAGCCTAAATATGTGATATGACATTGTATTATTGTTATTATACTTTACCTAAAGAGTAACCGATATCCAAAAAAACTTCATAATACCAATTCTTCGTCTACAAACCCATTATCAATATAAAATACAAGCATTAGCTTGTATGCCAAGTTTGTTAGGCTAATGCTTAGGTGGCACATTGAGTTAGTTAGAAAGAAAGAGTTATATATATATAGAACATTCACCACTTTTACGAGTTAAACTTGCATTATCATAAAAAATGAAAAGACTTAGCTACAATTTTACACAAAATTAGGGCATAATTATGTTGTTTTGGTTTTGTTCAATTTCACCTTATTTTGTGTCTTAGCTGTGGGGGAGACAGACAATGTGGATTGAGTCAATCCCTGATGTTATTTCTGTACAGGCCCATTCTAAATAAAATCTTTCATATTTTGTTTTGGTTTCAAAAATAAATAAAACAATGGGAAATCATATTGCTTGTTTAGTTTTTATTTTTATTTTTTTGTTTATAAAGAGGGCTAAAAGCCCAAGGAGAAGGATGCTTGTTATTTTTAGATATACGAAATGACAAACCGTTGGGAACTAGCACACATGAAGAAATTGGAGTTAGAATTCCGATCATGGCATCCGACACCAGCAATTTCAGCATTTCTTTCAATTGAACTAAAATTTATGGACTGCTTGTTTATAGTAGTTTTTAAACCGTCAATATTTTACTCCAGCAGATTAGTATTTTTAATATGATTAGTACGGCTAAAACCGAACTTAGTACAGTAAAGCATTATAAAAAAATGTTTTACATAGTTTCTCTTGCAAGTAATTGAAAGTTTATATCATATAGATCATCAATGCTAAATTTCACAAAAATCTAAAATCGTATGATATGTTATTAAGACAGATCAAGATTAACGGTATCAAAATCAAGATTAACAGTATTCAATAAAAATGCATAAACCGTTAATTTTGATCATTTATGAGTTACTAGGAAATGAATAAACTTTCAATTACCCAAATGAAGGGAAGTGAAAAAGCCTAAAAGAGCACTAGGGAATATGTAAAGATTGCAAGTTAGAGAAAGAAAGGTTTGGTGTTGAGTTTGTTTGGAAATTATAAGGGAAAATTTCAAAGGAGGTAAAGATGAAGATGAGAAAGTGGAAGAGTGAGAGAAAGGAATGGTGTAACTCGTTTATGCTTCTTTTTTTTAGTTGCGTTGTTCGGCACGTTCATGCAATAATGAAGATGACAATGTGTATTGTATGTTCTATGTAGTGGTCTTACTAGTGTGGTAGTATGGTGAACTGTACGGGATATCGAATTAGGATGAGAGAACGAAAAATTGAAGATTGAACAAGAAAGGATGAATTTTAATTTGTGAATTTATTTTAGGATGAATATTGTATAATGTGAAATTAGTCTCGTTAAAAATATAACTAAATATTAAAGTTGATAAATTTGATTAAAAATATTTTTGTTTATAATTAAAAAATTTATATATTAGTTATTTAAATTTTTGATCAGCAAAATTTTATTCCCCGTGTATAATATGTAGTTAGTTTAAAATTTTCTCGACAACATTTTGTCCTGTGTATAACAAAAAATTCATATTTAATTCATTCATCTGTATAACAAAAAAAAAATCTTTTGCAAGAGAAATTTCAATAATGTATTAAACATGTGACCATAGAAAAATTTCAAACTTTTGAAGCACAAAAAATATAAAATTCATATTTAATTCATTCCTTTTCAAAATAAGTTAACTTTTTGTCAGAGAGATTTCTATAATGTACTAGACATAGTTGCAGAATTTTTTTTTGAAATTTTGAATTATATACATGAGTTGATTTAAAAATATAGGCCATAAGTTGTGACGAAAAATATTTGGGGTTATGAAAAAATGGGTAATATATGAGTAAAAATATAGGTCCACATAAAAATTATAAAATAATAGGCATGAAAATTAATATATGAGTAGAAACATAGATCTCCACAAAAATTATAAAAAAAATAGGTATGTGCATATGAGAAGAAATATAGGTCCTTGTGAAAATAACAAAAAATTAGGTCATCGTATTAATATATAAATATAAACATAAGTCTCGTATAAATTATCAAAAAATAGATTAATATATGAGTTAAAATATAAGTCTCGTAGAAACCATAGAAAATTAGGTCATCATATTAATATGAGTATAAATATAGGTCACAAAAAAAATTAGGTCATCGTATTAACATATAAGTATAAATATAGGTCTTGTAGAAGTTATAAAAAAAAAGGCTAAACTATAAATTTGGTTCCTTACATTTATTTTAGGATTCAATTTGGTCCCTTATGTTTAAAAAGTTTCAATTTGGTCCCTTACGTTTATTTTAGGTTTCAATTTGGTCCCTTCCGTCAGTTTTTGCACATGTGGCAGACGGTTTGCTTACGTGGCAGACGGTTTGCACACGTGGATTGACACGTGGACACCTGGACATGTTGACACGTGTCCAATTGAAACAGTGGAATAGTGAAATCTGACGGAAAGGACCAACTAATGCAAACGTTGATAACGTAAGGGACCAAATTGAAACTTTTTAAACGTAAGGGACCAAATTGAAACCTAAAATAAACGTAAGGGACCAAATATGTAGTTTAGCCAAAAAAAAAGACAACATTATTGATATATATGAGTAAAAATATAGGTCTCATATAAATAGTAGAATTAAAACATAAAAAACAATGTGCAATAGAATATATTGATTATAATAATATTATTTTATTATGATTTAATATGAAAAGACAATAATTAATAATTAAAAGACCAATATAACCCTTAATTTGTTGAAGTGTAAAAAAAGTGAAAGGTTATTTTAGTCATTCCATTAGTATCTTTTCTAAATTTATATGATTCAAAGAATTAATCATTGTGTATTTATTTATTAAATTAGTGTCCCCGGGACACTTGTTAAGCATACTAAAAATGAAAATTAAAGAAAAAGGGTTAGCGGGGCAACTTGTTGCCTATTTGCCTTCCATTAAAGTGTAATTATTATATTCATATATATATATATATATATATATATATATATATATATATATATATATATATATATATATATAAAATTTATTATCGTAAGAAAAAGTTAATGCTGAAAAAGATAATTTTTTATACTTTTGAGACATTGAATGCAAGAATTTCAAGATGAAACTTCCTTATTAGTATGCTTAACAAGTGCCCCGGGGTACTGTTTAGCATTTTCCTATTTATAAATATCTTAAAATTTTAATTTTTGAAACAAAATAAAAAGAGTAAAATATATTTTCAGTCCCTACTTTTATAACGAGTTTTGATTTTCGTCCCTGTAAAATAAAATTATTTGTTTTCATCCCTACAATTTTTTATTTTTTTTAGTCCCCAATGAATTAAATTTTGACATTTTAATGTCAATATTATTACATTTTTATGTTCAAAATGATCTATATTATGTTAAACATATATAAGTTCATAGTATGTAAAATAAAAATGTAAAAACATATCAAAATTTTGTTTGTTAGGGACTAAAAACAAAAGAAATTTTTTTGTAGGCATGAAAACAAATAATTTTATTTTACAGGGATAAAAATCAAAACTCGATATAAAAATAGGAACTGAAAACATATTTGACATGGATAATATTTTGGCCAACTTTATAATGTCTTGTCATCAATGAACTTGACACATGGACAAAAATAGCCCCAAATTGTAGTGGAGGACTAATGTTTTTCAAAAAATTAAAATAGGGGACCAAAAATAATTTTTTAATATGTGTACTAAAACTCTAAAAATTTTAAAATAGAGCGACCAAAAATTCATTTAACCTTTAATAAAATTGTTATTCGTCGTTAATATTGATTGCGATACATTTTTCCCAAAACAACAGAAGTAATGAAATTTTTTGTGAAAATTTAAAAATTTATAATTATATTTAGCAAAACTGTGTGTCTTTCACAAAGGTATTAATTAATTCATTTCCTATATAGAATTTGAAGAGGGATAATCAACGGTGTGAAAATTGGACCGGCCGATCGAATCAAAAACTAGACCTGTATCCGGTCTAATTGGAAAGTAAAACCGCTGTAAAAATTAGAGAAAACCCGTAAAAATCTCGGCTCGGAACCGATAAACTGGCCGGTCTAGATGGTTCGGTGGTTGGATTTTTTTTAGTCAATTTTTTTTAACATTAATATACGCCAAAATAAAGAAACGAACATGCACGTAAAGAAATTTAAACAAAATACCACCTCAGTTCTTGTTTTAATATTGTTTTTGGTTATTTTATTAAATAAATAAAAAAATCAGTTTTGTATTATAATTTCAACTTTCTATGTTTTACAAGTTGACTATTAGAAGAGAAGAAGAAGAATAAGAGATAGGTGAAGTTTCATAAACTAACGAATCATTAGAAAATTAGATTTAGAAAAGAAATAACTTGAAAGAAAACAATGGGAACAAGAAGATAATATTTCATCATAAATTGTGAACAATAGGAAGAGTAGGAGAATAAAATAAGCCTCGGACAGCTATGTTTTCCATTTTTTAGTCATTTAACAATATTAGGGTCATGGGATATATGTGGGCTTGGTTAAGAATGTTTTTTTTATCGGTCCAAATTAGAGGTGTCAAATAGGCCCCAATTTAGAGGGCCCATTTATTAAGCCCCCTATTGAGCTTCAATATATCAGGCCCCCTTTTAAATTTTCTTAAATTGTTTAGTTTAAGCTCAATCCAATTTTATTTTTTCTAATCATTGGCCCCCTATTGGGGCATCATTATCGGGCCAACAAAACTGAACAAGAAGAAACGCAACGCAGAAAACAAAAATTCGGTCGAAAACTCAAAAAAGCAACCGAAAATCGACCGAAAACTCAAAAAACAATAGAAAATCCAAAAATCGGCCGAAAATCCAAAAATCGGTCGAAAACTCAAAAAATCGGCCGAAATCCCAAAAAACATCGGAAAACCCATATAAAACGGCCGAAAACTCAAAAAATCGGCCGAAAATCCACAAAACACTCGAAAATCCAAAAATTGGTCGAAAACTCAAAAATCGGTCAAAAACTAAAAAAATCGGTTGAAAACCCAAAAAACATCCGAAAATCCAAAAATCGACCGAAAACTCAAAAAAAATAGTACGACTAAAATCTGTTAGTTTTTTTTTTTAGGATTACTAGTAACTTTCTTTTTTTGAACAATCTCCATTCCTAGGATATTACATGTAATATTATTTTACAAGTAATAAAAATACCAAACAACAGATTAAAAAGTACAAAATATTTAATGATGTGAAATTAATGATTTTAATATTATGTAATTTTTTTGTTTAATATTGTGACATTTTGTGAACAATTTTGTATTAGTGAATAATTTCATAGCTAAGATTTTATTTATAAATTAGTATAATATTATATATGGTACATAAAAACAAAAAAAATTACAGTACATTTGAAAATTCGTAACTATAAATGACTGCATTATTTATCACAGCTAATGCCACATTTTGTGGCAGGGGAGCCACATATCGTGGTCGACGAGACTTACATTTTAAAATAACTTTATATATACATCATATTATACCTCTTAATACAGCAATAACTAATACACTAATCATTATTTTCCAAGTTAAAGGGCTATCCAAGTCTTCAAGCGGACTATCTGGACGACTACCTTGTTGTTCGAGGCACTTCCTGAAGAAAAACAAAAAAGAGAAATAATGGTACGAAGTTATAAAAAAGTTTAGTAGCTTAAATGCAGTTTTGATCCTTAAAATTTTATAACTGTACGATTTTGGTCTCTTGAAGTAGTTAAACGTTAGACATAGTGTAGATTCGCCGATCCCTTTTTCGGTCCAAGTTGTTATGAAAAAAATTGATTGTGAAAGACGAATAACTAGTAGACGAAGCATACATTAGGCCAACAATTATTCAAGAAACGTGCGAATGTACATTTGCCCATCTCTTTTTTAATCCAATTTTTTATTATTAATAATCATTTGTGAAAGACAAATAACCGTTAGAAAAATCGTATGTTAAGCCAACAGTTATTTGAGAGAGAAGAATGTAACAAATTAGAAAACTTAAGTTTTGATTTCCAGGACAATTAGTTTATATAAAACAAATTTTAAACTAGAAATCTTTACCAGAACACAAGTGCTCCAGATTAACAAAGTGCTCCAAATTTCAAATTATAAAATTAAGATCATAAGAGTATAAGTTTATTTTAAAATTTAATTACAATAATTATATATTTTTTTTATTTTAACACAAACAGAAGCATGTATGCACACACGCACGCATACACGAATGCACACACGCGCACATGAATGCACGCACATATACTAAGTAAAAATAAAAATTAGTTCCCCTAAAATTTTGGTGCTCTATAGGACCGTTCCTCTTGAACACCTTCAAGGTACAATATTATTAATTAATTATTCATTTAACATTTTGTTTACCCATCCCATCCCAACTTATTGGAGATTACTAGAAAGTAATAAACCAATTATTTATCTCACTATTAAACTTATAAAAATCTGATACTTTAAGAAAATAGAATTTTATAAGAAAAGAAAAATTAAATAGAATAGCAATCACTTTTGAGTTTCTTATCGTTTCCAAATGTTGAGATTTGCATGTTTTTTGTATCTGGTTAACCTTTACCTTGTTGTTGTTGAATGTACTGTTTGGAGGAGGACTGCGAGCTGAGACTAATCTACCTAGATCTTCTTTCTATCGATGTTCATCAACTTTTGACTCACGAAACTGCCTTTTGGATTCTGATGGGCCTATCACTTTTGATTCGAGATCGGAAGTTTGCGTCTAGTGGCATCTTTTTGGATTCTGATGGGTCTATCACTTTTGATTCGAGATCGGAAGTCCCGCGGGCTGGTGTTTTCTCCGATGGTCTGAAAGTTGTGAAGTGTCTTTCTAAGAATGGGATTAGATGTAGACCTCTTCTAGATGGTGTTAGTTTTGGCTTTGTTCATTGGTGTGTTCTGCCTATATACGGGCACCTTTTGTTCTGTAGTTCCTCATCATTTACTGATCTATGTCCGTTGATCTAACCTGACCAGAAGGTGTCGCCGGCAGCAGTCTGCGCACGAGCAAGCCCCTTGTTGAAGCGGAAGGGGGTTGTGTACATGTATACACTCCGACGCTCAAGTCAGTTTTGTGCAGAGAAATGGTTTTCAAGAGGTAGGATTGCGTACCTGACTCCTTCAGAATGAGAAGTTTATATAGTCCCCAGCGCTGGGTTAAGGCCCTTAATGGGCAGTAAATGCCCATTAAGTGGCTGCCGAAATTTGGCTGAGGAGCCATGATGAGCAGTTAATGCTCATCATTCCGGTGATCGGCCGTTACAGAATGCAGGATTCTGTTTCTTGGCCGACGGGGAAGAGTGCCCTTCGGGAGGGCAGCACCTTTACTTTAAGGGGACGTGAATTTTAATAAGTCCAGTCCAGGACATCCGTCTTGAACATGCTATTGGAATTATGAAAATTGGAATAAGGCATAACAACAATATTATTTACCAATTAAAAGACCATGGAAAGGAGAACTCCAAAAACTAGAATTTATTTAAGATTAACAAAATATGAATCTAGCATTCTATTATCATTCAATCTATTTCTACCCAAGACTAAAAATTAGTTTTTGCATAATATTCATTAGCAACAATCTAATTCATTTGAAGACTAATATTGGCCTCTATAATAGTTTACAACCACCTTTAGAATTTTCATAAACGTAAATTGATTTCAAATGATAAATTAGTATTGAGAGAAGAATATGAAAACATTCTTACTTGGTGATAAAGCCTATTTGCTAGTCCTTAAAGTTGATTTTCTTGTAGAAATTTTTAACATCAACATTAGGTTATTTCTATTTGTTATTTTTAACATGTAAAAACGTTAGATTCTTTGATTATATTGTCCTAAACAATAATTTCTCATGTTAATTTCTCTAATGATAAAATATAATTTCTTATTCTCTCCTCCTCCTCCTCTCTAACCCTAACCGTCGCCCACTTTTTCTCTTCTTCTTGATATACTAGAGAGGGGTGATTTAGGGTCAATTTAGGCCTAAAATCACCCCTCCAAATCGTTTTCTTTCTATTTTAATTAAATAAGTGTGATTTTCACATATATTTAGTATTTCTTTCGTTTGTTTTTTTTATTTCATCATTTGTTTTGATAGTATTGTTGTCCCGTCTTAGTGCGGAGTATTGTTGTCCCGTCTTGGTGCGGTGTTCATTTGTTTCAGGTTGAAAGATTAAGGTTGATCCAGTGCAGATCGAATCAATGACTTTTGTGCCATCAACGCTACAGATCCGGGGGCATGGATATTCCGGAAACTTCAATATAGTCAAATATGTAGGCTTATGCAATGTGCCGTTTTATGCTATTAACACGGATGCTGTGAGTTTGTTCGCAGATTCATCCTTTTTGTTTTTAGCGATTTTGAATTTGTATTGCATCGATGTACTCTTATCAATTTGAATGAATGAATATCTTTTATTTTGTCAAAAAAAAAATATAATTTCTTTTTATCACCTATTAATTTGTCTTATTCCTAATTTCTCTAAGTAGCTGACGGTATAAAAATGAGAAATCTTTATGTTAGAGAGATTTCTTTTATTTTTTTCTAATAAAAGTTCATATTTTTACAACATCCGCTACTTAAGTAGTGGACAAAATTCACTACTTAAGTAGCTGACATTTAAAATTTTGAATTTTCATTTAGGGTGTTTTTCTTCAAAATTACTCATTTTTACAACGTTCACTACTTAAGTAGACAAAGGATAAAACGAAAAACACGTAGGACGAGTGAGTAATTGATAGGACGACAAACGTAATCGTTTTGCAGAAGAGGAGCAAGGCCCATATATCACACAACCTTAAAATGGACCCACAAAATTACTAAACGAAGTTTTCTCTCCCAACCTTCCATGTTTCTTTTCTACCCCCAAAAATCCGATTTTGCCCTTAACAAAAATTTTGGTTCGCAGAAACCAAAATTTTTCTAATTCAAATTTCAGGAAATTTCGATTTCAAGGCAAAAAAAATTCCGATTTATAGAAATCAATGTTTTTCATGAAGGGCAAAACATGAAACTCAAGGAGTGAAAAAGAAACATGAGGACTGAAAGAGAAAACATCTTACTAAACCTGACTAGAAAGAGAGAATAAAGTGAGCAAAACCCAACATAAGCCAAAATAGGCTACAGCTTTTTTTTGTTGGGCCAACAACACTTCTCTAAAGCCTAATTTGATTCTCTAATTGTTACATTTTAAAAAAAATAAAAATTAAAGCCACCTTGAAACTCCATCAACAACTGGTCCTGAAGTTGAAGGCGTTATATCACCATCATCTGATTGTGAATCTGTGAAGCTATAAGATATGGCATTCATGAATGGTGAAGTGGGAAATGGTGGTGACCACTGTATGCTACCTATTTGTGCATTATTATTATTATTATTATGGCTTGCTACATAGTTTCCACCCTCCATAGATTTATCACCAAAAAAGTCATTTTGATCATATGCTAAAACCGGTGCTTGATGATTATTATTGTTTTGAAATTGTTCCACAGTTTCACCTATAGTGAGATTCAATAAAAAAATAAATTAATATTTTGCATAGTCACATAGAATTAACAAATTAATTGATTAATTATTTTAACATACCTTGAGTTAACAAAGCAACATTATCATTCAAAACTTCATCAATTTCCTCCAACTCATTCCATCTATCATATGCTTCTTTCACTAATTTTTCTATGTATCCCTGCTAATGAAATAAACTATAGGTTAAAAATAAATTCTAATAATTAAAGTGATGAAACAAACAAGGTAAGTTTTAGTATGAATAAATAAATGTATGTACCTTGTTCATGTTGGGCATGTTTTGGTTGGGAATAATTTGACCGTTGACATAAGCTTTAACCATTTGGCATATGGCATTGAGATGTATGGTAACTTGTGGTCCACGGTAGACATATAGCTTGTTTCCCATTACACAAGTCTTAGCATGCTTAATTGTCACTTCCCACATTTTCTCTGACATCCCAATTCCTAAAATCTGATTGCAAAATCATATGAGCTTATTTATTAGTATTTTTTTTTTCAGTTAAGGGAGGGTGCATATAGTAACATGGACATATATGTACCTTTCTGAGTCTTTGAGGATCAACAACAGATAACTTGAGAAACTCTTGTACGGTTGTGATTCCTTCTTTGGTCAATTTTTTGTGGAAAGCTCCATCTTTCCCAATCTTCTCTAGCCTCCACACCTCGTCCTTTAGATTTGGTGGGTGGTGTTTCTTGTACACTATATTTATATGAATTTTTTTTTTTTAATTAATACTATTAGCAAAGAATTGTATGATAAGATAAGGAATTGTAAATTTGTAACATATAATGTGGTTGCATTGCATTACTTAAAAATTGTAACATATATTAATGCTACAATTTCTTATGTTAATGCACAAATAATCTTGGATTGAAGACAATATATTATAAGATTAAAAGGGTTGACCCTAGATAATTTCCATTCCAAGAGACCCTCTCTGATCCTTATATTAGTTATGTATTCCAACAACCTTAAAATATGGAGACTTGTTACCAACTAATTACTAATTAATTAACAGTAGTTATTAACAATACATAAGCACTTAATTAAAGATTCAGCTACCACCAAAGCTGCAAAGCATTTACGAGTAGTTAGCTTCAATGGATGGAGAGAATAATTTTCTATGCAATCATTTGACCAAGTAAAAAAACCACATATAAACAAAATCAGAAAGAGAAAAAAAAAAACTATACATTCTAATTAATCAATTCTTGCATATAAATTAGAGCTTAATTAAAATTAATATATTCTTTATTTTCAAAATAATCATAAAATATTAGATTCTTCTTAGATGTTAGCGAAAGGAAAGAAAACTCACATTCACCACGATGATCCTTAACAACAAAAGGATCGGTCATGCCTTCACGAATTCTGACACTTTGATTAGTTCCGGGCGCAAGTCTAACGGCAACTCTAAACTTTCTACTACGTATCCAGCTAGAATTATCGGTGAACTCGATATCTCCAATTGGTGCAATTCCATCTCTCATAGTAAGATTCAATTCACCGGTAAGCAATGGCCTCTTTCCGGTTCTCTCTTTCACAATATTACTATTGAATTCTTCACTAGTCCATGATGATTCTTTTTCACTAGGTGGAAAATCTCCATCAAGAACTACAATTTCAATCTTGATTGGGTGAGGTAGACTTGTAGGGACTATTTGGCCATTGCTTTTGTCAACAAGAATCACATTGATTGAGTTTCCATCCATGTCTAGTATTTTACTACTTGTGAATATTGGAAGTGAAAGTTTCTTTTTGAACATGAATTCAAAACTTAATGGTTCTTCCACTGCTTTAAGTCTCAATGAAGGGGACTTTGTTATTGATCGCAGTGGATAACATTGTCCTATTGCTCGTTCCACTTCTTCGTTGACCTGATCATATTAAAGCACGTTTGTTACAACTTTTTCTCTAAACAAAGGCGCATTAATAAAAAAATATTTTCAGAAGTTTTCATCCGTTTGTTACAGATACGTTTAATAATTGTGATATGCTTGACATTGATCTAATTTCTAAATTATCGTAAAGTTGAATTGTTACTTACCACTCTTCTAAGTAAAGGTTCCAAGCCTGAGAAAAGGTTTTGCATGTTTTTCGCCATAACAACTTCTCCAATTACCCTATCACAAGAGAATAGAGAGTGATTAATAAATATATAGTAGAGAGGCTATATATTATGCAACATTTAATAACTAAGCTACATGTATATAATTGGATCATAAAAAAAAAAATAGTAATTAAGAACATACGAAGCAAAAGAAGGTGTTGCTGTAGTTCTAATCCGTTTATCATTTGGTTTATCTTTGTCTTGATTAGAATCATCCAAAAAACGTTTTGCAGCCATTTTGGTTGTGAATTTTGGACCAGCTTACTTGAATGTAATGTTGGTGTAAGAAAAGGTTGCAGTGAGATAGCTATAGAGAGATGAATGAGAGGGAAAATGAGACAAATTGAGTATTTATATGGGAAAAGAAGAAGGTTCTTGGAATGTTAGAGGAAGTAACCAAGCAAATAACTAGAATTAGAATGCTTTTCATTTGATATATATATGATGAATAGACTTAGTACATCAAAAACCTTTAAAGTCAACTTAAATGTTTATCAATTCGCCCCATTGGAAAAAAAGATATACAAGTTAAAAGCCACGTAGGACCCATAAATTAAATTTCAAATGCCCTTAAAATTAGATGGAGTGACAAAATCTCTTGAAAAATCACATATGCAAAGGAGTACCTCTTTATAAAAATGGTCAATATTATAATTTTGATATTAACAATTGAGTTAAGTCTTACGATAATTATCGATTAAAAATTATAAATTTATCAACAAGCAAATAATTAATTAATTAACCATTTGGGCAACAATTATTTTGTAACCAAACTACAAATTATGAGAGTTAAATTCTCTAAAGTAAAAAGTTATGCATATCTTTAGTTTAGAGAAATGTTTAGGATAATTTGGTCTTTGCAACATAAAGTCACATAGACAACCAACATTTTCTCTACCTTGACAAAGTTAGGAAAATGTAAGGAAATTCAAATGCAAAGAATTTAAATTCCATATTATCATAGTTCATTTTTTTTTTCTATATATAGAACTAAAAAATATCAACAACAAAAAAACACACACCAGATATACCATGACTTGATTGCTAATACAAAATTCCTTTGGAAGCATGAACAAAATGAGAGAAAAGAGAATAAGAAATATGAAAATATTTTTTTAAGCAAAGCAAATTGATGGGTCAAAAAATTAAATAAATAAATCTTAATTATGTTGGCACCTCTTCATTTAACTTAAAAAGTGAGTCAACACACAAATATTATAAAAAAAAAAAATGAAATATAAAATTTGAAGGGATTAGACTAAAACCCAAGTGAGAGCTAACAAAATTACAATTGCCTCGTTAAAAATTATACCTATAAACCCCAAAAAAAAAACCACTTAAAAGAAAGAAAAAAAAGTATGATGCTCTAAAACTTAGCAAAATCAATATTTAGGAAGACAAAATTTCTTCCTAAAAAAAACATTACATATACTAAATGTCATGATATAGTATCCCATCAATGAAAGTTGGGAATATTCGATCGAATATTAGCAATCATCAACGGACTCATTTTCTTCTCTAAAAATATGAGAGATAATAAAAGCTATCATCTTAGCAATTTCAACACAATTTAACCAACATATGAAGCTATAAAAAAGAATCATATTAAATGATGTCACCTATGAGACTAATAATTAATAGAATATAAATTAGGAGAATTTTGTATATATTGTTTAAATTTAGAGTAAATAAAATCACTTAATTTATTTGTTGCATCGTAGTTAACTTGGGCATGCTTTGAGATGAGAACCAACAGTTTTTACCACTACTCAAGTAGCTGTTTCTTATTATAAATTGAATTATCCCATTAGGCTAATATTTTTTTTCTTTAGTTGATTTTGGTTCAATTACCTTATCCTAATCAAGTTAAGGATTAAATAAACTTGTCTTTTTAACAAGTTTACGCGTGTATTATTGTCTTATTATTATAGTTTGTTTTTTATTTACGAAACGCGTGTATTGTCATCATCGTAGAAACATTGTTAAATTAAATCTACTCCAAACAAAATTCACTCTCTAAAAAAAACGAGTATAATTAGAGAGTGAAAAATAGTGTTAAAGGACATATATGACCACTAAACGCGTGTCTATGTTTTGAGAGGAGAGGGAGCTTGTGTGGATGACATGTGGACTTGAAGCATTTGGAATTAGGAAATAGGAAATAGATGCCAAACTTCCTATAGTAGTAATAGTATTAGTATCACCAAACACAAATGAAATATTGGGGTCTACTTGTACAACGTAGTTCGATAATTAATAGTAACGATAATGATTGTGTGAAGAGATTTCACGTATTATTTCAACATTTTTCTCATGAGAGAGCCAAGTACAACTGTTGTTCATCAATTAAAAAAAAAAATAAAGTTAAAAGAGACAAAAATTACACTAAACTAACAAACTAATTTCTTCATCCATTTTGCTTTCAATTACATTCACCCATTATTTATAAGTTTGGTTAATCATAATAAACTAACCAATTGTTCATCTAAATAGATCACTCTAAAAAGTATGAATAATTACCTAAATATCTAATGCATCTTAGGCCTATTAATCGTATATTAATTCCTTACAACAGCTAATGAGATTGGTGATGAGTGATGACTCTATAGACAAGGGCGATTTTGATATAAGGGATTGAGAGATAATTAATTTTTGAAGCTTGGATTAATTATGTGAATTGATAATAGGGTTTCGTTATAGATATGTGACCTCATTTTTTTTTAGTTCGAATATGTGTAATATAGAGATTAATTCATCGAGATGTATAGTAGTATTATAATAAATGATATGATGCTCGAACAAAAAATTTCATTTAATATTGTGCTCTATTTTTAAAAGTGAACTCAAACTCATAATATTTTGTTAATTAAGTCGGAAGAGATCATCTCATTCAAACACTTTTGAGTAGATGCTGCATCATTTGAAGGATCTAAATTTCCTACTTTAGGAAAAATACCGCAACAACATGCAATAATTTGTGGTAACTGTTGATTTGAGATCGCACGATCTAAATCAAACATTCACAAATCAATCTTGATCGTAAATTTTTGATCTGATGGACGAAAGCAGGACCTACGTGTGGCAACCTTGGGACATTACATGTAAGCGTTTCAACCGCATCTTCATTAGAAGAAAGTAAAATTAAACTCCAAATTAATCGGTCATTGGACTGAATATCGAATTTAAAATAAAATATTCTCTCCGGTTCTTTTTATAAGAAATACTTCACCTTTTTAAAATTCATTGAATAATTAATGTATCTAGTCTATATTATATGTCAGATACATTAACTATTCAATAAATTTAGAAATATAAAATGTCTTTTATAAAAAGAATCGGAGAGAGTCAAATAATCAATTTTCAAAATTTTCAACTAATTATTACTGTTTCACAGAGATATTCGATTTTTTTTTCATAATCTCTTTTTTCCAAAGTAACTTATTTATAAACTATACCAAACAGATTTAAATGACTTAAAAAAAATCGAATTAATGATACATACTCCCTCCGGCCTTAATTATAAGCAAATATCAATTTTTAGATACATTGAAAAACTAATGTATCTAGTCCACTTTTTAAACTAAATACATTAGTTATTCAATGTATCTAAAAAGAGAGATTTGCATATAATTAATTAAGGCCGGAGGAAGTACACTACAAATTTGGAAATTGTACTTCAAGCTACTTGTTAAATAATTCAAGTCAATAAAAGAAGAAGCAGCTATTTAACTCGTAAGTAATATAGTTTTACTATGGCTTAAATATGTTTTTGGTCTCTGCAATATACACCTGTTTTGAAAAAAGCTCCCGTAAAAAAAAATGATTTTAATCCCTGTAATTTCTAAAAACTTTGAAAAGAGCCCCTAAACAGGAATTCTAAATGCCATGTCACTTAAATTTACACATGGCACACGCTGACAAGGACAATTAACTGACGGTACACATTTTTTGACACGTGGACATTACATATCATTTTTCTTTTAAAAAAATTACACTTTTTCAATTTATTTTTTTCTGAAAACAAATTAACAATTTAACAAATTAAAATTAAAACAAAAAAGTAATAACAAACCAAATAAAAAGGGGAGAAATTCTATAATCACAACAATGCAAAGCCAATTCTCTTCTCTCAGCCCACAATTCAAAGCCAAATTTTGTAATCAAAGAATCCTCATCATCGACCAAGAGAAATTTTTGTTACAGAGGCCAAAAATCTTCCAATGTCCAAAACCAAGAAATCTCCCTCGAAACCAAATCACAAACAATGAAAAGTTTCTTTCTAACTCAGATACATTACCAAAATAATAACCAAGTTACAAAAGCCTCATACCAGTACCAACAATTCAAAAAGCATATTCTTTCTCAATCTCAGTAACCCCAGAAAACGCCAACATCAGTCACAACCCTTTCTGAAACCATAACCTATATCAAACCCAAAGCCCGAAACCGAAACACCCATTCAAAATCAAGAACAAAATCGAAAAGAAAGGTAGAAAGATTGTTATATTTTCATTTAGTTTCCGAAAATAAAAACTTATATTTATGAATTTCTAAGTGTTATTTCAAAAAACAAAGTTGATTTTCGGAATCAAAACCAAAAAAGATATTGAAAAAAGTGTTTTTTTTTAAAAGAGGAGTGTTTTTAGTTCCGGTGGTGGCACCGCCGCGCCGGCCGTCGCACCACCACCGGAGTACCACCGGTATCTAGGTTGGGTCACCGGAAAACTCATGTGGTTCTTGTTGTTGATGAACATGTGAGAGAAGAGAGAACATAGAGAGAGAAAGGTGAGAGAAGAAAGAGAAAGTTTTTTTAAAGTGATGAACATGTGCTAATTTAAAAATAAAAAAAAAAAAAAGATATGTAATGTCAAAAAATGTGTCACGTCAGTTAATTATCCCTATCAGCGTATGCCACGTGCAAATTTAAGTGACATGACTGATGTTTTATAACTTCAATCCTATTAGACTTGGTTAGGTAGTTAGGAGGTGGTTACATAACTACCTTGAGTTAGTTAGTTATGGTTACTTGTGTTACAAGTAATAGATGGGTTAGGAGTTTTCCTATAAATAAGCATGTGCCTCATGCATTGTAAACATAACTCATGTATACAACTCATTCTCTATTTTTCTCATCAATAAATCTTAACACTTTCCTCCTAGTTTTCTCTAGTTCTTACTTGTTATCTTCTTCCTCTTATCTTGGATTACCCTAACAAATTGGTATCCAGAGCCCTTTGGTTCTTAGTGTAAAAAGCACAAAGATTCAGTCTTGTTTGGTGTTTACATTTTCCTTCATTCAGAAACAATGTCAGGGAATGGTTTACCAAACAATCTTCCAATTCTTGAGGGCAAGAATTGGGAAAGATGGAGCAAACAGATGAAGTCTCTCTTTGGTTTTCAAGATACATGGGAAGTGGTGGTTAATGGTGTGCAAGACTTGGTGGGGAATGCAACTGAAGCTCAGAGATCAGCACACAAAGACTTAAAGAAGAAGGATTGCAAGGCAATGTATGCAATTCAAGCTGCAGTAGATTCTGCAAATTTTGACAAGATATCTAGTGCTGAATCCTCTAAGGCAGCCTGGGATATTTTGGTGAAATATTATGAAGGAGGAGAAAAGGTGAAGGGAGTGAAGTTGCAGTCTCTGAGAAGGCAATATGAGCTTCTGCAGATGGATAAGAGTGAATCCATTGGAGCCTATGTGTCGAAGGTTCAAGGCATTGTCCATACAATGAAGAGCTGTGGTGAGGTGATGACAGATAGGATGATTGTAGAGAAGGTAATGAGAACTCTAACTCCAAATTTTGATCATGTCATTGTTGCCATCCAAGAAACTGGGAATGTAGCTACATTACAGTTGGAGGATCTTGTTGGATCGTTAGAAGCTCATGAGTTGATGATAAATGAAAGGAAAGGGGTTCAAGAATCTGTACAAGCCTTACAAGTTCAGGCTTACAAGAAAACTAATAGTCACAAAGAGAAAAAACAAGATAAGGGAAAGAATGGCTCTCAGAAAAAATTTGATGGAAAATCTGAATCCTTCAAGAAAGGAGGAGGAACATCAAATTCAAAGAAAGGGAAAGGCAAGGACAAGAGTCACATTCAGTGCTATAACTGTGAGAAATGGGGACACTATGCTTCAGATTGTTGGTTCAAGAAAGGCAAAGAAAAGGGCCAAGACTCTGATGATGAAGCAAAACTTGTGCAAGAAAAGGTTGAAGACAAAGCTGTGACTTTCATGGCTGCATTATCAGAGGTAGAATCACAAGACAAAGTTGATGCCAAGACTTGGTTCTTAGACACGGGGTGTTCCAATCACATGACTGGTCACAAAAACTGGTTAGTGAAGTTTGATTCTGGAAAGAAAAGTAAAGTGAAGCTGGCCAATAGCAGTTCATTGCAGTCAGAAGGCATTGGTAACATGGTTATCAAGAGAAGCAATGGAAGCTCTGCAGTAATTGAAGATGTGATGTTTGTACCAGGTATGGATTGTAATCTTCTGAGTGTTGGACAGTTAGCAGAAAAAGGTTTTTCAGTTATCATTAAGAATGAGAAATTTGAACTTTATGATCCTGCAAATAACCTAATTCTGAGGACTCCTTTGGCCAAGAATAGAACTTTCAGAACTTTGAATCACACAAACACTGTTCAGTGTATGAAGGTAGTAACAGATGAGAAGTTGAATTGGCTATGGCACCTGAGATTTGGACATTTGAATTTCAAATATCTAAATCAGCTAGGGAGCAAAGGAATGGTACTTGGCCTACCTAAGATTGAAGCTTCAGAAAGAGTATGTGAAGGTTGCTTAGTTGGTAAACAACCTAGAAATGCTTTCAGCAAGAGTTTGCCTATGAGATCATCAAGTGTACTAGGTGTTGTGCATTCTGATGTGTGTGGTCCCTTTGATGTGAATTCACTTGGTGGTAATAGATATTTTGTTACCTTTGTTGATGAGTATAGCAGGAAGATGTGGATATACTTGATTCAAACCAAGGATGCAGTATTTGATGTCTTCAGAAATTTTAAGGCATTAGTTGAAAATCAAAGTGGAAAGAAGATCATAGCTCTCAGAACAGATGGTGGAGGTGAGTATACTTCCAAGAAGTTTGAGTCATTTTGTGTTGAACAAGGTATAGAACATGAAGTCACAGCTCCCTATACACCTCAACACAATGGCTTAGCTGAAAGAAGGAACAGGACTAGTCTTGATATGGCAAGGTGTATGGTGAAGCATAGGAACCTGCCTAAAGCTTTCTGGGGTGAAGCAGTTCACACTGCTGTGTATGTGTTGAACAGGTGTCCAACCAAGAAGCTGAAAGACAAAGTACCTGAGGAAGTGTGGAGTGGTAGAAAACCTAGTGTAAGTCACTTCAGAATTTTTGGTGCTTTATGTCACAAGCATGTGCCTGAAGCAAAAAGGAAGAAGCTTGATGACAGAAGTGAAGCCATGATCTTGGTAGGATACCATGTCACAGGTGCTTACAAGCTGTATGATCCTGTCACAAAGAAAATGATCTACAGTAGAGATGTTGTAATTGATGAAGAGAAATCCTGGGATTGGATTGCTGGTTGTAGTTCAAGCAGAGCTCAATTGAATCCAATCATGAATGAAGAAGATAGTGATTCTAGTGATGAAAATGAAGCACCTGCAGCTGTGACAAGAGACAGGCCTGCCAGAACAAGGAACATTCCTGCTAGATTGCAGGATTGTGAAATTGTTAATGATAATGAGGTAAATGCAGATGGTGACTTAGTTCATATTGCATTGATGGCTGGTTCTGAGCCTATCAATTACACAGAAGCCTTGAAACACAAGAAATGGAAGAAAGCTATGGAGGAGGAGTTGGCTTCAATTGAGAGAAATCAAACTTGGGAGTTAGTTAAACTTCCATCAGATAAGAAGGCAATTGAAGTAAAATGGGTGTTCAAGCTGAAGCTAAATCCTGACAATTCTATAGCAAAATATAAGGCAAGGCTGGTGGCAAGAGGTTTTCTACAGAGGGAATGAATAGATTACTCAGAAATCTACTCACCTGTGGCAAGAATTGAGACTGTGAGACTTGTCATAGCTGTAGCTAATGCAAGGAAATGGCCTATGTTCCACATGGATGTTAAGTCAGCCTTTCTTAATGGTCCATTAGAAGAACTTGTCTTTGTAACTCAGCCACCTGGATTCATGATTGAAGGGAAGAAAGACATGGTCTACAAATTGAACAAAGCTCTATATGGTTTGAAACAAGCTCCAAGAGCTTGGAATAAAAGGATAGATGGATTTCTTGTGAAACAAGGTTTCAGGAAATGCAAGTCAGAATATGGAGTATATGTGCAGGAAGCAGCTTCAAGCATCATTCTGATATGTTTGTATGTTGATGATCTGCTAGTAACCGGAAGTGTCACGGCTGAGATAGAGAAATTCAAAGAAGTAATGAAAACTGAATTTGAGATGACAGATTTGGGAGAAGTGTCTTACTTCTTAGGATTTGAACTTCTGAAGAATGGTAAAGGTCTATTGTTGCATCAGAGAAAATATGCAGGAGAAATTCTAAAGAGGTTCAACATGATTGAGTGTACCTATGCTGCAACTCCTATGGAGGTGAACTTGAAGTTAGAGAAGAATGAGACAGAAGAGACTGTGGATCCTACAATTTTCAAGCAAATTGTTGGATCATTGAGATATCTTTGCAACAGCAGGCCAGATATATGCTTTGCAGTTGGGCTTGTAAGTAGATTCATGGATAAGCCCAGAAGGTCACACATGAATGCAGCTAGAAGAATACTTAGGTATATAGCAGGCACAATGGAGTTTTGAATTCTTTTTCCAAAGTCAGTTCTGAATGAGAAATTTGAGGTTGTGTGCTACTCTGATGCTGATTGGTGTGGTGACAAAGTAGATAGAAGGAGTACTACTGGGTATTTCTTCAGATTTATGGAGGCTCCTGTTGCTTGGTGTTCTAAGAAACAACCAGTTGTTGCATTGTCTTCTTGTGAAGCTGAGTACATAGCAGGTGCATATGCAGCATGCCAAGCTTTGTGGATTGTGACTGTGTTGAAGGAGCTAGGAATTGAAGCAGAGAAACCTGTGGTTCTGCAGATTGATAACAAGTCTACTATAAACTTAGCCAAGAATCCAGTTTTGCATGGTAGAAGCAAACACATAGAGGCTAGGTTTCATTTCTTGAGGGAGCAGGTGAATCAAGGTAGCTTAGATGTCAGGCATTGTGCAACAGATACTCAGGTTGCAGATGCTCTAACTAAGAGTTTGAAAACAGACAGGTTTTTGAAGCTCAGAAGTGAACTTGGTGTGTATCAGGCGCGCGCGCCCAGCATGGCAAGTTCTGAAGCAGTTCTGAAGCAGTTCTGAAGGACAGACAAGTTTGAAGTTCTGAAGCAGTTCTGAAGGACAGACAAGTTCTGAAGCAGTTCTGAAGGACAGACAAGTTTGAAGTTCTGAAGCAGTTCTGAAGGACAGACAAGTTCTGAAGCAGTTCTGAAGGACAGACAAGTTAGCAGTTCTGAAGGACAGATAAGGATTTCTGAAGGACAGACAAGTTTGCAGTTCTGAATGATTTCTGAAGGACAGACAAGGTTGCAGTTCTGAAGGATTTCTGAAGGACAGACAAGTTTGCTTAGGCTTGAAGTTAAGGGAGCATGATGTTTTATAACTTCAATCCTATTAGACTTGGTTAGGTAGTTAGGAGGTGGTTACATAACTACCTTGAGTTAGTTAGTTATGGTTACTTGTGTTACAAGTAATAGATGGGTTAGGAGTTTTCCTATAAATAAGCATGTGCCTCATGCATTGTAAACATAACTCATGTATACAACTCATTCTCTATTTTTCTCATCAATAAATCTTAACACTTTCCTCCTAATTTTCTCTAGTTCTTACTTGTTATCTTCTTCCTCTTATCTTGGATTATCCTAACAATGACATCTAAAATTTTTGTTCAGGGGCTTTTTTCAAAATTTTTAAAAATTATAGAGATTAAAATTATTTTATTTTTTACAGAAACTCTTTTCAAAACAAATATATATTATAGTACCAAAAATATTTTTAAGCCTTTTACTATTATTACAAGCAAGTATGTTAGAGTCGCCTTAGATGAAAGCCCCAAACACGTACACGATCATTCCTAGAAACACTAAGTTTGACCAATTATTATAGTACTAAATTACAAAACGGCAAAACCTATTATTCTTTCTAATTGACCCTAAAGCGGGAAATACTGACTCCTATCCTTGGTGAACATGTTAACAAGCTAAATATATAAGTATAATTTTTAAAAAATAAGTTGTGTCATTAATTATTTTTTTAAAAATTAAAAAACTTATTTTTTTTATGGTACAAATTTGATATAGAGAAAATGGGACATGCACCTGTGATATAAAACATTTTTACATTGTTATCTAATATCAACGATGTATTTTTCCAAATCATTTCACTACACTCCACTTTTATAATATGATGAGGACAAATAGTCAATTTTTATTGGACATTTGTGTAAAATTATTTTACATTGATGTAGCATGTCTATTAAACTCTTTGATATATGGATATAAATTGCGGATTTAAACTCACATACATTTAGTGTATGTGAATTTTGTCCTTAGATTCTTCAGAATAAAAAAATATTATAGACTAAAACTAAATTTAAAAAAAGTAAATATTTACACAATTAATATATTTCTAGTTACCAATAATAAAAAGTAATTCTTTGAAAAAAAGTGTTTCACATAATATTTACTACATCACTCATAATATTAAGTATTGATGCAGTAAATATCTATGAAACACAAACACATTTATGATTAGGTGTGTTGCGATGTGCGACACGTATCGATATCCGACACTCGTATGACACGCACTTGTAAAACACATGTCAGATAGTTCAGACCATTGTCCTAAAAAAGCTTAGTTTTTTTATTTTTGACACTCTTTGGACCCGTGTCCGATATTTGTAAGACACTCATAAGACACGTACCGGATAAGTGTCCTAAAAAAAATTATATAAAAGTTGAAGATGAGTCAAAACAACAATATTGATTAACGAGGGATTGAAGACATTACATTTTAATTTCGATATTTTTAGTTTTTTTGATAATAGTTAGATAAATAAAAGTAAAATATCATCATATATTGTTTTAAAACTTTTATTAAAAATAACTTTCTAAACTTAAATCTACATGTGATTCTCAATTTATATCTTTTATAAGTATGTCGCGATGTCAATGTCTTATATTTTTTACATTAAAAATGTCGATGTGTCTATATTAGTATATTGTGTCAGGTTTCATGTATTTATGATGTAATGTATTTATGTAGTAATTTTTTTAACTTACTCATCCGATCAAATCATACTAAATAAATATTTGTAAAAACCTATATTGAAGTGATTTAATTAAATATTGACACCATGCAGTGCAGTGATTTAATTAAATTCATGAGTATAAATATTTTTACAACATCAATCCATATAAATTAATCATGAACAAGAAGGGGCATTTTCAAACAAATCTTGGGGTCCTACTTCCCTTTTATATATCAGCTTGTATAAAGATTTGGGTTGACTTAGTAATGGTTGTTGATATCAAAAGTCTTTACATCTTATATATGAAAAATAAAAAGTATTCTTAATCTACTTATTTGCTTGGATACTTCCTCCATCATTCCAAGAAACTTCTTCTTTTCTCATATATATACTCAAATCCTCTCATTCTGCTTTTCATTCATCTCTCTATACATATCTCACTGCAAAACTTATCTTATTACATCAACATAATCATCCAACTTAATTGGTCCCAATTTCATCATCACCAAAATATGGCTGCTAAACGATTTTTGTTTGATTCTAATCAAGACAAAGACAAACCAAATGACAATAAAAGAATGAGAACTACTACATCAACATCTTCTTTTGCTTCGTATGTTCTTTATTTCTTAAACCAACACAATATTCTTTTCATTCTTTCAATTCATTGAAAGTCCTATAATTGCTTAATATATATATCTTCTTTACTATGCATTAATTACTCTCAATTTTCATGTGACAGGGTAATAGGAGAAGTGCTTATGGTAAAAAACATGCAAAGCCTTTTCTCTGGCTTGGAACCTTTACTTAGAAGAGTGGTAAGTAACCATATTCAACTTTACATTAATTTAGAAATTAAATTAATTTCAAGCATATTGTATCTGTAACAAACGGATGAAAACTTTTGAAAATGTTATTGTTGTTTAACGCGGCTTTGTTTAATTTAAAGAAAAAGTTGTAACAAACATGTCTTAATATGATCAGGTGAACGAAGAAGTGGAACGAGCAATGAGACAATGTTATCCACCGCGATCAATAACAAAGTCGTCATCATTGAGACTCAAAGCAATGGAAGAACCATCAAGTTTTGAATTTGTATTCCAAAAGAAACTTTCACTTCCAATATTCACAGGTAGTAAAATAGTAGACATGGATGGAAACTCAATCAATGTGATTCTTGTTGACAAAAGCAATGGCCAACAAGTCCCTACAAGTCTACCTCACCCAATCAAGATTGAAATTGTAGTTCTTGATGGAGATTTTCCACCTGGTGAAAAGGAATCATCATGGACTAGTGAAGAATTCAATAGTAATATTGTGAAAGAGAGAACCGGAAAGAGGCCATTGCTTACTGGTGAATTGAATCTTACTATGAGAGATGGAATTGTACCAATTGGAGATATTGAATTCACCGATAATTCTAGCTGGATTCGAAGTAGAAAGTTTAGAGTTGCTATTAGAATTGCGCTCGGGACTAATCAAAGTGTCCGAATCCGTGAAGGCATGACTGAACCTTTTGTTGTTAAGGATCACCGCGGCGAATGTGAGTTTTCTTTCTTTTCTATTTTATCAATTCTGAAATAATAATTTATACATAAAAGAAGATATGTACCTTTAATATAAATTAATTTTACACTGATATTCAATAAAAATCTAATATGTATTATTGTGTAAAACTAATTTACACAGATAGGGCACCTTCGTTAAATTCTATGTTCCTTTTCATATGTTATCACATTTTGTTTCTATTGTTTCTTTCTGATTGCATAGAATATATATATATATATATATATATATATATATATATATATATATATATATATATATGGTTGGTGGTAGCTGCACATTTAATTGAGCACATTTGTTTTTCAATTTATTCATATATTTGTGTTAGTTAATTACTACTATTAATTAATAATTAGTTGGTAGCCACTCTCCAGTTCTTGATTAAGTTATATTAAGGTTGTTGGATATAACTAGTACTATCATGATCAACCTTTTTAGTCTATATATGGGTTGTTTTTGTGTTAGTTGACATAAAAAATTAATGCATTTCATTTTCACCCTTTCAATAATTGGTTCTTTATACCATACAATTGTTTGCTAATATTAATTAAAATTTTAACACAAATGCAGTGTACAAGAAACACCACCCACCAAATCTAAAAGATGAAGTGTGGAGGCTAGAGAAGATTGGAAAAGATGGAGCTTTCCACAAAAAATTGAGCAAAGAAGGAATCACAACTGTACAAGAGTTTCTCAAGTTATCTGTTGTTGACCCTCTTAGGCTAAGAAAGGTACTTAAGTATTTTTGTTCTCACCTAACTAAAAAACTAATCATTAATATTTTTGTCTTAATTATGATATGATAAATAAGCTTATATGTTTATTATATGATTTTGAAATCAGATTTTAGGCATGGGAATGTCAGAGAAAATGTGGGAAGTGACAATTAAGCATGCTAAGACTTGTGTAATGGGAAACAAATTATATGTCTACCGTGGTCCACAATTTACCATATATCTCAATGCTATATGCCAAATGGTTAAAGCTTATGTCAATGGTCAAATTATTCCCAACCGAGACATGTCCAACATGAACAGGGTACATACATACATTTATTTTGCACTAAAACTTACCATGTTTGTTCCATCACTTTAATTATTAGGCATTGATTTTTAACCTATAGATCGTTTCATTAATAGGGATACATAGAAGAAGCATATGCTAGATGGAATGAGTTGGAAGAAATTGATGAAATTTTGAATGACAACGTTGATTTGTTAACTCAAGGTATATATATATATATATATATATGTTCTAATATTTAATTTGTTACTTTTATATATGTGACTATGCTGAGCGTGACATAATTGATTGAATTATTTTTTTGATTAGGTGAGACAGTGGAACAATTTCAAAACAACAATAATCATCAAGCACCGGTTATAACATATGATGAGAATGCCCAACACTTTTTTGGTCATAATAATGCACAAATAGGTTGCAACCAGTGGTCACCACCACATGCCACGTCACCATTCATGAATGGCATGTTATCTTATAGCTTCTCAGATTTACAACCAGAAGGTATTGATATAATGCCTTCAACTTCAAGATGGCATTAGGAAAATTTGTAATTTGAATTTCAGCTGTATATAAAAGGTACTCGTAGCAGTTGGAGAATCAAATTAGGATTTAGAGACTTTGTGTCAACAAGTGTTGGTACAAAAAAAAGTGCAGCCTATGCTAATTTGGCTTTTGTTGGGCTCTCTTTGTAGTTAAGATTAGTGATTTTGTAAAATATGGGCCTTGCTTTTTCTCTTGTTGGAAATGCAAACCTGCCTTTACTAGGCCAGTGTTGCCATATGTTTATCATAATTTATAATAGATTCTATATTTATTTGTGATTTATATTCTTTCAATTATCGAGTCATATTTACTAAAATTTTTTTTTTTTTTGGCTAAATAGAACTTTTGGCTCTTTAAGTTATAGAAACTTGCAATTTTGATCTTCTAATTTTTAAAATAGCATTTAAACTTATTTGTGATTTATATTCTTCGAATTATCAAGTTCAATTTTTAAATTGACCAAAATTATAAGTTTCTAAAACTTAAGAGATCAAATGTGCAATTTAACTATTTTTTTTCTTATAGAAACTCATATCTCATACACATACTTGTAGATCAAATTTGAAAAATTTATCCAAATATTATCAAGAAATTCTAAGATTTTATAATAATTATTTTTTTTTAATTAAAATATTGTGTTAAACTCATTATGTAACTCTCAAAGTCCCCAATATGATAATCCTAATACTCCTCATGGTGTAACAATATTTTTCAATATAATTTTTCTTTGAACAACACCATATTTTCCATCCTCAAACCCCCCTCATTAGCTGGCTGTTGTTGCAAGTATTGAAATGAAACATCTATATGCACGACAGATCATTTATTTTTATAACGTCCGGTATAAGTAGTGGACGTACATCATTTTTCAAAATATTATTTTTTTTATATCCGTTATTTAAGTAACGGAAGGATAAAATAATCATTTCATAGGACGTGCGAGTAACTTATAAAATGATAAAAGTACTTATCCATTTAATTTACATTTACTTTCCGATAAATGCAACCACTCTTTCCAATAATGGGAAAACAATTTTTGCTGAAGAATTATACTACAACTAGTTATTGTAATTATCACAAAATAAGAAATTCCAAAATGTGGACCTGGATTTGCTGTATGTCGGTACAAGAAACCAATCATTGTGAAACGATGCTTTCTCTTCCCACCCCCCCCATATCTTTTTCACCCCCCAATATTCCAATTTTGCCCCTGGTTAAAAAGTTCGGAACGTGTTTTCCGTACTTTTTTTTGCCTTGAATACGAACTTCGGATTGTGTTTTCCGAAATTTTTGTTGAATTTACACTAGGAAAAGTTCGGAAAACACGTTCCGAACTTTTTAACCAAGGGCGAAATTGGAATATTGAGGGGTGAAAAAGATAAGGGGGGGGGGGGTGGGAAGAGAAAGCTTCTACTACATGCCTTTATTTTTGACTTGGTTAATGTTTGTTTCTCCATGGTGTATAAATGAAAGCTTATACATGTTTATGGGTGTGTTTGGAGCATTCATAGTTCAAACCACATTTTAAAGCTGATCTTGAGTTTTGAATCATGTGTAGAAATATATAGAAATAAATAAATCCCAAAGAGTATAAATAAAAAGTTATACAAGAAGCTCCAAAATTGGGCATTCACTCCAAATTTACTCTTGTGGATATCAGGACCCCTATATTATTAAGGTATCTTTTTGCCAGCTTAAAAACCTTCTCTTGCAAGCAACACTCAACAAGAACCCACATTATACAAATTGAGCATTAAGTTTGGTCCTAGAAATCCCTTTGGGTTGGTCAGATTGTATTTATTTGAAACTTGAGAGTGTGCTTCTCCTTAATATTTCAGGTTTGATTTTTTCTGGTGCCAATTTTAGTGGGTTAATTTAGCTTTTTCAAAAAAAAAAATTGGTCCTAAATTTGGCGCAAATTGGTTTTGAGTAGATCATTTTAAGGTATTGATTGAATGTCCCCATTCTTTCAAAACATGAAGCAGGGTTTTCATCGATCATATTCATTTCAAAACATGAAGTCAAGTAGTCAAACTAGAATCTAATTATTGCAACATCCATTTTCATTAATTCTTATGACATCATATGATTCAATTTGAAGCATAAACATATTCTAAATGTACTAATTTCTCACATTTTTCACTTTTCTGATCACTTCTTCTCTCACTTCCAAACATCAACAAATAGATATCATAAGATAAGTAAGAAATTCATCTCATATTTTGGAAGTTCCAATGGTGGTCATAAACTTATGTTTAGAAGAAGAGTCCAAATTTGATGAATCAAAACATTTTTGAAATTGTAAATCTAAAGTAATGTGAACAAGTTTGTGATTTGTTTCAAAAGGTTTAACAACTTCAATCGATTGATAATGCTTTATATTTTAAAAATAAGAACAATTAACTTTATCGGGTCATAAAGAATCATTAAATTATAGTATACTAATACTCTTTCTTTTTTAAGCATATAGTACTAATACTCTGTAACTTTATATATGTGTGATAATAAATATTAATAAAATAATTTTATAATTAAAAATAATATTAATTAACTATTATTGAATATTGAATATAGTATTATAACTTGTTCACACTAACCCAAAGGTGATGGTTTTTAATTATAATTGCTCCTAGATGGTTGGTACCACCGACCCTCTCCATTATAGCAAAACAAAGAAAGAAGATTAGTGGGTTCAAATTGTGTGACTTAAGGAGAACTCTTTTTCGTTTTTACAATCAAACATTCATTCAAGGAGAACTCTCTCTTATTAATTAAAAACAGATTTATAAAATAAGTTTTCAAAACAAGTTATAATTCTCTTATTTATCTCTCTCCCAAAACACCTTAAAATACACTAAAGTTACGGTGATTTTTCCATCATAAAGTCATCTGATTCTAATCTTAATCCAAATTTAATCTTGTCTATGCTTCTTGCTTGTACGTAAGAGTCCAACATATATGCGGCACAATCAACCTTTTCCTTAGTGTGTTGGCCGCATTAAACTCCATAGTTTGAATCTTGACTATCGAGAGCAAGGTACCACACACAACTTTCTATTTTGAACCTGAGGGCGAGGACACCAATCATGAAGTACTATCAACACTAGTCAAATTTATTGACATTCCACATTGAAGTTTTTTGTTTTCCTTCCGAAAATGACAATAAGTACTTGGCAATTTCCCCTATGAAAAGAAAATTTGACAGTTTCCGAAACCCGAAATTTTTATTGTTGTAATTTCACGCAGTACTAGATCACAACCATCCATTTCAGATCGAACAGTTCTAATTTAACACACATCTGTGGGATGCTTTACTGTATTGGGGATTAGGAGTTGTTTTTTCGATTAGGTGATTGTTTAGGAGTTTTCTCATTTAGGTGTTCCGCATATATACGGCACCTATGTTTTTGTGTATCTTTTTTACCGGTCTCTGTTCGTCTTGCGCGGAGATTTGATTATTAATAAAATTTGCCATTAAAAAAAAAAATTTAACACACAATTTTATATATTAAAACAAAATCAGCCACTAATTCTAGATTTGACAGTCCATATCAGTTATTGCGGTCTATAGTAACGGCTGCTCTTAGTTTCCCACCCTCTTCAAAAACGTAATAAAAATTGAGTTTGCTTTGTTATCTATAATAAGTTAACATTTCTTCTGTTCTTCAATTATAAGTCATGGTCGTTTCAAATAATCAAATATATAATATAACATACTCCCTCCGTCCCTTATTACAAGCATCCTTACAAAGATTTTATTTGTCTCTAAGTATAAGTCTCATTTCAATTTCCTAGATACATTTATTATTACTTTTTCAAACATAACCCCACTTTGCATTGAAATACGTAAAGTCAGCTACAAATACATCTTTTCACCAAGGACAATTTAATAATTGTATTACCCAAAAAGTATACATTAATTACACTATCAACTTTTCTTAATAAACGTGAAATTTCTCTTGGAGGGCTTATATACAGGGACGAAGGGAGTAGTTGATTGCACCCAGCTTTTCAAAATTAGCACATACACAATAAATATATAGAAATAATATTGCTTAGAATAGAAACAATATGAATATGAGTCACAACAAATTCTTTCGTTTATTTTTTTGTTTTCCAATTTACTTTTCTCTCCTTAAAACATTTTTCCTAAAATGTAATTCGTACAAAAATGGGCTTGAAGTACTCTTACATAGGCCTAAAAAAATTAATGACATAATGAGCTACGGTAAATAAAATTCTTTCAAGGATTTTGAGACTTAGTAGGAACTTAATAAGTAGATTTTGGAGGTTGAAGTTTTTTTTACGGATCTAGTTGAAATGTGACTTGGTGAGATTGTTTTCAAATATAAAAATTACTTGGTGATGAAGGATTGTGTTGTGTTGTAAGGAATTAAACTAGGAATCAATTAAGAAGAATAGTTTATTTTCTTTTTTGTGTTCCAATTTTAATTTATTTCTATATATATATGTCCGTGAATGGGAAGGAAAAATAATACTACTCCATCCATATTCCATGCAGCTAAAGTTAAAAGTGAGACAACAACTAATAAATTTGTACTATTAAAAAGCTAAAAAAGAAAAGTCAGAGATCAAGATTTCATTCAAAATAAATTAATTTGAAAATTATATTACCGTAAGACTACTGATTTATACTTTTTTTTTTTTTTTTGAATCGGCAAAATTTATTAGGCAACCACTAGTACAAGAAATACTAGTGGCGCGAAAAGGGACAAAAGTGTGGAAAAGGAGTAAAAAATAAAAACATGAATCTACTGTTGAATTTTTGTTTAACGCTTGTTAATTAAGATTATTGATAAGTCAACATTTACTTCTGTTTCAAGTTTCAACCATGGTGGTGTATAATTAGCAATAGGAGAATGTTAACATGTATTCTTAAGGTATATATTAACAAGATAAATGTGAAAAATATTTATTAAAGTATGTATACTATTTAATTATTTAAGCATTAAATTTTTTATATCATTAAATATTACATTTCTATTTTTAGATGTGTTATCATGTGCCTTACAACACAAATTAACATGACCCACTAATTATTTGCATCAGCTTTCCAAAACTAGCACGCCACGTAGCCATCACACGATGAAATATAAAATATCTCTATCTATTTTTGTATCATTTTAAAATATCAATACAAAATTTATTATTGTTTCATACCAATTATACACCTTTATTAATTTCACTTCATTTAACTATTCCACTTACTACAATTACTAAGAATATTTTAATAAATAATACAAATTACCATTAAAATTAATACAACTAATTATTTTTTTAAGAATCTACTATAATTTAAATATGACTCTCTTGTTCGATCCACCGCAACTACGATCAGAAAAAAACTGAAACTACTTAATATCAAAACTGACTTCCGAATCAGATTATATGGCTCAATAAAGCGGATATTTTTTAATCAAGTGACATACTAATAATTTAATAATAATTTAGATTAGAAAATTTTGTCAAAAATATATATTAGAATATAGTCACCAGTCACCACAATTTCTCCATCCTTTCTTTTGTTGTTTTCCAACTTTTTCATTTCTCTCTTTAAATATACCTTGAATGTATCTGTTTCATTTTCATCTCAATCTATAGCAAATATCCATGGCCACCCATAATTTCCCCTTCCTTGCATCATCAATATTATTCACCATAATTTTCTTCTCAACAACTTTGCCAAAATCCATCTCTCAAAAAAATGATACTTTTTCTACTTGTAACCAATCATATTTCACCTGTGGAACAGACACAAATGTTTCTTTTCCTTTTTGGGGAAATAACCGACCAAATTTTTGTGGCAAAAATGAGTTCAAACTCACTTGCGTGCATAATAGTCAAAACACATCTATGCAAATTGGTTCACAAAATTTTAATGTACTAAATATTAACCAAAATGCTTCTACCATGAAAATTGTTAGAACAAATCTTGTTAATGATATTTGTTCTTCAAATTTCATCAACACTTCTTTGAATGGAAGTCCCTTTACTTTTCTTTCATCTGTTAAGAATCTCACTATATTCTATGATTGCCCTATTGGAAATAGTTCAAATATTATGGAAAAAAACATAGACACTTTTTCATGTCAGAATAAGAATGTTAGCAATAAACATGTTTTTTATGTTGTGAAGAATGAAACTCAGCTACAAAACAATTTCTTAGTACTTGAGAAATGTGGAAATAGTGTTCAAGT
Source organism: Trifolium fragiferum (assembly GCA_954870985.1). NCBI lineage: Eukaryota > Viridiplantae > Streptophyta > Magnoliopsida > Fabales > Fabaceae > Trifolium > Trifolium fragiferum. The sequence goes on along the minus strand of OX940790.1, from coordinate 1,157,823 downwards.
GCAAGTTTCTATTGATGATGGTGTTTCTGAGAATGGATCAGTTGATGCTCATCTTGAGCAAGGATTTGATGTGAAATATGATGAAGGTGCAGGGTGGTCCTCTGAGTGTGATGTGTGTAGAGAATCTGGAGGAACTTGTGGTACCAATCAGAATGATTCTTCTAAATTTTCTTGTTATTGTTCTGATGGAAGTGAAACTGATCATGCTGGAAAGTGTTCAAGTTCATCTAACAAAAGTATGTACTCTTTCTTTTCTTCTTCTTCTTCTTCATATATTTAGAAGTGCGAAAGCATTTATTAAAATTCATTAGTTCTAATCATTAAAAGCATTTATTATATAAACCAAATTAGTACTTTTTTCATCAAGTATTTATGTACTAGTACTACCACATAACTACCATCACTATCTTTGGTTATAAATGCCATCAAATTTAGTTCTTAAATTATTCACTTTATGTCTAATTTATTTAGTCCTAAATCGTATAAATATTTTAATTAATTTCTGACTATGTGAAATTCATCAATTTAATCCTTAAATATATAAAATTCTGTTAATTTAATCTCTAATATGTTAATATCTGAGACTGATTTGATAAATTTTATATATGGTTTAGAGACTACTAATTTAATGGTTTATTTTATATCATATTATGGATTTGTATTGTCCATCTTCTCAAATATTATTGTTGTTTTAGCTTTATCAAAATGTGATTAATTGAATTGTTGGTGTACAATATTAATGTAGTTAAACTAAGTAAATGCAACTCTTCTGGTTGGCACTGTGATGATGTGTTTGTAAAGTAGTGTTAAAAATTTGAAAGTGATTTTAGTTCTGTTCATATTGACTTTATAGTTAGTGTTTAAACTCTAGCAAGTAAATTAATGAACCATGTGTGTCACGAGATAGGACTTAAGAGACCTAAAACAGGGGATATTGGTTGCACTGATTGTTACATCAAGCAATTAAACTTTTACACCTCATCCACTTTTTTTTTTTAACATTTTAAAGTTGACTTATACTAGTATGTTTTAGCTTGCTTAGGTTCCATCTTACCTAAACAAAATAATAATTGAATTTACGAAAATAAAAATAAAAATGTGTCCATCGATATACACGTTAGGCACAACAATAATGATATCAATATTAATTTATAAAAATATTTAATATAAAATTACATATATTGATAAATTCACCTGAATATTAGACATGGTATATATCATCATCAAATGTGCATTCTTTATGAAATTTTGATTGTAGATCATATGTAGCATCTATTGATTCGGAAATAAATTAGATACAATCAACCTTTCATGCAGTTATTTTATAATCGTTTGATCATTCCAATCATAATTGCACAGAAAATATGACTGTATAAAATTCTGATCTAAGACGATAATCATTCTCTATTTTCTTCTTTAAAAGTATACGCAGCTGTGTTGTGCATAATTCATAGGTAATCATCAACATGTGTAATAAAATAATTATAAAACATAGTTTGATTTCAAAGACAGTTTGAAAAACAAAGTCATGTAAATTGGACATTAGCATAACAGAGAGCACACATAACTTGACTAATATTGACACCTTTTTCCATAGCGGTTGACTTGTCAATACCTTCTTGCGTAATTTAATGGCACTCACGTGGAAAGAAAATCAACAAAACATACGGTTGTTGTAGACATGTATAGGACTCGGATTTTCTGTTCACACAGTTTGATGTGGTGATAAATTTAAATTATTAATTTAAATATAGACGATTTAAATTATTTATATGGTAAAACGATTTCAACTATTTTATCTAAATTAACATGTACATATGTATAAAAATTCGTATAAGAATCAATTCATACACCCAAAAAGTAAAATATGATTTCAAATATGAAAACATTTTTCCTTGTCTCTAGGTTCTAGAAGCCAAGTCAGATATATTCATTTTCCTATAATATTTTCATACTCCCAGTTGTTCAATTAAATAATAGGGTTAAATAGTGGTTACCCCCTGCAAAGTAGGTCGGTTTTGTAATATCCCATGTAAGTTTTTTTTTTTTAAATCCCCCCCTTGTATTGTGGAGATTCTTTGGATTTCCCCCTTGGAGTGTCATCTGGGCAAATAATCTCCATGTTTCACCTACGTGGCACCTCCACGTGGATTTTTATTAATTTTTAATTATTTTTTTGCCACGTGGCATTAAAAAATTTTAAAAAAAATCAAATTTTTTTTTCTGATTTCTTTCTTTTTCTTTATTTGTTATTTAAAAATTAATAAAATAAAAAAAAATTAAAAATAAATACATAAATTAAAAATAAATGTTAAAACATAAACTTCTAAGAAGCTAAAATAAATGTGAAAATCAAAGAAAAAAATATCAACACATAATTAATTTATTTGATAAAAATTCTAAAAAAAATCAAAGAAGCTAAAAAAATTTCTAAGAATTAAATTAAAGAAGGTGTAAATTTAAAAAAAAAATCAAAGAAATTAAAAAATAATCTACAGTTAATTTTTTAAAAGAAAAATAAAATAAAATTGATGTTGGTGGAAAAACGCAACAAAGGAATATATTGCAACCAAAAACCCACATAATGTTGTTCATCAGTTTCTTTTTGTTTCATCTTCCATATTAATCCAAAACTCAACAAAAAAAAAAAAAAAATTGTTGTGATTGATGGCAGAAGAATAAACTACACCATTTAAAATCCAATTTGAACTCTTACACCATTTGACCCTTTTTGATTCAAAACCAGAGGTGAACAAGATGAGATGAGGTTGAAATGGATGGTGCGGTGATTGATGGCAGAAGAAGAAACTACACCATTTGAAACCCATTTTTTCATTTTTATGGCTTCCTTCATCCATATATTCTTCTACCCAGATCCATCATTATTTGATTTTTGGATTTGTGCTCACTAATCCCACAATATTGAATAACAAGTTGCAAAGCAAGTCAAGAAGAAGAAATCACGCGGTCGTGCTCACAAGCGTATGCAATACAATCGCCAATTCGTCACCGCCGTTGTGGGATTCGGTAAGAACGTGGACCTAACTCATCTGAGAAGTGAGGAAATCGAAACCAAAATCGAATCTGAACGAAATTGAAACTGAAATCGAACGAATATGGTGATGTTGATGATGTTGAAACTGAAATCGAACTGCTATGTTGGTGTTGAATCTTATGGATTTTGTTGTTGTTGATGAAAATGGTGATGTTGAAAAAGAAGAAATTTTTTATTAATTGATGATTCTGTTGAAAAAGAAGAATATGGTGGTGTTGAATCTGGTAAATTTTGAGTTTGGTTGGAACTGGAAGGTTTGTAGAGATTGAAGAAAACAAAGAGATGAAATATGAAGGTGGAGAAGAAGGGTTAAAACCCAGTGAAGAAGAAGAGAAAATATAAATTTTCTCTCCCTTTTTTTAATTAGATTTTTTTTGTTATAATTTATTTTAGCTTCTTAGAAGTTTATGTTTTAACATTTATTTTTAATTTATGTATTTATTTTATTTTATTATTTATTTTATTAATTTTTAAATAACAAATAAAGAAATAAAAAGAAATAAAAAAAAATTGGTTTTTTTTTTTAAATTTTTAATGCCACGTGGCAAAAAAGAATTAAAAATTAATAAAAATCCACGTGGAGGTGCCACGTAGGTGAAACGTGGAGATTCTTTGCCCAGATGGCACTCCAAGGGGGAAATCCAAAGAATCTCCACAATGCAAGGGGGGGATTTTAAAAAAAAAACTTTTAGGGGGGTATTCCAAAACCGACCTACTTTGTAGGGGGGTAACCACTATTTAACCTTAAATAATATAAAGTTGTGAACCTAAGCAATCCAAGACTCAAATACTAACAAGTTTGGATCCTTTTTGGATTAGGCATATTTTAGTGCAAAATATATATCAGTTCGTTGATGTTTGACACTGACACAAAATCAATATCAATCACTTTACTTATTGCGTAATTCTAAATATGGAATATTATTTATATCTGTGTTAGCGTTTGTATCGTGTCTGTTTTCATAATATTTGTGTGTGCATTTTATAACTTATGTATTAATTTTTTTCAGGTGGAAAGAAGAAAAAAGTGCTGAAGCTGGTTTTAGGTACAAATTTCTGTCAAATATATTAGACTTGTGTTCTTTTGAACAAATTTAAGATTATAAATAATATATAAGAAAGTATTTAATGTATTTTAAAAATAATAAAATATTTCATTGGACTTTGATAGGTTTCCTAGGTACTGGAATGTTACTACCTCTTATTGCTGTCACTATATGCCGGAATAAAGCTAAGATATGGAAGTTTTTAAAAACACAATTCAGCAAAATAACAAGGAACAATCAACATATAGAAGCCTTTCTTGAAAGTCAAGGTCCTCTAAATATAAAGAGGTACAATTACTCTGATATAAAGAAAATGACTGAATCATTCAAAGTTAAACTAGGAGAAGGTGGTTATGGTTCTGTATACAAAGGAAAATTACTCGATGGTTCTTCTGTGGCTGTAAAATTATTGAATGAATCAAAAGGGTGTGGAGAAGATTTCATCAATGAAGTTGCTAGCATATGCAAAACATCTCATGTTAATGTTGTCACTCTTCTCGGATTTTGTCTTGATGGAACCAAAAAAGCTCTTATCTACGAGTTTATGTCCAATGGTTCGCTCGAAAAGTACATTCACAATCACAACAAAGAATCCGAAAAGACCGAAAAAACTAAAACTAGTCCTAGTCCGTCATTGAGTTGGGAGAATTTACATCAGATTGCAATAGGGATAGCTCGCGGACTAGAGTATTTGCATAAAGGATGCAATACTAGAATTCTACATTTTGACATTAAACCACATAATATTCTTTTGGACGAAACATATCGTCCAAAAATATCTGATTTTGGTCTTGCTAAGCTAAGCACGAGCAATGAGAGCATTATTTCAATGTCAAATGCTAGAGGGACGGTCGGATATGTAGCTCCTGAAGTTTTCAACAAAAGCTTCGGAGGCGTTTCACATAAGTCTGATGTCTATAGTTACGGAATGATGCTGTTAGAAATGGTTGGTGGACGGAAGAACGTTAACATTGTTGAAGCTAGTCAATCCTCGAGCGAGATGTATTTTCCGCATTTGGTGATTTATAAGAAGCTTGAGAATGGAAAAGATTTGGAACTTGATGATGAGGTAATGTCCAATGAGGAAAATGTGTTAGCTAAGAAATTGACTATGATTGGTTTGTGGTGCATTCAAACAATACCTACACATAGACCTACAATAAGTAAAGTAATTGATATGTTGGAAGGTAACTTGGATTCTTTGGAAATGCCACCAAAACCTGTTATGTATTCTCCTGAAAGATCAATACCAGAATTTTCAACATCAACAACAAAATCAATGGAAAGCATCTGATTAATGCAAAGAAATTAGTAAGAGTTGTTTTGTGTTGCTTCAAGACATAAATTTTGCTTCAACTTTTCATATTTCTGCATATACATATGTATGTTTGTGTATGTTTATTTTTGGTTATGTATGCTTTCAGTTAATCCCAAATTCCCAATAACATGTTCTACCTCAATGTGGATTAAATAGGAAAATATTTTAAGGAAAAAAAAATGTGGGGTTGCTTTAGTTGATTAAAAGCAAATCCAAGGGTCCTCAATGAAAAGGAAAGGTCATTTTCTATTTCTCTTTGTCCCTTATGATCATATTTTTCATGTTACCTTCGTTTTCTTTTCAACCGGAAGGGTACTTAAAATAAAGAGAACATACTTTTGATTTTTTGGGTGCACATAATAGGATAATATTTTTTGTCCCAAGTTAGGACTAATTATCTCCCTTGTGAGATCCAATAGAGGGGATAATTTGTAAAAATAAAATTTCTTTTATACAGAATACTTTCGGATCAAATCATTAATTTCATACTTTAAAACATTGATTATTATAAAAATAGACGACTCTTACAACGTGATGAATTAAAGTTTAGATTCTGACTAAAAAATATACTCATGTATTTAGTGTGCGACACGTCTTAAATAAAATTATCTCCGATTAAAGAAATCTATGAAAAAATATAGTAAAACATTTGTTACAATTTGACGTCATGATAAGAATATGAGTCCGTTTGATCCGTAAAATATAAGTACTGGACAGTATAAGATAGAACAACACAAGACAAAGTTTAAGGTGTTGAACAAATTTTGTCTTTGTACGATATTTGATGGACAAAAAGTTATTTTGGTATTTTAGACAACTTGTGCAGATGACAAAAAATTGTACCGTGATTCAGTGACGGACAAAAATTTAGATTTTTGTTCAGTCTATTGGTCCCAGTTTGTCCAATCCCAAAAACAATTTTGAAATCAAATACAGAACAACTTCAGTTGTGCTATTCATTCCCTTATTATTTTAGCAAATCGCACCCTATCGTAGATAATGCTTTGAGTTATAAATAGCATGAAGATAAATATCAAGTCCGAATTGTGAGTTGTGCAAAGTGCAAGTGTGCAACCATATACCATAGGGTTTCACAATTTTGAGAGACTTAAATTTTGATATAGTGAGTCACTTGAAAAACAAAATAATAGTAATTTGAAAAATAGAAAAAGTGAATTTTAGTAGTATTTGTTACTTCTTTTAAAGACAAAAAAATATTATGAAGTAAAAATTTGAGAAAAAATTGAACTACATTATTGGCATCCTTATGTTCAATTGCTTGAAAAATTTTAGGGGTATGAAAAATATCATTATCCACTTTATTGGCATCCTTATTTTCAATTGCTTGAAAAATAATCCATAATTTATGGGCGTGTGTTGAAATTGAAAAGGATGGGTTAAGTTTCACCTTAAAATTAAAATGGATTGTATTTTACTTTTTTCTTTGGATTTTTTTTATTTCTTTATATTATTAAAAAAATAGCTAATAGACTCCGTCATAGCTAGAATGGAAAATGTTTTATTTTCACTCCGGTACCCACATTAAACACTTTGAAAGAGAAAATAAAATAATGTGATGTGATAAAAACAAAAGAGATAAGAAGAAAATAAAACATGGAATTAGTATTGTAAATTAGAACATAGGAGTGCTTAAAATATCATTATATTGTCAAAAAATACATATTTACAATAGTAATATTTAGACACCTCATAATCTCATCAACATTTATTTAATATTTCATTTTATCTCTGTAATTTTTTTCTTTAGAAAATTGATTTTCTTATTTTATCTCTCATCTTTCTCTGTGAATTAATCACTAACATATCATATCACAACATTTTTTCTAGAAATGTAACATTTTTTTTCTCTATAAAGATATTCTTGTTGGAGATGAACTAAACAAAGAGAACAACTTAGAGAAAAGAAAGTTTTTGGTAATTGAAAAGAAAAGATAAAGGAATGAAAAATTGTTTTAAATTTTATTGATCAAAGTATGTATATATACAAGTATGAGAAGGTTGTTATTAACCAACTCAACAACTTCCTAACCGTCAAACTAACTAACATATAAGTCTCTCAGACTACTTAGAGGAGATGTTAAGTAACTGCAGAGTTTAAATTATACAAATCAATAATTCTTTGGTTGTCTAATGTTTTCGTTAATTTAATAAAATTGGATCATCTCGTTCTTAATTTCTTTACATCTCTCTCTCATCTCATTCCTCTTTATATCTTTTAATTTCAATCTTTCTTTACTAAAAAAATTACTAATAAACAAATTAAGAGATAGTATAGTAAAATTAAGAGAGAGAGAGAGAGAGAAAAAAAAGAGAAAAATGTAGAGTAAATAGAAGCAGGAGATTCAATTTGTGATTTAATTATTATACGGATCCTTTCATTATAATTATATGGATCACCATATGAAGTGGGGGGAAAGGGCCTTATTGACATGTGGTTTGGACGTTAGGTACATACATAAATATAAAATGGAATAAACCTTTTTGAGATTGGAATATTACCAAATGAACGGAGGTGGTGATATGTACGTGCAATCAAGTTTTATCTCGCTTGAAAGAGAAGAATCATGGTAAGTTAGATTTCTCATCACAGTTGTAAAATAAATAATAACTAATCTCAGTTTGGATTAGATTCGTAGATAATTTTGGCAAAATTAATCGATGATTGTGATCGTTTATAAAATCAATTTGTTACATGTCATGTTTTGATTAGCTCGAATCATCACTCATATTATATGCCTAATCATCTGCATTATTATATGCCTAACATGTTTTTTTTTTTTTTTGACATATATACCAAACATGCTAACACTTACACTACCAATTATCATGAAAGTATGTAATATCTTATCTCTAACCTTTAAATTTTTATATCAACTATGTAAGACTAATTTGTTAGTAGATTAAATTGAGGTTGTAACAATGCGTTAGAATATTTACATTTTGTTTTTAGGGTTTTATTACAGTGTCTCCGGATCACTCTTTAAATTTTCTCTTTAAAAAAATTATTTATACAAAAAATAAAATATTTCAATTTTTAATGCGTTGACTTCATACATTCTCATAAAAAGTTTACTAAAACTTACTATTTAATGTGGTTAAAGATGTCTTAGCAAGATAGTATGTGATATGATCAATCGTTAGTTGGTTCAGTGGTGATTGGCGCTGAACTTGGTAGGGAGGACCACGGTTCGATCCCTCGCAACTGCGATCAGGAGGGGGCTGAAACCACTTGATGCCAGAACTGACCCCCGAACCAGATTCAACTGGTGGTGAAAACCGAAAAAAAAAAAAGATAGTATGTGATATGATTAAGATACATCACAAAAGTAACTAAGCTTAATATTATTTTTTATAAGCTAACACTAAATTTAATATAAAGTACTAGAATGATATTTTTTTTCAATAAAAATTTGAACAAAATATCAACCATTTATAAAAATTAGGAGACAAAATTCTAAATTTTAAAATAAAATCAAAAGAAAGAACAAAAATTGTGAAATGACAAAATAAAGAGAAAAGCTATCTCTTGCACTTATTTAGGTTAATCAAAAATGTCAACATTGTTAGTTCCAAATATACGGTAAATTATTCTTAAGATTTTTAACATTATTGCATATCACAGCTAACAATCAAATTTAAATTTTTGTTAAACTAAAAGAGACTCGCATCATCTTATTAAAATATTTTTGAGTGCGATTGTAAATTTTAATATCTTAAGTTCAACAGATTCACTATAACCATTAATTAATAGAAATAATTCCTCTTAAAATAATGTGAATGAATTAGTTAATAGTAGTCTTTTTTTTTTTTCATTTTACAAAAGTTACAACAAAATGCTTTTATTTTAAGTTTTTTTATTAAAAAAATTATATATATTTTAGTTGAGCAATTTGCCTGACTTCACTACCGTTCCTTCTATTTCCCGTTATGAATTTAATTTAATTAATTAATCGTGTTATTACAATCCGTGGTTTAAAAAAAAGCGATTCTACACAAAATTCCGAAACCATCAAAGACAAACGCCTTTAAATTCCCCGTCGCACAAACATCATCTCATTTTATTTTTTCTTCCCGAAGCTTTCAACACACACTCTCTCAAACAAACAAGGTACACTCTTCCTCTCCTCTCATTCTTCCCTATAAATAATAACTGCCACCTCTCGCGCATCTTCTTCTTCTTCTCTCTCTTTGAAATCTGAGATTTCTGGTTTTCGTTTTCTCTTTGATCAGGTAACGAAACCATGGTGCTCTTCAATGTTTCTCGCATTCAAACTACTCCTTTCGATGGACAGAAGCCTGGAACCTCTGGTCTTCGCAAAAAGGTTATTCCATTTCTCTTTTACACTCTTTAGCTTCATTACATCGTTTCCTCATTTTTCATTTCATTTTTTGCTCTTATTTTTATTATTATTCGATTTCATTTTGCTGATGATTATATTACTGGATCAGATCTTCTCAATCCGATCTGTTTTTGAATATGATTTTTACATTTTGTATGAATTGTGATTGGATCAGAACTAAGCTAGTTTGCATGTTCACATCAAATTTCATATTCATTTTGTGCAATTAATGATCAACCAATTTGATTTATGATTAGCCATATGGAATCACATTGTAATTTTAATTTGAATCTGAATTTCTTACGTGTTACGAGATTGAGATCGAGATCGGTTTCACATGGATTTGAATTTGATTCTTGTTTTTCTTCAATTGATTATTCCTTGTACTATCTAATAATAATAATGTATTGGCTGGATCTTTTCAGGTGAAAGTATTTGTGCAACCTCATTACCTTGAAAACTTTGTTCAGGCATCATTCAATGCACTAACCGAAGAAAAAGTTAGAGGTTGGTGTCATTTCCTGTTTTGTTTTGCCTCATAAATCCGAATCGTTACACGTTTTTTTTTGGAGACTGTTTCCCTTTTGTGTTTCAATTATACTGCAATGTGGGTTTTGAGAACTGTACCTTCCATATTTGTAGGTGCAACACTTGTTGTATCTGGTGATGGTCGTTATTATTCGGAGCAAGCAATTCAGGTATTTTTAACATATATCCCATTCTTGCCTTTTAATGTGGACTTCTTTGTGTCTAAAGAATCTGATTTATCAATCATGCTATTCAGTTCTGGTGATTTCAACCCTAACAACTATGCAAAACTTCACATTTACATTGCTTTGATGCCTTGGTAGATTTATTGCATGTTGTTGCTTTGAAATTGAGCTTTTTGGGTTTACGTTGATTAGTAATTTTCAATACATTAACCAGGCAGAAATTTTGGTAATCTATTTGCAATTTTGAGTCTACATTAAATTGTATATCACTAATGATTTTTTGATAAATCTGTAGATTATAACTAAAATGGCAGCAGCAAATGGAGTAAGGCGTATTTGGGTTGGACTAAATGGGTTGCTTTCAACTCCTGCAGTATCTGCTGTTATACGTGAAAGAGTTGGGGTTGACGTAAGTCGTGTCTTATGTAATTTACTTCTCTTCATCTTTCCTTCTTTATTTGCAGAGTTTTTTATTTTTGTTTTATCAAAGGTAGTCCATGTTTTTAGCCTTACAAATGAAGGTGACTATTTTCCTCTTGAACTATAGAGATAAACATTGGATAAAAAAAATGTTATTTACAGGGATCCAAGGCAACAGGAGCATTTATATTGACAGCAAGTCACAACCCTGGTGGTCCTAATGAGGTGAGTGCTGCCATATTTTAGTTTACTCTTACCCATTTTTGGAGAAATACATTTTATCAGTGATTTCAAAAAAAAATATGTGAATCTCACACGTTCTATTTCTGAAGTTTGAACTGAGTTGCCTGACATTTAGCCTTTAGGTTAGCCACTTAAATATTTGAGATTGACCTACATTTCTTGGATGTAGTTTACTTAGATCACGGAATTATATGATAAAACATTTATATTCTTCCTTCATTTGTCGGTTGGATGAAGAAATGATAAGTGATAATACCTGTGTACTGTTTTCAAATTCCCCTTAAACTTTCAAAGTGCCTAGAGGTAACTAGGGGATAGATGGTGGAGTTAAGGAGTGAAATGATAAGGAGGTTGAGGATTTGATCCCCACTCCCAGTAGAATACTAATATTGATCTTTTTAAAAAAAAGTTAGTGGGTCTTCGATGATAATTGGTTGTCTAGTATGTTCTGATTGGAAGGTTAAGACCCAAATAAAAAGAAATAGTGAGAAAACTTGCAGTGACATTTTTAAAGTGATAAAAGGAAGTTTTCAGTGCCAAGCTTGATTTAGTAGGTTGACGTTGAAATCTCATGTTTTGGTGGCCGCAAAAGTATTACTAGTCCCTCCTAAAAAACAGAACGGCAGATAAACATTCTGCTGTGGTGAATCACATTTAAGTTTTGGATAATTGAAAGTGATGCTAAAGCTGAGCATAGGAAATAGTACTTTTTGTGGATATCAATAAGACATAACATAAAGTTAATAAACGGTAAATTTAGTGTTATAAAACTCCCGCCATGATGGGTTTAGGAAACAATTGGACCCATTGTGGATCTAATGTAAGTAGACTCACTTTTCATTTGGAAGATATGATAACTCCATGACTCAAAACCACAATCTCCAAGTCATACTGCTGCAACTTTAATCTTTGCATTATGGTTCTGCTTCACATAATGTAACTTAATAAGATGAATAGAATCAATGATTTGAGTAAATGGATATGTTAGGCTAGGTTAAGTAAATGGATATGTTAGGCTAGGTTAAGAATCAATGATTTGAGTGAATGTGTTGAGTAAATGGATATGTTAGGCTAGGTTAAATAAATAGAATCAATGATTTGATTCAGATTAAGTTTCTTGTATAATATTATAATGTCACCTTGTTCAATAGAAAACCAACTCTAAATGATTGTTACTGTTGACTGGTTTCCATTATGCAGGATTTTGGGATAAAATATAACATGGAAAATGGTGGACCTGCACCAGAGGGAATTACTAACAAAATATATGAAAATACAACAACAATCAAGGAGTACTTGATTGCTCCAGATCTGCCAAATGTACTTCTCACAACCTGGCTACATATTTTCCCTTATTATTTAACTAATTAAGGTTGCTATGTGGTTCATCTACCTAAACCTTGTTCCCAATTATCAATTTGTTTTCCCAGGTGGATATCAGCACAGTAGGTGTTACAAACTTCACAGGGCCTGAAGGACCATTTGATGTTGAGGTTTTTGATTCAGCAAGTGATTATATAAAGTTGATGAAGTGAGATATTTTACAGAATTGACATTGTCTTTCACTCTTCATTTATACGAAAGAGCTTTATGGAAATTGATTTAATCATGTCATGTCATGTCACGATACCCACTAAACCTGCACAATTGGAGAATACTAAAGGAATAAAATGCTCTAAAATTGGTCATGCTGCGAAAGTTTTTTTTATAAATTTTCTCTCTTTTATCATTTGAGTATTCAGTTTGGACTCACTTTTGAAGAAATTGTTCTTGAAAGTATGAATTTTTATTTTCATAAGATGGTAAACAAAAAAAAGATAGTCAAGCGATCTATCTACCTATGTGCTTCTACTGACTAAATTCTCTCTTATCCCCCGGTCGAAATATTGCAGGTCAATTTTTGACTTTGAATCAATCAGGAAACTGTTGTCATCTCCTAAATTCACATTCTGGTATTTGTTGTGAATGCTCGTTTAAATTTTGATATAGAATTTATTTTTTATTTTATCTCCTTCATCCCAAAACACAATGGTAAATTTCTGTAACTTTATTGAAGTTACGATGCATTACATGGAGTTGCTGGAGCTTATGCAAAGCGTATTTTTGTGGATGAGCTTGGGGCTCAAGAAAGCTCTTTGCTGAACTGTGTACCAAAGGTTTTATTCTCTTATGGATTATGCAAACAATAAGCTCTAAGTAGTTTGACTCTGAATTATATGCCAACATTTTCATTTGTGGACGACTTTCTTGGATACAGGAAGACTTTGGAGGGGGACACCCAGACCCCAATTTGACATATGCAAAAGAGTTGGTTGCTCGTATGGGATTGGGAAAATCAGAATCAGGTGAGCCCCCAGAGTTTGGTGCTGCTGCCGATGGTGATGCAGATCGCAACATGATACTTGGTAAAAGGTAATGGAGCCCTTAACTTGTGACAAGTTTAAATCTTTTCTATTCGTTGTTTTTTATTTATATTTATCTTTGTTTATAGGTTTTTTGTCACTCCTTCGGATTCTGTGGCCATTATTGCTGCAAATGCTGTTCAAGCAATACCGTACTTTTCTGCTGGCTTAAAGGGAGTTGCCAGGTTTTCATTTTTCAAGTTTTCAGCTTATCTCTCCTCTCCCTCTCTCTCTTACTCACACACACACACACACAAACTGTGGTAATGCAAAATGCAGTAATGGAAGGCTTATATCTGTGTATGCTTGGTAATAATCAACTGTCTTGTAATTATCTAGATAGTTTCTGCAAAAGGGGTTATCATACGTGTTTCTACTAGGATAATAAAATAGGAAGGAACTCCATTGAATTTAATACAAGGATATATTTATAACTCTTGTCTCTTGGTATTTCTTGCCCCACTGACCCAGAATTCTTTATCTGCTATTGGTTCTTGAGCTTATGTCCTAGCAATTTGATCTTTTGGAACTTGATCTGTCGACACTATTTTTATCAGTGTATACCAACCTAAGCTGTAAATGTTTTGTAGGAGCATGCCAACCTCCGCTGCCTTGGATGTTGTAGCAAAACATCTGAATTTGAAGTTTTTTGAGGTATACTGTTTCTAATGTCTTGAAGTGTGAAAATGATCACTAGTTGCTTTCAGACAAAGTTATTAAATTTATTCTTCAAAGCCAGGTTCCTACGGGTTGGAAGTTCTTTGGTAATTTAATGGATGCTGGACTGTGTTCAGTTTGCGGTGAAGAAAGTTTTGGGACTGGTATGTGTTTTGCTTCTGCATTAGGAAGAGCAAACTACAACCTTAAACTTACGCAAACCTCTTATTATCTTGTGATTGTCGTTGTGTTTGTGAATAGGTTCGGATCACATTCGTGAGAAGGATGGAATCTGGGCAGTTTTGGCCTGGCTATCTATACTTGCATATAAAAATAAAGATAATCTTGAAGACAAGCTTGTGACAGTTGAAGACATAGTTCGCCAGCATTGGGCTACCTATGGGCGCCACTACTATACTCGATATGACTACGAAGTAAGATTCAATAGCATTTTATCCTACTTTAGTACAATTCCTTCTTTAAATCAGTTAACCTAATCAATTCCTGCCCGCCTTAAAGAATGTGGATGCAGGTGCAGCAAAGGAACTGATGGCACATTTGGTCAAACTGCAGTCCTCACTTTCAGAAGTCAATAAGTATGTTATTATTAATACGCAACATCATTTAAACTTCGAGTTTGTTTACATTATGTATTCCTCGTGATGAAGTAAAAGCTTGTCAAATCTGACCAAGATGTGATATTCTCCAAGCGATTGATGTTTAGAAATTAGAAATTGACTTCTACTTCTGAACAATGATCCACCATGGATGTTTACCGGTGCTTTCTTATCCCTATGGCACCTATTATACTTCAAAATACGCTTCCTGCAAGAGCTGATCTATACTATTTTTTGTTACTTTTTATTTGAAGGAGTTAAATAAGAGCATTAAATAAGAGATTTTCAATTAGAAATCCCTAAACGAACTGATGACCCATTAACCAAAAGCTCGAGCAATCATAGAACAGATTCATTGCCGATATCCGACAGACTTTTGAAGGTGTCCTTACCTAACATAATACTCGTTATCCAAAGAACCTAGGTAACTAACACTTCCAGAATAAACATACCATTAGCTTTCTTTACTGACATTTTGAATGTGTCACCCTGCTTCAGATCACCTCCAGTTCCGAGTCTATTTTCTGTATCATCTCACTACTGTTCCTAGAATTTCGTGATTTTGATGGTTTGTTTTTCATTATTGGGCCATTGAAAATAGAATTTCGCAATTATTTAGAATCAAGTCCAAAAACTAATTAGTTGATGGACATGGTATGTCAAAACAGGAGTAACATGTATGAGTATGTGTCTGAGGAAGACATGGATGAAAGGGTTGAAAAGGTTTCATCATAAATCTAATGGATTTTATTCACTGTCTTTTTAGGATTGTGAAGGGAGCAAGCTCAGATGTTTCAAATGTTGTCCACGGTGATGAATTTGAATACAATGATCCTGTGGATGGTTCCGTTTCATCACACCAGGGCATCCGATATTTGTTTGAGGATGGATCGCGATTGGTAAGTTTACTGGTTATTGTTATTTAGTTTTATTTTTTATGAAAATTTTACTTATTATTTGATACTACTAGCTTATTGGGATAGTAAATCCGAAAATGCATGCAGACTCCTAAGATTTAAAAATGCAATGTCTTGCAAATAATTGTTAATTTCAGTTCATCATTTCCAAATGCTATGAATTTAATGGGGGCTTTTAGTTCCGTGGATATATTCACTTTTATGTTCATGTTTTCTTCCTTGCCTCATTTTTCACAAGATCCGCTAACTGTTTTGTTTTCTTAACAACACTTTACTGCCCTAGATCTTCCGCCTCTCTGGAACTGGATCAGAAGGCGCAACTATTCGACTATACATTGAGCAATATGAGAAGAATCCATCAAAGATTGGAAGACTTTCACATGAAGCACTTGCTCCTCTTGTAAGATGCTTATAATAGTTAAATATAAATTTCATTGCCAAACTTGCAATCATCTTGACTGGTTGAAATATATCTTAATTATTACAGGTTGAGGCTGCTTTGAAACTTTCAAAGATGGAGGAGTTTACTGGCCGATCTGCTCCCACAGTCATTACATAAATACATATACTCCCAGAACCAAGTCATTTCTTATTGTCTGTCAAAATTTCCATCCAATGTTAATTTTGTGAGTAACCAACCAGTATATTGTTGGTTGTTTTCAGCCCTTTACTATGGGCACTTGAGTGGACTTTGTATTACTTTAACTAAATTTTGATGTGCTAAATAATTTGAAACTACCGAGTGCTGATTATATATGATCTAAATATAATGTTAACTCTTTTGTTTGCTTTAATTTGGTTACTCTTTTCATAAATTTCATTTTCTTTCCACCTTGGTTTCACTTCTCTGCCATGCCTTGGAGGAAGATGGATTTTCCACCAGCTAAAGAAGTAAATGCTAGAGAGTCCCTTCGGGGACATCCGATAAAAAAAGAGTAAAGGCTAGAACTAGCTGTTTTGTTGCAAATAATGTCTTTCATTTTTGCATCTACGAGTGATCTCAGGTAAACTTATTTGATATGCGAACCTGTTTCCATAGTTAGCATTGCCTGCTATCACTGCAGAAGGAACTTTAAAAAAAAAAAGCAAGAGCGTGAAGGGTGGTGCAAACACTACAACGGGTGTTTGAATTGTGTTTAATAGTATAATTTATTTTTCAATCAATGACAACATACGCATAACTTGTTTACTTGGGCCTCACCGTTGCCATTAATCAAATTTAGATGGCTTCTCTTCCCACTCCCATGACTCTTTTCCCCCTCAGTGCAGAAAAATTTCGGAAAACATGTTTTGAAGTTGGCTTTTTACTTTTTAGTGTTAATTTTGCTGAAATTTACACTATAAAAAATTCAAAAAATGTTTCCAGAAGTAGAAAGAGAAATTTGGGGGGAGAAGATAAACCATGTCAGATATAGATGACAGCTCTTTTTGAACAAAATAAAATGATTTAGATGACACAGCTCTTAAAAATCAAACAACGATATAATTTCTTAAATATTCAACTAACAATAGGATAAATTTTATTTTTGTTAGACCAATTTTTTCAGATAACATAAATTTAGTAAAATAGTTACTGTTAAAAAGTCTCGCATCGAATATTAGTTGGTCTGAATATATTTTTATAAGCAAGTGGCAAATCTAATTTTACAAGTCGATTTTGTGAGGATGAGTTAGACTCATACTTATTTCTAATAGTTACTTTTTTTCCAATTTTTTTTAATATGCATCAGTCAAATAATGAACCTGGCCTAGATGATTAAGAGATGCAAATGGTATATTTAGTAATGATACATATGGTACGGACATCTAGTTTATGTAAACTTGTGCAACATCTTGTTTATCATGTTAAAAATATGATTAATTTAGTTTGATAGATTATTTTATTCACTTCACCACTATTTGTGGTGAATTCAATTTTATGAATTAACCACAATTTTTAACATATTATTTAAGAAGAAAAAGTGATTTTGGATGGGTTATGACTCTTCTCAGATAATTGCGTAAAAAAAAAAAACACAACATGCAGATAATTAGAGTAACACATAAGTATTTTATAGTCTGTCTTCCAACATAACTTGATTCCAATCCAAAGAGCTTGAAAAATCTTACATATTAGACCACGATAACATGTTTTATTTTGGTATTCACCATAAACATGTTTTTGATAGTTATGAAAAATGAATTTTGTTGTTGAAATAGAGAATTTACATTGTTTTGTTGTTGAAATAGTTCATTAATTAATAGTATTGACTGTTGAGTCTGTTGAGAGTGATTAAACTGATAGGTGGGTGAGTTTGTTAGTTAACCAAGCTTCGAAGTTCAAATTACGCTTTAATTTATATATCAACTAGTGTCCCGATGGGTACTCCCGTGCCCGTCAGTCTGCCTTGTTATTTAACGGGTCAATTTGTGTGGTACGCATTTTCTATTATATTAACTTATATGTTGTTGATGATTATTAAATGTGAAACATCTATACAAAAGAAATGACATACAGAAAAACATAGCTTGAATATATATCAACGCCTTTTTTAGTTAACCAAGCTTCGAAGTTCAAATTACGCTTTATACATCAACGCCTTCATTTTCCTTTACTTTTCAATCAATAACCACAATTAATTATCGTACAAATTAAACATAATTATGAGAAAATGAGATGCATGGTTATAATTATAACACACTGCAGGCGGCTGATGATGTGAACAGTGTGTGGATAGAAACACAAACAATCCATAAAGAAAATGACATTTGACTTAATTAGCATGAGCTGTAGTTTACTTGTTTCACATCAAATTAATCTAAATCAATTAATTGGAGTTTTTGTTTATTGGTCCAAGTAACTATCACAAATTACAATTAGAATGTTAACATCAACAAAAGGACCAATGTCTAATTGTGTTTATATACTCACTAATATGGCTAATGAGACCATGTGAGGTGATTTCATCACTAGTCATTAGTCACTAATTAATCAATAATCGCATGTTAATTAACTATCAAGTGCTAGATTAGAAAAGGACATATGTTTATTCTACGTTAACATGTAATTTAATCTTACGTGCTTATATTATATCAATATAATAACCTTTCATTATTCCAATTTCCATGCAACCTTTATATTAATAATATGATTAGTGCTTTATCCTTCTAATAAGATCAAATTAAAGTATTAAACCTATTTTGTCCATCTTAGCAAAAAAAATATATTAAGGAATTCATAATTGTTAATGATCCTAAATCCTATTCAAAAATCTTTGTGTGAAATTTTTCTTTTAATACACTTTTATCATAAGCGGGTCCACTTCAAATCTTCAATTATTTTTTTCTAACATTTTATATGTACTTATCATATACTCTGTTTCATTTTTGTTAAAAAAATTGCTCTGTTTCTTTTTGTTGAAGATGATAATTAATTGAATATATTCTCTTAGGTACATAATTAATTTAATATATGGTTTAATATTATAAAAGAGGAGAGAAAGACTGTATGTATATATGCATGAACACATTTTTTCATATGATAATTTTTTTTAATGGCCGGCAATTATCTTTTGCTTTTGTTTTCAAGTTTCTAGAAAATTTGGATAGTACTACATAAATTAGTGGCAATTATATTAAGGCCACTAAGAAATTTCCTAAATTGATGACAATTACCTTACTACTATATAAATTTGTTTTCTTGTCTCTTTTAAAACTTGACTTTATCACATAAAGGTAATAGAAAGTATTTGTTGCATGCATGTATTTTTTTTTTATGGTACAAGCCTGCATGTATATATTTGATTACATGTTATAAATTTATTTGAAACTTTAGTGCTTGATCCTTTCATTACCTACATCATGAGTAGGAGTGTAGGACCTAATTAATGTTGATCAATATCAAAAGCAGCTAAGCCATATATATGCAAGTGGAAAGAGAAAGACTTTTATACAAATATGTATACATATACAAAGTAATCATCTTCAAAGAGCATGAAACTAAACTAAACTTAACCTTATTTTTTCTTTCTTTACAACCTTATTAATAATAAGGACTTATTTATCTATCTATTTATATATAGTTGACCCTTTTGGTTAAAGGATATGGACATGTAACAAAGTACAATAGCATCTTGTATTACCCTTTGTACAAGTAAAAGAAAAACCCAACAAAAACTACATGACAAATATATAATTTGTCTATCTTTATTTGTCACCATTGTGCTTTCACTATCCCCTTTTTGTTTATACATAAAATACCAATATCATCATCATTTCAAGTCTTCTTCACTATACATGATCAATCACTTTAGTTTTTTTCACTATACTCCTCAATAAAGTATAAACTAAAAAAATTCAAAAATATCGAATATATCTGGTTTATAATTTAGACCAGATATATTTGACTTTTTTGGATCTTTTTGTTTATATTTTATTTTGTATAGAGTATGGTCGATCAATTCAACGGTCGTTAATATTCACAAACCTGCATCAAACGGCACACCACTACCAGAAATCCAAGAACCACCAGCCAAAAAATTTCCAACAGAAAATTTAACAGCCTCAGAAGGATTAGTAATAACATGAAAACCAGGCCAATTAACTCTTCCACCGGTGCCAGCGCCGCCACCAACATTCATATATTCGCCGTAATAAAGAGTACTCAAAGCAAATCCACCACTCCATGGAGCCCAACCTTGAGAATTAATCACACCATCAATGTTACTTTTCATAACAACCGTTCTTGAATATTTCTGCCATGGTCTACCAAGATAACTCTTAATAGAATTCTGACTTGGTTTCAAATCACCTGCGGCGGTTATGCGACAGTTATGAATCACGATTCCGGTGTTTTCATTTGGATCTGTACGCCCTTGCGCCGTTACGGTGTTCTGTTGGTAACCCATTGGTTTTCTAATGAAGATGTTGGAATTTTGAAGGACAGAAACAGCGTTACCGAAGATGAAATCGATTGTTCCGTAGATGTTGCAGTCGCGATAGAATTGACGGTTGGCGTAAACATATAAGGTGTCTTGGTAGCCTTTGAAGGCGCAACGGTAGAAGACGGAGTGGTCAGCGCCGGAACGGAGAGCCACAGCTTGATGTTTTTGTGGTCCGGCTGTGTTCTCAAAGGTCATGTCTTTAGCTATGAAACCATCTCCCATAACAGCTGCAATAATTCATTTTTTCAGGGTCAGAACTTTGGTTTTTAATTTAGAAAAATCATAGGATAAAATAAAATTTACATAGTTAATAAATGATCATTTGACTTTTACTATAATCACTTTTGATATATAGCATATTAGTATTTGACAAACTAAAGTCACTCTCAATATATCATATAATTTACCTTGTTTTGTGATACTGATGTTAAAAGTTCATGTTGATTAGTATTAATAATATATATTTAATATTATTGGTTACATGGTTTAAAGTTTTATAATTGTTAGTCATGATATCCTAGCAATATTTTTGTTTTTTATTTGAATATGTCTTAATTAAAAAATATATAAAAAAGAAAATTGAACAAAAAGTGCCTTTTATGAGAAAGTAGTAATTAAAAACAAATTAGTATTTTATTAAATAAAGTAGGACCAAAGAAAATTAGTTTGAAAAATATAAATTATCTATTTTGAGAGATATAACATATTTATAATATTAGTAATAATTTTTTGCATATTGATCTTTGATAGCAATATATGACAAGAAGTTTCTCAATATTATATGATGTTTGATCCGTAACACCATTGTACAGAAATAAGTACTGCATGTCCCTATCTTAATGGGAACATAAGTTATGATATTTATAGTGTTAAGTTAATTTTCAAAGTGTGATTTATATTATTACTATAGTAATGTTACTATTTCATTGATCATATGATTTTTCTCCCATGCATGCATAGATGAGTGATTAATGATTTAACAACTTACCAAAAGTAGCTGAACGAAAAGTTGTAGCACCATCTATAGAATTTTGATTACCGGTGACAATAGTTGAATCCATTCCATCTCCAAATATCATTAAATTTTGCACTGATCTCTTGATATCAATATTCTCTTTATAAACACCTGCTTTCACATGAATAATAACTCTTCCTTTCCCACTAAGTTTAGAAGCTCCAGCTACACCTTCTGAGATTGTTTTGTAGTGGCCGCTTCCGTCTTGTGCCACTACAATATCCGCTCCTGTTGTTGCCTGAAGCAGTTTTCTATCTGAACCCGAAAGCCAAGATGGAAATCCTTCAGACAACAACTTTCTTCCTCCGTTTTGTTTAGTATTTGACAACGATGAGGATGAGGACGAGGATGAATAAGATGAAGCTAGAGTGTTACTAATGGACAAGGAATTGCTAAGCAATTTAGAGAAGTTGCCTAACATGGTAGGGAAGTAGTTTAAGTGAGAGGGAAGGTTGAAATCAATGAAACCATTTTGACAAGTTTGATGGTTTGTAATGGAAGCACTTTGCCAAGTTAATTTATCATTTATATTGTTTGAGTTTATTGATCGTTTGAGTTGATAAATTGTGTCCTCATAAAGCTCTAGACAATCTTCCCAATCTTCCCATGCTGCCTTGGCTTTCTTGTCTTTGAAGTTACTTAATTCCATGGTTGACACAAGTTTGTGTGCTTCAATGGCTTGGTCCATGGTAACCTTAAGAGCCATATCATGGAAAGAAGAAGAATCTAGGGTTGATAGTGTGTTTGTGGTGGTGGAACCAATGTAATGGTTGCACACATGAGGGTATGGAGTTTGATTGCATGAAAATTCTTTTCCATGCACAAAAAAGAGAGAGAAAATGAGAAAGTATGCAATGCAACAATTGAATATGAGTTTGTCCATTTGATTAGAAAATGGAGTGTGCATGGAAATGTTTTTTAATGGAAAATTATATGGAAGAGCTTAGGTGTATAGGAAAGGATAAGAGGATATTGTCTTAGAAGTATTTGCTTATGAATGAAATTAAAGTGCTAAGGAGTGGGGATATATATAGGTCAAGATTTGAGTAAGGTAGGCCATAAAGGTATATTAATTTGTGGGTGTTGAAGCTTAGGATAAGGGAAATAGGAAATAGTCATATATGGAAGGTTTTACTTATATTTTCTTGGTCGTGTGTTATTTGATGGGCCATGCAAGAGAGTGCACGAAGTTAACTTATTTACTTGAAAAATACTACAATGTTTTTTTTTGTTACACAAAATATTAAATGTTTGTTGGGTTTCAAGTGTGTGTGATTAAGTCTCACATCGACTTTGTATGGAAAGAATGTTGGGTATATAACAGAGGTGATCCACTAACCTAACGTCTTAAGATTTTAGATAGAGATATGGTGTCAAAGTCTCTTTAAAATCTTAAAGCATTAAGCCCATAATTTCTTCCGAGCTTCCTCAGACTCCTCAACAACGTTTGCTTACATATATTTGTCCGTCAAACTAAATTAAATCAGAGATAGTTATGAAAAAGAATCTTTTAAGTTATATTCATATTGAAATTAAAATATGTTATACGTTTTCTAGAATTTGTTTAGTTGAAAGGGTCAAGCTAAGTCACTTATTTCCACGACTTTGGTGACTATGATTTTTGTGCCACGTAAAATACACTTTTGCTTTTTGAGAACTTGTGCCACATAAGGTTTCAAAAAGGTATAGGGGTGACGGAAATAACAATAATAAAAGGGAGTGTTGTGAATACCCTCACTTTTCAAGGACTTGACTCTTTGTACTAATTAATTATATGAGTTTAGTTTATATGAGTGTTAGTTAAATAGTGATAACCAATCCTTAGTTGATTTAGTAATATTGATGCTGAATTTATCAGAAAAAATTATGATTTGATTTCTACGACTTTAATTAGGAGGGGATTAAAAATTATTTGATATCAAAACGAATTTCTGAATCACAAATTAAATTAAACTGATGATAAAAGAAAAAAAGATTAAAAAAACATGTTATTAACACTCCTTTAATCTCTCTATTTTATTAAACTTATGAAAAAGGCCCCCCATTTACTCTTCATTTTTTTTGGCTCTATTTATACATTTGTTGTAAATTTGATTGCGGCAGATGTTTTCACCCTAAAAATAATACTATTTTTTTTACTAAAACAAATAATTTTTTGTCCCAATATTAAATTTAATGACAAAATATATATTTTTGGACTAAAATTCATATTTTTACACAAAAATTCACAAATTTTATGACAAAACACAAGAGATAAGACCAAAATTATAATAAAATATAAAAATGAAGAGGACAAAAAGTTAGACTTAAAAAAAATTGTTCATAAAACGAAGATTCGCAATATGAACTTTATATTTATCTTATATTTTCTTACATATGTTATGCTTATAAATTCTTTTTAATGAAATTATACTTTTAAATTGATACTAAACTTAATTTCTAGCTCCGCACTGCCTTTAATGACTTTAATAAATATTTAACAATAATATGATATATGATATTATTATACTTAAGGAAACTCTAACTTACGAGCGTGTTCACCTTCATAGAATCTCGTTGCGTATAATAATATCATATTATTATTAAATATTTATTACTTTAAAAAATTATTTTAATTTTGAATTAATTTTTGTCTTATGTGTAATGTACTACTCTTGTTCTAAAATATAAGAAAAAATTAGTCAAAAAAATTGATGTATTTATTCCAAATTTTTAATTAAATACATCAATTTTCCTTTATATATTGTACAGGGAGAGTACCAATTATAAATTTTGAAAATTGGAAAAACAAATTTGGGACATTTCTTAAAGTATCTCACTGTATTAATTATTAACTCATAATAAAGCAACTAGCTCTATTAATTACTATTAGGTGAATATTTCGGTACTCATATTATTTAAACATATATCGATACACTGCTAAGGTGGACAGTTCTAATAGGTCCACAATCACAAATAATGTTTATCCATTTCTTTCTTAAATTTAATTTATATTTTCAAAGTTTATTATAATAATAAATCAAGTATAGTTTATTAAGAACAAAAAACATATAATAAAAGATATTATTTTTTAAATTTTTTTGATAAAGAATTTTAATAAATTTATTAAAACTAATAAAATCATTTTTGGACCGGTTTATTACACTCCTATAAACATACCTCTAATTATTAAATTGTCATTTTCTTTTATAATGGCTCATCATTATTCTTTCTATATAACAATATCACTTTAATTTAAAGACGTTAATCATTCAACTAAATAACAATTTGATAATGGCATAATGTTATCACATACCGTTGGCTCCCACTTGTTGATTTTGATTGCACGTATAATTCCTTCCACTAATCTTCTCCCGCAAAATGGAAAAGATTTAATTTCTTTCAAACCAAGCTATGATCTATAGACTATATTCTATGATCACAATCTTGCTGTTAGGAACTTCTCAATCGAGCTTTGTAACTTACATATATCGATTCATATTAGACAATCTCTTATAATAAGTAATTTTATCATGTATTTTCTTTGGAAATCTTGGTGTACGTCGTATCCAATAGTAATTTGACTATATTTAATGACAGTTGTTTTAGTCACATACATGTTATTAAAAGAATACAGGTGAAAAATTAAAATATTAGTCTCAATTGGTTAATAAGTTCCTCTTAGACAGAATGTTTAAAAGAATTCGAGTTTGATTTTTTATGAGAAAAATTTTTAACCAAATTTTTCTAACCTTATGACCAAACTATAAATTATTGATATCATCTTCCACTGAAAATCGGAGGGTTAATGTCAAAATTATAAATAAAAAAAATACAACAGAACTTAAAATTACAAAAAGAAAAAAAAAAAAAAAAACCACAACAAATAGAAAAAAACAAACAAAACTATATGTACTCTTTGTAATTTTTTAGTTATTGCGGTGTATACTATAAGTTGGTGGTGAAATATGTTTTGTGTTTGAACCGATAGTAAATTGTGGGGTTGTGGTGAAATATGTTTTGTGTTTGAACCGATAGTAATTTGTGGGGTTGACCGACTTGAATTACTTCATGATCGGTTAGTTGGTGGTTTGGTTCCTATATTGTGATTTTCGATAAATCTCTTTTGTATTGTGTTTGCTCTGATAGATTCTCGATAAGTTTTCTTTAGTTATTTTTTGTTAATTTTATTTTGTGCGCACTCTTTTTCAGTTGGATGTTTGATTTCGAATACTCCGATGCTCCTTTGTACTAACCCACAAGCAAAAATAAAGAAGCATAATTCTACTTCCAAGAACTACATGATTTAGGCCAAAAACTACTTTAAAAAAAAGCATAATTCTATCTAATAGTAAAAGTTGTTAATAATCAAATTGAAGCTTGTTCTACCAAACAATAGAAAACAAAAAGACCAAAGTGATCACGCACTAATTAAGTAACTACGCCATTTGTAGCTTCAATTTGTAACTAGCTCAACCATATATTTAGTCCTCCTAACACACACGATATGACCCGTGAAGCTTTAGGGTTTTGATTTTGATACCATTTTGCTTTATTCATCTAAACCAAAACCTAACAAGTAATTACATTATATTAGGTGACCGTCACATAGTAACATGGTGATGAACATACTCTCTACAAAACACACGTATTCCTCTTCCTCAATAGGGCAAGTATTGTTCTTCATCTTCATGTTCATGTATACATTTGGTATATTAACATAAACACCACGTGTCCTTCAAGATGTTTGGTCTTATCAAACACTCCATAAAATAATATTACACACGCGTCAAGCATTGTGGCCACAATTTCATATAATTCATAGGCCACAATTTCCTATAATATAATTCGTATATCTTCTAAAATTTATCATCTAAATATTATTATCTCGGTCTTTAATATAAAAAAAAAAGTTACGTTTTAATGTACTTAATCAATAATATAATTTGATACGTTAATATTTCAATGTATTTAAAAAGAAAGTTTTTTCTTATTTTGAGAACTAGAAGAAGAAATATACATGTTTAGACTTGTTTTGTTTCTGAGTCATTCGTTTAATTGATGATAATCATGCAAGTAGTTCATTATTATCATTAGTATAATAATTATTAATATTAATAATCTAATAAGAACGTCGATGTAGTCTTTAGTCATACTCATAGGATAAAGACTACTCCAACAACCATGGGAAAAAGGTAGAATGCAAAGTTGTGAATAGGTTAAAGTGGCAGGCTTCCCCACCAATAAGCTTATTAGGAGGAACCTTGACCACATATTTTTTGTTTTAAAAATTTGTGACTTGATTTATTTCAATTAATGAAATATTAAACTATTAATTCAGTCCCAATTTATAAATTATCTTGATAATTTCGTATAAATTAAATATAATTAATTTTATGTGAGAATGAGATAAACACTTATCAACTAGTTGTTGATATATATCAAGTGTATTTTAAGTTAAAATCTCACATCGATTAAAAGAGTTGAAGTTGAACAATATATATAATTATGAAAGCTCGATTTTATATATTTTAAAATTTTAGATAAAAGTATTGTGATAAAATCTCTTAAATAATTGTTTTTAACTGGGTGTTAATTCAACATCACTAAATAAAAAATAGATGGATGCAATTAAAAAGACTCTTTAAAAAATACATGTATCTCTCTTAATATTTATTATTTCTCATAAACTCATTTTATCTTTTCATCTTCTTCAACCCACAATTATCTAAAACTCATTTTTAATATGGTACAATTCTCCTCTTTGGTCTACAATAAATACCTCTAATTTTTGTTAATCCTTAACTGTTCATTCTCTGATTTGTTTCTGAATTATTTGTCAAGTACCAAGTACCTCTTTTGTTTTTTTCTTTTCTTTCTGTCGCTGGCCTATTCATGCCGTACCAATCAAATTCTATATGTGAAAAACAATTAAATTCTATGTGTGAAAATGGAACTCGATCAAGTGTAGTTATTATAGTAATACTAATATGTAGCTAGATGTGTTAGCATTTTTTAAACTGTCCAATAATCTTAAGATTTTTTTTCTTATTTTATAATATATAAAATTTGAAAATTAAATTTGGATTGTTCAATTTTAATCAAATAATCTCGATTTTCATCTTACCAACCGCATAACTGCACCAGATTTTGACTGCACTGCATGGGGTGTGTGTGTGTGTGTGTGTGTGAGAAAGAAAAAAAGAGATCTTTAGAATTGATTAACCTAACATTAGGAGGCTTAAAATGAATTTAAAGATGTTTTTATATTACTACTCTATTGTCAAAAAAAAATATTACTACTCTAGTTCAAATTATTTTTTTATGAAACTTTTATTTAAATGTTATGTTTCATGAATTTTGAATACAAAATCAATTTTTAAATCAATGTTATCAATTTCGTTTAATATTTATTTTTAATTGATAATAAAGTTAATTGGTTAATTTTAGATAAAATTTAATTAATTTTATTTCATTAAAATAGTTTATTATTAGGTTTTTATTGAGTAATTAAATTCTTTATATTTTGGCAAGCGTAAAATGTTTTTTTTTCTAATAGTCGTACTTTTCGAAAGATCTTGAAAATCTATATTATGTTGCTATCAGATTATGAGCCTCTCTAATGTGATCTGAAAATAAAGGAATTTACTTTTGTCATTCTTTTCATTTTCTCTACATCCTACGATTTTATCAAAATATTCATGTATGCTACTTAGGTAGCGGATACACCCAAAAATATTCTATAAAAATTATTTTTTATAACGTCCGTTATTTAAGTAGCGGACATCATTTTTTAAAAAATTACATTTTTATAATGTCTATTACTTAAGTAGTAGGAGAGTAAAACGGAAAACATGAAAAGCGCGAGAAATTAATAGAGTAACAAAAGTAAATCTTCAAAATAAATGTCTAAAGGTGTAAACTCAAAATTTTAAGTAAAATACCGTAAATTTTTTACCTTTTTTATTGATAAAAATCACGATTTCTCTAAAATTTATAGAAATTCATATTTGAATTTTCTTTGAGGCCTATTTATTCTAGCTCAAGCTCCTTTAATTTGAATTGGAAAATTGAGTACAAGCCTTGTTATCAAAGTCAATTTATTTTATTTTTTTTTTATTTTTTGACAACTTCAAAGTCAATTTATTGATCATAAGTATTCATGCAAGGAATAGTCTATAGTCGTAATGGGGCATCTAGATTAATCAAAAATTGGTATTAATTTGGTTTGAAATATAAATACAGTAAAACCTATCAAATTTTAGACCAAATGGGTATTATTTATTACCATCTTCCATACACCATAGAATTGGAAACTCCATATTAGACATATTTGTTAGGACTTTGTGGATGTACTTCTACATAGGGCAAGGTTTTAATGTATCTTTTTCCATATATAAATAAATTACTGTGCTTAACTTAGATTATTAGCAATAAAAACAGTGATAGAGTTGGAGCAAACCTTAAACTTACATGAAAAAGTACTCCTTACATGAACTTTTGGAACCAACGTGATAGATAGGTATGCACTTTTCATAAAGTGGAAAACAAAACAATTTTGATAAGCATCCTCAACCATTCAATTTTTAATGTGTCATTATTTTAATTAATTCATGCTTAACATATATGACACACCAGTCAAATCAAATAATTGTCATTATCCTTAGGTAAGCTGTAGAGAAGTTCTTGGACTTAAGCAATAATAATTTATTGAATTATTTTTCAAGGGAAGTGGAAGCATAATCGGATCAAATGAAAAAGCAAATTATGATTAAGACTTACTAACAAAATTTAGTATTGACTTTAAATTCTAAATTATCATTTGTCTTCATAATCCAAGCTTCTATACATAACCACAAATCCATAACCCTTTAGTTGATATATGTCTGCTCTCCTTTTCTATAGTTTTGGCGTTACACTAATCTTTCTTTTCTTTTGTATGTGACAGTTTTGGAGTTACTCTTGTACTACTTTTTTTAGATAAAAATTCTTAATGAAAAAAAAAATTTACATTTTTATTGTTTGCAGAAATATACACAATTTTTTTCTTGGTACAAGATGTACACATAATCATTTACATCAAAAGTCTCTGACCTTTTATTTTTTGTTAATAAATTTTTTGGATGAGTTGGGTGTTGAAAGCTCATCAAAGTCGAAGCAAATCTTAAAACTCGACGAATGCTAATAGAAGTACTTACACATCATTCACCAAAGACATCCACCCTCATCGGCAAAGAGTCTAACCTATGTTTTCTAACAACTAAATTTGACACAAATTTTAGAAAATATAAAAATTCACAAAATAAACAGCCCCTTAAATGTATATTTGATACAACGATAATGAAAGTTGGTTTAATAAAATATTTTATTTAAATTTAATTAAAAGTAAAATGGTTTATATGTAAAAGAAAAAGTAAAATGATATATGTGAGTTTCTTTTAAAAAAAACAAAGGAGGAAAGCTAAAGTGGTCAACCTCTAAAAACTTAATATAAAAAGGGAGAAAGATACATATATGGTAGATTAATTAAAATAATAAAAATTTATTTCAAATTAATTTTTTATAAATTTAAATAGTATTTTGATATTCGGTAATATTCATGTTAAAAAATTTACCTCAATAAAAATCACATTTTTTAAAAAGATATGCCTGAAATTACTTTTATCAAAAGCTATTTAAAATAGCTTCTTATTTTAAAGATTTTTTAAAATTTTATCATCCAAAAAAAAATATAACAAATAGTACAATACTTTTTTTTACTCAAACAAAAATATTCATTCATTAAAATTCATAGGGATTTACATCAATTGAAATCATTACATATTCAATTTCGCTAAAAACTAATAAGGATGAATCTGCAAACAGCCTCACAGCATCCGAGTTAATAGCATAAAACGGCCTAATGTCTATGACAAAGCCTACAATTGATATGACAAAATTGAAATATTACCATTGTTAATTTTTCTTGGTTTACCAATTAAAGAGGGGTGGTTTAGGATCAATTTTGATCTGAAATCACCCCTCTTGATTGTTTTTTATTAATTTTTATTTAAATAAGTGATATCATTTTGTAAGTTTCATTCGAGTTTTGTCTTTCGTGATTTTTCTAATCTGGTGTTGTTTTAATCCCGTTTTAGTGCAGAGTTTTTATATTGATTTTCCGTCTTAGTACGGTGTTTGTTTTGATTGTCCATCTTGTTATGGTGTTTGTTTCTCATTGAAGCTTTTATAAAAAAAAAAATTAACAAAAAACTAAAACGGGCTAATTTCAAATTAGAATTAATTCTATTCAATAATCTTCAAAGATACCAAAATCAATTTTAATTCTTCACTACTACTTTTGACTCTTACAAAAGATGAATTCAAACATGAACTAACCAGCGTTTTTATTTACACACAATTGTGAAATGGTAAATTTTCAGTGCTGCTTTTGCAAGGAATCGCTACTCATGGATAAATTTGAGTAACTACAATTTATTGATGTAACACAAACCAAAAGTAGTTGATATATACAAGCATATAGAACAAGTTGGCAATGCCATAAGTAGCTATGTTAGAATTGAGAGTAGCATTATTTAGTGGAAAAGTTGTGTGGTGGTAATCAATGATTCTCTTTCAAAGAAATAACAAACAGAAAATGTTGAAGACAATTCAGTCAACATACTCAATATTAAGCTTAATTTAACCCTACTACTACTATGCTTTATATTCACCGGATACACGTGTTGTAATCGCGAATCTCCTTCATGATACAATAAAATTAATGTTTAGGTTTACATAACCCTCCTAAAAATACACGTTAATTTATTTAAATGTACATAAAATATAAATTATTTCTCGGTAGAGTACAAAATTGGGTATAAGCAATAGAAATTATGAAGAGTCGAATACCTATCTACGTAGTAATTGAAAGATCTTTGAGCTGTTGTGGATCGACTTCTGATGGTGACCTTGTGAGGGCACATTGTGCAGTAGTTGTTTTTGGGAAAGCAATGACATCCCTGATAGAACTAGCCCCGGCCAGCAACATAACCAATCGGTCCAAACCATACGCTATGCCTCCTGCAATTGACATATAATAACAATCATCAATAAAATCAACAGCTACTAAACATATTGAGATACAATCGGTGCGCCTCATGTTTCCAATAGAGCCGTTCAAATACAGATATGCTGATTAAATTTCAAATTGATAAATATTAGAAGTTATATTATATCATTTTTTTTACTTACAAGTTATAACTAATGTTACATCATTCTATAAATTTGCTTGAACTTTTTTCTGTTTCAGCAGTTGTGATTTCAATATAAGTTTGGTTTATAATAGATGTTTGATGTCTTATTCATCGCATATCTATAGCCATATAGTACCTAACTTTAGGATCAGTATTAATACGTGTTCTTGCATCAGTGATAATACCAAATGTCATCAACTGTGTTGTGATTACTTCAATTCTCAAACAGAGCAATGAAAGCAGTGCAAAAGAAATACTTTTGTCTAAACTGCCATTACTTCAATAAATAAAGAAAAATGGCCTATGGTTGTTCACAGATAAATGCTACTCTAGTAACATAATATTCATTTCACCAAAGAAAGGGAGCAGGGCATTAAACCATTTTAGAATATTTTCAAGTGTACATACCATGTGGCGGAGCTCCCATGTCAAGCGCTTCAAGAAGATAGCCAAACTTTGCTTCAGCCTGAAAAAGAAATTATAATGCATAATTCAGATCAGTTGAAGCCACACATGCCTTCAAATGAAATATAAATTTCTACCCTATTTTCAGAATGGAAGAACCGGTAAGATCAAGCGTGACAGATAACATAAGTAAAATAAGTGAAAATTGCACTTCACATAAACATACTTGTTGCAAAATGAAAAGTACAGATATATTAAGTAAACGCGTGGCAATGGTGCAAGGCCATGCAGAAACTTTCAACCTAAATCCACACATGTATCAAACAGACTTTCAATTTTCTAATTAATTGCACAGTGATGCAACCCCAAGCGCATATATGTATAGTAATTCTCTTTGATCTTTTTTTTTTCGCACAATCTACTTTCTGCTGTTAATGTGACATAGGCTTGGATTTTTCATGCCATTCTCCTTATCAGGATAGTAGTATCTTGTAATGACACCAAGAGTACTTCCTGCTCTCCTAAATTTTGGTTGAGTTGAAATATTACACTGATAGTAAGATAATTCAACGAAAGTTTGTAAACCTTTTTATTCTAATAACAACACGGTGGAAGCTGTGGCTACACAACGAATGGAACACAAGCTAATAAACAATACATGATTCTAGTTCAAATTTTTCCGGCCAACATCAACTCATTTAATAAATATGTAAAAATAAAAACAAAATGAAAAAGATAAATAAGACGAGGAATTGAGTCGCAGTTACTAGCCTGCTCCATTGAGATGCCTACAGTCTCCAAAACCTTTTGTTGTATGTCGCGTTTATAAATTCTCAAACTCCCCCCACCAATCTGACATCAAATATAATACTTTGAGTTATCTGTACAGACATCAGTCGAAAAATTGAGATCATAAATAAATGTCAATTACCTCCACGCCATTGTAAACCATGTCATAAGCCAATGCACGAGCGGATGCAAGGTCACTAATGTCTTCGGGATTCGGTGCAGTGAAAGGATGGTGAAGAGCCTGCACTAGCCCATAATTAAGAGTTATGAAAAGATTATTAACAAAGATAACCGGATTAACTGTTATGACAATCATGAAATTTTAAACCAAGGCTTGTTATTATATATTGAAAAATGCATTCTTGGATGTTATTGAAAACAAAACTGACCTCAAGCCTCTGCTCTGAATCATTCCACTCAAACATTGGAAAGTCGGTAATCCACAAAATTGAATGTCTACCCTAAAATTCAAAGAAAAATAACCAGATAGTCTAAGTGAAATGGATAATGGAGAAACATATGATTTCATTTCCTCTAAAAACAGACACCAACTTACATGGTCGATCAAACCTAACTCATGTGCCACATAAATTCTAAGGCGATCTAGAGTTTTATTTACAGATGCATGATGACCAACTGCAAATAAAATCAGATCATTCAGTCCTGCAGAGCATCGCCTTAACAAATCCTCTTTAGTTGCAGGATCCATACTTGATACTAAAGCAGAAATTCCCTCAATATCCCCTAAAATCAAAGGTTTACACAATAAACAATCGAATACAACAAACATGTCCCAAAATATAATAGAATTAAGAATTGATAGCAAATTCCTTATTTACCATTCTCTGTGATCTTGAGAAAAGGTAAACCTTTTGCACCAGATTTGAAAGCTTCATTGTAAATATCACCTTTCTTAAGAGCTGAATTTGAGTACTTTTTTGCACCAGAAGGTACACACAAAACTTTTATAACTCCTCCACTCTCCAAGGTATCAGAAAAAACCTTGAAGGAAGACCCTGAGAAAATGTCAGATACCTGCAGCCAATGAAACATTATATCTCAGCAAGATGAAGCAAATCTAGGTTAGTTACTGCAACACACAGTAACAGTGATTTTCAATACACACTACAGCAAGCTACATCCAATGTAAAAAAAAATGTGGACACATAAGAGTAGTAACTACCATAGGGTACAAACCACAAAAGTTCTAGGGAGGTGAAATAAAGATCATTACATCTTTTAATTCGAGGTCAAATCTGGTATCTGGACGGTCTGAACCATATCTATTCATTGCTTCAGCATATGTAAGCCGAGGGAAAGGGTTTGGAAGTTCCACGCCCTTAATTTCAAGAAAAACCTGCAAAAATAAAACATTTCCTATTTTTATACAAAGTAATGAGCATATATTCTAATCTAGTAGATGAACAACTTCAAAATATTTGTATAGTTTTCTTTATGTAAAACCATGTCCACAAAATATCTTTATCAAAGATATTTACCAACATTAAATTAACACCTTGCATTGCAACATTTGTCAACCATATTCCTTTTATAATTTCTCACCCAATATATCAATAACTGCTTCTAAATTTTTAATGATATCAATTGATATTTCAAATCATCAAAGGAAGTTCTCATTTGTTAATACCTTATTCCTTCAAAATTACAGATAAAATGGAATTTTTTCAACCTGTTAAAGAAGTTTCATTATAGATGGTATAAACTAACCTTTCTGATCAACTCTTCATTAAGAGTCAACATATCCTCTAAAGGTGTAAAAGCCATCTCCATATCCAGTTGCGTGAACTCAGGTTGTCTATCAGCTCTTAAATCTTCATCTCGAAAACATCTAGCAAAAAGTAAATTGCATTTTATCAAAACAAAAACAAAAAGCAAAAATAGTCACTTGCATCACAGTTCTTTTAATTATAATTTTGGTTTAGCTTATAAATACAAGCATTTTGTCTCCTTACTTTACGTAAAGCACACAAACCAAATGCGTTATTCTAAAAGGGGAGTGTTACAAATCCCCCATAGTATAAGCCAATATACAAATAGATCGAATAAATAAAAAGAATATTATACCTTGCTACTTGATAATATTTATCAAAACCAGCTACCATTAGCATTTGTTTGAATAACTGAGGGCTTTGTGGCAAGGCATAGAATGTTCCTGGCTTCAAAATTAATGTGACAGTGAATCAACAAAACGTAACAAAAATTACATCTCGCAAAAAAAATAGATACAATATCCGTATTGCTTTTCATCTTAACAATGCTCTGCTCATCAAAGATGTCATAGCAATAAAATAAAAATTATTCGGTGACATTATACAGACAACTCACTTATTGGAAATGGATACAGTTTTTGCAATCAGTTTTACACACACACATACATACATACATATATATATATATATATATATATATATGATGCTTTGTGGAAGTATGTATGAGGTAATGGATCAAGATCAATGATATTTCTATTGAGGTGCATATGGGAGGAAAATCTGCAAAAGATCTACATTAACGCCATTGAAGTATAGGTAATATCTTTTGAACCTAGGATCATAAATCCTATCAACTCTTAAATTCAACACTACAATATCTAATTGAGTGGTTGAAATAACAATTAATTGATCTGATTATGCAAAAGATAAATCTAAATTGTCGAATGAACTTTTGACAAGACCAATATTTTTAAAGCTTGTTGTGTTGACCTATTTACTCGTAGTGTAATTAAAACCCATATTAAACAAAGAGAAAGAAAGTCTAACCTAATATATCAGAGAAATATAATGAAATAAGAATCTCATGCAATAGGTGAACAAATCTAAATACCTGGATTCTTGATGGAACTAAATAATCCCGGGCACCTTCTGGTGTGGATCTAGACAGTATTGGAGTTTCAATCTACCTTATGAACAAAAAAAAGGTAAAGATGAACACAGGATACAAATACCAACCAACAAAGTATGGTCTGCAAGAGACTCGGTCACTCAAATGAAGAACCTAATGGATAGTACCTCCACAAAACCATGTATGTCCTCTAGATATCTTCGCATGAGTTTCACCACTTTATGCCGAAGCAATATGTTAAAATTCATTTGCTGCCTCCTTAGATCAAGACATCGATACCTGCAAATAAGTAATTGTAAGCAGTAAATCGCCCATACACTTACCTAGTGGTACAACCCACCAAAATTAACAATAAGTCTGAAATGAAATTTGCTAAATAAATAACATGGACAACAACATCAATAGGAAAAATCCAATAAACCCTAAAAATATTGAGATTCTGACCTCTATGAGAATCCAATCGAGATAAATTTAAATAAACCAACCTCAAACGGATTTCTTCTTTAAGAGAATCTTTTGCATCATCTGATGTAGTAACTAAGAATGGTAACTTTGAATTCACAGAATTTAACACTTGAACCTCATTTGCAGCAACCTGCGACACAAGGATGAATATGAAATTTTGATAGACATGAAGAAAACAGAAAGTAAATTAACATTTCAAACTACAGAAATCTTCAGAGTCAAGACGCCAATGAGTTAAGCATAAAGCATATTTTTTCATAGACAGCAAAATAAAAACATCAGAGATCAGACAACCAATTAGTTGTTAATCCAATAGAAAAATAAATCATACTAAATTATAATTAAAACTCTATGATGTCTCTAGTCAAGTTTTCCGGCTAAACATCAGTGGATAAAACTATAATTTCCAAAAAAAAAAAAATCTCTCATCCATGCACTCTTAAATAAATCGTGATCAATGACACACTTTCTCTTTGCTCCTTTACTACATAAATGTGCAACTTCCTCACCACATCATGAGTATAAAGCGACTCCATAACCGCCTTTGTCTTCATCTTCTGGCATGTGTACAAGGCAGCATCCATGCCAACACATGGTTCGCTTGGTTAATTGATTAGCTCCAACAGTTTTAATCAAAATAGACAAACAAAGAACCAAGTCATTGGACTCAAGTGGTTAAATGTGCTTCACCAAATGAAGGATTTCGAGAGATCTCGGGTTCGATTCCTAGGTGGAACAATTTCTTGGCCGGGTTTTACTTACCTCGCGGCCGAACTCTGGACTACTAGGACCCTCTTCCCCTAGGAACCAGAGGGTTAAAAACCAAAAAAAACATAGACAAACAAAATAGTGGATTTTAGCATGCTTTACACAGTCATCATTGCAGCAAATCTTGAAACTTAATCCTCTTTGCATACTTGATAAACAAGGCCAAAGCGTAATCATGACTTTTATATACCAATTGTTACTTTCCTCTATTGTTGAACTATATAAGCCAGCACTACCCTGTATTTCGATACATATGATTCAAGGCTCTGTTGGTAAATATTGTATTATCCTACTTTGAGAATTTGTTATGCTATATTACACACCCTCAATTTAAAGTCGGACTCTATCTTAAACCTTCTTTTCGTGTGACTGTGTGCTTCTATATACATGATTTACCTTTTCCCTTTGGAAATTTGACACATATATGCCAATAGGGGATGGAAGCGTAGTTTATGATAAATTTATCACAACAGCACAATAATGCATGCCGACTGATTGAGTTTTCCATTACTACGACATGACTAGTTTATCTAGATTAATGATATATTTACCTCGATGAAACCCGTTTTCATCTTCTTGTTGATTGACTCGTCTGGACGTGACCCAACAACACCTTCAATGGCAACCACATACTCGAGTCTAACATCATTGATAGCAGAATGTGCAACTGGAAAATCATCTGGAAGGGTTGTAACCTAAATTTCAAACTTAATTAGAATACACACAACACACCATTCTCAATTATAAAAATAGAATCTTTAAGGTTAAATAAGAAACTAATTGCAATGCAAGTACCTGAACAATTCCAGTATGGTCTCTAAGATTAAGAAAAGTGAGTCCACCATGGACTCTATGAAGTGCAACCCAGCCACAAATACGAACCCTTTTACCAACATCATTTGAAGACAATTCACCACAAAAATGAGTCCTTGTGACCCATTGAAGAGATTCATTGAGGGGTGATTTAGCATCGGAAGTGAGTGTTTCAGTAGTAGCAGAAGGAAGTGGTTGTATTGAAGCAGAAACAGAAACAGAAGAAAGTGTTCTGGTTCTGGAAATTAAGGTTGGAATTGTGTAGGAAACAGAAGAAACGGTTCTACATAGGAAGAAAAACGATGATGGTCTGGGTCGAAGGACCATCAAAGGTAATGTTTTTAAGAATAGAGACATCTTTTTCTTCTTCTTCGCTGAGAAAGAAAGGGAGAGAGATAATGATAATGCTTTTTTTTTGTCAGGATTTAATGGGCTCTAAGAAAATCTACTAATGATGGGCTCAAAATACGAATGGGCTTAGTGTAGTGAAGAACGAAAATTTCTCTTCCCACCCCATGTTTCTTTTAAATAAAATCAACAAAAATTCAACTAAACTCACAGTCTCAAGTCTCAACTATTACACTCGCACTAAAATCAACAAAATAAAATTCAAATTGCTTCACAAAATCAACAATGTGTTGTTGAATAGAGAATGTGACATACGGGTGAGAAAACTTGCCTAAGTTGCATTAGCTTTCCAAAAACAGACTTCGCCGCCTGTGATGGAGAAGTGGCCGGAAAAAGGGCTTCGCCGCCGGTGACCGTCGCGATTCAGAGAGGGAGAGAAAGCGTGAAAGAAGAAAGACTATACGCTTAATTTTTGGGCTGGGCCATGGTGTCACTTTGAGTCTATTTAATTAGGTCCTTTTGTCTTTGCAGTAATTATTAGAAACATTATATTCAGACCCCTCAATATGTTTTTAGACCCCTCAACATGCTTTGAAAATTTGAAGGACATACGGCCTATTGAATACACTAAAGAAAATTTTTCTAATTATTATTTCATTATTTACTTATTATTATTGATGGTTTCTCATCCCACCCCCCGTCATTCTTTTTCACCCCCCAGAAATCCAACTTTACCCTTGATTTTACCTCCAAAAAGTTCGGTACACGCGTACTGAACTTTTTCGATATTGAAAAATAGGTGTTTTACATCGTTAAAAAGTTCAGTACGCGTGTCCTGAACTTTTTTTCAAGGGTTAAAAATGAAAATCCAGGGGGTGAAAAAGAAAGCTGGGGGGTGGGGAAAGAAATCTTCATTATTATTTGATTTAACTAATTGGACCGGTTAAATTTTGATCCAAAGATTGCATAAGTTTGACTTTTTATTTGGGCTTTTAAAATTGAACTATGTTAATCAGTGTCTTGAAAATACCAATTAAGAAAAACAAAAATAAAGATTTTTTCTAAATTTTTTTATTTTAAGAAATTAAATGTATTATTTTTAAGATTATATTTTTTTTAACAAGTGGACAAATGGGAGATTAACTTTTCGCATCCCCCGAGTCGCACAAGCATCCTCAATGTTTCAATTTTACCTCTCGCTACTTAGGAAGCGAGTGTGTAAAATTGCAAAAACAAAAACACCACAGTTCGTATTCTATGATGTGAACCTTATAAAAGTCAAATTTTCTTGTCTTCTTCATCCTTTTTAAAGCGTAAATTGAGTTCGCTCTCCAAGTAGTGAACTATGTTTTAGTTCGCACTCTAATTAGCAAGTATCAATATTTTATACTCAAACTAAACGCTGGCACCCCACATAGATAAAAAAATCATGAAAAAAAAGGGTTTACTCCCTATGATGTAAACTCATAATTGAGTTCGCTTCCTATGATGCGAACTCACAACTGATGACTCTTTTTTTTCATAATTTTTTCATCTATGGGGTGTCGGCATTCAATTTGAGTATAAAATATTGACACTCACTACTTAGAGTGCGAAAAGTGCTCGCTTTCCAATTAGCGAGAGGGATGCTATGATAATTTCAGGAAGTGAAAAATGAAACCGAGAGGTGCGAAAAGAAACTCTTGACAAAAGAATTGGAGCTGTTGCTGGTTGTTATTGTTGCCGACTTATGCATATTTTGAGTTAAGGAGATTGTAGGGTTATGCTATTGGGTCGGGCCTTATAGATTAAAGAATAAAATAAATAAGAGATTTACTTTTTACTCCCCAAAAATTCTCATCAACCCCTAAAATTACCAAACAATCCCCTCATTTTCTATGATGCAAACCTACGAATGACAATATTGTTTACTCAACTCAACGTTTGTGCCACCTTGAATGAAAAAAAATATGAAAAATGGAATTCGCATTCTAGGAAACGGATTGATGCAAACTCTTTTTTCATAATATTTTTCATTCAATCAGGCGCGCAAATGTTGGGTTTGAATCAACAATATTGTCACCTGCTATTTAAAATGCGCACTAAAATACAATTTGCTATTTTGAATTAAAAATATTGTTGCTGAAAATAACAAATACAGAAATAACAAATACTATCAAATATCATTGCTGAAAAAATAGAAAAATTAGTGCCATAGTTAAAAATATTGCATTACAAAACTAAAATAAAAAATAAAAAACCTAATCTTCTAGATGTTATAGCTTAAACCAATACTTAGAACAATTTTATTTTTTTTCTTAGATGAAGCGGTAACAATTTTTTATACGAACTTATAAAGCTTTTGTCACGAACATATTAAAATTGTTGTCATTTATTTAATTTTATTTCATGCATGTAGACCCGCAAATAAATAAGTTTTGCTTCCCTAATTGAAAAACAAACTTTGATCACTAGCAACAAATATGGATGATGTTCCGAATATTGTGGCATAATTTCTTTTTTATATGTATAGAAAAATATGTTGCCACCATTTCTTTTGTGACTGAACTAAACATTATATAAATGACGCAATGTGTTTCTCGTGACTCTATTATTATTACTTATTTTAGGTACAATGTCGTGACTCAATTATATTATCCTATCAATTAGGAAATGCTTTTGAGGTAAAGGACCAGAATATTCTCAACACTATCCACAATCTATTGGTAGATAGTTAACACTTACATTACTGTTTTCTAACTATAATGAAGTACCGATTTTGGTAAATTTCTTCAAATTTCTTTCGGCTGCCAGCATCTAGCAATCTGTCAAAGTAAAAGTTAGCAGTGAAATATCTACAAACATTCTGACACACAAATCAGTACGAGGATGTAAAGTAAAAAGTTTAAGGTTAGCAATCGTTTGCTCAAGTCCTTCTTGAAAATGAGTATATATAGAATATAGGTCTAATGCATAGTTTAGTCATTGACGAAGATCCCATGTTCATCTCCTCTACTTCAATAACCGGAGGTAATCAAGATCATTAAGACTTTGATTGATGGAATTAATATTACGAATGGGGATTGCTTTGTTTGTTGGAATCTACTGGAGTTGTGGACTCCCAAAATAAATTTGTCATTTCCTTTGTGTTTAAGTCGAGCATGACGAGAAACATAAGTTTTGGTCCAGTCCAAAACACAACTTCAATTTCAATTTTTTAAAAGTTGACTGCACAAGTTTCAAGAAAACTTTACTATATTTGTTTTCTTAACTAGTGTCCCGGGGATACTAGTTAACATTTTCCTACAAATAAAGATATAAGCACTTAAAAACGATTCAACTACATCAATTATATTACTCCAAGTGATTTTGGACTAAAATCTTTTAAACAATATTTCTAGTTCATGATTTTGTGAGTAGAAAAATGTTATTGAGAGATGAGATTCCACTAAAATGGCCAATTTATGTGGAGATTAAGTTGCTAGCTAGAAACTTTTTTTTTTTTTTAAATGCTAGCTAGAAACTTTGCATCAATAACATACATACGAAAAAACCATTTGATATTTTTTTACCAAAGTCCAATGATTGAATTAATAAGTTGCATATATAATCCGATCATTAGAAATATCCGTGAAGCTAGCATAGCAACAAAACTTTCATTTTTCTTTTTAATATGAGCAAGAAGATTTTTCATATGGGGACCATAAAAGCAACACTATTTTGTCAAGTACCTCTTTGCTAACGGAGCAACTACTAATCAACAAGCTGTCCACGAGAAAAGATTATAAATTAAAGTGTTGTTTTTGTATGTGGCTTTTATTTATACTAAATAAATAAATAGCTATATATGGAGATGGTTAATTTGTCACACTCTCACTTGCTACCTACTTAGTTTCTAGTCTTTTTCCTTCGTTTCACGGGATGCTTATGTCTTCAAGCTCAATTCCAAAATTCTACATCAAATAAGCCAAACAATTTCCCAACCTTATCTACTATTGTCACTCTCATAACTATTTTTTGAATGTTGACCAATCATTTTTTGGGTAAGGGATGTTACGGGCTAATGTGGTTGAAATGTTTAGGGTTAGGGACATACATTCACATCTCACATGATGAGGGAGTGAGTAAAAAAGTTGAAATAACAAGTCTCTCAATAATGTTTTTAGTTTTAGTGTGAAAAAAATGATTTTAAGTTCGTGTAAATGCACTTTTAACCGTTCAAAATCTACAAGTGTACGATTCCAGCCTCTCATATCTAAAATGAATGATTTTTGCCCATCAACTTTACCCTATTTCTAATTTATCACCCCCCCTTCATTTATATATTAACTCAATTGAAGTTATGTGAATTTTTTAACACATGGCATGCTCTAATTAGACACAATGGAAATTAATTAATTCAATATTTATTTATAAAATAAAATTATAATAATAAGCTAAAACAAAGTATGTAAGTTAATATTATTTTCAGGTCCAGGTTCACAATTTACACAAATTTTCTTCTAAACACATCCATTCTTCCATTTTCTTCTAAAATTTTCTCAATTATCCATCAACTTTCCATCACTATTTCATTTTTTTTTTCCCTTTAATTCTTCATATTTGTCTTATTTCTCATCAATTTCTTCATCTTCTAATTCCCCTGCTTTTAATACCTCATGTGACATTAAAAAAAAAAACAATGGCAAGAAAATAATCATCAATGCCATTCGATCAAATAGTAACAAGTTATGACTGTAGGTCCCCTATCTCATTCATATCTTCATGCCATGCGATTTTTATAATTAGTTTGTTTAAACTATGAATAAAAAAGTGAAGGATGTACAGACATCATTATTGAATTCAAAAGGAAAATATTCCTGTATGGGAAACATTATCAAGAAGATCAATCATAGACATCGTATTAGGGAGGTCAACCGAACGGAAATTGAGCGAAAATACTTTACCACTTATAAAATGTTGTTTATCTTCACTCTATATTTCGGGAAGTATCATTCTCTATTCTCATCCTCGTGGTTTCCTACCGTTTCCACAACAATCCATCAACTTAAAAGAAATATATTACATCATATTAATATAATTATCAATTAAATGAGTTGTTTAAAAATAAATTTTAATCATGAATAAATAAATACAAAATTGATGACATTATTGTGAATTTCATACGATAATAAATATCATATGTAAATAAATTTATACCTATATTATATGAAAATATAATCAAAAATAATATGTAAAGTATTTATTATTATTATTTGACGTCCCTACATCCAATTCAATAAAAAAAATAAAAATAGTGGAATACAATTAATAAAATTTGACGTGGGCCCTCCAAATCATGTCAATTGCTTATTGAATCATGTTATTCCATTATATAGTTAAAGAAAATATCCTAAAATTGGATATATAATGATGATGTTGATCATAACTCATGAGAGTGATTGTTTATAATTGCAATTCCCCATCTTATTACATGAATAATAATAATAACTTGCAAACTAAAATCATTGTTAATCGTACTGAGGTTTCGGTAGCTCTACGATTCTTTGTAGCAAAAGGAACTTCTCAGTCTCACACCCAAGTCCATTAGCGCACATATATTACACCTCCTATATCAAAATCAACAACCTGCATGGTTAATGGTTACTTATCACTTATCAGTTATCACCCTAAAAATGAGCCACTTCGGATCAGAATGTAGTTTATTAACTAACTTATGTAATTATAGGTACTTGGTTAAGTCAGCAATATTATTGGTTGGTTTTGATGTCATACTCAGACCTACAAGGCTCTTGGACAAAACTAACATTTGGTCCAAAACAATCATAATGTTAAGTTAACAATAATTAACCTCTAAGACATATGTGGATTTGAATTACACTATAAAGTTAATCCAAAATACTCAAATGGTTAAAAAATATTAACATTTGGTCCAAAATTTTACATTATTACTTTACGTAGAATTGAACTTTGTCCTGTGAGTTTAGTTAATAAGACATTGCATTATATATGTAGGGAGTTGGGATTCAAACCATGATCATCTCACTTATCCATCTTAAGGGTGTAATTTTTAGCTACTAAGATACTTAACCAAAAAAAATGAACTCTAATTTCTTGAAGATGATTGAGTAGTGAGATTTTATTAAAGATAATATCGATTAAATTCTCCTATAAAAATCAATCATAAACAAAATTGATAGATACTAACATCGATTGGTTACAGAAAATAGACAAACCTTATACCAAAAAAAAAAAAGAAAATAGACAAACCAACTCCTTTGTGTCTTTGGAGTGTAGCCTAAGATGAATATGTTGGTGTAAATCCTTATTTTTGTTTGAAATATTCATTTTTTGTTCTATAACTTGTATTGTTAATTAATTTTCCATGGCTTATCAGCTGATAGTTTATGAAAACTTATGCTCCATTTAATTTTGGTGTTTAATGTTTTCATTTTATTTATAAGATTGTATTATGAAATTTTATG
Organism: Trifolium fragiferum; assembly: GCA_954870985.1. Classification (NCBI taxonomy): domain Eukaryota; kingdom Viridiplantae; phylum Streptophyta; class Magnoliopsida; order Fabales; family Fabaceae; genus Trifolium; species Trifolium fragiferum. The sequence goes on along the minus strand of OX940790.1, from coordinate 1,113,012 downwards.
AAAATATTTTAAAAGAATACATTAAATATTTCTTAAAATTCTAAAATGATTTATAACATTGTTTTCAATTTATCTTAAAATTGTGATATCCAACAATATTCTCTTTTAAACCCTTTAACTATCACTCACTCATTCATTAATTGGGCAAAGTCAATTTGGATCTCACAATATTATGCGAAACTTATTTTTAAAATGAATAATCCACATGGATAACAATAATTTCAATTGATGTGAAACCTATGTTAAGGGTTGTCCAAATAATCACCCTTGTATTTCTATTGTTTCCCTCATCAATTGCCTTAAGTTGTAGGAATGAGATATTTCCTTCCAACATATTTATAGGCAGGTAAACTAGGTCGCCAATTGGCTTACAAGTCACGCTTTATTTTTACTTACGGGTATTCATGTTATCAATAATCCTCTGCCAGGGTGTTTTAACCTTTTATGGCAGGATGGTGTTAGAATTTATTTTAATAGTAAAGTTCGACTATAATTCGGCCTAACGGCCTCCATTGTATTAAAAAAAGGAAAGGAAAGATAACAAAAAGATTTTTAGTACTTCTCATTTTTAGCGTTTCACCTTTTCTATGTCACAATTAAAAACAACAACAATTCAATCAAATCGAGTAATATTTATTAATTCATAATAAAATTATATAATTTTGCTATTAAAAGATTAAAATTTATATAATTAAATATTACATAAAACGAATAAGTATGTGTGTGAAAAAATTATTATTTTTACTGATGAGACAGTTTAGGAACAAATATGGAGCATATATCAACACATTTACCCTAATGTAGAATATCAGAAAAATTCAAATTTACATCCAATCATAATAAATTTTTTCAAAAATATATATTTTGAAAGTAATCACGGATTATGTTGTCATATCTAACCTAAGTGACATAGGAATCAAAATCAAAATCTTATTCTAATTCTCAATGTTTTGATTTGATAACAGAGAAAGACTTCTATAGGCACAATCCTAAATAATTTATATTTGGGCACACACACATAAAACTAAAAATTTAAAACAAAAATAATATAGTCACATTAATCAATATTATTTGATTTTTTTCTATTTAATTTTTAATTATTTGTGTGAGTGTGCCTACCACTTGTCTTTTATGTTTGTGCCTATATTAGAATTTCTCTTGATAATATCTTGTATTAGTATTATTTTATTAAATGAATTAATGAGTATGTTCCCGTAAAAAAAGGTTTCAAAGGAGAGTTTTAATTAATATTTTTTGACACAAGTAGAGTTTTAATTATCAAAAAGAAAAAGAAAATAAAATTGGTAGGCTTTAATGGATATGGATCCTCTCCGATTCACTCTTTCACATTGTCTGTCCTGCCGTCATCTTAGCCGTCCATCTCAGTTTTTTCTCTCTTTTCAAAACTGTTTCTTTTAATTAATTAATTTTTTATGCATTCTCAACTGTTGGATGAAAATCAGAAGAGATGGCTGAATATATCATGCGGGAGAGGATCCAAACTCGGCAACTTATAAATTAAAACAACTTCAAATCAAATTAAAATTGGGTGAGACATCATTGAAAATAAGTTTAAAGGATTGTTTCTCATTAAAGGTAAAATTAAAGTCTTGGTAGGGAGGACCACGGCTCGATTCCTCGTAACTGCGATCGGAAGAGGGCTGGAACTACTTGATGTCCGAACTGACCCCGAACCAAATTCAACTGGTGGTGAAAAAAAAAAAAAGTAAAATTAATGTCTAGATCAAGAAATGAAACTTCCACAACACACATGAACTAAATTCAAATTTTACAAGGTCAGTATAATATTGTCAATTTTTTATAATAACATCGTTTTCATCAATAGTTATGACCTTCCATTCCATGACAATATTAGAGTGTGGCCCTAACAATATTCATCTTCATTTCTTAACTTCAAAGGATCAATAATACCATTTTAACAAATTAAAAACTCTCTCAAACGCCTTTACCTTCACACAATACATTATATCATCACATCAACACAATTTTTAACCGCGGCTAGTTTTTTTTTTTTTATATATCTACACTCGCCTGTGTAAGCCACATGCGTTTGTTTTTTCTTGCTAAAAACATAGCTAAAATCAAAACCACCAAAATTTACATTCAGCATTCACATTTCACATACACACACACTACACAGTAATAATAATTCTTTAATTCAACAATAATAATAATTCTGAAATTGGAAAAAAGTAATGATCAAATCAAACGGTCACAATTTCACGGCATTCCTTGTTTGGCGTAACCATTAACAAGTGCCAAAGCATTACTCGTGAATTTCTTCACCTTCGTCACACGATTCTCTACATCCACTTTCATCGGACAATCCTCTACATCTTGAAATCCATCCGTACACGTTTCTTCATCGGTAAGCGCCGCACTCATCCACGTCTGAACGTTACTCATCTGAAAAAGAAACGAATCCGTTCCACTTCCGGCGGCTCCTAACTGACGCATCTGTTTAAGCGAGCCACGGATTTCATCAACGGCGTCATCGAGATTTGAGAAACAGTCATGGAGAGCGAGTGCGGCGCGTGAGTTACCGCTGTAATCGGCGACGCGAGTGAGATTTGAGAGGTATGATGCAGTACGGTGAACCTTGGAGAAACTTACGGCTATGGCGATGCGAGCGAGTTGGCCTGGATTCTGTTGAACTGCATTGGCGTAACGAGATAGGGAAGTGTAGCATATGTCAGGGTATAGTGTTGCGTTGCAACTTGAACGGATGTATTCGGTGTCGTTGTTGCCGGTGGTCGGAGGTTCTGCTACGGCGGCGGTTGCTAATCGGAGATATGAGAATGTTGATGCGAAGAAAAGGATGGATAATAGGAGAAAATGGAGAGAGCGTTGGGTTCTCATTGTTAACTAATTGCTCTGTTGTTTTCTATTTATTTATTTTTTTTTTGCTGAGAGTGTTTTGTTTCTTTTTGTGAGTTGTGACTGTGCAGAGGGAGAACGAAAGAGAGAGGGTTTTGTAGGCAATGATTTGGGTGAAATTACTTGATGATCAATGAATTTTAGTCTAATAACGATAATGCCATCAAATCATTTGAAATGTTTTTATTTAACAAGTAAACAAAAAACTATTTAAAATTCAGCAAAATTATAATTATGAAAATGTTAATGATGCCCCCGGCACATCGGTTAAGCAGGTTAAGTTTAGTAAACTTGTCTTGGAATATGTGTAGTCAATTTTTTAAAAGTGTCAAAAGTAATATTTTTAATATAAAATTTCTTTTTTTGCTTTATAGGAATATTGGTCAGTATGATCCTTATAATTATTAGGCGATTTAGCTTTAGGTTTTTAGAACATTATGTATTCATTGCTTCTATTCAATTTTATTTAACTAACAAAAGAAAAATAATTAATCTTCGTGAGTATAATTTAGTTGCTAAAAATATTATATGCAATATGCAAGAATTATGGTTCAAAATATGTTACTCCCTCTTATCTACTTAGTGCTTGACATAAAAAAAAAAACCATATAATAAGCGGTGTTTTAAAAAATCATACTGAACCGACGGTTGAATCGTGAATCGGAGGGATCGTCGGTTTGATCTGTTGTTGGACCGGATATGCAATTGAACTGGTAGGAACCGAAGTGAACCGACCCGTTCAATCATTTTATTTTATTTTTTGAAAAAAACTGAAACGACGCAAATTTTAACATTTTTTAAAAAAATAATATTAAAATTGAAATTAAAAAGTCAGAGAATGAGATCGGATACGATTCGTACGAATATAGAAGAAGATATATTTTGTTCAAAATTTATTTGCATTTGTACTATTTTGTTGTGTGTGTGATGACTATGTTTAAAATTTGAATTAAATGAATGAACTATTAAAAATTTTACATTTTTTAGGTGTCGTGATTTTTTTAGAGACCGAGTCATCCGGTTCAATCCGATTTAATACCTATATAGTTTTGTTATAGAGACTAGTTTATTCAACCGAGTTATCCGATTTTATCCGGTTTAATCATGCAGTTCGACCAATAATCTAGTGGTTCGACTAATGAACTAGTGACCCAGTACCCTTATCGGTTCGATGTCCGGTCTGATTTTTAAAATACTTATAATAAGGTCTTCAAGTATTATCAAGCTCACTACTCACCCCAACATTTTACCTATTTTGAATATGAACTTGAACTTGATGCATAATAATATTTAGTCATCACTAAAAAAAAATATGACCTGTTTGAATGGGTTTTATTTAGGGAAGACCATTGAACTCATATTTAGTGGGTATCCACAAAAATAGCCACAATTAGCATGTTAAAAACATGCATTTTAGGTATAGGTATGAGTAGTTATAAAAAAAAATATATTATATGTACCTACGTAATATTTATTTATTTTATTTATATTATTATATACTAATAAATTATTACACAATTTTAATAAAAATATTTATTTATAAAATAATGCAAACACATCGATTAGAGCATTTGAAAAGAATGTTAAATTTATAAGAATAGTGACATATTAATTTAATGTCTTAAGATTTTGGATGAAAATGTGACGTCTTTTTCTTGTGGTCCTAGAACATTGACTCTATTGTTTCTCCCGAGTTTCCCCAGACTATTAACAAGTAGTATCAGAGTCGTGGTTCGGTTTGGTGTGGGGGAAGAAGAGTTGATGTTTTGAGTGGTGATATGACGTCTTTCTCTTTTATAATCCTGAAGCGCCGACTCTATTGTTTTTTTGGAGTTTAATGCTACCATTTTTTAATGTTTGAAAGAATACTATTAAGCGAGTCAAAGAAACAAAAGAACTCTAAATTCATAATTTATGTTGTGAATATTAGGATTGTAATATACGGTTTGTAAGAGTCGTATTAAAATAGCTATTGTACGGGTGTATGTATGTGGATAACAAGAAAGTAATGGTCGAGACAAAGTATTTTCTTGTTTAGGAAACCCTGCAAAATGCAACTTAATTATTTTACTTCCTTAACAAAAGTCTTGGATGAAGCTTCTTCTTAGTTGCAAAAAAATGTTTAATTATTTAGTAGGAATCCCCTAGAAATAGAATTCCATTTGGTTCCAAAAACGAAAGAAACAAAGTGGCAGGCATGCATGTGTATTATTACCCTAGCGTGGGGACGCAAATTTTTGTAACAAATAAATAAAAATTAGTGATAATTTAGACGACAATATGTGGAAGCAACGAAAGTAGCAGATAGAGACGTTGCTTTTTTTTTTTCAAGTAAATCACGATATTATTTCATGTGTGAATAAAAATAACGATAATGTTACACAAAATTTGTATCCACCATAAATTAAATAACATTTTCCATCTAAATTCCTCATTATTTTTAGCTGAGATTTGTACTAATAAACAAACAAAAAGACATCAAATTTGATTTTCTATCCTCAGTTGAGGCATGCACAGTGTCCACTTCGATTTTGCGGCTTAGTGCAGAATCGTACTATGTCATTTTATAGTCCGTGACAAAATCAAAGGCTATAATTGGTCATACTCATAGTACATTAACATTAATTAATTCTTATAAAATCAAATTTAGATGACCCTTCTTCATCACTATTCAGTACTTGTGTGTGGTTTGTATATATTTTAATCACATTCACTCCACCAAAATCACTTTTGAGTGGCATTGCTTAACTATAACGTGGAGTAAGCAATTAAATCCCAATGTAGTAGTCAAATTGTGGTTGTTCTATTTTGTTTTGTTATATATGATTGTGATGGCCTCACTAGTCACTACATACAAACAACTTAAATGGGCAACAACCTAATAAACAAAACAACACCAAGATTCTTTACTCTTACGCATGAAATATTAGATAAAGATTAGACGATTCATATTTTAATGATTATTGTTTGATATTTATTGAACAATCCATCTATATTCATTATGTAATTCATGATTTTCTTGAAAAACTTAGGTCAATAGACTACTATATTGAAAAACATTAGATGATTCATATTTGAAGTTATATTTAACCTCAATTTTTTTTTGACTAATCTATAGTTGTATAACTTATTAGTGCTTCTATTAGCATCATGTAATTGGGTCCACATAAGCATGCATGTGAGCACTTTTTGGCCTGGTCGGTTGAGAATTTGGGTTGTTGGTTAGAAAATTGGAGAATGGTGTGTGTGTGTACACAAAGGCATAATGTTACTCACACTTGCCCACTATTCCCCATGCGTGACACTTTTGATTATACTTTCTCTAAAAAAAAATGTATTGTTTTACCTTCCATACACATTATTCTTGCACAATCAATGATTGTGCTTCTTGTGGGAGTTAACCTTCTCCACTATCAAAGTTCACAAAAAACTTATTTGGGCTAAATCTAAGCATTCTGATATGAATTAGGGGTCTGCATCGGTCGGGTTCGGTCAGATTCGGGTCGAGAATTATAAAATCGGTAAAAAATCGTGACCTCTTAATTTGGACCCAATTCCGACCGTCTATATCTTCGGTTTGTTCGGGTTCGGGTCATACGAGTGACTGGTATAGCGGGTCGGTTTTAGCGGGTTACATTGAAATTTTGTTGTTATATCTAAAACTTCATTGATCAAAAAAATATTATTCTTCAAATAGTTCAATATTTCGTACACACTGCAATAAATGATACAATAAAGATGATGAGATGCAATTATTTTGTTTCAAATTTGTTAATCCAACGACAATAATAGATAGTAGATGAGAAGTAAAAATTAATATAAATCTAGAATATTATCTTTCACATCTCCTTTATCAACTTATTACAAGCATAAACTTGTAAAATACAACATTTTTCTTCTCTATCAAAGATAGACAAAATTAACAAAGCGAAGAGTATAAGAGATTAAGAGGTGTTCAAAACTGAAAAAAAATAAATTTAATTTATATTTTAGTAACTGTTCGGTCGGTTTCGGTTATAAAGAGATAAATTTTAGAGACCCGCACCCTCCCGTATACAATCGTTCATGACCGATTTTTCACAATTGTTGACCCGAAATCCGACCCGTACCCGACCGAGTGCTTCCATATGTTGGCGGTTATGTCGATTCGAGTCGGTTTGCGGGTTCGTGCTCACCCTTAATATGAACATGAGTTATATCGCGTTAGGGTAAAGTTCAGCATTTAATTACTTTTAGAGTCGTCCATTTAAATGGAGCAATATAATTGAGAGTTATAGGGATTTAGTTGTTGAGGAAGAATCCGTTGTATACTTTTTCTTTTTATTAGAGAAATTTAACGTGACAAAGTGAATATCATAAAATTTGAAAAAGTAGTTTAAATAAGTAAGATATCATCATTAATGTTTTTTATATAGAAATGAGGGTCCAAGTCCAAAAAAAGCAATTACAAAGATATTCATCTAGAAGTCATAATCCTCATAGTATCTGCTAACAAGAGTTGTCTAGGGCACACATCATAAAACATAGTGGATTGATTTATGGAGCATCCAACATTGCTAACGCATCAATACAATGATTTGCCCCTTGATAACTTTATTACGATAAAATATTCTATACGGGGAAAATTATTTTGTTAATAAATTATAAAGAGAAGAATTGTAAGAATAAATCATTAAATCTTTATCATTGTTTACATCCACTACTCCCTATGATTTCCTCAAAAAGAAAAAATTAAAGTGAAATCATTTTTTAAAATATTGTCATGTGTTAATTCTTCTCTTTCTTCTTTTAAATCCTTCGTAACAAATAGCATTCCTCTTATTAATATAGGTTACCATATTTTTCTTACCATCGAAGAAAAATTTATGAGTTGCAAAAATATTACTTGACATTGAAGATTACACTTATATTAGTAGTATATGAAACTTAAAGTGAGTTTATGAAGAAAAAAAACATGGAAGATGCTCTTAGAATGTATCAATTTTATAGAGACAAACAATATATGTAACATTTTCTAAATTTATTATCTAAATGATATAGTTTATATCTTTTTACTAAAATAAAAGATATTCATTTATTGAAATTTGTAGAGTGCATCAACTTCAAGTATAAATTCAATACCGCTAAAAACGATGAATCTACGAGCAAATTAACAACATTCAAATTAATAGCATAAAATGACATACTCATGCCTACAAATAATGTGATGAAATCAAAGTAATCGAAATATATATACCTCCAAATTTGCATCGATTGAAGAAATAATATAGTTTATTTAAAGAACTTAAATTATCTCATAAAATTCACTTAACCAAACACAATCTATTAATATTTTAGAAAAGATAATTTGTGTGGTCCATCAAGTGGTAAAGCTTGATATAAATGATGTACATCTTCTTTACAAGCCTCTTTATAGGGGAACATAAATTAAGAAAAGCAGGTGTTTGTAAATTATGATCCCCACCATTCAAGCAATTATATGCTCTAAATAAAGTTTATGTACAGATTTCAAGGACATTATATAAGTATGTCACAATTTCTTCGAAGAAAAAAAAAACAGAATTGTGGCATCTTCATTGAAACTAAGTTATGTGTTAGTTAAACATTCAACTTCAACCTTGACTTTTAAAAAGTCAAACAACTAACAGTTAGTAGTAGTTAGTAAGTACTGGTAGAGTACAGAAGGAAAAATAGAACATGATGATTTTGATTTGAAAACAATGGCCCTCATGAATCATGATCATTCATGCTGCATATTGCTGAATCCATTTGAAAACAACATCTTTACCAAATAACGGATTCAACGGCGTAATTGTCTCTTTGTTTTAATCTAAAAAAGTACTTTCATACCAAAATATGCAAAAGTAAAAGGGGTCAGAGCTGGGACATGGAACAACTTTTCTTATCTATGTGCACTACATTACTCACATTTGAAAAAAAAAAAAAAAAACTTAATATTTTTTTTTTTCCAATTTTAAATATACAAGACAATTGAGTTAACAAAAATTAATATAAAATACATCAATTTTTATTAATTTACTATCTGGTTTTTTATATTTAGGGTCGGAGTGGAGTATTCTCATTTGTATCAGTTTGGCATAGAATTGTTTTTAAGCCTTCAAATCAAATTTATCAATATGCTGAATTTTAATCATATAGTGTTGGCTTGAATTATCTGCTTCCTTTGGTATCTATCTATGACTTAGAATCATTTATTTGAATTCTTTCGTTTCTTTCATCTCATTAAACGACAAGACTTTCATCGTAGCTAGGTCACAATAAGTCAACAACTCGTCTAAATCGTCTAGCTAGTTTCACTTCCAATGTATAATGTGGATAAATATTACCTTTGATCGAAAGTGACAGTAGTATAAAATTAAATAGTAATCATATATAATTTTTATTTTATTTTTAAACAATTATTTTTAAATTTGCGTGTAACTGTATAGATTAATCTTTCGAATTTTATATCACTTAAATGGACGACGAAAAACTACTTCTAAGAATTTTAACGCATCTGCAAACCCAAGTCAGAGATCGAATCCAAAATTTTGGTTAAATTAAAAAAAAATTGTGCCATCTCATCTAAGCGCTATTAGAAAAATAATACTTCCTCCGGTCTCATATATAAGCAAATTTTCAAAAAAACACGTTTTTTAAGAAAGTTGATAAATGCATTGGTTGAGGAGAAAAAACACCTTGAAAAGTATAAAACATTGCATTTATTGGTTGAAATTGGAATAATGTCATAAAACATAATAATTATAATACACTTTTGCTTATATTTGAGACTTTCAATTTTTTTGTTTTGTTGCTTATATTTAAGACCGGATGGAGTAGTATATAATTTTGCTTTATGGTGACCGTATATAATTAAATTAAGGTTCCTAGTCAACATTAAATTTGATTATACCCAAATTAGATTAATTAATGATTAGAGGTTAGGTTATGTGTGCTAGCATTCTTATCACAAAGAGAGACGACAAGGATATGTCATAATTAGAGGATCAATGTGAAAGTAGTAGTATTGCCTAGTAGCAATTTCAAACATGATTATTTATTATTCTAGTTATAATATTGGTGAACTATGTTGTATCTATAAGTATAACTCTATTAATGGTCTTGCATTCATCGACCCCCTGCTGGTACAAACATGTTCCAAACAATCTTTTCAAGCTTAATAATGTAGTTTAGTATTGCTATCTTTGTCAACACCTCTATTATGGATAGAAATGAATCAACGTGCGTTTGGTTTTTCGGTGATAAATTTATTTTAGATGAATATAAAGTGGGTTAGGTTCAAAATATATTTATTTATATAGAAATAAATTCAACAATAAATTTGAATGTAAGAAATAAGTTATGAGTAAAAAACTACAAATCATACTTTCAAGTCAGAATCAATTCTAATTAAAGTGTCAACCAAACATATCAAAACATATTTTAGATTTATGAAATATGAAATCATTTTTAACCTTTTTTATCTACATGATATAAGTACAAAGTTTCCACCACCATTTACGATGATTAATTAATTTTCGTCAAGAAATTTATGTGCACAAATGCGTTTGATCTGCTAAAAAATGTTGGTGTACAAGGTGATGAATCAATGGAATAGTAAGAAGAGGACAAAGACAGCAGCCACACAATATGAAAGGGAGAATTAATTGTATTGAATAAAAGAGTAGCTATTTATACAAAGAGTAAAGTTTGCCACATAGGCCCTAAAAATGAAAAGACTTAACATAGTAAATACTAAAATACCCTTAAATATAAATTACTTCTAACACCATCCCTTAATTTATATTTAGACAAAACTGACAACACCAATTCCATCCCTCAAACGAAGAAATTGATCAGTTTTGATAGCCTTTGTCAACACATCTGCCAGCTGCTTCTGAGTGCTACAGTGCACAACTTCAAGCACTCCATTCTGAACCTGATTCCTCAGAAAGTGATACTTGGTCTCAATATGCTTGCTTCTTCCATGCAGCACTGGATTCTTGGCAAGATTGATTGCAGACTTGTTATCAATCATCAGCTTCAGAGGCTTGTTTACCTTGATCTTCAGATCCTGCAGCAAGTTCAGAAGCCACACAGCTTGGCATGCAGTCACAGCGCCTGCAATATATTCAGCTTCACAGGTTGATAGAGCAACAACAGGTTGCTTCTTGGAACACCACGAAATAGGACCTCCCAGAAATTTAAATAAATATCCAGAAGTGCTTCTTCTATCAACTCTGTCTCCACACCAATCAGAATCTGAGTAACTCAGAAGTTCTGATTCAATCCTTCCTTCAGAGGGAAATAGCACTCCATGCTTCAGAGTTCCCTTGATATACCTCAGAATCCTGACAGCAGCTTGGTAATGGGACCATTTTGGTTTACTCATAAATCTGCTAACCATTCCAACTGCAAAACAAATATCAGGTCTGGTATTACACAAATACCTCAGAGAACCAACCAACTGTTTGAAGGTTGTAGCATCCACATCCTCTCCATCAGAATCGGAATCCAACTTTTGATTCGTATCAGAGGGTGTGATAGCAACTTTGCAATTCTCCAGCTTAAATCTCTTCAGAAGCTCAAGTTCATACTTCAACTGATGCAAAATGATTCCTTTCTCAGAATATAGAAATTCCATCCCTAGAAAGTAACTCATTTTTCCAAGGTCTGTCATCTCAAACTCATTCATCAGAACCTTCTTGAACTTAGCTATCTCTTGTTCAGAACTTCCTGTCAGCAATATATCATCAACATACAAACATACCAGAATCATATTGCCTTCTGAAGTGTGCTGAACATAAACACCATACTCCAACTCACATTTCTGAAACCCTTGTTTCTTGAAAAATGAATCAATCCTCATATTCCAGGCTCTGGGCGCTTGTTTCAATCCATAGAGGGCTTTATGCAATCTATACACCATCCCTTCCTGATTCTTTTTCTCAAAACCAGGAGGTTGTGACACATATACCTCTTCTTGTAATGGACCGTTCAGAAATGCAGATTTCACATCTAAATGCATCAGAGGCCAATTCCTGTTAGCAGCTATTGCAATTACCAGTCTAATTGTTTCGTGCCTTGCTACAGGTGCAAACACTTCAGAGTAATCTAGTCCAGGTTTCTGCAGAAAACCTCTTGCTACTAACCTCGCTTTGTGTTTGCCAATTGATCCATCTGGCTTTAGTTTCTGCTTGAAAACCCATCTGAGGCTGATGGCTTTCTTGCCTTTTGGAAGTTCTGAAAGCTTCCAAGTCTTGTTCCTCTTTATAGCATCAAGTTCTTCTTTCATGGCCTGCAACCAGACTTGTTGCTTAAGAGCATCTTCTGTGCTCACAGGTTCAGAATCTACTAACATTGCACACTGAATAATTTCTCCCTCAGAGTCTACTTCAGTGTCTTGCAACATTTCAAATCCTGCAAATCTTCTTGGGATGCTTCTGATTCTCCGTAGCCTCTGAACTTGTTCAGAAGCACCTTCAGAAATTCTTTCTTCAGAATTTTGGCCTTCAGAATTCTCATCAGAATTTTGGCCTTCAGAATTCTCTTCAGAATTTTGGCCTTCAGAATTTTGACCTTCAGAATTAGCTTCAGAATTCTGACCTTCAGAATTAGCTTCAGAATTCTGACCTTCAGAATTAGCTTCAGAATTCTGACCTTCAGAATTGGGTTCAGAATTCTGACCTTCAGAATTGGGTTCAGAATTCTGACCTTCAGAACTGGCTTCAGAATTCTGACCTTCAGAATTGACTTCAGAATTCTGACCTTCAGAATTGCCTTCAGAATCAGAGTCAGATTCAGAATCACCATCAGACTCAGAGTCACCATCAGAGTCATCTCCATCTTCTGAATCATCTTCAGAGCCTTCAGATTCTGACTCACCTTCAGAACCATCCTCTGAGATTCTCACATCAGAATTTGATTGAGACTTGTTCCAATCCCAAATTTCAGATTCCTTCACAATGACGTCTCTACTGAATTCAATTTTATTAGTCTCTGGACAATAAAGCTTGTACGCACCTGTACTGTGGTACCCCACCAGTAACATTACTTTGCTTCTATCATCCAGCTTCTGTCTTCTGGCTTCTGGAACATGTTTATAGCATACAGATCCAAACACCTTCAGATGACTAACACTTTGCTTATCTCCAGTCCACTTCTGAATAGGAACTATTTCCTTCAGCTTCTTCGTTGGACATCTGTTGAGCACATATGTTGCAGTGGCAACAGCTTCTCCCCATAAGTGATGAGGAAGCTTCTTCTCTTTCAGCATGCTTCTCACCATATCAAGCAAAGTACGATTTCTTCTCTCAGCAAGACCATTGTGTTGAGGAGTATATGGAGCTGTAACCTCATGCTCAATTCCATTCTCCTCACAGAAAGTTTTAAACTCATTAGAATTAAACTCACCACCACCATCAGTTCTGAGAATCTTCAGCTTCTGACCACTCTGTTTCTCAGCCTTCACCTTGAACTTCTGAAACGCAGCAAACACTTCATGCTTGAACTTGATGAGTGTTACCCATGTCATCCTTGTGAATTCATCAACAAAAGATACAAAATACTTGTTTCCTCCAAGTGAAGGTACTGGAAATGGTCCACACACATCAGAATGTACTACTCCCAAGGCATGTTTTGCTCTTGGAGCTACTTCTGATGCAAACGGCAGTCTTGGTTGCTTCCCTTTCATGCACACCTTGCATGATTTTTCAGGCTTCTTGATTATAGGAATTCCATGTACCAGATTCTTTGACTTCAGATGCCCCAAGCTTCTGAAATTCAGATGACCAAATCTTCTGTGCCACAGCTCACTATCCTTCTCAACACTTGTTGCACTAAGACATTCAGAGTCTGCAGTTCTAACATTCACCTTGAATGTTCTGTTCCTTCCCTGTTCTGACTCCATAATCAGTTTCTGATTACCGTCATACAGCTTCAGAAGATTGTCTTCAATAGTAACTGAAAAACCTTTCTCAATCAATTGACCCACACTCATCAGATTGCTTTTCATGCCTGGTACATACCACACGTTCTGAATCAATGCTGCTTTCCCATTGTTCAGAAAAACTTTGACATTTCCCATACCTTCAGCGTTGAGGTATTTATCATCAGCACATCTGATCTTTGTACTCTTTCTAGAGTCAAAATCAACCAACCACTTCTTGTTTCCAGTAAGATGGTTTGAACACCCTGTATCCATATACCACCACTCTGAATTCATATCATCAGATTCAGAAGCCATTAGTAAAACAAATTCACTATCAGAGTCATCAGAACTTCTGGCTATATTTGCTTCTTCTGACTTTCTTTCTTTGTTTGACTTGCACTCAGATGCAAAATGGCCAAACTTCTGACAAGAGTAACACCGTACCTTTGTCTTGTCTTTTCCTTTCTGAACATACTTCTGCTTTCCAGAAGTTGAGGCTTTTGAATTCTGAGCTCCTTCAGATCTAATCTTGGCTTCTGACCAAGACTTCTTCTGAAGCTTCTTCTCAGAAGCTGCTTTCAGAGCCTGCTGCTCTACTTCTCTTTCAGAGTTTCTCTCAGTTAGACGCAACTCTTGTGCTTCTAGACTGCTCTGTAACTCTTCTATTCTCATGGTTTCCAAATCTTTGGAATGTTCAATAGATACAACAATGTAATCAAACTGAGGGGTAAGGGATCTCAATACCTTCTCAATGATTACTTGTTCTGAAAGAGTTTCTCCACAAGCTTTCATCTCATTAGTAATCAGAATTAGTCTGGAGATGTACTCACAAACCTTCTCATTGTTCTTCATGTTGAGATTCTCATACTGTTTTCTGAGGGTTTGAAGCTTTACCTTCTTTACTGACGCATCACCACCGTAACACCTTGTCAGAAGATCCCAAGCCTCCTTCGCCGTCACTGAATCAGCAATCTTCTCAAACACACTCTCACTCACACACTGATGAATGTAGAACAACGCCTTCTGATCCTTCTTTCTTGTAGCTTTCTGCGCCTCTTTCTGCTCCTCTGTTGCATCTGCTGCAGCAGGAACGTATCCTTCAGTGACAAGCTCAAGCACACCTTGAGCACCGAACAATACAAGCATTTGTTTCATCCAACGATTCCAGTTTTTGCCATCAAACACTGGAAGCTTGGTACTCATGCCACCGTTTCCGTTCATCTTAAACCTTGTACAGTACACTCAAATCTCACTAACACTCGTGTTTCCCAATCCCACAAAATCAGAAAAAGTGATTCTGGATTTTTGTTCAAGATTCAACACAAATCAAGAACCAAAAATCAAACACACACAACTCACGTTTCACTCGTGTTTCCCGTGAATTCGAACCGGAGCTCTAGATACCAATTTGTTGGTGTACAAGGTGATGAATCAATGGAATAGTAAGAAGAGGACAAAGACAGCAGCCACACAATATGAAAGGGAGAATTAATTGTATTGAATAAAAGAGTAGCTATTTATACAAAGAGTAAAGTTTGCCACATAGGCCCTAAAAATGAAAAGACTTAACATAGTAAATACTAAAATACCCTTAAATATAAATTACTTCTAACAAAAAATAGAGGACTGGACTTGACAACTTTTGTTGTACCCTGTTTGATTCAGAAACTAGTTATGAGACTGGACAAAAAATGTAGTAAAGGACAGGACAAAAACAAGATTTTTTGTCCCCCACAAAACAAGACAACTTTTTGTCCACAGTACAACTATAAAAAAATACGAAAAATATCCATTTTATTTTTTAATATAAAAAATATCATCTCTCTATCTCTCTCAAGAACAATTTTGTCCCCTGTCCTGTACTGTCTTGTTCTGTCCTGTACTGTTCTGTTCAATATTTGCTGTTTTGCAAATCAAACGTACCCAAAAGGTGGATTCTACCTGCTCAACCAAATTTTTTTCATAAGTAGGACTTAAAAATCGAACCTTTGACTCCATATTTATGGAGCTCGGGACTCTTACCATAAATAAACCCAACTCAATTAAAAATAATCACTTAAGATAAGATTAACTGAAACATTGGTTTATAATTATATCAACCGGGCGGAGACAAATATGGAGAAACCTTTTCATATGGATCTCTAAAGCTTTGGAGTAATGATTCGTCCACATCTTCACATGAACATCATTGTCAAAACAACAAGATTCTACGCCAATAAATCTCCGTGAACAAGGGATAATTACAAAACCTTTGCTGTTTATCTTTTTTTGGTTGATTATGAAATCTTGAGGGCCAAGCTTTTTTCATTGGGTCCAACTTGTGGGTCAAGCTTCAATTGTTTACCCTCTCTAAAGCAAAAACAACAGTTTTTATGCTGTTGGAATGTATAATTCCATACCAAACATACAAAAAATTGTTGTCGTATGTAGATGTGTATTTCTGAAATCATGTGTAGTTTATTAGAAGTGTAACTATAAAGCTATTTTCATTAGACAAACAGAAGAGCAAGAGATATGGAAGAAGCTGTTATTGTGTTATGATAAGTCACTACCGATGTGAATTAAGAACATGTTATGTGATCCCATTCCCTTATGTAGTTGCATGAAGACAAATAACTTTGCCATAACAATGTGTATTGGATAAGCCTTATCATGAGAGTGAATGGCAAATTAGACATAAGAGTGGTAATAATATTGATAGCAATAGAATTCAGTTCATCCATCCTAAATGCTACATGCAAAGGACAAATGAATTTGTTATAACTTATAAAGTCATATCGAAATTTGTTTTGGAACACAACCGGGAATGGGTTTGAGCAATTCTTCGTCAATGATTGGCATCCCAATGTAATGAATGAGACTTTGGGATAGAATTTATTTGATGCATGACAGTCTATACCAGATTATGTAACTGGTGATATTGCCACGGTACTGGAACAGGAACTCGCTATTCTTTTCAAAAATCGAACCAAATGAGGTAGTGAAATAAGTAGCAGTAACAAGTTTCAACAATGCATGCATAATAAACATATCTATTAGAGAACAATATATGTCCTGAAAAAATCAAGTGAGCATTGCATCAAAAATCTATCAAGAAGTATATCCCGGTTCAACAACGAAACACCACTTGGCCAAAAACAAGTTCATTGATATGATATATTTAAGGAGAAGAAGAAAATGTCACACAGTGGTGAGGCAGATATGCAGAAACATATCAGAGAAAAATTTCTAAAAAAATCATAAGCTAAATAACACCATCATTAACTTAAAATGATGCACCATAATGAATGTGAAACCTATTTCTTTGTAACATTTTAAGCTGTCAACTTGACATCTCATGCAGGATTTTACATTTCCTCAAGAGCAAACAAGTTACGAAGATCACTTGTCCAAGTCTCGTGTGACATTGCCATAAATAAATAAAAAATATGTTAAAAAATATGTTGTTAGTATTTATCGTCTACAAAACAACAAGGAAATTTCTTGCAACATTTTTATTGAAAGGCCAAACATCATTTATATCAATTGAGAACAACATACTAATGTACACCCTAACATCTTAAGTTGCATCCTCTTTCCATTTTTTAAACTTTGTAACATGCTCATGATACTCTTCAAGCTCTTTCTCCAACTTCTCAATGAACTGGCTGGTATGCTCAAGGGACTGCTCATATCGATATTTCTCCAAGGCCTGAAGATTTAACTAGTTAGAAAACATAAACTCTGTAATAAAAGAAGAGATTAAAATGCTTTCTCAACATAACATATTCCCGCTAAATTTATGCATAGTCAGCTTTCTCAACATACTGTGTGTGTGTGTGTGTGTGTGTGTGTGTGTGTGTTTGTGCGGCGCAGCTAGCACCCCCGGGACACAGTATTAGTTGCAATATGCAGAACCGTAACTTTATAGCAGTATTTCATCTTTTGTATTTAACCACATCATCAAGCAGAGCATATTTAGAGAAAATAATAATTATTAAATGCTTCTTTTATGAATGTTATGAAATAATGATAATTAATATTACAATACAAATCATTCTCTTGTTTTAAGCTCAACAAGAAACTATGAATAATCACTGTAATAATATATGCGATACTGACAGACACTCATGCTTGACAACTGTCAACCTTTTATGATAATCATTATCTCTATTTGTTGCTTTTCTACTTTCTTACCTAAACCATATAATTTCTGAAAAAGTAGGGTATTATATCTATTGTCATCAAATGCATTTTGCCAATGAATAGCTAATGCAAAATCAAAATTACCTTTGCTTTTGATAATGTATCTGGAGGTGACATTACTTTTGGCTGTACATAATTCTTTCCACGGTAAAAAATGATAATATTATTGGGTTTGATGTCAATCACAATGCCTTTGCTCAGTCGAGCAAGCTCTTCAGCATATTGTTGAGCTTGACCCGGTTTGCAAGGCTTGCATATAACCTTTACCGTCTCATGATTCTTCCAGTGAAGATGCATGTTTAGAACTACTCCACCAAATACTCCGCGTCTTCCAACTGGAACATAGTGTTTCTTTTTCTCTCCGGTGCGCTTCAGGTAATGCCTCTCCTCCTCAGTTAAAATTTCGGGATCAAATGTCTCTGGTGGAAGCTTCGGTACATCAAATTTCCTAAGCTTTTCAATCAACCATGTTTCCTTTCGCTTGGCCTGTAGATTTGAGTTCAAATTAAAACCCCAACTTTGAAAGGAAAATTCAAGGGCGAAAGACATAATGCCTATATAATGTCTGCAGGTGAATATACCATAACTAAGTTAAAACAGAAAGATATCCGATATCCAATTGAATACACTGTTATCTATATTTCTAAGCAGGGCTAACAGATAGAATCACAAAAAAAAATTCCCAAATGAAATGACACTTCGTGCAGGTGTTTCAAATACAAATACAAACTCGCGTGTAGCAGCATTCTGGTTATTCCGATGCCAAGACATCAAAGAGACAGCACTTTATGTAAAGTTGATCAAAGACCCTACAATTATTAGAGATCTAGAAAATGTAAGGTTGGGGTGGGGGAGTTAAGAAGTGGTATGATAAGGAGTGGGAGAGAGGTCGATCCTCACCCCCAACAGGCAAACACAGTACTAATTATACTAACATTTGCTGTTCATGACAAAATTTAGGAAATATATGATTACATGATGATAAAATAGTAAAGGTATGCACCTAAAAGGGGTAAAATTATCATAAAAGTAAATCATCAGTAACAATGATCAAACAGTATCGACAGAAAATAAAGCCTTAAACTTTAAAATTACAATGAAATCCAACCTTTTCGAGCTTATAGCGAATTCTAACTTCTGGATTAGGAGAATACATTTTTTGTTTTGCCTTCAAACGATAGAATCTGAGCTCATTCAGTTTGGCCTTCCTTGATTTTTTCACTTTTTTTGTATTCTGGCTGTTTTTTATAGAACCAATAATATCACCAGGCTTATACAGAGAGAACCGTACAACATCATTTTGGGTCTTCAGTTCAACTGATTCATTATTTCTGTTTCTAGAAGGTAGCTTGTTTCCCTGATCACCATGGCTTCCAATGATACCTGATCTCTGCTGTAATACAAAAGCTGATGGAGAACATACAGGGGGAACTCTTGAAATATGTCTCGGTGTTCTGTAAGTTCTTGAAGGAGTAGAATATTGAAAAGATGTGGTAGGGGATGATGCAACGATCGGAACATCTTTAACTAAGCATAGCCAGAATAAGCCATGTCTGCATTGCGAGAATAGAAATTGTATTCAGGAGTTAGGACCACTATAAAAGGAGCCTGAGGTTCTATCTTATACAATCATTAATATTAATCTGTGAGAATATGTGATCTGCATTATATAACCACCTTAAACTTTGCGAACTATACAATATAAAGATAAATCTAATATGGCAATCATGAATGAACAAAAGAACAAATTCCGAACAGAAAAGTGTATACCTATTGAATGTGCAGGAAAACCCGTGTCTTGCTCCTCTGACTGAAGCTGTAGAAAACATAAAAGTCCAGAATCCAGCTGCAAAAGTCATACAAGAAAAGGGTAAGGGGAAAAAGATAGGAAATAGGGTGAATTATGAAGTCTATGTACATAAACATTCTTTACAGACCAAATAAAGCCATTGATCCATTACCCTAAAGTTGACTAGGGTTGCTCATGGATAGGACATCCATATAACCAATAAACAAACAAGGTCTTATTCAATGTTCCTCTAACAACAACTTCAATTCAATCTTCGTTCAACAAAAAATAATAATAATTGTGCTAACAAATCAAGACGATGGGGACATTTATCATATCAGCAATTGAAAATTATAATTAGCATACCACGAGAGCACAGTATAACTTCCAACGGAGTTATCATCGTCAAGTGATGCTTCTAAATCTATAGATTGAATTTGACGAGTTGATATGAACAAAGCTCTATGAGTGTGTGTTGCAGTGGTATGTTGAAAATGTGAATTTGCAAAATGAAAATCGGAGATAATAGAAAACCAAGACTTACAAACGCATTTGAAACCTATAAGAGACTTCATCGGCAACCTAAGGAGAATTTGGATGATACTTTATAAACCCGTGTCGCAGAACTTGAAACCCCTTTGTAAAGAGAGTAGACGATGAATAGACGCTGGAGAAGACAATGCCGTATCTTCCTTATGAATTGATCATCCAAATTCTCCTAAGGTTACCGGTGAAGTCTCTATGTTTCAAATGCGTTTGTAAGTCTTGGTTTTCTATTATATCTGATTTTCATTTTGCAAATTCACATTTTCAACATACCACTGCAACACACACTTATAGAGCTCTGTTCATATCAACTCGTCAAATTCAATCTATAGATTTAGAAGCATCACTTGACGTTGATAGCTCTGTTGCTTCATATTCAGGACCAATATCTTAAAATCTGGCTTGTGATGCAGAAACCTGAGAATCCCTTAACCAGTACTTTTGACAAACACTTGTTAATGATCCTTTTCTTAGAAGGTAGCATGTCTCACACACTGATTTCAACTTATTCATTACTTGTGTATCTAGAAGGTAGCATGTTTCCTTGATTTCCATGGCTTCCAACGTTATCTGATCTCTGCTATAAAACAAAAGCTGGTGTAGAACATACAGGGGGAACTCTTGAAATATGTCTCGGTGTCCTGTAAGTTCTTGAAATATGTCTCGATAACATAGCCAGAATAAGCTATGTCTGCATTGCGAGAATAGAAATTGTATTCAGGAGTCAGGACCACTATAAAAGGAGCCTGAGGTTATATCCTATAAAATCATTATTCATTAATAGTATTAATTTGAGAAAATGAATTACTGCATTTTGCATAAGTAAGTTGAGAAGATGATATGAATCTGAATGAGTAGTAGCCTATTGAATGTTTCATAATTTTGCACTCAATTGGGAACTAATAACTATACAATATAAAGATAAATCGAATATCGGAATCGTGAATGAAGAAAAGAACAAATTTCGAACAGAAAAGTGAATACCTATTGAATGTGACACGCAGTCAACAATAATAATTGTGACCTAGAAAAGAAGAGAATGAATGGAAGAGAGCAAAACTTTTGAACCCAGCCTCCAAGATTTTGGTGTGATATAAGTTTTGCTTATGCACATGAATTGAAACATATGTGGTCATGAATCATGATGAAGCTTTTGACTGGAATTCGACGGCGACGATGTGAGCAGTCGGTGGGAAAGCCTAAGAAACAGAGAACGGCAACATCTGTAACGAGGTTTAGTCCTTCTCTTTTCCCCTGTTTATTAGGTTTTCTTTTGCACTTTTTATATTTTTTTCCAAACAAAAAAAATATTATTGGGCTGAGAGTCGCGCAATTGCCCAAGCTGGCCGGGCCTTGAAACCGTTCATGCTGTCGTCAAATTCATTCTCAATTTATTCCTTTTAACTTTCGGACATGATTGATTAAGTTCAATTGTTGATTTAGGTAAAAGTTTCTAGCTCTTTTGTCGTAAAAATTTGACTTTTTTGTGAAAAGGTTTTTGAAGGAAGAAAAGGAAAAGGGTTTTGGAGATTTTTTTTGATTAACTCTCTAGTTTTAAGAAGAAAGGGATAATAAAAAAAATACTATGTGATAGGCATAAAAGCTGTGTTGCCATTACTCATTAGTTCATAATATGGTATAAACAACTTTTACAAAAATGGCAAATGTGGTCTATAGGCGATGGAAGCAGAGTGGGCATTTGGAGTAGTTGTTGCATGTTGGGTTCAAGAGGGTTTTCGAATAAGCGATTTGGTTGAGGACATTCCTGTAGAATGGCGTAATGCGAGGGTGAGTGACTGACTTAGTCAATGATAACGGTAGTTGGGTGGATACTGGTCTGGAATGGCTGCCGGAAAACATTAGAGAATGTATCAATCCAATTGTACCTCCGACGGCAGATGGTAGAGAGGATAGAAGTATGTGGCCAGGTGATAATCATGGTGAATTTAATGTAGCTAGTGCATGGAAGACAATAATGAAGAATCACCAAATGATTGTTGGGAGCAAATTTGGAAGTTAGAAATTCATGAACGAGTACGTTGTTTCATTTGGTTACTACGGCATGGTAGAATTCTCACAAACCAAATGAAACATAAAATGAGGTTACATGACCCTTACTGTGACAGGTGCAGCACGCAAATTGAAACTATTTTCCACGTAATGCGTTGTCTGGATGCACTTAGTTCCAGTAGAGATGAGGAGTTGGTTTTTTCGAGCACGGTTACAGCAGTGGATAGAGCTTAATATCCTCTACAACCTGGAAGATGGAGACAGAATTAAATGGAACGCGACTTGGGCGTTAACGTGCCATCAGCTATGGGCGTGGCGCAATAAAGAGACTCATGACAATAATGCGTCAAGACCACCAGAACAGTGGGTGTGGATTAGGAAAATCTTGAAGGAGTATATTCCTGCAATGCAAAATTCACATATGTTGTACCAAAAGAGCAAAGCATTAGTCAATATATGTTGGGTGCCGCCGACAAATGGATGGATTAGGCTTAATACCGACGGAACGCACAAGAACAACGGAAGAGCAGGCTGCGGTGGGATTTTGGGAGGTGTGGACGGTGAATGGCTGGGAGGATTCTCAAAATATATTGGGTGTTATGGGATGTCTATGAAGGTTTAAAGCTTGAGCCTGCTCATGGCTTTAACAAGGTAGAAATATGTGTTGATTCCAAAACTGTCTTGGCAAGTCTACAAGCTGAGGCAAGATGTACTGTGACAGGAAACTCACTGGTGCAGCGTATCCGACAAATGATGAAGCTTAATTGGGAGGTGAAGGCAACTCATATTTATCGTGAGGAAAACGGATGTGCGGATAGCCTTGTTGATATGGCTTTTGATCTAGCAACTAATATAGTTATATATGATAGTTGCCCCGAACAAATAAAAGATCGTTTTATTGCTGATTTAACTGGAGTTTGTACTCCGCCTCTAATTGTGGTGTAATCTCTTTGGGCATTTGCCCTATTCAGTTCCAAAAAAAAACAAACTATAAAATTGTTGTAGCTAGCTAAAATAGTTCTATAGTCATCATACTACGATCGGTTGTTTTTAACATAGAGTGCATCATCTCCAACTTACTTCTATTTTAGTTCAAATATGACATTTGCAAGACCAAAAGCTATTATCCAATGGAGATAATTTAGTAAACTTTATGATTCACATTCAACTACTTAATGTGAAGCTTAAAACTTAAAAACACCAGTTGTGGCCTTTAATTTTAAAAACCAATTTTGGCATTTGAAAACCAAAAAAACTATTATGAAGGGGTGCAACATTGCTCAATTTGACAATAAACTTCCATGGAACAATCCAATTTCCATAGGCCATAATATGCTCAACATTTTTTTTCCAGTAAATCAATCAAATTTATTGATATCATCAAACTCAGCATCATAAATGGAAAATAGACCAGAAACCAATTTTGCTGCCATGTCTCCCAAAACTCTATCATTCACCTTTGTACTTAAGTTTATAACAATTAGTAAAATTTTGGATAGGATTGTTCTTTTCCTTAATAAAGGAATTGTGTTGATTTAAGCGGCTATGAATTAAAATAGTATTACAGCTTCAGCCAAATCATTTAATTGGTTTTTAAATAAAGAAATTAATGATGGCCTAAATAAATATAATTACTTTAAGAATAAAAAGAACAGTTGAACTTGAATCATGTGATAAGAGTGTAACCAAAATGAATCGTGTGATAAGAATAATGTGGCAACCAAATCCTATTAAAAGAAAAAGGCTAGAAGGACTAACTTTTTGCATAAGTAGTCAAGTACTAATATCTAAGCCATCAATTGGCTTCTTAATATAACTCAAATTTTACATCTAACTACTATTGACAAAAAAATTAACAACCTAACAATGTAATGTAGTGCTTCATGCTTCAACAAAGAAAAAAAAATACCATAGTTGATATAGCACCTAATTAAAATAATACAAACTTGAAAACATAACGAATATTGAGAATGAGGATTGTAGTGGAATCTACTCCGGCTACAACAAACTCATAGCAAACAAAACGACTAATGACAGTATATATGATGCATGGGTGCTCCATTCGAGGGAGAGTACCGGTACCGGGTACGTACCCGTATCAGTACCGGGTACATATTCATACCTTAATTTATGTCCATACACATACATTAATTTTTCTAAAAAAGCTGTATCCCGTACCAGTACCGTACCCGCACCTAGACAACGTTATGAATGTTCCCAGGGATTGGAACAATTTGCAGCGGGTGAAAGCTCTGCCTGAGGCATGCTATATGTTATGGTGTATTTGCCGGGTTGCTTACCGATGCGCACGAGACTAAATGAGTGGCAGGCTGTAAATCTGCTACAGAAAATAAGCAGCCACAATACTAGAGGAACTGAACATAATTTGAGATTACGAGCATGCAATCTTTGAGAGGGATTCTCAATTGGTGATTGAGGGGATCCATTCTCGTATTGTAGGTGTCTCAAAGTTTAGTAGTGCAATTTCAAATATTATTTGTAGTTTGTATTTATTTTCCAACTTTGGGGTCAAATTTGATAGACGACAAGCGAATATGGTTGTTGACACCCTCGTGAGGGCAACTATTTCTTTGACTAGTCACATTGTCTTTGAGATTTTCTTTCTTGTATTGAACATTTTTATTAATGTTATGAGTGAAATTTGTTTTGGAAAAAATAAAGCTATATGAATTAAAATTAAATTAGAGTTCAACCTAATCATTTAATTGATTTTACAAAGCATTAAGCTAAAAACAAAAGAGCTAATGGTCTAATGTTATCGTTTTGAAAGAATGTGACTTAACAAAGTCTCTAGGAATGAAAAGAACAGTTGACGGTCATAAAATCAGGTGATGTTGCACAATGCCAATCCTTCATATTTAAGATTTAACATTACCACTGATGCTACAATCCCCAACAGCATGTAATCTTTCAAAATACATTTCGGGCAAAACGGAAAAATTCACTAGCCAATGATACAACGCATGGGGATCTCGCGCCATGTCACAAACAACGCAGGGCCACTAGAAGCAAAAAAGGCTTCAGGCACGAGTCGAACCGGACTTTGCCTTGTGAGATGCGACCTATGCGGCAGCAGAGAATAGAGAATATGCTTAATTCACCTAGCCACAATGCACAAGGATTCGACCATTACCTACTGTTGCGGCCTCATAAAAGGATTGGTGCTGCTAAATCAAAAATGAAACAGCTTTACACATCATCAAAGTTAACCAAACAGCACACAAAATATCAAATTTTTTCACCAGCTTGTTTTTCCAATATCAACTGCTTTTAAAAACGTAACATCCCTAATTAAGCATACTAATCCTATTAAAAGTAGTTAAGTACTAATAGCTAAGCCATCAATTGATTTCTTAGTATAACTCAAATTTTACATCTAACTACTATTGGCAAAACAATTGACAGCCTAACAATGTAATGTAGTGCTTCATGCTTGAACAAAGAAGAAATTACCATAGAATGATATAGCACCTTAAACCAATACAAACAAATTTGTATAGCAAAAACTATAGATTAGAATGTTGCAAAGATGAACACCTTAAAATCTGCCTTGTGATGCAGAAACCTGAGAATCCCCTGGACCAATACTCTTGACAAGCACTTGCTATCCTGAGAAATATAAAGTTACAAATATGCAATCATATATACAAATAAGATGCAAACCAAGTTCCAAACTGATCACTCATATCAAAACATGTCTCACACTGATTTGAATTTAGTCTAGTAACTATTGTGTCACACGATTGTTTTTTCAACCGCTCGATTTCAAATTAATGATTAGATCATTTATCGTGTAAAAACACGCGTTTCTCCAACCAATTGCTGGTAGTGTAATAATGAGAACCAAACACATAATTTTAGTTCCTACTTCCAATTCTTTTACTCTTACATGCCAAACCACCAAGTGGATAATCAGAATTAAACGAATTTAACTAACATCGTCGATATATATATATATATATATATATGTACATGCATTTGATTATTTTTGTTCATATATTAATCCATTAAGAGTACAAAACAAACTATAAAGCATTCCACTTAAGCTTGGGATGTAGTTGATGATAAAGGTAACATACTGTAATGCATAATGCTTCAAATAATAATAGTAACTTACTCCTATGCTAATGATCATATGAGGATTTTACATTCCAATTCCAACTTGAGCTAGATATCAGCAACTTGCTATCTATATTCTTCCTTTATTTAATTCCAACTACAAAAATGGTAATGAAACCAAATTTTTAATTATTAATCGATTACACAATTCTTTTAATAAAATCACTCACGGGATTAAGAAAAAACCACGGGAATAGTAACTAGCTAGTTACTTGAAATCCATTATCCAACCACTGAAGATGAAGTCACATGCTTTTCTTTTCCCCATACAACACAAACAGTCAAACTAATCTGACGCTTCACAATCATTCCCCCATACCCACCAAAAAGTTACCTTTAAAGGGACCCACATCCCTTGCTATTCCACGTGTTCCCCACTAATTGGCGGTACTAAACACATACCTTCATTATTATAAAGTGAGACCCGACCCGGTCAATACCCGGTCAAGGCATTGGGCTCCGAAAATAAACCATGACCCTATCTCCACGTGGCTTTCACTTATTGGAGAACTCGTTGGAATCCAAGGACACTTTCTGTTTATATAACTACCTATACGGTTTTCTTCTTCTTCATTACTCTCACTCTCACACACATTACCCACAGGGGCATATTTGGAAAAACATAAGTTCCATGAAAATGGCGCGAAATGCTCTTTCTTCCGTTACTACATTTCGCGTCCTTGCCTTACTCCTCCTCTTGCTCCACCCTATCGCCGCCGGTCATGACTATCACGACGCACTTCGTAAGAGCATTCTCTTCTTCGAAGGACAACGCTCTGGAAAACTACCTTCTGATCAGCGTCTCCGTTGGCGCCGTGACTCCGGCATGCACGACGGAAACACCGCCGGAGTAAGCTGCATTACACATATTACTCTGTTTTTAATGAAATTTGTAATGTAGAGTAGAATTTATCTGACTTACTTTTTTGTTTCAGGTGGACTTGACCGGAGGATATTACGACGCCGGAGATAACATAAAGTTCGGGTTTCCGATGGCGTTTACAACAACGATGCTTGCATGGAGTGTGATTGATTTCGGGAGAGTAATGGGACCTGAGCTTGGAAACGCGTTGAAGTCAGTGAGATGGGGAACGGATTATCTTTTAAAGGCGACTTCGAAGATAGGTTCCGGCGTGGTGTTTGTTCAAGTCGGCGATCCTTTATCGGATCATAACTGTTGGGAACGACCTGAAGATATGGATACGTTGCGCACAGCTTACAAAATCGATGCGTCTCACCCAGGGTCTGACGTGGCAGGTGAAACCGCCGCTGCACTTGCCGCTGCTTCCATCGTCTTCAGATCACGTGATCCTGCTTACTCTAAATTGCTCCTCAATCGTGCCGTTACGGTAAGTCACTTTCTCTTTCATTCTCTCAATTCTCTTTTGTGAATAAAAAATGGAAAAGTAATTAATTTTGTTTGTCCTTTAGTTGAAAAGTAATTAAAAAAAGTAACGGTGGTTAATTTCAAAAGTGATTTAACACTTTTTTGTGCCCATTCCATCCATTATCCAACTAACACTTTACCGGGAAAATCACTTAATTTTACTTTTTACTTTTCCGTTATGGTTTAGTTCACGGAGTTAGTTGGCACAGTTACCAGTAAAATGTTCCGTTAAAATATCGCGAGAAAATGACCGTTGGTAGTGGTGATGGTGCAGGTATTCGGTTTTGCTGACAAACATCGTGGTGCATACAGTAACAGCCTACGCCGTGCAGTGTGCCCATTCTACTGCGACGTAAACGGTTATCAGGTACAGTTTCTGAAAGTTACATTACATTACATTACACAACAGAACTGAACAGAGACTCTTTTTTGTCGTACTGTACTATTCAATACTCACCGTTGGATTAGATTAATGAATGAGTTTTTTGGTTTTAGGATGAGCTGCTTTGGGCAGCAGCGTGGTTGCACAAAGCCTCCCGTAGACGTCTTTACAGAGAATACATTATTCGTAACGAGGTTGTTTTGAGAGCTGGTGACACCATTAATGAATTTGGTTGGGATAACAAACATGCTGGGATTAATGTCCTCATTTCTAAGGTACTGTAACTTTCAAATTATTACTAGTAGTAACATATTCCTGTTAATTTATTTTCATTCATTGAACCTATACTAATTATATTTATTTAAATTGAATTGTGTGATTGCTATATTAGATTATATTATCATTATCATTTGATAAGTTTATGGGTGGTTTATCCAAGTGTATTTGTCTTTTTATGTGTTGTTTTTGTTCCTATTGTCTTGCTTCCCCCGTTGGGCATGTGGGATAGTACTGCTCAATCTAGTTGCAAAATATAGTGTGATAAAGTTCCCCCCATCACGTGGTATACAATGTGATGCACTATGTCCATTTAGGAATTTGTAATAGGACTCTATTATTCCCATTGGTCCATTCCCATTTTGTATATTAATCATTTATTCATCACCACAAGCAAAACACCAAAACAGAGAATTTCACATGAATACCATTAATTATTTTCACACCACTAATGTTACTTTTTTATCATTCATACGTTATACATGATTTAGTTCTAATGGAGTAGTAGTACTAGTCAACTTTACTACATGTATTATAATTTAATAGACTACTCTTTATTCTTTAATATTTTTCTTAATTATTTTTGTGAGAAATATGAAGAATATGAATCCTTATCTTACTCTTGATTTGATAATTTGATGAAAAGGTATACACTAGTATAATAGTAAACTGGTTACATCATCAAGTAAATCATGTTCAATAATGTACTCAAGAGAATAAAGTGTTTTAAATTTGAATTTATGTATATGGTGGGTCATATAAGGAATCTATTGACATAATGAATTGAGCGAGGTTGGTTGTATGGTACAGTAAGAAGAGAATGTGAGAGTACAGATTGGATTTTATTTTGTTTCTTGGATTATTATTGGATATTTTTATATTTAAAAAAAGGCTTTATCCGTTTATTGATTGGTAATGAAAGTCAAGATAAGATAGCAATGAGAAATGCTCTTATGATTGCATTTGCACATGATGTGAATTTCATTTTGGGGTTTCATGTGGGCACACCAGTGTATTATAAACGGGACATTCCGTGATAATTGGAACTTAGATCTAAAATGGATTTATTATGACATTGATTGATATATCAAGGGGCAATTTTGTCTTTAAAACTTGTATGTAGGACTAGAATTAGGATGAAATGTATTGTCGCTTTAATCTGAACCAAATTGTTTGGACAAACTCTTTGCCCTTCATATGGTAAACATTTGGAACAAAAAGTCTCAAGCCTCAATTAGATATCTAGCAAATGGATGGGTCCTACACAGTACTGCACCATGCATGTGCGCCATACCATTATTTTCTGCGGAATTGCTTCACTTTATTCATAAGGGTAGAGTCTGTGACTTCTTGTTTAAGCCCCCATCAATATCATATTTCTTGCATTCTTTTCTTGTAACTCACCATTCTGGTAACCTATCCCTTCCTGTCACTGCTCTGTTACCCTCAAATTTATACATTGTACACTACTACATTTTGTTTTATACAATACGTACATACATACACACTACTCCCTAAGAAAAGCAAACGCTTAAAAAATGTTGTTATCTAGTATGTATGAGTTCATTGGGTTTTGTACTTTATTTTCTAATAGGTCAGAGACACGGGTTCACCTCATCTAACATTATATTATATACTAATATTACTATTAATCTACTATATTAAAACTTAAAAGGCCATCAATAAAATATATTAGCACTAATTGGAAATGAGAACAATGCAATTAACATTATATTATCATCTATCTGCAGGAAGTATTGATGGGAAAAGCCGACTATTTCTCGTCGTTCAAACATAACGCAGATGAATTTATTTGTTCTACATTGCCTGGATTTTCTCACGCACAAGTACAATATTCCCCAGGTACTATAAATTTGTTTTGCCCCTTTTCCCACCTTTAAGATTAAGAAAAGTGATTATTCCGTGATTACAGCATTTAAATAATGATTACTAGTATGATTTATGAGACCCATGTGTCCAATGTCCATGACCAAAGCCATCAATTATGTTTTTCTTTTGCTAGTAAAAGCCTTAGATTGAGTGTTTGTGTGTACAAGTTACAACCACAATCCATAGTACAGTATTGTATTGGTGTTAATTATTTTTGCATCCAAAAACGGTAATAATAACTTAGCTATTTCTCTGTTTTGTTGGTTAATGGAAAAAAGGTGGACTTATCTTCAAGGCTGGTGGAAGTAACATGCAACATGTAACGTCCTTATCCTTCCTATTGCTAGCTTATTCCAATTACCTAAGCCATGCCAATAAGGTCGTGCCATGTGGTGACACCAATGCTACCCCTGCTTTACTCAAACACCTTGCCAAACGCCAGGTCAGCTTCATTCATCAATTCACTTTGTTGGGTTGGGACCATTGCATTGCACCAATTTCTTCTACTACTTTACAACATCAGACAAAACTAACGGCTATATATATATAATTATATGCACAAATGCACATAGTTGGTAACGTTATTTAATTCATACATACATGTGATTGTGAATTCTAACGTTGCTTTCATTTAGGTGGACTACATTCTTGGGGATAACCCGTTGGGAATGTCCTACATGGTTGGATATGGTACACGCTACCCACAAAGGATACACCATAGAGGAAGCTCACTTCCCTCAGTTACGGCCCATCCAGCCCACATTGGATGTAAAGCTGGATCTCAATATTTTTTCAGCCCAAATCCTAACCCAAATGTGTTGGTTGGAGCTGTGGTTGGTGGGCCTACCAACACTACTGATTCGTTTCCTGATTCAAGGCCTTTCTATCAGCAATCTGAGCCCACTACATATATCAATGCACCACTTGTGGGTCTGCTAGCTTTCTTTTCTGCTCATCCTTGATGATGTTGCACGTGTATAATTATCTAGTACTAGTAGTATATCTATATATTTATATCTATGTGGTGGGCAAAATGGTCACCCTGTATTGTTCTTGAAAAGAAAATTGAAAATGGGGAAGAATGTCTGTATTAGTATCATGATTTGAGGTTGTTTCGTAACTTCTTTCAATTAAGTGAAGCAAAATTGCAATTTGTATACTTAAAGGGTTCTATGTTAAGGGGCAAGTCTATAAGAAAGTTTCATGATCTAAATTCTAATGCATACTACCAGATTTATGATTACTAAGTAAGGTTCGATGTTTTTTATGCTCTGATGCATTCCAGATTTCATGATCTAATATTCTAATCAATCAATAAATAACCATAACCTATGACATGGGGATATGCCAAGTAAGCTCACCTATAAGGCTCTCTATTACAATCCCGCTCAGTTAAGATAAAGGTCCAACTATTAAAAGACCCCCCTCCATATAGGGTTTAGATTTAACGTATTTACTACTACTCTAAACCGTTCGATCAAAAGATAAGAATCCAGATGATTAAAGTATTAAATTGTTAAATTTGTTTCATACCGTCCGATCAAAAATCAATAGATGATATTAATTATTGGAATGACCGCAGCAGCCAATCTATGTCCTGCCATACACGAGGTGATAAGAGTTTGACCCATAATCTCACCTAATCATTGTTAATCATAAGAGTGTATAATGTATATCGTGTATTTAAATGTTTTTTGCTAAATGATTTGAAAATATTTACTACTCCCTCCATTCCTTTTTATAAGGAACAATTTGAAAAACAAATTTATTCCTTTTTATAAGAAACAATCATTAAATATATGCTTTATTAATTAAGCAATCTCATTTTTACCCTTTATCTATTTCAATGTTATGCATTAATTACAGTAACATATTTCATATGCATTAAATACACCAAGGTTATTTTTGGAATAGATTATAAAATTTTAGAATTTTTAATAAAACAATAAGATTCATTGGTATGTGTGTTTTTTCCAAATTGTTACTTATAAAAAAGAACGGAGGGAGTAACAATTGGTGAAAAAAAGTCACACAAGTAAATTTGCATATAAAATAAAAGTTAATTAAAAATTAATTGTAGATATCACATGCAAATTTACTATATGGTTTAGTCTTATTGCTTATTTGATGAATATTTTCAAATTATCAAACTGTAGTGTAGGTCTCACCATTTGAATTAGGGTTGGGCATGACAAAAGGAATGAGCATAAATCCTGAAGTTGCCAAGTTGGGATGCCGATCAAAGGGTAGATGGTATAGATAAATTGACAATAGACATACTTTACAAATATCTTTAAACACTAAGCTATCTCTCAATTAGTACTTCACATACCATAATAGTGTTCTAGATTTGTGTTTTTAATTCACTATGATTTTTCGATTTTATCAATTTTGTTCAAACAACTTACACTCTAACTCATATCTCTTCTCTTCCTACTTAACCAATTATTAGAATATCATTATTTTTATTAAAAAATGAACTTAAAAACAATTGCTATGAAGAAAAAAAATGTGATATAAGAATTAGGTGTAGCTATATCACAAACTTATGTTTTTACCTTGGATCTTTTCTTAGAAGAAAAAATAAATAAAGACCGATTGTATTTTTCAAAAATTTTTTATCGGACAATTTTGTCTTTGACTAAAATAAAATTCAAATTAGTTTTTATTTTTATATGAAAGACAAATTAGTCCATATATTACGATGAACAAGAGATTAGTTTGTTCCCCAACCAAAAAATATCAGCACTAATTTAAATTATTTTTTTTAACAAATTTAAATTTTTGTCTTTTTGACACAATTCTAATTTTTGTTAGGACCAAATCAATCTGTCAAAACTTTTTGAGATCAAAACGATTCTTCACTTAACTGTGTGTCAAAAAAAAAAACGATTCTTTACAAAAAAAAAAAAAGTAAAATATGGTAATAACATGAGATGCTACTTGCGATCTGAAACAATTCTTCTCACAGACACTCGCTTTCTCTCTAACGCCGGTGCTTTCTCTGCCGCCGGCGACACTATCTTATCTGGCAGTGCTTTCTATTACTTACAGATTGCACTTTTAGTGCTCCTCTTCTAACAACAGGTTCCCATCTTCTATTCATTATTTTGTTCAATGTTGCGTTGCTATTGTTTATTTTATTCATGATTAGGTTTCAACGTACACTTTCTTCACAATTTCAAGGGTTTGAGATATTTTTGTGCAATATTGTTTGTCTATGATTCTACTCTTGCTAAATTTTTATGTTAAATCAACTCATTAATTTCTAATTCATTAGTATAATCTCAATTATCATTGCAAATGTTTCAATTTTAAATTGATTTTCAAACTACCCTTACCAATGCAAATTTCTACTCTTTTTTTTTTTTTTTTCAAAAATATTAGTAAGCTTCACATTTTGTATTTTGATACAATGCTCAAAATTTTTGTTTGCTAACTTGATTCATATCAATTTTATTATCTTTCTGATATGCAGGGTATAGTAAAAAGAAGTAATATCCTACTGATTTCCATACAAGAAAATCCATGGAGGTCGGTAACGTTAGGTTACTCGGATTTATAAAATTCATGGCTTTCTGCGGATTGATAGTTTTTCAGACCGAATTAACAACTACAAACCCTTGAACAATTTGAATAGCATCAAACCCTAACAAAATGTTACCTAAAAGAAAACCACATTACAAATTCCCACTCATTCCCGTATCCCTTTTTGTATCCTTCTTCTCTTTTCTTTTTATTTATTACTATTATTATCACGTCAAACGTGATTCTAATTACACTCAATTCCCCCAAACTGCAACAACGATATCACATACACTTCAATGTTCTTCCCAAGCTCTTGCATTAAGTGAGAGATTCATGTGGTATGCGCCTCACAGTGGATTCAACAACCAGCTTTTGGAGTTTAAACACGCTGTTTTGATCGCTGGGATACTTAACCGAACTTTGGTAGTTCCTCCTGTTTTGGATCATCATGCTGTTGCTTTAGGTAGCTGTCCTAAGTTTCGGGTTGTGGAACCGAATGATATTCGGATTTCTGTTTGGGATCATGTCATTGAGCTACTTCAAGGTGGAAGGTTAGTTTGTTTTGTTGCTTGTTGTTAAATTCTTTAAAGTAGGCTGCAAGAAATGTTTCAAATGTGTGCCAATCATCTTGTTATAAAGATTTTATTTTTATGTAATAATAATAAGTTTGTTGTGTTATCTTGTGTCTTTATAAATGATTTTTTATAACCCATGACTAGAAGGGATAGAATTAGAAATGACAGCATTAGAGAGAGAGTTGGGTTAGCACTTTGTAGTAGAAAAGATGGTGGAAACTAGACTTGGGTGGTTTGGGCATGTAGAAAGAAAACTTGTAGATTTTGTAGTAAGGAGAGTACATCAAATGGACAGTAATCAAATCACTAGAGGCAGAGGAAGACCTAGAAAGAAGACTTGTATATTCTGTAGTAAGGTGGGTAGATCAGATGGAGGGTAGTAAAATCACTAGAGGCAGAGGAAGAACTAGAAAAACTATTAAGAAAAATCTAGAGATTAATGAGTTGGATAGATAGAAACATGGTATATCATAAAACATTATGGCGTCATTTGATACATGTAACCGACCCTACTTGGTGAGATAAGGTTTGGTTGTTGTTGTTGTTTAACCCATTATTCATTAAGTGCAAAATGGAGCAAAGTTGAAAGTATGCTATTTCCAATTTGACGTTAGGGTTCTGTTTGGATAAACTATTTTCATATAAGCTATAATCTTTTTTCATAAACTATCCAGAAGATCTTATGGAAATAACCTGAGAACAGCTAATGGACGTTGTTTCCATAACATCTCCTAAGCAGTCTCATGAGTGCTTATTATATTATTATTATTATATAAACTCAAATAAATCAATACTAACATACCCTAGATACTGACAACAATGCTCTTTCTATTCCATGATCTTCACAGCATAATTCCTTTGATGCATAAATTTATTCAAATAGTACTTTTTCCTTTTATTTGTAATTGATTTAGTTTCCTTTTATGTCATAATAAAAGCAATGTATGTAACATATAAACTGTGTTCTAAGGGAATCAATGAGTAACATCTTTCCTCCGTGGTTTTTGTGTCATGAAACATTTATTTTTGACACTACATTACACCTGGTCATCTGTATGAATTGTAAGTTTTCATCCATTCTTTTCTTGCAGGTATATCTCCATTGCTGAAGTTATAGATATCTCGTCTTTAGTTTCTTCTGGTCTTGTTCGAGTCATTGATCTTAGGGATTTTGTGTCGATATGGTGTGGCATCAGCTTAGATTTGGCTTGTTATAGTGATTTGAAGTTACAGTCGTCTGTTTCTAAAAGCCTAAAGCAGTGTGGATCCCTGCTAGCAGGGTTTCATGGGAATATTGACAAGTGTATATATGCTATCAACGAAGATTGCAGAACTACAGTGTGGACTTACCATGTAGATGGTCATGAAGATGGCATTTTGGATTCATTCCAACCCAATGATCAGCTGAAGCAGAAAAAGAAAATATCTTACGTTAGGAGACGGAGGGATGTATTTAGGGCACTTGGACCTGGCTCTGAAGTTGAATCAGCTTCAATGCTAGCATTTGGAAGCCTCTTCTCTGCTCCATATAAAGGTTCTGAGTCATATGTTGATATTCGTGAATCTCATCAGGACCAGAGGTTTTTATCTTTGATGGAGAAGATTAAGTTTCTTCCATATGTCCCAGAAGTTATGAATGCCGGAAAGGAGTTTGCTAGAGCAACCATAAACGCTCCATTTCTCTGTGCACAGCTTAGATTGCTGGATGGGCAGTTTAAGAATCATCATAAGGCTACATTTGATGGGTTAAGGCAAAAGTTAGAATCTTTGATGCAGAAAGGTCCTCTACCCATACATATTTTTGTAATGACCGATCTTCCTAGAAATAATTGGACTGATACTTATTTAGGTGATTTAACTAGTGATGCACATAACTACGAGGTGCATTTCTTAAGAGAGGATGATCAGCTAGTTATGCAAGCAGCCAAAAAACTAACCGCAGCTGGTTATGGACAGAGGTTTATTCCAAATTCAGTTTCCAGAATTGGTAAAAAGTATTGTTCCAATCAGAGATTACCTGATGTACTTCTGTATGTTGAGCAGGCTGTGTGCAGTTGTGCATCTCTTGGTTTTATTGGAACTCCTGGATCAACCATTGCTGAAAATATAGAACTAATGAGAAAATTTGGCTCTTGTTGAGGTGAAGTTGACAACTTTGTGGAAAATCTTTTTTATCGTGTGGCACTAAATCTTATTGGAGTGATGGAAAGCTAGTTCAATCAGACCATGAATTATTGCACAGGCAATGTTTTGAATTATTTATTCATCTTCCAAGTTTTGATGATTAGTTGGCTATGCCAAGCCATAGTCATTTGTTAGGAGACACTGTACAGTAGCTACTATGGCTGTTTGATTCCAGAAAAATATGTGTTCTTATCTAATGATCGAAAGTTATTCTCTTTTGTGTCTGCAATTCTCCCTTATCCTCTTGTTTTCTTTTCTTTCTCCTTTCTTTGGGTTTAGTACATCCCTCTCGATGAGTTTTGTGTGTTAATGTCATTGGTTCTGCACAATATTTTACCAAATGCTACCAAACTACAAATAGTTATGATATTTTGATCAGAATGAAGCGACTCGTTGTAAAAAATATATTGATTTTACTGATTCTATTGTTTCCTTTAACATCATTTGCATAGCAAAAGCATAGGAATTTAGTTATAGTTAAGAATTTTCCCTTTCATGTTAGTTATATTGAAGAAAAAAAAAGTTAGCAGTAACTTTTGCTTTGATGTTATGTGATCACTAACTGTCTTTAACAATGATGATCGTTTGTAACGTTTGTTTGTTCTGTTAATTGGATACTTCTCTGACTTTGCGGCGTGCAACTTGATTTTTGAAAATAAGGAATGTTAACTAACAAACATCCTTTATGTGATTTCTTTAATTTTAAATTCTCTACAAAACAAGACTACTTTCATTGAATGATTATTGTAGATTAGCTATTATTGTTGCCAATTTAGATAAACAAGAAAAATTGGTGAATTAGGGGAAGAAAGCATTGCATTTAAGTTATACTCTGGGTAGAAGATGGAAAGAAAAATGGAGGGTGAGCACTGGTGACACGTATGCTCTAAAATGTCGAGTTCGTTAACTGAAACTGAGAACAGATGCCCGTCCTAGGACAGTTGCTCTGATCTTCTGGGTTTGATGGGTGCTTTTGGCACTTTTGCAGCTAACATTGCTTCTCAAGAAGGCATCAGCTCAAGAGGCAAAGTCGTGATGTAGAGGTTGAACAGGAAGTCTCGAGACAGTAAGTTTTTGAATGACAAAGATAGATATATAATATAACGAAAAGATAGCGGTATAAATAAGAGAAATATCAACAAAATAAAATAAGGAAGTGTATTAGAAATACACTCCCCAAAAACTACAAACTACAAACACGAACCAAGACACCTGACGGAGGGAAAAAATAAGGAAGAAGAGAAGACCGGCAAAGAACAGGCCGAGCACCACCAAGAAGCAACGGGTCCCACAACCAGCAGATCACCTACCGCTATCGGCTCCAACACAATATCGGTTGCACCTCCCATTTATAGAAGGAGCAAGCATTACCCAAGTTTTTAGCTAGATACCACTTTCATGATGAAAGTTTCCCTTATCCACCAAAGATTCGACAAAAACAGTTCATCTCGCAAAGATAACATCATTCCGAGAGTTCCAGATAGTCCAAACAGTAGCATGTCAAATTAACAATCACCCTAGCCTATTCTTCCTACCCCTCCCAAAGCCTATAAAACCTTGAAAAATACTACTAATATTTATAAAAGACACAAACCGAATGTCTAACCACCTAAAGATAAAATACCAAATAGGAGAAATAGAACCACAAGCTTCGAGACAATAGGTAAATGTATATGTTTGTGATGCAAGATAGGAATCATTGCATCTAAGGCTTGCTGGCTGCTCCATCTTTTAAGCTAGGTCTATGATTAATTCCTTATTGCCTTTGCTGCATTCCACTTCATTAAGTGATTATGATGTCATAGGTAAACTGCTACAATATGACTATCAGTATCAACGTTTTCACAGCTTTTAGTCATTAAATTTGCTCTTTGATAGTGCCTTTAATCATTAAGCCGCACTAAATTGAATTATATGAAATCGTTTTTTTTTTAATTAGTCATATCTATAATCAAATTGAATTGCGGATAATTTTATATTTAGATCGGATGAGTTTTTATCTTAAAATCAATCTAAACCGAATTGCAAACACCTCTAAATTCTAGCACTAACATGTGCTGAAATACAATGGAGGATTTAATCAGCAACCTCCATAGATATTACATTTACATGATAGATATAAACCAAAGCACAAACAACTGAAATATTTAATATTTGATTTATAATTGACAACATCTGAAAAGTAAACCAAGTTTCATAATTCGTAATTTAAATATAAATAAAAAGTAAATATTCATTAAAATAGCATAAAAGAGTGATCATCCCACATCAAGCACAACACAGATGAGTATGTCAATTGCTAATAACGGGTCATGCCAATTTGCATTGTTGGAGCCTCCATTGACCCTCTGGTTTGCATTTGCACATTCCTTTCCCAACCTAAACAAGGTAATTTAAGCACACAAACAATTAATTAACTACTAATCCAAATCCAACAAATTATTAAAAAAAAAAACCTCATAAAATAATAGAAATTTGATTGAAAAAGTGATAGCAATGTTTATTAACTTTTTTCTTTTCATTCAGTGAAATTCATACGAGTCTCATTCTGTTATGCGAGATATATTCTCAATGAATTTCACTTCATGAAAAAGAGTATTGAAAAGAAAGATTAAAGCAAGTGTTAGTATAGAACAATTACCTGAAGACACGTCGAAGCCACGGGCTTCTAGCTCACGATGCTCTTGGCAAATGGATAATTGAACACAGCAACAACTAGCAATACAATCACATGTTTGGCTCCCTTCAATCCCATAAATTCTTCTAAATTTTGTACGATAAATGCATGCATAGAGCGACCCAAAATGACTAAAACCACCAAGTAGGCAGTAAAGTAGTCCATGCACACAGCAAGCTGAAATATTACCAACACACACAAAAATTCAGAATTTAATTCAGAATAAATAATAACTTTATAATGTACTATTTATCAATTCCATCAAAATATTAATAAAATTAAGGCAAATATTTGAGACCAAATCACACACTTACAAGTTGTTCCTCTGTCCACAATCTCAGCTACCCTTCCAAAGCTAATACAAGGACACCAAAAAGTGAGGCAACCTACACATGATCAAAAATGAAAATCATGATTCTATCCCAAAAAAAAAATCATGAATTAATTAATTAAGCTAGTGTGTTTTTGGATTGATGTTAACTTTGACGAAATTAACTTGAAATGGTACATAATTTTGTTAAAATTCTAAAGCATTGCTTTAACATAAATCACAATAATATATGTCTGTGCGCACGCATGTGTGAGGGAGTGGTGGTAATTAAACAAAACAAATGACAAGTAAAAAATTGCAGGAAGGGTGAGAGAGTTACAAGAGTTGCAATCAGAGAAGCAGTCACAGAAGCCAGTGGACCATGAAGCCATGTTGAACGTTTTAAGAGATTAATTACTGCTTAGTATTCACTAAAATAATCAATAATATGTGTTGTGAAAATATGGCCTCCATGAGTCCGTTATATATTGATTGAAGAGAAAGGAACGTTGCATTCACAATAAAGGAATACATTTTTTTTTTTACAGAATAAAGGAATACATTTAAGGCACCAAATATTATAGTTAAAAAATTAAGTTTGTTCACATTGACTATTTTTAAAAAAAAAAATAATAATAATCACATTGACTGATTAACGCGTTTTAAATTAACATTTTCTATATTTCTCACGTATAGTGACAATGCATTCTTGAAAAAAATGTATAGGGACAATGTACTAGTGAATATTTTTGGTAATTTGAAAAACTATAAACGAAAATTAATTAATTAATTTATCTAAAGGGTGTGAATTTACCTTCAATGAAATAATATGTATCTCTCTTTTAGGGGAGTTTCTTCTTGAATAAGTATTCTAAATTGCATTAGTCAAAAAAGGAAAAAGGTATTCTAAATTGTATTTTTCTTTTTTAAAAGAAGTATTCTAAATTGTCTTAGTTTCCTAAAAATTGTCTTAGTTTCCTAAAAAGAGTAAATACCAAAATAAAATCAATAAACGTTTTATAAAAAATAT
Organism: Trifolium fragiferum; assembly: GCA_954870985.1. Taxonomy (NCBI): domain Eukaryota; kingdom Viridiplantae; phylum Streptophyta; class Magnoliopsida; order Fabales; family Fabaceae; genus Trifolium; species Trifolium fragiferum. Next base: position 1,072,275 of record OX940790.1, on the reverse strand, counting down.
TTTAAACATTTAGCATCTTTACAGATGCATCCAATTTGTCTTGGTTTCCTAAACAGATTAAATACCAAAAAAAAAATGCAATAAATGTTTTATAAAAATATTTTAAACATTTTTTGTTACGTGTAAAAGTTTTAATACTACTCCTTTTGGGTTTTTTTTTACAAGAAATTTTTGACTTTTTAAGTTTATTTAATAATTAATGTATTTTATTTATATTATAAACTAAATACATTAGTTATTCAATGAACCTAAAAAGTTGATTGTTTCTTAGATGATCGGATGAAGTATTAGTGAATACAAATTAGATCTATAGAAAAAATGATTTAAAAACTAAAAATAATTAGGATTGAATAATTTTTTTGTACCTCAAAATTTAAAGAATTTTGATTTTAGTATTTTAAATTAAAAATGTGGTGTTTTTGTCCTCCCAAAATTTTTCGCTTCGAGTTTAGTCCTTACGAGCCAATTTATGTTTATTTTAGTCCAAAATTGATTTATTATTTAGAACAAAATTGTGATCTAAATAATATTAATTTTATGTAAGAAATAAAACTTTAAAATTAATAAAAATTGACAAAGTTGATAACCATGCATGAACACATATCCCGTTAGCAAGAGCATCCATAGATACATCCGCTTCACAATATGAGTGATTAATTTTAATCTCCAAATCCAAAGTTTGCAGCTTACGAATCTCTCGAATAAGTCTCCATCCGATTGCGCTATCAATATATATATTAGAATTATTTAGTGTCTAAACCACAACTCTAAAATCCACTTACACCTTCAGCTTTGTAATACCACGAATCAAACCGCATGAATCAAACTCGCGCTATTCACGCAGCTGGTTAACTATATTTCGGGCTGGCCATGGCCTTCCCTAGCCCATGAGTGCCCCCCCCCCAACTTGATTTCTCATCATATAAGTAGTGTAGTTAAGTTGGCAACTACTAAAAATAAATGCGGTCAAAGTTTGAGTTCAATATGACCGACCCAACATATATTCAGGCCTAAAACAAATCACCGTGTGAGGATTTTTAAAACTAATAATAATTTTTATCATAATTTTTTATTTGTTATAAAGTTTATATAATTGTGATTGTTAAAAGTTGATATAGAAAAAAATTGCATATATACACGTCAAATTGAAATAAGGGTAGAAGGTGATTTTGCGTCCCACAATTTTTAGTTTTAGGTGATTTTGCGTCCCACAATTTTTAGTTTTAGTCTATGTGAAAAAAATCATTTTCTTTTGGCCGTACAATTTCAAATTACTTAGATTTCAGTCCAAATGTGGCATGCCATACAAATTACGTAGGTTTTTCTCCCTATAATTTGTGTGATTATTTAGGTTTTTGTCCCTATAATTTGTGCGAAATTTGGTTTCCATCCTTGTGTACAAAATGTATAGATTCTCTGACAAAGATTAATCACCGTTAATCAACGTGAAGATTTTATATGTATAACATGATAATCCAATTTTTCAAGGGGTTAACACGACTTTTTCTCAAAAAAAATATTACGGGTTTGATTCCTAGTCGTTTATTTGAGAGGTAGCGTACTCCTATTAAAAAGTTAAATATTTTGTTACCATCTCTAAATTTCTCACTTTTTTTTGATAGAATAATTTTTTTTTTACTATAACTATAACAGAGCCAAATGTGTATAAGGGTTATGTTAACCGGTGCCCCAGAATACTGGTTAAGGAAACCAAAAAAAAAAAAAAAAAGAAATTTTTAAATTGAAAATCACATTTTTTATATTTTTGAGGTGTTGACCGCACAAACTCTAATAACATATTATTATATTTGCCTCCTTAACAAATGCTTGGGGGCACTGTTTAGCATTTTCCTAACTATAACTACTATTAATATTTGTCAAAAAAAACTACTATTAATAAAAGTATTTAAATAAATAAAACTCATTTTTTGTTTTACAAAAAAAATCAAATAAATGTGTAAAAATCAAATACTAATGCATTAATATGGGACAGGAGTACATAATAGGGGAAATCACCATTTTGGTCCATGAAAATGTAAATCGCTGTCATATTGGTTCTTGAATGTATCGAAATTGCAAATAGGTTCATAGTATCTCATTTTATAGTAATTTTTTGGACTAAATTGACCAACAAGAAACATATTCGAGGACTAAATTGACTACTTAAAACATATTCGAGGACCAAAATGACTAATAAAATAGACATTTGTGCATCTATTTATAATTTTAATATATTCAGGGACTAATGTGACAGCGAGTTAGGACCAAAATGGTGATTTTTGTGTTTGATTCCATCTAAAAAAATATTTTCGTGTTTTTATTTTATACCATAGAGAAAAATACACACAAGAAATGATCTCTTCTGAATTCTAATGCGTACTGTGTATACTAGTCAATCATTTTTGTTGTTTGTTTGTTTTCCTCACGCGTTGCGTTTCGTTGCATCCTCTCGCCATCTTCGTTCTCTTGTTCATCTTCATCATCCAGGTTCGTTCCATTCTCCTCAAAACCACCGACGGAATCTTCGAATCTCAACTTTTAAGATCTTCAAACCAAAACGTACATCTCCAATTTTCACTATTGCTTTTTTCAACTTTCAATTTTCAATTGCTTTTCTGTTATTCCACCGCATACTTTCTTTCGCTTCGCTCAATCACTCTACAGCTTAATTCTACTTCCAACGCCAACACAAATCATGGATCTGCTTCCATTTCTGCTACTTGATTCGTGTTTTCGATGTTTTACTTCGTATAATTAATTCTATTCTTTATACTTTGTAATTATCATGTTTTTTATTTGATACTTCATAATTTTGATGATTCATTTTGTAGTTATATGCAATTGAGTTTTAATTTATGCTGTATTGATGCATTGCAGTTATAGTCGTTGGTTTGCTACCATAAGTTAATCTTGTATCTTCATGGTGTGTCGACACATTGTAGACGAAATATGGGAATTTTCGACGAGTTACCTTTGCCTCCAGAGAAATCTGTAAGCTATATTTGCTTGCTCATTTTGAGTTTTTCATTCATTCATGATTAGGTTTTTTTTTTTTTTTTTTTTACTAAATTTCATTAAATACAAGAGAATGAACCAGAGAGCTATGGTATCAACTATCAAGTTGAATGTCTTAGAAAGAATAACTTTCATTACATAACGAGAGAGTTTCTGTCAGAGAATAGTCCTAATTATGATTATAAGCTTATGTTTATTGTGTCTTATTTTGAGCATTCTATACATTTTTATTTGGATGAGGTATGGGTGATTAATTGTTAGACTAGAGATATCTTTAACTAGTATCTTTGCTCTGGGGTCGAGTTAGACTTAACCCAAATTATGAGCGGTTAGAGATGGATACATCACTTACATTCTGATAGTGGAATCATTACATTGGAACTTGGAAGTAGTCTTCTAATTAGGTGTTTGTGCGTATATTAATTGTCTTATATAATCATTTTGTAAAAATATATAAAACTCTGCGTGTCTAAAAGAAAGATCACACACCTTCTATTTATAATGATGCTGCAATAATTACATTAAATGTCTAGGAAGTTTTAAATTGTAATGACTAGGAGTACTAACAAATAGCCTAGGGTGATGTTAAGTCAAGGAATAGTAAAAACACACTGACTTTTAACAATTCCACAGATTTTCTTTTTTTGTAAAGCATGGATGATTTATTGTGTTAGCTATTGTTAAGATGTCTTTGCCACAAACTTACAGATTAGAAGCAAATTGTTTTGCTAAGAGCTTGAATTAGACTTGGCCCATGTTCCAAAAGGTTAATTAGGATACTTATCTTGCAATTTGAGAGTGGAATCATTATGTTGAAAGTGATCTTATTTTATATCTTTTTTTTTGACAAAGATCTTATTTTATATCTATACATATGTTAATTGCGTTTCTTATTTTAAGCATTCTAGGAATGATTCTTTTATTTTTTTGATAAAGCATTGATAGTTTTTTGTTTTTCACACTGAAGATGTTTTAACCGCAAACTTATAGATTAGAAAATAATTTGTTTTTGCACTGGAACTTTCATTGTAATTGCATTTCTACTACACTGTGTTGCATTGAGTACTCATTCATCACAATTTGAGTATTTGGACTCCATTTGAATGCAGTATCTGAGAGAAGAACTCTCTAGGATAGACGAGACTTGGACTGCTGCTCGTTTTGATTCGTTACCTCACGTTGTTCATATTTTGACATCAAAAGATCGTGAAGGTGCTGCCCAATTTTTGAAGGAGCAAAGTGATGTTGTTGAGGAGGTTGTGGATGAAGTTGTACAATCTTATCATAGTGGTTTCAACAGAGCTATCCAAAACTATTCCCAGGTTTCTTAAATTTTCATTTTCTATGATTAATTTAATGAATATATTTTGGAAAAGGGGCAGTTGGGTTATTTTCTACTTCAATACTGGGTCTTTGATTATCCATGTGTTGATTCATCGTCATTATAGATTTTTGTTTTCTTTCCTTTTCATTTATTTTGCTGTCAAGATTAGATCGCTGTTCTGTGCCATATTTTCACAATTTTTCATCACAATCCTCATTAATAGTTTACTACAATATAAAGGTGCTTTCTGTTATGAACTTATGATGTCTTGTGTGATGAAATACAAGGCTGATATATAGGAAACAATAATACAATCTCAATTGAGAGTTATTGCATTTTATAAAATTTCAATTGTGATGGCTATTTTATGTCGATATTTAATTGAACAAAATCTAGTTAACTGTAATCAAAACTGTTTTTGGTAAAAAACAAACTGATTTTGGTTACTCAAATGTCTGTTAGAACTTTAATTGGTTTTAAATTCCACACATAACTGGATTTCAGTAGCCATTTCCCCCTTTCATCTTTTTTAAATCTTGAACGTTGCTGAACTAGAAACATCTCTTCTTTATCAATTACAGTTTTCTAATATTTGGTTTATCTCCAGATCTTGAGACTTTTCAGTGAATCCACTGAAAGTATATCCGTCTTAAAGGTAGATTTAGCAGAGGCCAAGAAACACCTTAGTGCCCGCAATAAGCAATTGCATCAATTATGGTATCGATCAGTCACACTGCGACACATAATCTCCTTATTGGATCAAATCGAAGACATTGCTAAGGTCCCTTTTTTTAGTTTGGACACTGCTTGATCTAATTGTGTGAATCCGTTCAGTTGATTGGAATAAAGAAGTCTCTCAACCAGCATTTTAACTCATGCATTTTGTATTTTAGATTAAACAGTTATATGGATTTACATGACTGCATTTGCAGTTTCATCACACTGAATGTTCCTTCAATTATAAAAGCAGAAGTAGTCATGTCGACTTTGCCATCTATTTGAATTTTCTTAGTGGTTTTCTACTGTCAAAGAACCACTTGATCTTGAAACTTAATCTGTTCAGTCAAAGAACAAGAATTGTTGGCTTTAAACATTACAGCTTGTGTAACAGCACATTGGTCTTGGAGTGGAGATAAAACAGAGGCCAATAATTATCTGCTTCTGAAACTAAGTATTACAAATTGAAATTCTAATTACTATAGACATTAGGTTATTGTGTCAAAAAACTACATGACCTGAATACCCAGGCACTGTAATAATACCCTACAATGTGTAAATGAATACCGCGAGAACAAATTATCTGTGTAAATGCATACATTCACGTGTATGATATTTATGCTGATTGTTTTTTCTTATTGATCAATTTAGCACATGCTTTCTATTAAATTACTCTGTTTATAACTATTACTATTTTATAGAGGGTTTTGATTCCAATTATCTAAGTTGCAGGTTCCAGCTCGTATTGAGAAACTCATTGCAGAGAAGCAATATTATGCTGGAGTTCAATTGCATGTGCAATCCATGATGATGCTTGAGAGAGGTCTCCAAACTGTAGGTTATCAACTTAATATTTCATTATCCTATTTTCAGTGTGTTTTGCGTGGATGGTAATTTCCACATGTTTAGCTTGTATTTATTAAAGGAGTTATAAACTCCAGTTCATGAGAAGCTAATGCTAGTCTCTTCCTTATTATAGTATAGCCCTATAACTGTTGTAACCGACAGCACAGCTGTCATAACTGACTGACAGGATAGTATAGGTCAGCTCTGATCGGTAAACCAGCTAATATGAAGTCTATAAATACGACTCGTCGCTATTGTAATCATTCAAGAAAATCAATATTCATGATTCAGTTTAGATTCAATTCTCAGTCTTAGAAATTCATAGAGAAATATGAACAATTTACGCAATCCTAACAGTATTGAACTTGTATAGTATATGACTAATCAACATCCCTTCTCTAGGTTTTAATTGCTTCAAAACGCTCTCTCCCCCTCATTGTTCATATTTTTTCCATTTGTTTAATCATCTTCATGAACATTTCTATGTGCTTTTTGTATGTCATAATTATGTTTGATGTGTCGCCCAGGTTGGAGCACTCCAAGATGTCCGTTCTGAGTTATCAAAGTTACGCGGAGTCCTATTTTATAAGATTTTGGAGGATTTACATGCACACTTATACAACAAAGGTGAATATAGGTATTTGTTTTTCCATTCCTATCTCTTGCTTAAAAAATCATGCAGTGTGATATTGGAGTATATGTTTTTTTTTATTTTTTTTTGTTTTTGTTTTTTTGCAAAAGCATTTGGAGCATATACTTCTGAAATGCTATTTCAGCTGTGGCTCATCTGTGCTTTATATTTTCCCCTTGGCATGCTATTCTCATGCAAACTCTGAAGCTCCGTTATGCTCTTTTGTTAATTTCTCCTCTATTTTGTTCGCATTTGTTTCTATGTGAAAAATTGTAATATCATAGTGCTTATGTACATCAAACTTTTGATCTGACAGTTTATTTATTTTTTGAACTGATGATATATGTATTTGAACTGTTATGTGAGCAGTGCTGCAGGCTCAACTACGCTGGAGAATGATGATGATGTTCCCACCATCATTTCTGTTACACTTACTGCACATAATTCACAACCTCTGTCTCGAAGAACAAGGTCACTCAAAGGTGACAATCAGACTAGCCTCCAGATTGACGGAGGGTAATAATAATACCGGTCAATTGAATTTCTGACTTTTTATGCTATTTTCCTCTTAGTTCTAAACTGCATAATCATTTCTTATTTCATATTGACGCTTTATTCATTTTTTTAACTGTTACACGTTGCTTCACTGATGGCTTAGGAAAGATTGCTTTCATAGTAGATATTCTAATTTAGCACATTCCTCTCATATTGTCCTATTTGTCAATAATGGACGATATTGTTGATAGTGTGATTTTATTAAATGTTATTTGGAATACTGGTTATACTAGTGAAAACTGAATATTATATATTTCAAGTTATGAATAATGTACAATCACTAATGTGTTTATATAGGCTATTCTAACCTAATGGGCTCATGGGCTGAATACATAATAAAAATAAAAGATTACTCCTAACAATAAAAGATTGCTTCTAATATTAAAATATTTACTATTTATTTACAACACTATTCCATGCTAGCTTCCGTAGTGTTTTTTTTCCTGGATTGTTGCTTTCTTAGGTTGATGTGATGCAGCTTTCCATTTGCCTGATGTGTACTTTGGCTTGTCTCTCTTTACTAATATTGATTAATCTAAGGATATAACAGATTTAAAGAGACGATCTTAAAAAAAAATAAAAATTCCCGCATCATGTGCATCGTTTGATGGAGCACTATGACTCGTTTGATCCATGTAGCCGATCCCATCTAGCGTGATAATACTTGATTGTTGTTTAACATATTAGCGCGTAGTTTGGATTGTACTTGCGGAATATAGTATATTAAATACCATCAAATGTGTGTTTCAGTTCTTTTGATGGCCATGATGAGGAAGGCACTCTGGATTCAAGTGAAGAAGCTACTTTAGATGGGAATATGGCAAACACGAGAAACAATGGTAGTGATGTCACAAAGGATCCCAATGGCGCTCTTCATCAAATGCCAACATGGCTTTCAAATTCGACACCTGATGAATTTCTTGTACGAGCCACTTAATTGTATAATTTGTATTAAATTCATACTTAAATTTTTGGCAACTTTCGCTCTCTGAATTGAAGTTCTGAGTTTCTTGTGTAGGAAACAATTAGCAAGAGTGATGCTCCACTTTATGTGAAGTATCTTCAGACCATGGTTGAGTGCCTTTGTATGCTCGGAAAAGTGTCAGCTGCTGGTGCTATTATTTGGTGAGTTATCTTGAAAATGTTTTGTTCTTTTCGATAAAATCTGTTTCTTTATCTCTTTGAAGGTTTTGATTTGAGTGCAACAGGTGCAAACAAATAATTATTATGGGGTGAAATATAAAAAAACACTAAGGTAGTGTGTGGAAATTTAAGAATGAGGGTGTGCATGTGCACCCCCTGGTCCAAACATCAATTATACTTCAGTTCTACATTTTTTTTCTTCCCCATTTATCATATTTAAAAATTGTCGGTCCTTACCCCCCCCCCCCCCCCCAAAAAAAAGAGAGAAAAGAGAATGCTTTTTTTTCTTTCTTTCTGAAACTGAGAAAATGTATTTCTAAAAGTCAACTAAAATTTACAAAAGCTATGAGGTTGAACTCACTGCTGTTACAGTTGTTCCAGTTAAGTGCTAGTTATTCAGCTGAACCTTGTATCTTAATTGAATACTAAAAGTAAACTTAGCAAAGTAAAACATCAGCAATATTAGGACCAAGAAGATTATTCTATTCTCTCACCCTCCACAAGCTCAAGGAACTTAGCTGAAGGTAGAGTCTTTGTATGCAAGTTAGACCATCAGTCTCGTGAGAAAGTAAGTTGTGTAACAAGGACCTTGCCACCGCTGGTGCATGGAGAAAAGTAAGTTGTTTAACAAGGACCTTCTCACGCACAAAGAAAAGATTAATCTCCATATGTTCATGTCATGCATGCAGAACCAGATTATGTGAAAGTGAGATAATACTCTGATAGTCACAGAAGACAACTGAGCCGGTGGCTAAAATTGAGCTAAGCGAGAAGAGTTTGGAGCCAAAGTGGTTCTGCTGTGTGTTGTGGTAATTTGTGCAACGGACAAGTTACACAATCATGACAAGTATTAAAGTGAAAGTAGAGATCTCTCCCACGAGGATTGTTAATGGTTAAATTCTAAAGTATTCCCAAATAAATTAATACAATGTATTCATGGTCAGGAGGAAGAGTCCAAGTGTTATTTTTCTGTATAGTAGTGTAGTGAACTTTTGATGCCCTGCAGCTAGTGAATCCTCCTGAACAAGAAAAGCATGTCGTAATGACAACATGAACTAAATATTGGTGATCTAAATATGGTTGCGATATTTGAGATTTGATTTTTATTTTCTTTCTATCTTTCCCATTATTATCTTTTTTGTGTTTTCTAGGCAAGGCTGTCTGTGTAGGTCTCAACATATTTCATTATTACCGTTTTGTTATATATTTGCTTATGATGATAGTAAGTTGTACTGGTTTTATTGTTTACCAGCCAAAGATTACGGCCAACAATTCATGAAATTATTACATCCAAGATTAAAGCCCATGCAGACCTTTTGAATTCATCAAGGTCTAGCATTGGTCAGGGTTCCCGAACTGGAACAGGTGATCTACACTTCATTAAAGGTCAACTGGAAAGCTACCAGTTGCCAAAACAGAAACGTAAGAATGGAATATCTATTGCTGGGACACTGTTGGCTGTAAGTCCTGTTTCCCCTCTCATGGCTCCTGGTGGGAAAGCACAAGTTGCTGCAAAGGAGCTTCTTGATTCCATTTTGGACGCCGTTGTTCGAATATTTGGTGAGTCACAATAATTTTGTTATGCATTCTTCTTTCTAGGTCAATAGCACACTTAATGTTGCAAAGAGGAGAATGTTAAGATAGATAAATGGTCACACAATAGTATTGGATTATGAATAAAAGTACTCAGGAGAAAGTTGGGGTAACACCTATTGTAGTAAAGGCAGGAGAGTCTTGTACTAGTGGTTTGGGAGTGTGCAAAGAAGACCCATAGTATGAGAGATATAGGATTATATCTTCAGTATTTGCACCACCCTTGGTGTGGGCTGCTTCCCCTATTGTACTTGGGCTTCAAGCCCATTTGTTTCTGTTGTAACAGAATTGCTACAGCTTACTATGTATAGATAGTTTGCTAAACTGTAATCAATTCAGTTGATATGCATCAATTCAGTGACAAAATGTTTTGGTTGTTGTTGCTGTTGTCTGCTTTCTATGCTTATGCATTATTCTTCAAATTAAATTTGTCATTTCATGTGTTACTCTACAGAGAACCATGTTGTTGTTGGGGAGCTGTTGGAAGCAAAAGTCAGTCAGCATGTTGACATGAACACACCAAAGTCAGTGCCAGTAGATGTGAGTTGGAACCCTGATTCTGAAGCATCTCAAGTCACAGGAGGGTACAGCATAGGCTTCTCCTTGACAGTGTTACAGGTAATTTATATCTGGGGGCCATTCAGTTGCAAGATATTTAATAAGAGAATTTGAGGACATATCTTTTGGTAATTTAATATGGCTAGACATGGTTGGTATCTTGGTCTAGGATACAAACCTAATTGTTGACATGCATGAAGTTTTGGTCTTATATTTTCCTCTGTTCTATAATTAAATCAAATACTGTCAATTACCAACTTTTCTCAGAAATTTGTTAGAAGAATTTAAAGACATACCTGTACTAATTTAATATGCTTAGACATGTTTAGTGTCTTAGTCTAGAATACACACCTTATGTAGATATGCATGACTTTTTGGTTATTGGATAGTAGATAGAAGCGTACACTTACATTTTTGTCTGTATTTTAAATAAATCAAATAAATACAGTCAATTGCATACTTTCCTCAAAGTTTAAACTAATAAGCGATGACCGATGACTCAAATGGTTTTATATTTAATATACTTGCACAACAACCCTTTGAGCTTGAAATGCGGAAGTGCACAAGCATATCCCACCATGTGCGGAATAATGGGGATGACAAGAATTGAACTATTCCACCTGCTACTACATCAATGACTGACTTTCTGAAAACTAAATAAGCAGTTTGGCATGCATGTTAGTGAGTGTTGAAACTACTGGAAAATATCATACTTGTTGGCTTAGAAACATTTTTTTTCCCGCACAAGTTTCTTTGTCTTTGTTAGAATTAAGAAAATATGTCTAGTTCCTAGATTATCTATGTGGAGTTCCTAGATTATCTATGAGGAGTTCCTAGATTATTTGTTAGACTTCCTAGTGTTGTACAACTTACTAGGTAGTGCTTATTTATTACCATTCAATGTATTTGTTGTATCATATTAGTATAAATACAACTAGTGTGCTCTCCTTATAGACACACAGAATTCACATATATTTTCTATATTTCTATATGGTATCAGAGCCTCTCCACGATCCGCTGGGCCGCCTGCTAATGGGTATCCGACCAGGCCATCCACCATTTATATCCACGCACCAAGCCCAATAGTGCTGGGCGTGAGGGGGTGTGTTAGAAGTCCCACATTGGATATGAGATGGCCTGAATAAGTGTTTATAAAGTAGAGGCAATCCTCACCTTACAAGCCGGTTTTGTGAGGATGATTTAGGCCCAAATATATATTTTCTATATTTCTATATGGTATCAGTAGTGGTTCTTTCTAGGACCTAGAGTGTTACCATTAACACATTTATCTTTCCAACTGTGTGCTATATAACCAGTTTGGCCTTGTTTCAGTGCGACCCACCACCGTGCGCCATCATATACCGCCGCGAAATCCTCCGGCGAGAACCACGGTCTTTTTTCCGCCGCCATACACCTCCACACGCGCCCCCACGCGCCGCCATAGAATCCGTGCGTGCACGCGCGTGCCATCTTTTCCGGCCGTCGTTTTCCGGCGAAGGCCACCGCAGGTCCACCTCTTTCATATTCCGAAGTGTTCATCATCTTTTTTTGATATTTCATCAACCTTTCTTCTCTCACCTCACATATCATCATGTCTGCATCCGCTTCCGCCACTGCATCATCTTCCAGTCTCAGTTTCACTACCCCTCCTCTGATTCCTTGCGAAAAATTGGTAGGTGCTGCCAATTATGCAAGTTGGGCTAATGCCGTTGAACTTTGGTTTCAAGGACAAGGTCGTGAGGACCATTTGCTCAAACAATACAAAAATATCCCTTCCACTGATCAAGCAAGTTGGAAACAGGTTGATGCCTCTCTCTGTAGTGTTCTTTGGTTCTCAATTGATGCCAAACTTCAAGCCCAATTTCGTTCGTTTAAGACATGCTATGATGTTTGGGCAAAGGCGAAAAAGACATATTCCAATGATGTCAATCGTTTATATAAAGTGGTCTCTGATCTTATTTCCATGAAGAAAGAAGACATGGACATGCAAAGCTATGTGGGGAAACTTGATAGTTTGATTGCTGATTTTGATGCACTTATGCCTTTTACGGATAGTGTCGACAAACACGCTGAACAACGTGGAAAATTCTTTATGGTGTTGGCACTTGCCGGTCTTCCACCAGACCTTGACTCGGTTCGCAATCAAATTTTGTCTAGTGCTACTGTCCCCTCATATGACACTGTTTGCGAACAGCTCCTACGTCTCTCAGCTCCTACTCCAGTTGCTGCTTCTCTCAATGTACCGGTTGACTCTACTGCACTTGTCTCAAATTCTTATCAACGAGGAAATTCTTATCAACGAGGTGGTAGAGGAGGAGGACGTGGAAATAATCGACATCGATCCCGTTGTGACTATTGCCACCGTATTGGCCACATTGAGGCCGAATGCCGAACAAAAGCTAATCAATTGCAGCCCAGAGTTGTGAATGTTGCTCAAATTGAAGCCTCTGACACAAGTGGTCAAGTCTCCCTTTCTACCACAGAGTATAATGAGTATCTCAAGTTGAAGGCACAAATGCAAACTACCACACCGATTGCCTCTGTTTCTCAGAATGGTAATCCTATTGCTTTTGTTTCACAATCTTCTTCACTTGGACCTTGGATCCTTGACTCAGGCGCATCTGATCATATGTCCGGTAACAAATTGCTTTTCTCACATTTGACTTATATAGACACACTTCCTAGTATTACTTTGGCTAATGGTTCACAAACCAAATGCCAAGGCATTGGCCAAACTAATCCCATACCCACACTTTCTTTGGACTCTGTGCTCTATGTTCCCGGTTGTCCATTTAACTTGATATCCATCAGTAAACTCACTCATACCCTACCTTACTCTGTTACATTTACTAATGGATCTGTTCTTGTGCAGGATCGGAGTACTGGGATGACGATTGGAGTAGGGCATGAGTCTCAAGGTTTATATTATCTCTCAGCACCTACAACGCCAATTGCTTGTTCTGCCGTTGAGTCTTCCCATATTGTTCACCAACGTTTGGGTCATCCTAGCCTTCAGAAATTGCGTCTTATGGTTCCAAGTCTGTCAACAGTGTCTAACTTAGAGTGTGAATCGTGTCAATTTGGGAAACATGCTAGGAGTTCATTTCCCAACAGAGTCAATAAAAGAGCTGCGTCTCCTTTTGCTTTAGTCCATTCTGATATTTGGGGTCCTAGTCGTGTTGTTTCGTGTTTAGGCTATCAATATTTTGTTACTTTTATTGATGATTTTTCCAGATGTACTTGGATCTTTTTAATGAAAAATCGCTCCGATATTTTCTCTATATTTAAAACCTTTTGCTCCGAAATAACTACACAATTTGGTACCACCATTAAAATATTGCAAAGTGACAATGCTCGTGAATATTTGTCTACATCTTTTCAATCCTTTTTGGCTTCACAGGGTATCCTGCATCAGACATCATGTGCTCATACTCCTCAACAAAATGGTATCGCTGAGAGAAAGAACCGACACTTAGTTGAAACAGCTCGTACCATGCTCCTTCATAACAATGTTCCTCCTCGTTTTTGGGGAGATGCAATACTCACAGCTTGCTACTTAATCAACCGCATGCCCTCCTCTGTACTCAACAACCAGGTTCCACATTCCATTTTGTTCCCTCAACAACACCTATATTCTCTACCACGTCGTGTCTTCGGGTGCACATGCTTTGTTCACGACCTTACTCCAGGGAAAGATAAACTTGCTGCAAAATCTCTCAAGTGTCTTTTCCTCGGCTACTCTCGTCTTCAGAAAGGTTATCGATGTTATTCCCCAAATCTTCGGAGGTACATTGTCTTTGCTGATGTTAGTTTCTTTGAGTCTCGCCCCTTCTTTCCTTCTATTCCTAAGCAGTCCAATGATTCTGGTCAAGAGGCATGTACTATTCCTATTGCACCTACCCCTGTCCTTATCCCTACACCTGACCCTATCCCTACACCTCCCCTTCGTGTCTATCAAAGAAGGCCACGTGCACCACCCACTTCTCAAGACTCATCCTCTGCTCCGTCAGACACTCATACTCCGCATCCGACACCGGAACTACCCATTGCTCTTCGTAAAGGTAACAGATCATCTCGGAATCCTAATCCTATTTATGCTTGTCATTTGGATTATAATCGATTATCTACATCATATTCTGCTTTTGTGGCATCTTTGGATTCTGTGTCCATTCCAAGACTACAGGTGAAGCTATGTCTGATCCTGGATGGCGACAGGCTATGGTAGATGAGATGGCTGCTTTACATTCCAATGGCACTTGGGATTTGGTTCCTTTACCCGATGGAAAAACCACAGTGGGATGTCGATGGGTCTATACAGTTAAAGTTGGGCCTGATGGCAAGATTGACCGTTTAAAGGCTCGTCTCGTGGCCAAAGGATACACACAAATCTTCGGCCTTGACTATGGAGACACCTTTTCTCCAGTTGCCAAGATTGCATCTGTCCGCCTTTTTCTTGCTATAGCTGCTATTCATCATTGGCCGCTCCATCAATTGGACATAAAAAATGCTTTCCTCCATGGTGAGTTACAGGAGGAGGTGTACATGGAACAACCACCAGGATTCACTGTTAGTGGTGCATCTAACCTTGTCTGTCGGCTTCGTCGATCACTTTATGGCTTGAAACAATCTCCTCGTGCTTGGTTTGGAAGGTTTAGCAGTGTGCTCCAAGAGTATGGCATGACAAGATGTGAAGCTGATTACTCCGTCTTTTTCGTGCATTCTTCACCAACCACTTGCATCTATCTTCTTGTCTATGTCGATGACATCATCACTGGAAGGTTTAGCAGTGTGCTCCAAGAGTATGGCATGACAAGATGTGAAGCTGATTACTCCGTCTTTTTCGTGCATTCTTCACCAACCACTTGCATCTATCTTCTTGTCTATGTCGATGACATCATCACTGGTAATGATATGGCTGGCATCCAACGATTGAAGCAACATTTGTCTCTACACTTCCAGACTAAAGATTTGGGGCCCTTAAAATATTTTTTGGGGATTGAAGTTGCTCAATCCAAGACTGGTGTGACTATTAATCAACGGAAATATGCTCTTGATATACTTGAGGAAACCGGTTTGCTTGATTGTCGACCTAGTGACACTCCTATGGATCCCAACGTCAAGCTGCTACCGGGTCAGGGGGAGCCACTGGAAGACCCTGGTAGATATCGACGTCTGGTTGGAAAACTTAATTACCTCACAGTGACCAGACCAGACATTACTTTTGCTGTCAGTGTCGTTAGCCAATTTCTGAATGCTCCATGTGATGAACACTGGAACGCTGTGATTCGCATTCTTAAGTATATCAAAAGTGCGCCTGGTAAAGGATTACTCTATGAAAACAAGGGCAACACTGAAGTTGTGGGCTATTCTGATGCTGATTGGGCAGGTTCACCAGCAGATAGAAGATCCACTTCAGGGTATTGTGTCCTCATTGGAGGAAATTTGATCTCATGACGGAGCAAGAAACAAAACATAGTTGCAAGGTCGAGTGCAGAAGCAGAATATCTTGCTATGGCAGCAACAACTTGTGAACTTACATGGCTAAGACAACTACTCCAACAACTCAAATTAGGAGATGTCAAAACAATGAAATTAATTTGTGACAACCAAGCTGCACTACATATTGCCTCCAACCCGGTTTTTCATGAAAGAACTAAACATATAGAGATCGATTGTCACTTTGTACGAGATAAAGTTCTTTCGGGAGAAATTGTAACCGATTTTGTTGGTTCAAATGATCAATTAGCTGACATATTTACTAAGTCCCTTAGAGGACCTCGGGTCGAATCTATTTGTAACAAGCTTGGTGCATATGACATGTATGCTCCAACTTGAGGAGGAGTGTTAGAATTAAGAAAATATGTCTAGTTCCTAGATTATCTATGTGGAGTTCCTAGATTATCTATGAGGAGTTCCTAGATTATTTGTTAGACTTCCTAGTGTTGTACAACTTACTAGGTAGTGCTTATTTATTACCATTCAATGTATTTGTTGTATCATATCAGTATAAATACAACTAGTGTGCTCTCCTTATAGACACACAGAATTCACATATATTTTCTATATTTCTATAGTCTTCTTATACAGTGATGTCTTATTTAGTTATATCGAAGGATGATTTTGTTGTTATTGACCGGAATGTAAGCTTTGTAGTATCTTGTATTGTCATGTTTCACTTGACCATTTGTGACACAGTTTATTTAAGTTAATGGAAAATGAATCTGGTTTATATGAAACTGGCTGGACCTGATTTATATTGTGTAATCTGTGTAAACATGAGGAAACCTGTTTTACAAATGTAAAATATCCTAAAATCTGTTCTCAGAATGTGCATGTTGGCTGTAATCCCTTTTATTTTTTCTTTCAGCTTATATTTATTCACCCTTTATTTTTATAGAGTGAATGCCAACAACTTATATGTGAAATTCTGCGGGCTACTCCAGAAGCTGCGTCTGCTGATGCTGCTGTGCAAACTGCTAGACTTGCAAACAAAGTCCCTTCAAAAGATAAAAGGCAAGTGAGTTGAATTTCTTATGCTCTTTAATATAACATTTACAGTAACCGGTACCGTACTCGCACCTAGGCAACATAGGCCCAAACTCTAAATGAGCTACTTTTGCATTTTCTAAGAAGTCTATCTACATATATCTTCACTTGAAGGCTTTGAATTATTTGAATATTATGGACTTATCTCTAATATATAGACTATTGTACATAGATCCTAAATTCCTGATAAATAAATGATATAATGAGGAAAAAGGAAAATAAAAATCTTTCCAGTTAACTACAAACTTTCTCATTGGTATGAGCAAAAGAATAAAAAAAGAGAGGAAAGAAGCTATTTAGAATTTTGAACACCTCCCCTTATAATTACCCACGAGTACTAGGTATAGGGAGCGCCACACTTTAGATGACACATGAGACCAAAAAAAAGAACAAACGGCGAGGGAGGTCACGAAGCACTGTTTAGGTGGCCAAAATATAAAATCACACGTTGTAGGAGGAATTCACCACTGCCAATGCACTATATTGGGGCTGTCTTTTCTGTTTTGCTTTCTTGACTTGGATTCTTTGGAGGGTTAAGTTTTGGATATTTTTGTGTTTAAGAAAAAATTGCAAAAACGAACTGTGAAACACCCACGGCGGAAAACAAACCGTGGGATTCAACTGTTAATCATGATTCGTGCAATTGAGCTTTGAAATTCACGATTCATGCTGCGCTTCAGTTAAAAAGAGATTGTGCTCTTATCTGTATTGTTTTTCTTCAATTTCATTTTGGATCAGTATATGAATTGTACGATCCTGTGATACTGATAATACCACTTAGTCTCTCAACTCTCAAGACCAGTCCTTTCAAATTCAGCAACCAACTTGTCCTTAGGTAGTTGTTCTCAACCGAATCATCTCTCGTTGTAATGATATCATCCTCAACATATTCAAGTTGAATGGTTAGTTTACCTTCTTGCAAATGTTTCACAGAGTATATGATCACCTGGCGTATATGTGAAAGATATAATCTTTACAGTAAATCTGTCAAACTAATCACAGGGTGATTTCTTTAACCAAATGAAGGCCTTCCTTAACATATATATTTTGCTTCTTCCAATTGTGAGGTAACTCACGGGATCCTCCTATGTAGAAATGCATTTTTGACATCACATTTATGTAATTTCCACCCATCCAAAGTGTAGAAGTAACAAGAGGATGAGCACTATGTCCATCTTTATTATTAAGTTCTCCTCGTATACTATTTGTCTTGGAGTATTTGTTTGCCACTAAACTCACTTTGTATCAATCTAGAGTACCATGTTATGCTATAAATCCACCTACACTCTACTGGTCTGTTGTCTTTCAATGATGTCCCATGTTCCATTTGTTTTCTAGTGCCCGCATCTCCTCATTCATGGCTTAAACCTAGTTTTCATGCTATACTACCCGTCCTATTTTGGGACTTTGACTGAGTTAATAACTAAATTGAAACTTTGGTGCTGCAAGGAAAGATGTTTAGAAGAGACAAACTGAGTAGGGTATCTGGCACAAGGTCTTTTGCCTTAATGTGTTTGTTAAGTCGTTTGAGTCAGGTTCACAATTGTCAGGAGAAAATAAGATAGAAATTTTATTTTCTATGATAATACAATATTTATCTCTTATGTTAAATCTGTATCGTTTAGTTGATGATAATGTTTCTTATTGGTTACAGGGATGGGTCAGAAAATGGTCTTACCTTTGCATTTCGCTTTACTGATGCTACAATATCCATTCCTAATCAGGGTATGATAAATACTATTAAATTGATGTAGTAAAGTTAAACTTACGATTTTACCAGAAAATGATTCTACCAGCGATTTAACTCGAAATCACTACCAAGAAACGTAAAATCTATGGTTTTTACATTTTAAATCGCGATTTTAACAACCTTGGTTTTATGCTTTGATGAGAAGTCATTGCCTTACTGCTTAGTTTATAGCATTTTTTTTTGTTTATTAAGCTTCAAATTTCGTTTCCCAATTTTATTGCTGGTTGTATTACTATTCAGGGGTTGATCTTGTTCGCCAAGGATGGAATAGGAAGGGTCCCAATGTGCTGCAGGAGGGTTATGGTTCTGCGGCGGTTTTACCTGAGGAGGGCATATATTTAGCAGCATCGATATACCGACCTGTGCTTCAGGTGTTGCTTCTTGGACTGCTATATCCCTCCTCTAAAGTTTTGACCATGTTCAAATGTTTTGTTCCTGACCTGATTCTTTGTGCAGTTCACAGATAAAGTTGCTTCAATGCTACCAACAAAGTATTCTCAACTTAGGTGAGCTCAAAAACATTGCACAGTTTCTCTTATATATATATATATATATATATATTAAAACTGTTCTTTGATTTCTTGTATGCAAAACTAAAATGCTACTTTAGTGTTAGTTCATGGTGTTCTCAACTTTTTGAATTGCAGCAATGATGGGTTGCTATCTTTTGTGGAGAACTTTGTAAAGGATCATTTTTTACCAACTATGTTTGTGGACTACCGAAAAGGCGTACAGCAAGCCATATCAAGTAAGTCTTTTAAACTGTTCTGACTATTCTTTCTGTTTCTCTTATTTAGAAGTCCTACTTGACGCCCAGTGTGATCATTTGTGAATCTTAATTTTTTTTGAAACATCTGCAGTAAAGATTTTTGAAAAGTTAGCTTTGTCTGAAATGTTTGATTTAAACCCATTCTTAATTGAAGGTCTTATTGAAAAGTACACGAGTGATGATTACTATCCACCCCAAAAGACAATTGTCTGAAGCAAATTGTTTTCCATGAAAATTTATGTATCCTAGTTTAAAGTAGTTAGTACTGTGGGAGCTAATAAATTTTTAGGTTGTACAAGGCATAGTTTTGGGAACTAGTAACCTAAGTCTCATTCTAGATTTTTCCTTTCCTTACAGTTCAATTCAAAAGTCACAGAAAGCAGTGTGCATTTATTCGTTTTTGGAGTGTTTTAATTGTTGGAGTTGTTCAGAGTGTTCATATTCTTGAAAGTGCTTTTGCTCATACATGTTAATTTGTTGGGATTTTAAATAAAGGATCAATTAATTTCTTAACAAAATAAGAATGAATAAACCTGTAATAATGTAAGTAATCAAGACCCCTTCTTTTGTAAAGTGAAACACAGCTTGATTCTAATTTGTAAGATCACTCTGCATACCATTTAGAGCAGTTTTCAATCTGCAAAGTAAAAGGCAAAGGAGTAGCAGTAACATGAATGTGAAAGCATAGCTTATTAGGCTTATGGGCTATATGCACTGAAAAAATATTATATTTTTTGGTTAATAATTATCCTATTCTTTTGAAAAATAGAAGTGGATGTTGATGATTTGTTGAGAGATTAGTATTTGTCCTCATCATAGGTTTATTTTAAGAATTGTTCTCTTATACAAACTTTTAGGTCCTGCTGCATTTCGTCCAAGAGCACACGTGGTCACTAGTTATACCCCGTCAATTGAGAAGGGTCGACCTGTATTACAAGGCCTATTGGCTATTGATTACTTGACAAAGGAGGTAAATTTTAGCTTCAATAATCATCTCAACACATAACGTCAGGTTCTGTTTATTTTTTACTTTTCTATATTGAATGCAAGATGATATAATACCTGGACTTTTAAGTTTTGTAGTTTGGACATTATTCCATTAACTATACTTTACATTTAGTTTCATTTGTTAGTTAGAGAGAACATGATTGTTTTGCATTTGAAACTTTTGCACCTAATTTACTGCAGGTGCTTGGTTGGGCACAAGCAATGCCCAAATTTGCTAATGATCTTGTGAAGTATGTGCAAACTTTTCTGGAGAGGACTTATGAAAGGTGCCGGACTTCATACATGGAGGTACATTTTTTATTGATAAAAGACTTCCAATAATCTATAAAAAGAGAACATAGATTGGCAAATCCTCAAGGTGCCTGACAAAGTCATCTATTTGAAACAACCATCGGCTAAGCACCATAAACCTTGATGAATGGACTCGATTCGAGTATCGGGTACGATATGTATCCGATATGGTGATGCAACTTTTTTGAATAAGTAATACGTATATAAAAAATGAGTTTTTTTACAAACTGTATTAAATATAGGGTTAAATAATGTTTTTGTCCCTATGAATATCTAAAATTACATTTTAGCCCCTATAAAAAATTTCAGCAAGTTTTGGGATATTTATAGGGACCAAAAACACTTATTTAACCCTTTATTTTAAATATATTATTTTAATTCAAAAAATCCAAACAAAAAATGGGTAAAGGAAAAGAGAAAAGTGAATGGGTGAAGGATATTATGCACGTGAAGGGTTCAATATAATGGGTGGGCCAGAAATTATTAGAAGTGTGGCCGAGTTGGTAAGTGTGAATGATTCAATAATTGAGAGGTGAGCATGATACATGTATTTGAGATGAATGGGTTATGCAATAACTGTTGTGGTGATTAACAAGACTCATAATTAAGAATAAAAGACTGAGCTATATATGCATCTCAGTGGGGTATATGTAAATTCGCTATGAAGCGTACTAGTATCACAGCCATGTTGCTGCCATATCGGTGGCCATTTGTGTGAATTGGTGCATCATAGAACATAAAGAAGCAAATAACACAGAAGAATTGGATTCTTGCTGCTTCTTCAGTCCTATTACTTGTTAATTCAATCAAGTTGGCTGTTACCTTGAATAGTATCCTTGCAGTGTTACCATTGTCTGACATTTTTGTCAATTATATTTCAGGCTGTTCTTGAAAAGCAGAGTTACATGCTTATTGGGAGGCATGACATTGAGAAATTGATGAGGATTGACCCCTCAAGTGCATATTTACCAAATCTGCAAGGTCCTTTTAATTTGGAAAGCAATTCCTATGACGCTGAAACAATTGAGGCTGAACTAGAACTAAGTGAATTACTGCTAAACTTGCGTCCTATTAAGCAGGTTTTCTTATCTTTGTTTATGCTTATGAGTTATTATGCTTCATTATTGATATAATTTTTTTTAATATTTGAGTGTTTACTTTTACTCATGTATACTAATTAAGTTTTCGATTTTATGCATTCTTGCTAAAAATCCCCCTATTTATTATGCTCTCTCATGTGGCTTAATTGTATTTTTTTCCTCAGGAAAACCTAATCCATGATGACAATAAACTTATTCTGTTGGCATCTCTTAGTGACTCATTGGAGTATGTTGCAGACTCTATTGAAAGGTGTGTTTTCTATATGCTGTTCAATCTAGCAATATTTCATTGTATATATATATAAAGCAAGTATAAATGTGAGATATAACTTACCCTAAATTGCTCTAATATATATATATATATATATATATATTTTTTATTTTTATTTTTATTTTTTTAAAATTAGTAATTACATTTTTTGAATATTATTTTATTTATATGAATTATATGAAGATTTAATATTATATTTTTCATATATTCTAACATCTGGTACTGATATCCCAATGATGTTGGTGAGAAGTATGGTGTTTGGTTTGTTTCTTGGTTTCATCATGAAAGAATTCCAAACATAATATTCTTGTGAAATTGGCAGGCTTGGACAGACTACTCAAAGTGCATCAAATCATATTGGAGGAAAGCATCACAGTCATTCAGATAGTGCACCTGCAAGGAGTCTAGCATCGTTTGCTCAAGATTATAGGAAATTAGCAATTGATTGCCTTAAGGTTTTACGTATAGAAATGCAATTAGAGACAATATTTCATATGCAGGTTTGTCAACTGTGATGTTATTTTTCTCTGGTTGTTGAAGAAATAAGAATTTGATGATTTAATTGTGGCCAAACTTATCTTAGCACCATTTTGAGCAGGAAATGACAAATACCGAATACTTGGATGACCAAGATGCTGAAGAACCAGATGACTTTGTCATTTCTCTCACTGCACAGGTGTGTCTTTCTATCTTTGTATGTTGTTTTTATAAAGATTCTTGCTTGGGTCCTTTGTAAAGATTATACTCTGCACTTACTCAGAACTTGTGACATTCCTTTCTACATTAGAGAAGTGAGGACGAGTTATATAATTGATGGAAGCTTAAAATATGAACTTTGGTTAGAGGCATAAATCACCTAATTTAGCTGCGATGTTTTCCACAATCCAACCTAGTTCATGAACTGGTGCTTTCAGTTTTCGCACCTATCCATGTCCAGATTATATTACTGTCTTACTGAGTAGAAGCTAAACTTAGTTGGATATTTTATTCATTTCTACCAGCGTATGACGACTAGAAGAGAATTAGATCTGTATGATTGTTGAAATGATATGATTGATATTGATGTGATTGTTGAAATAGCTTTCTCAAGATCTACCTTTTGGAATTAGACTGTGGTCTGGCCAAGCTATTAATTAAAAGGCATTACTGTTTATAGGGGGTATTTATAAGATCTTATTCGAGCTTATCTTATCATATAAGCATTTATGTATGTGTTTAGAAGAGCTTATGATATGCTTACAACTATTTTCATAATTTCCCGAGAATAGCTTAGATAGAGCTTATTCATAGATTATGACTAGTGTTTAGTTATACTATTTATTTGAATGCTCCCTTAGAAACTGTGGATTATGGAGATAAAATTAGCCATGGATATGCTCAGGGTTTGACTGTACATGTGATGAAGAAGATTTCTTGGTAAATGAAGTTATAAATGTGATCACTATTATTGAAAGAACTTTTCTCTATGCAGACATTGTGAAAATGTCCTGTGAGGTTTTCATCATGAAATCATAAAGGATTAGACTTCTTATGCTAAACCCAAAAGTAACATTCATTCATCAAGATAAGACCAAATAAACCTCGATAGCATAAACTCTAGCCAGAATGTATATTCCTTCACTAGGGATCTGCAGGAATAACTCAAATACTAAAATAAATGTTAAAGTCAAACTAAATTAACCTGTAATGACATCTTAATAAATCTACCAGTCAATTTTATTTTTATTTTTGATTTTGATTTTGATTTTGACGATGCTAGTCAATATTTTAAATGATCTGATTTGATAAAAACAACGGAATGTTTCTATCAAGCTCAATATTGAAAGTAAACCGTCAATAGTCAGAATCGATGTTTAGTGACTCAAAGATGTATGATATGCTTATGTAAGGCACACTATTTATGTTTACTATTTTAATGAAATCTCCAGATAACTCGAAGAGATGAGGAAATGGCCCCTTTTATTTCAAATGCAAAGCGGAATTACATATTTGGTGGAATTTGTGGGGTTGCAGCAAATGCATCTATCAAGGTGCGAATGTATACACTTCACAATTGTTTTTACAGAAAGACTATTAATGTTTATGTTTGAAGGTGTATTTTCGTTTTCATCACTGCTAATGAGGGGGGCCCTTTTACTTACAGGCTTTGGCGGATATGAAGTCTATTAATCTTTTTGGTGTTCAGCAAATATGTCGAAACTCTATCGCATTGGAACAGGTAACTACTATTATGTGTTTGCGTAGATGTATCAAGTGAAAGGGCCATTTTTATGTTACTTGCTCCATTTCATAAACAGTGTCCTATTTAGGTTGTGTGTGGTTCTTAAGAAAATTATTTGTTTTGTTGATTTTTTCCTCCCCAAATATGTTCTTGATTCTTCATCTCTGTTGTGTCATTTCTAATAAGTTGCACCATAGCTAATGTTTTGTTGAATCGCATGTTAGTGAGCAGTGACTAAGGCCCGGGCTTGCTCCACAATTGAAGGGAGATTGTTGTAAAATGGCGTTTGGAGTTGTGAAAATTCCCCTTAAGTTGATGACTGGTTAAGTAAAGATAATATAATTGTGGATACCCCCTTGTGTATGGAACTTTGGGTTAGGGCTTGATATTAGCCAATTTCCACTGGGCTCCCTCGTCATCCATTAAAACAAGTTGAGGGGTTGCCCTCCCTTCCTCTTCGAACCCCAAATACAACCTAAGAGGATTTAATTTCAAGCATTAGATCTAACAACCAAAAATGGTTAAGACAAATCATTTTAAATTTGGGCATATGCGCATGGCTGTATGTTTAGTATTTGCTTTTCTTAATCTCATTAAAAAGCTAATCTAACTAGATACATCCCTTGTATATGTGGATGTTACTTATTGTTGCTTACATTATTGAATAATTAGACAATTTTACTATATTCAATTGTTCATTCAGAGAGGTTATGAATAAAGTGGAGATTAAAAAGTGTTTGATGAAATTTAAGAGCCATAACAATTCTGGATGGTGTTACAGGCATTGGCTGCTATTCCATCCATAAACAGCGAAGTAGTGCAGCAAAGATTGGATCGAGTCCGTACCTACTATGAACTCTTAAACATGCCATTTGAGGTAAGTCAGCTGACCTAACTGCTTTGTGTTTAATGTGATTTTTCTCAACTCATCTTATCATGGTACTCCTCTTCCTGTCACAGGCCTTGCTTGCCTTCATTACAGAACATGCACACTTGTTTACTGCTGCAGAGTGAGTTTATACACAAATTTTAGTTGTTAATACCCTTTTATGGAATGATATTGACATTATATCCCCACAGGTACGCCAACCTTTTGAATGTTCTCGTCCCTGGGAGGGAGATTCCTCCTGATTCACATGCACGAGTGTCTGAAATTTTATCCTTGTAGAGTGTTCATTGTTTTTATGCCAGAGTTCATTTTGGATAATTGGGGTGCTCGCGTCCATTAGATTTCTGATTTTTGTTTCTGAAAAATGATGAGTCAACAAGCCGATGCAGATGTTTGATTTGACCACAAGTTTCAACTGATTATACTACTATTAGTTAAAAGATGGTTTAGTACTGCCCTTGATGATGGCAATATCTTTCACCCCCACCCCTCCTTTTGTTTGTAATGTAATTAAAATGTGATGACAATTTTGGTTGATGCTGCTCTCTTTTTGGGGTCTCCCTCCCTCTGGGGTTTTTAGCACCGGTGTGTTGAAATAGTTTATTCAAGTATATATAATTAAACATCTGAAAATCAGCTTTTACATGCTAGATATAAATTCCTTTCTACAAAAAATGAGATGATTTTAAATGCAGAATTATATTTTGGAGGATAGTGTTATACATTGAAAAAAAATATACTAGTGATGATAAATAAAGGGTTATATATTAGTTAATCTGGTTATAGTGAATTACTATGCATACTTAATCACATTTGTTTTACCCACACACACACTAACACTCTTCTTTCTCGTACTAATTAATACTGTATTTAATACTATATTTCTCGTCTCTTCTCACTTTTTCTATCGTCAGTTGTCACGCTCTTGCCTATTTCTCTCTTGCTTTCTTCTCACAACAAACACTTAAAAATAATCATTTTTTGTAGTACACCATAGGCTGATACTCTACTAAACCAATAACATGGTTTTATCTTTGGCTACAGACTCTGAAATCTTACAGATGCATAAGTTTTCTTTTTGACTCTTGTATAAGAAAGTTATCATCCAAAATTCTTACAAATATATAAGAAAGATATTACTCAATTTTTTTCTGTGTCTTTCTCCATTGCCAACTACCAAGTCAACTAACAGAATAAAACCTTTAATTAATATTGTTAGTCTACGCCAGACTAATGCGGTTTCATTACAGCTATCCTTATCAATGCTTATATGAAAATATTTATTTGTGGAACGTCTATTTGAAAGGAAGAGTCTGTATATATTTTTCTATTTAAATTGTGTAAATACAATATTAAACTATGTCATTGTCAAAAAATATATATTAAACTGTGTCAATACAATATTTAATAAAATTAAACCCAATGTTTGCCAAGCTAGTATATATTAAATAAATTAAGATATTTTAATATAAATAAATGATGGTTAAAAAAACAAAATTTTTATATTGAAATCATTTTTATATAATAAAAAATTGCTGAATATATATGACGGATTAGTTTCGTACCGGGAAAAGTTCCTTCTAAAGAAAATGACAGTAATAGTATCTTCAATCAAATATAAAAAAAATCTTTATACAAATCATAAGACTTTTATAATTAACTGTGGCATGATGTGATTCAATGTAACTTACCCAAGTCACTTATTGAAAGAAATGTTTTTGCTTTATTATCAAAAAAGAAAAAGAATTTTTTTTGCTTTCTTTTTCTTAGTCAAGTCAATTTTGTTTTCTTTATATAGAAGATTGCCCTCGTCTTTTTTTTAAGTGTGCCTTCAACCGTGGAATGTGGGAAGAGGTGTTTCGATGGATGGGTAACGTATATCGCTAGGTAGGTGATGCAAGTTGGAATCATTTTTTAATTTTTGGTAATCTCTTCAAGTCAACCAAAGGAAGGAGGATTAATCATTTAATTTGATTGGCGACAACATGGAATATTTGGAACTATAGAAACAATGTGATATTTAATGGAGTTATTCCGAATGCTTCTACTTTATTGGAGGACATCAAAACTTACTCATGGTTATGGTTTAGCGGTAGGCATGCTCTTAACTCTTATATTACTTTCTCCGGTTGGTGTAATGATTTCATGAGTACTATTCTTAGTCATAATCTTTGATTCCATATTGTACGGGATTGAGTATCCTTTGTAATTTCTTATAATAAAATTTGATTATATAAAAAAAATTGTTTTCTTTATTTATTTTTTTAAGTGAAGAAGTAACAAGTTGTAGATAACATATAAAATCTTTTATTGAACACGAGTATTTTTAATAATAGTTTGGAAGTAACGAACAAGTTGCACAAAGCAAAACGCGGTTATACAAGCCTCCAAACATTGACTTTGTAAAATTAAATATCATCATCATTGAACCATTCCACACTCACAATGTTGTCCACATTATAAATCATTCACATCTACACACTATACCCACTCAAAACAACAACACCCTTATCCATACAATTTCCTCTAACTCATTTTTTGATACGTAGTTTCAAAAATGTATCAACAAGAGGATGGAAAGCCATTTAACAATCAGCAACCATCAGCCGCCGCCACCGGTTTTCCGGTGAGCTTCAACAGCAATACATCAGCAGCGTACTCCGGTGCCTCAACGACCGAATACGCCCCTCCTCCGCCGAAACCTATAGTTGAATGGTCCACTGGTCTTTGTGATTGCTGCTCCGATCCAGGAAAAAGTAATTAATTAAGCATCCCTCTCTTTAATTAAATCAACTTATAGTTATTAATTTTCAATTTTCCCTTGATTGATTCTTACATGTATGTCTAATTTAATTTGTTTCAGGTTGCATAACGTTCTGGTGTCCATGTATTACTTTTGGCCAAGTTGCTGAAATCATTGACAAGGGATCTACTTGTAAGACACCCCATTCATTCATTTCTTATCACAAATTCAATTTTATTACAACATATAGAAGATGAAACAGTAACAAATTTTCTAGGATTAATATTTAATATGAAAATTTCATGAGTTTAAGACATCACATCATATTCATATGATACTAATCTATTTGGATTAGGTGCAGTAGTTTTCTCTATGCAGTTATGCAATCATCAGATCGGACGATTTAGAAAAAATAATCTAATTTTTATTTAATAATTTTAAAAATTTGTGCTTGATTGGTCGGCCAATAATGTCAACTGCAGTGACATTTTGACCGCACATAACCCTGATCTGATACTAATTAATGGCGTTATGGCAAATGATTAATTTGACTTGTTTAAACTCTAAAGTGATGGATACATCTTAAAAGTCAACATTGTAAACATATAGTTAATAATGGAAAAATGAATTGTTATGAGTAAACTTAATAATTAATTTTGTATTGTTTTGCAGCATGTGGTGCTAGTGGGGCTTTGTATACATTGATTTGTTGTGTGATTGGGTGTGGTTGTTTGTATTCTTGCTTCTACCGGTCAAAGATGAGACAACAATATGGTTTGAAAGGAAATGATTGTACAGATTGTCTGATTCATTGCTGCTGTGAAGCTTGTGCATTGTGTCAAGAATATCGTGAGCTTGAAAACCGTGGATTCAACATGGTCATTGGTATGTGTTATTGAATACACAATCTTACACCTATTTTATGTTTAACATTTGTAATATGGATCTTTGTGATTACATATATTATATATAGAACTTTTTTTTGTGAAATTTCTTTTATATTTGTGTTTGATTTATTTTTTTTATTGATCTTTGGAATGGTTAATTAGGGTGGCATGGAAATGTTGAGCAACGGACTAGAGGAATAGCTATGGCTACAACTGCTCCAGCCGTTGAATCGGGCATGAACCGTTGAAGTGAGTTATAAGATCAATATGTTTGATTGGGACAAATGTGTTCATAATCTTTGTGTTAATCTTCTCTCAAACATGAGTGATTCCTGTATTTTGTTTTCTAATTTTTGTGTCTGAAAAGTGGTGAGGTTTTTACCACAAGTTTCAACTGATTATAGTACTACTATTAGTTAAAAGATATGATGGCAATAATTACTACTATAATGTAATTAAAATGTGATGACAATTTTTGTATTACAGTCTGTCTATATATTTCTCTATTAAAAATGTGTCGTCAGTAGGTATATATTAAACAAAGGCATTATTACGGTGTATTCAAAATTTGTTGGCTTTGAATTCACGTGTTTAATTTTTTTATATAGTTGGAGAGAGGATAATCATTATGTTGGTTGACTTGCTAACTTTAGCATCTCATTAGATTCCTTAATTTAGATTTCTTTTTACATTCCATAAAAATCTTGATTGAATACCTTAAGATTCTTTTATTGTAAAAAAGTCTTTTAAAATCCATTGAAATCTTAATTCAATACACCCCCCTTAGTTTGCGTTAGACTATAGACTTCTCTTAGGCTCTACTTGGATTGATGGAATATAATGGAACGAAGCGGAGCGAAATGAAATATAATAATGTTCCATTTATGGGTGGACAGAAAAATCGCGGCCCGACTTAACCTAAGAAAACCGAAATAAAAATGAGGGAAATAGGCGTTTTGGATTGGGCCACGAGTTAGCGGATTTGGAAATTCGGTTTGAATAGAGTTGACATGGGCGGGTTTGGGTAGAGAGAACCGAACCGATGGGACCCGAAACCCGCCCACATTAGTAAATCAAAATTTCGCGTTTAACATTTTCCTTTTGCAATATACACACTCCTTAAGCTCTTCTCCCGTCTTGTCTTCACACTTTCTCACTTCACCTCAAATTCATAGAGACTGAAACAATTATGCACGTAACATTTTGAAACATAAAACTTATCTTTCTTCATCATTTTTATCTAACTTCGCTGAAATCAAATGTTACATTTTTAATTTTATTTGAGATTTTTGTTTATTTTTTCTTACTTTTTTATATTTATTTAGGGTTTGTAACACTTTCATTTTGTGTTTGTTTCATGATTCTCTCATCTCTTGTTGCATATTCTCGGAATCTAAATTGCAAAGATTGAGTTTGTTATTGATTTTTTTTTTTTTTTTTCATATTTCTAACTGAATCAAACCGTCCAATAACCCGTTTAAATCACAACCCGAACCTGTGAAAACCGGTCTGTTTTTTATGGGCGGATTGGGCCTTTTTTTGACCCTGCGGTTTGATTTGAGTGACAACTTTGAACCCGAACCCGCCCAAATCCGCCCACTGTCCACCCTTTTTCATTGTTTGAATTTGAAAAATAATAATGGAATGAATTTCATCTCATACTACCACTTACCATCAATTTTGTTACTCTCCTTTTTATAATATCCAAACAATGGAACTGAATATTTATTCTATTCCGCTCCATTCCTTTCCACTACATTCTATTCCGCTCCGCTCATTCCATACCCAACCAAAATAGAATATACCCAAAACTTTACAAAAAAAAAAGTATGTTATTCAAACTTTTATGTATAAGAACAACCCGCTACATAGATATAAGGGATGGCTCCACAACTCCACCACGCCTAAATAAATTATTTTTCGTAGGTAAACGATTATGAAAGAGCTTCCACACGAATACATTGGAAGTTTGGAACCCAAATGATTCCACACCACGTCTTTAACCGCCCGCAACCTGTCACCGATAACAATATTTATGTGGGTGAGAAAATAATAAACACCTTTAACTGAGTAAGAATCATTTGATTCAATCTTCCACCGTCATTTATCCATAGAATTAACCTGCAAGTGAACATTAGCCAACAAGCAACACATTCTAGAAAACTATTTTCTTCCCAGGCAAAAAAACGATGCTGCCAACTCTAACTCTAACCCTGACCACCCTCATCCCCATCTCATCAACCGCCTATTTGACTTGTGTAATTTACGTTGGTATCATGTGGTTCAATGTAATTACGTGAGTCACTAATTGAGAGGGATTTGAATCCTCTCATTCATTTATTCTCTACATTTCTCTCATGATTCTCTATCTTTCTTTTAATTTCATCTCCTCTCTTCATTAAAAAAGTAATAAATCAATTGTTGTGAATTCGTCTTAAATATCACACCAATGAAATCTTTTGATGTGTGAAACAATAGAACGACGACAAATATCGATAAAAGATGGTCAACAAAAATGAATGTATATAGTCCAAATGTTTAACTAAACATATCAAATTTTTTTATTCATTTTTATTTATATTTTGAGACAGAGTAAGTATATAAATTTATTTTTAGGAGATTTGAAATATGTTCCCAAACTTAAACGAAATTTGTTGTCTATAACCATGGCAGAATTTCGCATGGTGCATTGGTAACTAGAGTAATTATCAAAAGATCAAATCAAATATGGTAAAAAAAAAGATCAAATCAAATGTTTTAAAAAGTATTACATAATAAACCGTGTAATACTGATACTTTTATTCATCTAACGGGTGACACTAACACATTAGAAACTAGAGCAATGTGTGTGTTTTCACCGCAAAACAAAGAAGTACAACTCAGAGGACATATACCATAGTAACATAGAATTGGATTCGAATGAGAAAAGAAAAAACATTATGTTTGAGACGCTATTGTACTTAAGATGAACACAAATATTATGAATACATTTGTCTCGATCACACTTCAACGGTTCATGCCTGATTGGGCTGCTGGAGCAGTTGTAGACATAGCTATTCCTCGAGTCCTTTGCTCAACATTTCCATGCCACCCTAAACATTTCAAAATTCAATCAAAATAAATCAAAAACAAATATAAAAGAAATGAATCATGTATCTAATGTATATCTATACATACCAATGTCCATGTTAAATCCACGGTTTTCAAGCTCACGATATTCTTGACATAAAGCACAAGTCTCACAGCAGCAATGAGTCATGCAATCCGTACAACCATTTCCTTTCAAACCGTATTGTTCTCTCATCTTTGATCGGTAGCAGCAAGAATACAAGTAACCACACCCAAACACACAACAAACCAATGCATACAAACTCCCACTAAGACCACATGCTACAAAACCATGCAAGATTAATCACTATATATATTAAGTTGACTTGACTCACAACAATTAAGTTGACTTGACTTGACTCACAACAATTAATCACTATGTAAAATTATTTGTAATAATATACTTGAAATTATTTTTCTATTATTTCAAAAAGGATGAATTAGTAATATTAATTTCTATTCGTGTAGATTTAAAGTTATTTTAGACATTATTGTTTATTTGAATTATAAATATTACTACTAAATATATATTAAAGTTGACAAAAAATATTTGGTTACAGTTGACAAATTTGATCAAGAATATTTTTGTTTATAATTAAAAAAATCATATATTAGTTATTTAAATTTTTGTTCACAATCCACCATTATACATAAAACAAAGTTTACAAGAAAAATGATGTATTAATTTTTTTTTTTACAAAGATATATTATTTATTTAAATTGATATATTAGTTATTTACGAGAAAATTTTGTATTCTAATATACTAGTTACTAAAAACTGTGTTGCTGTCTCAACTTCTATATGTTATAATAATCAAAACTTGTATATGTGATAATAAAATTGATTTGTTATTATAAACTTATAAGAAATGAATTAATGGGTGTCTTACAAGTGGAACCCTTGTCAACAATTTCAGCAACTTTTCCAAAAGTAACACATGGACAGCACAACGTTAAGCAACCTGAGTGAAAAATATATGTAAGATTCAATTGAGTGAAAAATGAAAATTAATATATAGCTATAGTTATATATACATAATATAATTAATTACAATTTCCAGGGTTAGAGCAGCAGTCACAAAGTCCGGTGGACCATTCAACTAGAGGAGGAGGAGGAGGTGCGTACACCGATGCTGTGGCACCGGGGTACGCTGCTGGTGTAGTGTTGTTGACGCTCACCGGTGCTGTGGCACCGGGGTACGTGGCACCGGGGTACGCTACTGGTGTAGTGTTATTGACGCTCACCGGTGTTGTGGCACTGGGGTACGCTGCTGGCATAGTGTTGTTGACGCTCACCGGAAAACCTGTGGCGGCGGCTGATGGTGGCTTTCCATGCTCTGGTTGATACATTTTTGGAACTAATTAATTAAGTATCAAAAAATGATTAGTTAGAGCAAATTGTATGGATAATTAAGAGTAGTGTTGTTTTGAGTTGGTATAGTGTGTGAAGATGTGAATGATTTATAAAGAAATATGTGGAATGGTTCAATGAAGATATTGATGAATGAATGAATGCACAAAGTCAGTCTTTGGCGGCTTGTATAAGCTCGTCCTCATTTGTGCAACTTGTTCGTTACTTCCAGTTCCACGATCCACCATTAATTACACAAAAAAAGAAAGAAAAAAATAAACGTCATGCTTATTAGTATCGCTGAGGTACAAAATGAAAATAAAATTTTGCATTGAAAATAGTATTTTTAATTAATGGTAAATATTTTGATATTTGATTTTTTTAACCAGTGTCCCGAAAGTACTTGTTAGCATTTTCATTAACAAAAATGTTTTCTTACAATAAGATACTCCATCCGGTTTTAAATATAAGCAAATATTCACTTTTTAAATTCATTGAGTTATTTACGTATTTGAACTAAAATGTACACTACATATATAAATAATTCAATGAATATAAAAAGAGAATATTTATTTATATTTGAAATCGAAGGGAGTAATTATTTTTTTCTCAATTATCTCAATTGTTAAATCATCAGCATTAAATTCATTTTTTTACTCTCTTTTTTTCTCTCTTCTCTCAAATCATTTCAATGATTTGGGAAAAAAATTTACTCTAAAGTGACTTGAGAGGATCATCTCTCCATGTTAAAGAAATTTGCATTTAACTGTACAAAAAAATTTATTATTAAAAATTAAAATGCACAAATTAGAAGAAAATATTAATAGTACAAAAAAATTTAATTCTAAAATTTAATATTAAATCATGTTAACATGTGACCTTAAGACACATATTAATGTATCTAAAAGTAAAAATCTCCATTTAATATTACAAAAGAATTTAATATTTAAAAAATATAATTCACAAATAACAAGAAAATATTATTACATTTGTATTTTTAACACGGATTCATTAACATTTTTCTTTTAATATATAAAAGGTACAAATACACACATGCCTTAGATGCATTATAACTCGGTAATTAATGAAAAAAGTGTTATTGGAGAGGAAGGCCACAGAATAATAAGAGCATCCACAATTAAGCTCTCTATTTTATAGTACTAAAATGAACTCTACGTATATACATCATAAATATATAATTTTTTAATAGTAGTACCTAATAAGTATTCAATTCCTCCAACCCAACACATCTTAAAAAAATCAAAATGGATCCAACAATAACATATCTCATCAATAACTATACATAATTATAAATGGATCCCACTGTAGTTTGTCAGATATGTTAGGTTGTTCCACAGGGGTAAGTCCCTGGGAAATTTGACAGGGGTTTGCTCCTGGGAATGTTCACAGGGATAAAACCCCTGGGAAAACATTTCCGACGAGGTGCATTTCCAGCGCGCGCCCCCCTGGGAAATTCCCTAGGAAAAATATGATTCCCAGGGCTTTTTTACGTTTCCCTGGGGATTTGCTCCTGGCAAATGACCAGTATTCTTGTAGTGCCACTTCTTATTGTAGCACTAGTACTTATTAAGTACTCATTTGTATTTTGCTTCAATGGAGGTACCCACCATTGGAGATGGTCTAATGCCTTCTTCAGCATCATAATTAGTCATGAGATTCCTTATTTTTAATTGCCCAGTTTGATTTTCAAGAATATATACTTTTTCTGTCCCAATTTAATTGAGCCAATTGACTACAGCACACATGCCAATGCAGATATTTGAGAGTTAATATTTTTAATTGTATAATAATAAAACATTGATATTCTGAAAATACTCATCGAGATGAATTCAACAACATCTTATATGCTAATATTTGTTTTTATAAATCAGTAGAAAAATATGGTCAAAACAAGATATGTGAAAAATCTACATGGTCAAATTGGCTCAATTAAATTGAAACGGAAAAAGCAACATTTAATAAAAAAAACCAACACAAAAAAGTTAGAGTTTGCAAAATTGAGTGTGCAAAAAACACAAACTTCATAACCATGCCCATCAATGTGTTCCCCTGCATGCATCTATGTATTTTCCTGCATGTATTGTCCCCTTCAATGATATTCATGTAGCTGCCAACTTAACTATAATTTGAAGCATTAATTATGTATCCCCGTTCATCACTATTATAAATAAATTTGATCTTTCGATATATTAAAAAAGTGGTATGTTTGATTATGTACTATGAACTAGATACATGTTTTTTTAATGATTTGAATTTTTGGTTGCATTCATGCGAGAATTATTTTATTGTAAGAAATATTTTTGTTTTCTCTTTTGAAAAATGCTAACTAATGCTTTCGACATTATTTAAGAAAAATAAATATAAAAATGTTATCTTAAAATTTGTGCGATCAATATTTTTAAAATATTAAGTCATGCTAACTAGTGCCTCCGGAATATTAGCTAAAAAAAAAATTTATATGGAAAATATAACTTTTTATACTTTTAAAAAGTTAACTATACAAGTTTCAGTATAATTTTACTATAATTAACTTCCATAATTAATGTCTCGAAAACGATATTTAACATTTTTCTTAAAATATAATTAATATTATCTTTATTGCAAAATTTTCATTTTTTATCCTTAAAACTTTTTTGGTCAAGAAAATTTTGTTTCTTTAATACTAGTGGACTGTGGAAGTAACGAACAAGTTTCATAAATCAAGATAAGCTTATACAAAGCCGCCAAACACTAACTTTGAACATTCAATATCTTCATTGAACCATATAATTCCACACTCACAACGTTCCACATTTCTTTATAAGTCATTCACATTTCCACACTATACCAACTCAAAACAAAACAACACCATTATCCATACAATTTACTCTAACTCATTTTTTGATACTTTCCAGAAATGTATCAATCACATGATGAAAAGCCATTATATAATCAGCCACCTTCAGCCACCGCCACAGGTTTTCCGGCAAACTTTAACAGTACTACATCAGCAGCGTACTCCGGTGCCACAACAACGGAGTACGCTCCTCCTCCGCCTAAACCTCTAGTTGAATGGTCCACTGGTCTTTGTGGTTGCTGGTCTGACTGTGAACAATATGAACATTGTAATTAAGCACCCCGCCCTTTAAATCAACTAATAATATTATATATAGCTATATATTAATTTACATTTTTCACTTGATTGATTGAATCTTACATATTAGTATATGTCTAATTTGTTTCAGGTTGGTGGACGTTTTGGTGTCCATGTTTTACTTTTGGTCGAGTTGCTGAAATCATTGACAAGGGTTCCACTTGTAAGACACCTGCTAATTTATAGTAATACTTAAATGCAGTTTTACCTTTTTATTTTGAATTAATATATTGATATTCTTATAAGAAAAATAAGTAATTCAATAATAATATATTACTTCCTCCGTTTTATTTTAAATGGCCTATTTTGACTCAATGTTTTATTTATTATCTTGTTTTTATCGTATTTTTAAAAAAAAAAAATATTAATGTAAATATTTATTTATCTTGTTCGGCTAAGTTGGCAGGACATTGCATTATATATATGCAGGAGTCAAGATTCGAACCTCAGTCATCCCATTTATCCATCTTAAGATTGGAAATTCTAGCCACAAAGTTACTTAAAAAAAATTGTTTGATTTGTTTTGATGAATATTTTCAAAATATTAAATTTTTAAAATTTTTTCTAATAAAAGATTAAAGATATTAGTGATCAAAATTGTATATTGACGGATGCAGTGGTCAACCTGGTCATTTATTTATGGATGAAAGGATGTAATATATAGTAGTATTTTTAAAAAACTCCAAAATCTATAAAGTATTATTTATGAACCTATTAGAATTGTATATCACAACAATTAATGTACTGGTACATGTCCTTTTTGAAATTAATAGATTCACATATTAATATATGAATAGAAATATATATATCTTTATATAAATTACAAAATAAAAAATTTAGGTCCTCGTAGAAATTACTAAAAAATAGAAATACATATTCATATATGAATATAAATATAAGGACCCATAAATTTTTTTAAAAATAAAATCCTTTGTATTAACATAAGTAGAATTATAGAAATATAGATCCCAGTTAAAACTACCAAAAAAAAAAAAAAACCCTATATATGAGAGAAAATATAGATTTTCATATAAAAACAAAACAATGTCACCTATAAAAATAAACCGTAAGACAATTATACCATGATAATTATCTTTTGTTGTTCTTATATAGCATCATGGTAAAAATTGAACATAGATAATAAGGGAAATTTATATGTATCTGATAGAAATGACCTATATATGACTAATTTTGTATGGTTTTGCAGCATGTTGTATTAGTGGAAGTTTGTATGCATTGATTTGTTGTGGGTTTGGAAGTGGTTACTTGTATTCTTGCTGCTACCGGTCAAAGATGAGAGAACAATACGGTTTGAAAGGAAATGGTTGTACCGATTGTATGACTCATTGCTGCTGTGAGCCTTGCGCTTTAAGTCAAGAGTATCGTGAGCTTGCAAACCGTGGATTTAACATGGACATTGGTACGTATAGTTATAGATTAGAATAGATACACTCATATTGTATGATTCATTTCTTTTATATTTGTTTTTTATTGAATTTTGAAATGGTTAGGGTGGCATGGAAATGTTGAGCAACGGACTCGAGGAATAGTTATGTCTACAACTTCTCCGGCCGTTGAATCGGGCATGAACCATTGAAGTGAAATATAAGATACATATGTTTGATTGGGACAAGTGTATTGATCATTTTTGTGTTGATCATCTCAATTACAATATTATTGTCTCAAACATACATGAGTGATTCCTATATTTTCTTTTCTGTTTGGAATCCAATTTTATATATATGATATTATATTATGTAATTGTGGTATTCTCAAGTAGATAAGATATGTGAATCGTTATAATTAATTTTATCAAATGTTTCCTAAGAGACCTTTGTTTTGTTATGTGTCAATGTCGACATTGACAAGAATAAAAATATTGCTAATGTTTATTATTAAGTTACACTTTCGATAAGATTTGATGTACATTGACAGATGCAGTGGTCAATTAAGTCATTTGTTTAGAGATGAAGAAAATAATATATAGTAGTATTTTTATATATACAGTGGTCAACTAGATCATTTTATATATTAATAATAATTCGTAATAATTGATTATTGTACGTCAATCCATATAATTAACTAATTAGTACAATGCAATATTCATAACAGATAAAATTGCAAAATCATTAATTAATTATGATTCATTCACCAGACTCAAATCAATCCGTTCACCATTAATTTGAGTCGTTTTGAGTTTTATTGGTTATTAATTCAAGCCCTTCAAAAGCTCGCGAGGTGAGCTACCTCACTCGCCATGACAAGTGTTGTCAGTTCACTCGCCATGAGTTTTTTAAAGACCGATCAAAATTAATGATTTGTGGATTTTTATTGTATATGATTGATCTTGATGGGTTTCGATGACATATCAAATAATTTCAATATTCTTAAAAAATTTATGAATAATTTATATGATATAAACTTTCATTCCAACAATAAATTTTATAAAATTCGTATTCATTATGATGTTATTTACGACTTGTGCACCATAAAAGACTTGATGAAATCTTTATAAAAGACGTGCTAATATAACATAGCTGTAATATTACAAAATAAAAATAGTCCAAAACAACAAAGAGTATAAATATAAAAGATTAATAACATTAGAGAGGATTTGTTCTCCAATGATAACAATCATAACAAAAAACATCTCCTCAAAAAAAAAATAAAATTAATAACTAAAACCAATGCATTTTTGAAGTAAGCCACCACCAAGAGTTAATAATGAGTCTTTCGAAAATATCATCTATAGAGATAACCTTTTGCCAAAATAAACAATTATCTTTCTTTGTAGATTAACTACGCCAACCAAATAGTATTAAAAATGTCCTTCTCAAACTTGACATTATTAGCTAAGTAACAAAATTGACGAAAATGATCAATGGGGTAATTTGATAGGGCGCTATGAACACCCAACCAAAATAGAATATGACCCCAAACTTTACCAAAAGAACGAAGGCCCCTTCTAACATGGGAAAGTGCCATAGGTCTCCCATAATGGGAGAGTGAAAAATGATCTTCTATTATGGGTGAAACAGGTAATAATAATATAATAATAATTGAAGCTATTTACACATCTACCACAAATAGTATATTTATGAAAACTGCCCATAACAAGCTTAAATTTTAATTTAGACACAACTGAAATTATAAATGTAATTTCTTTTTTTTTTTGCAATTTATTAGTATCAACTGAAACAACCAATCTTTGCTCTTAAGAGAAGGATCGAAACATCAAATTGTTTTTAATCTTTTTTCTACATGAATCTTTTTTAATCTTTACTGAGATTTTGTCCACACAGATCCATGTTTAAGACTTGAGCATCCTCTCAATTGCAGACACGTAAAATTCCTTTGGCATGGTACCAACTACAGCATCAAATTTCTTCCCATTTTTGAAAAAATAAAACCATAGGTACAACCTTAATTTCATATTCTTCAGCAATTTGCATATCAGTGTCTATGTTGAGTACAAAGCACTTGACTCTTCCAGCATACTCTGTTGCAATCTCGTCAATAACTCGGTGTACCATCTTGCATGGACCACACCAATTTGCAAAGAACTCGACAAGGACTGGAGTTTCACTAGCAACACAAAACTTTGTAGCCACTAGCAGCACAAAACATCATCCACCCAGAGCCAAACTTCACAAAAGCCTTGAGGCCTTCCATGATCAAAAGTTTACACGCAACAAAAGTCCCTGATGATCCCATAATATGATAATTACAACACCTCATAAATTCAGCAAATTCTTTCTTCAATGTCTGCACAACAATTTTCGTTTGATTGTTATCTAAGATATGCAATTCATTCAACCAAATGTAAACATAAAACAGAAATAGCAAACTAGAATGGTGTGCTAGATACACTACAAGAAAAAAGTCTGATACAAGTATGGCTACAGGGGATAAATAAAATCTCCTTATAACAATAGCCTAACCTTAGATTCACTCCAATACAATCTCAAAACCAAATAGAATAAAAACTACACACATAAATGATCTAAGGTCACGGGTTGAAAGCTAATGCTATAGTATTTATCACTGCAGCAACAAATCCCCATTTCTGCTTGATGCTTATGCTGGAGGAAAGATTAAAGTTAAAGCAACTAACACTCCCTAATTCATAGGAATTAATAACAACATGATAGAAACAATTTCCTAACAATTATGCTGGCTAAGCAAATCCGTTCAACATTAACATTATGGGGAAAAACTTTCAAACAAATA
The DNA here is from genome assembly GCA_954870985.1 of Trifolium fragiferum. NCBI lineage: Eukaryota > Viridiplantae > Streptophyta > Magnoliopsida > Fabales > Fabaceae > Trifolium > Trifolium fragiferum. Next base: position 1,031,575 of record OX940790.1, on the reverse strand, counting down.
GATTTTTATATAGTTGAATTTTGATGAATAAAATAGAAGAAACAGAGATATGAAAGAATAAACAACTATCAAACATAGCTACTTGTGAAAATAAAATAAAAAATCTTTCTTACCTCCATCAAACTGTTACAAGTCCACCTTTCACATCCTTCACTCTTCCGGAGCTTTCGCCGTGCATTAATTCATTCTCCACATTTGGTAAAAATCTTCCCCGGCCGCAAATCGTGAGTTGATGGTAGAAACGGTGTTAATCCTAACTCTAAAAATTGGGGCAGTTATGTTTTACCAATTGACATCAATATTCAGTATCAATAGTAGATCTGACTCTCGCAACCGCCGTCTCCGTCAAAACAATAGTAGCCGCAGATGGATACATAAACTAACGACCCACCCATCCTCTGTCTCCGTCGATACCGTCCTCCGTCTCCGTCGATACCGTCGCAAAGAGATACAACGTTTTTTTGTTTTATTTCTAAATTAAATCATTGAGATGAAATTTGAATAATATAAAATTGTTGGGTTATATTAGTTATCCAATAATTTTAATTAGTTAAAAAAAGTGGGCATTACTATAAATTTCATTAAATCTGAAGAAAAATTTACACTCTGTTGGATAATAAACTTGATTTAGACCATTGGACTAATCAAGTGTTAGGCCCAATTTAGTAATAAGGTAGTAAGCCCAAAGAATGTTCTAGAGATGTGTAGAAATAGTTAGTAGTTGGAATAAATATGAATAAATGTATGTAGTAGTAGAGAGAAGTGTGTTGAATACTCTATTTAGAAGTGTGTAGAAGAATTTCTTGATGTATCTAGAACTCTCCCTTGCAAGCTATAAATAGGGGAGAGCTAGTCATTTGTAAACCAAGAAGTATCAAGCAAAAAAATTATAAACACTTAGTAATACAAGTAGCCTTCCCTTTCAAAAGTTTTCTATCCTCTCCCAAATATTTTAAACACTTTTCCACCTATTCAAAAGCTTCCTTCCAACAAAGTGGTATCAGAGCTTGAAGATCCTCCTAAAGATGGCAAATAGTGGTGTTCCCTTCCAAGTTCCAATGCTCACAAAGAGCAACTACGATAATTGGAGTCTAAGAATGGTGGCTCTCCTTGGTGCACATGATGTGTGGGAAATAGTTGAGAAAGGTTTTGTTGACACGGAGAATGAAGGTACTACATCTCAAACTCAAAAGGATAGTTTGAGAGACTCAAGGAAGAGAGACAAGAAGGCTCTCTGTCTAATCTATCAAGGAATAGATGAAGACACGTTTGAGATGGTCTCGGGAGCAAAGACGGCCAAAGAAGCATGGGAGAAACTTCGAACCTCTTACAAGGGAGCCGATCAAGTGAAGAAGGTACGTCTTCAAACACTAAGAGGAGAGTTTGAAGCTTTGCGTATGAAAGAAGGTGAACTTATCTCCAATTACTTCTCAAGAGTTTTGACGGTTACTAATAACCTAAAAAGAAACGGAGAGAAGTTTGACGATGTAAGAATCATGGAGAAAATTCTTAGATCGGTAGATCCAAAGTTTGAGCATATTGTCACCGTCATCGAAGAGACAAAGGATTTGGAGGACATGACAATGGAGCAACTTCTTGGGTCGTTGCAAGCTTATGAAGAAAAGAAAAAGAAGAAGGAAGATATCGAGGAGCAAGTACTCAAGACACGAGTTGTTTCACCTAAAGAAGAGCATGGTCGAAGCAACCAAAGACGAGGTGGCGATCGAGAACGTGGACGCGGTCGTGGATATGGATGTGGACGAGGTTGGAGGCCTAATGATGACAACAACCATAGAGGAGAAATTTCATCAAGAGCTCGTGGGAGAGGAGCTCCAAAACAAAGGTATGATAAGTCACGGGTCAAATGCTACAAATGTGAGAAATTTGGGCATTATGCTTATGAATGTAGAGCTCCTAACAATCATAGAGTTGAAGAGAATGCCAACTATGTTGAAGAAATAAGCCAAGAAGACGGGACACTATTATTGGCACACAAAGACAATGAAAGAGGTGGAGATAATCAATGGTACCTTGACAGCGGTGCAAGCAACCATATGTGTGGGCAAAGAAGCATGTTCGTAGAGCTAGATGAATCGGTGAACGGGAACGTGGCTTTTGGAGATGAATCAAAAGTGGCGGTGAAAGGTAAAGGAAAAATTCTCATCCGATTGAAGAATGGAGATCATCAATTCATTTCAAATGTTTACTATGTGCCAAACATGAAGAGCAACATCTTAAGTCTAGGACAACTCTTAGAGAAAGGTTATGACATTCAACTGAAGGATAATAACCTTTCAATAAGAGATCATTCAAGCAAAGTCATTGCTAAGGTGCCCATGTCAAGAAATAGAATGTTCGTGCTCAACATTCAAAACGATGTCGCGCAATGTCTCAAGATGTGTTACAAAGAGGAGTCATGGCTTTGGCATCTTCGATTTGGACATCTTAATTTTGGAGGATTAGAGTTGATCTCTAAGAAGGAAATGGTTAGGGGATTGCCTTGCATCAACCATCCCAATCAAGTATGTGAAGGATGTCTACTTGGAAAGCAATTCAAAATGAGCTTTCCTAAGGAGTCAAGCTCAAGAGCACAAAAGCCGTTGGAGCTCATACACACGGATGTGTGCGGTCCGATCAAGCCAAGATCACTTGGTAAGAGCAACTACTTCCTTCTCTTTATCGACGATTATTCAAGAAAAACATGGGTGTACTTTTTGAAGGAAAAATCAGAAGTGTTCGAGAACTTCAAAAAGTTTAAAGCCCAGGTTGAGAAAGAAAGTGGTCTTATGATCAAAGCCATAAGATTCGACAGAGGAGGAGAGTTCACTTCAAGGGAGTTCCTGAAGTATTGTGAAGACAATGGCATTCGGCGACAACTTACAGTGCCGAGATCTCCCCAACAAAATGGAGTAGCAGAGAGAAAGAATAGAACAATCCTTGAGATGGCGAGAAGCATGCTAAAGAGCAAGAGGCTACCAAAGGAACTGTGGGCAGAAGCTGTTGCGTGCGCAGTCTATCTATCAAACCGGTCTCCAACAAGAAGTGTATTGGGAAAAACACCACAAGAAGCCTGGAGTGGAAGAAAGTCTGGAGTTTCCCATCTAAGAGTCTTTGGAAGCATTGCTCACGTTCATATACCGGATGAGAAAAGAAGCAAACTTGATGACAAAAGCGAAAAGTACATCTTCATTGGTTATGACAGCAACTCCAAAGGTTACAAGCTCTATAGTCCTAATACGGGGAAGACTATCATCAGTCGAAATGTCGTTTTCGATGAAGAAGGAGAATGGGATTGGAGATCGAGTAACGAAGACTACAACTTCTTCCCACAATTTGAAGAAGATGTTGTAGAACCAGAGAAACCAAGAGAAGATCTTGCTACCCCGCCGAATTCACCGACCCCGAGTTATGAAGAAGGAGAAAGCTCAAATGAAAGGACTCCTCACTTTAGAAGTTTGCAAGAGATTTATGAGGAAACTGCCAGATTTGAAAGTCCCACACTATTATGTCTTTCAGCAAATTATGAACCAGGAAACTGTGAAGAAGCTGCGCAAGATAAGAAATGGAGAGATGCAATGGACATAAAAATTAAAATCATCAAGAAGAAGGATATGTGGGAATTCATCTCGCTTCCAAAAGATCACAAGGATATTGGTGTCAAGAAAGTTTGCAAGGATAAGAAAAATATCAAGGGAAAAATTAAAAGATACAAGACAAGACTAGCCGCAAAAGGATACAAACAAAAGGTTAAAAATGATAAGATGTTATGTCGCCCGCCTGGATATCATAAAAACCATAATTTCTCCAACATTACAGCACAAGCTAAGAATCCATCAGATAGACAGGAAGTGTGGATGTTTGAATGGAGTCCTCGGAGAAGAAGATGTGTACATCGAGCAACTATTGGGATACAAGGCGAGGAAGACATTTTATGGTCAAATCAAGTTTAAGGGGGGGGTGTTGGATAATAAACTTGATTTGGACCATTGGACTAATCAAGTGTTAGGCCCAATTTAGTAATAAGGTAGTAAGCTCAAAGAATGTTCTAGAAATGTGTAGAAATAGTTAGTAGTTGGAATAAATATTAATAAATGTATGTAGTAATAGAGAGAAGTGTGTAGAATACTCTATTTAGAAGTGTGTAGAAGAATTTCTTGATGTATCTAGAACTCTCCCTTGCAAGCTATAAATAGGGGAGAGCTAGTCATTTGTAAACCAAGAAGTATCAAGCAAAAAAATTATAAACACTTAGTAATACAAGTAGCCTTCCCTTTCAAAAGTTTTCTATCCTCTCCCAAATATTTTAAACACTTTTCCACCTATTCAAAAGCTTCCTTCCAACACACTCAGGTTTCAAGTCATTAATCTTGTCCACTGATTATTTTAATAATAAATCTGATGGTAAAAAGAAACTCTCCCATGATAGGAGACCTATAGCCCTCACCCATGCTAGACTTGGCCAATAACGAAGGCATTCAAAAAGCATATGATTCAAACTTTCTGCATAAGAATGACCCACTACATACATAAATCCGTCATCAATAACAATATTCATGTGAGTGAGAAAATGATAAGCAACTTTAACTTAGTAAGAACGGATTCAATCTTCCACGACCATTTATCCATATAATTAACCTACAAATAAACATTATGCAGCAAAATAATACATTCCAAGAAAACTCTAACCCTCACCCCACCTCATCATTGACTTGTGTAATTTATGGTGGTACCATGTGGTTCATTAATACGCGAGTCACTAATTGAGAGGACCAATCTTTACATATTCAAATAAAAAATCAATTTTTTTATTATTGAAATAAGTACAATAATGTGTATTTTTTATATTAAATAGTTTAGTTATTAGACTCATACACTATGCTTATGGAGAAATTAAGAGTCCGAAATTCGAACTCTAATTTCATTCAATAATGTTTTTATAGCTAAGAAAAGAGCTATATATATTTGAGGGATTAATAATGTGTATTTTTGTGACTGCATATAGATTATTTGGATTTGTGGTTATGACGGTACAAAAGTTATCTTATTCTAAAAAATATATTTTTGTTTTATTTTAAAAAAAAATACTAATTAATTAATGCTTCCGGGCGCTGGTTAAAATCTGTGTGGTTAGTATCTTTAAAATATAAAGAATATTATTTTTAATAAAAAAATTTCTTATTTTATTATTAACTAGTGACTTGTTAGGATGTGGAAGTAACATGGAATGGAAGTAACGGATATGGATTTCCTGCAGTCAAACATTGACTGCACATAAATCCCAACCACCCATTTTATTCATGTTTTTTATTTATTTTATTAAGCTTGAATCTGGACCATTAAAAACTGTGACTGCATGAATGTAGGGATTCCCTGACTGCAAGGAATCCGGATCCGGAAGTAACAAACAAGTCTCACAAATCAAGACAGCTTATACAAAAGCCAAACAATGACTTTTTAAACATTCAATATCTTCATTGAACCATTCTTCACCGACAACTTCCACATTTCTATATAAATCATTCACATCTTCACACTATACCAACTTAAAACAACAACACCCTTATCGATACAATTTTCTCTAACTCATTATTTTATACTTAGTTCCAAAAATGTATCAACCACAACAAGATGAAAAGCCATTATACAATCAACCACCATCAGCCGCCGGCACAGGTTTTCCGGTGAGCGTCAACAGCACTACACCAGCAACCGCCGGCACAGGTTTTCCGGTGAGCGTCAACAACACTACACCAGCATTGTACTCCGGTGCTACAACATCGGTGTACGCACCTAAACCTCAAGTTGAATGGTCCACTGGACTTTGTGATTGCTGCTCTAACCCTGGAAATAGTAATTAAGCACAATTAATTATTTGTGTGTATAAGCTATAGCTATATATTAATTTTCATTTTTCACTTGATTGAATCTTACATTATATGTTTAATTTATTTCAGGTTGCTTAACGCTGTGGTGCCCATGTGTTACTTTTGGCCGAGTTGCTGAAATCGTTGACAAGGGTTCCACTTGTAAGACACCCTATAATAATTTACAATATTTTTGCCAATTGAGCTATGCTCACGGGGACAGTAACACAATAATTTTATATATATATATATATATATATATATATATATATAGTAATTAATTAATTTTGTATGGTACGTTTTGCAGCATGTGGTGTTAGTGGGGCTTTGTATTCGTTGATTTGTGTTATGGTTGGGTGTGGTTGGGCGTATTCATGCTGCTACCGGTCAAAGATGAGAGAACAATACGGTTTGAAAGGAGATGGTTGTACGGATTGTATGATTCATTTATGTTGTGAGTATTGTGCTATATGTCAAGAATATCGTGAGCTTCAAAACCGTGGATTTAACGTCGACATTGGTATGTATAGTACTCTTATTTACCAACCATATAATATATGACATGAACCATTTTATATGTGTGTTTGGTTTATTTTTATATTGAACTTTGTAATGGTTAGGGTGGCATGGAAATGTTGAGCAACGAACTCGAGGAATAGCTATGTCTACAACTGCTCCAGCCGTTGAATCGGGCATGAACCGTTGAAGTGAGTTATAAGATCCATATATATGTTTGATTGGGACAAGTGTGTTCATAATCTTTGTGTTGATCATCTTAATTTGTCTCAAACATGATCGTGATTCCTGTATTTTCCTTTCTGTTTAGAATCCAATTTTATATTTTAGTATTCTCAAGTAGATTAAATATGTGACTTGTTATGTCACTGTATTGTTATAATTTTATCGGATGTCTTCTAAGAGACCTTTGTTTTGTTATGTGTCAATGTCAAACATTGACAAGAATAAAAATATTGCTTTGTACCAAAAAAAAATAAATTATTTTTAATATTATTATTACGTTGCACTTTTGATAAAATTTGATTTGATGTTATGAAATTTTTAATTTTTTTGGTAGAATGATGTTATGAAATAGAAAAATGCTAAATCTCTCGAAACATGTACCACGAATATGCACTACCTACAAACCAACTTGAAATTTGTACATAATTCATTTCTCTCTTCACACTCTTCACAATCCATTTTTATCCCTGGATCACGACAACTTCAGCTCACTAGCTATGATTTATTGACGGTTGCCACTGTCTACAAAACTAGACTCACCGAATCACCGTGCAGGAGTGCACTATGACTCTGCTAGACATAAACAAACATTTATGTGCACCAAGGTTTGAAATGTCAATAGAATATATATGGGTTAATTAAATTGGTGATACTAGCCTTTGGTATGGCTATAAGCCTATGACCGTGTTTGGATGTGCTTCAAATGATAGTCTTTTTAACCTGATGGTGGTGGCTTGTTTCTTTTGAAGATGTTTTTGATGAAACACGTGTTTTTTTTTTTTTTCATTTGATTCTATAATAGCCCGTATGTAGAATAAAATAATGTCTTTGTGAAAATTCGCGACAAAGCTGTCCGCTGTACGTATATAGCACAGCTCTATAATATATGACATGAACCATGCATTAATTAGTTTAGTAGTATTTGTTTGTTGTCCTTTGTTTTGAATCTTAGCCGCAAAATTTGCATCCCTTTAATTCACTATTTAATATTAAAATGTCAATGAGAAAATGTTTTAACATTTGAAATATGGATCTTTGTGGTTACATAGGAACTTTTTTTTTTGTTGGTAAAATTGCTTTTATATATGTGTTTGATTGAACTTTGGAATGGTTAGGGTGGCATCAAAATGTTGAGCAACGAACTCGAACATACATCTTTGAGTTGATATATTATCTCAATTACAATATTATTGTCTCAAACATACATGAGTGATTCCTGTATTTTCTTTTCTGTTTGGAATCCAATTTTATATATTTTTATGTAATTATGTAGTCTTTTCAAGTAGATAAGATATGTGATGTATGGTATGGTGTACCTTTGTTTTGTTATGTCTCTACATCGTGTTATAATTTATCAAATTAAAAATATATTTTACGCCGTACTTCAATATATTATTTCTTGTAAAAAATATATTATTTATTTAATTTGTAATGTAATATTCAAAATTGTAAAATTATTAATTAATAATAACTCATTCGCTAGACTCAAACCAATCCGCTCACCACCGATTTGAGTCGATTTTGGATTTGACTTAAAAATACAAGTTTATTGAGTATTGATTGCGCACAAAAAAAAAAAAAAAATTATCATTACTTTATCCCATTTTTAATTAAAAAAAATGGACTCTTTATGTTATGCCAAATGGTTTGGAGGTAATGAGTCAAGTCAATTTTTGCCAAATTCAATAGACTACCGCCAAAGTAAATGGAGGAAAGACGTATGGAAATTAAAAGTAGCAGGGCAATTTGGTGTTTTTTGTTTTAAATGGAGATATTGCCATGAATTTGAGGTGTAATCTTTCTTTGAATTTTACTACTACTTCAATCTTCTAACTTCATTCATATTTGTTCTATCCAAAATAACAAAGATAATTAGCTGAAAGCTCAAAAAGTTAAAGAACCAAATTGATCTTACTATAATATTCACTATAACTAACATTTTGGGGGTAAAATAACAATAAAATCCTCAAAATTGAGTGCATACAATACAAGTGTCATACAAAAATTTACAATAAATGTACATAAGAGTGTACAATTTTCAAAACAATACAAATAAAATTAGGATCATATGTTAAACAGTGTCTCCGGGTATTTGTTAAGCATATCAAAAGTAAAAATAAAAAATAAAATTAATAAAATAATTTTTTACATTCCTGATGCATTGAATACACAAATTCTGAAACATAATTTCTATATTTATATGTTTAATTAGTGTCCCGGGACACTGTTTAGCATTTTGGAGGTAAATCAACTTGTTTTTTAAAACATACTACTAGTTAGTTACTTAGGAAAATACTAGTACTAAGATAAATATGAAAATTGCATAGCAAAGTAAAACACACACATGTATTACAAGGATGTGCAGAATGATATAGGAAATTACCTTAGGATTGATGATGTCGAAAATTTCAGCCCCAACTCCTGAATCTTCAATATCAGATTGGTAGCTGGTTTTTAAGAAAAAATAATAAAAATAAAGTCATGATTTTTAGTAAAAATATAAAATTGAAGAATCACCAAAAAATCAGAAAAGTAGTACTACCTTATAGGATTAGGACACCTGAAGGGTCTAATATGGGTGTTGATGGAAGAATGATGGTTTGAGACACCCAACCGACGTGGTTTAGGACATACACTGATTCCATCCTGACTTCCTCATAGCTTGACATTGTGTTCATCTGTGGATATCCATAGTAGCAATTCATCTTCCTTTGAAAAAATTACAGATCTTAACAAACAACACCTGCAACCACAAATCATAATTACCCACAAATATGCATTTCTACTAGCTCTTGATCTTAGCTTTCATTTGTTGCAAGTCCCGTGTCATTCCGAGTTACGGAACTCCAGATATAGTCAAAATACCGGACATACGTCATGACGCAAATTGTGCTGATTTTCTTCAATTTTCTTGTGCTTCAAGCCAACTTGTAACGATGTTATTTTCTCTTTATTTCATAGCGGAAAACGTTATAAAGCTACCTAAAATGCCTTGAAATATGGTTGGCAACATAGTAATGATATGAAGTCATCACAGTTCAAAAAAAAAAAAAGGTGAGGTATATTCTATCCATTCATAATTTGTGGGTATTACTCATCAATCAATAAAAACAAGTCAAATAAGTAAATTTACACCCCTAAATTATGAAGGTTTAGTTTAGAAAAAACCAATATTTAGAGGCTGTTTGTTATAGATTATTTTTAGAAAAAATCACTTTTTTTACAAAAATAATCACTTTTAAAAATATTGTATCCATTTGTTACAACTTTTTAAAATAATCAGAATCTAAAAATAATCAGAAAACAACTAAAAATGAAAAGCTGTTAAGAGTAGCTTCTCAAATAATAAATTTTTTTAGAGGAGAGAGAAAACAAGTGTGGTTACTTTATAACTAAAAAAATCACTTTTACATATTTTATTCAAACAAGCTAAAGATTATTTTATTAAAAAAGATTATTGTTATTACAATAAACAAACACATAATAAATTCTATTTTTCTATAAAATCTCTAAAAAGTAATCTCGAAATTATTTAACATCAAAATCACTAATTATTAATAAATTTATATCACTTATTATAAATGAGCGGGAAATTAAAGTGACGTGGAAAAAAATAATTCCAACAAATTATGTCACCTCAATGCCACATCATCGGAATTGACGAGAGACCAAAATATTTTGTTGACTTTTTAAATAGGGAGATCAAAAAAGTTGGTTTTTAAAAAAAAGAGACTTTCTATCAACAAAAAAATGGGGGACTAAAAGTTTAAAAACATAAAAATAGAGGATCAAAAGTGCATTTTTAAACCTATTTAATAATGGCTATATTTTAACTTTTCACTTGATTCATTGGTGAGCATATATATATATATATATATATATATATATATATATAGTTTTTTCTTTTGGTTAATCTAATTCGGAATCACTTTAACATCAAGTGGTTCCAGTATTTTTCTGATCGCAGTTCTATTACTGATATCTCCGGACATTAGTTAAAGAAACCAACTATAGAGAAGTTAGTTTAAAATTTGTGTGATCCATATTTTTAAAATATGAAGAATATTATCTTAAATGCAAAAAATTTATTTCTTATTTTCTAACACGTGTCTTGGGCCACAAGATAACATGATTTTTTAATAGGGAAAAATACACTAACCTCCCCTGAGGTCTCTTTAAATGACACAAACACCCCCTCTAATTTTATATTACACACTAACCTCCCCTCAAGTCTCTTAAAATAGATAAAAACCTCCCTTATAAACTTAACACCGTTAATTAATCCGTTAACCACTCATTGTAAACACTAACCTCACCTAAAGTCTTTTAAAATGGATAAAAACCTCCCTTACCAAACAAAAACTCATTATATGCCATTGCAACAACCCAAAATTGTGCACTAAGAAGCAATGTTTTGAAATTGAGTTTGAAAATAAATTGGAACTTTATCTTCATCTGAATTCTGATCCTTCATCTATGCCACTACAACTTGAATCGGTTCATTTTGTTCAAGTTCATCACCAACCCATTCAACATCAGACTCACTAACTATTGTATCAACAAGTTGCCTAGGAACTTCCGTTTCTTCATGATTTAATATTGTAGCATACACATGGATACAACTACGTACACATGCTATTTAGCTTAAACATATCAAGAACATCTTAATCATTTTTAATGGGGTTTCTTGACTCACTACAAGGATGAAAAAAAGAAAGGGCTATTGACAAACCTGCATCCTTGTAGCCAACCCGTTAATGTCATCAACCAAATCAAAGTAAGAGTATCAGTCAGGATCAATATTCAAAATCAGTTTGCTCACTCCTCCCTCAAAAGAAGAAGAAGAAGAAGAAAAAGAGGAGGAGACAGAACATATAAAGCGGTGAAGAAGAACAATTTGCGTAAAATTTTTTTTGCGTCTTTCTATTTGTGTAACGGCGTTAAACATTTAGTAACGGCAAGGGATATGTGAGAAAATAGTAGAGGGGAGATTTATTACATATAGATAGAGTTGAGAGAAGGTCAGTGTATTTTCCCCTTTTTAATATGTCAAGAAAACTTTGTTTTCTTTAATAATAGTGGACTTGACTTTGAACATTCAGTATTTTTGTTGAACCATTCCACACTCACAACGTCCACATTTCTTTATAAATCATTCTCATCTTGACACCATGCATACCAACTCAAAACAGCAACACCCTTATATCCATACAATTTGCTCTAATAACTCATTTTTGTTACTTATTTCCAAAAATGTATCAACCAAAGTACGCACCTCCTCTAGTTGAATGGTCCACCGATCTTTGTAATTGTTGCTCTAATGTTGAAACATGTAATTCAGTACCCCTCTCTTTAATTAACTCAGTTAATTATATTATGTATGTAGCTATAGTTATATATATATATATATATTCAAAATAATTACATATTATAGAAAGGTAAACGAACAATAATTTGAGACGGTAAATTTTCTGTATAACAAAACACCAGTCATTCGGAAAACTATATCCATAATTATATATTAATCTTCATTTTTTATTGATTGAATCTTACATATATGTCTAATTTGTTTCAGGTTGCTTAACTTGCTGGTGTCCATGTATTACTTTTGGTCGAGTTGCCGAAATCATTGATAAGGGTTCCACATGTAAGACAGTCATTGATTCATTTCTTATAGACTAAAATGCATCCTCTAACTTTCACAAAGTTGCGATTTTGACCCCCTAATTTTTAAAATAGCATTTTTGGCCCCTTATATTTAGTTCTATTTTGCAAAAGCCCAATTTTGACCAAATCAATGCTGATGTGGCGAGTCACCTAAGTGATTCAAATGCCACATTATCACAATTTCCACCTTATAATTAACTAAAGAAAATAAAAGTAGCACGTGCATTATAAAGCCTTTATGCATTGTGGAACATTCATATTAGATTTTCTATTAAGTTAATCTTCTCTCCCAAATCATCTTCAATCAATTTCAATTTCTCCGAGTTTCATTTTCGTTCTTCTCCCAATTCAATTTTGTTCTCTATTGATTCATCACTTGTGCTGTGTTGTTGTTGTTCTTCTATTTCAATTGTATGATTTTGTTCTGTTTATAATTATGTCATGTTATTGTAATTCTTCTGTTCTATGGTTTTGGAATTGGTATGTTCTGTTATGTTTATGGCTTTAATTTAGTTATGTAAAATAAATTCATTAAATTCTCCTTCAAAATGAATTTAGGATAAATTAACAGAGGATAATTGATCTTAAAGTTTCATACTCTGTGTGGGCACCATTTTTTGTATTGAAATGAACTTGCCAAAGACTTATTTATATATTCTTACTAAGATACTCTTCGTAAGACACTCCTTAATTGTTGCTTAACAATTGAAGAATAGCTGAACAGTGTATCATTGAGGCCTTGTCCACATGGAGAAATATATGAATATTGAGAGGAACAAGAACAATGGTAATATATGATGATGTTATTGAGAGTTGGGAGATAAAGGTTTGTTTTTTGGAGTTTGATGGTGTGAGTTGTGGTGTTGACATCAAGTACTGTCAATTTCTGGAGTAAGATTTGAGTATTTTTTTTATTTTTATAGAATGTGTTGATAATGTGAAAGTAAACGAACTAAAGAAGTATCACGAGACATCAAGATCCTTCACTTGGGCCTCCTGAAATTAATTTATTTAATATGAAAATTTCATAGTTTAAGACATCACATTATATATATATATATATATATATGGGGGATAGATCAAATTATATCCGTGTCACATTTGATTATTGTTACACCGTTGGATTGAAAGCTCTATGTGTTTTTTATCGATTAATGGTAATGATTAATTTGAAACTCTAAAGTGACGGATGCATAATTCAAATATAGTTAATTAATAATGGAAAAGTTAATTGTTGTGAGTCAAGTTAATATATATAGTAATTAATTAATTTTGTATGGTTTTGCAGCATGTGGTTATAGTGGGGCTTTGTATACGTTGTGTTGTTGCTTGCTTGGTTGTGGTTGGTTGTATTCATGCTGCTACCGGTCAAAGATGAGAAAACAATACGGTTTGAAAGGAAATTGTTGTACGGATTGTATGAAACATTGCTGCTGTGAGTATTGTGCTTTATGTCAAGAATATCGTGAGCTTCAAAATCGTGGATATAACATGGTCATTGGTATGTATATAGTACTCTTATTTATCAACCATATAATATATGACATGAGCCATGCATTAATCAGTTTAGTAGTATTTGTTTCTTGTCCTTTGTTTTGGCTTTATAAAAATTTAAGATAATTACCTATAAACAAAAGATAGACAGACAATAAACTGATGTGTCCCTATAAATATTTCTTTGTTTCGAATCTTAATAAGTTTGCATCCCTTTATTTCACTATTGCATATTAAAATATCAATGAAAAAATGTTTTACATTTGAAATATGGATCTTTAATGTGTTTGATTTATTTTTACGAACTTTGGAATGGTTAGGGTGGCATGGAAATGTTTTGCAACGAACTGGAGGAATGGCTATGTCTACAACTACAACTGCTGCTCCAGCAGTTGAATCGGGCATGAACCGCTTAGAATTGGCAGTGGTATGTATATAGTACTCTTATTTATCAAACCATATAATATATGACATGATGAACCATGCACTGATTAGTTTAGTAGTATTTGTTTCTTGTTCTTTGTTTTGAATCTTAGCCGTAAAATTTGCATCCCTTTAATTCACTATTTCATATTAAAATTAAAATATCAATGAGAAAATGTTTTAACATTTGAAATATGAATCTTTGTGGTTACATAGGAACTTTTTTTTTTTTGGTAAAATGTCTTTTATATGTGTTTGGTTTATTTTTATTGAACTTTTGGAATGGTTAGGATGCCGCTGATATTTTGAGCAACGCATTTGAGGATTAGCTTTGTCTATAACTGCTCCGGCCGTTGAATCCGGCATGAACCGTTGAAGTGAGTTATAAGATCCATATCTTTGATTGGGACAAGTGCGTTCATAATCTTTGTGTTGATCATCTCAGTTACAATATATATTACTGTCTCAAACATGAGTGATTGATTCCTGTATTTTCTTGAGTTTGTAATCCAATTTTATACTATGTTATTATGTAATTATGTGGTATTTTCAAGTAGATAAGATATAAGTTAGTAGCTGTAACCTTGGTCAGTAATGTTTTTTGAACATATAAAAATTTAAATGTATTTTACATTATTTATTTAAACGTAGAGTCTCATGTGAGGTTATCTCAGTTGGTAGAGACATTACATTATATATACAGGGATCAGAGTTCGAACTCCGGTCATCTCATTTATCCATTTCTTAAAAGGTGGAATTTTTAGTCACTAAACTACTTGAATTATTTCATTAATTAATTTAATTCAAATCTTTTATAAAACTCTTTTACAATTATCAATGATATTAATTATTCTTTTTCTAAACTTACCCTTATTTACTTTGCATAGTATTTTTAATAGCACTAAATTCTCTTTTGTTTGATACAAAACACTATGATTAATGGTAAGGGTAAACATGTAAAATTAATATAATTTGTCAATCAATTTAGATCCCATTTGACCCGACTTATTTTAATATTTATCAAAACACGAGCTAGTTTATTGAGTATTGATTGCACAAAAAAAAATATTTATCAATACTTTATCTCATTTTTAATAACAAAAACGAAAAAAAAAAAATGGACGCATTTATGCCAAATGGTTTGGAGGTAATGAGTCAAGTCAATTTTTGCCAAATTCAATAGATTGCCGTCAAAGGAAATGGAGGAAAGACAGTATGGAAAATTAAAAGTAGGACAATTTGGTATATTAAGTTGGAGTTTGGGTTTGCTCCATTTGTTATCTTTTTATTTATTGTCTATTTGGAGAGAGATAGATACATTGAAAATTAGTGGGATCCATAAATTAGTGGACCCCACTAATTTTTAATGTGTCTATCTCTCTCCAAATGGAGAGATAACAAATGGAGGAAACCCAAACTCTTAATTTGAGAAGAGGGTCGTTTGGTTTTTTTTTTTCAAATGGGGATATTTTCTTAAAAATAAAAATAAATAAAAAACTGTCTTGTTAAGCAATATTCTGGAAATTGTCATGAAAAGTAATATGGAAATACTTCATCCGGTCTCATACATAAGTAACAAAATAAAAAATAAAAAAAAGTCTCAAATATAAGCAAAAGTAACTTCTAATCATTACAATAAATGTCATTTTTCCAAATATATCTCAACTTTTTTTATATTTTCATGTTTTTAACAGTTTTCAAGTCAAAAGATATAGATAAAATTAGAAAAGTGTATGACTTAAATGCATTTAGAGTTTTTTTTGTAAATTTACTTATATATGAGATTGGAAGAAGTAGTATCAAGCCATGAGTCTAAAAGTAATAAAATTCAGCGTGCTTAGCTCAACTCATCAAACACTTTCGCTGAGCAAAATTCTCGATCCGGGCTTAACGAAGAATTGGAGGAGTAATCTTTCCTTAAATTTTATTACTACTTGAATCTTCTAACTTTATTCATATTTGATCTTACTATAATATTTACTATAACTAACATTTTGGGGGTAAATCACATTAAAAGGTACAAAGAGTGTACAATTTTCAAAACAATACAAATAAAATTATTGTCCAATTGAAAAAATATTATAATTATTGTTGTGAATTCCATTAAAAATCATATCAATGAAAACTTGATGTGTGGGGCAAAAGTAGCAAAGTAACCAATATCAAATGGAATAGAGATGATGCTAATAATCCAAAAAAAAAAAACAGAAAGAGAATACACGGGAAATTTGTTTGTCCAGTTCGGTCCAAATTGATTTACTCTGGGATGAGAGCAGATCATCGTACCACTATAATCAAACGAGTAACTTTAACCGAGAGATCCCAATTGGGTTACATGAATGAACCTTCAATCATAATTCTTCTCAAGTCCTGAATCTCTTTATATGGCCAAGAGACTCAATTTGATCTAATATACTCAAGGTGAATCAAGGATAAGTCGCCCAAACCCCTAAAATTATATCAAGAGAAATTCCCTTGTATTTCTCTCTAAAATCATAGCCTTTGTGGTGGCAAATCCTATTTCCTTTCACTTTTGTTTTTCTATGAATAAACAACCTCTATTTTTAGAAAAATATATGCCTTAAAACTAGAAACATATCTCCTTTAAAATAAAAACAGAATTTTAAGTCCGATATGCTCCAAAAATTAATTTTCCCGAAATATCAGCAAAGCAAATTCTGGCTAGCTCGGGTTTTCGCTTGACGCGCAATCCCTTTCTCCTCACACCAAAAATCCAAAAGTTGGCCCAATCTTGTATATACTTTTTCGCCTGATGCGAAAACCCGTTTGCTTCATTGTGCATGAGATTTTAAAACATATCCAACAATTATCAATTGCGGTTGATATAGATGGTTGGTTAAACTTAGACCTTTTGCTAATACTAATTGTGACTTGGACTCTAGTCTACAATGAGAGTGCAGCTGACCTCCCTAATATAAATTTTTTATCATAAAAATAATTAATATTATATTAAAAATTAAAATGTGTGGAAACAAAGTAGTAGAGGCCGATTGCAGACTGCAGACGATAACAAATTATGGATAATGCATTTTGGGCTGATTCATTCAATTCACATATGCATTGCAGCAATCCTACCAATTAAGCTATAACTTATTAGGTGTAACAAATTATGCATTGACTATGAAAGTTCAAAGCAACTCACCTTGTTAGTTGCTTTATACTATTTCTTCTTTATCAATATTCACAATGCACACGGAAATAGACTAATTAACTAATTAATTAATCTCCACCATTGACATGGTCTCCTCAAATTGAAGAACTATTCTAAGCCTCCACAAATTTGAGGCTTATATATACACACTAAATTGTTGTGCCATAACACAAACTCAATTAACCAATTTATATACTTTCACTCAATAAACCAATTTTGTGCTTGCATCTAATTTTCTCACCCTTGCTATATACATCATAAATTATAGCTATGAATCCTCCAAATTCACAATTACATTATGCCCAACCAACATACAATCAGCAGGCACCAGCCACCGGTTTCCCGGTGAACGCCGGCCACCACCACCAACCTAAATCCAACCAAGAATGGTCAACGGGTCTCTTAGACTGCTTCTCTGACTGCAAAACATGTATGAATTCTAATCACCATTTAATTTACACCATCCATAAATTAATTCCTAACTATTACTAATTTCATTTCATTTTTGTAAAATATTTATTTTTAGGTTGCATAACATATTGGTGTCCATGCATCACCTTTGGCCGAATTGCTGAGATTGTTGACCAGGGATCAACTTGTAAGATATACATTTTATTTTTAATATATAGTATTAATAATGAGATATATTAATTACATGATTAATAATAATGCATGTTGTTTTGTTTTGCAGCTTGTGCTTTAAGTGGAGCAGTTTATACAGTGATTTGTTGTTTAACGGGTTGTGGTTGTTTGTACTCATGCATGTATCGTAACAAGATGAGACATCAATACATGCTCAATGATACTCCTTGTTGTGATTGCTTAGTTCATTGTTGTTGTGAATCATGTGCTTTGTGTCAAGAATATCGTGAGCTTCAAAATCGTGGATTTGACATGGAACTTGGTATATGCTCCTCAATTATCAATTTTATTTTTATCTTTTTGTGGTATTCAATTTTCACTACACCGCATATAATCAAGTATACATTGACAAAAAAATATTATTCAACTTTACTTTTTAGAAAGTGTCATGTTAAAAAAGAAAATGTTTGACCGTGTCAAAATTGAAAACCAAAATTTATTTTTCTAATCCGATAATTCAACTTTTCTAGTAATACGTTTGTGCCTACTTTTAAACAATTTTCTAATTAACATTTTTTATTTAAATTTTGAGACTTTTTCTCATAGAAAATGCAATTTGAATTACTATCTTACTATTTTACTATATACTAGTCAACTTTAAGGATTTAATTCCATCCTAAAATATAAACAAAAATTTATAAACAAAAATGAATATCTTTGGTCCAAATTTTAAATTAAATACATTAAATTTCTTTGATTGATTTTTATTTATATTTTGAGACAGAAAGCATGAGACATTTTTTGTACGTAGCAAAACACTCTAAAATATAAATCATGAGTTTTTCTTTCTTTTTTCTTTTACTTGAATCTATTTAATTTATTTGAAATTGGTTAGGTTGGCATGGAAATGTAGCACAAGGGAGCAGGGGAGTCGCCATGGCACCAACAGCTCCACCAGTTGTACACATGAGTCGTTGAAGTTCGGATTCGAGTTTAGACACAATACAGTATTGTAGTTGTAGAGATCGTTAGATTTAAAGTGAGAAACTTTTAAATTTGGTTTCTCCATTTAAATCTAATTGTCCATACAACTATATTACTATATCGTACTTGTAAAGGATTAAGTTCCTCTAGTTTTTATTTTTATTTTTAAATTATTGTGATTAACTATTTGAATAAATATTTTTTGCAATGTATTGGCTATTCAATTAATAAAGACATGTTATTGTATGATCTTTTCGTGTGTAAGTAATTAAGTTGATATGAGTGTTTTAAGTGTTTCGTCGTTGTAAAGAGTTAAGTTCCTCTAAAAAAATTATTTTTATTTTTAAATTATTGTGATTAACTATTTGAATAAATATTTTTAGCTATGTATTGGCTATTCAATTAATAAAGACATATAAAAATATAAAAAATGTGATTTTTAATTTAAAAATTTCTTTTTTTGATTTGCTTAACCAATACCCGAAAACAAGAATATTCTATTTTCTAATATCTTACAACATGTGAGATACTAATCTGTTGGACCGATGTCACAGAGTGATGTAAATAATGTTAGAATTCTGACATTTGTGCAGTCCATAGGGTACTTCTACTTTGACCAAAACCAATGCAAGGGTTTGAGTTGTTAATCATGTTTCCCCTTAGCAGGTTTTCTTGTCCATTTAGCAAAGGAAAAGTTAAATTTCTTCATGTTTGCTAGGAAAAGAAGAAACATAAATGCATAAGTGAAAATGATTCATATTGCAAGACACCTATGGAATGGAAAGGGAAATTGGGAAAAAATCAATTATAAATGTAAAATCAATGCTAATGCTAGTAGTTTTGCTAACACTAAAACATATCAAAATCAAATTTTGTATGTACAAAATTACTTTTGTGAGGCAAGATTCTAAATATAAATATGCACCAAATAAACTGCTGACTTACTTTTAAGGGTGGGTTATTTAGATACAAAAGGGGTATTAATCAATGAGTTTTTTTTTTTTAACACAATTAATCAAATGAGATTGAGTTAATGAGTTTAGTAGAAACGGGTATACATTTACGATGTGTCAAAGTAATACTTAAATTTTAACAACCAATAGTATTTACATTTAGTATCTGATCAGAATCGATCAAGTACGACGCTCAACGATTGTGCTCCGTTCTGGTGAATGAGAGGGGGTTGAGTACTTACAGGCGCTTCGATGCTTAAGTTAGTTAAGAGTATGAAGCAAAGGTTTTTAGAATGAAAATGTACTTTGATCCTCTAAATGAGAAGTGGATATATAGCCCTCAGCGCTGGGACAATGCCATTGATGGAGGCTATCAATGGCCGTTGGAAAATGGCTGAATAGTCATGATGAGTAGTAAATATTCAACATTTTTATGTGAGACGTTATGATTCGTTGGGAATCTGTCCGTTGACTATGTTTCTCATGTGATTGGGCTTCGCTCCTTTGGGCCTTGCTCGACGGAAGGAAAATCCATTTTCCTGGCATATTGGGCTTTCAATCCCAATCCAAAATAATATCTAACACATTTCAAATAAGATTATCTCAAGTAGAGAGAATTTATAAAAGATACAGAAAATCAAAAATCATATAAAATACAATTTTTTTTACCTATGTAAAATGGCAAATTCTATAGTACATTCACCAAAATGAATGTTTCAAAAAAGTCATGATCTAGTGTGGCAAAGGCATAAAAATTTCTTTGTGCAAATCTCAAATCTAATGGCTAGAAACCAAGCAGCCCATTAGCACAAATTTGGTAGCTAATCTATAGCAATTAAGTTTAGTCCAATGAATAATATGATAGTAAAACGACACGGGAATGAATTCCTAAGAAGTCCATGTGGAAGATTAATCTATCCAATAATCAGCTTTAAACCTAACCTGGCTGATCTTGCACTATACAAAAGTCAAATTAGATGGTTCGAAAGGCTACATTATTGGTTTAGAAACTCAAGAAACTTCTATTTAGCTAAAGAATATAAGGAACTAACCAAAAGCCTTCAGAAAAAACTTCAGGATATCGCACGATGACTGAAGAAAGTCTAACAAATAAATTACAAAAAGTTTTAAAATATAAACCTTATGAAACATGGAATTTTCATGAAGAAAATTTTGCCTGTTATGAAGAAGATGAATCTCATAAATACCCTCATCTTTTTCATACAACAAACCCACAACTAAACAATATAGCATGTATGTTAGCTTACATAATCAAAAATTGTTGTTATCAAAAATTTCACCAAAGAATGGATGAAATTGAAGAAGAGCAGAAAAGAGATATAGAAAAAATCTACATTAAAATGGAAGATTTTTCAAAACTTTTAGAAAATAGAGAGGAATATTTGGATGAGTTGTCTCAATTTCTTAAAAGAGGGGAGAAAGAAAAGGGAAAACAAAAAGAAATCCTAGAAATATCTGACTCCACACAATTAAGAATTAAACCACCAACTAATTTCTTTTAAATGGACGATACAGAAGAAGCCCTTAATAGGCAATTAGAAAATCTAGAAAGACTCATGGTCTCTTTAGATATATCAGGGAAGAGTCAAGTAGTTGACGAAGAACCAAAAGAGAAAAATCAAATCATTTATGATTTCAGCTCTGAAAAAGAAGTAGAGGAAGAAAATGAAAACCCTCATTTTGTAAAATTTGAACCAGCAGAAACATCAGGAACAAAAAGGCCTGCAGAATTCGAAAGAGAATTTACCAAACAAAAATTCCAGAAAGTACCACATTATTATGTACCTTCACAAAATCCATTTCAAGGACAAGGAATTTTAGATATAGACTGTAGCGTTGATGCAGCAAAAGACCTTAGAGATTGGTATAATACAAATAGTGTGTTAATCCAACTAAATGAAGATCTTAAAAATTTAGGAGCGGTTGATGTTTTTAATTACCTACAATACAAAACTAGAGGAAATGCTTACAAATACATTTCTATCCTACCACCAGAAGTTATGGGAACAATACCCTTAACAGGAATCTTAGTAGTAGACTGGGTCTATAGTTTACTAGTAAAAGAATTTAAAGGATGGAAAGACTCCGTTCAATCAAAAACAGCATTCTCTGACCAAAACCTTTGGAAAATAGCCAACCTAAAAATCTGCAATATGTGCTATGTAGATAATTTCATTTGTGAATTTCAGGACTATTACTATAACATAGATAATAGTACTAGAATCTCTAGAAATTTGTTAGAATTATTCTATGACAAGTTACCAGAAAAAGTATCAGCTCAAGTTAAGACATTTTTTACTTCAGCATTAGCAGAAGGAAAAGTAGATGATACTTTAGGAGGAAGAATAACTTCTCTAAAAATTTGGCTTCAAGAAATATGTAGTCAGAAGATAGCCAAAAAAGAAGCTCAAATATCCCTTTGTTGTAATAAGCTACAAGACAAAGTAGGAAACTATGGTTGCAACTCTAGAAGGAAACCTAAAAAGATAAGGTCACAAAAACCTCATAAAAGAAAGAAGTTTCAATATTAGTATAGAAGAAAGGTTAGATGAAGTCTGTTCAGATAACCCTTTAGACAGTGTTAAAAACACTAATCATGAACTTATAGTCATTAAACTTAAAAACCCTAATGACGAGATAAATGTTCCAAATAGGATTCCATATTCTATTAGAGATGTTGAAGAATTTCAACAAGAATGTAAAGATCTACTTGATAAAGACCTTATTAGACCTTCGTCAAGTCCACATTCTGCACCAGCTTTTTATGTCGAAAACCACAACGAAATAAAAAGAGGTAAGAGAAGAATGGTAATTAATTATAAGAAACTTAATCTGGCAACAGTAGGAGATTCTTATAAATTACCAAGAAAAGATTTTATTTTAGAAAAAATAAAAGGATGCAATTGGTTTTCTTCCTTAGATGCAAAGTCTGGTTACTATCAACTAAGACTAGCTGAAGAAACAAAACCATTAACAGTTTTTTCATGTCCACCTCAAAAACACTATGAATGGAATGTTATACCTTTTGGATTAAAACAAGCACCATCAATATACCAAAGATTTATGGATAAATCTCTCGAAGGTTTAGCTCATATATGTTTGGCATATATAGATGATATACTTATTTTCACAAAAGGAAGTAAAGAACAACATCTTCAAGATATAGAAACTGTTCTTCTAAGAATTAAAGAAAAAGGTATTGTAATTTCAAAAAAGAAATCAAAACTTTTACAAAAAGAAATAGAATACCTTGGTCTAATTTTAAAAGAGAATGGGGAACTAAGTCTAGCACCTCATACCCAAGAAAAAATACAAGCTTTTCCAAATGAACTTTCTGACAGAAAACAAATTCAAAGATTTCTTGGATGTTTAAATTATATTGCTAATGAAGGATTTTTCAAAGATTTAGCAAAAGAAAGAAAACATTTGCAAAGAAAAATTTTAGAAAAAATTCCTTGGTCTTGGACTGAAGCCGATTCTGATATTGTTAAAACCATTAAAGAAAAAATTCAAGTTTTGCCTGAACTATACAATCCAACAATAAAAGATTTTTTTATTGTAGAGACAGATGCATCACAAACAACCTAGGCAGGTTGTATGAGAGCCTTACCCAACGGTAAAGCAAAACTTTCTCTAAATGAGAAGGGATACAAAATTGAAGAATCTAAAGATCTTCAATCAAAACAATCTGAAACTTCGAAAGAAGGAACAGATACCAAAAAAGGCATTGATTATAGTGCTTCTAAAATCATGATAAAGGATACTGAAAAATTACATTTATGTAAATATATTTCTGGTACATTTACAGATACAGAATCTAGATACCATATTCAGGAACTAGAAACTCTGGCGTGTGTAAAAATACTAGAAAAATGGAAGATTGACTTATTACCGTCAAGATTCCTTCTTCGTACAGACTCTAAATATCTTATAGGATTTTGGAGATATAAAATTAAAGCTGACCATAAACAAGGCAGATTAATAAGATGGCAGATGAAATTACAACAATTCGAGCCATATATTCAATATATAAAATCTGAGCAAAACAGTTTTGCAGATACACTGACAAGAGAATGGAGCAAGCCATAAAGCTACTTCAGAATAACATCAAGCAAAAGGACGAGCAACTTGTCGCCCTAGAAATCAAAAGAGCAAAAATCTTTGCCGAGAGAGGGGAGATGATTACAACACTCAAAGGTTTGCAAAAAATGACAACAAACGAAAATCATGAAAAAAAGAACCAAGAAAATTGGGATTTGCTAAGACAACCTTCTGGAAAGTATGACTACTATGTAAAGTATACAGCCCCAGAAAGTTCAAAAATTCCTACTGAAACGATAGTACCCAGCGGTTGGAATATAGAACAAGAAGCGGAATCTTCAGAAACAACTTCAGACAGCAAAAAGTCCTGGGCAGATAAGGTCGAAGAAGAGGAAGAAGAAGCCAGAAAAAATGGTTTATTAACAACCATTCAAACAAGCGATCCCGTAGACAATGAGATGGGAAAGTTTGAAGCTTATGTCATTTTTGATGGTCCAATGAAGGGGATCTATAGAAAATGGGCAATCTCTAAACAACACATCATAGGCAAAAATGTGTGTCACAAAGGATACAAAACCATGAAGGAAGCTGAACAGGCACTTTACGGAGCATACAAGGAGGTTACAACAGCAAAGAATCTACAAAATTTGGCAGAAAAATTCAATAATTTATATGCCAAAGGAAAAGAGATCTTTCTAGAGGTCGATTCAACATATCCTTGGTATGATGAAAATACCTTGGAACTGGTCACAAAACCAATATACTTAATCAAGATTGGGATATCCAACAAAGAATATCCGGTCATAAATAAAGAAAGCATAGAATGGCATCCAGCTATGTACGTCAATCAAATAAAGAATTTTCGTCGGAAAATTTCAAGATTGTCATCCCAGACAAACTACAGAATAATCTACGAAGACTCATCAATGATCGTGTATAGCGATTCCAGAAAACCAGCAAAAGAAAAAGACATCAAGGCAATTAAAGAACTTGAAGAAAGGATTGACCAACTGAAGGATGATCATGAAAAATTACCAAGGGTAATTCAAGAAGAATGCTGCAGATACTTTTTACAGTATTACAAAAAGCATAACTGTAAAAACTGCCAAAAATCGTCGGCACAAGAGGACAAGAAGATTGATAGCACAGAACAACCGGCCACAATGTAGGACAATATTGTACAGTGGTATCTTATCACATCTGAGTCAGATGGGGACCACTTAGTGCTAAATAATGTAAAATACTATTTGTCGTTTTTTCTTAGTGCGTTTTTCTTTTTTAAGTGCACATCACTTTTTCTGAGTGCATGTCACTATTGTGTGAGTGCGTGTTGCTTTTCTGAGTGCTTGTACAATGTCATGGAAAGGGACGTCTACCTAATATGAGCCCTTCTCCACTATAAATAAGAGCATTCAGCTCAATGTAAATTACAGTTGAAAGAAATACGAAACTATTAACTAGTTTTTGAAGAATTATTTTCTTCTGTCCTTAGAATCATTTCTAAGAAGTAGCTCTTGAGGTAATACTCTGGAGGAGCTAGATCCTTGAGGTAATACTCTGGAGGGATCATCCACATAAAACAATATAATCAAACAGATTATATCCCAAAACAACACAAACATCTTCGGATCGAAGAATTCAACAAAACCAGAAACAAAGAAAATCATATCAGGTATGATTGTTATTATTACATCACTTATTTACTATATTATGTTGTTTGCATAATAGATGGAAAGATCGAATTTTAGAACTCAAAGATTATTTTCAATTTTTTTTGAAATAGAACACACAGAACCTAGTTCTGGTCACACATACTTAGAATTAGTCTTGATGGAAGACTATGATAAAAAGGTAACTTATTTACTAGAAAGAATTCCTGAACCAAATTTGGCTAAGATAATTTTAGACAAATTCAAATTTAATCATTACCAAGAAAAGGTTTTTCTCGAAAAACTTCAAGAAACTATCGAAGGAGACTTCGAAGAACATGAATTAAAATGTTTAGTTCATGAGTTAAACAATTTTACTAAAAATTCTAAATACATAGAATGTTTTCAAGGACAGTTCTATGGAGACTTCGCAAGTGTACATTATAGAATAAAAAACTCTCGAATTTATAGTCTAATAAAAACTTTAAATATTCTGCCCGATAATACTAGTGAAAATTCAGAAGAATTTTGAAAATTATGTCTGAAATCTCACTTTTTGAAGAAACATCTAGTTATTTTGCTGATATCATACAAGATCACAAAATAGAAGAAGCAGATTTATCTCTAACTGCTGAAGAAAACTTTAAAAGAAAGACTAACAAGCTCAAAGAACTTTTCTTCAAGAAAAATATTTTGAAATTTGGAATAATGGTAGGAGAAGAAGCAGTTCCAATTGATTCTACATCTGGAAATATATTCGTATCTACCATAGATATAACACAAATTCAAAAAAGAATTTCAAGTCTTTCTGAAAAAGGAAGAAATAAAATTGGTTATATTCACATATCAACCATTCAAGTTTTAATCAAAAGTACTTTCATGAAAGGTATTGATACACCTTTAAATATAATTCTAAGAGACTCTAGAATTACAAATGATAGACAATCTATAATTGCACAAGGAAGATGCAATTTAAAATATGGAAAAATTAAGTTTGATATAAACTTACAAATAGGATTATCCCTAAAGGATAAAGATCTGGACAGATCCATAATCTTTAATTACAAATTAGAAGATTCAAAATTTATGAAAAAAGAAAATCATCCTTTTACGATATGCTATAGAATTAATTATGCTTTAAGTAATTCACATCATAGCATAGAATTTACAGGAAAATATATAATTCATATTGATGAATTATTCACCCCTATAGTGACATTAGAGTCACCTATATTTAAAACTTTGGCAAGAAAGAGTTGTTCATTAATAGAAGATGACAAAAATCTGTTTGAAGAAACAGAAGAAAAACCATTAATTAGAAGCCAAAGCCTTAGGGTGGTGTCATACCCTAAATTTTTCCCGACTCTCTTTTATCTAATCTTTTCATCTTTTAATTTGAGTCAATTTTTATGTCGGAGTTTGTGCAGTCAAAGTCAAAAATCAATTTTGTTTGACTAATAAAAAAAAAAAAAGAAGAGTTTTTGTCGTAAAGAGTTTTTTGTGTTAGCATATTTGTTTTAAATTTTAATCTGAAAAAGTATTGAAATTTTAGCTTTGTAATGCATTTCATCAAAATCTTAAGAAAATCCAAAAAAATATACAATATTAGTTTTATTATTCGTAATATCTGTGTTATTCTATTGTTTTTTTTAAAAAAAAAAAGATCAAAAATATTATAATATTTAATTTTTATTGTATATAATTTGTTACCTTTTTTAATTTCTTTATAAACCAAAAACGAGATTTTTGTTTCCATATTTATTTGTTACTATATTTATTTATTGCTATTATTAATATTATTTAACTAAAACAAAAAATATATAAAAGTAGAAAAGGAGCAACACGTGCATATCCCCTTCCATTGCCTTTTTTCTCTCAACTTGATCTTCTTTTGGTTTATTATTATTATTATTATTATTGTTATTATTATTAATTAAAACAAAACAAAATAAATACTTTAAAAAAGGAAGAGAGCAGCTCCTGCAGGAACAGTGTTCCTTTTCCCATTTTTCAGCTTTTCTTTGACTTCAATTTTTTCCAAAACAAGCTTCAATCATCACCAATTAAGCACTCAAAACAAAAGTGCAGCCACTTCATTCCCTTTTGATCTCTGCAAATCTAATTTCTTTGCCAAAACAATCAAAAATCCAATTCATGATTTATCCAATAAACAATTCAATTCATCAATCATCTCTATTAATTGAGACTAAAACACAATTCTGAGGGGAAAAAAAAAAGACAAGAACAGAACAAAAAGAAAACAGAGCAAAGAAATTAAGAACATTTGAACCACTTCCACCTTCATCTCTCAACAAATAACCTTCACTATCTTTGACCCCATCAACACAAAACCACCACATTCAACATCATCACCAACCACCATCAAAATCATCAACAACTACAACCCAAAAATCAAAAAGAACCAACAAACAGAATATAAAAAAAATAAAAAATAAAAAACAAAAAGAAGAAAAAGAACAAGCATGGAAATAGGAAGTAGAAACAGAACATCAGAAGAAGCTTTCCACTCTCTCCCTCTCGCCGTTCTCCCACTCTCTCCCGCGTCACTGCAGTTTCCTTTCTCTCGCTCGGTGAAGTTCTCTCTCTCGCACAAGGTTTCTCTCTTTCTCTCTGTTACTGCGTTTGTTCTCTTTTGGTTTCCATCTGCGTTTTAGATTAGTGTGTTTTATTTATTTGCTTATTTTTGTTTTTTTTTTTTTTTAATTTATTTAGTTAGTTGAGCTTTTGGTTGTCAATATGGGCTCTGAGTCCATTTTATTTGAACCCCCTTAAATATACTATTAATCAAAAAACATGTAGAACAAAAAAGAGGTTTTATTTATTAGATTAGTTTAGTCTACAAAAGTTTATTCTTTAACACAAACAAAAAAGTGAATCTTCCAAAACAAAAAAATTCCTTTTAACAACAAAAATAAAAAAGGAAATCCTTTTTATGTATATATAAAAAAAAACACTTTCTTTTAGAAAAAACCGTGGATTAAAAAAGAGATCGACGAATGTACATTCGTTCGTCTCTCGGATGGCCGGGACTTAGCGTGCGCTTTGTCAATCGGTTATTCGTCTTCCACACCAAAAATATATATATATTTTTTAAAATTATAAAAAAACAAAATAAACTCAACCCATCAAATTAAATTTTTGCCTTAGCACATTAAAAACAAAAACAAACTCTTTTTCACAAACGAACGTGTTTTAATCCTTCTACCGTGATACAAACAATGCTTAAGTCTCCCACGCTCGAGCAGCATACGTTTAACCACTAGAATGCGATTTAAAATACCGTTCACTAAAATCAACCAACACACAAATATTTTATACCCAAAGAACTACGTAAGCTTTGAATTTCCCATTGCACTTGGGAATACGTAGGAGCGGGATCCAACAACCGTCAAGCACAATAATAAAAAACTAATTTTTTTTTCCCTTTGTAAATATTTAATAATTAATAGAAATTAATGCAAACAATTAAAAAAACAATTTTTAAAGAACCCTAAAATAACAAGAAGGTTCCTGTTGAGTACAACGGATGTGAGGGGTGCTAGTACCTTCCCCTTGCATAATCGACTCCCGAACTCGGAATTTGGTTGCGATGACCATTTTTCTTTTCCTTTTAGGTTTTATCGATATTTTCCTTTTCCTTCGAGAATAAATAAAATTCGGTGGCGACTCTGTGTCATTACCGAGTGTTCCGACGCTCGGGCGTTTTTCGCAGCGCGACAGCTGGCGACTCTGCTGGGGATTAAGAGAGTCAAGCCCATTCTTGTTTTTAGGGTCATTTGTGTTTGTTTGTTTGCATTACATTTTTCTTTATGTTTATATTTATTGTTTTTATATATGTATATATGTTTATTTTTGCATTTATACCATGTTTATTAATTTGATATATGTATATAAATTGTGGGTTGGGATATGTTCTTGAGAGAAGCTCTACACCCGGGCTTGAGAAAAAACTAAGTTAAGTTAGGAGTTAGTAGTATGGGCCCATGAGATGCACTTCTCATTCGGTGATATATGAAAGCTCCGCCTAGAGTAGATCCGTTCAAAGTTTCGTCTCGAATTGGCTAGCCCATCCTCTTGACGAAATTTTGAATGTTGATCATATACTCTAGGGACCTTGTGTAGAACCAAATAAAGTCCACCTCAGGGAAACCCCGAAAATTTTCCATGAATTGGCCGGTCCAATTTTATGGGAAAATTCCAAGTGGGGTCTACCATTTTGGTGGTCACCAAAAACAAAAACCTTAGAACTATCCTTGTGAGGGGTGGGAAAAAACTTAGAATTATCCTATTACTCATCCCAATTCTTTTTGCACGCCATGCATATTTTCTTTCTTTTTCATTAAAATTCATTTGGCATTTTTTCACAGTTTCAGGAAATTTCAAAAAAAAGTATTATTTAAGCATCTTGAAAAATGAGTTCGAGAAAAAAGGGCACGCTTCAGATTAAGGCTCAGTTACCCGAGGTAAACATTTTGAAAGCTCTCAATAGCCAACTAAGCAACTTGGCTCGAGCTCATCTCACCTCCAAGTATGGGAAAATCCTAGATTTCTTGAACATCCCGGTGCAAATAGAGGCCATAACTGCTTTAGCTCAATTCTACGACCCTCCTTTGAGATGTTTCACTTTCCAAGACTTTCAGTTAGCACCTACTTTAGAGGAATTCGGGCGAATTCTGGATTCTCCAAGGGATAAGATGGTTCCCTACAAGGGTCTTGGTGTAGTTCCAAGGTTTGAAGACCTAGCTTCAGTATTGAAAATACCAGTTTCCGACTTGAATCTCCACTTCAAAACTGAGAGAGAAGCCCATGGTTTTCAAAGAGAGTACCTTGAAAAGAAGGCAAAAGAGTTCGCAAAAGTCCGTGATTGGGGAGCTTTAGGGGAAGTTTTGGCCTTACTCATCTTTGGGTTAGTTCTTTTTCCTAGCCAAAAGAACTTCATAGATACCGCAGCTATCAGTGTATTTTGGGGAGTTGGAGTTCGCAAAGAAGATCTAGTGCCCGCTCTCTTGGCCGATACATACTATACCCTCCACATGCGGTATGAGAAGAAGGGGGGATTGATGTTATGCTGCATTCCTTTGTTATATGCTTGGTTTGCTTCTCAAATCTCCAAGGATATCTACACTATCAAAGCTATGAAGAGTGAAGAATGGTCACAAGCTCTGACATCTCTCACCGAGCGCTCAATCTTGTGGTACTCTAGGAAAATCAGTGAAGTCGAAGTGATCGTCAGTTGTGGGGACTTCCCCAATGTACCTCTCATAGGGTCCAAGGGTTGTATAAACTACAATCCTATGCTAGCTCTAAGGCAACTCGGGTATCCTATGGCCCGCAAACCAAATGAGGGCGTATTACAAGAATTTGTACTTCATGGTACCGATGCGAACTGCCAAATCATGCTCCAAAGGGTCATCCGATCTTGGGCTCAAGTGCATCGTAAAGGGAACGAGCTAAGAAAGAGAAGTCTTCCCATCGAAGAACCATACTCTCATTGGATCAAAGAGCGTGTCAAAGTGATTGGGCTTCCTTTTGCCCTCATCCCTCCATCTCAACCTTGCCCACTTGAGCCAATACCTACCTCCGTCGAAGAAGTTGATGAGCTTAAGGCCACCATTGAGCGCCTTCAAAAAGAAAATGAGGGTTTGCAACAAAAGCTTCATCAAACCTCATATGAACGTAGCAAGTTCAAGTTCAACTATGAGGAGAAGAAAAGACAACTTGAAATGAGTGAGGCATTGGTCGAAGAGGAAAGGGCCAAAAAGGAGCGAGTGGACGAATGCTTGGAAGGGGTCACGGATGGGATTCGTGAACGTAACCACCGATTAGACCAAGCTTGGAAAGAGATCAAGGAATGGAAGGACTTATGGAACCGTACCTTGAAAGAGAAAAAAGAGATGAAGGAAGGGTTTGAGGCTCGAATCTTGGATCTCACTAAATTACTTCAAGAATCACAAGTCTGTGTGACCAATGAATGCCAACTCCGAGAAGAGTCTGATAGAAAGCTCCACAATCTCTCCACTAAGTGGAATAATTTGCTCGGAGATATGAAGAATCTCGAGGGTCGTGAAGAACGACAAAAGCAAGAGCTAGAAGTCAGAGAAAGCCAAGTTAGGCAAATGGAAGCACAACTTCAGAATTTAAGTGAACGCTCGAGTCGATACCAAGCTATCATTAGAGAGCAATACCAAGATGTCTTAAAATGGAAAGAAGAGTTCTCCAACCTAGCGGGTTTTGCGAACAATGTGGTTCGAGGCATCCCTAGCATGCACAAGAAGGCATATTCTGTGATGAGCCCCAACAACACTCCTACCTTTGTGTTTGATTTTGTTGAATCATGTGGGGTTATGTTGAGAGAGTTCAAGTTATCTTTGGCTTTGGCTCGCAAAGCAAAGCTCTAGGATTGTCTTAGTTTCTTTTCAAACTTTGTTGTATTAGGCCTCATTTTGGGAAATTATGTAATAGGCCCTACTATGAATGAAATGATGTATTCTCTCTTTTGAATGAAATGAAATCAGTGTTTGGTTCTACTTTGTTCATCCTCATAATTCTAGATGCTTACAATAAAATTGCGAAACTTTGAAATTTCCTCCAAATAAAATAAAGATTCTTTTTGCATAACATACATGCATGCATTACATCAAAAACACAACATGCATTTCATCTTTTTCAAAAAAAAACTCATTTCATTTTCCTCCGAACTTCAGGAATTTCCATCATTGCAAGGAAACCCAAAAAACAGTTAACCCAAGAGTCTGCCTATCGGCATTCACACGGGACAAGAGCTAACCAAAAAAGAATCATGGAGCAAACGCCAACAAGTCAGTTTGCACAAAAAGAGGATGTTGACGCCATCAAGGAACAAGTTGCTATACTTACGGAAGCTATCCAAAATTTAACTAATAGGGAGAACAACCCTCAGGCAACGGTCATAAGTGAGGAGACTACTCCGAGGTACCCGCCTGGTTTTGTCCCAATATTTGGTCTTCCTCCTAACTATACTCCTCCCGTGGAAGGCGGTGGTGTTACTCAACCTCCGGGGGTGACCTTTACAATACCGGTTGTAAACGGAAACTCTGCTCCACAAGAAGCTTCAAATCCCCAAAATGAGAATGCAACACCATGCCATGCAGCAAAGGGTACTATGCCGTTTGTCTTTACGCCCGAGCAAGCAACTTCTGCAGCCGATCATGACGATGAAGAGGCAGCGAAAAAGTACAAGGCTTTGGAGGAAAGGTTGAAAGCCATTGAAGGTTTCAGTACTTTTGGGCTAGATACCTTAGATATGTGCCTAGTTCCTGACGTGGTTATACCACCAAAATTCAAAACACCTGATTTTGAAAAATACAAAGGCCTCCAATGCCCAAAGATTCACCTAAAGCGGTTCTGTACCAAAATGTCTGCACATGTGACCGACGAAAAGCTGATGATGCACGTGTTCCAAGACAGTCTGAGTGGAGCCTCTCTTGATTGGTATATGCAATTGGAGAGGGCACAAATCCAAACTTGGAAAGATCTGATGGAAGCTTTTCTGACTCAATACAAGTATAACATAGGGGAAGCTCCTACTCGTATGCAATTACAAGCAATGACACAAAAGAGTGGAGAATCATTCAAGGAATATGCGCAAAAATGGAGAGAGGTAGCCGCTAGAGTACAACCACCTTTGAAAGAAAAAGAACTGACTACTACCTTCATGAGTACGTTGCAAGGGCCGTATTATGAAAAAATGCTTGGGAGTGTTTCCCCAAATTTTTCCGATCTCGTCATCATAGGGGAGCGCATAGAGGAGGGTATCAAAAGTGGAAAGATTCAAGGTGCTACTAGTGCTCAAGTCGGGGTTAAGAAATCCTTTGGTGGTCCCCCGAAAAAGAAAGAAGGTGAGACCAACGCTGTCTCAGTAGGACCCTTAAGAGGGCCTCATATGCAAGTGCCGTATTATCACTATCCTTATGTGGCAGCTGCGGCTCAAGGGCAGTATCAACAGCCAGCTTATCCAATGCGCCCACCTCAACAGCCATTGATGATGCCACCGCAAGGTCAGCCTCGGCCAAACCCATATCCACAGTGGAATCAACCTAGGCCTCGAGGAAACTTGGAAAGGAAAGTGGTGCGTTTCGATCCCATACCAATGCCATATGGGCAAATTTTGCCATACCTACTTCAAAAGGGCATGGTAGAGCAAAAACCTCTCCCACCAATGGTGCCTCCATATCCCCCTAGTTTCGATAGCAATGCTCGATGTGATTACCACGCTGGGTCGCCCGGGCACAACATCGAAAATTGTAAAGCTTTCAAGTTCAAGGTACAAGATTTGATTGATCGCAAGATGATATCCTTCAAGGAAGAGGGACCAAATGTGAAGACCAATCCTTTGCCGGGTCATGCGAGCTCATTAGTAAATGCTATTGAGGAAGTGGAAGAATTAGAGCTCTTGAAAGAAGTGTCAAAGATAAAGACCCATTTGTCGGTAATGGGGGAAAGTTTGATTGGCTTTGAACAATTTGAAGAGTTACACTCCAGTTGCAAAGCTTGCTCAACGAATCCTGATAATTGTCGAGGTTTAAAAGAGACCCTCCAAAAGCTAATGGATCAAGGCTTAGTTCAAATTGGGTACTCAAGGAAGGAAACAAGTATTGCTGTTGTGGAATCACAAGGTCTTGCACCTTTTGAGATCCCTTACCAAAGAATTGAAATCCAAATTCCTGCACAAAAAATAGACCCTATGGTGTTTCATGTGCCTGCACCTTTCTCTTTCAAGAGTACCAAAGAAGTGCCATGGAATTACCAACCTACTGTGTCTGTTGGAGGGGAACCTATCACCGGTATAGAACTTACCATTGATAACATTGCCGGAACAGGAGGAATGACAAGGAGTGGAAGGATTTACTCTCCAAGCTCACCAAACAAAGACTCTGCAAATGCACCAGTGGGGTCTAATAAGGGAAAAGCTGTTGAAGGAGTGGCAGTAGGAACTGAGCCACCAAGGAAAACATTACCACAAGAAGAGGCCGAGGAATTCTTGAGAATCATCCGAAAAAGTGATTACAAGATCATTGATCAATTGGGGCAAACACCCTCAAAAATCTCCATTCTGTCACTATTATTGAGCTCTGAGGCTCATAGGGAGGCATTGCTCAAAATCCTCAACGAGGCCCATGTGACCAAAGACATCACGGTGGATCAATTTGATGGGGTGGTTGCTAACATCACTACAAGCCGGTATTTGGGATTCAATGAGAGTGAGCTTCCTTCTGAAGGGAAAGACCATAACAAAGCACTGCACATATCGGTCAAATGTTCAGACAGCATATTGTCCAAAGTGTTGGTGGACACCGGATCCTCTTTGAATGTCATGCCAAAGATAACCTTGGATAAGCTGGCTATTGAGGGAGCACTTTTAAGACAAAGTGCACTAATTGTAAAGGCGTTTGATGGATCCAAGAGAGCAGTCATGGGAGAAGTGGATTTGCCAATTCTAATTGGTCCACAAATTTTCACTATTACATTCCAAGTCATGGACATCAACCCTGCTTACAGTTGTTTACTTGGAAGGCCATGGATCCATGCTGCCGGGGCAGTCACTTCCACTTTACATCAAAAGCTTAAGTTCATAATCGGTGACAAGATGATTGTTGTGTCGGGGCAAGAGGATATGATGGTGAGTCATCTCTCTTCTTTCCGATACATAGAGGTGGGAGAGGAAGCCATTGAAGTCCCTTTTCAAGCACTAGAAGTAGCAAGTGTTATCACTATGAAGTCTAGGCGTGAGCCTAAAAAGAAAAAAGGTTTAACTTTAACCTCATGGAAAGCTGTGAAGGAGGCTTTAGAAGAAGGAATTCCACCAGGTTGGGGCGAAGTACCAAAGGTCCAAGAGAAGAAAGACCGCTTTGGATTGGGGTACCAACCTACTACAAGGAATATGCTGAGATTTGCTCCGAGAAGTGTGGGTACCATCCAAGGGATATTCCGTAGCGCGGGCTTTAGCTACGAGGGGCATGTGGCAAATCTAGAAGATGAAAAAGAAGGTGTACCTGACTTGGTGTATCAATGTGCTCCGGATGATGTCCTGTGCAACTGGAAAGCTTGGGAGATTCCCGAAATTATCTTTAAGTAATTTACTTTGTTTTTCTGAAAAAAATCATTTGCTCTGCCCAAGGCAAATGGATATCTTTTGTAGGGCACCCCTATGTTTTAAATCTTATCAATCAAATAAAATGCATTTTATGTTCATCAAAGTCTATTTTCTTCTGCTCCTGTTTATTCTAAAAATGGCAACTTTTCAAAATTTATTTTTACAGTTTTTAAATCACCTCCATTTCTCTTTCAATAATTCTAAAATAAAAATCATCATCATGCAGATCCACCAATAAACTTGTTGAAACTGACACAGATAAAATCCCTATCGACTTTGAATTTCCAATCAACCAAGCCGAAGAAGGCGATGAAGACGACTGTGAGCTCCCCGAAGGGCTAGCTCGTCTCTTAGAACAAGAGAAAGAAATTCAAGCGCACCAAGAGCCTGTGGAAGTGATCAACTTAGGGTCCGACGAGGATAAAAAGGAGATCAAGATAGGGGCCTCTCTGCAAGATGACGTGAAGAGAAGTTTGATCAATCTGCTGCAAGAGTACATGGATGTGTTTGCTTGGTCTTATCAAGATATGCCGGGATTGGACACCGACATAGTCGTGCATAGGCTACCACTTCGACCCGAGTGCCCACCAGTGAAGCAAAAGTTGAGAAGAACAAGACCCGACATGGCCCTTAAGATCAGAGAGGAAGTCAAGAAGCAATTTGACGCGGGGTTCTTAGCAGTTTCCAAGTACCCAGAATGGGTGGCAAACATCGTACCAGTCCCAAAGAAAGATGGAAAGGTCCGGATGTGTGTGGATTATCGAGACTTGAACAGGGCAAGCCCAAAAGATGATTTCCCCTTACCTCACATTGATGTCTTGGTGGACAATACAGCTCAATTCTCAGTATTCTCCTTCATGGATGGCTTCTCAGGATACAATCAAATCAAGATGGCTCCGGAAGACATGGAGAAAACCACCTTCATTACTCCTTGGGGCACATTTTGTTACAAGGTAATGCCTTTCAGATTGAAAAATGCCGGGGCAACATACCAAAGAGCCATGGTTACTCTCTTTCATGATATGATCCATAAGGAGATAGAAGTCTATGTGGATGATATGATTGCCAAATCTCAAGGGGAAGAAGATCATTTGGTCCATTTACAAAAGTTGTTCGTCCGTTTGAGAAAATTCAAGTTGCGCCTAAATCCTAACAAGTGCACTTTCGGCGTCAGATCAGGAAAGTTATTAGGGTTCATTGTCAGCCAAAGGGGAATTGAGGTAGATCCTGATAAGGTCAAGGCAATACAAAATATGCCAGCACCCAGGACTGAGAAGGAGGTACGTGGATTCTTGGGGAGGTTGAATTACATTGCTCGCTTCATCTCACATCTCACTACCACTTGTGAGCCTATCTTCAAATTGCTAAGGAAAGATCAAGCCATCGAATGGAATGAAGATTGCCAAAGAGCATTTGACAAGATCAAGGAGTATTTGCAAAAACCACCAATCTTGACACCTCCAGTTCCAGGAAGGCCTCTCCTTATATATCTTACTGTGCTGGAAGGATCAATGGGTTGCGTGTTGGGGCAGCATGATGAAACAGGAAGAAAAGAGCATGCCATCTACTTCCTAAGCAAGAAGTTCACCGAATGTGAATCAAGATACACAGCTCTTGAAAAGACTTGCTGCGCATTAGCATGGGCTGCTCGCCGTCTAAGGCAGTACATGTTAACTCATACCACTATGCTAATATCAAAGATGGATCCCATCAAGTACATCTTTGAGAAGCCTGCACTCACGGGGAAAATTGCACGATGGCAAATGTTGTTATCCGAGTACGACATCCAATATGTCACTCAAAAGGCAATCAAAGGAAGTGTATTGTCTGAACATCTTGCTCACCAACCATTGGAAGAATATCAACCCATTCAGTTTGACTTCCCAGATGAAGACATCATGGCCCTGAGTTACAAAGAACCCATAGGGGACGACGAAGGACCCGAACCAGGTGCTAGATGGAAACTCGCCTTTGATGGAGCCTCAAATTCCATGGGGCACGGGATTGGAG
This sequence comes from Trifolium fragiferum, assembly GCA_954870985.1. NCBI lineage: Eukaryota > Viridiplantae > Streptophyta > Magnoliopsida > Fabales > Fabaceae > Trifolium > Trifolium fragiferum. The sequence goes on along the minus strand of OX940790.1, from coordinate 993,821 downwards.
CTGTTTTGATATCTCCAAGAAATGGATACACTCCTTTCACTGCAAGGTTGTGCTTTGATTGTACGAATAATGTGGCAGAATATGAAGCGTGCATCATGGGTCTTGAAGCAGCAATTGACATGAGAATCAAAATTTTGGAAGTGTACGGAGATTCAGCATTGGTCATTTATCAAGTGAAAGGAGAATGGGAAACACGACATCCCAAGTTGATCCCATATCGAGCCCATGTCATGGAGTTGATAAAGCACTTTGATGAGATTACTTTTCATCATTTCCCAAGAGAAGAGAATCAAGTTGCAGACGCATTGGCTACGCTATCATCAATGTACAAAGTGAACTTCGACAATGAAGCACCACTGATAATTGTGAATCGAAAAGATGAGCCAACTGTGAGTGCAATAATTGAAGCGGAGCACGACGACAAGCCTTGGTTCCATGACATCAAGTTATATCTCGCAAAGCAAGAGTACCCTGAAAATGCCTCGTCCATTGACAAGAAAACTTTAAGAAGATTGGCATCACAATTCTTCTTGAATGGGGATATACTCTATAAAAGAAACCATGATATGGTCTTGCTCCGGTGTGTGGACAAGCGAGAAGCGGACCTTCTCATCACTGAAATACATGAAGGATCCTTCGGAACCCATGCCAATGGGCATGCAATGGCAAAGAAGATTCTAAGGGCAGGTTATTACTGGTTGACAATGGAGGCTGACTGTTTTCAATACGTCAAGAAATGCCACAAATGCCAAATATATGCTGACAAAGTGCATGTGCCACCAACCCCTCTGAACGTTCTGACAGCCCCATGGCCATTCTCAATGTGGGGAATAGACATGATTGGAATGATCGAACCAAAAGCCTCTAACGGACATCAGTTTATCCTAGTGGCTATTGATTACTTCACCAAGTGGGTTGAAGCTACCTCTTACGCCAATGTGACCAAACAAGTGGTGGCCCGTTTCATCAAGAAAGAGATAATTTGCCGTTACGGTATTCCCAACAAGATTATCACGGATAATGGGTCGAACTTGAACAATAAGACAATGAAAGAATTGTGTGAAGACTTCAAGATCGAACATCACAATTCATCACCATATCGACCAAAGATGAACGGCGCCGTAGAAGCAGCCAACAAAAACATCAAGAAAATCATTCAAAAGATGGTAAAGACTTATAAGGATTGGCATGAGATGCTTCCTTTCGCCTTGCACGGCTATAGAACAACTGTCCGCACTTCTACTGGGGCAACCCCCTTTTCCTTGGTATATGGCATGGAGGCAGTACTTCCGGTTGAAGTAGAAATCCCGTCATTGAGAGTCTTGATGGAAACCAAGCTAGAAGAAGCTGAATGGGTACAAACAAGGTTTGATCAATTAAACCTCATTGAAGAAAAGCGCCTAACAGCATTATGCCATGGCCAGTTGTATCAAAAGAGGCTCAAAAAGGCTTTCGACAAGAAGGTTCGTCCTCGAGAGTTCCGAGAAGGGGATTTAGTGTTAAGGAAAATATTGCCTATACATAAAGACCCACGGGGAAAATGGACACCTAACTACGAAGGGCCCTATGTGGTGAAGAAAGCTTTCTCAGGCGGAGCATTAATCCTTACCACCATGGACGGAGAAGACCTCCCACTTTCGGTGAACGCTGACGCAGTCAAGAAATATTATGCATAAAAAAGGAGATGCATAAAGAAAAAAATAATAAATAAAAAAGCTCGCTAAGTCGAAAACCTGAAAAGGCAACTTAAGCAATAGAGAGCGTCCCGGTGGACTGAAAACCCGAAAGGGCGGTCCAGGCAAAAATTAGGGGCATCAAAAAAGGAAGTATAACCTGGTGGACTGAAAACCCGAAAGGGCGGTCCATACAAAAGTTAGGGATTTTCAAAAAAAAAAAAAAAAAAAATGACTGTAAAGCGACGGCTCCATGACAAAAGCTCAAGAAAGGAGGATCAGTCTAATCATCAACTTCGGAGGCAAAGTTTTGTAAATTCATGAGTCGTGGGGAAAATAACACGTGTCATGTTTCCATTCACTTGTTGCCATTTTATCTTTGACAAGTAATCTCCTCTTATAGGAATTGCATCCTTATGTACTCTCACCCATTCATGGGTCAACAATCAATAAAATCCAATTGAGCTCATTTTCTTCTACTCTTATGTCTTTGCATGTTCATGAAATGTTGATTTATTTTTGATATTGCATTAAAACATCAAATCTTTCAAGCAAAAGGAACTTCAAGAAAACTTTTTTTTTTTTTTTTTTTTTTTTAAGTAACTAAGGTTCATCCTTGGCTTTCGGGTTTGCATCCGTTGATCAAAGTCCGGACTCATCATCAAGCATCATTGTCCGCTCAATACAAAAGTCACATGCTGCAATAAAAGCAACAACATACTGCTAGAATCTATAGCATAGTTGGGGCATCTCCAACACCTCAAAGATTTAGACAGAAAATCATCAAGGGTTCTAATATCAAGAAAATAACGAGGGTCCTATCCCCGATGGGCTAACTCTTGCTTGGCCAACTGAAAAACAAGGAAAAAAGTTTCAATCAACATGTCATCTCATGCATTACATGTTACATACGCATCCAATCACAATATGCATTTTTAAAAAAATCATGCATAAACAAGAGCATAAGCATAACATGCATCATGGCATGCAAAAAGGTGTCAACCTCCCATAGCCCCAAAGCGGGTAAAACCATCTCTAAACAGTGTACAGGCCTTATCCCTGTGACAGTCGTCAGGCCTTATCCCTACGACAATTTAATTTTCTGTGTGTGTCCAGGCCTTATCCCTGTGACAGTCGTCAGGCCTTATCCCTAGACAGTCGTCAGGCCTTATCCCTACGACAATTTAATTTTCTGTGTGTGTCCAGGCCTTATCCCTGTGACAGTCGTCAGGCCTTATCCCTAGACAGTCGTCAGGCCTTATCCCTACGACAATTTAATTTTCTGTCTGTGTCCAGGCCTTATCCCTGTGACAGTCGTCAGGCCTTATCCCTACGACAATTTAATTTTCTGTCTGTGTCCAGGCCTTATCCCTGTGACAGTCGTCAGGCCTTATCCCTACGACAATTTAATTTTCTGTCTATGTTTAGGCCTTATCCCTATGACAGTCGTCAGGCCTTATCCCTGCGACAATTTTATTTTCATTACATGTCCGGTCTTCCAGCTGCAACTTATGTCTTTGTCCGGTCTTATACTTGCGACAAATTTATCTTTTAGATCTTAGCTTTGATGACTGAATCTACAACGATCTCTCTATTTTCTCTCCTCATCGTTGGCAAAATTTGGGTCTTCTTGTAATTAAATATCTTTTATCACCATAATGCGATTAAAGATACTTAATTAGGGGCAGCTGTCATACCCTAAATTTTTCCCGACTCTCTTTTATCTAATCTTTTCATCTTTTAATTTGAGTCAATTTTTATGTCGGAGTTTGTGCAGTCAAAGTCAAAAATCAATTTTGTTTGACTAATAAAAAAAAAAAAAGAAGAGAGTTTTTGTCGTAAAGAGTTTTTTGTGTTAGCATATTTGTTTTAAATTTTAATCTGAAAAAGTATTGAAATTTTAGCTTTGTAATGCATTTCATCAAAATCTTAAGAAAATCCAAAAAAATATACAATATTAGTTTTATTATTCGTAATATCTGTGTTATTCTATTGTTTTTTTTTAAAAAAAAAAGATCAAAAATATTATAATATTTAATTTTTATTGTATATAATTTGTTACCTTTTTTAATTTCTTTATAAACCAAAAACGAGATTTTTGTTTCCATATTTATTTGTTACTATATTTATTTATTGCTATTATTAATATTATTTAACTAAAACAAAAAATATATAAAAGTAGAAAAGGAGCAACACGTGCATATCCCCTTCCATTGCCTTTTTTCTCTCAACTTGATCTTCTTTTGGTTTATTATTATTATTATTATTATTGTTATTATTATTAATTAAAACAAAACAAAATAAATACTTTAAAAAAGGAAGAGAGCAGCTCCTGCAGGAACAGTGTTCCTTTTCCCATTTTTCAGCTTTTCTTTGACTTCAATTTTTTCCAAAACAAGCTTCAATCATCACCAATTAAGCACTCAAAACAAAAGTGCAGCCACTTCATTCCCTTTTGATCTCTGCAAATCTAATTTCTTTGCCAAAACAATCAAAAATCCAATTCATGATTTATCCAATAAACAATTCGATTCATCAATCATCTCTATTAATTGAGACTAAAACACAATTCTGAGGGGAAAAAAAAAAGACAAGAACAGAACAAAAAGAAAACAGAGCAAAGAAATTAAGAACATTTGAACCACTTCCACCTTCATCTCTCAACAAATAACCTTCACTATCTTTGACCCCATCAACACAAAACCACCACATTCAACATCATCACCAACCACCATCAAAATCATCAACAACTACAACCCAAAAATCAAAAAGAACCAACAAACAGAATATAAAAAAAATAAAAAATAAAAAACAAAAAGAAGAAAAAGAACAAGCAGGGAAATAGGAAGTAGAAACAGAACATCAGAAGAAGCTTTCCACTCTCTCCCTCTCGCCGTTCTCCCACTCTCTCCCGCGTCACTGCAGTTTCCTTTCTCTCGCTCGGTGAAGTTCTCTCTCTCGCACAAGGTTTCTCTCTTTCTCTCTGTTACTGCGTTTGTTCTCTTTTGGTTTCCATCTGCGTTTTAGATTAGTGTGTTTTATTTATTTGCTTATTTTTGTTTTTTTTTTTTTTTTAATTTATTTAGTTAGTTGAGCTTTTGGTTGTCAATATGGGCTCTGAGTCCATTTTATTTGAACCCCCTTAAATATACTATTAATCAAAAAACATGTAGAACAAAAAAGAGGTTTTATTTATTAGATTAGTTTAGTCTACAAAAGTTTATTCTTTAACACAAACAAAAAAGTGAATCTTCCAAAACAAAAAAATTCCTTTTAACAACAAAAATAAAAAAGGAAATCCTTTTTATGTATATATAAAAAAAAACACTTTCTTTTAGAAAAAACCGTGGATTAAAAAAGAGATCGACGAATGTACATTCGTTCGTCTCTCGGATGGCCGGGACTTAGCGTGCGCTTTGTCAATCGGTTATTCGTCTTCCACACCAAAAATATATATATATTTTTTAAAATTATAAAAAAACAAAATAAACTCAACCCATCAAATTAAATTTTTGCCTTAGCACATTAAAAACAAAAACAAACTCTTTTTCACAAACGAACGTGTTTTAATCCTTCTACCGTGATACAAACAATGCTTAAGTCTCCCACGCTCGAGCAGCATACGTTTAACCACTAGAATGCGATTTAAAATACCGTTCACTAAAATCAACCAACACACAAATATTTTATACCCAAAGAACTACGTAAGCTTTGAATTTCCCATTGCACTTGGGAATACGTAGGAGCGGGATCCAACAACCGTCAAGCACAATAATAAAAAACTAATTTTTTTTCCCTTTGTAAATATTTAATAATTAATAGAAATTAATGCAAACAATTAAAAAACAATTTTTAAAGAACCCTAAAATAACAAGAAGGTTCCTGTTGAGTACAACGGATGTGAGGGGTGCTAGTACCTTCCCCTTGCATAATCGACTCCCGAACTCGGAATTTGGTTGCGATGACCATTTTTCTTTTCCTTTTAGGTTTTATCGATATTTTCCTTTTCCTTCGAGAATAAATAAAATTCGGTGGCGACTCTGTGTCATTACCGAGTGTTCCGACGCTCGGGCGTTTTTCGCAGCGCGACAGGTGGCACCCCCAAAAAGAGATTTTGAAATCTCATAACTAAAAGAATTACATAAGCTGCAAGGCTCAGTAGCAGAGTTGTCCTTACAACTCGAAAAATTAGATAAAAGAATCTAATTAACTTCCGCAACTCGTTACACTTTCTAGTAATGAATTTAGCTGAAGAAAGAAGAAAACTAAACCATTATAGGAAAAGAATTCAAAAATTAGAATTCGAATATAAATGTTTAGAAAATCTGCTATATATGGATAAACCTAATGTTAATTCAAGAATGAACTCCAACGTTTATCTTACAGCTAACGCGCGAAAACTCAGGCTCGAAAACTCTGGTATCAGAGCTAAAATCTCGATCTTAGGATAGAGAAAACTTACACCTTTAGATCTTTGAGGATACACAGAAACATAATTATGGAACTACACCATATAATTTGGTGGGACCAAATAAAGACTTTACTCTTATTGATCTATTCAAACGATTTTTCTAATATTGTCAAAATACCAACTGCACCATAGAATCCCATGTAAAATACTACTTGAATGTGTGTAACTTTGGAATTGGACAAAAATAAAATAATATAAAAATCAGAAACCACATATTTACGATGTTCATGTTAGATTTTGTTTATGAGAAACATTTCCATTTAATTTTTCAAATATAACATTTTGATTTTGATTTTTTTTATAATATTATATCTTTGCATTTTTCATCCACAACAACTAATTTCTATCGAAAATTTATTAGACACACAAGGTGAAAGTTTTCGCTCGACCAAATTTTCTCATCATACAAGAAACTTGTTTAAGAAAAGATAAACAAATCTCTTAGTAGTTATTACCATATCAATGAATCCTTAATCATAACATTTTGAAAACAACTAAACTCAAAAACCAATACCAAATCAATGAATTGTAGTAGTACATAATAATGCATTAAAAGAAACAAACTAAACTCAAAAACCAATACCAAATCTAACGAAAACATGTCCACGCGCTAAGTCACTGTCTGTCTATACATCCATCTCATTCATTCTTTCATCTTCATGTTATGTTACTATTCTCTGTTCTTTTCCTTTTCCGTAGGCAATGGATCCTAAAAGATGTTTGCCATTGCTTTAAAGCACATTCATTAATGTTCTCACAACAATTGTTCTTAAAAACCTTGTCACATTTCAACCAATACAAGAAAGATAACAAAAATGGTTCCATTTCATTGAGTTAGAACTTAGAAGAGAAAACAGAACACAAACATCATGAAAACCATAGAAGAAGCTGCAGAGAAGGAGTTAGAGAAAAGAAGCAAGTTTCTGAAAAGTTTGATACAGAACAAGAAAACTATAGAACAACAAGAACAACAACAACACTTTAACAATAATGTTAAGGTTAGAGCTTGTGACATGCCACTCAATTTGCAGAACCATGCTTTTCGTTGTGCATGTCATCTATTGGATTCTATGCCATCAAAGAACCGTGATACTAAACGTCTTGCTCTTACCCTTAAGAAGGTTACATCTTTTTCTTCATTTTTTGTATGTTTTTATTAATTTTTACTAAGATCTGTTTCTGGGTTTTGATTTTCTTTGTCACTTGGTGAGGTTTGAATGGGAAAGTTTGAAGCTTTTTGTCAAAATGTAGCAAACTTTGTTATTCTTTTTCAATATAGTCTTTTTTAGTTAGTTTGTTTGTTGAACAATGTAGCTTGCATTAATCAAAGTTTCAAGATCACCCTTATCTTTGATTTTGCGGTGACGAAAAATTGATTTTGCCTGAATTAATTTTATAAAAATGATTTTGGTTGAAATTGAACATTAGTGATTTATGTTTGTATATATTTGCGAAAAAAAAAAAGTGATTTTTTTTCAATTTGTGCTTAGTTAGTTTGGATTACCATTGTTTTTGTGTATGTATTGGCTGCCACTTTTAACAAATTTCTGAATTGATTCTATGTTAATTTAGAAGCTAGATATCTTAGCATTTAGGTAGAATTGATTTTGAGGTTGAAAAAGCATAACATTAACAAATTTATGGTCAAATCAAGTTTGACTAAACAAAAGTGAGTGATTCTAGGAGGTCTAAAGGTGAAGCCAAACATAGACTTCCTATAACAATTGGGGGGGAAGTGTGGTCATAGAGATTAGAGACATCAAAAAGCCTAAATTACAATTGCATGCCTTTGGTGGTTGACTAAATTTTCTTTTAGTTAATGTTCATAAGATGTCCAGAAATATAATGCTTTAATATTTCTGAACTGTTATCTTCAAAATCTTTTCATAGTATCACACAAACTAGTGCTTGATTTTTTTCTTTAATGGAATCTAATTGAGAGATTGAAACTGGCATGTTTTGTTGGTTTTCCTTAAAGTATAGAGAATTGCCTTTTTGTTGTGAATTATGAAGAATGTAAAGTGCATTTTCTAGATTGCAAATTTGGACTTATGCATGTGACTCTTAAGTATGGCCGGCCATAACAAGAAAAGTATGGCTATTAGTCTTGTTTGTTTGTTGTATTTATCAATGAACTTAGTTGGCATGGTGTGGAAGTTATTTGTGACATAAAAAGGTTAGATTAAATGGTCCTTCATTTCATTGATGGAGGTTCCAGGTATTGGTAAATGATATTAAAGTTGTAATCTTGAATTTCCTCATAATGTGATTTCTTGAGTGTAATTTTGTTAGGTGTGACTTTATCTTGTTCCTATATCAAGCTTACAATATTTTAACAAGTAAATTAGAACTTAGTTTAGTACTTATATTACCTGCTAAATTTGGGAATATTTTGTTATTACAGGAATTTGACTCTACCTATGGTCCAGCTTGGCACTGCATTGTAGGTACTAGCTTTGGTTCCTATGTCACTCATTCTGTAGGTGGTTTCTTGTATTTCTCCATTGACAAAGTTCATATCCTTCTCTTCAAGACTGCTGTTGAACCATTACATCATTCATAACTTCCACATGTTTAGATCAATTTGTTGCAAATTGATGATTGATGAACTATTGCACTTCAATATGGATATTTCGTACTTGGGAGAGAATTTTGAGTGTGAAATTTGTTGTAACAAGCTACAAGATATTCTTCACTTAAGCTCATAAGAGAAATTATTATTTATTTTAGAAAAAATCACTCTAAAAATGTTTTTTGATGGTTACCTCATTGGCAATTTGTTACATGTTCACATAAACACAAGATTTATATATATGACACCTTTCGAAACTCCAAAGGAAACATCCAATAATACTCTATGATAGAAAATACATTGTTTAGGTCTAGACTAATGGAATACATTCCTCCATTTATAGCGATCTCCTTCTAATGGGCATTCTTTCTGTCACCTTGCCCATTAGGTCATATTTTGGGATCGCCAAAATATCTTTGCAGCTTATAATTGCTTGGCGCGTGTCTTGGACAAGTCACCCGCACATTGTTCGTTCGTACATGATACGATATTCCTCTATGCAGTACGTGGAGAGGGAGCTCGATCTCTGCACATTCTTTGCATGCTATCCATTCTTACAAGACACACGGCCTAGGAAGGAGTGACGATCCTCCAATCTCAGTTCAGTATTAACCTGAATGATAGGTCGTGTGGGTATGTCAACTGTTTCAAAATTTAAACCTTTTTTTTTAAAGGTCAAAGTTAATAGTTAGTTGTTAACGTTAGTATTTTTCATCTTCGCTAAGATTTAAACCTTGGACCTTGGTCATTAACTCCTTTCATTTGTAGGTCAAACAAGTTCAGTTATTCACCGAATAGTCAAACCCATTAAAGCGTAAATGTTTTGCCTTCTTAACAAGTCAGTTCTACAAATCAATTACTATTACATAAATAAAAATTAAAAAATAGTCTCATCTAAAATGAACAAAAAAGAGGTCGACAAATATGAATTGTTAACTTTTAAGGTTCGGTTAACTTGATGTAACAAATGCATGCCACCTTAAAGTGGTTAATAATACAATTCAAAATTGGTTGCTTATTTTTCTCCTATTCCTATTGGAGAGGAGAAGAAAGACAAAAGTGTAACATCTCTCATATATACGTGCATTACCCTCAACCATATTATATATATATATATATATATATATAACTGTATTAACGTGTCACACTAATATGTCCCTCATCAACTCAACTCACTTCCTAGCCACGTATATACAGATGCAAGATCCAAGTTTAGCTCCTTCTTCTTGTATCAATATATTAATACATGATTTGATTATTTTACATTTTGAGTATAACAAAAGTGATAGAATCAAATTTGGAAGAGTCCTTCTCTAATAATATGAGCGTCACAGTTATGGAAGCAGAAGAACAAGAGGATCAATATCCTCACCCAGCCATGTTTTTGGTATTAGAATACCTTAAATTGTACGAGCTTTTAACTATGTCTAGTGTTTGCAAATCACTATTCAATGTAGTCACTGGTGATATATTGTTATGGTTTCGTCTTATTGTTGAATCACCTCTCAATTCAAGACTCACTGATGAGTCTCTATTGAAAATCACATCCAAGGCTAATGGTAGGCTTAAAACACTTGCTCTTATGAACTGCATCCACATCACTGATCAAGGATTACAAAGGGTTGTAGAACTAAATCCTTACATTAAAGAGGTAGGTAACATTAATATCTTTCAAACCCATGTTTTAGATTCCTATTTTGCAGTTTTAATTAATTACTAATTAAGCAAATAAGTTTGTTTCTTTCATTTGACTGAAATTATGATAATAGTTTTAGCTGACAATCTACGTGCTTTTATACCATTAGCGGCGCAAATTGTTACTCGTTTGTCTTTCGTTCCTGTGTAATTATCTTATATTTATTAATTTTAGCAAAAGTTTATTATGCTAAAAAAAAAAGTTGTTGAAATTATTATGATGTAAGTAGGATATATTTATAGAGGTGTTGTCTCATTTCTGGTTTAATTAACTTGATCATGTGCAGCTTCATATACCAGCATGCACTAGCATAACCCCTGAAGGAATCCTAAAAGTTGTGGAAACACTGAGCCAAAGAAGCAATTGCTTAACCAAGTTGAGTATAAACGGCATCTACAACCTACAAAAAGAGCATCATGACATGCTTGCCTTGAACCTCAGTAAAAACCTCACATTAGAAAACGAGCAAAGGGGGTCGCCTTTTTATTATCACATACAATACAATAATGACGTGCTTGGATCAAACCTCGGATTAGATTACGAGGAGCAAATGCAGCAGCCTGTCTACTATCACAAACGCGGTAGCATTTCATCATTCAAGCAAGGAGAAAACCGGCAGATTATTGATTTGGAGGTATGTCCGAAGTGCGATGAGGTGAGGATGGTATATGACTGCCCAAAAGTGGACTGCTGCAAGAGGAAGGAATGTAGGGGATGCATATTTTGTATTCCGAGGTGCGAAAACTGCGGTGGATGTGTTGGATCCGAAGAACCTGAAGAGGGTGCCTGTGGAGATATCTTGTGCCTTGAGTGTTGGTTGGAGGTTCCTAAGTGCAATTTCTGTAACAAACCATATTGTATGCAGCACAAAGATTGGTGGTGTACTTCTGCAGACTCTTCATTGCTCTGCAGAGTTTGTGATGAAAATTCTCATGGATATACATACACTGATGTTCTATAAAAGAAAACTCATTCATGATGGTCAATCTTTCATTATTATATGCCTAGTCATTTTGAGCTACCATAATTTGTATGAAGTTTTTAGTTAAAGAAATTATTGTTGATCATGGTATTTGTATTCATGAATTTACTTAGTTTGATAGTTTGAATTATGATAAATGTTATTTTGACAGCAACTTAGTTGTCCAACAACTATGTTTGTACTATTTAACTACAACTTCATTTTTTATATTATTTTATTGTTTCACCGAAGTGTGTTTGGTTCTCAGTGACAAAAATACATGTACTAATTGGCAATTCCAGGATGTTTAGTAAAAGTAAATCAATTAAAATCAAATAAATCTAAAATAGCCCTCAACCTTAATTTAAGGCACGTCAATAAAATCAAATAAATGTACTTAGTTTCAGCAAAAGGATACTAAAATCTAAAATAAACCTTACAGAAGGACTGTTGGGACATTAAATTAAGAGGCTGAAAGAAAAACTATATTTTATTTGTGGTGAGATAGAGTTGAACATGAGCTAGGTTTGCTTCATTCAATCCTGTCGTTCCTGAATTCGGATTTTAAAGGACTTCTTTTTACAATTGAAAAGTGGATATGGATGGAATTAACATGAAAACTAGCTTACAATTGAAAAGTAGATATGGATGGAACTTAAACAACAACAGACTCATAATATCTGCCGCTTAGACGGGTAGAACATATACTGCCTCGTGAATGTAGGTTGGAATTGCATGTTTTTCATCATATACTTTCACAATTGCATGATTCGTTTGTTTAACATGTATCTGATCCTGACTATATATGACATTGTCACAACTGTGAATGAAAATGAGTTGCAAATTATATGATCCCCACCAATAAAGGGGAAAAATGATAATTGTGAAAGTAAGGAAAGAAATCAATATAGTTCAAACAGAGCCAAATGCTTAACCATTTACAAGTGGTTCACTTATTTCAAGTAATTCATTTTTGAGACCGGTGAAAACAACAGAATCTGTTTCTAGGGGCTTGAACTTGATTAGAGCAGAAGGTACCAGGTCTTCTTCCTCTATAGTTTTGGCCTTTTGCCCTGCTTTTGGAAAACATGGGATAACTCGCCGTTGAACAACAACGGGATGCATTAGCTCAAATTCCAAACCTGGTTCTTTTATCGCAGAACTGACAAACTGCATGGAAAACAAAAACGGCGCTGAGTTGTTGACTCGGAATAAACAGTAAGGCAATAACACTTGGGATATGTTGCAGCAATTAATTTCCACAATTGAAAAGTACAGTATTGAGTTAAAATCAAATAGCAAAGGACAAACCTCATAGAGAGTAGTAGTTGGTTCCCATGGAGCAAATACACCTTGAAGTACAACTCCATCTGGAAATTGAATCCTAATAATAGTTCTTGTGTATTTCTTCTTTGCAGCTTTAGCTTGCTTTTCTCTAAGTGACTTGGGGATTAAAAGCTGAGACTCTTCAAACTTTTTTTTCCTTAGTTCAGCTTCTCTTCTCACCTCTTCAGCTGAACGTTTGTAAAAGGAATCCGGTAGCTCAATTTTAGCTGCAACACTTTCAGCGACAGCAAAGAAGACCTTTACCTGTAAGAGGCATTTTTAAATCAGAAAAGATAAGCATAATGTAAAGAATTAGTCGGTTTCTTATTTAGAAAGGTACTCAAGTGCCAAACAATCAATAAAGCCAATAACATGCATTCTCTGCAGTATAATAACTAGAGGATTGAACTAAAATACCCATTTCATCAAAGCAACGATTTTTCATTTAGTCATATGGTCGGTCACAAACTGCTTCTGCAGCTGATCTATATACAACATCCATTAACAAAGTACACCCTTGTTTGAATCTAGGTTTTATCTCTGTCTTTTCTACTTTTATGCAAGATTTTTTTCATTGTATTAGGATGAGTACCACTACAATAGCTTCATTGTATTAGGATGAGTACCACTACAATAGTTTTGCTAAAAGCTTTTCTGACTGTGCAACTGGCGAGAAGTTCTTAATAGGATTCTATCTTTAACCTAGCATTGCAATACACCTGAATTTACACTAACATAACGCCATCCCTAATTATCAACCCTCACAAAATGTGTGACAAAGTCAACCAAAAATTTTCAGTATATCTATCCAACCCTACACAATAACTTCCCAAAAGAACCCGCGGTTTACTTTTCCCCTTTGCTTATACACCCAAATATTCAATCCCTAACTATGCAAAAGTAGTGACCACGTCCATTACAAATTTTCAGTATGTCTATGCAAAAGACTTTGCACATTACTTTTCAATTTTACTTCTACATCCAAAACACAAAATCAAGTTATAAGAATAACAAATATATTTTAAGGCCTCACACTTACACACTAAACCCAATTGGATTGATCAACTAATAGCATTGTGTGATCTGCATCACTTTCATAGCTCTTCTGTACAGGTAGTAGACATCTTTTATGTTCATTATTTTGTTATCCATTACATGCTACTCATATTAAAACCATAAAATGCAGTTCTAAATTTTCAACAATTTAATTACTTCTTTACAAGTAGTGTTTGCAGCTATAATATGAATTCCAAAAACACATAAATTTCCTATAAGAGCAAACAAAACACAGTATAATACTCAAATGCATACAAGACATACACAGTATCAATCAATACGACATTTACCTGTCTGTCAATCTTTTTTGGTTCAGCTGGTTCGGCCTCGACTACTTTCTCAGCAGAAGCTGTAGACACCAAATTGTCCCTCTTTGGCGGATCTCTTACCAATTGTGGTTCCAACAACACAATTGCTTTCTTAATCAATTTAACTTTCTCCTCTGTAGGAACCTCCATCACTGCCCATGTCTCTCCATTCTCTTCCTTAAGTTCAAAACCTAAAAAGCTAAGCAATTCAATCCCACCATTAACCTCAGCAACAGCTTCTTTAATCTTGGGATTACTCAACCTAATTTTCCTAAACTTAACATTCTCAGGTTCCTTAACAATATTCCTCAACAATTTCAAAACAATATCAACTGATCCATCAGATGGATTCCCTGAAACATAAGTACCAATACAAATCTCCAAATCAGTATTAGACTCAACAATTTCTTCACTTTTTGAGACACATTTTTCATCATTATCAACACGCACACGCTCAATTGGGTTACTCAAACAACTTTCGACATGTTCAGAAACCTCGTCTTCAGATCGAAAGGGTGTTTTACAAATAGGGCATTCATATACATTAACTGTATACCCATTTTGTGATCTCTGAGATGAAGTGACCAAAGAATCAAATGGGTCAAACCCATCTCCAGTTTTACGTGGCTTGTCGATTCTGCTAGGATTTGAAGCAATCGTTGAAGTGGGTTCGGGATTAGGGTTGGGTTTGGGATTAGGATTAGGGTTAGGTTTGGGATTAGGATTCTGAGAGGGAGAGGGTGATGGACGAGATGCAGGAATGGAATTAACAGGTGTGGAAGAAGATGATGAAGAACCCAAGGTTCTACCTTGTCCCTTGAATTTGCCAGAGGAAGAAGAAGAAGTGACTTTCTTCATGAACCCTTTAACCTTGTCTTTTACATCGTCCATTATCGTTTACGATCTAAAAAACTGAAAATTTGATGGAGAAAAAAAAGAAGAAGATCTGAGATGAATTTTGATTAGGGTTAGGTTGGGGAGATTGAATTGAATGTAAAAGAACGATCTTTGTGATTGTTGTAAGGAACTTAGGGGATAAGAAACATGAGATGAACGCAAGGAAATAGAATCAAGATCAAAAGAAACAGAGAGCGTTGACTTGACTTTGGAAAATTCACCTTTGTTGTAAGGAAAATATGTGTCCAATAAGGTTATGCCGCTTCATCAACTCTGATTTTTGTCCTATTCATTCTCACCTCACGCATTCACATAACCGTGTTCATCAAGGCGATATTTTGTACTATAAAAAATACTTCATCCGCTCCAAAATAAATAACTTTATTTTAATTTATTTATTATTCATATGATTTATTTTGATTATATTTTTTTACCAATATGTATATATAAATATTAATATAAAAGAATTTCATGAGTTTAACTCAATTAGTAGGACATTGCATTATATATGCAGGAGATCAAGGTTTGAACTCAATTTATTTGAGATATTGTTTGATTTGTCTGACGAGTATTTTTAAAATATACAATTTTTATAATTTTTAATAATAGATAATTACAAATATTAACGATTATAGATGTACATTAACAAACATGAAGATGAACAAATAGGTTTTTTTGTAACACTTAGGTTTTTTCTATCTTATTTGTAACATTGATCTTTTATTTTTTTTCCACTTAGGTTTTTTATTTTTTATAACATTCACATATAAAAATCTTTTCTCTTTTTTAAATTAAAATGCTGAATTTTAATTTTTAAAATATATTTTTGTTAAAATTAAATAAAACTCATAATTTTAATAAATATGCTCATCATCTTCATCAATTTCTTCGTATTTTCATCTTCTTCCTTAAACAAATTTTCATAAAATAAGGGTGGATACATATAGCCTTTTATAGGAAGAGAATTCACTTCAACAACTATAGAGAACAACGGAAGAGAATTCACTTCAACATTGTATTTTGATTCACAACATGATACAACATAAGATAAGAGTGGGTAACTATGAAGCTCCAATACTCCTAAAATAGTCGAGTATCGTGTTTAATATGTATCTAATATTGATACTTACTGATATTTTTCGATATCCATATCGGAAAAATATCGAACAATTAATATTATTAAAAAAAAAGACAAATACGTGTCGAATACTTATTTGATAAACGTATCATAGAAGTATCAAACAACTAATGTTCTTTGATGATGGAAACAAAAAAGATGAGACTTATACAATTCGTGTTTCTTCTTAAGTAATGAATTTTAAAGTATGATGTTCTTCATGAATAAGATAATTAACTATGTATTTTTTGAATGGTACTAAAATATTTTTTTGAATAATACTAATTATATACTTTTTGGATAATACTTGATCTAAGATATGTAATTGTCACTTGTTTGTTTATTTTGAGTAATTTAAATGTTAATTTATTATAATTATCAATTTTAATTATATTATATATTGTACATTTATATATTTAATTTTAAATTTAATTTTTTTAAATAACATACTACGGTCTTATCCTATCGAGAATTTTGAAATTTTCTCATATTACCATATCGTATTACCGTATCAGTATCACATATTTGATCTTCGTTGGTGGGTACATATAGCCTTTTATAGGCAAAATACTAAGACTATATATACTCAGTTGCTAAGTAAATACTCTTCTTTAAAAAATAATATATATATATATATATATATATATATATAGGGTTTTGCTAATGCACACCCACTATTTTTCATGAAGGTGTGCATTAACAACATACACCTTAACTACTTTTTAGTTATTAGTTGCTAATGCACACCTTTTAAAAAATAAGTGGGTGTACGATAGCAAAGGTCTATAGAAGTTGCTAACTTATACCTACCTATATTTTAGAAGGAGTGGTTTAGTAACATGCACCTCAAGGTGTATTTAACAACTTTTTACTTATAACTTGCTAAAACACTCCTTCTAAAAAATAACTGGGTGTACGTTAGCAAAACCCATATATATATATATATAACCACAAGACTTAAATGTAGGGGTGAGTACGGACCAGTCCGACTCAAAATCGATATAACCGACAACATATTGAGACATCCAGTCGGGTGTGGATCGGGTCTCAGGTTAATGATTACAAAAAATCGGACATGAATAGTTGCGTACGGACGGATGCGGGTCTCTAAAATTCTATCTCTTTATAATCGAAACCGACTGAACAACCATTAAGATGAAAATTGTTTGGCTTAATTGCACTTTTGATCCCCCTATTTTGCTAAATCTGCAATTTTGGTCCCCCTATTTTAAAATCAAACATTCTAGTCCCCCTATTTTGATTTTTGTTGCACTTTTGGTCCCCCATCCTATTTTTTGACCAAGTGGCAACCAAAGCGCTTATGTGGCAATACATGTGGCAAATAAAAGTGCCACATCAACAAATATTTTAATTATAATATTAATTTTTTAATGTTCAATATGAAAGATACTAATTTTTTTTAAAACATTGATTTATTTTTTTTAAAAATCTGGAAAACCAAAAAATATAATTTTTTAAAAAATCTGAAATATTAATTTATTTTTTTAGAAAAAAACTGAAAAAACCAAAATTATTAAATTTAAAAACGTTGAAAGAAAAGTTAATTTAAAAAAAAACCGAAATATTAATTTTTTAAAAAAATATCTGAAATTTTATTTTATATTTTTTTTAAAAAATTTATAGATTTATTTTAAAAAATTAATATATCAGATGTTTTTAAAAAAAAAATTAGTTTTTTCAGTTTTTTTTAAAATAATTTTTTTTTGTTTTTTTTTAATATAATATTTCAAATATTATAATTTTTATAAAAATCAGAAATATTAGTTTTTAAAAAACTGAAATTATTATTTTCTTTTTAAAACCTGAAAATAAAATATTATTTGAAAAAAACTGAAATATTAAATAACTTTTTAGATATTTTATTAAAAATTAATATTTTTTGTTTTGTCATATTTTTTTGGTTGTTTTTCAGTTTTTTTAAAAATAAATTAATATTTCAGATTTTTTTTAAAAATTTTATTTTTTGGTTATTCAGATTTTTTTTAAAAAAACATTTCAATTTTTTTAAAAAATTAATATTTTTCATATTGGAAATTAAAAACTTAAAATTAAAATATTTGCTGACATGGCATTTTTATTTGCCACATGGATTGCCACATAAGCGTTTTGATTGCCACTTGGTTAAAAAATAGAGTGGGGGACCAAAAGTGCAACAAAAATCAAAATAGGGGGACTGAAATGTTTGATTTTAAAATAGGGGGACCAAAATCGCAGATTTGACAAAATAGGGGGACCAAAATTGCAATTAAGCCAAATTGTTTTTTTGTCTTCTCTGATCCTTCCCTCTCTCAATCTCGTATACACTTTATTTTGTTATTTTTATCCATCTTTGATATAGGAAAGAAATGTTATATTTTACAAACTTATAATATTTTGATAAAGGAGGTGTAAAATATATAATTTATACTTTTCTATTTGGTATATTATTGTCATTAGATCTACAAATTTTAAATAAAATAACATCTCACCCTTTTTGTTTTTTCATTTAGTTTTTCTATCATTTGTTACATTGTGAACAAGATATGAAACTATTTGAAAATAAGAGTTTTTGAATAATAGAGTTTTAAATATAATAAAATTTCAATCAGAACCGTATTACTGACCCATTCTATCTGCCACCCGCACGACCCGCCATCCAAACAAACCGAAAATATAGTCGGTCGAAATTGAGTATAAATTAAAGGGTTAAATATGTTTTTAGTCCCTACATTTTGCACTATAGTTAAGAATAGTCCCTATATTTTTTTTATGGTGAAAAAAAACCTACAAGTTTTTCCGTTATCACTTTTGGTTTAATTTATTAACAGAATGGTGACGTGGCAGGGTGTGGGGCCCACTTTTTTTGTTTAAAAAAAATTTTAAAAATGAAAATTCAGAAATATAATAAATAAATAAAAAGAGAACCAAAAGGAAAAAGGAAAAAAATTGAAACTTTAAAAAAAAGGCTTAATTGCACTTTTGATCCCCCTATTTTGCTAAATCTGCAATTTTGGTCCCCCTATTTTAAAATCAAACATTCTAGTCCCCCTATTTTGATTTTTGTTGCACTTTTGGTCCCCCATCCTATTTTTTGACCAAGTGGCAACCAAAGCGCTTATGTGGCAATACATGTGGCAAATAAAAGTGCCACATCAACAAATATTTTAATTATAATATTAATTTTTTAATGTTCAATATGAAAGATACTAATTTTTTTTAAAACATTGATTTATTTTTTTTAAAAATCTGGAAAACCAAAAAATATAATTTTTTAAAAAATCTGAAATATTAATTTATTTTTTTAGAAAAAAACTGAAAAAACCAAAATTATTAAATTTAAAAACGTTGAAAGAAAAGTTAATTTAAAAAAAAACCGAAATATTAATTTTTTAAAAAAATATCTGAAATTTTATTTTATATTTTTTTTAAAAAATTTATAGATTTATTTTAAAAAATTAATATATCAGATGTTTTTAAAAAAAAAATTAGTTTTTTCAGTTTTTTTTAAAATAATTTTTTTTTGTTTTTTTTTAATATAATATTTCAAATATTATAATTTTTATAAAAATCAGAAATATTAGTTTTTAAAAAACTGAAATTATTATTTTCTTTTTAAAACCTGAAAATAAAATATTATTTGAAAAAAACTGAAATATTAAATAACTTTTTAGATATTTTATTAAAAATTAATATTTTTTGTTTTGTCATATTTTTTTGGTTGTTTTTCAGTTTTTTTAAAAATAAATTAATATTTCAGATTTTTTTTAAAAATTTTATTTTTTGGTTATTCAGATTTTTTTTAAAAAAACATTTCAATTTTTTTAAAAAATTAATATTTTTCATATTGGAAATTAAAAACTTAAAATTAAAATATTTGCTGACATGGCATTTTTATTTGCCACATGGATTGCCACATAAGCGTTTTGATTGCCACTTGGTTAAAAAATAGAGTGGGGGACCAAAAGTGCAACAAAAATCAAAATAGGGGGACTGAAATGTTTGATTTTAAAATAGGGGGACCAAAATCGCAGATTTGACAAAATAGGGGGACCAAAATTGCAATTAAGCCAAATTGTTTTTTTGTCTTCTCTGATCCTTCCCTCTCTCAATCTCGTATACACTTTATTTTGTTATTTTTATCCATCTTTGATATAGGAAAGAAATGTTATATTTTACAAACTTATAATATTTTGATAAAGGAGGTGTAAAATATATAATTTATACTTTTCTATTTGGTATATTATTGTCATTAGATCTACAAATTTTAAATAAAATAACATCTCACCCTTTTTGTTTTTTCATTTAGTTTTTCTATCATTTGTTACATTGTGAACAAGATATGAAACTATTTGAAAATAAGAGTTTTTGAATAATAGAGTTTTAAATATAATAAAATTTCAATCAGAACCGTATTACTGACCCATTCTATCTGCCACCCGCACGACCCGCCATCCAAACAAACCGAAAATATAGTCGGTCGAAATTGAGTATAAATTAAAGGGTTAAATATGTTTTTAGTCCCTACATTTTGCACTATAGTTAAGAATAGTCCCTATATTTTTTTTATGGTGAAAAAAAACCTACAAGTTTTTCCGTTATCACTTTTGGTTTAATTTATTAACAGAATGGTGACGTGGCAGGGTGTGGGGCCCACTTTTTTTGTTTAAAAAAAATTTTAAAAATGAAAATTCAGAAATATAATAAATAAATAAAAAGAGAACCAAAAGGAAAAAGGAAAAAAATTGAAACTTTAAAAAAAAGGCTTAATTGCACTTTTGATCCCCCTATTTTGCTAAATCTGCAATTTTGGTCCCCCTATTTTAAAATCAAACATTCTAGTCCCCCTATTTTGATTTTTGTTGCACTTTTGGTCCCCCATCCTATTTTTTGACCAAGTGGCAACCAAAGCGCTTATGTGGCAATACATGTGGCAAATAAAAGTGCCACATCAACAAATATTTTAATTATAATATTAATTTTTTAATGTTCAATATGAAAGATACTAATTTTTTTTAAAACATTGATTTATTTTTTTTAAAAATCTGGAAAACCAAAAAATATAATTTTTTAAAAAATCTGAAATATTAATTTATTTTTTTAGAAAAAAACTGAAAAAACCAAAATTATTAAATTTAAAAACGTTGAAAGAAAAGTTAATTTAAAAAAAAACCGAAATATTAATTTTTTAAAAAAATATCTGAAATTTTATTTTATATTTTTTTTAAAAAATTTATAGATTTATTTTAAAAAATTAATATATCAGATGTTTTTAAAAAAAAAATTAGTTTTTTCAGTTTTTTTTAAAATAATTTTTTTTTGTTTTTTTTTAATATAATATTTCAAATATTATAATTTTTATAAAAATCAGAAATATTAGTTTTTAAAAAACTGAAATTATTATTTTCTTTTTAAAACCTGAAAATAAAATATTATTTGAAAAAAACTGAAATATTAAATAACTTTTTAGATATTTTATTAAAAATTAATATTTTTTGTTTTGTCATATTTTTTTGGTTGTTTTTCAGTTTTTTTAAAAATAAATTAATATTTCAGATTTTTTTTAAAAATTTTATTTTTTGGTTATTCAGATTTTTTTTAAAAAAACATTTCAATTTTTTTAAAAAATTAATATTTTTCATATTGGAAATTAAAAACTTAAAATTAAAATATTTGCTGACATGGCATTTTTATTTGCCACATGGATTGCCACATAAGCGTTTTGATTGCCACTTGGTTAAAAAATAGAGTGGGGGACCAAAAGTGCAACAAAAATCAAAATAGGGGGACTGAAATGTTTGATTTTAAAATAGGGGGACCAAAATCGCAGATTTGACAAAATAGGGGGACCAAAATTGCAATTAAGCCTAAAAAAAATAATCCAATATCATAAATTCAACCAGCAATTTCAACTTTTTTTCTAGCAACTCTAACAGCAATGATTCACGCAAAAAATTTTGGAAAAAATTGGAATCTTTTCATCAGATTTGCAATCACCCAAAATTGAAATCTTTCTTCAAAATTTAATCATTTAATAACACAAATTTTTGTAAAAAACAAAAAACAGATCTATAGACTGTAATCACATGATTCATAACACATTCAAAATATGATTCATCACATATTCTTTTCCTTCTTCAATTAGTAACCCTAAATCTCAAATTATGTCATTCTTCAATTGTTGTGTGATGATGATAGTAATAGAAACATGAAGGAGCATCAAGCAACACGGAGGAACAATGGCCACGTTTCCGAAGAAGCTTAAGAGTAAGACATGATGATGTTCGTCGGTCGGAGAAGAAGGTGGTGGTCGTCGGAGGAAAAGGTGGTGGTTGTTGCAAAAAAGAGGGATTTTAGGAAGAAGTTGGTGGTTCGACATCGTTTTTTGGTTTCGCCTTTCCCCTTCAATTTTTGAATCTTCACTGTGCTCGTTTGTTTTTTTAGTATTAGTTGTTGTTTTCTAATAATGAATTTGATTTTTGTTTACCCTTATAGGATGGTGAAGGTGGCTGCAAGTGAGGAATAGGAAGGGGATGGATCTGGAATTTGTTAATGGTGGGGGTGGATGAAGATGATTGTTGATTATATTTTTAATTTTTAATCTGCGATTTTCTTTTTCGTTCTTTTTTTTTAATTATATTTCTGAATTTTCATTTTTAAACAAAAAAAGTGGGCCCCACACCCTGCCACTTCACCATTCTGTTAATAAATTAACGGTGAGGACCAAAAGTGATAACGGAAAAAATTGTAGGATTTTTTTTCACCATAAAATAAATGTAGGGACTATTCTTAACTATAGTGTAAAATGTAGAGATTAAAAACATATTTAACCCTAAATTAAATGATTGCGGTTTTTGTCGATTTTGTGATTTTCGGCCCGAATCCGACCGATGTTCAGGCCTACTTAAATGCAAATAAAACAAACGGTGCCTCTTAACATCGTTTGGTCCAATAGTAGCTTTTCCTAGCTGGTGAGGTGACCAAGCATATATAATAGTATTTTTTTTTTGAACGGCTAAATTTTATTAAAAGACAACTCCTCCACAAGACGTGAAAGGAGTTGTCGAGGAAACATACATAAACGGTAACGTGATATAACACAATTACCAACACCAAACCAAACACCCTAGCACCCAGACACCAATAACGATTCACTAAAACCCCCAGAGAAGACCCCTACCTAACCCTAGAAGACACCAACTGGCTCTAACTTCCGAACTCGAATTAAAATTACTCGGCCCATCAGCTCCAGAAAGTAGCCCCTGAAGTCAGCGGTTGGGGGACCCCAGTAGTCAGAGAAACAACGGTCAACACCTGATGCAGGAAAGTTCGACCAGATACCAGAGACCTGCAAGTCTCAGCAGACTTGAACACCCCTCAGCGACTCCAAGAGTCCTGCAAATCTCACCAGATTTGAAAATGGTCAGAGACTCATGTATCCAGAAGAATCCACTCACACTCGGTCTTAACCGTCCAAACACCCTTCCAACACCGAAACTTCCTGGAGGTACGCTAAAGCAACATCGTCCGTCAGCACGGAGAGTCTACGTACCTCGCCCTTTCGGGCACGCCAGGACAAATACCAAATCCAAGGAAAAACCTCAGCCACCCACCACCACCACTGCCCGACAGCTCCACACAACCCCCAACGTCACCAGCGGCACAAACACCAAACAACGACCCAAAAGGACCGCCCTCAACCTTCGACCACCTCGTCCCCAGGCACTCCACCCCTGCGCAAGACCCCACCCATCCACGTCACAAACCGGCAGCCCCTCCTCTCCTCCACCACCAATCCCAACACTGCACCAAAGACACCTCGGCTGCTATTCTGCCCCCTTTACTGCCACCTATAACCAACACTAACACGACCAAGTCGCCGTCTGATCCAAACATCCAAACCACACGAAAACACCCAAAACCAAGACCCATCGCCGGAGAAGGAAACTCTGGCGAGGTAACAACCCCCAACCCCCTGAATCAGCAAAAACCTCACCAAAACCCAACACCAAAGCCTACAACGACACCCAAACCGAGCCCCACCGCCGGAGAAAGAGGAGCTCCGGCGAGGAGCAAACCCATCACCTGACAACACCAAAAACACGCCGCAGCAGCAGCCAAAGCACCAAGGCAAACCCAACACGAAACAGAGCACGTCCTCCATAGAAGCAGGACGGCGCACCCACAACACACACCACGGCGGCAAGAAGGCAAACCGGCGAGGAAAACACGATCTCGCCAAAAACCCAGGCAAAACGAACACGCGAAAACGGCAGAGCTTGAACGGCGATGGAGATGGAGAAGGAAACCCCAGAATCGGACCACCAGTACCCAAACGAGGACTGGAATGGTGGTGCGGAGCCTAATGCTCGTCGCACCACCGCAACCTCTGTCTACATCGCGCCGGAGCTTTTGGATTAAGGGGGAAGACACCGGCGGCGGTTAGGGTTTAGTGAAGTAGAGAGAGGCGAGAGGAAAGAGATTTCTTTGATGAGAGAGATTGATCCGTAGTATTATAAAAATCCGAATGTCAGCATATATAATAGTATGATTCAAGTTGCTTCTCAAATCTTCATTTTGTCTTGATTTAATTTTCAACAAACTTGATATTAAAATTGATATTAGTACTATCTTCCTATTCTCCAGTGCGTCTGAAGGTGGATTGAACTCCTTTTAATAATCTAAACTGCTAATTCATTTGATTCAGTGTGACTACCTCTGCAAAGATGCTTTGGTTGCTTGTTAGTTATGTACTTATGTACAATTGAGATTAAGTAAACGAAAATTGCATACACCTTATATACTGTGTTGAGGATCACTATTTTGGTTCATCCAAGGTAAACTCTTGGGTACATGAATTACATACCCTATGGTAAAGTATAATTTTGTAAATTGTAACATTCAATTGGCAGTCCAAATATGGTATAGCCATGCATCGCCTCTATACAATGTCACACCGGAGTACAGTAATTAAAATAAAAATAAAAAATATCAATGCACATATTGACATATACTTACTCCTCACATTTTCATGAGAATGAGAAAAGCAGAGAAGGGATGGGACACGTGTGTTATTATCAGATTACAGTTTACACCATCATCTCTATTAAATGAATTACATTTAAATATAGAGTGGCCAATGCTTGGTTTCTGATCGAAAATGGGTTCTAAATTGTATTAAACACTTGGATTATATGAATCTGTTGCTAATTCTTTTCAGATTTTATCATGAATAAAATCCAGGCAATTGTTTCTGTAAAAAAGAAAACAAATACCAGAAACACTACCGTATGGTTGTAATTTTTGCCTTAAATAAACTAATGCATCAGCAGCTGCCTTACAAACTTACTTACAAACTTACTTGATCAACTAAATTTGATTGTATAAGTCAGTAACATATATTGGGATTTATTGTTTGTTTTCGTTCATAAATTATGCATATATAGTGAGTGACCTACATTATTATTGATCTTTCAATATTTGATTGAATTCCGGGAAAACATCGCTCTTTCTTTGTCGGATTCTGCATTATGCCCACATTTAGTGTGCTGCACTCCATCATGATTCAAGAATCAAGAGTGACCAGAAATAAGTATATTCAAAAGAGAATAAGGTGTATAGAAGAAACAATGTAAGGTAAAACACAGAGCATCCCAAACAAATAAAAGCACAAAGCAATCGACGAGAACAAAACTATAAGATTCTTCAACTTGCCTCACCCTTCACGCATTGAATATGTCTAGATGTAAGCTTGTTCATAAAGAAAAGAGGAAGGGAAATAACTAGTTAACCACACAATGAAACCAAGACAACCCAATCTCCATAAGTTCAAGAAAATCATAATAGATTTCCTAAAACAATTCTGCATGTTAAATTGAATCGACTTCCTAATCCTAACTGAGAAAGATAATCATATGATTGAACTTCTAGAGTATGAGACACAAGAACTAGGACAATTAAAAAACTAAAGGCAAATAAGCTTATAAGCAATACTTGAATGAAAAAAGATCAAAAGAGTATTTAAGGGGCTATATTTAATTAGCATATAGTATATCACTAAAATTCTACTAGCCCTAGTAATCTGAAATTCAGCAGCAAGATAAGTAAAATCTAAACAAGAAATTGTTCCACCAGGAATCGGGTGAAATGATGATCATATATATTCAAGGAAAATGTTAAACAGTGCCCCCGGATTAAGTATATAAATATAGAAATTCTGTTTCGGAATTTGTGCATTCAATGTATCGAGAATGTAAAAAGTTATTTTATCAATATTAATTTTATATTTTATTTCTACTTTTGGTATGCTTAACAAATGCACCGGACACTGTTTAGTATGACTCTATATTCAAGTAGCTAGTATAGCTAATGAGTGTGATAAATTTGTATACAAATCCCTAAATTATGTAAAAAAAAAAAATATACATTAGGCATTTAGGCTTCCCTCTGCTTAGTTATCTTGATCTAATTAATAATAGAATTAGACTCTAATTTTAAGTGCAAGTGTTGCTGAAAATAATTTTGAAAATCTGAAACTCTCAAATCATCGTGTCAATCAGCTTTCAATTGAATTAATCACTCCCTTGTAAACTCTTGCAATTATCATGGCATTCTCACTATGAATGTCGAATCGACACGTTTGGTATCGCCTTCATAGCATTCACATTGTAAAGGAAATAATAAGAAGTTAATCACAATTCCTCAAACAAGCACAAAAATATGCAAAATCAGTGAGAAACAACCACCGCTGTAAATCATCATCTTGTTAAGCAAGCAATTCAGTTAACACCTAACAATCATATGTATTTCTACTATATAAGGAAGCAACCACATAACCATCGCAACAATGAGAAAATCCCTAAAATGAACCCTAATTCTCAAATCAAAGTTGCGTAAGTTTAAACAACACAGAAATTACAATATACGATTAATCAAATAATCGTCTCATAATCATTCAAACATAGATCTACATGGATAGAGATTGTTAATTGTGGATTACTAACATAATAAGAACAAAAACTGCGATGAACACAAATTCAACATACTTATCTGAAACAAAAAGAGAAACGATCAATTCATTCATTCGGTCCTCTTGAGACGTTCAAGACGCTGATTCAGATGATCGATCTTAACAACGAGATTCGTAACGGAATAAAGAAGCCAGTAGAACAAAAGCGCGGAAGCGATGAGAAGCGCGTTACGCTGACTCTTCATAATCGATTTCTGATGACGAAGATGTTCCGTCGGAGTGCATGAATCACCTTCACAGCTCGGACGAGTCTCATATTTCCAGTAAATGTCCATGAGAAGAAAGAGGCAAAACGGAACCACAGAGAGAAACGGTTTGAGAAGATTCTTCGTAACAGCGACGAGTCCCTTACGGAGAGCGTCGAGGCCAGGGATGGTGAGAAGAAGAACCATGATTGCTTCTGCTGCGGCGGCGTAACCTAGCACTACCCATTCCAACGCCATTGATTCAGATCTCGATCGGTGTTTGTTTTCTTCGGTAACAATTCAAAGGAAGTTATTATTACTTTTCTTTTCTTTTTTTCTTTTTCTCTCTCTCTCTCTCTCTCTCTCTCTTTGTGACACGCAGAAGAAAGCGATTTTTGTATTTATAGTATCTCGGTTTTGTATTTTTAGAGGTAAATAAATGCGTCTTTGAGTGACACGTGCTGTACACGTGACAATACCTCGTTTCAAGTTTCAACACTGCAAAATTATTATGGACTTTTCTTAGCCCAGTAAACTACTTCAGCAGATTTAGATTTGTTGGGCCTAAATTGATCTCTGAAAATCCATCTTTTGTTAGTGTGACATCCACCTCATTTCATGTTTCTACGCTGAAAAAGAGAATTTATTTTTGCACCCTCGGACTTTCCTCAAAAACCCTTTGAAATTATCATTTTATCCTTGCTCACTGCTTAGGGTGTGTGCACAATTCGCTTCCTAAGTTACGAACGTGTTAATATACCGTTTGAAATGGTTCCACCCTCCAGATTTAAATTTGTTAAATACACGTTCGCTGTTTAGGATGCAAAATTTTGCTCATCGGTTCGCTGCTTAAGTAGCGAACGCGTGTCCTATAAAAATAAAATTTGATTTTTCTTCCCCTATTTCATCAGTTACAAAGAAAACGAAAAATAGAAGTTAAAATCGTCTCAAACCCTTGATCAACCAAAAATGCATCAAAGTTGGAGGTTTTTGTTGGTTTTGGTTCGCAATCAACAAGCAAGTAAAGACTAATAGAAGGTAATCCACCATTATCACTTATTTTGCTTCGTTTATGTTTTTTTTTCTACGAACTAGGATATTTCGCAACTTAGGCAGCGAACACTCTGTTATAGTTCGCATTTTAAGTAGCGAACTATACTGATGCAAGATTGAATTTTCATGTTTTGTTGTAACAGTTGTACTGGTGCATAGTTCTTTTTGTGTTGTTTAGATATGGCAGGAGCCAGGAGATGATCAAGATAAAAATAAAGACAATCGTTCGACGAAAATGAAAAGTACCTCGGTTAGGAGGACAAATGCGGAATTGAACCCATTTCGCATCATTATTAATTAATTACTATTGAAGACACGAAGTTTCCTACTATATATTGTTCTTTTAAATATCAGTAATGCTATATGTCCCGAACAAAAGTATCACGAAAAATCACGAACACTTTTTTTTTATATATTTTTTTCCTAAATAAATATTAAATAAAAAGCACCGCCCCAACCCCTTTTTCCAGAACTTCCGTCTCTGCTATTGCAAATAAAAACCACATCTTAAAATAACACCCATAAAAATTTAACTCTAATTCCAAACACAAGTTGAATCAATATTATGATTATTTGAGACAAATTCTGTTTTTTTTTATAAGCACTGAGTTAAATTTTGTGATAAAGCATGAGAATTTTTTAGAAACATTGTC
Source organism: Trifolium fragiferum (assembly GCA_954870985.1). NCBI lineage: Eukaryota > Viridiplantae > Streptophyta > Magnoliopsida > Fabales > Fabaceae > Trifolium > Trifolium fragiferum. The sequence goes on along the minus strand of OX940790.1, from coordinate 964,827 downwards.
TCTATCTTCATGCAAAGCTAGAAAGATCTAAGTACCCCAACATCAAAGATACCATTATCCTTAGCTCCAACATACAAGAAGAACTCAAACAAGCCACCCCAGCAACGCAGAAGTGCATGAGAGGTGAGCCTAATTTTTCCTTTGAACTCTTGTCGAAGAAAACAGAAAAAGAGACAAAAAAAAACAGAGAGAAACTAAACATTTGTTAATTGTTATAATAAAATTAGAGAGAGAAATTTAATAAGCTAGCCAAATCAGTATTCAATAACCAATAAAATTCACAAATGGGTGCCATGTCATTCGTGAAACACGCTCCTGATGCAAATGTTCGCTATACAAAGCATTTTCCTTTAAGTAAAATTATATATTTGGTCCTTTATCTTATTTTTTTGTAACATTTTGGTTCTTTATCTTTTATTTGTAACATTTTAGTCATTTATCTTATATATTTGTAACACTTTGGTCCTTTATCTTTTATTTGTAACATTTTAGTCCTTTATCTTTTATAACATTCACATATAAATCCTTTTTTTCATATATTTTTTTATTAAAAAAATTCTGAATTTTATTTGTTAAGATACTTTTTTATTAAAATTAAATAAAAATCATAATTTTGATAAAATTGTTCATCATCTTTATCAATTTTTTCATATTTTCATGTTTTTTAAAGGACCAAAATGTTACAAATAAAAGATAAAGGACCAAAGTGTTACAAAAAGATAAGATAAAGGACCAAAATATTACAAATAAAAGATAAATGATCAAAATGTTAAAAAAAAAAAATAAGATAAAGAACTAATATATGTATGACACGAAGATACTATTACTACCGTCAAGAAAAAGAAATTAATAGAATCTTACCTTTTCTAATAGAGCCATATTGCAAAACTAAAAACCAAGTGCGAGCCTCTATTGCTTTACACGTCTTTTGATTTTAAAAAACTTTTCAAAAGATGTAACAAGCCAAAACTAGTAGTTGTTCTCTCATTCAACAATTAAAATTATTAAAGTAGAGCGGCAATTAGTACTTAGTAGTTTCATTGTCAATTTCACCTTTAACTTATATTCCCACTCATAGATTGGCTAATTGATTTAGTTAATCTATTAATTAAAGGTCATGCTAATTAGTGTCCCAAGGACATTAGTTGAGGATACAAAAACACTAATTATTGCATTAAAAATAACACTTTTTATATTTTATAAACGTTGATTGCACAAACTCTAATATAATTTTACTATATTAGATATCTTAACTAGTGCCCGAGAGGCACTAATTAGCATTTCCCTTAATTAAATATTCCCTATCTTTTCACAATAATAAATTGTAGGTTGGTTACTGTTAAAGAATAGTCTAAACACATAATTATAAGAATTGCATGTTAAAAATATTTTTTGATCTTGATATTAAAATTATTTTTTATTAGTTGCATGTTAAAAATATTTTGGGTAAATATACGCACGTAATGTAGGCGTGTTTTATTTTTTTCCTGTAATTTTTTTTTTTGACTCGCCCCTTGTAATGTTGAATTTTGTGGAGTTGCCCCTTGAATGCACTTTTTAAATTGGTTATTTTGTTCAAACCGATTTAAAAAGTGCTGTTTTATAAATCAGTTAATCTATTCAAGGGAAGAAAAAAAACAAAACTTGTCTATATTACAGGGGGTAAAGACCTATTTACCCAAATATTTTTTATTGTATTTGATGTTAATTAACCCATGACAGTGGTGAAGAAAATGAAGGGTGGGATGATGTGAAGTCAAATGTTATGGGTGTGGAAGGAAGTTCCTACAAGATAACTCAGTTTAATTTTAATGCGATTTAATCATTGTTTCACAAAATACAGATAATGTGTCATTCAAAATGGGTATAAAAAACAAATTTGTTTAATTTTGATTTAATGTATATGGAGTACTATCAACTAGAAGTAGTGTAGTGGTTGAAAACTTTTCCTTATGACTTTGTGCTAATTTGGTTTTATTCTCAAAACCAGTTAAATGATCAAGGAGGGTCTCATCTCATATACATGAATGTGGGGTTCACAATTTATGTAACTCCTAACTAACCACTAGGATCAAATATTTTAGGTCCAATTTTGACGGATTTGGATCCTCTCCAATTTTTCCTCATGTTTTCTCTCATTTTTCTTAATCTAATGGTTGATTCTCTTTCTTCTTTAAGTGTACTTTTATTCTTTGACCATTGGATTAAACAAAAGGAGAGAAAACATGAGGAAAAATTGGAGAGGATCCAAATTCAATTTTGACAATGCTATGTGTATACTTACCAAAATTGAATTGCTTGCCGTCAAAAAAATTAACGCATTCATGAAATAATATATTCGCAATTGTTGGATCGAAATCAAATGATCTAGATTATAATATAAATTGTGAACGGTCGTGTTTACATTTGTCGTTCTTTGTTTAATGTCCATCATAATCATATTGGTAATGCAATGACATACAATGAATTATGAACAAACATGAATTTATAATTATCACATTATGGTTATATAGTATGAGAATATTCTGTTTAAGAAAAGAGAGACAAAGAGCTTAAGGTTCCATAATGAGGTTAGTAAAAGGGATAATAAAGTAGTGATGTTAAGTGGTGCCAAAGATTGGATAGGCTTGGAGAAAAACAGAGTCCCTATACTAAAAGCGTCCTAAAAGCAATTGATGACATAAAATGTAAATAGAGATGATTCTCAAGGGATTTCATGGACATTGTTTACTAAAATAAAGGCCATGGTCCTATAATTATTTAGTACTTTATACCAACATCTTATTCATCTTTTCTCATTAACTAATGAAATTTTGATCATTTTATCCTTATATAATAATAGAGTGGTCATTATACTTCATTAATCATTGCAAGTTAGTATTTGGTATAATTGATATTAAAAAAAAAGTCAGATAAAATAGCACTTTCTTGTGAAAAAATTCACAATATAATGCTTGGTCAAACATGAGTTGGTATCATGGTATGTTAATTATTTTTTTCTTGCCATATTAGACAAAGATTAGAAAAACATTTAAAAGTATATTGCAAAGATTAATATCATAATAACAATTTATCAAGTTAGAGATCAAGATGAATAGACCAATAACTACTAGGTCATAAGTCCCAAATAATAACATAATGGGACATAGATTTGACATAAATGTGATCAAACTTGTCCTAATATAACTTTTTGAATGGAAAGTATAGTTATTCACCATGTTCTAATAGTAAAGAAAAACTCTAATCAATAGCCCATTATTAAAGCTATAACATAGCATGAAGCATTTTTTTACTTATATGTTCACTATTTATACACATTGGTGGACAAAGTAAATAAATAAAGAGAGTGGAATCTTAGTCTTTTCACCTTATTGTAACTCATTATGTAAAGAACCACTTTTTCCACAAAGATCTTTCTATCTATACCTTCTTCACTGAGAAATCTTTTATGAAAGGGAATTGTGCTGGAAACTTACAAAGGATGGAAAATACAAAAAAAAAAAAGACAAATAATTTAATTACCAGAAAAAAACAGGGACAAATGTTCAATGTTATTACTATCCAAATAATATATTCTTTATTTACCACCTGCATAACATAGTTCAAAAAGAGAATATTAATTTTTTTAAAAATAAAAAAGATTGCAATAGCATAGAAATAAATGTGCAAAAAATTAAAAGCATACATACCTCTTTGCTTTTCACAGACCTTATTCAAGAAGGAAAGGAAAACTATGATTAGAGCAACACCAGCAATGAGTCCAATTAGTATGGCTAGTGTCTTCTCAATTTCATCATCATTGTGATTCTCATCATCTAGATGTTATTCAAATTCAATACCAAAGTAAGTATTGTTGTTACACTAGATAGATACAATGATATATGTGCTCTTCTGATTTATTTGATTTATTTAAGGGTCATGCTAAGTGCTAACATTGCAAAAATTTGAGATGTCAAATTATAAAAAAATTGTATTTAATTGTTTAAAAAAAAATTGTATTTAAGATTACAAAAAATTTAATGAACAAAAAATTAATTGCACAAATTCTAAAAAATATGTTTTTGTTTACGATTCTAAAAATTATGTTTTATGTTTTAAATTATCTGCTTAACATAATGCTCAGAGCACGTGTTAGCATTTTCTTTTATTTAAAATCTCGATTCAAATAGGAGAAGTATGTCATGCTAATGTGCTTTGAATGATCCATATCTCAGGGTCAGACATTGATGATCACATTAAACTATCTATGTGGCTGAGAGTCCTCACAGTCCAAGCACAACGACACAATTATCAGGAGCACATTCTACCATTGAACTAATAGTCCGTTGTGTGGACCTCCTGTAGGGTCCCACTGTGTCAAAAAACTCTAAGCGGCGTAGCAAAATTTATAAAATAAATAAATAAAAATATAGATATATTAAGGAAAACTTTATTCAACTTTTTCTTTTCTTTTTGAACTTTTTAATTTGCTCATCTTTTAGTCTCGTCGGTTTGCTGAGCAAAAAGAATGACTTTTAGAAAAAAGATTTAAAGAATACAAAAGGCAGAGTAGAAGTGTAATCGACAATTCAGATACAATACAAGCCTTTTTTCAAAACTAAATACGATTATGAATAAAGTTTTGGATAATTTAATCAGCTTATGTACATGATAGATTTTATACATGTTAAACGTACTAATAAGGATAATTGTTCATTACGTACCACATAGTTACAAAAGTTATATGTATTGGAAATTTCCCATTAACTACCCAAAGAAAATACCAACAATACTAATGAAGACACCCAACACAACTAATTAATTTGAGTTTACCCCTCCTAAGTCCTAATTAAGCTGCTAGACCAATTCAAATTTTCCACACTCACCCACTTCCATACCCTCTCCACATGGGAAAAGCATATGCTTGTAAGCAAAATTCAAAACAAAGCAAAGACAACTCTCACTTAATAATGTAAAAGAAAGTACTTAAATAAAAGAAAGAAATTATCAAACACCACACAAGCAAATGGAAAGAAATTAGTTCTCTATTTTTAGCTAGCTGGTGAACTTATTCCAATTCAACAGGAGATCTCAATATTATGCTTTGAAGAGGACTCGAAGATCAATGATAAATTCAACAAAACCATAAAAAAATACTATAATTTTGTTAAAACTCTAAAGTGCCGCTTTTATCAAAATCAAAGTAACTTTTACAATTTCTACATCAATCCAAACATGTCATTAATCATCTGCATGTGAAAAAATTATCTTTATAATTCTGTTATAGACATTATTTTTTTGAACTAATTTCTCAAATATTTTCTCTCCTAAACACATTAAAATCACAAAATTCACCAAAAATATTGCATTTAATCCATTTTCCACCATAACCAAAACTCATAACAACTTATAACAAAGTATAGGACATATAGAGAATAGGAGCCACATACCGTTACTACCTCTCGAGTGATCTCCACCTTCCGAATAACGCACGTAGCACTTACCCAAATACATATCACCCCACGTGGAAGCTCCACACTCACTTTTCAACCGTTGGATTGCTTCCGAAACACAATCCTGACACTTGCTCGTACTCAAATCCCCCGTACACTGCGCCACACCCCGAAAATCCCCAACCGAATTTGTCATAAAATTTTTATTATTCCCATCGGACGACTGTAAATAAGCCAATACACCATCCCTTCGAGTAAACGCATCAGAAGTCAACCCAATCGACGGTCCACATTTCTTGATCACTTCTGTTTTATCCTCTACTCCAAAAAACGAAACATTATCGTATTTTACGAAACATCCTTCGAGCTGTAACGCGCCACCGTAAGTAGCGAAACAGAGTGTCCCTAATTGACTCACTGCACGCGCCACACAGCTTGAACACTGATCATTGTTTAAATCTCCACGACACTGAAAAAGAGCGTACACAGTTTCCGACGCGGCGGTGCCGGTGAATTTGTTGTAAGTGGTGAAGCCTGATGAATCAACTAGCGAAGTGAGGACTGAGTTGACACTGGTTTCATAAGCGGAACCCGGTGAGTATTTGAGACGAGAACAACCACCGAAGATGAATGAATTTGTGTCGGAGATTGATGAGGTTGAAGTTGTTAAGAGTGTGAGTAAGAAGAAAAGAAACAGAGCAACCATGTTTGTGTTTGTTAAGAAACAGAGTATGGAGAAAGTGAGAAAGTTTTTGTTTTTGTTTATTGTTTGGGAGAGTGTTGCTTTAAGGAGAATTTACGTAAGGAAGTGAAGAAGGTTGATGAAAGAAAAAGAGAATATGATTGTTAAAATAAGCGCGATGAGAAAAAAGCTGAGTGGAGTGATAAACGGTTAAAGTTTATCACTTATTATGTACCTAAGTTGTTTTTTATTTTTTACTTTTTTTCTTCTTTTCATTACATTTTAAGTTTGGGATGTTATATTGGTTTAATGGGCAATGTGATTGTGGAGTTCTACAGCTAGTAATCACTAATTATGATTTGAAGTCAAAAAATAGTTAAGGGTTTGGTGTGATAATTGATTCTAAATTAAGCCATTCATTCAAAAGCCAAAAAGATGGTCTAGTAGAGTTTTACTTTACCTACTGCGTACTACAACTTATATCTTATTATTATTGCATGGAAACATACTCATAATTACAATATCTTCTTCTAACTACTCTGTATTTAAACTTCTTTTTTTAAGTTTTTTTAATAACAAATATCATTCCTTATACAGTCACTCAGTTCATTAGTTAATAATAAGCTATGTAAGTATATTAATTGTAGTGTTCAATAAAATACACAAAATATGACAATTTAGTTCTTATATATTAAGATGTTTTTTCTTTTTTTTTTTCCCCTTTTTTTGTCAAAATGATTAAATTGTCAAATTTTATACAATTTTAGGACTCATTATATTTATATAGTTTATTGATTAAATTGGAGAAAAATGATAATTTAGGAAATAGGAAATAAACCAATGGTTTATTAAAAAAAATTAAATATTAGATCCTCTTAAAAATAAAATCAACCAATTAAGAATTTTTATACTTCTTTTTCTTGAAAAATTAATGACTAGACCATAATGAGTTTCTTCAAAAAATGGAATATTTGAAAAAATTTGAATTAGATTTTTGAGTAGAATAATTTTCTAGTAAAATTTTACTTATTACGCAGCCAGAAGATTAACACAAATTAATGTGGTAATCAACTTTCAATTTGTTTCAGATAGGTCAATATTGTTTGCGATTCTCATGCATAAAGTTTGAATTTGTATCCTTCAACTTGTTCAATCTTTAACTCAAACCACTTGAATTATCTGCCATTCCCAATTAATAACTTCCAATTTTCTTAACACTATTGCCTACCACTAAAAAGAAGACATTATCTCCTCTTTGTTTTTTTTTTTCAGCACAAAGACATTATCTCCACTCAATATAAAAAATAAAAAGAAGAAGATTATCGCCTCTAGATCTTAACATTATCGCCTGTATAACCAATATTTATTTGTTTTTAAATGTTTCAATAAAAAATATATACTAGGTTTAAACAAAATATTAATCAAGCAAGTGGAATTTGGTTTTAGTTCCTAAAAACTGAAAATTGAATTAAGTCTTAAAAATTTTAAAAAATATTGATTACAATCCTTAATTTCATGTCATATACTGTATAATCCAATATAATCATCCAAATAAATAAATTTTTATGTTAGTTTATAAGTTTTTATTAAAAAAATTATATATTTTTAAATTATTTTTCATAAACTATCTTAAAAAGCTTATAAAAATATGTAAAAATCTTTTTTTATGAAAAAAATACATAAAAACTTATTTGTTTATATATAATTTGTTTTGTATAAACTCAAAAATAAATTATTTCAAACATGCCCCGTTTATATGCTCAATCTTCCAATTTCCGAATAATTCGAACAATTTTTAAAACAATAATTTAAGCAATTCCTTATTGTTAATTTCTACTTAAAGCCCGGAGTAATAATCCTTTAGCGTCAACATCAAATATGGTATGCATGTCACATGTGCCTTCAACCTCAAATTGGGTACCTTATATTATGGACATTTTTGGTCGCCATATATAAATAATTCTCAACTGCCTTCAATTTCATGTGTAAAAGTAAAAGATTCTTCATCATCTTGTTGACCATTTTTTTTTTAATTACATGTAAATGTATGACTAATTCTTTAAAATAACTAAAATTAAAACCTATCAATAATTATGTTTTATACACACTGGTTAGAAATTGAATTTTTGATCAAATGATAGAGTGAGTTTAAGTCCTCAAATTTAAATATAATATGTGTAAGTGTCGCTTCAAAAAAAATGTATAGGTAAGTATTTATTTGATGCATTTTTCATTAAAAAAATAGATTAAAATATATTTGGAAGTGAGATAATTTGAGCTGGGATATTTATCATTGAACAATTTCATGTAAAACTTTTTTTAACAACAATAAAATTATATTATTTCATTTATTTGCAGAATCAAATCAAAAGTTTAGTAACTAGTATAAGATTTGAATTTATTTGATGCCCTAACGAATACATGAGCAACAGAATTTATTTATCTTCTTAAAGAACTTATTGTAAAGTTTGTATAATTTGCTAATTAACAAGCTTCTACAATCTTTCAAGATATTGCTAAATTGGTCTTGTTATTAGAACTATAATTAATGGTGTTTATCATTAGTAGAAAATTTAGTTAATTCAAACTTTAGCGTCACATATTCATACCAAAAAGCTATAGTACTATATTACAATGGGTTGAGTAGGCTTGGACAATGACATTTCTTCACCCTTCCTACACGCTAGAATGAGAAACTTCGTAGCTCTAATCTTAACTAACTAGCAACAAAGAGTCGATTTAATTACTAGCTAGTAGTAGTCAATTCAAGTCAAATTTTGTAATCATAGTAAATGAAGTTGATTGATAAGGAAGTTAACTAGCATAAACTCCCACAAAAAATTGACTACGAGTTATAATATTGAATTCAAACTTGCCACATGTTCAATATTTGCAAGATAATATACACATTGATTAATTCTCGGTTAATATGTTTGATCTCACAATTTTAATATATTCAATTCGTTTTAGTCAAAAAAAATATATTCAATTCGTGAGAGATAAAACTTCTTAAAGCGGGGAAGCATATAAAGGAAACAAGCCTTTTGAGATGGATTCAATTTTTATACATAGACAGTGTAAAAAAAATTACACGTACATTCAATAATATTAAGACTAATGTTAGTCTAAATACATGTATTGGTTTCTGCATTTTTCTTTATTTTCTCTTTCTTTCCCTCCAACCAAACGGAACCTAAATTTTTGTGGAGATGTTTTAGGCCCCGTTTGCCCCGGCTTATTTTCCTCTTTTTTTCTTCTCCTTAAAAATAGTAAAGAATGAAAAAATTGTGTTTTACTTAACTTTTTTTTATTTTTTACTTCTTTACTTTATTTCTCTAATACTTTTAAGGAGAAATAGTGTCAAATATAATTTTATACTTCTCTATTTCATTTAAGCAAAATAGAAAAGTAAAAAATAAGCCGGGCCAAACGGGGCCTTAGTATTAAACAACTTTATGATGTGATTTGATTGGATACACATATAAAAATATTTTATATTGTTGATGCATAATAATTAATCTCATTTGAAATATGATTTAGATTAACAACAATGAAGAAAATCCATAGCAGAACATCTGAGCATGTTACAAGAAAAATCCACTTACATATATGTCCTTAGAATCCCTAATAAGACGACAAAAATTGTAGGATCAATATTAAGCTTGGAATGAATAGAGAGAAGAAGACACCACTTCACACCAAAAAAGACAACATTATTGAAGTGGTTGAAGTTCGAATCCCAAATTACATATTTAAATGTGCAAGTCTTATCATTAGACTACTTAACAAAAAAAAATTAGACGGATCAAAACTTGAATTTTAACTCAAAAATATGTTTTCCTACATTTAGTACCACAACTTAGAATGACAAAAAGACATAAAAAGGATGTCTGTCCTACCATCAAAGGGAATGGATGAAAAAGAAACAGTAAAATAGACGGAACAATATGTCATCTTCAATAGACAACTAATTAACATCCCGGAATTCATTGTAATTTATGTGCTTTACAAAAAAATAAAAAATATATAGCAGAACTTGAAATTAAAATTGGAGACCATAAAACTTAAAAGCTTCAAGACACAATGGATGGTGAAATCATGAAAGATACCATGTAATAAATTAATGTAAAATACTTCATCCGTGACAAAATATAACTAAAAATCATTTTTTAAAATTTATTGCATAACATCTGATATAATATTAAGTAATAGTGATAATTATATAAGTATAGATTTTATTGGATTTTAATATGGTTTAAATATTTCATAGAGCTATTTAATTCGAGAGTCGCGGCCGAATTTTGAATTATCGAAATTCTCTTTTTTTTTTTAAATTAAAGGGTTTAATGCCAAAAAATAAAATCATAGAGCTGGCTAACTTTGTTGTCCCAAAACAAAAAGGAAGAAATTTCTTCCACATATCAACAACGTAAAAAGAAGTGAAGTGATCGAACCATCCAAACAACTTCAATTATTTGGCTTCTTTTAACTGGATTATTTATTATTCCCACATAAGAACAAATAAAAGGCAATTAATTGATGAACCAAAAAGTTTTTAAATATTCTCCACACAGTGCCGGCCCTAATTTCTATCTTTTCATTTTGATATTTCTTCTTCCTCCATCGGTAAGGGAGTGATTTTAGGTTATTTTTGGCCTAAAATCACCCATTCTGCTTCTTTTTTTCTTGCTTTTAATTTAAATAAGTGATTTTCACATAGTTTCTCTTTTAATTGTTTTTTTTGTATTTGTGAGTTCGCCGTCGAGTGCGACGTTGTGTTGGTCGTCGTCTTGTTACGGCGTTGTTTGATTTCCCGTCTTGTTGCGGTGTTCGTTTAGTTCATATTCAAAGATCAACTTTAGTCAATTGCAGATTCAATCAATGATTTGGACATCAACGTTGCAGATCCGGAAGCATGGACATTCCGGTGACTTTAATTTTATCATATTATTTGTAGGCATTTTGCCGTTTTATGCTATTAACTTGGATGTGGTGAGTTTGTTCACCGATTCATCCTTTTTGTTTTTAGCGATGTTGGATTTGTATTTGCATAAGTTGTACTCTATTGATTATTGGAATGAATGAATATCGTTATTTTTAGTAAAAAAAAAAATTGATGAACCAAAAAAGAAAAAGGCAATTAATTGATTATTTGGCTTCTTGTAACTAGATTACTGTTGGGAAAAAAACCGGCATAGAGAAAATAAAATAACACAATCACAAGACAAGAATATTTGTTTACCCAGTTCGGTCAAAACAACTTAGTCTGGGCGAGAGAGCAACTCTCCGTTCCACTAAATTCAAAGAGTAAATTTACACAAGATTCCCATAAGGGTTACAAGAATTAGTCTACAAACCTAACTCTACCCTAATCCCGAATCTCTTCCCGTGGCCAAGAGACTCAATGATTTAGACTACCCAAGATGTATTCAATAACTCTTTGCCCAACCCTAGAGTCATACCAAGAGACAACCCCTCTTGTTTCTCTCTAAAACCCTAGCCTTTGTGTCGGCAGCAAATCCTAATTGAATTCCCTACATCTTGCTTGCTCTTCTGCTCTCCTCTTTTTCCATGAAATAAATCAACCTTTATTTATAGAAAAATAGAAACCTTCAAAATAGAAACAAATCTATTTTAAAAACAAACCGAATCTTGCCAAAAATATAAACCTTTATTTTTTAAACATATCCAGTTTAAAAACAAATAAAATCTTCCACAAACATATTTTAAGGCAATCTTCACAAATCTCATTAATGTGAGATTTTCCAACATGAATATTTTCAACCAATCTCAACAATTACGATCGAGAGTTATTCAAGAAATTTGTTTGATATCATGTTGGATAATTGCAACTTTAGAAAAAAGTGTTTAATTTACCAATCATTAGTTGGTCAGGTGGTGATTGGTGTTGGATTTGATAGAGAGTATCACAGTTCGATCCATACAACTGCAATTGGGAGGGAACTGTAACTACTTAATGTCAAAACAAACTCTCGAACCAAATTAGTTGATCCGATGGACCAAATATCGATGGTTAAAATAAAACGTTTAATTTAGCGAGGGGCATTCAAAATAGTTTAGCTTTAAATTGACATATCCAAATTCATCATACTAGACGCGAGAGAAACAAAATGTGCAAACTCACTTGTTAATTGATGGTCTAGAGTTATATTAGATCTATATGCTTTAAACTTTAGTGTTTACATAGAACTCATAAACAAGATTGGAGAGTAGGACTATGTTTCTAAATTAAATATACATCCAATAAAAAGAAAGAAGGTAAGAGAATTGTTTCATATTCAATCGATACAAAAGAATTAGTGGTCAAATGTGATGAAGTTGATAGATGTCTTTGTATGATCGTAACAAACAAACTCTAATAATAATTGAGTACATGGAGAACATGATTCCTTCAAACCCGTCTAAACAAAATCTTTATACATGGGATAGTTGTTTGTTTGATGTAAAATGACACATTAAATATATCTAATATCAAATATATATTCATGTTTCTATGATTGCCTAATATAACTTCACTCTTCAATACATTATAATAATTCATTGTTTTGTTTAAGTTCCTTTCTCTATCACAAACACATGTCATTGGTTGGTGTGTGCAGTACCATGTTGGGTTGTAGTAACTAGTAAGGAGTGAGTGTTCCATCAAAGAAAAAGAAAAGTGAAAGAGCATTACAAAGAGAAAAGGAATGTCACTTCATATTCAATAATTAAGGAATTGTTTCATTCTCTCTAATATAATTTTTGTTTATATTTCTACTATATTTATATGAGGGAGTTATGAGGATTTTTGTCTTTGCCTTTTGATGTGCCACCACAGAAACATGTTACCACAACACTACATTAAGTTTTTTGCCTCAACTTCCGACCAAAAAGCCAATTCATTTTGCCCCTTTAGATAAGGTTTTCCATGAGATATACTATCCCATTCATGATTCATAGCTTTACCTTTAACATAAAATACGACCAAACCCTATACCATATTTGGCGTTGATTGCATATCTATCCAGATTATATAGGTGGCCAACCTCATTTGTTACAAATTATTTATTAGCATGATTGTATATTATACACACAAACTATATAAATAGGGAAACATGGACAAATAATTGAAAAACCCCATACTATTTGTGGTTTGATAGATAGCTTTTGATATTGAGTATCCACATCCACGTGAAAGTGTCATTTGTATTTCTAGTGTAAATTATTTGATGAGAGATTTGTTCAATCTAGTATATATACTAGGAGTAGTATTGATTAGGATGGATTTGAGTTGAGAAGTATGCAATTAAACATTATGCATTTTAATTTTAATTTAATACATTTGGTCTCAAAAAAGTTACGACTTCGATTTGCTAAGAAAGATGTTTTAGAATAAACAATCTGAATTGAGAAGTATGCTACTCCACTTTAAAGATCAATCCAAATATCGGATTTAAATATCACCACAATCTAGAACAAATAGTTGAATATGCAGTGTGAAATACCAAGTTTTTTAATGATAAATATAATAATATCTACCCTTAAAATTGTACCAAAAAAAAATAAAATTCTACCCTTAAAATCCACTAATATATTTTAACAGATTATAGTTTGATGTACGTACTATGCAGAGAATATCTGCAATAAAAAAAGTACCAAAAATAACTCCTTAAAATTTGTCAATTAATAGTTAATAATTAATATTACTCACTTCAAATCAAATCTAAAGTAAATAACCTGCTTTAAATAAGTCGGATCCTCCCTCGTCGTGACAAGTTCAAAAGAAAGAGTAAAGACAAAGGACATTGATCTGTTTCTGTCAGCTAAATAATTCTTTTATTCAATTATTTGTTAAAAAGCTTTATTTTGGGTATAACATATAACTAATTTTAAAAAAGGTATTCTGACTCTTGTTCAAAAACAAAAAACAAATATTTATCATAAAGAAAATTTCAAAGTACTTTACAAGCTGATTATTGAAATTAAATTTAGACTGCAAATATTTTACAACCGCATACTTATTTTCCTTAGATGTATTGATAAATTGAGTTTATATTCTTAATATCTTTTTGCATGCTACTTCAAGGTCCACCCTTGCAACAAGAATTCATGGGCACTTTTTCTTTTCTTTTCCTTCTGCAAATTGGTGAGTGAAAAAATTGACCAAAATATTTCCAATTAAATAGTGTCAAATTCAAATTATCCAATTTTTTGAAGAAAAAAAATTCAAATGTTTTACTTACCTTCTGGACGAAATGTGGATTACCAAGGTTCTCTTTTTCCGAGAACCCCGGAGGATTAAGACAAAGAAAAATTCAAATAATGCTTTAATCAAATTTTGGAAATGAAGTAGGACAAACAATTTAACAACCAAATGCATGCATTCATAATTTCATGAAAGTATGCATAGTACGGATCATAGCTACACAGTTGAATACATAAAAAAAAAGCAAAGATAAAATGTTCCCACTGCCAAATTAGAGTCCGCAGTAAAGAGCTGTTTCAACACAATTCACAATAAAATTCAAGGATAGGATAGTCACTCTTTGATTTCTCCAGGTTACAAGCACAATGGTCAATAATTACATTTATAAATGCATTAACCAATGATCCTGGATTATCTATTCAATATAGTTATTTACATTATTTTACTTGGATTCTCACCTGAATTACACGATACAACATCTCAGCACCAAGCCCTTTTGGTCAATCCTTCCATCTTCATTACCTAAAAGTCATATATGATCATTTAGCTTTTCTTATATCACTTAAGTTTCAAAAGAAATTTATAAACACAACAACCAGCATACTATTTCCAACAAGGTTATGTCACCCTAGCTAATAATCTAGTCAGCACAGGCTAATCCAGTCAATGCAATTTCTAGTACACTACAATTCAATGATATGTTGGCACATTATTAAAAAAGTTTAACCAAAGTTTAATCCTCTAGGTTTTGAACTGTGTCTGGAGTGCACTTGGATTACCGCCACATTTTGATAACTCCTTTCATGATATGGCAATACATTGATGATGGTGCAAAGAAATTGTCTTTGGTAAATTACAAGATTAATTAAACTTAACAGTTACAGACTAATAAACAGTAATAGTTCTAAGGTGCAATTAATAATTTTAGCTCAAATATAATCAAAACATTTATTGAAATATCGAATCCTGGGAATATCCACACAAATGCAACGCAAAACATTTATTGAAACAAATGCACTTATTAAGATTTAAGACTGCTTGCTGAGCAATCCATCAGAAAGTTTCTCCGTCAAACAACTCTAAGAAGTTTAAAGCTGAAATAACTCGCAAATAATTGATCACATTTTCAGTGAGACCTAACTTCCAAATCATCACAAGCTCAATGAATCTGACAATCAATGTTCAATCACTTAACCAGCTTATGCAGTAATTTCACATGAAATAGTTTGTCCAACACCATATTAGATTTGGTCAAAAAAAAAAACACCATAACAGACGATAAGTGTCCACAAGTTTGGGCACGATGAAAGAAACAATTCTTGTGATATTCAACTGACAAATTAACAATGCAGTCCATACAATAGGAAGAAAACTGAATTAACCAAAAAAACACTAAACGTGCTATGATGGAGATAAAAAAATATAAAATAAATCATTTTAAAAAAAAAAGGCATGTGGTAATAATCAGAAATAAGATTGACAAACCTTCAGGAGGCTGAGCTAGCTTCCGGTTTTGTGGAGACGTCATTTCTTTCTTCAGTTGCAATAAAATGTCTTCCATTGTAGTCTCTCTTTTCCAATTAGCAAGCATTGGAAACAAATGCGGCTCAACCTGATTATTTACATATTTATCAGTGCATATTCAATCACTATAGTGTAAGGAATCCTTAGTAAAAGTGTAACCTACCACTCCAGATTCTTGGTTAATACAAGTCATGTTAATCCTTGTCTGAAATCTAACAGATGGTGGATTGTCTGGATAATCCTTGCCACAAAACAATTTCAACTGGTATATACGACCTTCATGAACAGTCTGTTAAAAGAACAAGGTGGTTAGTATTACAGTAAAATTCAACAAAGTCAAAATGATGTTTAATGTGCATGACATTGTTTCACTTAACAGCTAAGATAGCAGCACATGCAACCTGTGTGTGGCCTTTATTTGGGAAAAACCTAGCAATGTTGATCAAAGTACTTCGGTAAAATAAGGATATAGGAAAAAGTAAATAAAATTTAAGTTCCAAATTACAAGGTGTCATATGAAAGTTTACTTGAATATAAAGCACGAGATGTTCCAATAACCACCTAGGGTATGTTTGGGAGTTGGGTTTTGGGGGTAGGGCTAAGTCTATATATATATATATGGGTAATGCTAATACACACCCACTCACTTTTGTGAAGGTGTGTATTAGCAACATACACCTTTGAATAAGACAAAAAAATTGTTGATTTTAATTCAATAAAAAATAGAATTTGGGGATAGAAGTGTAATTTTATGTTGTTTTCTCTCACTTATTTTTCTTCCCACCACCTCACTTCTCCATTTTTCCTCATTTTGTCACAAACACTAACAGCTCTTGCTCTCAAACACCATCCTAGGAACAAAGAAGAACACAAAATTTTGTTCTTGTTTCTTTGTTTTCCCTGTTTCTTTGTTACTGTTTCATTTTTCCTGTTACTTGTTAATTAATCTAACATCATTTGGTAAAAAAAAAACCTTAACACCAAGATCCAACTCTCAATCTTTATCTTAAAAAAAAACCTTAACATTCATTAGACTTTTTGACTTGAAATACAAAATAAGCAACTTTTTGGATTTCAAGTGAAGAAATTTCAATAAAAAAATTCAACAAAGAACTTCGATAGAATCATTTTAATTTCGAAATTTTGTGGAACGAATTTAATTCTTTACCCAGTTGTGTTTTGCTCTCAAATAGTTCATAAATTCTATTTTTTTATTAAGTTTAAAGCATGATTTGGAAAGAAAAATTGATAAGTGAGAGAAATCAACATCAAAATTACATTTCTATCCTCAAATTCTATTTTTTTTATTAAATTAAAATCAACAATCACTTTGTCTTATTCAAAGGTGTATGTTGCTAATACACACCTTCACAAAAGTAAGTGGGTGTGTATTAGCATTACCCTATATATATATATATATATATATATATATATATATATATATATATATATATATATATATTCTCGACATTTTTAAAAATTTGAAAGAACAACATGATAAATGATCATATAATACTTCAATGACACTTAATTCATTTTCAAATTTTTTTTACAATGTCCTTAATTTAAAGAAGAGTGTGCCCACCCTTCCCCTCCAAAACCCTCTATTCAAACATTAACATACCCTTAATTTCTAAAACAATACATCAAACCTCCAATACCCACATGTCACAGACCCCTTATTTTGATAAAAATATAAACTTGTTTCAAGATAAGTGAGACATACGAACACCAAATTTGACAGCATAAGGTTGACAATAATCATGTACATAGTTGATCAAAATAGACAAGCAAAATAAGAGAAATGTAGAGCCATACATATATATATCTTTAAAAATAATGATAAATTATGCAATATATTGCAAAAAGGTTTTCATTTCAGTGTATTTGATGCAACGGAGTGCAAAGTACAGAACAGCTTACACCAGGGGGGCCAATAATAGTTCCAGTCCATGACTGCATGTATATATCATCAGCATCATCCATTCCATAGCTAACAGTTCCATCTCCAATTCCCTTCTCACCTCGCTCAAGCTCTTCCAATAATCTGAAATTCCTAGGAACTGCATTGATAGACCAAAAAGTTAACAAGCATAAATTACAAATCTACATGTGGAATAAAACAGTTTCAATATCAGATCAATGTAGTCAATCAGATAGGCTACATTCGCAAAAGATTAAGGAAAGAGGGAATACAAAAATCACATAGCACGTATTAAGTTACATTAAGAAAACCCTGCATAGATATCTGATCGCATCTAAAGAGTCCCCCAACAGATGAGACAAGGCCTCAAAATGAGTTTAAAACTGGGAGGTTTTATAGGGTTGAGTTAAACCCAACCCACATTCTAAGAACTATGTAATATATTCATGTGCGGAAATGCACACTCTTGAACACAATCACGCACTCTTTGTGATTGATTATTTCCTCGAAAGTCAATTTGATTACCCTCATAAACTAATCACTTTATACAAAATGTACTGACATTTTAGGGAATGAACCAACCATAGTACCATACAAGTGTGTGAAGAGAGTGTGTTGCTAAAAGTATAACCAGTGGCAGATGGTGAATCATGATAGCAGCCAAAGATATAAACATAGCGTTGTGGCCTATGGTGTGAATTTGACACCGGCAATTGCTAATATAGTAATACTCCTTATTCACATTTCTTTATAACTGGTAAAATAGAATGATCGGATTCAAATGTAACTATTTCTACACCAAAGTTATATCCCCAACTGTGACCCGTAAGTTGTTAGTCTGATCTCAGCCCAAAAGTAACCAATCTAGCCTGAGGAAGTTGATTTACCAACTTTCTTGATTTGGATCACATTCCAAATAAAAATAAATAAATAAAATCAAGGGAATCCAATACTTGACAGTTGACAGTTGGTACACATGACAAAGTTGGATTGACAAATTTGACATCAATGATGTGAAGTAGATATGCAATCAAGGCAAGAAAGATTTCAAAGAGAATTCCGTGATCACAAGTCCTCCAAAAATAAAAAGCACAGATCATTCCCCGGAAAAGGATGAAAAGAGGAGTATACCAACATAAAAGAACTTTGAGGAACTAAAATGAATAACATAGAACTCCAAGCTTGACATGCCATCTATTCTGATCAAATTTCCATTTATTACTTAACCCCCAATGAGGACGCGAAGGGACAACTTCAAACAATTAACCACCAAAGTAATATAATTTGGAAAATGCTAAACAGTGCCCTAGGGGCACTAGTTAAGCATACTAATAAAGACGTTTAATCTTGAAACTTGTGCATTCAATACCTCAAAAATGTAAAAAGTTATCTTTTTAACAATAATTTTATCTTTGAATTTCCTTTTTTAGCATGCTTAACAAGTGCCCTCGGGCTGGCCTAATCACCTCTCCACAACAGATCATACAAGTTACAACATATTTCTTAGTACACTGCATGATCCTTCCTAAAATTTCAAGCTCCCTATTACTGACCACCGAAAATCTATCATAACCCCTAAAGTCAATATAACCAAACCTCTGGCACAGATGAATACAATGATTTTGTAATTGTATATACAATTTGTTATTTAGCAAAAATAAATCGTGACAAAAATACACTACGACGTCGTCCATCCACTGGTTCCTCCCACTCTTTCAATCTTTAATCATGTAAACAGTTTCCTAACTTTTGCACACAAAATAAGTTGGTTCTAGTATAATGTTAAGGAACCATCAGAAAGCCAGTGGCACAGTTGAAGGACCAAATCAAGTAAGTTAACTGAGCAGTTTATTACCAAATTAAGTACTTGAGCTAAATAAAATCAGAGAAAATTAAGTTCATATCTTATCATAAATTATTTCAATTCAATATTATTTCCCCTTTATCTATTACATTTATTACAAAAATAGCTAAGATAACCAGAATTTCATACAATTAGAGCTCCAAATGAAACAAATTTGCATCATCACAAAGTTCAAACAAATCCTTAACAAATTTCAACACAAAGAAACTGAAGCTATAAATTGTAGATTATATATCCACAAGAATTGAAAATCGAAGTGATAACAAAAAAGAATTACAAAAAATTGGAAGATAATAGGAAATGAAAATCGAAGTGAAGGTGTGTTGGAGAATTACCAACGACGGTGGATCCTTCGGAACCCATTTTGATGGTGAATCGGAAGGATTAGGGTTTTGGAATTGTAGAGAGAGAAAATGAGAATTAGGAAGAGAGAGAAAGAGATAAAGATGAAGGAGCGATCGTGTAATAATAATAATGAGAGTGTGGTTTAAGTCCAAACTTTTCCTGTTTTAGTGTTTTTTTTTTAATACACGTAGTGAAAGAGAGAGGGCACAGTGTAAATAGTTTACCTTACCAAATGGGTTAAGCTAATTAAGCAATTTAATAATAGATCTAATTCAACAACTATACTATAAATTTGGGTAAATTATACTATACATTATTATAATTAATGTTTATTGTCAAAAAAAATTAAAGTTTAAAAATAGCAAGTATTCCATAAGAGTAGAAAAATAGATGTACTATAAAAATATTGTACAAAAAAAAGGTGCTAGTTTACCACCTAAGTTCCCCTGAATTTTTCAGTGAAATAAAAATTTAGATAAATTGAATTTGTCAAAAGTCATGTTAAGCCTCGAGCTCAAAGGTATTTAATGATTATTCATTGAATAAATTTATGATAGAATTAATAATTGATTGATTTAATTTAGAAGATACTTAGATATCTTAATTAAATAATCATGAGTTTAATCTTTAGTCCCATTTTTTCTTCAATTAAGACGATGAAAATTTAGTACCAATAACATAGTAAAAAACTCATGTAAAAAAAACATAGTAAAAAATTATACAAAACAGTAAAAGATATAACTTAAAATATTAACATTTTTCTTAATATGGAACAAATTTTGGAGAAAATTCAGCCAAATTATTTCAAAGGGGTTGCTTAATTACAAGTTTATATGTTTTTCGTTTATATAAGTGGATTGTAATTAAATTCCCTCAAAAAAACATCAATGGATTGTAAAGATCTAAGAAAGAATACCAATTAAATTTATCAAAATAAAGTTTTAGAGAGACAAAAAAAAAATTGAAGAGGAAAAATAAGATAAAGATTTAGAGTACATTATTTTCTTTGCACACGATAAGAGTTTACTTTCTACACCCTATAAAAATATTACCATACAAATTGTTCGATAACAAAGTTATCATCTCATGTAATAAACTTTTGAGAATGGATCCTCTGAAGTTCATTTTAGAATATTATTTTTTTTCAAATCATTGATTTAGGAGAAGAGAGAGAAAATGAAAAGTAAAAAAATAAATTTAATGGTGATGATTTAACAATTAAGACAATTGAGGAGAAAAAAATTGAAAGAATCCATTCTCAACAAAATTATCTCAAGTTTTCTTCAACAACTTAGATATTTTTCTCCTTCAATTTCTTATCCCCTCTTTCAAGTTACATACATTCTTATTATTTTTAGTTTTAAAATAATAATTTTTTACTTGGCTAAGAACGCGCAATGAAAACTCTTCAAACACACTAACTCACTCATTTCCGTTCTAAAATGAATGACTTAGTTGACCGTTTTACACATACAAATGAATAACTTTGACAATTAAAATTTTCTATTATATAATAATAAAAAAATTAAAAATTTGGTATTTTTAAAATATCCTTCGAGACGTATCTAACACTATCTTATTTACTAATATTTATTTTTATTTATTATTAGAAAAATATGTTCAAAACAAAATATATATATATAGTACGTATAGTCAAAATGAGTCACTCATTGTCGGATGAGTACGATCTTACTTGTTGCTTTTTAAGAAGTACAAAAATTTCACCAAAAGAAGAGTGTTTGAAGCTCAACAATTCAAATGGTGCGAAAACGTTAGTATTTTCAAGCCAATCAGCACTTGTGAATAATTCATTTTAGGCAAATTTGAGATAAAATGAACGAAAATAGGGATATTCTAGTTCAACCTTTAATTTTCAGAAATCATGTTAAGTACTAAGTAGTATCTTAGAGTCATTTTCCAGTATAAGATGAAAAAAATGCTTCCTCCAAGCCATCTCTAAACTCAAATACAATATTCTAATAGATCACAAATTCTAATCTTTTGGGTGTAGCATTTGATTCATCGATGCTGAGTTTGATCCAACCTCAATGGCTTCCATCCTGTCATCTATTTTTCTTATATATATTGATATATTATAGATAAAATAATAGCATCGTTTCATTACAATTGTGAAATTCAACATTAACTTCATAGTCATATAATATTTCTCGCATGAATGTGCAGTCCAAAAAAAATTAAGAGTTTTTGTCCAGTTAAAATGCTACCTTATTATTTAACAAAACATAGACACTTTTAACAAGTAAAAATATCAGCGTTGATTAAAAGGGAATAACGGATAAGGATTCAAGCACTGAAATAAAGTGAAAGAAGTTAGAAAGGACAAATATTTCAGTTGAATACCAATTAGTATATAACCCATCAAAAATCTAAACATCAAACATTTAGAGACAAGACTGTTAAAAATCAAATATAGCTATGCTATTTGCGTAAATTAATTCCGAAAGATTCTTCGTAGTAAACATACTTCCTGGTTAAACAAATCAAAACATGTAAAAGTGGATGTTGGCATTGTAGGTCTTACAATGCCAAGTTTAGAGACCGGAAAAAACTTAATAAAACAAACCAAAAGATAGTGCTGAAACTTTATAAATAAGTCATTAGCAAAACATTGTTTATACTACCCAGCAATC
This sequence comes from Trifolium fragiferum, assembly GCA_954870985.1. NCBI lineage: Eukaryota > Viridiplantae > Streptophyta > Magnoliopsida > Fabales > Fabaceae > Trifolium > Trifolium fragiferum. Next base: position 942,199 of record OX940790.1, on the reverse strand, counting down.
AAATTAAAATGCACTAAACATAAGAAACAAAATCATCTTGGGTTTTTTTCCTTCAAAATAGACTGCAAAATACAACTGTGGCGTCCCAAAAAGAGCACTTCACTTGAGAGGAATGAACCTGGAGGAGTGAGTAGCACCAATACCGGGTCTACCGTGCTTAACTGGCTTGTATGAGATCGAGAACTCAGCAAGGTAATGTCCAATCATCTCAGGTTTGATTTCAACCTGGTTAAATGTCTTCCCATTGTACACTCCGATAATGCTACCAATCATCTCAGGAACAATGATCATGTTACGAAGATGGGTCCTAACGGGTTCTGGCTTCTCACCTGGTGGTGCCTCCCTTTTCTACACTCAGTTCACAAAATTCAAAATTACAATATGAACCAACACTTCAGTCATTGAAATTGTAAACTTTGCAGAAATTTAGTCACTCACATTTATAAAAATAACAAACAAATCAGTCCCTAAAATTAAAGTACCGGCTGATCAATTTAGTTCATGAATCAAAACACATCTTTAGTGAACACATGCATCAAAATTAATAATGCATAAACTAGGACAAAAATTCTAAATTGAATGAAATTGCTTGAATTAAGTGACTAAATTGCAATTTTGCAATTGCAACTATAGAGGACTAAATTGAAATTTAAGCGACTAAATTGCAATTTTGCAACTAGCTAGGGTTTGAAATTCAAAGGTATAACGCTTAAGCGACTAAATTGCAATTTTGCAACTACAGAGGACTAAATTGACCTAACCTAATGTTGATTTACAAGAACATTGCTTATTTTTCAGCTAGAATGAAAGAAATAAATTAATTATTAAAAAAAAGGAAAAAAGGTATTGTACCGCTTTGCGGAGCTTTTTGATGAGGGCCATGGGCTTCCTGGTGAGACCTCTCTGGAACCTTCTACGAGCACGAGCACTGAAGAGCTTGACGAGCTCATCAGTGGACATGTCAAGAAGAGCATCCAAATCAACACCTCTGAAACTGAACTTCTTGAACGTTCTCTTCTTTGGGACTCCGGCGGCTGCTGCTGCTGCTGCATCGACCTCAACGTCTGCCTGTCAAATGGAAATGCAAATTCAAATCAAATTCAATCGAAAATCGAAATCAATGGGAAATAGAGGCTGGTGTTCGATTCGAACTTCAGAAGGATCATTATTAACTCACCATTGTTGTTAATGGTTGCTGCTTGCCGCTGATAGCTAGGGTTTTACAAGAAGAGAAGAAAACTAGTTATGATGATCCCTTTGTTTTATATATACGCTGAAGGTGTAACCCTAGGCCTCACGTTTATTGGGCTTTTGCATAAGCCCAAGTACCCTTTTTACATCAGTTCATAATTCTTTTTTTTTTTTAAATTATCAATTCATAAGTTGAAATATTATTATTCACAACAAATAATGGTCTTCTCTATTATAAATAAAAAATAAAAAAAATAAAAAAACTTCTCTCACTAAAATAATGCGTAACAATGTCAATTACGATAAATAAAAATAAAATATTTAATAAGTTCTCCCAAGACAGATTTTTTGGTAGAAACCAAAGTTGATTCCGGATAGAAATAATTATTGGTCAGACTTTATTTATCTTTTCAATTAAACTCTGAATTATCGAATTCTCTTTCACCGAAAGTTAGAGAGTTAATACAAACAAAAATATTTTAAAAAGATTAACTTATACATTATTTTATTTTTATTTTGTGTAACTATTTCAAAGCTAAACCAAAAAATATGGCCATAAAACTTGACTGGATATGTGTAAGATGAATTATATTGTCGATGTCTACAAATACAAATTAAATTAGAAACACATCTTCTTCTTTTTTTATTGGGATTAAAACATGTCAATTTTTTTTATAAGGATAAAAAACAAAATAGAGTAATTTTTATTTTTGAAGCAAAAATAGAGTAATTTCATAGCGATCAGTTTTAATTATTGTATTAAAATTTATACATATTAAGGGTCTTTGAATGATCAACTATGAAATTCGATGTGACTGAACTATCCAACAATAGAGTGGTTCACTTTTGTATTGTATTATTCCATTATCAATGATTATATTAAGTATATACACTCTTAGGCAAAAATTAAATTTTATACATGACACGGGTTTTGAAAGGTTCACTATAAAATTTGGTGTGATGCTTCACTTGATTCGTTTTGTTATGGCGTTCCACAAAAGCCGTGCAACACTACGGACCAGCCTTAGTTGGATAGAGATTGTATTCATCGATTTAATTTGGTTAATCCCTTTGTATGATTTAGTCTTCGAACTCAAATAAAACATAAGCAACAACCATGATTGACATACATATGTCGTTCTGCCGAACCCGTGCATCGCACGGGCCGGCGACTAGTTTTATTTAATTTTGAAGAAAAAATTATGTTCATTAGAGACAAAAACAAAATAGAAGATTTTGAAAGAGAAAGAGAGTGAGAGAAAAAACTCTCAGTGTTGGAGAATGAGAAACGGCAAGTACTTCTCAGATAGGGATGTCAATGGATATTCATGGACGCGGATAGTGTGATATTTGTATTCGCTCCGTCGTAATAGAGAATAGGTTTATAATAATTGTTGTTAACTAAATATGAATTAGTGTGTAATTAGGTGAGCTGTAATAACTGCTGATGTGGCAAATGCCAGCTTGCAATAGTCAAGCAATAAGTCAAAGCCCTATATATAAGGTGCTTCACTCTTGTAATATCAAGCAAGAATTACTAAATGAATGAGTTGATTTACTTTCTCATTATGGTATCACAGAGCTCTAGGTTCGTTTTTTCTCCTTCATCCTCATAACCGTTTCAGTTACAAAGTAACAAACTCAGTTACGAGTATCAATGGCGTCGTTGGAAGATCAACAACCGCCTCAGATTGGAGCCTCAACCGCCATGAATCTACCATCAACCACCAAAGATTCGTCCAAATCTGGACTCACTCATTCTCTCACAATCAAGTTAGATGAGAAGAACTTCTTGCTATGGAGTCAGCAAGTTAACGGCGTAATAACGGCGCACAATCTTCACCGATTTGTGACAAATCCAGAGATTCCGCTGCAATTCTCCTCCGTCGCCGATCGTTTTGATAACAAGAACTCCGAAGAATACCAAAAATGGTTGCTGAAAGATCAAACGCTGTTTACCTGGTTACTTTCCACCATCTCTGATAGCATCTTGCCGCGATTCCTGAGCTGCAGACACGCACACGAAGTTTGGGATCAAATCCACAAATACTTCAATGCGATTCTCAAAGCTCGAGCTCGGCAACTCTGATCTGAATTGAAGAATACCAAGAAGCTCGCAAGATCGGTCAACGAGTATCTCCTACGCATCAAATCGATCGTAAACTCTCTAATTGCTGTTGGTGATGTTGTCTCAGATCGAGAACAAGTAGATGCCATTCTTGAAGGTCTGCCTGAGGAATTCAATTCCTTTGTGATGATGGTGTATAGCAGATTTGATACACCTTCTGTTGAAGATGTTGAAGCGCTTCTACTTCTCCAAGAGGTACAGTTCGAAAAGTTCAAGCAAGAACTCGCCAATCCAAGCGTCTCTGCTAATGTTGCTCAAGTGGAAAGGAAGTCTCACAGTCCCAATGATACCTCTGATGATCATGAATCTGGCACTGAACACTACTATGTGAATGCACAACGCAAGAGAGGGCGTGGAAGAGGACGTGGCAATAGTCGTGGCAAAGCTCAAAAATCATCCAACAATGGGAAAACGCGCTGCCAAATCTGTACTAGGCCTAACCATGATGCTGCCAATTGCTGGTACAGGTATGAACCACCTAGACCTAACTCTAGAAATTACAATGCTAGCACTAGAGCACCATCACATTTCAATCCCTATCCACGCCCCTCTGCACATCTAGCTATACCTCAGTACTACAACCCTATGAGTGACATGGATGCTCATTCCTCTGCCTCTTGGTACCCTGACTCTGGCGCCTCACATCACCTCACATACAATCCCAATAACATGGCTTACCGTGCTCCTTATCAAGGCCCAGATCAAGTCATGATGGGCAATGGCCAAGGTGTGTCTATACATTCATTAGGTCATTCATCCTTTAAATCACCTGTTAATCCTAATGTGCATTTCAAGTTAAATGAACTGCTTCATGTTCCTCATATTTCCAAAAATCTTTTATCTGTCAGTAAATTTACAAAGGATAACAATGTGATCATTGAATTCCATCCTCAATTGTGTTATGTAAAATCACAGGATTCTAGGCAAATTTTGTTGAAGGCACTGTTGGCTCAGATGGCTTATACAAATTCAAGCCTTTCAATTTCATTTTCAACAACAGTACCAGCCCAAACTTTATGTCAAGTCAGGCTTAATCTTTTACTCAGTCCAAGCCTTTAGCTTCTAGTCATTTTTCTGCTTTGAATAATAGCAATATCCATTGTATTACTGCTTTGTCTAGTAATCTTGTAGACAGTGAGTACAACAAGTGGCACCTAAGACTAGGCCACCCTCACCATAAAGTAGTTCAAACTGTTTTAAAATGGTGTAATATCTCTTACTCTAATAAAATGAGGTCTGATTTTTGCACTTTCTGTTGCATTGGTAAGTCTCACAAAATCCACGCTCCCTTATCTACTACTAAATACACTCAACCATTTGAAGTCATCCACAGTGATTTATGGGGTCCTGCTCCCTTTCAATCCTATTATGGGTACAATTACTACATAACCTTTGTTGACACCTACACCAAGTATACCTGGATCTATTTTTTGAAACAAAAGTCTGATGCTTTAAAAGCATTCAATCAGTTCTTAACCTTCATACAAAATCAATTCAAAGTAACCATTAAAGCATTACAAACTGATTGGGGTGGGGAATTCAGATCCTTCACCACTCTACTCAACACATTAGGGATTCAACACAGAGTAACTTGTCCCCATACATCACACCAAAATGGAACTGTTGAGAGGAAGCACAGACAAATTATAGAAATGGGTCTCACTCTACTAGCCCATGCTTCTATACCACTAAAGTTCTGGGATCATAGCTTTACACAGGCAGTGTACCTAATCAATAAGCTACCAACCAGTGGTCTACCCTCTTTTCAGTCACCTCACTATACTTTATTCAAAACCAAACCTGACTATTCTCAAGTTAAAATTTTTGGTTGTCTATGCTTCCCCCATCTGAGACCATATAATAAACACAAGCTGCAGTTTAGGTCCAGCCCATGTGTCTATCTGGGAGTCTCCCCACATCATAAAGGTCACAAATGCTTGGATGAAAATGGAAGAATCTATGTGTCTAAGGATGTTGTTTTCCATGAGTCTTAGTTTCCTTACTCTGTCATGTTTAGTCAGTCATCTACTTCTAATACACCACAGGCACATGAATCTCTCACTGACACAGTCACCCCTATAACTGACCCCATCTTACCTTCAAACCAAGTACCTTTGGATATAACTCAACATACAATATCTCCATCTGACCAATCCTTTACCTCCACAATTCCTTCCCTCATACAATCCAATATACAAACCAATGACTCAGACACTACTATCAAGGTTTCATCTCACTCATCTGGCAATGAACAACAGCAAAATAAACACTCTATGATTACTAGGGGTAAGACTGGCAATCTTAAACCTAAAGTGTTTCTTGCCAACCTTGAACCCACAAACCTGAAAAGTGCTTTGTCTGACCCTAACTGGCTTCAAGCAATGAATGCTGAATATAAAGCCTTACTAGATAACAAGACTTGGTCCCTGGTACCTCTACCACCTCACAGGAAAGCAATTGGCTGTAAATGGATTTTTAGAATCAAGGAAAACCCAGATGGTACTTTGAATAAGTACAAGGCAAGACTGGTAGCCAAGGGTTTCTTACAGAAAGCTGGATTTGACTTCACAGAAACATTTTCACCTATTGTCAAACCTGTCACAATCAGGATCATTCTTACTTTAGCAGTCACTTACAAATGGCCTGTTCAGCAAATTGATATCAACAATGCTTTCCTTAATGGCCTTCTACAAGAAGAGGTTTACATGACACAACCAGCTGGCTTTGAGGTCTCTGACAAGTCCTTAGTGTGCAAGCTTCACAAGTCCTTATATGGTTTGAAGCAGGCTCCATGTGCCTGGTATGATAGACTCACTCAAACACTTCTCCAGATGGGTTTTGTAAAAAGTAAGTGTGATCCCTCTCTCTTGCTTCTTCATCAGAATGGAACATGCATCTATGTTTTGATCTATGTAGATGATATCTTGATAACTGGCTCTGCACCCCATCTCATAACTGACCTAATTCAAAAACTAAATATGAAATTTGCTCTCAAACAATTGGGAGAGGTTGATTACTTCCTGGGAATTGAAGTGCATCACTTGCCATCAGGAAGCTTCTTGCTCAATCAAACCAAATACATCAGAAACTTACTTATCAGAACAAGCATGGAAAACTCAAAGCCTATAGGTTCACCAATGGTCAGCAGCTGCAAGTTGAGTAAGTTTGGCACTGATTCAATGACTGATCCTACCCTGTATAGATCAACCGTTGGGGCACTACAATATGCCACTCTAACCAGGCCAGACATAGCCTTCAGTGTGAATAAGGTTTGTCAATTCATGTCACACCCATTGGAATCTCACTGGAAAGCTGTGAAAAGGATATTAAGGTATTTGCATGGCACAGTTAGCCATGGCTTACTAATTCATCCCTCACCATCAAGCCCTCCCTTCTCTCTCAGGGCTTACAGTGATGCTGACTGGGCCAATGATCTTGATGATAGGAAATCTACCTCTGGCTCATGCATCTATTTTGGGTCCAATCTAGTTTCATGGGGCTTCAAAAAGCAAGCTCTTGTGGCCAGATCCAGTACAGAAGCAGAGTACAGGAGCATGGCCAACACAACTGCAGAGTTAATTTGGATACAGTCTCTTTTGCATGAGTTACAAGTTCCTTGTCACACTCCCACTCTGCTGTGTGATAACCTCAATGCAGTCTCACTGGCTCACAACCCAGTCCTACACTCAAGAACAAAGCACATTGAACTAGATATACATTTTGTCAGGGAAAGGGTCTTAGCAAAACACCTGAATGTTTTACATGTTCCTGCAGTGGATCAACTAGCAGACCCTCTGACCAAGCCTCTCTCTCTCCTGCAAATTATGCAACAATAAGAGCCAAACTGAAAGTGTTTCCCTTAAATGAAACCACTTCAGTTTGAGAGGGGAATAATAGAGAATAGGTTTATAATAATTGTTGTTAACTAAATATGAATTAGTGTGTAATTAGGTGAGCTGTAATAACTGCTGATGTGGCAAATGCCAGCTTGCAATAGTCAAGCAATAAGTCAAAGCCCTATATATAAGGTGCTTCACTCTTGTAATATCAAGCAAGAATTACTAAATGAATGAGTTGATTTACTTTCTCATTACGTCGTACATATATGATATATGTGTCCGCTCCATATCCGTGCGAATATCCACTAAACGGGTAATCCACGAATATTAAAGTGTCCGTGAATATTAACAAATATCCATGGATGATATATTTTTATTATAAAAAAAAAAACTAATTATTGAAATACAAAACATTAACACGTAATATTTATAAATTTTACTCTCTATTTTTAATGAAAACACCAAAACTACAAACAAAAATCACCTCACTGAACTGCAAAAGAGCCAAACAAAGCTAGAATTTATATAAAATAGCCAAATTGCAAAAGATAAAATATAAAAATACAATTTTTTGTATATAAAAATACTATAATTTATATGTAAGTAGAGATATTTAAGTAATTTTACTAATTATTTAGCGGGTATGAATATCGGCGGGTGTGGATAATATCCATTAAATGCAGATAATTAAAATTCCATTTATTTTATCCGTTGATATCCATTAAGTTATCCGCTCCGTATCCAAGGCGGACTTTATCCAGATATCCGCGGGTATGGATATTGTTGTCATCCCTATTCCCACCACATTATTAAAAATATACATCGACGAATTAAAATTTGAATTCCAACTACGAGAATTATCCTTATTTTCGTATTCATATTCTATCATAGGGAAAACTTATTCAAAATTTTATCTAGCACGAAAAAAATGTGATTCTCATGATGAAAAGTGTATGTAGATCATAGTGAGAACTAAGCACGGAAAATTGATATTCATTAAAAAAAATAGAATTACCAACTATTTTTTGTTAATGAAGCCTCTATAGAATCATATAATGGATACGGAAGAGAGATAGAAATAGGGAGAGAGAGAGAGAGAGAGAGAAATCTCTTAGTGGTGTAAAATAGAAAACGGGGAGCACTTTCCACCGAACTATTATACACACTGACTAATTAAATTTTGAAATCCGACTGCGGTAGTTATCCATATTTTCATAATTAATATTTTCTCACGGAGATCATTTATTAAAATTTTTATTTAGCACGGTAAAAAGTGATCCTCCATAATGAAAAATGTATGTAGAAGATAGTGATAACTTAACACGAGAATTTTATTGATATTGATATTGATGGAGCTCCTGTAGAGTATTGCGACGGAGATGGGAGAGAGAGATAGAGAGAGAATCTCTTAGGGGTATAATATAATAGAAAATTGTTAACATTTTTCACCCCACTATTAAAAATACATATTGACTAATTAAAATTAAAATTTCGACTAAGAGGAATTTTACATATTATGTGTCCATCGCACTTTCATTAGATTACATATGGCTGACGAAATCTATGAAAAATCTAAAATAAATTAATATAGTTTTGATTTGTTGTAATGTATGATATTTTGAACATTCCATAACATTTGTTCGAACTTTTTTAAGAACCTTAATTTATTAATGTGAGTGGAGAGATTCACACATAGATTTTTCCATTTGACGCTCACGCGTGAAGATTGCTTCTTTGCGGTACGGTGAAAAGGAAAATTTTGAGGATAGAAACAAGGTCAAAGTATGTTAATATTCATTTAAAAATTAATAAAAAGTTTACAATTATTTTTTGTTGATGAAGTCCTACAGAGTCCTGTGTTAAAGATATATCGTATTTTCATACTCAAATAAATTAAAAGAAATCAATCTCGTTTTTATTATGTTGACAAAATTACCCTTATTTTTTTAATTAAAATTATAAATTATCCTTGTCGGAATATTAAAATTCTAGGTTTTATTTTTTTTACAACAAAAAAAATGTAGGTTTTCTACTCATTAGATTTTCTTTTTGTTATATATCCATTAGATTTTTTTTTGACGTAATATATCCATTATAATTTAATCCTTATTTTTAGTTTATAAGGTTAAGGGTAAAAAAATAAATTACTTCTCCCCTTCCCTCTCCTTCCCTCATTAAAAAATTTAACCAAACATAAAAATTTAAAATATCACCTCACCTTTCCTCCGAAACCCCCGAACCAAATCTCATCCCACACCTTTCAATTAATTTTTTTTTACAGAAACAAATAATGTAATTTTGTGCGGCTACAAATTTGTGACAACTACTTACTGTTTTGATTATTATAACAATAGTACTTTAATATGTTTGCTAAGTGCAAATGAGATTCATGGACACAATTTTAGGTTAGAATCGTTAGAATGTAGCCCTTGAATTAAGACACAAGGTTAATGGTTTACTAAAATTATGTAATAAGTTTAACTATTTTATTGTACCAAAAAAAAAAAAAAAAGTTTAACTATTTTAAAATTTTACAGTTTGGTTTCATCCATATTGGGGTGGGGTGGGGGTTAAAACCAATTAAACATGGGCTGGGCTTGGGAATAAACAGAGTAGGCCCGACAGATAAAAAAAGCGAAACCCTCTTATAGTGCTCCGTGGAGGGATGCGAAATCCTAGTGCTCAGTCATCGTCATCGTCATCGTCATAGAATAGAATAGAATAGAAGAAATTGGGAAAACGAAACCCTAGTGCTCGATCCGTGGAGGGATTCGATTTTAGGCTATGGCTAGAGGAGAAGAAAGTAGCGGCACAAGGAAATCCAAGGCGGAAGAGGCTCTTCCAAACCCCAAGGAGGATGTATGTTTGATTTCAACTTACTCAGATTAATGATTTACTAATCTCTTCTTCTATCATTATATTTGGACTTGAAATTGTTGTTATTATTATTATTATTATTATCTGCATACAACTGAACTAATTTATTTATTTATTTATTTAATTATATTTTCAATTACATTGTAGAAACGATTACGGTTACTAGAAGAACAAGAACTACGACAAGAACTACAACAAGAAGAAAAAGGTTGGCATCGTCCAAGGGCAGGACCTCTTGGTAAGCAGGAGCTGTTAGATTTTGCAAGATGGTATGAAAATTGATGTTAATCTTAATAGAAAGTACCACGGATCGATCCCCACAACTGTATTTGAAACGAAACTGAAACTATTGTGAACTACTAGAATCCCTTTTTCTAGGAAAATCATTATATTTACATGTGACGCCAAGTATTAACATCTTGACATTCACTTCGTTTAGATAAAACAAACATTTTGTAACTCTTATTACTCAAACAAGAGACCCACAAATTGGATGATGTAAAGGAAAATTTATTTATTATCATAGGAAGGTAAAATATGAGTAAACTTTGCTTCCATTGTGGATAACACAAATCATGATATTAGCGTGAAATCAAGAGCGGGACCTCTCCATATTCTCATCTTTCAATTTGTATATTAAGATGGCATCGTCCAAGGGCAGGACCTCTTAGTAAGCAGGAGCTGTTAGATTTTGCAATGATTTACTAAACTCATCTATTTGATATGCCACATCGTCCAATGTTGGCATCGTCATAATTGTTTGTTTTTTTTTTTTCACATTCCTCCTACTCATTTGGCAGGTTCATTGCGGGAGCTGCTTGTGACAATTTAGACATAGTGAAAATTTTTGCTGAAAAGGATCCACCGATGTCTACTAACAATGAAATGTTAAACAATGATATTAAGCTTTTCAAGGATGGTCAGCTTACTCTAAATTCGCTTATGATAGAAATGGCACAGAAGGAGTTTCCTGAATGTTTGGTAATGGGTGCATAAACTTATCTCTTGTTCATGAAATTTTGTTACAATTGGTCTGGATTCATTTTGTAATATGTCTATGCATGCAGCTGGACTTTGAAGATTATAATCCGGATAAACCATATCCCAGGCCTCAACATAGTCTATTTTCCCCCCCTCTGATGATGAAGAAGAGGATGAAGACCCTTGTGAATTGTTCTTCTGACAACGCTATACCGAAGTGGACGAAAGACTATGTGACGGGAGAGGAAAGGCCCCAATCTATTGTAATTGCTTTCTTATTTGCATATGTCATTTCCTTTTCTAAAGACTGTTATTTGCACATGTTGATTCAATCTCTAGTCTAATCTTTTAAAACAGTTGCGAGTCGTCATTGTCTTCCCGTTTCAAAGCTTTTATGTGATTTGCTGATGAACCTTAATTGCATTGTTTGACAAAAACATGTTCCTTTTGAAATATTTGTAATGAAAAGATAATCTTATGGCTGCTGCGTGTTGTTGTGTATTTTTGTGTTTTCGATTGTATTTCTTTGTTGCCTATGCTCCCTGTGTTTTGCCTATTGTTTGCAGCTGTTTTGTTTCACTTTATCCCTTTTGTATGGCACTTTACTCCCTTAACATGCCTTATGTTGAGGGGAGTTTGTTAATATAATTAATTTTGCTGCTAAAAATAAATAAAATATAACTCAAAACAATTTTCAATTAGGCACTTTGTTGCATTGTGCAACTTATACATAAAAAATGGCAAGGTAGGAATCTAAAGTAAACAGCAAAACTGTAGCAATAGTTATTTGTAGTATTGTGAAAAAGTTATGAGTGGTGACAATGCTTCTCTTGCAAAGTTCAAATTAAAAGAGAAATGTGTCATCTAATTCAAATGTTCTTTGTTTATATCCCTATATTTATTTGTAGGAACAATGTTTTCTGAAGACAATAGTAGCCATAATAATTAATAACTACTCTCTCATGTGTCCAAAATCTTATTTCAGAGATTATTGGCTTGAGTTGTTTTTCTTGCACCCCATGGGTGACTTGCCCTCCCCTTGAAAATCCCATTTTACCCCTCTCGCTACTTAGAATGCGAGTGTGTAAAATTGCAAAACTAGAACATAGTTTGCTTTCAAGGATTAAACTATCAAATCAAGCCAACACAAATCAAGTCGACGCATGCTGCATCAATGCTATTTATTAATCCGTAAATTAGCAAATCAAGTATTTACTTCTCATATAGATGGTCAACGTATACAGCTCATGTGCATATCAATTGGATCTAAGAGCATCTCCAATGAAGAACTCCACTTTTAAATACTTAAGTGAATTTCACATGGACACATCACTAATTTATTATTTTTTAATAATAGTACCTAGGTACTCAAGTCCTCCAATGCAACACTTTTAAAAAAGTTTTAAAATGGATCCCATCAATAACTCTACCTCATTATAATAATTTATTATTTAATCATCTTATTTTATAATATAAATTGATTGAATGATAAAATTATAAAATTAGTATGTACTTTTTTTTATAATTCGAAAAAATAATTAAAATAGGAAATTTAATTTAAAATAATATTGCCAAATTTTAAGAATGACATCATTAAAAAATAATTTAAAATAACATTACATAATTTTAAAAACAATTAATTTTGTTGATTATCATGCCCAAAACATTGCCAAATTTTGTTGGATCCATTGTGAAATATAAATTAAAAGATAATTTTGATAGAACGAGTAGAATTCTTCAAACATAGCATATTGATTTATATGATATTTTCTCTAATGGTAAATAGAGTACAACAGCTATATATGGTTGGCATTAAATATTTTTTATAGAAAAATTGTGCAAGATGAGAGATTTGAATGAAAATAATATTTTAATAAATAATAATGTGAGTTAAAGAGGAGAGAGATGATTCTTATTTTAGAAGTAGTACCTAAATAGGTACTCAAATTGATGATACTCCAATGGTAGTACCTAATAAGTACTATGAGTATCTACCTAACGTTCTCTCTCTAAACTCTCTCTCTGTTTCCGTCTAAACTCTCTCTCTGTTTCCGTCTAAACTCTCTCTCTCTGTTTCCGTCGCCGGTGCGGTGGTCGCCGGAGCCATACGGCGGCGGCACCGCACCGGAACCCCTTAACAACCTCAAAAACATATCTTTTCACCATAAATCCTTTTATTTCTTTACGCTTATTTCGAATCCGGGATCGATATTTCAAAAAGGTTCTCACATCGACCGGATCAGAGGCATATTTCGTCGGGAGAATCCTTTCTCTCTCTTTCTGTTTTTCTTCTTTCTTTATTTTTCTCCTTCTTCTGGGTTTGCTGTTTGATGATGGTGGTGGTTAGGAAAATTTCTCTGTTTTGTTTCTCCGGTGGTGCTTGGTGTTTGGAAGCTTTGGGTTGGTGTTTGGTGTTTTTCTGTTTGGATTATGGAGGTTGGTGGTGGTGTTTGAGCTTTTCCTCTCTGCAGCACCGTGAATCGCTTCTGTTTCTTCTCCAGCGTTTGGGTGCGTGTGTGGTGGATCTGTGTCATGAGTTTTGGCTTCTGTCTCATCGCCGGCGCTTTGTTTTGCTCTCCACTGCCGTCTGTAATGTTGCTGCGTTTTAGGTGTCGCCTCTATGTGACTGGTTGTTGTTCCTCGCCGGAGATCCTTCTTCTCCGGCGGTGTTACTTGGGTGTTCTGTTCGCTTCTCCGACGGTTGCTCTCGTCTTACCGCCGCTGCTTTGTTGCGTTTTGGTGTTTTGAAGTTTGGTTCTGCTATGGTGGTGGTTTCGTGGTCTTCTCCATGTAACCTTGGTGGTGGTGGTGGTGCGTGGTGGCTGTCTGTGGTGGTGGTGTGCTCTGTTTAGGTGGTGGTGGTGTGGTGAAGCTGTGGTGTCGGCTGTTGGAGGTGATGCTGAGTGGTGGTGACAGCGAGGTTGCGGTGTTGGTGTTGGAGTGGATTTGTTCGTCGTGAAATTATCGCCCCTCCCTCTGTGGTGGTGGTCTGGTGCTTTGGTGTTATTTGGTGCTGTTGGTTACGGTGGGGATTGTTTAGGGGTTTTGGCAGTGGTGGTTGGTGGCTGAGGTGGTGTTGGCTGAGGCTTTTCTTGGCCTTGTTGTTTTGTCCTGGCGCGCCCGAAAGGGCGAGGTATGTAGACACTCCGTGTTGACGGAGGTTGTTGTTTTATCGTACCTCTAGGACGTATTGGTGTGGGAGATGTGTTGGATGGTTAATGCCGAGTGTGAGTGGTTTCTCCCTGATACGAGAGTCTCTGACCATTTTCAAATCTGGTGAGATTTGCAGGACTCTTTGAGTCGCTGAGGGGTGTTCAAATCTGTTGAGATTTGCAGGTCTCTGGTATCGGGTCGAACTCTACTGCATCAGGTGTTGACTATCGATTCTCTGCCTACCGGGATCCCTCAACCTTCGACCTTTGGGGCTGCTTTCTGGATCCTGATGGGCCGAGTAATTTTAATTCGAGTTCGGAAGTTAGTGTCTAGTAGTGTCTCCTAGGTTTGGGCAGGGGTTTTCTCTGGTGGGTTTAGTGAATCACTATTGTTGTTCGGGTGGATTGGGGTGCTGTTTAGGTGTAATGTTATTTGGTAATTGTGTTATGTCACGTTACCTGTCGTTGTACGTTTTCACAGCAATTTCTTACACTTCTTGTGGAGGAATTGTTCTTTAATAAAATTTAGCCGATTCAAAAAAAAAATTACTATGAGTATCTAATAGATACTACACCATTGGAGATGGTCTAAGTTATACTACATATATTCTCCTATATGGAATAATATGAATAGCCTTTATATTATAGGCAAATATAGACTAGGCTTTTTAGAGCATCCACAATGGAGAACTCTATTTTTTGATACTTAACCAGGTTCCAGTTGTACACATCATTTATTTATAATTTTTTAATTATAGTACTTAAAAAGTACTCAATCTCTCCAACCCAACACCCTTTAAAAAGTTCTAAATTGGTCCCATCAAAAACACATCTCACCAATAACTCTACATCTTTAATTATGGATTCCACAAAAATGAAATAGGTACCAATGCTTATTAAAGAACTAGAACCTATTAGTTACTCATTCCTGTTTTGCTCCAATGGTGGTACATATTAAGTACTGATTCTTAAAAAATAGGTACCCACCATTGGAGATGATTTTAGTGTAAAGATTTATTGTATCCATAAACTTGACAAAAAGTATATGTAAAAACGCTACTGTAGAATTGTGTTAGGGTGTCCACGTAAGCTCCGTTCCGTTTTAATATTGTAATTAATTGTAATTTAAATTTTTAATGTAAACTAATTTAACAGATGGCACTAAACGGAAGGCAAGTGTTGCGTTTAAAAAAAATAATAAATCAAAAGTTTTAATGAGTTTTTTTTTTTTGACAAGAAGTTTTAATGAGTTAACAGCTGTAGTTGGGTAAGAATAAAAAATGAAAATAAAAAAAACGGAAGGCAAGATGGTACTAAACGGAAGGCAAGTGTTGCGTTAAAAAAAGGAATAAATGAAAAGGTTTAATTAGTTAACAGCTGTTGTTGGGTAAGAATAAAAAATGAAAATAAAAAAACGGAAGGCAAGTGTTAAACGCGGACTGGTTGTCGCGGCGGTGGGTTATATGCTGCTGGAGTAATTATCAGGGGTGGGTGTTATTTGTTTAGCATATCCCTATAAATAGGGGTTGAAGTTGTTGTGGTGATTGCGTTTTGTGAGTGTTTGTTAATGATATTCAAGCATGGTGTATGATGAGTTTTTTGGTGTTGTGCCAAATATTAATTTCGTCGCTGATCTGGGTCCTGGGAAAGAAAATGGTTGTATCAGAGTGAGGGTGTGTCGATTGTGGAAGGTTCCTGGTTTCCTAAATCCGTTGGAGTCAACTTCTATGGAGATGGTGTTGGTTGATGAAAAGGTTGGTTTGAGTTATTTTTTTTGTTTTTGTATTCTGTAATTTTTTTTTTTTTTTTGTGGGTTGTTATGTCGAGAAGTTTGTTAGGATTGTGTAATTGTGGATGGATTGAGTATTGATATGTTGATTGATATAATGATTTTTAAATTGATTTTGTTTTTTAATTGAAGCTTATGTAGTTGATTTTTTTTTGTTGTGTGTGTATTGTGCAGGGGGGAAAAATTCATGCATCTGTTAGGAAGCAGCTGATACATATGTTTGGAAGTAAAGTTGAGGAGGGTGAAGTGTATGAAATATCAAATTTTTCGATTTTTCCTCAAAGTGGGTTTTATCGGACAACTTTACATCCATAGTATTTCAGTTGAACACACGATTGACGTTGGTTCAGTCTAGTGAGATATCGTTAACTGGTTTGAGTTTGACTAATATTGAGGAAGTTTGTTCTCATACTAGTGACTATGATTATTTAGTTGGTGTGTATTGAAGTTTAATATTCGTTATTTAATTGTTGATGGATCTTATTTTTTGAGATTGATTGTTGATTTTGTTTTGTTTCTTTGTAGATGTTATTGGTTTTATGACTGGACTTTCACCAGAGCGAGAGTATATTACAAATGGAAAGGTTACTAAGATGGTTGTTTTGGAGATTACTGATCATAGGTTAGTTGATATTGTTTGTTGTTATTTTATTGAAGAAGATATATATTTAATTGAGTTAGGTATATGATGTGATATTACTTGAGATTATTGGGATTAAATGTGAAGTTGCGTGCATTGTTGTTTCGATTGTTTGTCTTAATTAATTAATTTTTTGTTATTGAGCAGTGGTAAATGTGAGTGTGCTCTCTTTGGGGATTATGTGGAAGAATTGAATAGGAAGATCGGTAAATTGGTGTTGGTGAAATGGTGAATCAGTTGTTGAGATTCCTTCAGATATTTTGGTCAAGGTTGTTACAACTCCCATTGCTGATATTGTTAATTCTATATATCCAGATCTTTTAAGAAATATGTTTGTTGACAATTTTTTTGAAGATAAAGCTATTCTATGTCCAACATTGGAAGTTGTTGATGAAATAAATGATTATATTTTGGCAATTATTCCTGGAGATTATAAAGAGTATCTTAGTTGTGATTCTTTGCCTAAATGTGATGCAGATTCTTATATTGATAGTAATTGGATTACAACTGAGTTCTTGAATGATATTTGTTGTTCAGGACTTCCTAATCATAGGTTGTTACTTAAACTTGGGGTGCCAGTCATGTTACTACGAAATCTTGATGTTTCGTCTGGATTGTGTAATGGTACACGTTTAATTGTCACCTACCTTGGTTGTAATGTAATTGGAGCAAAAATTGTTAGTGGAAATAATGTTGGCAGTGTGGTTTACATTCCACGGATGAAACTTATTCCGTCCGATGCTAATGTGTCAATAAGTTTTCAGCGTTTACAATTTCCTTTAACTGTTTGTTTTGCTATGTCTATTAATAAGAGTCAAGGTCAAACATTGGGTCAAGTTGGGTTGTATTTGCCTAGACCAGTATTCACACATGGTCAGTTTTATGTTGCTGTTTCAAGAGTTAAGACACGTGCTGGCTTGAAAATTCTTATTGTTGATGGTGATGAAAAATGTAAAACATGTACTTTGAATATTGTGTATCCTGAAGTGTTTCAAAAGATATAAATTGAAATGTATTATATATTGATATTTTTTAATATTGATTTTTATTATTGTTATTGAAATTTAGCTTCAATTTGTTTATAATACTAATAATATTGTAGAAAAAAAAAATAGTGAACCGTGCGGTAGCACGGGCTAAAAACTAGTTATGTATATATAGATGCAAATTAATACTACGTTAAATTTACATTTTTTTTCTTTATATATATAAATATAAATTAAGAGGACAGTCATATCATCATATCTTACATTTAATACTACATTATCAAACATTGTCAGCAACAAAAAAATACTGCTTTTAATTTTCATGATCTGCTCAAATGACCATTGCACTACAAATTGACCGCACTCTAAGATGTGAGTGTGTAAAATTGCAAATTCTACCAGAAAATATCTTTGAATAGTGTGTATTCTATTGAAAAGTATGTTTTTGAAAGTGTAAATTTTATCAAAAAAATATCTTTGAATAGTGTAGATGATTGCTCATCTAATAGACCTCAACAACCACTTGATTTTCTGCACTAAACTCTTACCAAGCCATCCTTCCAAGATCTTTGCAATAAATAATAATAGCCGCTATCTCATACCAAACTCTAAGAATGGGGTAATTTCAAGAACAGCTAAATAATCAGATTTGATCAAACTGACTTAAACTGACAAGTTATAGCTCATTTTGACAGCTCTATTTTCAGAACGAGTTTTGAGACTCTCCGGTTTATTTGTATATCAAAGGAAAAAATAAAAATGATAGAGCAACAGAAACACAAAGTATACATACATCATTATCTTTATAACTTGTGCTTCAAGCTTTGATTTATTCTTTGCTGTTTATTTTTCTCCTTATACCAGATGTGCCCAATAGGTCTAGAATAGATAGGGAGGGTAAGAAACCTCATCATGAAATAAATACAATTTTTCAATGTTTCAAATTTAACAACATAATATTGCGACGAAATACAGTGACCTCCTTTTACTCCCATCTCTTCCTCTCTATCAAAGCATGTCACACAATAAAACCTTCCGACAATAACCAGCCAGTGCAGGTAGTTGCATCAACTCCACAATCTTCATCAGTCAAACACCTATGGTCAATGCGAACGTCGGATATGTGGCAAGCACTCTCTATATGTTGACCTGAATTTAAAGTCATAGCCGGACATACATGCAAAGACATTGCACTGGCTCGATTTGTTGGTTGTTTCTGCACAAATAAAAATATATATGTGTATTTTAAAAATGTTCATTTGTCATATTTTGCGGCTAATTTTGTGAATGATGAAAAGTTTAGGGGTCCATACACTTGATTTAACCTATAATTCTCTATAAATTAAAGGTATAGTATCATTTCAGGTAATTGTTAAATACCTTCAGGGTGGTCCAATTAGTTGGAATATAAGTTTCTGGAAGCTCTTCGTGCCAAGTGCTTAATACTGGAAGGGGATGACCTTCAGTGGTAAATACATAATTACTCTTGAGCAAAAATGAATCATCGAAGAGAAGATATAAATATTTGCACCCGCAGAAAGCACAAGATTACTGGTCAGAGAAAATTTAAAAGTTCAATAATTATCTGAGTGAGGAAGTTCAATAATTTATATATACTTTAGTAATATTTAGTGATGTAATGAGAACTTCTGACAGTTGGGGCATAGAAGAGTACTGTTACATATAATTAAACATTCAAATGAAAATAAGTTGTAAGTGTCATGTCGACATAAAGTTAACAGAATTTCATACATTTGAGTATTTAATACATGCATATGGTAATCCAGTGGGCGTATTGAATGCAGGTAGAAACCGTTTCCCTAAATCTTCAGCCAGACCTAGTAGCTGATTATTGTAAGATCCTTGTAATAACTTGTTTGAAGAATCAGATGCCAGTAAATGAGCAGAGACAAGACCACCAAGAACTCTAATGTTGGGAACTCTGATTGGAATTATAGTATATGTGATCTTTAATGCGTATAGGCAAGATGAACACACTTTTTCAACACACACTCTCTAATTAGTTGAAATTCAAACGGGTCCCACTAAATTCCCCGCATAAATTTAGTGGAGCCGTTTTTGCTATTTGTAGTATATAGTCTGCACACTTGAAATCTGTGTATTCCTTTCAATTGGATTGAAGTTAATCACCTCACCAATGAGGTCATTAAGAAATTGCAGTATGAAATTTGTATATCTTCAGTATATTGTGGTATTTGACTCGACTGATTATTGTAATCGATGCTTCTTTTGCAGAAAGAACCGAAACTTGGCGTTACAGATTTTGTCCATGGTGCAGATGGACTTGGCAACCAAAATTTTCCTCCACCAAATGGGAAAGTCATTGAAGAATCAGCTGCTGATTTTATGGTTAACGAGGCAAAAGCTAACCCCGGAAAAGTCACTGTGGTGGCATTAGGCCCTCTTACAAATATTGCTTTGGTATGATATGTGCAATTTCCAATATGTTGTTTTCGCGCTACTCTTCATACTTCATTTCAAAATAAGATTCTGGTTGACAGGCTATACAGATGGATCCGGAGTTCGCAAAGAACACAGGGCAGATTGTTCTGCTTGGTGGATCTTTTGCAGTAAATGGCAATGCAAATCCAGCTGCTGAAGCAAATGTAAATATTTCCATTTTGTATCCAACTTCTTAATATATCCTCCGTAAAAATATTATATTATTCGCGGTTCGATCTATTTAACTCTTCGGTTGGATTTGATTCCAGATATATGGTGATCCAGAGGCTGCAGATGTCGTATTCACAAGTGGCGCAGATGTACTAGCAGTTGGAATAAATATTACTCACCAAGTCGTATTGTCAGGTACCACTTTTCCGAATTTCCTATGCACTCATGTTTGCTATACTTATGTAGCCATTTGTTTAAACGAATAATCATCACTCGAATGCCATGAACATGCTTCTATTTTAATTATGGCTCATATCACATGTCATGTTCTGCGACATTTGTTTTGATTTACCCTCATCGCAAAATCAAAATGACCAGGTTATGATCGAGAAAAGTTGGCAAGTTCAAAAGGAAAATTTGCTCAATACTTGACCGGAATCTTAGAGGTGTATTTCTCTTACCGTCGTGACGCATACAACACCAATGGAGTTTACCTTCACGACCCAACAGCGTTGCTTGCAGCCATTGATCCTTCACTTGTAACATGCACGGAGGGCGCTGTTAGAGTCCAAACCAGTGGCATTACAAACAAGGGGACTTACAATACTCCATAATAAACAGAAAAAGTATAAGGTTTTGAATGCAAATATCAAATATCATCTAATATATGGCATCTAATTTATATGTTTTTTTCTGTTTGCAATAAACCAGGTATGATGAAATAACTGAATGGTCCAATATGCCATTAGTAAAAGTAGCTGTGACAGTGGATGCTCCTAGAGTTGTGAAATTGGTTATGGATCATCTTTACACAATTATATTGTCGGTATATAATATTATGCATAATGTATAAATGAGATAAATCATATAATTTACACATATGAATCTAATTCAATAAAATTTACACATATGAATCTATTAAAAAGTGAATCACTCACTTTTGAGAAGTCGGATTGGAGATAAATATTTAGATCCTCTAAAGTGAGTAGTAAAGTATAAAATAAGAAAATTAAGAATTGGATTGTAACAACTTCATGATTTTTTATAATGTACCTAATATGCTGAAAAATAGAAAACAAGGGTTAAAATTTCAGATTTTAAAATAGAGTTAAAATTCAAATTTAGTTAAAATAGAGATTAAAAATGCATTTAAACTAATATAAGAGAAAATTTGATCATAAAAAATTAATATCTATCACACAAACGGGAGAGGAACGTGCCCATTTGGCGGCTAATATCTATAATTAAAAACAAAAATTAATGTATTTGTTCCAAATATTTGCCCAAATACAACGACTACTTTGTTTTTATATTGTGATATATACCTACTACTTTGTTGCTCTGCGATCACCAGAGGTTGAAGTTATTGGACTTACAACTATCTATGGAAATGTTTACACTACTCTTGCTACCAGAAATGCTTTGCATTTGGTAATTCTTTTTGTTTTGATGGATGTTTTTTTTTATTTTTGTTTTCTATTGATGAAATTGAGTTTTGATACTAAATTTTCATTTTTGTAGTTAGAGGTTGCTGGAAGAACCTGATATACCAGTTGCTGAAGGATCTCATGTTACATTAACTGTAAGTTTCTAAGAATTTATATCTTTACTTTGATCATAATTGTGTGGAACTAATAATCTATGAAGCACAGACACCAGACACTCACACGTCAACTATGATAAGACATAATTCAATGGAATCATGTCGGACACACCTAATCCAAGGAATGTTTGTGCTTCATAGAAATTAATAGTGTAATCTGAACCATCCGATCTAAAATCAATGGACGTGATCCCTGACTGTGTGAAGCTGTGTTGTCGTGCAATCCTGATCCCAAAGCAACCATGGTCATCTAAAAGTGTCACTTCAGATTGAAGGTGTGTCTCGTGTTTGACACGACACCACCACATAGTAAGGCCACAAAGTGTTTTACCTGAAGTGAATCCAAGTGTTTATAAAGCTCCTGTAGCATCAAATTCTGGTTTTATTCAAATACCTTCCAACCAATTTCAGCAGCAATATATAACTCTGTCTCAAAATATTCATCATCCTCCACACCCTATTTATGGTTATGATTATGATTATGGCGGAGCTATGCAAGAACAAGTATACTCTACACAAATGCAACAACAGCATTCAAATGCAAATGCACCCTCTCAGTATCAATCCCTGACCCCGGCAGTTGCTGGAGCAGCAATATCAAATGTTTCAAAACAATTTCCTATAGATAACATTCAGAAGCCAAACAAAAACTCACAGCAAATATGATCATATATTTCAAGCTAGTTTTTCTTATGTTATCTATAACAGTAATAATCCAATTGAATAAGACAAGCTACTCCCATTAGTTTTTTGCTTTTCGTTTCGTGTTTATTTCTGTCTAAACTTTGTGTATTTTAATAATATCAAGGATTGCGACGGTGATCATAATTTAACATGTCGATGACATTTTTACTGTACCTATAAAATAGTTGTATTGTATCAGAGTGAGAGTAATGATGATTAGCTTAATAAGCACAGTGTATATAGACTTAAGCACATTAAAAAACCTCTAACTCCAGCACATAGTTTTCACTTTCACTTTGAAACCTCACATTTCCATTTGCATATGTCTGTACTCATGCATTAATAATTAAAACTGCTTACATTAATTTAGATTATTCTATTATTGAAATAAAAAAGACATGGCACTCTAAAAAAGCTTCATACAATTCTTTATGCACAAACCTAGGCACAAAAAGCCAGTTCTATCACTTTCATAGGCAGTATTTTATCACTTTCATATTATCTGTTTTTATCCTTTTTTTAAGTGATAGATGTCATATCCTAGCCTTTTCTGTACACTAGTTCTCCGCTTTAGCTGAGTTACAAGACTTATTAAATCACTTTTTTTAGTGGCATCTATGCAATAGATTCATTCACTTTTCCATCATGTTACAGGAAACCCAGTAAGGAAAGTGATTCTGAATCAGCTAGAGACACAAGCAGTGATAGCAGCAGTGGCTATCGTCATGATAGAGGAGCTAAGAGTGTAGTTAATGGCAGTTCGAACCAGCCTAACTTTCCAGATGCAAGCAATCTTAGTCTGGAAAGACTGTCACTTGGAAGTAAACCTTTAGCAGGTTCATCAAGTGATGAAAACGGAAGCTGCAGTACACTTGGTCAGCTTGTATATGAATACTTTGAGCGCGAAACACCTTATAATCACGAACCATTAGCAGATAAGGCAAGACCATTATCCTTTGGTTCAGTTCCACTTTTAGATTATGTTGCTTTCTAATCTTGACAGAGAATCTTTTTTTTTTTTGCCTCAGATTTATGATCTTGCTGAACAATTTCCTGAGTTGAAGACATACCGGAGCTGTGATCTTTCACCTTCAAGTTGGGTGTCATCGGCTTGGTATGTTTATCATATATACTTTTAATTAGGATGTTGTTAGTGCTGGATAGTGCACATGACAGTGTTGCCAATCGTGATTGCAGAAAATAACAATTTGTTCAAATTTCGCTATCCTACAATGCTATAGCACTACTATACCACTATTTGGCAAAACTTTCTATTAAATCGCATATTGTTAAAATTCCGCTATGATATGCGTCAATGTTTTTGCTAGTTTACAGCACTGGAACATAGTAATAATAACTAGTTTAACATGATTTGTTCCTTATTGTATCATGAAGGTATCCGATATATAGAATACCTGTCGGTCCCACGCTACAGGACCTGAGTTCGTGCTTCCTCACCTTTCATTCCGTGTCAACACCTTCAAAAAGTATGTCTTGCTGTCCTTTTCTTAGTTTCTATAATAACTGAGAATATACGTAAGGATTTCAATTATAACTGCGTTATTTGTTTCAGGTCCAACTACCATAAATTGTTCAAAAGATAAGGATATATCATCCAAGCTATCACTACCAATATTTGGCCTTGCCTTTAACAAGTTCAAAATTTCTGTTTGGGATCCTGAAGGGGATTCTGAAGGTCAGAAATCCAATTCTCTGTGGCGAGCTGCTGACAACTGGATTAGGCAATTGCAAGTTAACCATCCTGATTACAAATTCTTTAATTCTCACTATTCATATTGTAGGTGAGGTGTGAGCCTAAGTTTTCTCTAATAAACTGAAGTAGTCAAGTCCCTGCTTATGAAGTCCCCACCTGGTATACTGTTGTTTATTTTATTGCATGGAACACTTTAAAGTGCTCTCATAAAATCAGATTAAAAGGATCTGTTCTTCAGTTTTCAGATGATGCAAGGTCTTTAACCAACAGTTTCTGCTTTTATGTAGAAAAGGTTGTCTCTGCTTAAATGTATATTTTAGATGGCTTTTTGTGCCTAGGTTTGTACAGAGGGAATATTAAAAAATATATCACAAAGGAGAGGGAATATATCACAAAGGCATTTTTCTTTATGTGAAAAGGATCCTATGACAAAATGCAGTATTTTGTACCACTTACAATGCACGTGAATGTTCCCACAACAGCCAATGCAGAACAAAAAATCAACTAAGAAACTTAACACTCCAAATAGTAAAATTAAATCAACAAAATTTCACAAAAGGTTGCAAACTAACTAACCTTCTCATCGATCAATACCATCTCAAAAGAGATTGATTCAGCTGGATTGAGGAAAGTTGGTACCCTCCACATACGAACAACTCTGGCCTTTATGCGAAGATTTTCCTTTCCAGGCAGCAATTCAGCAACGTCATCGAACTTTGGAACCGAGCTGCTCGTTAAACACCATTGTTTTGATAGTTCTATGTATTTGTTCTGAGTATTATCTGCAATTAGTAGTACTAAGATAATCCCCATGGGAGAAGTATTTATAGCATGTGAATACAGATAGCGCCTACACCAGACAACTCCTCATTCGAATTTCAAATGAACCCCATTCAGCTTGGGAGGGAAAATGACGGATGACAATAACCCTACACCAGTTAACACCGCAAGAAATTTTCCCAATTTCACTCTTCCTACCCACCGTCCACCATTAGGATCGTCGTCGCTTACACTTGTCAATAAGTGCATGAGAACAAAGTCAGAAAAAACATAAGAGGCGAAACAAAATCGTGTAACAGGGTGAGAAGAAAGTCACAAGAAACAAATAAGGGAAAACGCAGTGTTTACACTTTACATCAAATCATAACACATTCATATATGAGATCATAAAGGACAGTGTAAAGTGCTACCATTCAATTCAAGTCCAAATACTCAAACAAAGTTATAGTATAAAAGCATATTGAAATAAATAATGGCATATATATTAACAAAACAAAGTTCAATTGCACAATAAATACAATATTGCACCAGCATCCGTTTTTCTTTGCTGATGCAGGTGAAGCTACATCAAATCAATATCTAGATGTTTCGATTCAAGCTCCAAGTGGGACCACATATAAGTAACACCTAACTTGCCCTCTAAGTTCTAAGTCATAACTGACCTGTGTTTTACATAATCTACTCTTACAGTGTTGATATGTACTTTCAATTCCGTCTTTAGTTGAATCACACTGTTGGAAAATTTCTACTTCGTCACTCTGCTATTACTACGGCCACTGCGTGAATGTCTCCACAAACTAAGACCCAATACTGCCAGCCCGGCAATCCCAGCTAAAATCTACCAGGTTGCTTTGTAGGTTGGTCATTTTAATGGATGTATTGGTAATTATTTTCTGTCCCATACGTGCATTGGTGGCAATGAAATTCAATTTATCACTAAAGAAATATGTTTGGTTTCATCTAAGACAAATTAAGTTAATCCTCTGAAATTGACTTAACTCGAAGTTCACATTAGTAGCTTCAGCAACAGTATGTAAAAATTTAATGTACTTTCGGTTTTTTACCTAGAAGTTACAAACAGAACATGGATGTCGGGACCCATTTTCACTTTTCAGATATTCACTACTTCAGTTACTACAGTATTAAGTATTGGTTTGAATCAACCTCTAAAATCACATGTAACTTAAACATTCAGTAGTAAAGTGATTTGCAGCTTAAATCAATTTCCTTTCATATCAGCAGGTAAAAAGATGTGATACCTTCCAAAGCACTCATGGCAGTTGATGCACAAATCGGATCAGCAAAATCTACAAAACCAACGACTGAAGGATCTCCAACTTGCTGCAATAAACAAGCATTTCATCATAAAAAGCACAATGGAATTTTCAATCAATAAAGTAAACAAAGCAAAACAAACGAGGGCAAGCAGACAACTGATATAAACAGTGCACTTACATCCATGGATTCTTTGGTCACCTCAAGTCTCACTTTTCTATATCCCACAAAACGGCAAAAAATATCTAAATATGAAGTTATGGAAGTTGAATAATTGAATTAACATGAATGAAGCCCAGGAGACAACGACGGAAGCGTGATAATACAATTTCTAAGCAGTATCACAGAAATATAAAGGATACCAGCCACTTTTCTTATTGTCCAGTTAGACGGGATCCCTTCAACATATAAAGTACTCAACACAGGTTGGGGTAGTGGTTCATCCACTCTCTGAAAATTCAATTATGATATCAACATTAAATAAGATTTACGTAATAAACAGAAGAAACCTCAAGCATTAGAGGATAAAAATATATCAACAGAACAACTAAAAAACATTAACCTTCTTGTCGTCGTCTTCCAATTTCGCAAGCAATTTCTTAAGCTTAAACGGCAAATAATGATGAGTGAGATAATCAACTTTCTTGGTTGATAAGGCTTTTATTTCAAATTTTTCCTTTGTATGTAACATCATATTCAAAGCTTCCACCCATTCAATATTTTCTTGGACAAATTCCCTTTTTAGTAGTCTCGTGGCCATGTTAATATCCCTTTGTGTCATGGGTAACAACATGTTGTCAGGGACATTGTGTTCCATGGCATCTTGTGGTCCTACCCCTAACCACCTAATGTTAGGGGTGACATCGTTAATGACATCGTAGGCGCTGTTTATAAATCCATATTGGTAACCAGATAAAATCTGGATACCAGATGGATTGCAGTCCATTAATGCTAACACCGGAAGCTTGTACTCTACACTCAATTTTCTTAAAAACCGCCGTGTTAACACATCGGGTTGACCTCGACCGGTAATAATTATGCACTCATACTTCTTGTGAAACTCATCTTCAGCTAGCCTAGATAAAACTATAAGAGAATGAATAAAGTTGTATTTGCATTACTTTTGAGAGTTTACAAGAGGTGTATATATACACAAGTACAGTAACCTAATTGGAGTATTTTAAGGAATAAATATCTCCAACAAATCTAGACTTTATACAAATCTAAAATATAATTATACAAATCTAAAATATAATTATACAAATCTAATTATGATTGATATCCTCCCGCAAGTTGGGCGACCTGGAAGAAAGATGCAACTTGGATAGTAGAAACTCGAACCGAGGGCGAAGCAGAGGCTTGGTGAAAATGTCGGCAAGCTGGTCGTTAGTGGAGACAAAGGAAACACGAAAACGACCACGTTGAACGTTTTCACGGACAAAGTGGTAAGCTAAGGCTATGTGCTTCATTCGGGAGTGGAAGACAGGATTAGCACTTAGATGTGTAGCACCAAGATTGTCGCAGTAGATGACCGGACCAGCTGTAGGAGTGTGACCAAGTTCAGTGAACAAAGAGAGGACCCAAAGGAGTTCACTGGCCGTGTCGGCCAAGGCTTTATACTCAGCTTCAGTGGATGATCGAGCAACCGAGCGTTGCTTGCGGGAGCTCCAAGAGATGGGAGTGTCGCCAAGATAGAGCAGGTAACCAGTGGTAGAGATATAATCATCTTTGTCACCTGCCCAGTCCGCATCTGAGTACGCATGAAAGTGCAGGGGAGCAGTCGCAGAGATGAAGATGCCTTTGTCGCAAGAGCCGGCCAGATAGCGAAGGAGGCGCTTGAGAGCCAACCAGTGCATGGTGCTCGGGTTCTGCATGAACTGAGCAAGTTTGTTGGTCGCGAAGGCAATGTCTGGCCGAGTAAGACTCAAGTATTGGAGACTGCCAACCAGTGCTCGGTATTCAGTCGGGGAGGGCAAGGGGTCACCAGAGTTTTTGAGCAGCGGAGGAGTTGCAGTTATTGGAGTGGACGCTGGTTTAGCGTCTGTCATGCCCGACTTCTGAAGAAGATCAGTGATGTATTTCCGTTGTGAAAGAAACATGCCCGCAGCGGAAGGAATGACTTCAACACCCAGGAAATAATTGAGATAGCCAAGATCTTTCAATGAGAACCGAGCAGCAAGTGTAGCAATGAGACTAGATAAGTCTGTCGAGGAGCTCCCCGTAACAATGATGTCGTCGACATAGACGAGCAAGTATAGCGTCGTGCGTGGTGTCCGCTGAATGAACAAAGACGCATCGGCGGTGGAGTTGACGAAGCCAATGGAGAGCAGGAATACTCGAAGCTCCATGTACCAAGCGCGAGGAGCTTGCTTCAACCCGTAGAGCGCCTTCTTTAGGCGACAGACATGATCAGGGAAGCTTTTGTTAACAAAGCCAGGTGGTTGATCCATGTAGACCTCCTCGTTGAGCGTCCCTTGAAGAAAGGCATTGTTAACATCAAGCTGGCGGACAGACCATCTTTGTCGAACAGCCAGGGCGAGGATGATCCGAATTGTCACTGGTTTGACGACGGGGCTAAACGTTTCTGTGTAGTCACAACCAGGACGTTGATGGAAGCCTTTAGCGACCAAACGAGCCTTGTACCGATCAATGGACCCATCTGGATTTCTCTTGATGCGAAAGACCCACTTGCACCCAACTAAGTTCGGAGCAGAGGAACGACCAACGAGTTCCCAGGTGTTGTTGCGATGTAGGGCATCAAATTCAGCCTGCATGGCAGAACGCCAGTCCGGATCACGAAGGGCTTGGGTAATAGTACCAGGTTCCATCGGGGATGAGGGTCGGACATGGAGGTTGAGTTTGTGGATGGGTTTGACGATGTTATTTTTGGATCGGGTGATGATCCCACCGCCATGGGGTTCAGTGGTCGTGGTTGGGGGAGAGGTCGTTTGTGGTTGTGGGAGCAACGTTGGCTGTATGGAAGAAGGGGGGTTATTGCTGGTCGATTCATTGCTCGTTGTATTTGAGGACGAGGACTGGGATGTGGTCGGGGAGGAAATGCCAGACGGGGAGGGAGGCTCGACAATTGAGGTATTCGGGGATGTGGGGTTGCTGCTCGCAGTAGGTGGAGCGATGGTCGGCAAGACGGGCAGGTGGAGGGGACCAGTCTGTGATGTCGTGGACGTGGTCGGCTGGGCCACCAATGTGCGGAAAGGAAATTCAGTTTCGACGAACTTGACATGGCGAGAGGTGTAAATCCGTCCAGTTGCGGGATCAAGGCATAGATATGCATGTTGATCAGCTGAGTAACCTACAAAAACACACATAGTAGACTTTGGAGCAAGTTTATGGTTAGCATAAGGTTTAATCCAGGGAAAACACAAACACCCAAAACATTTTAATTTATGATAATCCGGACTAATGCCGAGGAGTTTAGAGTAGGGGGATTGGTGCCCGAGGATTGGGGTCGGGAGACGGTTAATGAGGTAGGCTGCAGTGGTCATGGCGTGAGGCCAGTAGGTGAGGGGCAAGCCAGCGTGGTGAAGGAGGGAGAGGCCGGTTTCGGCAACGTGCCGATTCCGCCGTTCAGATATGCCATTGTGTTCGGGTGTATGAGGAGGAGTGGTGTGGTGACTGATGCCATGGGTACTTAGAAAGGGACGAAGGCCAATGTATTCGCCACCATTGTCAGTGTATAGGACTTTTATTTTGTGTTGGAAGAAGTTTTCAACTAGCGTTTTAAATTTAGGAAAGATAGCTTGCACATCAGATTTTAGTTTCATGGGATATAGCCATATATAGCGAGTGTAATGATCAACAAACAAACAATAGTAACGAAGACCATCAACAGATAAAACAGGGGAAGTCCAGACATCAGAAAAAATTATTTCTAATGGATAAGTGGATGTAAGAGTAGATTCATGAAAAGGAAGTTTATGACTTTTATTAATTTGGCATGAATTACAATCTGATTGCTGAAATTTATTTGAACCTAAAGAAAAATGCTGTTGAATAAATTTAAAGATGGAAGTTGAAGGGTGTCCAAGCTTGTGATGCCAAGAAGCAGAGGATTCCACTTGGACGGTGTGAGCGGAAGGTGCGGTTGTGGGCAATAGGTAAAGTCCATTCACACATGAGCCTTTATGGGTTGTTTGGCGTGTCTGCAAGTCCATGACATAAAAAGAGTCCGGTAAGAAAACAACGGCAGAGTTAGTTTGTTTGGTGAGTTGAGAGACAGAAATAATTGGTTGTTTCATGGAGGGAACACAAAGAGCATTAGACAAGGATAAATCATTAATTAAAAGTGTTCCAGAGTGAGAGATGTTTAAACCTGAACCATTCCCCATGAGGAGGGTGTCGGGGCCTGAGTACGGATGGTGAAGTGCCAGATTTGCAAGGTCGTTGGTCACATGATGCGTTGCCCCACTGTCGAGCAGGAAACCTGGCGAGGATGTGCCAGCAGTAGCGGTGTGGGCCTGGGCCTGGCCAGTTGTGCTCGGAGAAGGACGAGGAGGTGCGGGAACACTGGGGTGTTGAGTCCGAAAGAGTTGACAGTCAGCGAGCACGTGTCCCTTTGTATTGCACCATTGACATCGACCAAGGAATGGTTTGCGATCACCTGGGCGTTGGTTGGTCGGTGCAGGAGCTTGACTTGGTCGAGGCTTGTTGTTGGTCGACCTTGCCTGAGCGTGCAACGCAGTAACAGGAGCAGGTGATTGGCGTTGAGCAGCAGCAAGAGAGAGTTCCTGGATGAGGAGCTTTTCGAGGAGATCATCAAAGGTGATTGGAGTGTCCCTTGCGTTGACCCCATCAATGACTGCTCGGTAACCGTCATCAAGGCCGCGCAAAACATGGTCGGTCATGTCCTCGACGGAGACAGCAGATCCGAGGGAGGCGAGGAGATCAGCAGTTTGCTTCAGAGAGTGCATGTAGGTCGTGATGGATTGAGTACCTTTCGAGGCCATCCGAAGACGTTCCTTGAGTTGTTTAAGGTGACTGCGGGAGGCTTTGGCGTAGGTGTTCTTCAGAAGCTCCCAGAGGTCGTGCGAGGTCCTCGTTTGGGACACCAGGGAGGCCACCTCGTCGGACAGAGTGGTGAGGATGGCGCCATAGATGAGGCGATCCTGGCGACGCCAAGTTTGAAAGGCAGGGTTTGACGACGTGACCGGAGGCGAGTCAGTGGTGGTGATCGTTGCTGGCGGCGCAGGGAACGATCCATCAGGGTATTTGAGTAGATCAAAACCATCAAGGAAGGCTTCTACCTGGAGTTTCCAATTGATATAATTGGTAGGGAGAAGCTTGGTGACACCACTGAGGGTGATACACGCAAAGGGTTTGGAGGGTTCATAGGGGTTAGCTATGGAGTAAGAGCCATCGGAAGCCATGGGAGGCAAGGGTGACGGCAAGGGAGAAAAACGGCGTTTTCTGGTTTAACAGGGTAGGGCTGGAACGTTACCAACTGATACCATATAAGAGAATGAATAAAGTTGTATTTGCATTACTTTTGAGAGTTTACAAGAGGTGTATATATACACAAGTACAGTAACCTAATTGGAGTATTTTAAGGAATAAATATCTCCAACAAATCTAGACTTTATACAAATCTAAAATATAATTATACAAATCTAAAATATAATTATACAAATCTAATTATGATTGATAAAAACAGTGTATTTTTCAACTAGCATAATAAACTTAGCTCTACATGATATGATATTTCCATCACGTATATCTTTTGGTGACATATTACAATTAAAACTCTCCCCCTTGGTCTTAAAAATCACATTTCCTATTATGGAACCTCTTGTTCCTGACACTATATTGAGACTTCGGACACTACAATTCAACATGATAGCAATGTCATGTAGCCTATTATCTAATATAGCTTGTTTATCGAACTCGTTCGACAAATGATAAAATAACTCTCTCCTTGTGACGGTTTTCCCCTCACTTAAAATTTCCGTACCGCTTTTAAAATGGATATTATCATCCTTACTTTAACTTTATCCTCTGTGTTGGAATTTCCATTCTTCTTAAGTACTAAATGACCAATAAATTTGGAATATACAACATTCGAAGGCGAAGGATATATGAAATTATACGAGGGGCTTCTCTCATAAGCAAGAGCAAAAGTAGCATCTATTTTATCTATTACTTCATTTGCGGGTAGGTCAAGTACTTGTATGTAAGAAAATCCGGGTTTGGGTTCATAGGTTATAGTTGGTGTTGAAGATATTAGCAAAGTGCGCAAGCTGTTTAAATCCCTTTCACTAAGCATGATGAGAATTACCAAATGTACCTAATCACAATTAGTTTGAAAAGTTACAAACTAAAAGTAAAAATAAAAGATAACACATATTTTTGGATTTGGATCCTCTCAATCACTTTCTATCTCAATCTCTCTCAACATTAAATCTTAGCCATTATATAAAATCTAATGGTGGAAATTAAAAATACACCTATTATAAAAAACACATTGTAACAAAATGCTTTAAAACAAATAAAGTTTGACAAAAATTAAATAAGGAAAGTTTATAAAAACATAATTACCATTCATGCTAAAAAAAAGTGTGTTGTTATTAATATGAAATTGAAGAAATTTATGATGAAAAAATTTGCACGTCATTACCAGCAAATAATAACAAATTAAAAAATTAATAATACAAAGCAAAATCACCATTCACCAACTATTGCTTGTTGATTGGATATTTAAAATAAAAAAACTCATAACAAAAAAATTTCGCCTCCCTCGGAGAACACCGCAACCTTCTTTTTCGGAGATCCACAGTGGTGCTGGACTCTTCTTTTTTCGATTTCGCCTCCCTCGTCTCTTTTCTCTTCTCTTTCTGTTTTGAATGGGTTGGTGATGGATTATGGTTTCTGAGTTTGCGGTTTTGGGGATGTTACGGTCACAGTGATTGTTTTTTTTTTCTTTTATATAGTCCAAGAAATAGGGTTTGGACATTGCAAATTTGGTACGAGGATGATGGACTTTCATGAGTTGAAAAATTTGAATCCCTATTTGGGGAAGAAGACAAGCAAAACGTAGAGAAAAACGTGACTCATATATGTGAACTTTTTATAATACCAAATATACCCTTCAACTTCATATAGTATAGTTTCAGGCTTCTGTACATTAAAAAGGAGAATTGCTCTATGCTATACGGAATTGCTCTGCATAATAACTGCAACCAACAAATTAGTTCTATCAATTTGTGAGCCATTCTTGCATATATCTCTATTTTTCACTCTTAATTTTGATTCTTATTAGTTTATTATTATGTTTTCGGTCACTTTTTACTTGCTATATATCCTATTAGGTTGGCAGTGTTTACACATTTAGTACATCAACTGTGGAATGGGAATTATTTATTACTTGCTTTGACATAAAGAATTGTATGAAGCTTTTTTAGAGTGCCATGTCTTTTTTATTTCAATAATAGAATAATCTAAATTAATGTAAGCAGTTTTAATTATTAATGCATGAGTACAGACATATGCAAATGGAAATGTGAGGTTTCAAAGTGAAAGTGAAAACTATGTGCTGGAGTTGGAGGTTTTTTAATGTGCTTAAGCCTATATACACTGTGCTTATTAAGCTAATCATCATTACTCTCACTCTGATACAATACAACTATTTTATAGGTACAGTAAAAATGTCATCGACATGTTAAATTATGATCACCGTCGCAATCCTTGATATTATTAAAATACACAAAGTTTAGACAGAAATAAACAAGAAACGAAAAGCAAAAAACTAATGCGAGTAGATTGTCTTATTCAATTGGATTATTACTGTTATAGATAACATAAGAAAAACTAGCTTGAAATATATGATCATATTTGCTGTGAGTTTTTGTTTGGCTTCTGAATGTTATCTATAGGAAATTGTTTTGAAACATTTGATATTGCTGCTCCAGCAACTGCCGGGGTCAGGGATTGATACTGAGAGGGTGCATTTGCATTTGAATGCTGTTGTTGCATTTGTGTAGAGTATACTTGTTCTTGCATAGCTCCGCCATAATCATAATCATAACCATAAATAGGGTGTGGTGGATGATGAATATTTTGAGACAAAGTCATATATTGCTGCTGAAATTGGTTGGAAGGTATTTGAATAAAACCAGAATTTGATGCTACAGGAGCTTTATAAACACTTGGATTCACTTCAGGTAAAACACTTTGTGGCCTTACTGAGGCTACTACATTTATATTGGATTGCAAAGCCATGTTGTATGGTTGTGTAGATCCAAGTCCAATAGGCATCACATAAACCGGGAACTGATTAAGTTGTTGGTGTGATTGTGGTGCATAATAAGAGTAGTATGATGATATTGGCACTTGACCTGTACCTATATAGACAAATTGATGTTGATATGTGGCAGGTTGTTGCGGATTTTGATCCGGTTTTTGTTGGGGTGAGACGTAAGTAGAATTGTTTAGTTGTTCCTCTTGCTGATTTTGATCACTTTTGACCTGTGATTGCACAAGAAAAGCATCATCTTGCTTCACGTTAGCCACTTTTACATCGTCAAAGTTGTTATCCTCCTGCTGTTGCTGCTGCTCCATCTCAACAGGCCTTTGTTCATCAGCGCGAACTCGTATTTGAGGAAGATTATCAAATGAATAATTAAACATGTTGTCCTCCTCGTCCACAGGTACAGAATAATCCACATCAATTAAATGCTCCTTGTTAACATTATTATTAGTATTTTCATCGTTGCAGCTAGAAGCACTCGCTTCATAATCATCAAGGTTGAGGAGGCAATTATCAACAACCGCAGCAGAATCAGAAACAACTCGAGAGAGAATCCCTGAGTTGTTGAGAGCTTCCACGAACCACGAATGATTAGAGTCATGGTGGAGAGTGTCCATGGAAACAGCAGTTTCTGGTTTGGAGAAAAAGAGGAACAATCTAAGTCGAGAAGGGGAGGGGGAAGGGTTTGAAGACAAACGATCATACTCTTTGATCATATTTTGGAGGTCTTCATCGGTTGAAACAGTGATGAGATTGTCAAGGTCTTCATCGGGAAGATGGTACTTAAGATTGAATGATCTTCTTCCATGAAGGAGATTGCAAGAGAGGTGAGCACAGAGGCGTGTTAAGGATGAGTGGCGGTCCACGGCCACAATGCGAGTGTCTCCACCTACATAGTAGAGGGAGTTGTCACGTGGCATGATGTGGCCGCCGTAGCTGCACAAGAGGCGGAGTTTGGAACCAGGCACGTGTGGGAGATCAGTTGTCTCATTATGATAATGATAACGAGGAGACGATACCACTGCTGCCACTGAGTTAGGATGCATTTGTGATATGGTGGGTAATGGATCCATCACATATTAGTGAATGAAAACTATGGAGGAGAAGGAGTGTGTTATTTTGTGTGATTTAATTCTTGTAGATAGCATATATATCATACTTTCATATACTAAGCATCATTGCAAAATGCAAAGATATAACATTGAAGTAAGTGTAGCACGTGCAGAACTTTGGTTTACAAAGTTGCAAACTTGAATGAAGTTGGGAGTGAAGTTATTTGTCCCCTTTGAATTGGCCATCCCTTCACCAAAGAGAGTGTAACATAAAGTATACTAATACGTACTATTATTGTTTAAAAAGAATCCGATAGATTTGTTTACTACTTTTGTTGACTCATATGTCTTTTATAAAAAGAATCCGAGAGAGTAGTATACTATTTGAACGGCAAAAATCATATTTTGAACTTTTCCAATGTTTAGGGGCTTTCAAACCAGTTTTTGGATCCAACAATTGTACTCTTATAACTTATAATAATTGTTTGACGCAAGACAAAGTACTAAAATTATATGTTTTTTCTAACTTCATGACAGAACATAGTACTAAGGTAATAAATTTTATTATAGTTGAAGTGCAAAGATAAAATACTATATAATGAATCTTTTGCAATATAAAGTATTTAGATTCACTTAGCAACTTTGTATAAGTGATGATGCTAGCACACAAAACGGTTACTTCTATTTAATTACATCTTTAATGAAAATCTTGCATGAACTTTTGTCCTATGCACTACTATTTCTTCTACAAGAAGAAACAATTAATTACAGAATTCATCATCAACAACTTTCTAACACCAAACAAATGTACCATATTCAGATGAATGCCATGCTGCATCATCTAACATCATGTTGGTATTGTTAGTAAACATATTGGAAACTTCAAAATCATCAAACACCATCGGATGCTGTTGTTGTGCATGAAAGTTGTTATCACATTGTATAGCTGCTGAATTCAGTACAGCATTTTGGTCTTGTTCTGCTGGCATTGACTCAACAACTTCAAGCCTTTCATTATTAGGAACATGATTTTGATCTTGCTTTGAATTTTCCCTTCCACTTTTTGACAATTTATTCTTTAACTTTGTCTTTTTACTTGAACTCTTCATACCAAGTCTCAATTTCTGATAATCAATATTGTAAACTTAATGTTAATAATATAAATTAACAAAAAAACTCCATACATATGATATAATACATTACATACATTAATGTATAAATATAACGGTAACTTTTTCCTAACAAAAAATCTATCAAACTTTCCATTAATTTTGACACATGTTAAAACAAAATTATCAACAATTAGAAAGTATATGAAAGAATCTGTTAGGAAATAACAACACTAAAGAAGAAAAATAAACACAATCACAACACAAAAATATAATGTGGAAACTCCAAATCGGAGAAAAAACCACAACCGTTGTCTAAACCGACAACCAGAGAATTATCACTATGTGAAATTTTTTACAACACATAGACTTCTCTCACTCTCACCCCAATGCCCCAATACAACCACACTCTCACAAAGCAAATATTTAAACTAAGAGTCAGATATAAGCTTTAAAGTGCTACTGACTGGTGCAATTACAAACAAAGAACTTAGGCCTATTATATAGCTTTGACTTTCCTCTTGCTTCACCACTCTAAGCGATGTGGGACTTCTCCAATAGCTATTTTTTAACCTCCTTTATTTAAGAAACTAGGCGATGTGGGACTTGACAATCAACCTCAACAATCTCCACCTTGATTGAAAGAGTTCCATCTTCCGCTTTCATTGTCTATACCGACAATCATACTCCACCATAAAAGTATACTCCACTTGGAACTAAACCATCCCAAGAGTTTTCTTCACTTGGAACTAAACCGTCCCAACAATTTCATGTCGAAACCTGCTAAAAGAATATGGTGCAACTCTCATGTTGGCTTTCAGGAAGTTCTTCGGCCATCGACATATCTCACCACACACCTTGCATCAATGCCAACCAACGCCCGTGTGTTGTTTTGAATCCGCTAGCAATAACTTGTCCTTACCCATGGTATAGCGGAAATACCATAAGGACACACTTTATCTTCTAGATAAGATCACCATCATCTCTTAAAACAAGGGAGACATTGCTAGCACTTGTCTCAGAGTCTTTTTCAGAAACTGCTCCACCTGGATAATTTCTCTTTAAATGCCCAGACCTTCCACACTTCCAACACGGCAGATTCTTTGCATGGATCTTCTTCCCATTAGCCCAACTTCTAGTTAGCAACATTGAATTTGATGAAGTGCTTTCATCATTTTTCATCCTCCTTTCTTCAGAAATAATCTTAGTTGCAACTTCTTCAAAATTCAATTTTTCCTTCCCATACATCAAAACAGGTTTGAGATGAACATAAGAAGGTGGAAGGGACCAAATGAGCCTTAACGCCTTATCCTCATCATCAATATCAACTTTAATAGATTCTAACTCAGAAACTATATTATTCAAAGTACTAAGATGATCAGAGATTTTTGTACCTTCATCCATGCGCAAATTGTGGAATTGCTCCTTTAGCAGCTGCAGCTCTCAAATCTAGTTCCTCCCACTTGTCGACCTCCATCTTGGAAGTGTTTCCTTTCAGAGCCTTGTGTAAACCTGATTGTATCAACACATCATTGACTTGCACTTTCCACAAGCCAAAGTTGATTCTTCCATCAAACTTCTCTATGTCAAACTTCATAGCACTTAAATAAGACATAGCAAAACCCCTTCTTTAGCACCTTCAGAATATCACACTTCTTTTTTCTGATGTGGAAGATCAGACAATGCTGCAACCACAGAGCATACAAAGAAATATGATATCTCACCGAACCGAAGCTCTGATACCACTGTTAGGAAATAACAACACTAAAGAAGAAAAATAAACACAATCATAACACAAGAATATAATGTGGAAACTCCAAATCGGAGAAAAAACCACAACCGTTGTCTAAACCGACAACCAGAGAATTATCACTATGTGAAAATTTTTACAACACATAGACTTCTCTCACTCTCACCCCAATGCCCCAATACAACCACACTCTCACAAAGCAAATATTTAAACTAAAAGTCAGATATAAGCTTTAAAGTGCTACTGACTGGTGCAATTACAAACAAAGAACTTAGGCCTATTATATAGCTTTGGCTTTCCTCTTGCTTCACCA
Organism: Trifolium fragiferum; assembly: GCA_954870985.1. NCBI lineage: Eukaryota > Viridiplantae > Streptophyta > Magnoliopsida > Fabales > Fabaceae > Trifolium > Trifolium fragiferum. The sequence continues at coordinate 903,445 of OX940790.1, read as the reverse complement.
CTCTAAACGATGTGGGACTTCTCCAATAGCTATTTTTTAACCTCCTTCTTTATTTAAGAAACTAGGCGATGTGGGACTTGACAATCAACCTCAACAGAATCATCAACTAAATTAATAACAAAAACAAACCTGCAAATGGCTAGCAACATGTGTTCTTGTCAAACCCGGAGCGTTGCCTCAGAAAAATAAACACAAGTGAGTTTATTGAAATATAAAAACAAAGAAAATAAAAAGATTTGGCAAAAAATCTTACTATCAATGCCAAGTTGATCCACAGCTCTAAGAAATTGTTCATGAAGTTCTGGTGACCAAGATACGCGATTCTTCTTTGTTGGAGGTTGATAAAGATGATTATCATTATCACTATGATTTTCAAGAACACAAGCATTTGTTTGTTTTGTTGCACTTTCATCTCTCCATTATTTTTAGTCCTGTTTTTACCTCCAAGATTCTAAGAATTTGATCATGTTGTTGATATGATTCACATTCAAAGGTTTACGCCAATATTCACAAGCCCCTTTTTCAATAGCCTTCATCCTTGCATTTGTTATGTCATCAACACCCATCATAATGACTGGAATTTTGATTTCTTGTGTAACACGTTGCAAAAAATCGTACGAATCCATGTCCTTGTCCGGCATTTGAGCTTCCATTAGTATCACATCGAAAGAACCCTTTGTTTCTCTCAAAAGATAAACGGCATAAGAAGCCACAGTGCATGTGGTAACTAGATAGAAACAAATAAGCATAAAAGTGAGAAAAAAATTATGACTTTAAGTTAAAATTGAATAAGGTATGTATGGTGAATTAATTAAGAAACAAACCTTCATAGTTGCATTGTAAGCAGAGATCGGCAATGGCATTAAGTTGAGTGGTGTCATGATCAATCACAAAGACTCTTAAACCCTATGGGAATCGATAGGGAAGATCATCAATCTCAGTGGAAAAAGCCATAGCAAAAAGGGAAGAATGCAATTAACAGAGTTCTTGAAGAAGGGAAGAGTGACACCCAAGAAACAGAAACCACAAAGGAGTATTATTATCAATAGTAGTATATATATAAAGGAATATAATCTGTTTTCTTTTTTTTTTGAATATAATCTGTTATTCTCTGATTTTATTTTTTTAACCAAAATTAATTTGGCATTAATATCTCATATCTCAACAAATCTTTGTTTTTTTTGTTGGTGAAGACAAATCTTTGTTTAATTTGGCATTAATATCTCATATCTCATCAAATCTTTGTTTTTTTTTGTTACAATATTTTTTTTATATTATATTTTCTTCTTATTTCTATCTATCATTAATATCTCAACAAATATTTATAATTTTTTTGAAATAGATTTTCTTTCTATGTAGTATAACTATCTTAACAAATTAATTTTTTTTTGCAATATCTTTTCTTTAAAATATATACTCCGTAACTTGAGGGATGAGAGTACAAGTACTAATTAGATAATAAAACTAAATAATAGTACTACGTAATAGTAATAATAATAATTAATATTTCGAAAATTAAAAGTGACATTTATTTTAGAACCATTAATAAACTTGTATGAGATGAACCAAATGATCAACCAATAATGTATTGTATTAGTTTAAGTGATACAAAAACTCAAATCTCTTAAGCAAGTAATTAAAAGTTCCATCTTTTGACCCTAAATCGGTATAAATCATACCTATAAGTCTATAACATAAAATAAATAAATAAATAAATAAATAAATAAAATAAAAACTCGTGTGAAAGATATTTGCTATTTTTTTTACAAGATATTTGCTATTTATTGGAAGTAAATATAACTATAGTTTCATTCCCTATTTTGAACAAAATAGTAAAAATAGGATGACCAAAATTATACTTAAGCCAATAACATAAGAGTTCACTCCCTATTTTGATCCCAAATCAAGTATTATAATATTGTATAGGCCTAGTTATAGTTTTCACCCAGGCAAAAAAATGTTGAAAGGGAGTATTGTCAATTTGCATCGAAATTTTCACTAAAGTAAGGGAAAGTGGACGAGAGAAAAAGAATGAAATGAAGCGCTTCCTATAGTTGGCTTCAAATTAATTAATTTTTAAAAATGATGGACTTTTCACATACAGCTACAAATAATAATCTTTTAAAGTAATTGAGATCTATTTAAAAGTTTAATTTCTCTTAATTAATTTATAATTGTTTTTGCTTACAGCTAAGTAGGAAGTGATTATAATTGTTTTTCCTTACGGCCAAGTAAGAAGTGATTACAAATTTTAGTTGAATGGCTAAAACTGATTGATTATTTTTTAGGAAGATATCTTGTATATTGAAAAACTAGAGACCATAATTGCTCAAATCAATAACAGATTGTAAAGAGAAGAAATCAAAGTTTCCTGAAGAGAATTTTTTTGCCAGAAAAAAGCTTCCTGATAAGTAAATTGGAGTAGGGGGGTTAAAAATATACTACATAATTAGGAAAAATAAGTTATTATTAAATTGATTAATTGAAAAATCAAAAATATCTTACGTGCACACATGATACTGAAATTAACGGTGAACTAATAGTTATGAAACAAAGAAAGTTGATGGGCTTGAATATACAGCCCAATAGAATGAAATATGTAAAAAGTTAGAACTAGAATTGGTGGGGTGCGCCTAACAAATGCAATAGTGCAACACATTGGCGACACATGAGAAGCCCAATAGCAAGCTATTGTGGTGGCTCCTCCCCATTGGACCACATATCAGATATTAATAGATATTACACTTTATTTTAGCCAAAAGGCCGAGAAAGGTATGCTAATCTTCATGTAGTGCACCAATAACAATTGAGAACAACCAACATTCATTAAATGACCTTATTTTATGTCATATCTCTCACTATGTAACTTTTAATTTCCTCAAAACATCTTAAAAATTGGTTTTCATATGTGCTTGACAATTTTTCCATTATACTACATGAGTTTTTTTTTGTTGCACAAAGTGTTTACAAATAGATAGTCTAGTGGAATTTTGTTCAGAGCATACAAAGAGATAATTTATATTTCAGAAATCATCCTATCTTGGCTTGGCTAAGCAAAATTAGTTTTTGACTTATTATTGAATTGTGTGATAATTGAAATAATTGCAGGTTAAGCTTCTACTATAAACAATGAGAAGTAATCTAAATATTGAGACTATATTGTAGAGCTTTCACAAAAAGGGGCTCTTCGAGAGGGGGTTTGGAAATAGTTTTCAACCAGCAATAGACGCGTGTGTCATTGCCCCAAGCGCAAAGATGCTTTCAACCCTAGCTCACCACTTCTATTTATACACACTCTATCACTTCTTCACGTTTAACTTACTCGATGTGGGACTTCACAAATTATCACTTCAATACTCCTAAACAATAACCTATATCATTGGTTCTAGTCATCGAAACTTAACAAAATAGATATTAACTTTTACAAGTTACAACAACATATTATTAATCATTATTATTAACATGTATATCATCTCGAATACTAGAATTTTAAAAATTCTTCGGATAAGAAAGAATCATCAAGCCAAAATGAAGTAAAACTAAAAACTTTTTTGCTTCATCATAGTAACTTTGTAGAATGATTAGGGAATTCAAGCTGAAGTTTTACATGGTAAGTTATAGCTTCATCACTTTTTTGTTCATCTGTCTGAGTAAAAACAGCAACACCATGAGCAAATGCAAATGAACCTGTTCCTCCTACAACCTTAAATTCTTCTCTGTCCTTATGAGCTACTTTGATTGCTTGTACACTCAAGCTACCTGAATGATCTGGTGTATCAAAAGTCAGATACAAAACATTGAATTCTGATTGTTGAAATTGTTCCACTGGAATTATGAAACCTTGTGCTTTTCCTACTACCTTTGAAGTGTTTTCTGGTCCCTCGGTAAAGTATGCGGTGAAAGACGAATGCACCGGCATCTTCCCTTGGAACAGGCATGTGTATTTGAGGTTGTTATGTTTTGAGGTTGTTGAATGTAAAGGGATAGATCAAGCCATGGTCTTGAATGGATCTTGTCATGTGAAACAGGTGATACCAAAGCCAAAACAATCACTGCTATTGTTGCTAATGTAACTGCACCGAAGAATATGATCCTCGACAACATTATGTGATGTTTCTTGGCTTTGTGTTCTCTATTATGAGATGTGAGAGACTAAATTAGTACATTTTTTTCCTTTTAAATTGAATGTTTTTTCATGGTTAAATCAAAGTGGTTAGCAACCTAATCCATTTTGCATTTCATTACCTAAACCATTATAATTTGAACATTGATCAACAAGAACGCCAAATTCAATTAAAAAACATCATAATAATTGAAGCCTATATGTACAATTTTTTAGTCACTATCAATCAACTTGTACTAATTGCATATGTTCTTGACAAAAAGTACATGAAAGAAGCAGTCAATATCCAATTTTAATGCAATGCAATATCTGGGAAAGATTCTCATAACAAGTGATGTAATTTAGACCCACAATAACATATGCATAGTCCTTGGTCATGCTATTTTCTCACAAAAATGGCCAGAACAAGCATAGTCCTTTTGCAATTTTCCTCTTTTTAAACACTTAAAGGACAATGCATAGTGAAATTGACATTGAAAGCACAACAAATGGATGAATTGAATATTAATGTGCTTATTGAATGAAGTATTGATTGTTAAGTTCCAGCAGGTACACAAGAACGTGCACTTAGTACCATATCCTTGTTCAATGAAACAACAAATGAACATAACATATTTTATTTTTATAATTTCATCCAAACATTTATATAATTAAGTAATATAGATATTGAATAAATCCAATTAATTCTTGCAAATATTGCCTTAAAGTACAAAGAAATTGTGTTGGGCTAATATTAATCAACCATACATTACGTTGGTCTAAGAGAACTATCAACCATTCCAATTGGACATTAATAGTGTGTTTGGACAAAGTGATTAATTTTTTTTAGAGAATTTAGAATTCTAAGTAATTTAAATTATTATATTTGAATTACTTTCATTTTTAAATGTGTGTTTGCGCAGAGTATTAGAAAATTTTATTGTTAATATTTTGGGCCACTTTTATAAATTTGAAATTTTTGGGTCAAAATAAACAATTTGAAAAATAGGGACCAATTTGCAATTTTTGAATATTTATAGGACCAATATGAAATATTAAGGAACTATTTTGTAATTTAAAAAAATATAATTGGGGTTAACTTGAAAATTTTGAAACATATGAAAGAAAATATTTTCAAATTCCTAGCTTTTTGGTATCATTTAAAATTCCTTAAATTTAATTTGCACAAAATACTTCATAAATTTTCATCATTTTAAAAAATTTCCAAATTAATCATTTAAACAAAAAAAAAATTAGACACAAGAATTTAAATTCCTTCAAAATATTACTTTACATAAAAAATAAAAAAAAAATAAAAAAAAACATTTTTTCATCCAAGCGTGTGAGATCATTTTGGATTGACAAAATTATGGTGACATCTTATCTTATTTTGTTAAAGTTTCAAAATTATACTATGGAGAGATAAAGAAACAAAAACAAGTGAATATGAGAAGTCTTACATAAGTACTAGATTATGGTCAAGAAATTTAGACACACTAAAAAAAAATTTAAGAGTAATTTATCTTTTAAAAAAAGGGTCTTACTAATGTAGTATATCCTAAAGACACATGTTAAGAACTTAAAAGTAAAATTATTACATTAAAAAATATAATAATTTGATTTTTGAAAAGTTGAATACGCAATTTTAAAAAAAAGTATTTGTATATTAAGTTCTTTGTTATGTGCCCTTATTATTTACCTTTGCAAAATAATTAAAAAGTTCAATGATCAATATTGACTTTTTATATACATTTAAGATATAATTACATGTGAATGAAAGGTAAACGGACAATAAGGTGCATCGTTAACATTTTCTAGATAGTAGAATCAATGTTCTTAAAAACTATTTGCAAAAAATTCACATCATCTGATACTAGAAAGTTAAAAATATCAAATATAAATAATATAAAAATATGATTATTTTTTATAAAAAAAAAAACCATATTAGTTATTACCAAGGTTTTCAGAATCGGACTGGTCATCGAACCGGTAAGCTTATCGGTTCAAGGTTCAAGTGGTCGGACCAGGGTTAGACCGGGTCAAACCATTTTTAATTAAATATATTTTTTAATTAATATATAAATAAAAATAAATAAATAATGACTCAATATTCTCTATTTTTACACATGAAAAAGATGAAATGTCATAAAGTCAATATAAAATTAATATTTTAGTACATTAGACATAAAATTTCTAATTCAAACCAAATTATAAATTACATAATAACTAACATCGTTTGTAACTTGTTTCTTTTGTTAATATTTCTTTTACAAATAAAACCAACTAACATCGTTTGGTGTTTTTCTTATATATATATATATATAAACAAAACGGCGTTGTTTTGACTTTTTTTTAATCACATGCTTTATATATTAACATGTATCAATATAGAACTAATAGGTGGATTCATTGAAGGGCCATGATGAAGCAGCAGGCACGGCTGCCGCCGCTGACGATCCGAATCCGTGGGAAGGGAAAGAATGAGAAAGAAAATGCAAAATTAAAGATGAGAAGAGAGAAAGTGTGAAGAGAAAATATAGAAAACAAAGAAGAAAAAATATTCAGAGAGAGAGACTGAACGAGTGAAATAGGGAAGAGAGAGAACAAATTTTTAGGAAAATATACAACAATATTAAACAACTGCATAAAAATAACATTGAACGGCCAAAACACCATTTAGTGAGTGTTGGTATCAAGTAAAGAGTTTTTAATGCATTATAGTGGCCTCTATGTGATAGCAAATACTTTTTTAAATATTTAGTGGCTCTATAAACAACATTTATGGCTCTGAAAATCAGCATTAAAGAGAGAGTTTAGGAGGGAAATAAGCAAATGTGATTAGGGTTAATATTTAGTGGCTCTATAAACAACATTTATGGCTCTGAAAATCAACATTAAAGAGAGAGTTTAGGAGGAAAATAAGCAAATGTGATTAGGGTTAAATGGTTGCAAATTAGAGAAATTAGAGTATAGAAAAATTTACTGGTTTTCTACTTTAAGACTTTTCTCCTTCACGGGGCTGTTTGAATGTGATAAATTTAAGAAATGAGAATGGGAATCAAAATTTCAATATGTTGTTTAAGGTTTCTGATTTAGTACAAGATTTAGAAGAAAAAAAAACCCTACCAAATTTCATAAATCATGCAAGATCATTTAATAAAACTACCAAATTGTGTAAGAGAACTGAGAAAAAATATCACAAACAACTAGACACACATAGTTGAACACTTGTTTGAGTAGCCTAATTACGGATCCGGGCGACTTTCCATAAGCTTAGTAATATATACATTAGCATATAAACTTTTCAAACTGATACACGCATACAATTGTTTAAGAAATTGACATTTTTGTCAGACTCCAACACAATATGCTCTTTTTTAGCCACAACCTTTAAGTTCTCTAGGGAATACAAAATCAAAGAGGACTTAATACAAACCATTGTTTAATACTGTTATAAACAAATAGGAGCATGTTACTCATTTGGTTCGGCGGAGGATGTAGAGTCGACTTATGCAATAAAAATTGGGAGATTAATTACTCTTTCAAAACAAGAAATAATTGATTGTGAACTAACTAACTGTGGCTGCGATGGCGATAGGCTTGAGAACAATTTTAAATATACTAAGAATAATGGTTTAGCATTCGATGTTGATTATCCTTATATAGCTAAAAAGAAAATATTATGAAGTCGACAAAGGTAAACATAAGGTTTACATCGACGATTTTGACATTGTCCCCTCTATTGCCTATAACGAGAGATTGCTTAAGCGCGCCGTGGCAAAAAGGCGGGTAACCGTCGTTGTTTGCATTGGATCTAAGTTCCACGCATGGTTGTCAAAATTGCGTGTTAACACGTAAACTCGTACGAGTTTAGATTTTAAAAACGTTTTAACTCGCATGCGAATTCGTTACGTTTTTCGGTAAAATCGTAGGAAAAACAATTTTAATCGAGTTATCTCGTTGTGAAAATGTTAAAATCGGATAAATTCGGGGTAAACTCGAGCGAGTTTACTTATTTTTCAGAGTTTACCTTTTTAAACTTTTTTTGGCCCAATTTCAAGTTTTTTGGCCCATTAGATAACTTTCTCTACGCGTTTTGAAAAAAAAAAAACACTATGTATTTGTTTAAATGGTAAAATGTTCACATTTTCACTATGTTTTTCTCTCAAATAACTATTCATCTTTTACACAGTTAAATAAATACAGTGATGAAGATAATGTTGTAGCCTTGTCTGAGAAAATTAATCAAACCTTATTACCTTAATAGCAATTAAGCATGAAAGGCTACAACTGTGCATACATCAATTACACGAACATTATCTAATGAAATATGATTGATTATCCTTCACACTTACACATGTGGGAAGCAACATTATTGAGAATATAAACCGCCAATTGAAATCACCTTCAAAAGCAATTGTAGTAAGTTCTTTTGTTTGGCGGTTCTTTTAATTATGTAGACGATGAAATTAAAGAGAAAGAACAAATAGAGGGAAAAGTGTGCATGTCATAGGAAAAGATTGAGATCTAAGAGGAAGAGAGAAAGAAATTAGCAGTGTGTTTGTTTTGGATTTTGTTATAAATAGATTTTATAGTGTTACATAATTTTATGTAAAAAAAATTAGAAACAAACTCTTTATAAAAGCTTTAAATAATAATTTTGTTTGAATAATTATTCTTAAAATGTTATTTTAGATATTTCATCATTTTATTAAAAAAAAATTGGATATCAAAATTTCAAAATATCACTTAATTTTGCAGCTATTTCAAATAGATTTTCATAAAAATCATTTTTGAAATACAACTTTTTGAAAAAATTGCAATTTTGACTATGTTTTGATCTTCAATAATGTATATTTATGTTATATGATGTCAAAATTAATGTTTCAATTTAAAAAAAAAAGAATATAAAAAAACTTGTAATATTTTGAAAAACGGTTTTTTAAAATCTATTTTCAAAAATACAAAGAAAATATCTATTTTATTAAAGCTGAAACAAGTGCACCCTAGATAAGGTGTTGTGATGAAATATTGTATAAAGTAGACTAATTTAATCCAATGGTGAAATCAAGTGGTATACCGGTGAGGAACTTGATAGATCCCTATACTAGAAAATGTTTGAAGAGTAAGTAATATGTGGAGAGGTAAATGAGACTGGTGCATAGATTTATTAGGGCTGATGGACAAGGGTACGGACACATATTAGTTGGAATCCTATCTCTTTAGACGACAGAAAAAAAATAAAATCAATTTGACAAAACTTAAATAAATTTTATTTTGACCTCATGCATAAATAGGTGTTGTCATCACTCTCTTCTTAAAATAATCCTTGAAATACTCGGTTGGAAGCTAACACCAATAGATGAAAATGAAAAAGTTGGCAGCAGGTATTCCTTAAACCTTTCACAGTATATCAAAAAGTCCTGAATATTTTAGATGTCCAGTCTGCCAGATTTCCACTGTAATGTAAAACAAATCTGACTAATTGTCCGAGTTTTTACAATGAAGATTGAAGACCACTCATTTCAAACACTGGAATTGCTAATTATATTAAACCAACATTATCAAGGTGGAAATTGAGGCATAATCAGTTCAGCTGATGATCAGATCAAAACTCAGAAGCAGCAAAATCCAAGTAAAATTATTTGGCAGCAGAAGTTTAATCCCCATGGATGGTATAACGTTCCCATTTCTTTGTTGGATCATAAATCTGCAATAGACAATGAAAACAATCGTAATCAGAAGCTGTGTATTTTGCTGCTGCAACACATCACAGGCACACTAATCGAATCATATTGTCGTAATAAATATGCATAAAAAATATGCACAAATACACAGAAGAGGGGAAAGAGAGAAATAAAGTACCTCCCATCTTGAAGCAGGAAATATATGCTTGTTCTTCTCATACCAGTGCCTTTCCACAACTTTCCCAGCATGAGACTGTTGATTGATATACGAATAACTGATTAAGATAATTAAGAGCAAAAAGATCGAAAAACAAGTTTTTACTAGAAGACGCAAAGAAAAACATGCATTTGTCCTGTTTTCAATATATTGTAAACTTGAATTACAAAAAAAAGTAACCACAATTACTGGGTAGAAAATGTACCTCATCCTTTTCGATAGTGGCATCAGCAATTGTACGTACATCTTCATGCACATCAAAATGAAAAAGCTGTATATACATATGAAAGTAGCGTTAATTCACTGCAAATCATTAATGGGTAATCTGCAAACAATTCCAAGTTTATGAATGCATGTGAATGATATTTATGTCTGAGATACAGCAGTTGAGATGGAATGCAATGTTTTAGCATTAGCCATATAAACACAGTCAGCAACATCAATGCAATATCGATATAGATTACAGGCCAAAAGTAAAACCATGAGTTATCACCCAAAAATATTAGTCTTAGAACACTTCTAAAAACGGAGGAATACCATCTGGTCAAAAGAACTGAATTTTCTCATTTAAACCATGAAGAATTAATTCATTACTGCAATGAACTACTATCAGCTCTGCTTCGTACCTTCTACGAAATTATATAATATTTGCCAAAAATTGCATATTGGTTCAATCATTTATGTAGCTGATAACCTCTTTTTCATAGGTTTACAGTTATGAATTGTGCATAATGTACAAAGAAATTAACCCTAACACAGCAGAAAATAAATAAAAAAAAATATAGTTTTACTATTCTCTTTTCTCAATTTAATAAACATTTACAAGGTTTGAGGAAGTTATATATAAGTTCTCAAAAGGAATATCATACATGTGAATGTATTGTTTTTCAGAAAATTTGGAAACACAACTTCAGAATAAATTAAACATAACAAGTTCAAGAAAGGGAATAAAAAACAAATACCGGTCCACTTTTGCCCCTCGCTTTGTTCACAATTAATTCATAGAAGCTGTGTTGCTGAAATATGCACGGAAACGGGTAAATAACATATATGAATGAGTAAAAATAAAATAAAATAAAATAAAATAAAATTGGGCACATGCCCTTACGCACACAAAGATGTACATAAACCATAAAAAAAATGGTCTCCATACATGAGGAATGATAAGGTCTTCTTTCACATAAAGCAAATTTTCTACTGAGGTTGTTCGAATCTCTCGGAATTCAGGAGCAAGTTGCTGCTGTATTGCTCGAAGAAACTCTCCGATGGTGTCACCCTTGCGTACCTGAATTACAAAATAATAAAAAACACAAAGATGAAAAATTATATACCAAATGCAAATTTACGTAGGACTTGAAAAGGAAGTTGAAGCTCATGGCCTTAATTTACCTGGACGACACGCCTATGGCCAGTTCCATCCCAATAGCTGTATGTGATTTGAAGAGGCTCATCTGAATCCCAGGAACAATATATTCATGAATAAGCAAAGAGTTAAGAGGCAATTAAGCGTGTACAAGAAGCAAATACACTTATTTACTTCCTTAAGGATCATATTCCACAAGCTATACTTTTCAACCTTTTATCCTACAACCATTATAAAAACAACAGTAGACAGACTTACTTCGAATTTGGTCCTGCTCACGTAGCCACTGTCTGCGCAGCCTTTCACGTTCAGCTTGCTCCTCAGCCTCTCGCTCACTGAACAAAATCCTCAGCACTCCTATGCCCAAACGTTAGGGAAACAAACAAAGCAACAAATAAAGGAAAGGGGGGAATGTATTGAAGATAGAAGAGAGGGCGGCGCACCTGTCAGGTAGAAAGCTAGTTTCAACGGTGGGGTCTTTACCAAGCTTACCAGACCGTACACCTCCATTTGTTTCTATATTGTTACTTGGGTGTGGCTCCTCCTCTTCCTGAGCGTCATTGTCAATAATATCCTCAGAAAATGATAATCTAGAATTTCCCTTTATCTTCCTCTTTTTCCGTTTCTGTAGTTGAAGCTCCTCCTCCTCTTGTAGTTGCTTCTGAAGCTTCTCCTTTTCTTCTTCCTCTATTTTACTCTGAATATTAACCCTCTGTGTATTCAAATTCCAGAATTCCAATCAGTATGGACATATCAATGAACTGAACAGGTTAGGGATAATAATAACAACAGCAACAATAATAAATACCTTCTCAACATACTGTTCACGGGTGACAAGACCAACAGTTTCTTTCTTAAAAGCAGTTTCAAGAATCTGAAATGATGAAATTGAAATGGGGGAATGGTTAGTTAGCAATTGCAATAGAGAAAATGGAAAGAAGAAAAATAAAAACAAAGCAGTGTGTAACCTCGGAAGTGCTGGAGCCAAATTGGAGGAGACCGGGTTGACCATTGGAGGTGGCAGACTTGGATTTCAGCTCTTGGATTTTCCGACGTTCAGCTTCTCTCTGCTTCTCTAGCCTTCTGATCCGAACTGCATCTTGGGCAGTGCCCACATATCCATCTCCCATACCCGACATCTCTCTTTCAGATAAAAATATGCAAACTGCTGTCTGTAATTGTGTGAAAGAGGATTATAAGTATTTCAGCTGTGAATATAGGCTTGTCCACACAACTCAACCTCAGACCAAACACGGTGAGTATATGTAGTTTTATAAATGTTTTGTTTCAATTGAGTTTAGGTTTCGTCTAGCAATTTAAGGAATTTAACATAAATTTAGGGGTTTTCTACTTTAACACTTTTCTCCTTCACAAAGCTAATAACTCACCTCTAAATAATCCTACTTATACAAATTTCAACTAATAGCAAATTTCTATATTTATGATTGAAGCTCTGTGCCTCATACATTTTATCTTCCCCGACAAACGAAAGAAATTTATAGTAAACATTGGATCAATAAATGGAATTAATCTTTTCACTAACCAAAGCTAATCTACCAAAACTAATTTTTGTCATGAAGTCTAGAAAATTATGATCTATCAAAATCAAAAACCACGTAATTAGGCGGTGAAAATTAAATATCAATATATGATCGAACACAATAATTATCAACAACTATAACTTCACCAGGATAAGCTTCAATAAAATAACGCAAAAGGATCTCTTACAGTAACAAAACAGATTATTGGATTGTAAATAAATCATGGGGAAAAGATAGGGGTAAAAGGAAGAAATACAGCAATTGTTACCTACGATTCTGTGAACCGATAAAGAGGACGGTGCGACGGAGGGAATGAGGCGGCGAGAGCAGCAGAGTTAGGGCTCGATGCTCTCAGATTTGCTCTTTCCTATTGTTTTATCGGTTTGTTTTTTTCTTTTCAGTTTTAAATTTATTTTTCTAGAAAAATGGACAGCGATTTTTTTTGGGTAAACCTTTTTTTTTAAAAAAAAAAATTGAATCGAGTCTCGAACTATTTTTTAGTTGGTTCGGTTTATTGTCAAAATTAAGAGTGAAAAATAGAGATATATGCAAGAATGGCTCACAAATTGATAGAACTAATTTGTTGGTTGCAGTTATTATGCAGAGCAATTCCGTATAGCATAGAGCAATTCTCTTTTTTAATGTACAGAATTTTAACTGCCCTGAAACTATACTATATGAAGTGTGAAGGGTATATTTGGTATTATTAAAAGTTCACACCATAAAAAAAAATGAGAAACTGTTTTTCTCTGCGTTTTGCTTGTCTTCTTCCCCAAATGGGGATTCAAATTTTTCAACTCATGAAAGTCCATCATCCTCGTACCAAATTTGCAATGTCCAAACCCTATTTCTTGGACTATTTAACAGAACAAGCGATCAGAGCAAAGGGAGAGTTTTTCCTAATCACAGCCGCAGCCACAAAAAAAAACTAAGGTAACACCAACACAATCACTGTGACTGTAACAACAAACCAAACAGAACCATAACATCCCCAAAACCGCAAACTCAGAAACCATAATCCATCACCAACCCAGTCAAATCCGAACTCACACGACAACCGCACAGAACCAGCACAAAAGAACTCACGACCGTTGCAAACAAAACCAACACTGAAACATAAAAAAAAAATAAATAAATAAATAAAAATAAAAAACACCACAAATCCGACACACACACTCACAACTAGGGTTGGGAATAGGCTAGGCCGAGCTAGACTTTGTCAAGTCTGAGTCTGGCCTGCTAAAATATTGAAGGTCTAAGCCTGGCCTGTCATAGGCTTATTTTTTAGGCCTGAGTCTGACCTTTTGAAAGCCTGACATGGCCTATTAGCCTGTTTAAAAGCCTATTTCACATGAATATATTTAAATAAATAATTATATGTATTTTTAAATATACTAATGAACTAATAAGTCAATGATATTAAACTTCCTTTTGATATTTAACATGATATTTTAAAGAATTTGACTATATATGACATCGTATTTCAATTTTAATTTATATATGTGAAAAGTTAATATAAATTAATAAACTTTAATTACTGAATAATTTAATAGATTTATAATTTAATCAAAGTACAAATTTTAATATATAATAATAATAAATGTAAAAATATTATTCATATTTACTTAAATAGGCCGTCATAGTAGACCTAAAAGGTTTTTTTCATGGCCTGAAGCCTGACCTTTTTAGCTAAATAGGCGTATTACAAAGTCTTAGCCTGCTCTATTTAAATAAATAGGCCGACCTGACCTGAGTCTATGTAGGCTAGGCCATAGGCCCCTGTAGGCCGCCCTGGCCTATTCCCAACCCTACTCACAACCCAGAAACGAAAACGAAAAATAGAAGGAGAGAACGAAGCGGAAGCCGATCGAAACAGAAAGAGAAGAGAAAAGAGACGAGGGAGGCGAAATCGAAAAAAGAAGAGTCCACCACCACTGTGGATCTCCGAAAAAAGAAGGGTTGCAGTGTTCTCTGTTTTCAGCTCACGCTCGCCTCCCTGCGTTGGTAAGTTCGAGAGCTCTCCATTCTCTGGTTTGTTGATTGGTAAGGAGTTTTGAGTTTTTGTATCTGGTTTAGGAGGAGAAATAATAGTAGGTTAGTGTTAAAATAATTTATTTTTATTTATTTTGACAAAAAAACATAAATGGGCCTCGGGCCCAGGAGAGAGGACCCTCTCCATTTCTCAATTCTCAGAGGTCACCCCCTGCTTGCCCTGCGTACCCCCCTGTTATTTGTTTTTCTTTATTTTATTTTATTTTCTTTTTGTATTTTATTTGTTTGTTCTATTTATTTATCTCTTTGTCATTAAGTTTATTTATTTATTTATACATCATATTCTCATATTATATGTTTAGATGATAGCAAAAAAACAAGCTATATTAGATGTAACTTAAACATTCAGTAGTAATAAACTTAGCTCTACATGATATGATGTTTCCATCACATATATCTTTTGCTGACATATTACAATTAAAACTCTCCCCCTTGGTCTCAAAAATCACATTTCCTATTATGGAACATCTTGTTCCTGCCACTATATTGAGACTTCGGATACTACAATTCAACATGATAGCAATGTCATGTAGCATATTATCTAATATAGCTTGTTTCTTAAACTTGTTCGACAAATGGTAAAATAACTCTCTCTTTGTAACGGTTTTCCCCTCACTTAAGAATGTCCGTACCGCTTGTAAAATGGATATTACCATAATTGCTTTACATTTATCCTTTGTGTTGGAATATCCATTTCGCTTCAGTACTAAACGACCAATAGATTTGGAATAGACAACATTCGAAGGTGAAGGATATATGAAATTATATGAGCGGCTGCTCTCATAAGCAAGAACAAAAATAACATCTATTTTGTCTATTACTTCATTTGCGGGTAGGTCAAGTACTTGTATGTAAGAAAATTCGGAGGGTTTGGGTTCGTAGGTTGTAGTTGGTGTTGAAGATATTAGCAAAGTGTGCAAGCGGTTTAAATCCCTTTTACTAAGCATGATGAGAATTAGCAAATGTACCTAATCACAATTAGTTTGAAAAGTTACAAATCAAAAGTAAAAATAGAAGATAACACATATTTTTAAAACAACAAATTAGTTCTATCATCTCCTTATAACAAGTTTGATACATCGCAGACAACAACATATTGCAGAGACTGCAACAACAACAACCGTAACATAGTGCTCATACCATAAATATTTGTGAGCCATTCTCGAACTATTCTTTTTTAATAGTTGAAAATCGTAAACTTTCTTCGTAAACTATCTCAACCGTTAATCAAAACAAGTCATATGAATAACAAAATTAATAAATTTAAACAAGTTTTAATCTCTGATTTTTTTTTTTTACAGCGACTTTAACAAGTACATGAACATTTTGCGGGACCTTAACAGCCGACAAGTTTTTCCTAAAAAAGTTTAATGATATGCATTATTTTGTTTAAGCGCTTTTGGATTAATCAATACCATTTTTGCATATGAAATTTTTAAAAAATTATTAACAAATCGATCAACACTAATGAGTTGAGATTAGGAATCAAACCAATTCAATTTAAAATCGAAAATCGATAAAAAAAAAAAAAACCAAAAATCGCAAAAAATTGAATAATTTTAGATGTATTTCGATGTTCTTCTGTAAAAACTGTCGGATCATATCGGATTTTGAATTGATTTTTTAAAACCAATCTAAGACCATCTACAATGGTTTCAACACTCAACACTCGCTTTTACATTTCACATCATCTTCTCTCTCTTCCATCTAATAATTCAACACTCATTCAATTTTTACTCTCTTCGATGGTTTTTCATTCAACACTCTACCCCACCAAAATTAAGATTAAGATAGTGAAAAATGTGTTTTTTTTTTTTTTTCTGTGTCTAAATCAAACGAACCAAGTCTCTATTTATAGAAATTTTTTTTTTTATGAATTTTGGTTAAAAAATTAAAAAATTAATTTGCAATGAATGAAATAATTGAGTTCAAAGTAATTATTGGATAAAAATTCAAAAAGTCAATCAAAGCAAGACAAGTGTCCCCCGGTTGTGTTTCAACTGTGTTGAAAGTTTTCAACTTCTCTCTCCTCCATGTCACTTTCAACACTCTCATTGGAGAACATTGTATTGTTGAAATTCAACTCAACACCATATTCAACTCCTCATTGTACATAGTATAAACCAAACCGCATACATATATTTTAATATTTATTTTTCGCTTTATTAGTAAGATATATTACATTAACCTATTGTTTGTTGGTTTTAATTTTTTCAACACTTCTTATTAGTTTAATTTAATTTATTTTTTTTACCCTTTCATATGTTTTAAATATAATTGATAATTGTAGTTCTAAAATATTAATTTTTATTATATTATACTATGTTACATTTTACATCAAATTTATTATTTATTTCGTTAAATTGGATTGGATATTTTTAATTTGTCATTCAAAAACCGAAACAAACCACAAGTAAATATATTTGCCTCAAAATCGATTCAAACCAAACCTTAACATTTTGTGGGACCTTAAAGACTGACAAATAATAATATATAAATATTAAAAATGGAGAGCATCCCGACTCAACACCAACACCTCATTTTCTCTAAAAGGAAAATACCTCATATTCTTTATCTCCTTATCTCTCAAAGTATACAGCCTATGTGGATATATTTAGCAGATATTTTCGATTTATTTCCACCTACCGATAATCAACATCACAAATGGCCCACATACATTAAGTGAATAACCTCCTATTCTCCTAACACACCCATGGCCATCATAGGATTACAAGCACATAAATAATTCCTTACACTATAATTCCTATATAGTCTTAATAGAAGGAAGTCGAGTTACCATACTTTTAATCTTAAATTTATGTCAAAAAAAAAAAAGAAATTACTTTTAATCTTAAATTGGTTTAGGCTCTTTAAATGTAGGTGACAAAATATCAAGTTAAATTGGTTTGCAGCTTTATTTATTTGTCAATCCTTTGATTTTTCAATAAAAAGAAGTTTGATAATCTCAAATTCGGTTAGTAAATAAAATTTGATCAAAATTTGTACCTTTTAAAAATTAAATTTGAATTTTTCTGAATAATTATTTTTAAGAAAAATTCATTAATCATGCAAGCTAGGTCATTTGGTTGTTCTACTACTAGTTACAAAACCCGTGCATTGCACGGGCTCCTACAGAAATTTTCGTACAATTTTGTTACACCTTATTTCCATTGTTTGAAATTATTTTTGTTGTTCCTACAAAATTCACAAAACTTATTGATTTAACTTGAATTTAATTTTTTTTGTGCTATTTTGATAGAGTACTGAAATTATGAAGTATAAAACATTATGACATTTAATTTACTCCCAATTTACATTACTACTGAATTGGGTTTTTTACACATGTTTATTCATTTATATTAAACTACAAAAATAATTATTACTAAAAGAAACTTTTGAAAAATCAAGAAAATTTAGGAACTTCATATATTATATTAAGTCATACACGACATACAATTATCACTGAGCACATAGGTTCATAATTTATAGTTGACTGCTTATATAATAAATTAAAATTGAAACATAAAATTGAAATATATATTGCACTGCCACTGGTGAAGAGACATTATGTAGGATAATTTAAGACATAATACAGGAGATGAAATGCAAGCAACACATTCATGAGAACAACAGAGATGCCGATTTCCTGTAAAAAAAAAAAGACAACAAAATTATGGTTACTAATAATAATTTAAATGTCTTCTTCTTCTATTAATATACGGAAATTAATATAAATATGAAAACATATAATAATAATAATAATAATAATAATAATAATAATAATAATAATAATAATAATAATAATAATAATAAAAATAATAATAATAATAATAAGCAGATTTGTCAATACTTTAACAAAATCTAAAATTTCAAAATATACCTTAACAATCTGTGGAATAGTTCAACTAATAAAAACCTTCAGGAAATACAACGTTGCGAGTTGTGTTGCAAGGTTTTCCCTCATCATCCAAAATTAAGAGCTTCAAATCGTTTGTGGTGGAAAGTCTAGCTGTTGAAACATGAACATGACCGAGTGTAGAAACAGACCAAGGTAAATACAATCCAACTTTTGAAAACGAAAGTCCTTGAGACTTCTTCATAGTCATTGCAAAACATAAGCATACAGGAAATTGTCTTCTTTGAAACTTAAAAGGTAAACCAGAATCTTTGGGCACCATATCAATTTTAGGAATAACTACCTTCTCACCAATATTTTTACCATCTATAACGGTAGCTGTGATAAAGTGATTTCCAAGATTATCTACCTTCATTCTTGTACCAATTGACAATCCTTTTGTGTTATCTAAATTCCTTAGCAACATGATAGGAACACCAACTTTTAATTTCAAACGGTATTTTGGTATCTCAGAGGACTTAATATCATTTAAAAGTTGTGATCTACACAAATCAGCTTCAAGTTCATGTTCCTCATCAATTGTGAAAGGTGTATCCGAACTTAGATAAACTTTTGACTGACCAGGAAATAAAGACAACACAAAATCATTTAGTTTTTCAACAATCTCGAATGTTGGAGAAAGGATGGCATGGTTATGAAAATCATTTGGGTTGTTTGGAAAAACAAAATCAATCAGAGAATGTAAAGGATCATTCCCTTCAAGAATGCAAAGTGCATGAGGAATTTGAATATTGGTCATTGGAGTGGAAGTTTTTGAAAAAGCCATTTTGGAAAATTCAAATAATAATAAATTATATTGTGATATGAGCAATTCTTATTCCTCTTCCAAGTTGCCTATTTATATACATAATTTCATTGATCGAAGTATTCATGGAATCTATAAAATTTAAATTGAAATAATGAATGAAAGTTACATATCAATATAATATTTGAAAATTTGAAAATAATGTACAATTTGTTATTAAAATTGGTTGAAATGGATCGATCACTACATGTCAATGAGGAATCAAATTGATGTTCTCAATAAATGATACAATAAGGTAATGGTGAGATTCTTATTTGAATTTGTCATTGAATTCATAGCTTAAACTTGGTTTGTTTTGAGATGCTTAAATAAGATTCTAATAATTTGAAGCCTATTTTGATGAAACATTATATAGGAATCAAATTGATTTTCTCAATAAATGATAAAATCAGGTAATGGTGAGATGCTTATTTGAATTTGACATTGAATATATAGCTTAATCTTGGTTTGTTTTGAGATGCTTAAATAAGATTCTATATATTTGAATACTATTTTGATGAAACATTGCATATGGTTTTGGATTTTGTGAGAGAATATTAATGAAAAGGCATATATAAACCTAATTTTTGTGGTCCAAGAAAAATTTCAAAAGGCAAAATGAATGAAAAGTGACTTTAACCTGTAGCGTGAATTTAATAACTTCTGCATGTGTCTCATAAGATAACATTTCATATTCAAGAAAAATAAATAAATGAGGGCCCAATCGAAAAATTTGTGTTTGAAAATTTTTATTGAAAATTTTATAGCTTGCAATGATCACAAGATTTATTTTCTTCTTTTAGTGATCTACTATGTGACAATTTTACTTTAATAGATACAAAAGTTAAAACTTACAATAAAAAATATGAATGAGTGTACTTGATATTATTCACTTTTGTCTTTGCTTTGTTTATGGGTAGCAATCTCTTTGGAGTACAAAATTCACATGCATGTGTCTCAAACCTAACAGTTCCTAACTCAATCATATAAAGAATCAGACAATGAACTAAGAATCAAAACATATTCTTTAACAATGATAAAGTATTCTAAAAACATAGCATTGCATAAGTCATTGTGATAATAATATTACAGACCAATATTAACACTAACATTGCATAAGTCATTGCATAAGTACTATTAATTACTAATTTAAAGTCATAAATTTCTGATTCTGTACCTAAAAATTCGAAATAGTCACTATTTTTTCCACTAATTTCGAAATTTTAATAATACAGCAATTAATTTAGGCTTTACTATGTTTAACTGAAAATATGATGATTTGAAACTGACCTTTTTGAGCTTGAAGCAGCCATGGTTCGACAGTCCCAAATAGTAGAGGCGTGACCCTACCAAGATGTAGGAAATAAGATATGAAACCCTAATCCCTGATTCTCTTCATACAACATCGGGTCAACAAAATAGCTTGGTCTTTCATATGACAGTCCATTGGGCCTCAGCTCGTTGCTTTAATTGCTCATGTACTGCTCTTTGGAAAATTGCTATCTTTCATATGACTAAGTGCATTAAGAGAATATTCTTGCTTTAATTGCTCATGTACTCCCCTTTGGAAAATGACTTTTTATTTTCTTATTCAATCATCTTCTATATTATGTTAATTATTTTGTTAACAAATAATATACGGTACTCTGCAGGTTATTAAATTTGTAAACAGGTAATTAATATTTGGGTAGGTTTTTATGTTGAAAAAAAAAGGATTGTTTGTGGACAATTAAAAAAAATCAATTCGTAGAGATATCGTTAAGCATACTAAAAATAAGCAACAATTCTGCATCTTATAAATTGCAATAAATTACTTTTTTTTGAAACAGCAAATTACATTATAAACCACTCAATAAGGCATAAGCTATACCCCGATGAGGAAGTACGTTACACAATTAAGGAAGAAGGTGCTAAACACAAAACAGACCAACTCCATAACGAAAAAACTAACAAAGCTAGGAACAAAACCCATATAAAATAGTCAAAGTTCAATACACTATTACATCTCACAAAAGTTCAAACTTACAAAATTATAAACTACAAATTAAATCGTACCAAAATAATCATTTGTCCATTATAGATCCGATTTTTCTGAAAAAAAAAGAAGAAGAAATAATAGTTAATAATTACATGAAAAAACGGCCCAATATAAATTGCATTAATAATAAATATAACAATAATAATAATTATGATGACACACCTATAGATGTTCAAAAACTTCAGGAAACACAACATTCTGAGTGGTGTTGCAAGGTTTTCCGTCCTCATCTATAATTAACATCTTCAAACCTTTTGTAGTTGTAACTCTTGAAACAGCAACATAAAGTTGGCCGTGTGTAAAAACAGGTCGGGGTAAATACAATCCGACCTTTGAAAGAGACTGTCCTTGAGACTTGTTTATAGTCATTGCAAAACATAAGCATATGGGAAATTGTCTTCGCTGGAACTTAAAAGGTAAGCCAGAATCTGTTGGTACCAAATCCATTCTAGGAATAACTACCTTGTCACCTATATTTTTTCCAGCTATAACAGTAGCTGAAATAATATGCTTTCCTAAATGATCTACCTGCATTCTTGTACCATTACACAGTCCTTTTGCCTGATCAATATTCCTCATTAGCATGATAGGAACCCCAACTTTCAACGTCAAACGGTGATTTGGGATACCGGAACACTTAATATCATTTAAAAACTCTGATGTAAACCAATCACCTTGAACTGGATGTTCCTCATCAGACTTGCAAGGTGTATCGGCACTTAAATATTCTTTTGACTCACCGGGAATTAAAGACAACACAAAATCATTGACTTTTTCAACAACCTCCAATGTTGGGCAAAGGATTGCTTGGTCTTCAAATTGATTTGTATTTTTAAAATTCAAAACAATGTTTGGATACACAAAATCAATTAGAGAAAGTAAAGGATCAATACCTTCAAGTATGCACAATTGATTAGGAATTTCAATATTTGTGACACAATCTTCATCTGCGTCCATAATACCGTCACCAATATTCAAAATCCAATCTGCAAATTTTTTGATTTCGTCATATGATTGACTTGTGCTATCACCATTCAAACGCATGTTTTTCGTTAACCTGAGTACTTTGACTGTCTTCCATAGCTTAGAAGAACTCACCGTTGCCCTTATTATTGCTCCTCTTGATCCCTTTCTAACAACAGGCAAAATTTGCCGAAAGTCACCACCCAATACAACAACTTTGCCACCAAAAGGACGGTTATTGTTTTGTTCATCATTGACTCTCATTACATCTCTCATAGTACGATCAAATGCTTCAAAGCAATATCGATTCATCATGGGGGCTTCATCCCATATTATCAAACTTGCTTCTCTTAAAAGTGCGGCTCTAGGTGTTTGTTGTTTGATAGTAAATAATGAAGGAATGATAGAAAAGTAAGATGGTAAAGGAATCCTTCCAAAATATTCTCTATTAAAAATTTCTCTATGTATATGTCATCTTGTGCTCAACCAAAAACGTGAGTACTATGTCATATTTTGGAGAGTTGATTCTTTACTAAATATTGTCTTCTAGTCAAATATGTTAATAATATTCTGTGTGTAAATTGGTTCCTCATTCCATTAATTACATTAAACAAAGTCTCCATAATATAGAACATGAAAATAAAAGTATGGTCTTCTTACTTAACACATCATACCATAATTAAATAAGTTAGTGACATAGCATATAGAAATAATATAATAATAAGGTCTAATACATTTGATAAACAATAAGGTGAAGTAATCACCATAATTAATAAAAAGTCTCTACATCATTTTTTTAATTAGCCATAAGAGTCTTGCAATTCAATTAATTTCTCCCTCAGAGTCTACTTCAGTGTCTTGCAACATTTCAAATCCTGCAAATCTTCTTGTGATGTTTCTGATTCTCTGTAGCCTCTGAACACCTTCAGAAATTCTTTCTTCAGAATTCTGACCTTCAGAGTTTGCTTCAGAATTCTGACCTTCAGAATTGGTTTCAGAATTCTGACCTTCAGAATTGGCTTTAGAATTCTGACCTTCAGAATTGGCTTCAGAATTCTGACCTTCAGAATTGGCTTCAGAATTCTGAGCTTCAGAATTGGCTTCAGAATTCTGAGCTTCAGAATTGGCTTCAGAATTCTGAGCTTCAGAATTGGCTTCAGAATTCTGGGCTTCAGACTTGGCTTCAGAATTCTGAGCTTCAGAGTTGGCTTCAGAATTCTGAGCTTCATAGTTGGCTTCAGAATTCTGAGCTTCAGAGTTGGCTTCAGAATTCTGAGCTTCAGAGTTGGCTTCAAAATTCTGAGCTTCAGAGTTGGCTTCAGAATTCTGATCTTCAGAATTGCCTTCAGAGTCAGAGTCAGATTCAGAATCACCATCAGAGTCATCTCCATCTTCTGAATCATCTTCAGAGCCTTCAGATTCTGACTCTCCTTCAGAGCCATCCTCAGAGATTCTCACATCAGAATTTGATTGAGACTTGTTCCAATCCCAAGTTTCAGATTCCTTCACAATGACGTCTCTGCTGAATTCAATTTTATTAGTCTCTGGACAATAAAGCTTGTACGCACCTGTACTGTGGTACCCCACCAGTAACATTACTTTGCTTCTATCATCCAGCTTCTGTCTTCTGGCTTCTGGAACATGTTTATAGCATACAGATCCAAACACCTTCAGATGAAATTCGTATTATTGCAAAGAAACAAACCTCAGCATCCATTAACACCATTTCAACTGAAAATGGCAAATCATTTCTGTTGAAGTCTTTCACAACCCACAATCTAATAATTTTTGCTTTGACATTCCAAGAGGATTTTGAATCATTAATTTCAGAAATTTTGTCAAAAGTTTTTGAAAGTGTTGACAAAGCCATTTTGAAAAAGTGAAATAATAAGAGATTAGATTGTGGTGTGAGCAATTCTTAAAGCCATTCCCATTCCCCTATTTATAGACAGAACCTAATATTTGAAATTGAAAGTGAAACTTACATATAATATTGCAGATTCTCAATCCTCTGTGTTGATAATCCTGGTAATGGAAAGAACTCAGAGGTAACAAAGGAATCAAATTGAAATTTGTTGATTAATGATACAAAAGGGTAATGGAGAGATGCTTATTTGAAATTGTGATAGAAGATTAGCTTCAAATTGGGTTGATATTCTTTTTTAAAAATAAGATTCCACAAAGCTTTAGGCAAAATTGATGAAAGTTTACCTAGGGAGAATGCAATTTGTGGGAGAAGATGAAAAGGGAATCCCCTTTTTCGCTGGTGTGCAGAGCATTGACTGTGAAAATGAAAAGGATTGAAGGAGAAAGAATTGATTCCTTTCCTGATGGTTCTCATGGATTTCGGGTAGGGTAAATATTGGGTCGGGTCAATAAAAGCCCAAACCACATATCTCTTCTCTCAATTGGTTGAATTTGAATTGTTGGCTAAAAAGGGCTAAAAATTTGGATTGTTGTGAAAAGGAATATATGATGTGGAGGGCTTCATAGATTGACACTTGTAAAAAAATACCCTAAGTGCATGTTAAAGATGTCTAATATTAAGATTAAGATGCAATTATTAGATTATTACATTATTTATCTTAAATTCACAAATTAAGCTTCTAAGGCAATTACTGTAGATTACTATTATAAGCTGTCTATTTGAAAATCATAAAACAGACATGGTGATCAATGGAGCAAGAATAATTTATTTAAAGTAGTAATAATAATCAGCTTCTTATTACTGTCAAAAAAAATATTCAACTTCCTATTGCTAATTAAATACAAATAATTAACGTAAACATTTTCTCAAAGTTCCCCATATATACGGTTGAAGTATAAATAAAAAAATAAATGTCAACTCTTTCTCTACAATTCTGTTTCTCTCCCTAATCAATCCTCTCTATAATCTCTAGTGGCATTTTCCTAACTTTAAATTGAACTTGTAAACTTGTTTTTCCAAAAAAATATAAAGAATCATAATCCAATCCAATGCTACATCTTTTTTCTTCTATTGATCTGAAGAAACGAGTCTTTGAACTAATATATCTAATGCTTCCTTCATCCACCAATGCTGACAAACTTCTTTAGCTTGAGCAACAGTCATCTAAAAAAAATTATTATAAAGAAACAATCAATTAGACAATACTTCAAGTATTCATATATTAGAAGAATTAATTAATTAAAATAATTATGTATAAACTTACCCATACTCTTGTCCTAACATTTTTCTCAGGCCACTGATCAAGTTGTTCCTTCACAAATAAGGGGAACATGTACCCTTCATAGTATATGCCATATCTTTTGCTAATGAAATTCCACTGCCCCAATTCACACTGCAATATCAATAACAAATTTAATATTGCTAATTACTATATTTCAACTTGAAAATAACTAAATTTGAAATTTATTTATTTTAGAAGTAATTTATATATAAATATAAAATTATAATATTATTACCTCAACATTTCCTATGACTCCTGCTTCTTCAAGGGATTCCCTTGAAGCTGCTTCTTCTACAGATTCATCTAGTTCCCATCCTCCCTTAGGAAACATTAGTCTTTGACTTTTCTGTGAACTAACTACTAGTACTTCCAATTCATTGCTCATATTACCATCTATGTCTTCTTTATATCTATAAGGTATGCATCTGCAAAAACATTATTAATTAGTTAATAATAATTGAGATAATATTGTGAAACAAACATACAATATTAATTTAATTTTAGTCAAATTTTGTTTTTGACACTACTAATTATTAGTATAGAAGTGACTAATTTTGAATGAATAATGTCTTCCGTGTCACCACCTACCATACTCATTTTTATTGCAACGTGAAAAATGAAGTGAATAATAGTATTTGAAAGTCACTAATTAAGTAAGACCTTATAATATATAATTGATTTAAATAAGTGGTAAGCTGTCTTCACGAGTCTAGCTCAATTAGTAAAAAATATTGCACATTTGTGCAGAGATTGAGATTCGAATTCAATATGCCCATTTATTCATCTTTAAGAGGTCAATTTCTATCTGACGAAAAAAAAAAAGTGGTAAGCTCACCCTACAACTTGTCGGCCACCCATGTTGTTATATCTCTGCAAATCCCTTCCGGTTCGAGATGCCAAACAAACAACCATCTTTCAAAGAATTAATTAACACAAATTAAAAGAGATAAAGTGCGTTTTGAGTAGTGAGCTAATTAGGATATGTAAGAATGAAATTAAAGTGAAGAAAGAATGAAGGGAATAGATAGATGGAAAGAGTTGGCAAGTGGAGAGCTATATATAGAAAAGTTAAGGTATACCAAACGCGTTATTGTCGCGTTCCTTGCGCAGCTCAAGTGTATCT
Organism: Trifolium fragiferum; assembly: GCA_954870985.1. Classification (NCBI taxonomy): domain Eukaryota; kingdom Viridiplantae; phylum Streptophyta; class Magnoliopsida; order Fabales; family Fabaceae; genus Trifolium; species Trifolium fragiferum. The sequence goes on along the minus strand of OX940790.1, from coordinate 876,450 downwards.
AATATCTATCTACCTATTATCCTTACCACGGAATATAAGATGACGTATATATTGCTCTTCGACATATTCATCATATCATGTTTATCCAACAACTAATAAAAATAACATAAATGTATTTTGATTTATATATGGTGCTCATAAATTAATTTTATAAGAAATATATAAATAAGGGTGATGCTAATTAGTGCCCTGGGGCACTAGTTAAGGAGCTAAAAGTAGTAATTCTTGTCTTGAAAACAACATTATTCATATTTTAAATATATTGATTACACAAGTTTCTAGGTTTTTATACTATAATTGGTATCCTTAGCATTTTCCTATAAAAATAATCTAAAAATATTTTATAATTATGCACTTATACTACTTTAATTGATAGAAACATTCCACAAAATATATATTAATCGGGTTTAAACTTTAACCGTCACTTATTCATTTTAAAAAATCAAAATGATATTCATTAAACTAAATGAAAAAAGAAGAAGCTGATAATAATATTTCCTCCGTCCCAATTTGTTTTAGTCATTTGACTAAAACACGCATATTAGAAAAGTGATATAAATGAATGAGAGATATTATTCATTTTACCAAATTACCCTTGTATACTCCATATGTAATTTTTAAGTACAATCGTGATTACTCTAAAAGGTAAGTTCTGCAGGGGTAGAAATGGAAACACAAGTAGAAGATTATAAATAGCTCAAGTGTTTTGGGACATTTTTTTTTTTGTAAATGACTCGAACAAATTAAGACGAATGGAGTAATAATTTAAGAGAAATGTTATTTTGACACCATTTTAGTTGTCCAACAACTATTTTTACACTATTATACTACAACTTTATTTTTTTATTATTTTATTGTTTCACCTATTTTGCCTAAGTTGTCTATTTGACAACCATTTTGGTTTTACAAATATCACTACTCAAATTTAAAGATGTCATTATATCGAATATAATATCTATTTAGTCTGTAGAATCTAGTCTAGTCTAGAATATAATAATGAAATGGTGTTTAGATTGAGGCTTCTATGTCGTTTCCAATATAAAAGAATATATTTGGTGAAATAATTGAATTGGCATTTTGTTAAGTCAACAATATTTAAATAAGGGTCATGCAAACTATTACCTTCGGGGCACTAGTTAAGGATACAAAAATAGTAATTATTGCATTGAAAACAGTCAAAACACTACTTTTTATATTTTATAAACATTGATTGCACCAACTCCAATATAATTTTACTATATTAGGTATCCTTAACTAGTGCCCCGAGGGCATTAGTTAGCATTTTCCTTTAAATAATTATAATTATGTAAAAGTAACACTCAATTTAATCTTTCAAATACAAACTGTCTAAATTAACAATTATTCACCAATTATTAATTGATTTGGTGGTGATTGACGCTGAATTTGGTAAAGAATACCACAGTTTGATCATCCGTAATTGAAACCACTTGATGTCATAATTGACCTTCAAACAAAATTAAATTTGTGGTGAAAACCAAAAAATCAAAATAAATAAATTAACAATTATTCTCTCACTAATTAAATGTAATCTTTAAACTATTAAAATTAATTGAAAGATCATTAACTATTCTCATATCTAAATATTTTGAGCTTGCGGTTGTAGCTGGACGGAGGAGAAAGGATCCCCTCATGTGCATATTGCACCTGAGATGGAGTAGTGTGGATCATTGCCGTTGAAATTCTATTTCTTTATTTTTTTATTTTTTTTATATTTTTCATCTAAAAATTACAATTGCACTGCTGCATTATGTCGCGTGAGCTAATCTCTTATCTCGAAGGGAGGTCATTCCCTCGTCAATAGCCTGCTTCTGAGCTGCAAACGGGGCCTCCACCTCCACTAGTCTTTAAACGAAAAAATTAACTTTTTTTGGTGGTGTAACGAAAAAATTAACTTAAAAAGTGTATAACAATTATGTTATTTAAATATTTAGTTCATCGGTTATATTTTTATTAAATTGACCGTTAGTAGTAATTAAATTATAAAAATATATCAATTTAAAGACTAGTACTAACAATCAACTTAATAAAAGTGTTAATCTAAAAATTGATTTTCCACCACATGATCAAACACTTAAGGCTTTTTATTACGAGCTAACTTTTTTAGGAAAGTGAGATGATATAATATTTTATTTAATTTAACTATTAAAAATATTATAAAATTGGTGGAAGAAGAATATAATAAATGAGTATGAGTATATAAATCTTCAATTGTAACAAAAAAAAAATATAAATCTTCAATTACACTTAAATTTAAAAAAAATAAAAATAAAAAAATCCCATCTTTTAAAAATCAAGTCGTAAAATTATATATAATTAGTAATACTAGTAATTAGTAAAAGTAATAGTGATTACTAGTAATAGCTGTATTTTGTGGAGTCTACTAGCAAAAGTATTATAGTCGACACGGCTTATAGAAATAAAAATGAAATCAATATTCCCAAGTTGACTGGGAGAGAACACGTTAATGCAATATTATGCTATGCTGATGATCAGTTAGATAGTGATGGTTTGATGGAGCCACGGCTTAAGTCCAACCTATCATAAATGGGTGCTTCTATGGTGTAGTCAATATTTTGACAATATTGAAAAAGTTATTTAAATAGACCAATAGGAGTAAAGTCTTTATTTGGTCCCACCAAATCATAATTATATGGTGTAGTTCCATAATTGTGTTTCTGTGTATCTTCAGAAATCTAAAGGTGTGAGTTTTCTCTATCCTAAGATCGAGATTTTGGCTCTGATACCAGAGTTTTCGCAGAGATTCGCGTGTTAGTTGTAAGATAAACGTTGGAGTTCATTTTTCGTGTATTGCACTAAAGGTCCGTAATTAGACAATAGATTTTTTCTTACTATGAGTCTTGCCTTTATTATTGGATTAACATAAGGTCTATCCATATATAGCAGGTTTTTTAAGCATCTATATTCGAATTCTAATTTTTGAATTCTTTTCCTATAGACTTTTAGATTTTTTCTTTCTTCAGCTAAGTTCATTACTAGCGCAGGTAGTAAGTGTAACAGGCTGCGGAAGTTTAATTTAGATTCTTTTATCTAATTTTTCGAGTTGTAAGGACAACTCTACTACTGAGCTTTGTAGCTTATTTAATTCTTTTAGTTCTGAGATTTCAAAATCTCTTTTTGGGGGTGCTACCATAAGGCTTTGGCTTCTAATTAATGGTTTTTCGTCTGTTTCTTCAAACATATTTTTGTCATCTTCTATTAATGAACAACTCTTCTTTGCCAAGGTTTTAAATATAGGTGACTCTAACGTCACTATAGGGGTGAATAATTCATCAATATGAATTATATCTTTTCCTGTAAATTCTATGCTATGATGTGAATTACTTAAAGCATAATTAATTCTATAGCATATCGTAAAAGGGTGATTTCCTTTTTTCATAAATTTTGAATCTTCTAATTTGTAATTAAAGATTATGGATCTGTCCAGATCTTTATCCTTTAGGGATAATCCTATTTGTAAGTTTATATCAAACTTAATTTTTCCATATTTTAAATTGCATCTTCCTTGTGCAATTATAGATTGTCTATCATTTGTAATTCTAGAGTCTCTTAGAATTATATTTAACGGTGTATCAATACCTTTCATGAAAGTACTTTTGATTAAAACTTGAATGGTTGATATGTGAATATAACCAATTTTATTTCTTTCTTTTTCAGAAAGACTTGAAATTCTTTTTTGAATTTGTGTTCTATCTATGGTGGATATGAATATATTTCCAGAAGTAGAATCGATTGGAATTGCTTCTTCTCCTACCATTATTCCAAATTTCAAAATATTTTTCCTAAGGAAAAGTTCTTTTAATTTTATAGACTTTCTTTTAAAGTTTTCTTCAGCAGTTAGAGATAAATCTGCTTCTTCTATTTTGTGATCTTGTATGATATCAGCAAAATAACTAGATGTTTCTTCAAAAAGTGAGATTTCAGACATAATTTTCAAAATTCTTCTGAATTTTCACTAATATTATCGGGCAGAATATTTAAAGTTTTTATTAGACTATAAATTCGAGAGTTTTTTAGTCTATAATGTACACTTGCAAAGTCTCCATAGAATTGTCCTTGAAAACATTCTATGTATTTAGAATTTTTAGTAAAATTGTTTAACTCATGAACTAAACATTTTAATTCATGTTCTTCGAAGTCTCCTTCGATAGTTTCTTGAATTTTTTCGAGAAAAACCTTTTCTTGGTAATGATTAAATTTGAATTTGTCTAAAATTATCTTAACCAAATTTGGTTCAGGGATCCTTTTTAGTAAATAAGTTACCTTTTTATCATAGTCTTCCATCAAGACTAATTCTAAGTATGTGTGACCAGAACTAGGTTCTGTGTGTTCAATTTCAAAAAAATTTGAAAATAATCTTTGAGTTCTAAAATTTGAACTTTCCATTGATTATGCAAACAACACAATATAATAAATAAGTGATGTAATAATAACAATCATACCTGATATGATTTTCTTTGTTTCTGGTTTTATTGAATTCTTTGATTCGAAGATGTTTGTGTTGTCTTGAGATATAATCTGTTTGATTATATTATTTTATGTGGTTGATCCCTCCAGAGTATTACCTCAAGGATCTAGCTCCTCCAGAGTATTACCTCAAGAGCTACTTCTTAGAAATGATTCTAAGGACAGAAGATAATTCTTCAAAAACTAGTTAATAGTTTCGTATTTTTTTCAACTGTGTTTTACAACTGAGCTTAGAGCTCTTATTTATAGTGGAGAAGGGCTCACATTTAGGTAGGACGTCCCTTTCCATAACAGCACACTTATAGCGACGTGCACTCAGTAAAGTGACACGCACTAGCACACTAAAGAAAAACGACAAACAGTTATTTACATTATTGCAAAGTTTATCACTAAGTGGTCCCCATCTGACTCAGATGTGATAAGGTACCACTGCACACTTTAATTAACTACATGACACATGGCTCTGTGATGGAGGCTTCCTTGTCTTCTTGTGCCGACGGATTTTCTAGACAATTTTTACAGTTATGATTTTTGTAATGCTGTAGAAAATATCTGCAGCATTCTTCTTGAATTACCCTTGGTAATTTTTGTAATACTGTAGAATATATCAGTTGGTCAATTTTTTCTTCAAGTTCTTTGATTGCCTTGATATCTTTTTCTTTTGCTGGTTTTCTGGAATCACTATACACGATCATTGATGAGTCTTCATTTGATTGACGTACATAGCTGGATGCCATTCTGTACTTTCTTTATTCATGACCGGATATTCTTTGTTGGATATCCCAATCTTGATTAAGTATATTGGTTTTGTGACCAGCTCCAAGGTATTTTCATCATACCAAGGATATGTTGAATCGACTTCTAGGAAGATCTCTTTTCCTTTGGCATATAAATTATTGAATTTTTCTGCCAAATTTTGTAGATTTTTTGGAAGAAACTTGAGCTCCGCAAAAGTTTTCTTTGGTTGCTCTTCCAAATATATGGTGAAATTCTGGTGGCAAGTGTCAGATGTGTAGCACGATGTGTACACTTTAGGAATCGTACGATGTGTAGCCTAATGTGTCAACATCGTGGACAACTGAACTTGATGAACAAGTAAACAATATAAAGTGCAGAAAACAAAAGAACACGTGAGTTTGTTAACCCAGTTCGGCACTTATAACAAGCCCTATTCTGGAGGATACCAATCCAGGGATGAATCCACTATGGTAGTATCAATTCAAAGCTAAACTCCCCCGTTTACAACTTCTCACTTAATCACTACCCGTGCTAATTCTACCTAGGAACTCCTAGATATGAGAACCTCTGCTCACTCCCCCTCAACCTTACCCAGTAAGGATTTAATAACAAACTTAGTTGGAGACACACTCCTAGACAAGCGAAGCACTCGTACCTAAAGGCTTAGAGTGTTGCACAATCTAACTCCTTGCTTCAAAGCTTTGGAGAAAGACAACTAGAGATTACAACTCTATAAACTCAGTCCTTACTTGTATCAAAACTATGATCCAAGTGAAGGCTCACAAAGAACAAAGAACAACTAAAGAACTAAAACCCTAAGACTCAATTTGTAGACTTAGCTTCTTGATTTCAGTTGATGAATAATTGGTCTTCAGTCTTCCTTTATATAGAACAAGCTTCATGGGCTTTGACGAGTTGGCCTTGATAAATTTTGCCTTGAGATTTATTTGATCATAATCTTTTAATTGTTTGTTTCAAATCTTTTTGATCAAAGTCGGCCAATAAAATAAAACAGAACCATGAAAGATTATCTTGTTCCTTGGCGCGCAAGCTGGCACGATATACTTGAAAAACAAATCTTTTTCAAAAGATCGCGTTTAAATAAATAAAGGCGCGTCCAGTAGGGCGTCCAGATGTGAACCCTGATGTGCCACACATCATGCTCCACATCATGGAATCAGGCTTATTTTACCAAATGAAGCCAACACCCTAAAAGGTCTCAACAATCTCCCCCTTTGGCAAATTTTGGGCTAAAATAATCTTTGAGTCACCCAACTAAACTTGGAGAGATGTGTAGGCACATCAGAGGCATGCAGCAGCGGATTAGAGCCTCGTAAATAAAGAGAGAAATAAACTCTCACAAGATAGGAAAATAAATTCCCAAAGACTGAGAAAAATAAATTCTCAGACACATACAAGCATGAGATTCCATGCACACATAAGGGAGGGTAGCAAACCCAGTAATAGTCTACTCCCCTTTGAACTAGAGCACTTTCCATGTACTCCCCCTAAATCTCATATCCCCTATAGGCTTCTTCAGAATGCATGACCTAGAGAGAAATAGAGAAGTTTTAAACTTGGCTTCTTAAGAATGCATGACCAAGTTAAAACTCACAGATGTGTCAAACATCACACAAAATAACTTCTACAGGCTTCTTAAGAATGCATCACCATGTAGAAATTAGATAACATCTTCAATTGGACTTCTTATCACCCAGTTGAAAATGTACAGAAAAGGTCTTCAGAAGAACATGCTTTAGAAAACTAATTCTTCAAAAATTTGTTGATAAAATATTTGAAGAAAAATAAGCATGTATACCAGATGTGTAGTCAGATGTGCCACACATCAGAACTTCAGAAGTTGGAGAAGCTTCAGAAGCTGAGCAGAGCTTCAGAAGTTATAGAGCTTCAGAAGCTGAGCAGAGCTTCAGAAGTTGTAGTGCTTCAGAAGCTGAGCAGAGCTTCAGAAGTTGTAGTGCTTCAGAAGCTGAGCAGAGCCTCAGAAGTTGTAGTGCTTCAGAAGCTGAGCAGAGCTTCAGAAGTTGTAGTGCTTCAGAAGCTGAGCAGAGCTTCAGAAGTTGTAGTGCTTCAGAAGCTGAGCAGAGCCTCAGAAGTTGCAGAGCTTCAGAAGTTGAGAAAGTTTCAGAAGTTCAGAAGTTCAGAAGTTGCCCCATGTGGATGAATAGAATCTTTTTCTTAATTCTCGTCTCAATTCTCTCGTTCTATTCTCTCTAATAACACATCACAATTTGCTGCAGTTAAGACTTCAAAGTTGTTCATTTTAATTTTTACTCCCCCTTTTTAGCCATAAATTATGACAAACATACTGAGAGTAAGTAACACACCATAGAATGCAGATAGCATGAGATGTAGAGATGATGGTGCATGAACAGAAAGAGGCACTCAGGCCGTTAATAGTGCAGCAAGTACAGAACAGGCACGCAAAGGTGCATCAGAAATTCAGGGCATAGCCCACAAAATACCAGCAAAAACAAGGAAATACTGAGTACAGGGAAATATTAATGAATTACAATAATTCAAATATCCTGGCTCCCATCAGTTTCCTCAGCTTCAGAGTCATTGGGCTCCTCCTCCTCCAATTCCTCATCCTCAGCCATTGTTTGCTCATCCTCAAGCTCCAGTCCAGCAATGACTGCCTCCAGCTTGGCCTTCTTCTCATCCAGAGCCTTGCAAGTCTCCTTTAAAGCAGCAATCATGTCTGTCCTAGACATAGCATTGTTTGAGCTGGATGTGCCCACATCAGGAGTCACATCAGACTGCTTGAGACTAAAAGAAATAGCAGACTCTCTTCTGCAAGACAAATCATCCTTGCCCAGAACATCAGGTCTCTGGCTCAATATGATTCCACACAGTAGGGAAGGAAAGGCAATGGGTAGTTTGACAGCTAGGGTTTTGGCATGTTTGATAGTCTGATCAAAAATATAAGTACCAAAATCGAAGTTAACTTTGTTACCCACAGTATAGATGAACCTAGCCAAACCTGTAGCCACATCACAGTTGTGTGTGGTAGGCACCCAGTTAGCAGCAGCAATCCTGTTCAGGATGTTGTAGATTGGAGTGAGCTTGCTTGCTTGCAATTTTCCCTTCTTAGGCCAAGTCTTGACCTTTCCAGCTGTGATGGCCTTGATTATGTAGTTGTCATTTGCCTCCATCTCAGCAAAGGGCTCCTCACTTCTGCCCAGATACTTGTTGATAACAGTGGGAGAGAAGTGAATTTCTTTACCTCTCACAAAAACAGTTTGGTATTCCTTGTCCAAAGGATTGTCACAACCAGCAGGGATGTTTACCAAAAATTCTTTGACTACCTTCTTATAGCAGTCACCCAGTCCAGTAACAGTCTTCATCAAGCCAGCACGCTTGATCAACCTCATAACTTCCTTGCACTGCAAGGCTTCAGCACTGAGCTCCCTCTCCAGAGCTAACCTTCTATGAGCAATGTACTTCCATTTTCCAGCATGTGCAGGGTTGTGGAAGGAAATCAAATCAACTGGGATGTCAGGAATTCCCTGAGGAATTTTCTTCTTCCCATAGCTCTTCTTCACAGCAGACTCAATGTGAATCACATCAAGCTCCATATTGCGTTCCTCAGCAGATTCTTCCTCAGACTCACTGATGTGAGCTACATCCTGCTCCACATCGTACTCTGAGTCACTTGTAGGTGGCTCTTTTCTTTTCTGAGTCTTCTTCTTTGCAGGTGGAACCACAGCTTTACTAAATCCCTTCTTGGGACCATACATGACTTGCCTCTTAACAGGCTTCTTCTTCTCCTTAGTAGCAGCAGGAGAAATCTCAACAACAGCAGGACCTTTACCACTTCTAGTCCTTCTTGCAATACTCTCCTCAGTAAGCTTCTTCAAGGGGATGTCAGAATTGTAGCCTTCTACATCCACAACAACTTTGTCAGACTGGATATTATCTTCAGGTTCCTCAACCTCAGCAGGTTGATCTTCTTCAACAAATACCTGATCAGGAGAATCAGGAATGACAGCAGGTCTTTCAACAGCAGCAGTCTCTTCTTCAGCAGGAGACTCTTCTTCACCTTGTGGCAATGATGTGCCAACATCTGCCGCAACATTAGGTTCTTGCAGGGCCTGGAGCACAGAATCAATGATCTTCTGAGTCAAGGGGTGCCTTTGACCCTCAGAAATCTTCACAGCAGCCTTCTCAGGGTTAGGGTTTGAAGAACCTACACCCATAGATGCTTCAGCATTTGCATCACCAGATTTTGCAGGAAGAGGTTCAACATGCAGACTTTCCATGGTGTGAACCCTCTTTGGTGAGCCAATCTTTGGCTTCTTGCTTTTCTTCTTCTTCTTTTTGGATTTTTCTGTGTAAGGAGAAGGAACAACATCTTCCTCTGCGGCAATGGGGGTTGATTCCCTTCTTGATCGTTTAGACTTCTTCTTCTTTGATCCAGATGGCTTGATCATTGAGACAGGAGTGGCATCGACGATCATGTCACCTTGAATATCTTTTTGATGTGGGGAAATAGGTTTTGGTGATGATGGAGGAGTGTTTGTTTTTGTGGAAGGAGATGTTTTGGTTGCAGTAGACATGATGATGATGATGATTTTGTATGAAGATTTCAAAGAAAATTTCAGAAAGATGAACAAAGGGTTTGAGAGAGATCAAGAAAATTTTTGGTCGTTTGAGTGGTTGAGAAACGAATATGGTGATCAATGTGGTAGGCAATAAGAAAAATCTTGAGTAAACGGATTTCTTGGAGTTTTGAACGCGAAATAGCCGTTGGAAATATTGCCTTTGGATTGCGTGCAACTATGGATGGAGGGAAAAAACAGGTAACCGTTGCACGTCTAAATAGCAATTATGGCTATTGATCCTCAAAGAGGCAAATACCTAGTTTGCCCCTTAACACCTCAAACCTATTTGCATCTAAAGCCTTAGTGAAAATATCTGCCAGTTGATTTTCTGTGGCAACATGCTCTAGAGTCACAATATTGTCTTCAACAAGATCTCTAATGAAATGGTGACGTATATCAATGTGCTTTGTCCTACTATGTTGGATAGGATTTTTGGAAATATTTATAGCACTTAGATTGTCACAGTATAATGTGAGCACATCTTGCTGCACATTGTACTCACCCAACATCTGCTTCATCCAAAGTAGCTGAGAACAACTACTTCCTGCTGCAATATACTCAGCCTCAGCTGTAGAAAGAGAAACACAATTTTGTTTCTTGCTGAACCATGATATAAGGTTGCTTCCCAAAAAGAAACATCCACCAGAAGTGCTTTTCCTGTCATCAGCACTACCTGCCCAGTCAGCATCACAATAACCCAACAATCTTGTGTCTTCACCATGAGAGTAGAGAATTCCATAATCACTTGTACCACTGACATACTTAAGAATCCTTTTGACTTGATTCAGATGACTCATCTTGGGCTCAGCTTGGTACCTTGCACACACACCAACAGCAAAGCTAATATCAGGTCTACTTGCAGTGAGATAAAGTAGACTGCCAATCATGCTTCTGTATAGACTTTGATCAACACTGACACCATGCTCATCTTTAGAAAGTTTGAGATGGGTTGCTGCAGGAGTTCTTTTGTGATTTGCATTCTCCATTCCAAATTTCTTCACAATGTTCTTGGCATACTTGCTTTGGGAGATGAAAATTGTATCTTCCATCTGTTTGACTTGCAGACCAAGAAAGTAGGTAAGTTCACCTACAAGGCTCATCTCAAATTCAGACTGCATCTGATTCACAAACATCTTGACCATTGGATCAGACATTCCTCCAAACACAATGTCATCTACATAGATTTGTGCAATCATGAACTTGCCCTTTTCTTCTCTGACAAACAAGGTTTTGTCTGTTTCTCCTTTTCTATAACCTTGCTGCACAAGAAATTTGGTTAGCCTCTCATACCATGCCCTAGGAGCTTGCTTTAATCCATATAATGCCTTCTTCAATCTGTAGACATGATCTGGATAATTTGGATCAACAAATCCCTTGGGCTGTTCCACATAAACTTCCTCATTCAAGTAGCCATTGAGGAAAGCACTCTTCACATCCATCTGGAATAGCTTGAATTTCAAGATACATGCTACTCCCAGAAGTAACCTTATGGACTCAAGACGTGCCACAGGAGCAAATGTTTCATCAAAGTCTACTCCTTCAATCTGAGAGTAACCTTGAGCCACAAGCCTAGCCTTGTTTCTAGTCACAACACCACTTTCATCAGATTTATTCCTATAAACCCATTTAGTACCAATGATGTTGACTCCTTCAGGTCTAGGAACTAAATCCCACACTTCATTCCTCTTGAACTGGTTCAGCTCCTCTTGCATAGCTTCAATCCAAAACTCATCTGTCAAGGCTTCTTTCACATTCTTTGGTTCTACCTTTGACACAAAACAAGCATTGGATACAACCTCTCTTGACCTTGTCATAACCCCTGACTCAGGATTCCCTATTATGAGTTCTTTTGGATGATTCTTTTGAACTCTAACAGAGGGACCCTTGTTCACTGGAGTCACATCTTCTTGCTGATCAGTCTTCTCAGGAATCTCTATAACTTCAGAGTCTTCAGGCAGGGGGTGAGATGTGTCCACATCAGGATCAACATCAGGTTCATTATCTGAACAGTCATCTATGACAACATTGATGGATTCCATCATAGTTCTTGTTCTGTTGTTGAAGACTCTATAGGCTCTGCTGGTTATGGAATAGCCTAGAAAGATTCCTTCATCACTCTTGGGATCCATCTTCCTCCTTTGCTCTCTGTCAGCTAAGATATAGCACTTGCTACCAAAGACATGGAAGTGTTTGACAGTTGGTTTTCTTCCTTTCCATATCTCATACAGTGTGATTGAGGTACCTTTTCTCAGAGTTACCCTGTTGTGTATATAGCATGCAGTACTCATGGCCTCTGCCCAAAAGTAGTAAGGTAGCTTCTTGGCATGTAGCATAACTCTTGCAGCCTCTTGCAAGGTTCTGTTCTTCCTCTCAACTACACCATTTTGTTGGGGTGTGATTGGTGAGGAGAACTCATGCCCAATTCCTTCATCAGCACAAAACTCAGAGAATCTTGAATTTTCAAACTCTTTCCCATGATCACTTCTGATTCTAACAATGCCACTATCCTTCTCTCTTTGTAGTCTAAGGCATAATTCTTTGAATGCATCAAAAGTGTCAGACTTCTCTCTGATGAAGCTAACCCAAGTGAACCTTGAGAAATCATCTACAACCACAAAAGCATATCTTTTGCCACCAATACTCTCTACCTGCATTGGTCCCATCAAGTCCATATGTAGCAGTTCAAGAACTCTGGATGTCACCTGATGTTGTAACATTGGGTGTGACATCTGAACCTGCTTTCCAACTTGACTCTGTAGTTGACCCTTCTCTGTCTCCAGTTGACTGATGATTTCCTTCTGCTCTTCATTGACCTTGTACAGTTCCTCACTCTTGATAAATAGCTTTTTATGGACTGAGGCTAGTTCATCAAAGGTGAGTTCTTCATCATCAGATTCAACATCAGTATTATCCACCCTAGTTATGGCACTAACATGATTAGCAGCAACATTCTCTGAGTCAGTGTCAGAGTCTTCATCAGACCATGAAACAGTTAGGCCTTTCTTCTGCTTCTTCAGATATGTGCCACATTCTGATCTTATATGACCAAAGCCTTCACATTCATGACATTGAACACCCTTGTTCTGAGTTGACTTATCATCAGTTTTGGTTTTTGTTGAAGTGTTACCTAGTTTACTGATGTCAGTCTGGATGTTCCTCACATTCCTCCTTGGTCTTCTGTCCACCCTCCTTTGAAGCTTGTTGAATTGTCTTCCCAACATGGCTAAGTCATTTGAGAGATCGTCATCTGATTCATCAGCTTCTTCTTCTTCACCAGCACAAGATGCAAAAGCTATACCTTTTCCTTTCTTCTCAGTTTGCTCACCTAAGTTCATCTCAAAAGTTTGAAGAGAGCTCACAAGTTCTTCAAGTTTCATACTTGGGATGTCTTGAGCTTCTTCAATAGCTGTGATTTTCATGTTAAATCTCTTGGGTAGGGATCTAAGCATCTTTCTCACAAGCTTTTCTTCAGACAATTTCTCACCTAGAGCCTCAAAGGAATTGTCCACCTCAAGCAAATTCATGTGAAATTCATGAATTGATTCTTCTTCTTTCATTCTGAGGTTTTCAAACTTAGTGTTGAGAAGTTGGATTCTTGAGCTTTTTACCTTGGCATTGCCTTCATGAGTGGTTCTGAGTATCTCCCAGGCATTCTTTGCAACAGTACACTGCTTGATTAATCTGAACATGTTCTTGTCCACTCCATTGAATAAAGCATTCAAAGCTTTGGAGTTTCCAAGCGATGCAGTGTCTTCTGCAGCTGACCAATCTTCCTCTGGCTTGAGTACACCAGTGTCAACACCATTAGCATCCAAGATTTTGGGATGCTCCCAGCCTTTGAGCACAGCTTTCCAAGTTCTGCTGTCAAGTGACTTTAGGAAGGCAATCATCCTTGGCTTCCAGTAGTCATAGTTGGTTCCATCCAGGAGGGGTGGTTTGTTGACCGTTGTTCCATCCTTGTCCATGTTTCCAGAAAGTAACTTCCCTGGAGCTCACCCTCAAACAGGCAGGGTGCCTGCTCTGATGCCAATTGAAATTCTGGTGGCAAGTGTCAGATGTGTAGCACGATGTGTACACTTTAGGAATCGTACGATGTGTAGCCTAATGTGTCAACATCGTGGACAACTGAACTTGATGAACAAGTAAACAATATAAAGTGCAGAAAACAAAAGAACACGTGAGTTTGTTAACCCAGTTCGGCACTTATAACAAGCCCTATTCTGGAGGATACCAATCCAGGGATGAATCCACTATGGTAGTATCAATTCAAAGCTAAACTCCCCCGTTTACAACTTCTCACTTAATCACTACCCGTGCTAATTCTACCTAGGAACTCCTAGATATGAGAACCTCTGCTCACTCCCCCTCAACCTTACCCAGTAAGGATTTAATAACAAACTTAGTTGGAGACACACTCCTAGACAAGCGAAGCACTCGTACCTAAAGGCTTAGAGTGTTGCACAATCTAACTCCTTGCTTCAAAGCTTTGGAGAAAGACAACTAGAGATTACAACTCTATAAACTCAGTCCTTACTTGTATCAAAACTATGATCCAAGTGAAGGCTCACAAAGAACAAAGAACAACTAAAGAACTAAAACCCTAAGACTCAATTTGTAGACTTAGCTTCTTGATTTCAGTTGATGAATAATTGGTCTTCAGTCTTCCTTTATATAGAACAAGCTTCATGGGCTTTGACGAGTTGGCCTTGATAAATTTTGCCTTGAGATTTATTTGATCATAATCTTTTAATTGTTTGTTTCAAATCTTTTTGATCAAAGTCGGCCAATAAAATAAAACAGAACCATGAAAGATTATCTTGTTCCTTGGCGCGCAAGCTGGCACGATATACTTGAAAAACAAATCTTTTTCAAAAGATCGCGTTTAAATAAATAAAGGCGCGTCCAGTAGGGCGTCCAGATGTGAACCCTGATGTGCCACACATCATGCTCCACATCATGGAATCAGGCTTATTTTACCAAATGAAGCCAACACCCTAAAAGGTCTCAACATATGGTGTAAATTAATCCATTTTGAAAGAAAGATAGACATGTAGTACTATCTATTCCTGGTAATGTAACTGTCTTGGGACAGCTAAATTTGTTAGCCGGGTAGAAGCATTCAGTGGTGAGTTCTTCTACATAATGGTTTAACCATTTCCATCTAAGACTGAATTCCATATAGGTTGGATCAGTTATCTGGAAATTCTTTTGGTATTCGAGCTGGCGAATTTTGTCAATTGACAGCTTCCTTTTCGACTCCATTGTTGGAGATTTTTGGAGATTTTTTGCTGTTGTAATTTCTTTGTATGCTCCATAAAGCGCCTGTTCAGCTTCCTTCATGGTTTTGTATCCTTTATGACGTACATTCTTGCCAATGATGTGTTGTTTAGCTATTGCCCATTTTCTATAGATCCCTTTCATTGGACCATCAAAAATGACATAAGCTTCAAAGTTTCCCATCTCATTGTCTACGGGATCGCTTGTTTGAATGGTTGTTGACAAACCATTTTTTCTAGCTTCATCTTCTTCCTCGACCTGGTCAGCCCAAGACTTCTTGCTGTCTGAGGTTGTTTCTGAAGATTCTGCTTCTTGTTCTATATTCCAACCACTGGGTACTATTGTTTCAATAGGAATTTTTGAATTTTCTGGGGTTGTATACTTTACATAGTAGTCATACTTTCCAGAAGGTTGTCCTAGGAGGTCCCAGTTTTCTTCTTTTTTAAGAACTTCACTTGAGCCTTTTGCTGATTGATTTTCATCTGTTGTCATTTTTTGTAAACCTTTGAGTGTTGTAATCATCTCCCCCCTCTCGGCAGAGATTTTTGCTTTTTTGATTTCTAGGGCGACAAGTTGCTCGTCCTTTTGCTTGATGTTGTTCTGAAGTAGCTTTATGGCTTGCTCCATTCTCTCGTCAGTGTATCTGCAAAACTGTTTTGTTCAGATTTTATATATTGAAGATATGGCTCGTATTGTTGTAATTCCATTTGTCATCTTATTAGTCTGCCTTGTTTATGGTCAGCACTAATTTTATATCTCCAAAATCCTGTAAGATATTTAGAGTCTGTTCGAAGAAGGAATCTTGACGGTAGTAAGTCAATTTTCCATTTTTTTTAATACTTTTACACATGCCAGAGTTTCTAGTTCTTGAATATGATATCTAGATTCTGTATTTGTAAATGTACCAGAAATATATTTACATAACTGTAAATTTTCAGTATCCTTTATCAGGATTTTAGAAGCACTGTAATCAATGTCTTTTGATTGAAGGTCCTTAGACTCTTCAATTTTACATCTTTTCTCATTAAGAGAAAGTTTTGCTTTACCATCTGGTAAGGCTCTCATACAACCTGCCCAGGTTGTTTGTGATGCATCCGTCTCTACAATCAAAAAATCTTTTATTGTTGGATTGTAAAGTTCGGGTAAAATTTGTATTTTTTCTTTAATGGTTTTAACAACCTTAGTCCAAGACCATGGAACTTTTTCTGAAATTTTCTTTTGCAAATGTTTTCTTTCCTTTGCTAAGTCTTTTAAAAATCCTTCATTAGCAATATAATTTAAACATCCAAGAAATCTTTGAATTTGTTTTCTATCAGAAAGTTCATTTGGAAAAGCTTGTATTTTTTCTTGGGTATGAGGTGCTAAACTCAGCTCCCCATTTTATTTTAAAATTAAACCGAGGTATTCTATTTCTTTTTGTAAGATTTTTTATTTCTTTTTTGAAATTATAATACCCTTTTCTTTGATTCTTAAAAGAACAATTTCTAAATCTCGAAGATGTTGTTTTTCATCTCCTTTTGTAAAAATGAGTATGTCATCTATATATGCCAAACATATATGATCCAAACCTGCGAGAGATTTGTCCATAAATCTTTGATATATTGATGGTGCTTGTTTTAGTCCAAAAGGCAAAACATTCCATTCGTAATGTTTTTGAGGTGGACATGAAAAAGCTGTTAATGGTTTTGTTTCTTCTGCTAGTCTTAGTTGATAATAACAAGACTTTGCATCCAAGGAAGAAAACCAATTACATCATTTTATTTTTTCTAAAATAAAATCTTTTCTAGGTAATTTATAAGAATCTCCGACTGTTGCCAAATTAAGTTTCTTATAATTAATTACCATTCTTCTCTTTCCTCTTTTTATTTCGTTATGGTTTTCGACATAAAAAGCTGGTGCAGAATGTGGGCTTGATGAAGGTCTAATAAGGTCTTTATCAAGTAAATATTTACATTCTTGTTGAAATTCTTCAACATCCCTAATAGAATATGGAATTCTATTTGGAACATTTATCTCGTCATTAGGATTTTTTTAACTTAATGACTATAAGTTCATGATTAGTGTTTTTAAGGCTGTCTAGAGGATTATCTGAACAGACTTCGTCTAATCTTTCTTCTATATTAATATGGAAACTTCTTTCTTCCCATATAGTTCTTAATTCCCTAAGGTTTTCTTTAATAAGGTTTAAGATTTCATTTCTAGTAACTATTTTGGTGGTTACTATTTTTCTATTTTTTGGATTTCCCAAATCCTTCCATTGAAGTGATATAGTATCCTTTCTTTGAGTAAACGGTTCGTATAACTTTAAAAAGTTATTTCCTATGATTAGGTCTAATCCTGAATCATGGAGGTAGATTGTTGGAATAAAAAACTTATATCCTTCAATTTCTATAGATACATCTCTAAGATTAAACCATATCTGATGTTTTGATTTATCTGCAACTATTATTTCTTTGGGCTTGGTTAATCTTTCCCAGTTTCTAGAGATAGATTTCCTTCCAAAACAAAGAGTTGCACCTGTATCTATATAGGCTAAAAGGTTTCTATTTTTTAGCACTATTTTGATAAATGTAGCACTTGGATTTCCTTTACCAAGTATCTTCTTCGACATCTGAATCTGTCTCTGTGCAGTATTCATAAATGTCTTCATTGGATTCTATATCTGATTCTATAGGTTCATATCCCATTGCATATATTGCATGTAGTACATTTTTCTTATGATTTTCCTTTTTAGGACACTCATTTGCATAGTGACCTTCTTCATGACATAACCAACATGTACATGATTTTTTGCCTTGTAGGCATATTTTCTTCCTAGGGTAAGGTTGTTTTTTCCTAAAGAATTTTTTGTTTCCCTTATTAAATTTTCTAAAAGGAACTTTCTTAAATTTCTTTTTCTTATAGGGTTTTTGTAACCTAGTTTTTCTGAGTTTCTTTCTAGAGTTGCAACCATAGTTTCCTACTTTGTCTTGTAGTTTACTACAACAAAGGGATACTTGAGCTTCTCTTTTGGCTATTTTCTGACTACACATTTCTTGGAGCCAAATTTTTAAGGTGGTTATTCTTCCTCCTAAAGTATCATCCACTTTTCCTTCTGCTAATGCCGAAGTAAAGAATGTTTTAACTTGAGCTGATACTTTTTCTGGTAACTTGTCATAGAATAGTTCTATCAAATTTCTAGAGATTCTAGTACTATTATCTATGTTGTAATAATAGTCCTGAAATTCACAAATGAAATTATCTACATAGCACATGTTGCAGATTTTTAGGTTAGTTATTTTCCAAAGATTCTGGTCGGAAAATGCTATCTTGGATTGAATGGAGTCCTTCCATCCTTTAAATTCTGTTACGAGTAACATATGAATCCAGTCTACTACTAAAGCTCCTGTTAGGGGTATTGTTCTCATAACTTCTGGTGGTAAGGTCGAAATGTATTTGTAAGCATTTCCTCTAGTTTTATATTGTAGGAAATTGAAAATTTCAATTGGTCCTAAATTTTTAAGGTCTTCATTTAACTGGACTAATACACTATTTGTATTGTACCAATCTCTTAGATCCTTGGCTGTATCGAAACTACAGTCTATGTCTAAAATTCCTTGCCCTTGAAATGGGTTTTGTGTAGGTACATAATAATGGGGTACCTTTTGGAATTTTTGTTTGGTAAATTCTCTTTCGAATTCTGCAGTTCTTTTCGTACCAGATGTTTCTGCTGGTTCGAATTTTACGAAGTGAGGATTTTCATTTTCTTCCTCTACTTCTTCTTCAGAGCTAAAATCATAAATGATTTGGTTTTTCTCTTTTGGTTCTTCGTCAACTACTTGACTTTTTCCTGATATATCTAAAGAGACCATAAGTCTTTCCAAATTTTCTAATTGCCTATTAAGGGCTTCTTCTGTATCGTCCAATCTTAAAAGAATTTAGATGGTGGTTTAATTTTTAATTGTGTAGAAACAGAAGTTTCTTCGAGGTTTTCTAGAAGCCTAGGAATATTTTCTATTTCTAGTTCCTTTCCTTTCTCTTCCCCCCCTTGAGAGAATTGAAGAGTTTTGTCTTCTAAGAGTTTTATCATGTATGCTATCATACAAGATATATTATTTAGCTGTGGATTTGTTGTATGAAAAAGGTGAGGAAATTTATGAGTTTCATCTTCTTCATAACAATCAAAGTTTATTCCATTATGAAACTTCCATGTTTCATATGGTTTATATCTTTCTTCTTCAGACTGTAAAGTTTCTAAATAGGATGTTTGTTTTTCTATCTTGTCTTGTAAATCAGAGAAGTTATCTAAAACTTTCTGTAATTTACTTGTTAGACTTTCTTCAGTCATCTGGCAATATTCTGAAGATTTTTCTGAAGAATTTCAGCTAGTTCTTTATATTCTCTAGCTAAATAGAGATTTCCTGAGTTTCTAAACCAATAGTGTAGTCTTTTAAACATCTAATTTGAACTTTGTATAGAGCAAGATCAGCTAGGTTAGGTTTAAAGCTGATTATTGGTAAATTAATTTTCCACATGGGCTTCTTAGGAATTCATTCCCATATCGTTTTACTATCATATTATTCATTGGACTAAACTTAATTGCTATGAATTAGCTACCAAATTTTTGCTACTAAATTTGTGCTAATGTGCTGCTTGGTTTCTAGCCATTAGATTTGAGATTTGCACGTAGAAATTTTTGTGCCTTTGTCACACTAGATCATGACTTTTTTGGTGAAGTTATTTTAATGACTGCATGTTAGAATCCGCCATCATAAATAAGGAACTCCATCCTCTCTAAGTTTTACTTTTATGTCGATCGATTATATGTTATAGTAATAATTTTTGTCATTTATTTATTTTTCTTTCCTCTCTCTCTTTAAGTTATTTTTTGTCAAGTAATTTAATTGCTATAAATTTTATCCTTAAATGAAATAATTGGTGTTTGAATATTAATTTTTTATATATATCATTGAATGTCTTATCAACTGACATATTTATTGTCTTAATTGTAAGTAAGAGTTCTAAAGATATATTTAACTTAACATAAAAAATTAATAAAAGTGACATTCTTTATCTTACAATAGGAGTGTTCGCGGTGCGGTTTGGTTCGGTTATGAGCGAAAAAATCATTCTAACCGCGAGATAAAAAAGTATGCGGTTTGGTTTGGTTCGGTTGGATTTTAAAAAGTCATCCAAACCAAACCAATGCGGTTAGGATCGGTTCGGTGGCGGCGGTTTACGGCATAAAAAATTTCTATCATGATCATTTGACACATACATGAACTTGTTACAAAATAACATTACAGTACCAATAAAAGTTGTTTATTCAAAATAACATTATAATACCTTACAATTTTAAATATCCAAAAAAAGAGCTTGAAATTTCAAAATAACATCACATTATCGATAAAAGTTGTTGATATAAAATTATATTACAATACTAAAGTAATATTACAATACAAAAAATAAGAACGACTTGAAGTTTTATTAATTTGGTGGACTGACTTGATAATTAGAGTATGTATATTGGATTATAATAGAAACTTAAAGGAGTTTTAGAGGTATTGGAATATAATATAAACTTAATGCGGTTCTAGCAGTTAACCGCGGCTTTTGCGGTTTTAGCGGTTGGCGGTTTTGCGGTTTGCGGATCAATAAAAAAGTCATCCAAATAAATCCAAACCAAATGCGGTTTTTGCGGTTTTTCTATTTGGATTGGTTCGGTTTGCGGTTTTACTTTTAGATTTGTTCGGATACGATCACCCCTATCTTACGTATTGATTTTTGCTCTTATTATTATAAAAAAAATTGTAAGTTATATTTTTATAATTAATCAACAATTTTTAGTAAAAAAAAAAATGATTATAAATATACCACTTGCAATATATTTTATATAATAATGAGAGATAAAGCCTAAAAAAATACTACGCTGAACAATAATCAATTCACGGATCATAATATTCAATTCATCAACTAACAATAATTCTCTAATTTGTATTAGAAGATGGCGCCTTCTAGCATGCACAAGGCTTGTAAGTCTCCCATCATGGGAGAGTAATATGAACCGTCGGATGGATAATCTTATGATGAAGTGTCTGTACTTTATACATTTTTTTTCTCTCTCTTCTCATCATCTCTTTCATCTCACAGGTGTTTTCATTTTCCAGAATTCAAATTCTCCAATGTTTGTCCTTACTTCTTCTACCTCACAATTACATTCTCTTTACATTCTTCCAATTCCAACTTATAATAATACAAAGATCTCTCAAATTTAATCACTTATTAACTTTATTCAAAATTTTAAAACAATTCTATACAACTCAATCAGTGGATCTATACATCATAACATATACATAAGTGAGTAGAAAAATTAAATCAAACAATTGAAGAATTACTAACTTAAAACCCATGAAATCCATTACAAAATCAACCGCTCGACTGAATGTTTCTTAAGGACACTCATAGTTATTTGTTATTTAGAGATTGTGATATAAGAAAATGTCTTTTTAAGTTGATTAGATATGATACCACAAAGGAATGATAATTGATTTGCACTAGAACCAAGACCACAAATAACACTACAGAAAACACTAGTACAGAGAGGGAAAAAAATGAACCCAGAAAAATAGAAAAAACATAGTGAAGTTTAATTAAGTTTTCAAAGATCCAACGAGTTCTGGTGTTGTTGACGGTGGTGATTGAAACACTTCTTGGACCCTTCCTTTTCAACAATTTTTCTTTGTCCATTAAATTTACAATTCCAATTTTAAAAAATTAAAAGATGAAATTAATTGATTTTTTATATATATTGAACGAATTGATTTTATTTTTTTTTAAATTATATTGTGAAGCTTCAATTTGTTTCCATTTTCTCAATGAGTCATGTAGCTCATTGGTTCAGTTCATGTTGGACAGTGGCGGAGCCAGAAAATATCAGAAACGTGGGTAAAATATCAGTTTTAAACAAAAATTTTACTATTACACTGAATTTTTTTTAATTTTGAACAAAATATCTCAGTTTTATCCTAAATTAATCCTTAAAAATTTCAATTTTGCCCTAAACTAACCACCAAAATACCAAAAAATTAAGATATTACATCGAAAAATTTCAGTTTTGAACAAAATATTTTAATTTTGTCCTAAATTAATCCCTAAAAAATTTAGTTCTGCCCTAAACTAACTTATAAAATACCAAAAAATTTCGGCCGAGTCCGGGCACTAACTGCCACTGATGTTGGATTGGTTTTTATATTTTCTATTTTTTTGTTTTCTTTTTAGCAATCTTCATTCTAGGTTCATAATAGCAAGTTGAGTGAAGGAGACATGATGTGGTGCTGTGAAATTCAAATAACAATAATTAAAAACAAATTGTGATATGGTGTGAGTGGTTTATGATAATATGGTATGGCACAAATAAATCTATGGTTAAAAATTCTTTTTTCATGATGGGAGACCTAGCAAGCTTTCCCATGTTAGCCTCAGCCTTAGAAGATAGTTGTCACAAAAATGTCAGAATCTAAATAGCATCCAAAGCTTACGAAAGAGTTCACACATTTATTTGCCACCTCCATATAACTATAAAAATGAGATGCGGATCATTTCGTGAGACAACATGAAAGGATTCAAATCCATAAAATTGTGTATCGGATAAGTTATCATAAAAACCAATACAAAAGTTGTGATAATAACACCACATTGTTAAAAGTGCACCCATCTTAAAAATACTATGTGGATGATTTCAATTGTGTGCTGGATAAATTAGCCACTAACACATTCCATACATTCATACAGCGTACACATAGCACGTCGGCAGTACCCCCACCCATATATATTTTATTGATTGATAGTAATAATTTTTAAATGGACATAATAAGTATGGATTTTTTGGTCTAGTTAATAGTTATTAGTTAATAGTTAATGGGTCATGTTAATGAGTCATGTTAATATGGAATTGGGAGGGTGGTTTGGGGAGTGTGTTTCGTAAAAGGTGGGAGATAGGTTAAATATCTTTTTTTGGTCAGATTTTTAGTTAAGAGGGGCTCTATTGTATGAGAGGTTTGGACGATTGTTCGATTTGGATGAGAACAAGTCGAGCACGGTAGCTGAGATGTTCGTTTCTGGGTGGGAGGTTGGATGGGAGACGTCAGTGTGACAGAAACAGTTGTGAATGTGGGAGGAGGAGATGTTGGGGAAATGTCAGACTTTACTCCTTCCGTTTATTGTGCAGGATGAGTCCCCTGATTTATGGCGATGGCAGTCCGACCGTGGTACATGTTACTATGTTCGTGGTGCGTACCAGCTCTTGACTTCTCATGATTCAATTGCTATATGACCCGTTGAAGATCTTGTGTGGCACAAACAGGTACCTTTAAAGGTCTACATCTTTGTGTGGCGTCTCCTACGTGATCGGCTACTAATGAAAACAAACCTGGTAGCCCGCGACATTCTCTCACCAGAGGATCACTTCTTTTGCGTGTCTGGTTTGTGGTGGCATAGAATCGGCTCAACACTTATTTCTCTCATGCAATACTTTTGGTTCTATGTGGGCTCTTGTGCGACTTTGGATTGGATTTTCGACGGTCGATGCTCACACTCTTTCTGATCATTTTGTTCAATTCACTTACTCAATTGAGGATCTTTGAGCACGTCAGTCTTTTTTCAGCTCATTTGACTTATCTGCGTGTGAGTCGTGTGGAACGAAAGAAACCATCGCTTATTCTGAAACGCAGCAAGTCCCAACATCACCAAATGAACCAATTTCCACATCCTAGATACATGTAATATGACAAGCATATGAAAGTTACCGTTGCCCTCACACTAACTCTATTAATGAATACTCTTCCACTACCAATCACACCTTCGAATTGCTCCAAATGAGCCACACATATATTCTGAAATGCTGAAGATATTTCCATCCAATTACAAATATAATACCAAACACCATTAATGTTGAAGGCTTAACTTGTTACTATAAAAAAAATGGCTTAACTTGTATTATTTGAATAAATATAATCGTTTATTTTTAGTAAAAAATAATTTGTCGTGTTGTTTGATATTGTTTTTTTAAAAGTGTTGTTTATCATTAGGAAAATGTTATTTAGTAAGAAAATCTATGGAGAAGAATTGCAAGAATAAATCTTCACCCTTGTTTACATCAACTACCCCCATGATTTCCATTAAAAGAGGAGATTAAAATTACATCATCCTATAAGATAATGTCATGTGTTATTCTTGCATTTCTTCTCTAAAATAATTCTTACTAAATAGCAATGCTCTTATCATTATTATTGATGACTTCTTTAGTCAACTATTCGGTTTAAAAAATCCAAATAATCAAAATTTCAATAAAAAAATAAATGAAGTAAAAATGAATCTACACAAAAATTGTATTCAACACTAAAGTCTCTCCTTCATGCCACAGTGGCCAATTTTTTTATTCTTTCAAACAAGCTAAAGAACACCTAATTGTTAAATAATCACTTAAAGGCTTAAATATTCCAATTTATTTTTGTTATTATGACTAATATGAATATTTGTTATTGTGAGGGATAAATTTGAGTCGAGAGTTTTTTGCGATGCATCATTTTGAATCTTCACTTAGGAGATTAAAACAATTGTTGGAATGATAAATTAATATTAGAAACACTTATTTTCTTATTGAATCATGTTAATATGTGCCATAATGACACATTATATAATGTAGAAATTTTACATTTAATAATATAAAAAATTTAATGTTTAAAAGTAAAAATGCACAAGTTTCAAGAAATAATTTCTACATTTACATCTTTAACATGCGTTTCACATGTTAACATTCTCCTTTCTTTTAACGCTTCTTTAACATCCATTCTCTAATAAAAATCATATCAATCTCACCATTTTATATGAAACCTATTAAAAGAGAGATACTTTTTTTATATAGCGTGGGAAACACATTAATTACAACTAATTGAAAAACTAATCTTAGTAAGAGTGTTGCAAAATAGTCTTTCTAGAAATAAGATGGAAGACACATTCCAATGCACATTTTACTACCCTGAATAAGATGAGTATTAATCTTTTTATAGAAGTGCGAAGCCTAATTATTAAATTTTGAGTTAAAAATGACGATTAAATTTGAAATAAAAATTTAAGTTTGAATTTTTTTCTAACAAGTATTAAATTTTCTCCATGAAATAAATAATGTTATGTCTTCATTTTTATAAAAAAAATTTCTCCAAAATAGTTATAGGTTATTTTGAAACACATGTGCTTTTATTTAACCAATTCATTTTGCACATATCTTAACCCGCTTCATCATATATGTGTTCAAGAAATTGTCAATTTATTGAATTATGTGTTTTTCTTTTCTTTTCAAAATTCACTTTAAACATCAAACAATCTTTATTATTATTTTTGAGTCCGGCTCAAAGTTGACGAGTTCTAAGTTGAGTTCATGTATTTAATTAAGCACATAAAGAAGATCAATTGTGTCGTTGATATGCACCTCACACCTATGGCAAAAGCATGGAGAAAAGCCCTAATGTCATCTTGAATACACATTCCAATGCTCATTTTACTATTCTGAAAAGAGGCTAGTCGTCAATATTATAATTTATAAATAGTAATAAGATGGAAGTATGGAAGTGAGTATTGAATTGATTAAAATATATAATAATAATAATTGAATCATACTTGGTGAGTTTCTATTGGCTCACGTGGCTTATGTTGTTGGCGTTTTAGATATCGTGGCCATGGATGGAGAGTGTGGCATTTGAATGTCGTGGAAACCATTGCTCTCACTACAAAAGGGACAACTTATGGGGCATACTCCATGGATAAATATTTGATCAAAATTTGGCGGGTTTCTTCCACGTGTTTGATCACCCTTTAATCTCAGTCCATTAGACCTTTAGGCTCTGTTTAGAACAATGGAAAGAAAGTAAGAGGAAAGAAAAGTACGCAAACCAATGCATGAATTTGGATAAATTATAGTCTAAGTTCATGCATTGATTTGCGTAATTTTCTTTCCTTCCACTTTCTTTCCATTGTACCGAACGGACCATTAGACATGACATAATTAGATCAATTTTTTTAAATGATAAAATGACGAAGTCATTATAAACTCACATATACATGTGAAGAAGTCGAAATTTGAATACCGATCATAATTTTCGACCTAATAATTTTGGTATTTTTATGAGTTGAGCTGGAATTTATAAACTGATAAGATCAATTTTGTTGTGGTGATTTAATATTTAATATTTTCTTTTGACACGGATAGCATTTAGTAGCTTGAAAAATATTTGCTCAAAATAAAAAGTTGGTTCTGTTAAAATTAAAAACATACAAAAAATTGCTCAAAACATGAAACTTTTTTTTAAAAAATACTTATAAAAAATACTTGCGAAAATTATGCCACTCGAAAGAAATAATATACTAACATTTAATTGTTTCATAAAAATACTTGGTCAAACCAAAAGCTTGAAAAATGTTTAAATTAATTCAAAAATTAAAGAAAAACGCTTTGCAGTGACATATTTCTGTCACATTAATTCTGCAAAAAAATAAACACTATTATAAAAGAATAATATAACAATTACTTAATTCATACAATTTTTTTAAAATAATAAATTACAATATTCCTATCAATTAAGTTATGTTCACAGAGATCAAATATTATAAATTTTTTATATGTTTTTAGAAAATAATAAATAACATAAGAAAACACAAATATAATTTTTTTTTCTCCTTACACTCTTATGAAGTATAGAAAGAATCCGTTTATATTATAAAATAAAAAAAAATTAAAAAAATGAATCCGTTAATAGAATTACCAGATATGACTTTAATAACCAATGGTTTAGGTCAAAAAAAGAATAACAATTACTACTATGGTTTAGTCAAAAAAAGATTTATAGTCCAAGTGTCTTTGGGTTGAATAAAAAAGATTTGAATTTCTTACATTTAAAAATTCTAAAATTATTTACATTCGCTTATATTTAGTGTAAATATATAGAAATAGGATGAAGAAAAATATTATAGTAAATATAAATAAATATATGATTATTAAATCTAAAAAATTCAAATCCGAATCAAAATTGCACGGTGAGGGAGAAAAATATTTATTTATTTATAGCAATCTCTATATATATAATATGTGAGATTTGGTTGTGGTCGTTCATTTTGGTAGATGACCATACAAATACAATATTATAAGGAAAGAAAATCATATAATATTATATTTATTGAGTAGGCATATGTTTGGACCCAAATGTCGGCTTCAAAATTCAAATCAATGCAAATGTGGACTGATGGAGTCCTAATAAAGATTTCAATTAAATTTATTTTTTTAACACGTTAAAATAAGATATACATATATATTAATTGATAAATTTTAAAATAAAAAAAAAAAAGATTTTTTATAAAGTAAAACTTATAATTAAAAGACGATGCTCTAGTTTAAGGCACCGCGCATATTTATGAGTTTAAAAAGAATTTATAAATATGTTACATTACTTTTTGTCAAAAGTATTAGTCGAGTTTGCATTCTAAACATCTCAAATGAAGATCTATTATTTTATTTTCGAACAAACTTTCTTTAAGATCTAATTTTCTTTCCAATATTTTTTTTATTGAAAATATTTATTTTGTTATTATCAAATAGAAATACATTTTTTGGTCAAAATAAATAAATAAATAGAAATACATTTATTTTTTCTATAAATTTTGATTTTTTTAAAGAAATATTTTAATACAAGATATCAAATACAAATATTTGATTTGACTTTTGATTTGTTTATTATTTATTTCCCTTCCGGGGGCATATATATACACCGTATCCTTCAATAGGTTATACCAAAAGCCAAAACAAAACAACTCTCTATTTTGATATATTCAGAGAAGAAAAGAGAATGGAACTCAACAACAACAACGAGATTGAGATGAAGAGAATTGATGAAGAGGTTCATATGGGTCTTGCAGTTCATAGTCAAGTGATCAAAATCAAACAAGAAATTGAGAAAATCAAACATCCATCATTAGAGACAGAGTTATATATGAGAAGACTCAAAGATGTTAAACGTCTTCAATCTCGTTCACCACTTGGATTAGCAGAGAGAACTATTATTCTTGGTCACTCTTAATTAGAGATTATTAATTCATAATCATATAGTTTTAGGCTTAGCTATATAGTTTGATCAGATGAGACATGTGTGTATGTCTATCTGTTTCTTTCTTATTTTCAATTTCAATAGTTTATGTTTCTTAGAGAACTTTCTTGTACATGTTTTTGGTGGTAATGGTAAATTAACTAGTACATGGTTTCTCTAAATTGCTATATTTTCTTATGATGATTGATTAGGTTCATTATTTTTTGTTTGTGTTTATTCAATCGATTCGTGGATTCCTATGTTGTCCAAGGAAAATCTAATACTAGTACCTCGTATCAACACAAAATTTCTTAAACTTTAGTAATTCATGTTCTAAAACAATCTTACATATTCATCTAAAATTGTTTTGTGTTGGGGTTTGGCAAAGTTGTTTAATGTCGAGTATTATAACGATGAAACACAATTTTGCTATAGCTGAATTACAAGAAGTGTGGATTTAAGTTTGAAGTTTGAACCTTTGACCAAAAAAACACGAGTCCATTACACGTGTTGTTTATAATATTTGTGCGTGTCAAGCCAACAATAAAAATTGGTATCACAAATGAAATATGAATTTTTCTTCCTCTTCTAAAGGTGAAGAAGAGATTAGAATGGGAATTACTTAGATTAGATTTATACGGAATCTCATTTTAAGACAACACGTGATACAAATTACTAACTCCACGTATTCAAACACATTCTTTGGCTATTATTCATGTGAGACAGACACATAAATAATCAAATCATGTACACGTAATTTTCTATTTATTTTTTTCCAGGTAGAGTGTATGTATATATAAAATCTGAACAATGACATTCTATTTGCAATATACTACTATTATTTTTTGTCTAGATACTACTATTATTTTATTAGAGGATGAATCACAAGTAACAATCAGTGATTTGCAAAAAGAATCACTTTAAGCCTGTTTGTTATTTTTATACTGTAATATAAATTTGTGTAAAAAAAATTTATAAAGAAACTTTTTATAAAAGTTTCAAATGAAAATTTGAGTTGAATAATTATTCTTAAAATGTTATTTTAGACATTTCATCATTTTATTGAAACTTTTTTTGGATATCAAAATTTAAAAAAAAAATCATTTTTAAGCTATTTCAAATAAATTTTCATAAAAATCATTTTTGAAATACAACTTTTTGTAAAAATTAAGATTTTGATTATGTTTTGATCTTTAATAATATACGTTTATGTTATATAATGTAAAAATTAGTATTTGAATTTAGAAAAAATGAATATAAAAAAACTTATAATATTCTAAAATAACAATTTTATAAAATATATTTTCAAAAATATAAAGAAAAAATCCATTTTTTTAAAGTTAAAACAAAAACACCCATTATGCAAAAATATTAGGACCAATTTACAAGCAATTTGGCTAGCCTCAATCTGATCTATTTAGAAAGTTAGAAATGAT
Source organism: Trifolium fragiferum (assembly GCA_954870985.1). NCBI lineage: Eukaryota > Viridiplantae > Streptophyta > Magnoliopsida > Fabales > Fabaceae > Trifolium > Trifolium fragiferum. The sequence continues at coordinate 846,762 of OX940790.1, read as the reverse complement.
AGAGTTTTTAATGGCACAACAACTTCTGTTGACAGATTAATTTTTACCATCAGAGTTCATGCATGGTGGTGGTTTAAGGCAAGGAAAAAAAGTTTTTGTTTCGATCTAGTTCACCGGATACTAAATCCAAAAGCTTGTATAGGACTCACCACATAATACTTTTAAGCTCTACTTTTTATTTGTATTTGAACTCTTTTATATAGGAAACTCTTGTGCTTATTTCATTTAATATATTATTTGGCTTCTTAAAAAATAACACCCATTATGCCACTGAAAAATACAAGCCATCAAATAAAAAATATCCAAGGATCAAACATTAGAATATCCCTTTTCAATCTTTGATATCTTGATTACCGTGGAAAATTAGTCTTTATCAAATATTAATGATTGATTGTATGAAAATAATATCAATGATTGACTGCAATAGTATAATTTAGAATTAAAATACAATGAGTATCATGACAAAATACTGTACTAGATACTAATATAGTCAAAATTCATGCGAGTATATCAAGTGGAATCTTTGTATTTGTATGTCTCTTCATAAAATACTACCAGTAACTTTTGATAGGGTCTCAATCATTTTGATATCTCTGAAAAGAAAGAGACTAACAAATTTCACATGAAAGACATAAGAGGATTCATGCCCTTAAATAAAACAAAACGACATGGGATTCATTCATGACACTTAGCCTTCAGCAGTAACTGTGTCCTTTGATGAAAGAAGCTTCACCTTCCTTGAGAGGTTTCTCATTACATCTATAATTACAGACTTCTTTTGGATTCTGAACTGAATGGCTAATTCTGTTGAACCTGAAGCACCCTGCTTCAATAAAGTTTCATCATCCACTAATTTGGTGGGAAAGTGTTCCAGTGCAATGACACACAGAGCAATCAAGGTACGAAATACGGCAATATCATTTGAAACACCAAGAGGAGCCTCAGCATCTAAAGACTTGAGTGTGTTGAGGTCATGCTTTTGTACAGTTTCCATATCACTTGCAAGGAGTACTCTCAGTGCAGCCAACAAGCGCCCTTCTATTATTTCTTCACCACCTAAGCTCACCTGTTACAAGTAAATCAGATTACAACCTTAAGATTCTTGTGCTAAGATTAACCAATTCATAGGAAAGTTCATAGTTATTCTGGCAAAGGCCTTAATGAACTGAGGGAAAGCAGAATGACATAAAATAATGGATGTGATGTTGATGCATCAACAGAAAAGGGATTGATTATTGGCTGCAAAAGAAAGGGTCGTGTCCTTTCGACTCAAAAATTTGACAACATAGATAGTTAACACAATTTATGTGGTTAATTATGTTCAGTATGTAAATAACAAGGTAACTTATTAATCATCCATTGAACACAATAAACCACAATTTTAAACGTCAATATACATGATATTCATTATCCATGATTTGAGTTCAAATATACATCTTGAAGATTGGGGTTAATGACGTTCAAAATTGTGGTTAATTGTATTGAGTAGATAGTTAATGAGTTGTAATACCTTGTTATATTCATTAATCATTCACCGGACATAATTAACCACATATTTGAACTACGTTAACCATATAAATAGTCGAAATTTCATATCAAAATATCATTTCTCTATTAGAAAGAGTAAGGGGACTTATTTAACATCCAATAGTACTTTTAATTTTTAAGTAGTAAATATTAAATACAGTCATAGAGTTTTATGGAAGAGACCTTGAGATTTGGAGATTCTCCAGCTAGATTTAGCTGAGATAAAATAAGTTGCTGCCATGGAGCAGGTGTGGAGAAGTTTGGTGAAGAAACTCCAGCCGCCATGCTTGCAGCATCCAAAAGAGCACCATCATATTTAAGCTCAATACAGTCGTAAGGGTTTGACTGTATCACAAATCCATAATCAAGAAGGAAAAGATCATTGCTTAAACATCCATAGCAAAGCAATAAAGGATCATCTTCTTTGATTGCTTTCTCAGCCACAACCTAAGGCAAAGATTGAATTCCTCAGCATAGATAAATCCACATTTCTTTTTAAAAAGCAGAATTGAGATAGTGAGTGTATCTGGGAGAGGGGTCATAGGGAAATAGTATGGAAAAACATGCCTTCACCCGCATCTTTGTGCTACCAGTTTCTTGTTCCTGAACAATTCTAGCATTTGGATTAAAACTATGATTACACATGTCAATTAGAGGGAGCATCATGGGTATGTCGAAGTCTCTCCCATTTGATTGCTTGTTACCATGCAACTTGAATGCTCTAGATGAGACTGCTGACATTGCCCATCCAAGAGATGAAGCATCTACTTCTTGGCCACCAAAAGGATGTTTATCTGGTGTAAGACCGACTAATGCACGCTTGACTTGTTGCCCAAAATCGAGAAGAAATCGGCATCTTTTGTTTACCTGTTTCATGATTCATAAATTTGACAAAAATTAGCTGCCATACACATACTGCAATCCACAAGGCATTCAATATAATTACTAGATAATGAGATAGACAATTGTATCTTATGATCTTATCACTATTTCAAATGTTTTAAAGAGAACAAGTTGCACATTGCTCTAGTGAGGACTGAGAGAAGTAATATAAACCTACACATAAATTATTGTTTTTTCTCCTCTCCTCTTTCTCCATTCATCTTAATTATATATGGTACAGTTATATAAATTTCTCTAGTCAAAATGAATATGTACAAGACCACTGTTTTCTTTTCTTGATTAGTAATCTGCACTGCACAGAGGCCATGAAAAATTATACTATTTCAGTCCTAATAAAATGATTAACAGTAAACTGTACCTGGTGAAGAATAGGAGCATACTGCAAATTCTTAATGTCTTCCCCAGGAAAAAAGATAGGAAGAGTGTAAGTTTGTGGGAGATTGCTGATGTATGGCCACCAAAAAGATCCAAGTTTTGCCCTTTCATGTAGAAGCTTCAGACCCAGTTTCATTGCCCATAGTTCATCTGCCAAATGCTACCACATTGTCCAATTTATTCAACATTGAGAACTCAATACTGTACAACCTATTTGTGAGTATTCAATGACACATACATATGTACGTTATTTCTTTTTATGTCCTAGTTTGGATATACAACTTAATTTAGCACTTATAACATAAGAGCTTATGTATAAGCTATTTCCATAACAAAAGACAAAAAATCAAACTACTTTCATATAAGCTATAAATTGTTTTCATATGCTATCCTAGAGAGCTTTGTTTGGATTGACTTATTTTAAGCTTGTCTAATGGTATAAGTTTTATGAGATTGTTTGAGAGAACTTTTGAAAACAACTTATAACATTGTTCATAAGCTGGTTTCAGCTTATTTTCATAAGTTCTCCAAGATTGCGTAAATGAAAACAGCTTATAGCTTATACATAAACACTTGTGCTATAACTATACGCTGCAGCTGCAAATAAGTCTATGAAACTAGGGCCCGTTTGGATTCACTTATTTTTGAGCTTATGCGAAACAGCTTATGCAAATAAATAAACTTTTATGTATTGTTATAAGTTTTTCAAGGTAGTTTATGAGAAAATAGCTTATAAAGATACAATTTTTGTTAGTGAAAACTTATGAATTAACATAAATTTTATTTATTTGCATAAGCTATTTCCATTAGCTCAAAAATAAGTCAAATCCAAACAGGCCTTAAGTGCTTATCATGATAAGGCGATAAGCGCTTCAGCTAATGGACCATATGCTCTCCCAAACAATTTCACAAGTGTTTATACCAGTAGACAAGTTGAAATAAGCCTATTTGGATAAACAACTTAATTAAATGCTCATGTCAAACTATTTTCACATAAGCATTCTGACAATTACTACTAAATAAGCTCAAATAAGCAATTAAAGTAAAGAAATTGGAATTAAATTATAAAATTGAGAAATGAATGAATATACCAGGAACATTGGAGGACAATTGAAGGAGGAGAGAATCAGAATCATTATGATGAGAGGTGAAGTGCAAAGGAATGTGTTGAGGTAGAACAATTAGGTCAGTGCCAATTGGGATTTGTTCCTTAGCGATTAACCCTAAACCATTGGAGGAGTCAAATTGAGCAATCTTGACCGCACGGTGAACAAAACCACCTTCTCTGGTTACCCATTTGACGAGGTCGTGTGGATGGGGAGCTATTCGTGACGATGATGCGCATGTTAGCGGACGGACGTGACCCAATGACGATGACATTAACATTGCCGCCTTCCAACTACCACCCATAACCGTAACCAAATCCAATCTCTCTTTGTTTCACTCTACTTTTGCTCACTACTCTTCTTCACAGTTCAAGATTAACATATTATTATTATTACATCAATATTTTTATTTTTGGCTTAATTACTTTTTTTTTTTTTTTTATTGAAAATAACACTTAGCTACCCTCATATTTATCTAAATAACACTTCTACCCCACTTTCGAAAGGTTTCATTTTTGCCACTCTGGTATCCTTTCATGAAATCATAAATGGGTTGTTCTTGCTTGGGTTACACTTTCTGTTCTATCAATTGAATTCCTCTGTTTTCTGCCATGAACAACAAATTAGGAACTAGTTTCCACAAAATATACACAACTACAAATAAAGTAAAACACGTTCTCTCTTTTGCTAGTGACAATTTTGAACTTGGGAGTAACGTCGCATTTCAACCAACTAGAAAGTTATCTTATTTGCAACCCGAAGAACAACAAGGAACTTCAACTTCATACACAGCAACCAGTTGCAACAATGTCATGTCAAAATCACATATTTTCGAAAACTCACTCACAGCCCAATTGGAATCCATGTTCAGGGCTAGTTCAGATTCAGATGCATCATTGGTTCAACAAGTTAGACAAATTCATTCTCAGGTAGTTGTTGGTGGTATGAGTAATAGGATTACATTGGGTTCAAGAATTTTGGGTATGTATGTTCTTTGTAGAAGCTTCAAGGATGCTGGTAACTTGTTTTTCAGACTTGAATTATGTTATAGTCTTCCTTGGAATTGGTTAATAAGAGGTTTTTCTATGTTGGGTTGTTTTGATTTTGCATTGATGTTTTTCTTTAGGATGTTGGGTAGTAATGTTGTACCTGATAAGTATACATTCCCTTATGTGATTAAAGCTTGTGGTGGTTTGAATAATGTGAAGTTGTGTAAGATGGTTCATGATATGGCTCGGTGTATGGGATTTCATATGGATTTGTTTATTGGTAGTTCTTTGATTAAGTTGTACACAGATAATGGTTATATTCATGATGCTAGATGCCTGTTTGATGAATTGCCTCAAAGAGATTGCATTTTGTGGAATGTTATGCTTAATGGTTATGTGAAAAATGGGGATTTTAAGTCAGCATTAGGAACTTTTCAGGATATGAGGAATTCGTATATTAAGCCTAATTCGGTAACGTTTGTTTGTCTTTTGTCGGTATGTGCTACAAGAGGGATATTTGGTGCTGGTATTCAGCTTCATGGTCTTGTTATTAGGAGTGGGTTTGAGTCCGATCCACAGTTGGCAAACACACTTATTACAATGTATTCCAAATGCGGGAACCTTTTTTATGCTCGTAAGCTTTTCGATACGATGCCACAGACTGATACAGTTACTTGGAATGGTTTGATTGCTGGATATGTACAGAATGGATTTACGGATGAGGCTGTAGCTTTGTTTAAAGCAATGATTGCTAGTGGTGTCAAACTAGATTCAATCACATTTGCGAGTTTCCTTCCTTCGATTCTTGAATCTGGGAGTCTCAAACATTGTAAGGAAGTTCATAGTTATATAGTGCGTCATGGCGTGCCTTTTGATGTCTATTTGAAGAGTGCTCTTGTTGACATATACTTCAAGGGCGGAGATGTGGAGATGGCGCGCAAAACTTTCCAGCAGAATACGTTGGTTGACGTTGCAGTTTGCACTGCTATGATCTCAGGCTATGTTCTTAACGGGCTGAATGTTGAAGCTATAAACTTGTTTAGGTGGTTAGTCCACGAGAAAATGATCCCTAATTGCCTGACTATGGCTAGTGTTTTGCCGTCTTGTGCTGCTTTGGCATCTCTGAAATTAGGGAAGGAATTGCACTGTGATATTCTGAAAAAAGGATTGGAGAACGTGTGTCAAGTGGGATCTTCCATCACATACATGTATGCAAAATGTGGAAGATTGGATCTTGCATATCAATTTTTCAAAAGAATGCCGGAAAAAGATAGTGTGTGTTGGAACTTAATGATTGTAAGTTGCTCACAGAATGGGAAACCAGAAATGGCCATTGAACTTTTTCGTCAAATGGGAATGAGTGGAACAAAGTTTGACGCTGTGAGTCTATCAGCTACTCTCTCTGCTTGTGCAAATTATCCAGCACTCTATTACGGGAAAGAGTTGCATTGCTTTGTGGTAAAAGAAAACTCATTCATCACTGACACTTTTGTTGCAAGTGCGCTAATAGACATGTATTCCAAATGCGGAAAACTAGCTTTGGCTCGGTATGTGTTTGACATGATGGATTGGAAGAATGAAGTTTCATGGAATAGCATCATTGCTGCCTATGGAAACCACGGTCGCCCGAGAGAATGCTTGGATCTGTTTCATGAGATGTTAGAAGCCGGGATTCAACCTGACCATGTTACTTTTCTTGTTATAATATCAGCTTGTGGGCATGCAGGCCTAGTAGATGAAGGTATGTACTACTTCCGTTGCATGACCGAGGAATACGGGATATGTCCTAGGATGGAACACTATGCATGCATGGTAGATTTGTACGGTCGTGCTGGTCGTTTGCATGAAGCGTTTGATACTTTAAAGAGCATGCCATTCACCCCAGATGCAGGTACTTGGGGGTCACTGCTTGGAGCTTGTCGGATTCATGGAAATGTTGAGTTGGCTAAACTTGCTTCAAGACATCTTCTTGAATTAGACCCGAACAATTCTGGATACTATGTTTTGCTTTCAAATGTACATGCTGGAGCTGGTGAGTGGGAAAGTGTTCTTAAGGTTAGAAGTTTAATGAAGGAAAAAGGGGTTCAAAAGATACCTGGATACAGCTGGATTGATGTCAATGGTGGCACTCATATGTTTTCCGCTGCCGATGGAAGTCACCCACAATCTGTTGAGATCTTTTTGATTCTAAAGAGCCTTCTTCTTGAGTTGAGAAAACAGGGTTATGTTCCTCAACCTTATCTTCCGCTGCACCCACAAATAATGAGCAATAATTTACTAGAGAATAATTGATTTATTTCATATTCTCATTTCTTGCGATCAGCCATAACAAATATTACTTGATGCAACACATATCATTATTGCAAATACTAACTCCACTTATCTATGGGTTTGGTTTCAGTCATCCCTTATGCCGCTAATTCTCAAGCTGCGATTATTCATCATCGTATGAATTTAGCAGCACTAACATATTATTCAAAGTTATACTTCAAATAACATTGCTGGAATGCAGTGATTACTTCAGAGTTGTTCCTCACGTGATTTAAGAGATGATATTGTATACTTATTTCTAATCAATTTTCATAAGTATTGACAGATTTCTATTGTTTGTTTGAGCACTTGATGATTATTTTATTTGTATTGCACATGTTCTTTATTTTCAAATCAAAGGGATTAAGCACAAGGCGTGTTAAAAACAAAACTTCTATTATCATCAATACTCTTGACAAAAAAGAAAGAAAAAAACTCTACTGTAGATTTCTCCCATCTATGCCACGTCGGATCACCTTTCTATTTCTCCCATCTTCACTTCATTCTCTATTATTTATTAAAGAAAATCTCCTCTCCACATGTATTGCTTAGAATTGCTTGGATTCGGCTTCCTAATGTAACGTATAGGGTTACTAAACAGTAGTGGTGTCAAAGTGTTCATTGAATCTGGTCCTGTTATTTTAGGTTGTATGCAGGTTATATGGAAGAGATCAACTGGTGTAGGCGTTATCCATGGTGGTATTTTCCCCCCTAAAATCCTTTTTTCGTTTTTGAATTTCAAAATTGCAATGTTTTATGATTAAATTATTGTATCCTCTTCTTGTGTTGATGCTTATAAATAAGTGGTTTGTTTGTGATTGTATCATTCTCGAATCTACGAAATCAATTGCTCGTATGGAAGTCCGAAAATAGTTCATATGGAGAGGGGTAAAGCTGAATCTCAGATTGAAGACCTAGCCGATATTTTGCCTGGGAAAGAAGATGTTCGAATCAGGGTTAGGGTTGTTCGTCTTTGGAAGGTACATGCTTTTCTTAATCCAGGTATTTCTTTTGATGCTTATTGGAAATGGAACAAAATAACCAAATGTTTCAGCCACACTTAAAAGGAACCAATCACTTACTAAAGATGAAATTGATGCGTATTGGAAATCAAAGAAGAAAATAGAGGAAGAACACCTTAGAGCCATTTCTAATCTTTCAGAGACTATTCAGGTTTAGATATTGAAACCTCTACTTGCCACCTTTTAGTTCTCTACTCTTTTCAATATTTTTATTTTTTCCTTTTTCTTGCGTGTTTGTGTATTTGTCACTACTAAATTATTGAAATTAATTAGAGATCAATGATTAAGTATTAAATGAGGTTGTAGTCCTATAAAATTAATGTATATATGATGCAACCTGAGCAGGGAAGCAAATATAAAGATCCTGAAAAGAAGCTTCAGAAGTCAATGACTATGCCTGTGACCTATGTAAGGGACTCCTTTAATATGAAAGTACTTGAAACAAAATTGGAGCAACTTATCAACAAAAATGGTAGGTAAAAATTAATTTTCGCTTTCAATTATAGTTATATATATGCTTGATTCAGTAGTTTAATATTTGTTACACTTTTATCGTTATACTTAAAATTGATACAGTAGTTTAATACTTGACACACACTGATACCATTTTGGTCACTGTAGATTGCTCTCATTGAGCCACGTCGCCCGTTTAATTATATTCATTATTTTATTTGTTTTACGCGGTTGTTTTGTCGTGTTGCTCCTACTTTACCATATCTCTGGAACCTATTTTGCGTGGCCGCGTTTGCACATAGGTTAGGGTTCAGGTCTTCAATGAATCTGGTCTTCTTCTCATAGAAATTGCTTCCCTTCTTCCTTACGATTCTGAAATTGCCTTCCTTAGGTAAACCCTTCTTTTGCGCGCCTATAAATTTGGTTGATCATCCATTCATTACCTCCATGCTTTCTCTCTCATTTATTATCTTACCAATCTGTTGTTTGTGCATTGTTACGAAATGGTTTTCAAAGAGACAACTGCCTCGCTACACCGCCGCGGCCGTTGGTTCTCTTAACAGTCTCACCTCCCTGCACCACCGGCTCTTCTCTTTCGCGTCTCACCTCTATCTGTCGCTCATAGTCACCGATTCGCTTCGAGATTGATAACAGGCCAGGTTACTGATTACTGAATTGTGATTGATTGTTTGATTGATTGATTTATTTATTTATTTTTCTTTGTTTTACTAGCTTTAGTTCGTAACTAACTTTTGGAGAAATTTGCACTTTACCATTAGTTTTCTGATTACCTCTATATGTGTCTATATGCTGTTTGATTAATTGATTGGTAATTGATGTTACATTCCGTCTATTTTATGTTTTTACATTTTTTCAAGAATTAACTGAGGTGGATGTCCAGGTACTGTTGTTTCTTATTTGGGGATGCATTTGTTGCAAGGTCAGTAACATTCCCTCTACAACATATGTGGTTATATTAAGAAATCCATTTCTATAGTTTTAATGGTTTGCTTCACCTGCTGCTGTTTCTTCTATTTCTGATCATTATACATTTATAGATTCTTAGTTTATATGTAATTATTCATTTGTAGATGTTATTGGATATATGTCTGGTATTTCTGCCGAGCGAGAGTATGTTCGGGATGAGAACAAGCAATTAAAACAAGTGAAGATTGAGAATGAGTGAATATGACATGTTTGATTGCTGATGGGGCAACTTATTATGTGATGGAGATTTAAATGAGGTCATGTGTTTAAGGGAATTGCCACTGTTCAGAACCAGATTCTAAGCAACTTGTGTTTTGTTCTTTTTGAGGTTGCCGAAAGATTAAAATTTCATCTTTTTTCACCCTTTGAGGCTGAAATTCTGAACTGTATTATATGCTGAGTTGTTTTTTGTTTTGGAACTATGCTTGCAAATGATTCTGCTGCTGAGAATTGAAAATTCTGATTATATATGGTGATGGGTTGTAATGGGATTGAACATTTGTGCAAAGAAGTGTTAGAGGAAAAAAAAGGGACTTACTCTTACACAAATGGATGATGATCAGCTGGTTAAAACAAGTGAAGATTGAGAATGAGTGAATATGACATGTTTGATTGCTGATGGGGCAACTTATTATGTGATGGAGATTTAAATGAGGTCATGTGTTTAAGGGAATTGCCACTGTTCAGAACCAGATTCTAAGCAACTTGTGTTTTGTTCTTTTTGAGGTTGCCGAAAGATTAAAATTTCATCTTTTTTCACCCTTTGAGGCTGAAATTCTGAACTTTATTATATGCTGAGTTGTTTTTTGTTTTGGAACTATGCTTGCAAATGATTCTGCTGCTGAGAATTGAAAATTCTGATTATATATGGTGATGGGTTGTAATGGGATTGAACATTTGTGCAAAGAAGTGTTAGAGGAAAAAAAAGGGACTTACTCTTACACAAATGGATGATGATCAGCTGGTTAGTGTGAGAGAGGAAGTTATGTCACAAGAAGATGATGATTAAGCTTCTTCTAAGAAGGTAGAGGATTTGAAGGAAAATTTGGTACTTCAATCATCATCAGAAGTTACTGCTTTGCCACAAGAAGGTTTGTGCTTATTAGTTCTATCTAAATTAGTTTCTTCTGTTAGAATTTTGGTAATTGATGATTTTTAAATATGCTTTGGTGTTTAGTTTTGCATGTATATTGTTAGTGTAATGAAGAACTAAAACCTTATCTATTAAAATGGCTCTTTATCTATATACATATCTATGTATTCTATGTTTAGTTCTAATCCATGTGTGAAGGAGAATATGAATTATTATATGGCAATATGTTAGTTTGTTTCATTCCAAAAATGATATAGATAAATGAATTACTTAATCCATGTGATGTAGTCTTTTTATTTTCAATAATTCGAATCTTCGATTTGTTTTGTTGTTTGCTTCTAGGTTGTTGTGTGATGCGATATTTCTTGGTTACAATTAGATTAGTTTTGATAAGAATTATACAATAGTGTTTTGTTTTCATGAATGCAGGGCGATGTAGAGAATTCTGGAGGTGATTTAATAACAAATCTCGAAGATGCGCTATCGGAACAGCATACAAAATGTGCATCAGGAAGCTTGGTTAGGAAGACTATACACTAAATTCTCTTCCTATATGACTATTGACAGAAGAATATATTACTATATGAATAGAAGCTGGCATTTTCTAGAATATATTGCGTTTCAGCATTTCAATGTATAGTTTTAGTACTTTTATGTTGGACAATTTTATCTTGGAAATGAAAAACTTGCATGCTTATCAGATGTTGTGTTTTTGTTTCTCTGCAGCTAATCTTGGTTGCTTGAATCTCTTCCACCTCCAAATGTGAGAATCTTTATTTATATCTTCAATCTTTATTTATATTTTGATGACTCCTAAGTTCTATAATATGATTTTCTTATGATATGCTACAGATAAAATGGATTTGCCCTACTGCTCCTACCCGTACCGCAACAATACTTGGTGGTTTTCCTTGCACTGCATGTAATATAAAAATTCTTCTTTCCTGTTACTATTTTTAAATTGAATTAGAGAACAAAACAAGTCTAATTAACTTAGTGATTGAATATCAATCTGTAGGGTTTGACATGGCAGAACTTTTGGAAGATGGTCCAGATGATTAGAAGGGTTTAGATGCATCAGCATCACATATTGCTAAATGAGCTTTGAAGATTAACAAATTTAGTAAAAAGGTTAACACACAATGAATGAACTCATTCTATGATATATTGTACTTTGTTTAGAGAGAAATTTATGCTGACATTACTCTTCTCTTGAGTACTAATCATAGAGTTATTATTAAAGTCGGGGTTCCTGTCATGCTATTGAGAAATTTCGATGTTTCATTAGGACTTTGTAATAGTACGCGGATTACTCTAAGTCATCTTGGAACCAATATTATATGTAGCTACTTCACGAGTTAAAACTCGATGTGGATTGAAAATTCTTATTACCAATGACAGTGACAAATGATTGTAAATGTTGTCTATGCCGAAGTATTTCAAAAAATTTGATTGAGCTTAGTTAATTAAGGACCTTATTTGAGGTTGGTTTGCTGTTAAATATTTTATAATATCATTCATGATTGTGTATTTGTACTTTAATTGATTGCATTTTCAATTAGTACGGGTGTTGTTAGTTATTAGCTCTATTGTTCCTTTTTTCAATGGGCTTCATGATTTCAATTTAATCTAAAGCCCTAAAGCCTATCTCTTGAGGAGAAGTCCATTGAAATTTCCAACCTTATTTTTATATTGATTTTTGTTTTGATCTATTTGTTAAATTATTATTTAAATTAGTCATTAGTATCACTGATTAATAATATTATTCTATCATAAAGTGCGAGAGCATGTGTTTAACTGCTAGTGATAGGACAAATTCAATCCTAGAGTTTAAGTCATTTAATTTTCAAAATACCTACAAAAATAAATATATCTTCATAATTTATGTAAATGGATATTCATAAGGAGGCTAATATGATATTTATGTCCGCTTTATTGAATAAATATAATATTTATGTCCGCTTCATATGCATGCGGATATCCGCTATGCATGTGATTCACAAATATTGAGATACATACACATATTCATATATATCTATGGATGACATTCTTTTTAAAGACAAAAAATATTAACACATTATTTATACATTTTTTTAATTGAATTTTTATTGAATATAAATTTGGCAAATGGGTTTTCATGTTATGTAATGAGCATGCCAAAATAATTCCTATGTGATATAAGGAAAGGGACACAAGCAAAGCCATAAATGGTTACAACTTACAATGCCAAATTAAAGAAGTATAACTACATTTGTTTTTTAACTGCAAAGATAATTTCAATAAAAAAAAGTAAAGAAAGTAATACTCAACTCAATTACATGGAAAAAGTATAAGAGGTACTGGACCGAAACTGTCCAAAAAATATCTATTAAGAGAGCTAAAATAAATTTAACAAAACATACAATCTGTAAGATTTACAAACTACTTATCTAACAATTGTTATTCGATTTCTTTAGTACAAATTTATTTTTCGATTTCTGTGTTTTGTTTCGTTCCCTCTTTCCTTCCGTCCAACCAAACACATCAAATTTTTTTGTGAATTTGTAAGTGATATTATTTATCATTTTGAAAATAAACCTACACTTAAAAACGTAATATAATAATTCATATACAGAAATCAGAGAATTAAATTAAACCAACTTTAACAACGTGATTAAAAAAAGAAAAGTGTATTATTATTAAGCAAAACTTCGCTAATGATTGATTCATTCCACAGGCATAGGTTCAGGTTTCACTCTATCCGTTGTATCATGACGAGAACCCATCATCATCATCATTCTAAACTCTTCAAAATCAATCATTCCATCACCATCACTATCAACACCACCGATCATTCTCCTACACTCCGCCAACGAACATTCTTCCCCCAAACTTCTCATAACCGTATTCAATTCTTCAGCAGTAATCGAACCATTCCCATCCATATCAAAAACAGCAAAAGCATCTTTCAAATTCTCCAAGATCTCATCAGAATCAACGCCTTTGGTGTTAAGTTCGATGAATTCTTGTAAACTTATGCAACCGTCTCCATCACCGTCTACTTCGCGAATCATGTTGTTGAGTTCTTGTTCTGTTGCTGGTTGACCTAAGCTTCCCATAATGGATCCGAGTTCTGATGCGGATATCTTGCCATCGCCGTTGACGTCGAATTTTTTGAAAACTTCTTCGAGTTCGCCGGCGAGACGAGCGCGTGAACGGACGGAGAGTGAGGTTGATCGGGAAGGGGTTGAAGATTCAGATTGATCCTTGGAGCGGTTGAACATTGATTTCAAACCCATGGGCATGGCTTGGATAAAACGCTAACAGAATGAATAAAATTTGTGAAAGAGAGAGAGAGGTTAAGAAGAATCAAATCAAATTTGTTGAATGAATGACGTATTATGTTTACTAACTATTATTGTTTTGTGTGATTTGGCTATATTTGGAGATTAATTTGTTAATTATAGGCGTCATTGAAGAATGCTAATTTTATTTTATTTGGTAAGGGATGAAGCATGCCAATCGCTACTGCGTTACAAAATAGCAGTTTGTTTTTTGGGTCACGTTAACTTGCGCCCTAAATGCACATGTTAAGCTACCTAAAAATAAAAGTATAACATTTAATGATATAAATAATTTAATGCTTAGAGAATGTAATACACAAGTTCAATAATTTTTTTTTCACATTTATCTTTTTAACATGTACCCTTAAGGGCACAAGTTAACATTTTTCTTATTTTTTTAATCCACCCGTTTTTTATTTTCATATTTTTTGTTACACTAAAAAAAAAAATAGTAGGTTTTGTTGCCGTAAGTTTAACTCATTTAATAAGACATCATTTTATATGTATTATTATTAGTTAAAATTTAAATTTAGACATTTTACTTAATTATTTTGAATTTAAAATTTTAGACACTAAATTACTTGATAAAAAAATAAAAAGAAAAGAGTGCATCTTTATTTTATATAACTCAAACCAACAGAGGCTATGGAGTACATTTTGAGAGAAAGTCTTGTCACATACTCACATTTAGGCAACACACTCAAAAATAAAAAAAAATTAAATGAAAAAGAAAATAGTCACATCAATTAATATTACTTTTATATTTTTCATTTAATTTTTTAACTTTCATGTGAATGTGTGCTCAAATGTGATGTGTTGGAGTTGTGCCCAACATAGACTTTCTCACATTTTGATTAGCTAAGTTATTAGCTCTCATGTTCTCATGAACACATGTACCAAATTTGAAAACACGGAGACTTTCCAAAACCTAACTTGTTAACATAATTTGGTTCCATGAAAAATAAAAGAATCTATGTGTAAGGTGTAAAACATAATACTATTACTATTGGACAAGCCTACATTGACATATAGTCTGAATATAAATGTACCATCAAAATTATGCAGCAAAACTCATTTTTTCTAGATTAAACAAAGCACATCGGCCACATTCAACACCATGACATCTTAAACTCTCATTTCTTCCAACACACCTCAATTATCGAAAGGTGGACTTCAATTATCGAAAGGTGGACTGTAGTTGTCATGTTAATGTATGTCAGAGAAACTCGATCCATTTTTATGTCACAATATGATATGAAAAATTTAGAAATTTCTTTAATGGAGGTCGAATATTGTCTCCTCCGTCTGGTTCTCAATATGATCGAACTGGTAAAGCTTCATTTTGTTGCGCTGAATGAACATCCATTATCGATGTAAAGTGAAATCCTAAAGCAAAACAATAAGTGTAGATAGGAAAAGAAAACTGCACACAAATATAGAATGGTATCTTAGTTTTTGTTGTAGTAGTGATGGAAACTTGCTCGAGCTTCATGACTGCAACATCTTGAGCTCTAATAACGTCGCCATCGCCAATATTTGGTGCCTCATCCTCTTCGTGGTGATCAGATTCGATCACCTTGTATATGCAGAGAGGGTTTAGAATATGACACACACACAAGTGTATTGATGAGATGCTCGAGAATTTCGAGGAAAGGAAAATGAACAATTGAAAGAGAAGAAGAAAGGTCAAACAAGAGTATAGGAGTATCTATGGAATTGAAAAGTTTACATAAAAAACATGCGTATTGAATAAAACAAAAAAATTTAAATTAATAATTAAAAAGTAAAAGAATTAAAACACAGTTAAGAAAATATTACTACTAATATTAATTTTGAAAATATTAATAAAAAATAAAATAAAACACAGTTAAGAAAATGTGTTTGGGGCGTGGTAATAGCAATCTAAACTGACGATTGTTAACTATTTGGGCTAAATAAAAGTGGACACAGAGCCCAGCCCGAATAACTGCCACGTAACCTAAACGACGAAATTTTCTCTTCCCACCCCCTGTGACTCTTTTTCCCCCCCGGATTTCCATTTTGCCCCTAGTTTTAAACTTCGGAACGCGTTTTCCGAAGTTTTTTTTGCTTAGAATACGAACTTCGGAATGTATTTTCCGAAATTTTGATGAATTTGAACTAGAAAAACTTCGGAAAACACGTTCCGAAATTTTTGTACAGAGATAAAATTGAAATATCGGGGGTTAAAAAGAGTCACGGTGGGAAGAGAACCTTTCCTAAACGATTTGTTTTATTTTGTTTTGTTTTGTGCAATCTTCTTGTTCACTTTTCTTTATTCATTGTTTCATAAAATAATTATTTATATTCGTTTCGTGTGTTCCTCTCACAATTTCTCAGATCAAACCATCATCAGGTTTTTCTCTCTCAAAAACTCGCTTATCTTAATCTTTCACTTAATCGATCCTAATTAATCCTCAATTTTGCGATGCTTTCTCAATGTTTATTAGTAGTATTTTAGTTCAATCGCTAGTTGTTTCTTTCTTTTCCCTTTATTCAACCACTTAATTGAATGATGACAGTGTTTTTTTTCACCATGGAGTGTTTTCAACGGTTCTATAGGTTTTAGGGTTTCTTCAATTGTTTAATTTTTCTTCTAATTTTGATTTCACTGCTTCAGTTTCATTAGTTCACTGGAGAGTAATTGTTAAGTTTAGGATTATATTTTGATTAGTTTATTGTTTTCTACTATATATTATAAGTATAATTTTCTGTTTCTATAAGTTACTCATATGTAGCAATTTTACTCTGACAGGGAGCTTGAGACTTGATACTCTAGTGTTTCAATCATCACAAAATGGTATGTTTTCTACAAATGTTAAGGTTTTTTTTTACTTTTTTATGTGTAAGAAAGTGTATTTGTTTTGAATTTCTGTTTTCGACATATTTTTTTATCATTATTTGTACAAATGTTTGACAATGGGATACTAATTGAAAATAAGATCATATTTTTGTCTAATTGCGGTGAGATTTGTTGGATATTACGATTTAACTACTGCCTGTGTGCTTGACACAGTTTTTTGATGGATATGGATATCATGGGACATCGTTTGAGCAGACGTACCGATGTTACCCTGCTTCTTTTATCGAAAAGGTTAGCAAGCCTTTTAGGGATCTATTTCTAATATTATGTACATAATTTGAAAATGTTTATTGACATTTGGTTTTAATTTGAAAATGTTTATTGCCACCGTTAAATGTATTGCTTATGATGAACTAAACTTAGGTATGGGTTATATAATTAGTATTATTATTTCTCCAGTTTTCAGGTATTCTTTCCAGTATATATCTTGTGCAATAGATGTTATTTTATGTTAGCTTCATAGTCTATTAATTAGGTTATGTTTATCATAAATTAAAAAAGGGACTGGTTGCAGTGAATACATACTCCGATCCAAATGATGATAAACCCAGTTCGATTCATAGGAGGCATCCCTGTTGTGAGGTTTCAAAATCCAATGGGTTAATTCTTCTGTCTCTAAAGTAGCGAAATCGAGGATTAGTCCCATAGTAGGTCAAGATTGTAGGGATACCCTGGTGTACCGATCAGAGTCAAAGACCCTGATTATTATGGGTTCTAAATTTAAAATGGTCTTACCTGATCAAAATGAAGTGACCGGCGTCGATCACGTCGCGTCCAAACGGTTGTTGGATTGGGGGGTATCTTCAATCGATCTGACGCTCAAGTCAGTAGATGCGTGGTGTGAGAGGTTATAGTATCGATAGCATACTTGAGTCCGTCGAGTCAATCTAGGGAGAGGGAATGCATTGATTGACATTGATGAGAAAGCGGAGGTTGCAGAGTTGTCATCAATGGGGAGAGGGAATCCGGGCCTTGAATGCATTGATTGGCATTGAAGGCCATTGATGAGAAGGCGGAGGTCAAAGAGTCGTCATCAATGGGGAGAGGGAATCCGGGCCTTGAATGCATTGAAACCCATTAATGAGAAGGCGGAGGTCACACAATCGTCATCAATGGGGAGAGGGAATATGGGCCTTGAATGCATTATTAGGGTTGTTTGCCCGTGTCCGTTGGAAGGTTGGACCATCGACGTGGGCCGATCTTGTTTGGGCCGAGCATGGGCCTTGACCCAGTCCAGAACATAAAAAATCTATATTATTTGGTCAACAAAATTGAATGTATTTGGTGCAAATTTTGAACCAAATACATCAATTTTCTTTGACTCATTATATAGCATTAAAATCAAATTAAGAATTCATGACTGATATATATTATTAAAATTAGATTGTATTGACCCAAACTTTAGACTTGTTCAGGGAAATGAAATGTCAAATCCAATTGAAGTGTCATTAATCTCTAGTAGTTAACACGAGAGTTGTGACATTTGTAAAATTTTAAATCAATTATTTAAAAAAACAATTCTAACTTTTTTGTCTTGTTATTTTTTGCATCTCAATCCTGCAGCCCCAACTTGAAAGTGGTGACAAAAGTAAGTTTCAATGTCCATGTTAGCTCTGAATTTTTGGAATGACTTGTTTTTTGAGTTCCTGACTAATGTGAAAATTAAATTATTGTTGTGCTTCAGTTATAATGCCTCCATCAGCCTTGATCGTCTAGGTTAGTTCTGTCAATGTTGGACTGTTATCTATTTTGCATTCTTTTCTCAGTGTATGTATCTTACTTGTGAGTTTTTTAATACTAATATGGAGTCTAATTTGCAGCATCTCTGCATATTGATTATCCGATGTTGTTCGAACTTCGTAATGACGCTGCTGAGCGGGTTTCTCATTGTGGTGTTCTGGAGTTTATTGCAGAGGAAGGCATGATATACATGCCATACTGGGTAGGAATTCAAAAGTGATTGTGACTATGCTTGTAAGCTTGTTTCACTAATAGGGTTCTCCTCAGAGTTTTGATTTTAATTGAAATGCTCTTCATGGGTTGTTATGCAGATGATGGAGAACATGCTTTTACAAGAGGGGGACATTGTAAGAGTGAAAAATGTGACACTTCCAAAGCGAACATATGTGAAGTTACAGCCTCACACCAAAGACTTCTTGGATATTTCCAATCCAAAAGCTATGTGAGTCAATGTTATTTTGTTTCAGTTTAATAAAGCTATGATATTTCCCAACTTATGAATACCTTTTGCAAGGATGTAATTCTGTAGCTCAAATATGCTTCTTCTTCTTCCAATTTTATTTGTTAACTAATTATTCCATATAACTATATTTAATATGGTTGCGAACTAGATTCAGTTACAGGTCTATGAATTCATGTCCACTAGTGATTCAGGGAATTGGTTGATTTTTATAATTTTTATTTTATTGTTTTGTTTGTTTTAATTATATCTTGACACCCTCCATTTGTTCTGTATTTCCTGGTAAACACTGACTGGAATTAGATCTATGTTGATAACTGACTATTTTTTTTGTGCAGCTTAGAAACTACGCTGAGGAATTTTTCCTGCTTGACTACTGGAGATAGCATTATGGTGGCTTACAATAACAAAAAATATTATATTGATATTATAGAAAGCAAGCCTGCCAATGCTATAAGCATCATTGAGACCGACTGTGAAGTGGACTTCGCCCCTCCCTTGGATTACAAGGAACCTGAAAGGCCCATTGCTCCACGTTCTGCCGGAAAGGCACCAGAAGCTGGTAAGGGTTGACTGACTTATCTTTGTCATTTTGGTGTCTTCTCTCTGTCCTGTGGGATGAAAGAGTGTACGTGTGTGTTGCATGCTGCTCTAATTGGTATTGGAAACTTATCCTAAGAGGCTGATTTCATAAATTATTAATAAGATATTGAAAGCTTAGGGTTCTTTGCTAATATTAAATTTGATCAATAAGTTTGGTCTAGCACCAAAGTCTTTAGGTTTGAATTTTGGAGATAATGGATGATGGTTTTTATTTTAAATTTGTTGATGGGGATACTCTGCAAGCTGGCCATGCCTCATTTGCATTACATGCTGGAACTTGATATTTTTAAATGTTGTTAATGAGTATTGGTTCATGTTTCAGTTAAATTGGCAAAAATTATTCAGTAATCGATAGTATGCTTATTCCACTTCTTTGTACTTTTAATTGACTGTTTATTTTAATTAAGGATACATCCAATCTTTAAGAAGCATGATGTTTTTGTATTTAGGAGCTGGTATTGCGGAGATGTTAGTATTTTCTCCTTCACTAGGGTTTGGTTGGACTCTGGTTCTTTAGCTCCTTGTATTGGCTTTAACCCTTAGCTCAAACAAGCAGAACTATCCAACCCCCCTTGTTCCACGATATTGTAGTAGAATAATTAAGTAGTTTTTTTTTTAGACTTCAGAATGTGAAAAATGCAATGCAATTATGAAAAACATCATCTGGTGTTTTGCACTGTTACTGAGATTTGAAGATATTGCTGTAACAGTGTGTTAATTCAAGTTGAAGGTAGTATCAGCATTATTAATACTTATTATCAAGACTGACACCTCTTGTTCCTCCTTACAGATAAAGAAATCCCTGCTGAAGCTGAACCCAAGTTCAACCCATTTACTGGATCTGGGAGACGTTTGGACGGAAAGCCTTTGAGTTATCAGCCTCCGCCAGTTACTTCTTCTGGGTCCAAGGACAAGAATCCTGCTGCTCCAAATGTCAATTCACAGTCTTCCACAGCTTCTAGTTCACAAAGTAATGCTCCTCAAACTCAGGGCAAGCTTGTGTTTGGGTCAAATCCAAACCGCAGTAAAGAAACCGGAAAGGTAATTTAACATTTAATAATTCATAAGCTTATTGTTGCATTCAGATTCCCCTATCCTTTGAGTGGTAATTGATGAACTGCTAAGCTCTCCGTTTTCTCTCGTTGCAGGCAACTGAGGCAAAAGCAAAACAAGAACCCCCCAAAGAGAAAGAGAAAGAAGAAGATAAATTCCAGCCTTTCGCCGGGAAGAAGTATTCTTTAAGAGGTTGATTAATATATTAAACTTTTAAACTTTTATTATAAGTTACTTCGTTGGCCTGTGCATGGATCCAAGTCTATTGCAAAACCTGTATCTTTTTTGCTTTTTGTATTATAAGCAAAAGATAGACCAGACCTGTATCTTTTTTGCTTTTTGTATTATAAGCAAAAGATAGACCAGACCTGTAGACTCCACAAAAAATAACAAGATGTTTACCTTAAATTATTAATTATTACTTGTCAATGACTACATATTCTTCTCTGGCACAAAAGGAGGTGACACTTTATTTGAATGGGCCATATAATTTGCATCAAATATATACATGTGTAGATAGATCTAAAGTGAAACCTGTTGCAGTTTCATCTTTTAGAAAGTTAGCAGGTCATTATTGTCTTGTTTTTGCTTTAAAAAGATTTGGTAAATCTGAAGTCTAAAGGTATAACTCAAGATGCAGAGTTCCATTGAAGCAAAACAAGATCTTTGGCAATAGTAATTTACTATTACTAACTTTTGTTAGTTTAATGAAAAACGTTTCAAGCTTTATAGCTGTTGAACGGAATCATCCTCCAGCTTAGGAGTTGGCACTTTCTTTATTGAAGGAAAAATTACAAAAATTACTGTATATTGTTGTTTTAGTTGCTTAATAATGGAATAAAAAGAGCAACTAGTCAATTATTAGAGGGACAAGCACCCCACATCAGCAAATTATAGAAACTTATCAATCTTTTTTAAGAAAATATTGAAGGGCCCCAATTGGTCCAAAACTTTCCCATCGGAAATATAATTAATAAATCTAACGATTAAATTTTTATGCTATGTCAGTGTGTATAAAAATGGTGAAATAGATGGGATCTAATACTTTACCTTACTAGTTTTAGAAGTGTGTGATGAAAATTCGTAGCTTTTGTTTCCTTCGTCATGAAACCATAAAATTCTCCTGGTCCATTAAGAATTATTGTCTTTGACATATTGAACTGAAGAATGTTTTGACTCTCGGAAGGATGAATATGTTCCTTTTCTTAATTCCTTTAATTTGCATTTGAGAAAAAAAAATATTTTCTTTTTTTTAGATTAAAAAAATCTTTTATTTTCAATTTAAGTATATTGACCACAATGTCGAGACTTTATCGTAAGAGTTATTTTTGTATCAATCATCATTAAATTTTTTTGTTTATATGTAATCAATCATCATTATAGTATAATAATGATTTAAATGTAAATATTTTATATTTTATGCAAAATATTGGTTCAAATTTAGATTTAGATCAGGGTCGGCCCCAACACATCTGCAGGGTGAGCGGTCGAACAAGGCCTCAAATTTTCGACAAATTTTAAGGTCTCAAAATTTTAAAATCCTATAATAATAGTTATATATTTTTAATGTTCATGAAATATCATATGTGTATCAATAGACTAGTGGCTAACTATACTAATTGTTAGTGCAAGGTCAAAGGTTCAAAACTCAACTTTTACATTTTTTATGCATAATTTTAATTATTTTAAGAATTTAAATTAAACTCAACCGTTATATCATTTAAATCTTTGCAATAAATTTAATCTTTGTTATGATATATTTCTTTTTGACATTACTTACAATGATAATTATATTTTATGTTATATATAATTTAAACATAGGATGTTTTATTTAAAAAAATCAATTTTTATATATGAAGGATCCAATTTTAATATTTGCACAAGGCCTCCAAAATGTCGGGGACGGCTCTTTTTAGATCATCATTATGTGTATTCATTTTAGTATTGTCTATATAACGTCACATGAATATTAATATTTACGGGAGTTAAATTTTTTTCATTAAGCTCTCTCTTCAATTTTTGATAAAAGTAGAAACATTTTTTTTGTTGAATTTTAAAAAATTTCTATATTTTAATTTCAAATGTTTTGGAGTTATCTATAAGTATTTATAAATAAAATAACAGTAAAAAACACCAATTTTCTTTTCCATTTAATTTATACTCACTAGATGATAACTGGGTGTGCAATATTTTACATTGTAATTGAA
Source organism: Trifolium fragiferum (assembly GCA_954870985.1). Classification (NCBI taxonomy): domain Eukaryota; kingdom Viridiplantae; phylum Streptophyta; class Magnoliopsida; order Fabales; family Fabaceae; genus Trifolium; species Trifolium fragiferum. Next base: position 823,730 of record OX940790.1, on the reverse strand, counting down.
TAGTTGTGTTTCTTTTTTTTTTTTTGACAAAAAATTGTTTTGTTTCCTATATATTATAATATTTGCTAATTATTTTCATCAATTAATATTTGCTACTTGAATTGATAAAGTACGTCGTCTCTTTAACAACAATAAATTATTTTTTTTCATTTTTTTTCCAATTTTTTCATCTAGCGTGTGTGTACCTAAACTACTAGTCCAAGTGATTAGGGATAGCAAAACGGACCAACCCACCCCGCACCGCCCCGCCCCATCATTAACCCGTCCAAAAAGGAGCGGAACGGGGCGGGTTAACTAGTGGTGGTGGGTTGAAAATCTCACCCCGCCCCTTTTCATGGCGGACGGCGGGTTGGCGGGAGTTCCCCGTCAATAATTTTTTTTAAAAAGCTCGATAAATTCGCAACAATATCATACAATTTTGTAAAAAAATAAAATAAAAAGTCATTCAAGGAAATCAAAATACAAACTAACAAGACGATCAAAATATAAAATTACCATTCAAAACTTCAAACATCCATGATTTATAAAACCAAATAAAGTATTCAGTTTATATCCAAGAATAATTCTTATTCTCGCGAAGAATTCCACTACTTTATTTTTATATATTTTTATTATTTTAATTAAACCCTAAACAATAGATTCAGTTAATTGAGTTTTATTTTTTAAATGGGCAAAAAATAGAACATTCATATATAATGAGGCAAGATTTTTTATTAAAAATTAAAATGGATTAGACCCGACGGGCCAACCCGTCCCACCCTGTCACCGCCGCGCTTTTTTTTGCGGGTTAGGCGGGACGGGACCCACTACTTTGGCGGATTGAAAATGGCAACCCACCCATAAAAAATGGCGGGTTAAACGGCCCGACTTGACAGGTTTGACCCATTTTGTCATCCCTACAAGTGATTGAGACACATTTACATATCGGGTTAGATATTTTTTGAGATCATTCATCATTCATTGAACTTTAATTTTTTTTTATTTGTCCATGTGAATTTTTAGATTAAATATTTTTTAAATAAAAGTTTTTTTTATAAATTCTTAGATATATTTATTACTTTTTTAAAAATATATTTTTTTATTAAAACACATGTTGACATAAAATTCAAAAAACCAATATTTTATACATTTAATATAAAGATAATTTAATAATAATCATATATATTTTAAAAAAATTACTATTCAACAATTTTCTACGCTAATTTTTGTAGAGAATTTTATATAATAAGCTTCGCCAAAGAGAGAGGGAGTAAATAACACTATAGACTAAAGATCAATTTCTATCTTTGGCTCTTTGCTAATCTCAATATTTTTTTTTAATTATCAATTTTTCTTTTATGTGAATATAGAAAATAAAAAATAGGATAAAAATACTTCAATATTAGTGTTATTGTCCAATTGTCTAAAGTCAAATTCAGTTGGATTTTGTGTGCAAAAAAAAGACTTGACTACATTAATACAACACACTTTCAATCAATCAATCAATAATTGAATTGAAATTTGTAAAATAAATAAATAAATTTTTTTTTTTATTTTATGAATTGAATAATGCGATTGAGAATCACCACTTGTTGCACCCATCCATTCATCATCATCATTCATATTTCATCTTCTTCTTATTCTTTCATTCTCTCTTCTTCTTCTTACACAAATTTCACTCTTTCTATCTATGAAGATGATAGTGAGAAACTTTAACTTCAATCCAAAGCTAAAACAGTGAAAAATAAACACCACCAAAAAACAATAAAAATCATATTTTTATTTTCATGATGGAGTCAAAGGGTCTTCGTTTCATGACCCACCAATCAATTTTCACCATGGTTGGATCTGGAGACCTTGATGGATTAAAGAAACTGTTAGAGAAGCTCAAAAACGAAGATGATGATAATAGTAATAATGGGTCATCTTCATCTTCATCTATGTCTGTTTCTGATGTTATGTCTCTTCAAAACGATCATGGTGAAACACCACTTTACATAGCTGCAAACCATAATCTGAAGGAAGTTTTCACTTTTTTGCTCAAATTATGTGACTTTGAGATTCTCAAGATTCGTTCCAAGTCTGATATGAATGCTTTTCATGTTGCTGCTAAGCGTGGCCATTTGGGTATTCTATTTATATATTCTTATTTTTCTTTTCTTTTTTGCTTTGTGTTTGGTTTATTTGGTTAACTCAAATTTTAAGAATCTATGTTGGATATTGCTATTATTGGATGAAACTGGATTTTTAAAAATCCATTTGAAAAAATTTATTAACCCGAGGCAAGGTTCCGATAATTCAGAATTCGGCTGTCAATTAGATAAAGTTTGACTTAAGACTGTTCCTTGGAACATGCTTTTTTTATATTATTGATTTAATCACTTGATTACTTAACTTCAAAATTTCAAATAACATTGTTTTGTTTTATTTTTTAAAAATGAAGTTTATACTATCTTGTTCTAGTTAAATATTTTTACTGGTTTGTTGATTATACTATATGATTAAATATTTCAATCATGATTTTAATATCTAACTTTTTTTTTCCAGATATTGTGAAGGAGATTTTGAGTGCCTTTCCGGAGGTTTGTAAGTTGTGTGACTCGTCGAACACCAGCCCTTTATATTCTGCTGCAGTTCAAGATCATTTGGATGTAGTAAGTGCTATTTTGGATGTTGATGTCAGTTCCATGTTTATAGTTAGAAAAAATGGAAAAACTGCACTACACAATGCTGTTAGGTACGGTGTCCTTCGCATTGTGAAAGCACTTATCTCGCGTGATCGAGGAATAGTTTGTATCAAAGATAAAAAAGGTCAAACTGCACTTCATATGGCTGTCAAAGGACAGAGTACATCAGTGGTGGAGGAGATATTACAAGCTGATCCTACGATATTGAATGAACGAGATAAGAAGGGTAATACCGCTCTTCACATGGCTACGAGGAAAGGCCGATCGCAGGTTAAGCTCTTCTCTTGAACCATATATAGTTGTAAATTGTTTTTCACAGCATATTTACTTCAGTTTTATTATAAACTTGTCTGTAAAATCTTAGTTTCCTCGAGCATAAACAAGTTGTTAATCTAAGATAATAAGAAAACCCACGATGGCATGGAATGAATGATAACGGGGAAGTGCAATTATATTTAAGATTGTTTGAAAAATATTAAAAGATGTGTGAACTTCTTCATGTAAGTATTTAACAGTTGATACACAACATTAATGTATGTCTAATGTGATATTGTAATTTATTGTTAAATGACGTTGCTACATAGATTCTTTTAACGAATTTCTCCTCGTATGTTGCACAAATTCTCAACACTAGTTAGTTAAAATTGAAAGCATCATATTGCTGGTCCTGGTCTTGGATTTTAAGAAACGAGCTATGTAAATTTAGCCTACGGTTTATAAGGAACTATAAACATCCTAAACTATTCTTATGCTTTATTAGTTGAGGCTCATTATATACATAATGGGACAACAAAATGAATACTTGTTTCCTTTCGTAACTTTCCTGTCTTTTGTCGCAATAAATTCTTCCTCTCAATTTAGTATTTTTGCATCCTTTCCTGACAAGTGGTTCTTTTGTCAGATAGTGAGCCTTTTGCTAAGCTACTCAGCTGTGGATGTTAATGCCATCAATAAGCAACAAGAAACAGCCTTGGATTTGGCAGATAAACTTCCATACGGATCTTCAGCTTTAGAAATCCAAGAAGCACTTTCAGAATATGGTGCTAAATATGCAAGACATGTTGGCAAAGTAGATGAAGCCATGGAACTTAAAAGAACTGTGAGTGATATAAAGCATGAGGTGCAGTCACAACTCATACAAAATGAAAAAACTCGCCGACGAGTTTCTGGTATAGCTAAGGAATTGAAGAAACTTCATAGAGAAGCCGTTCAAAACACCATTAACTCTGTCACGGTTGTTGCTGTCCTTTTCGCCTCGATAGCATTCTTGGCTATATTCAATTTGCCGGGTCAATATATTATGGAAGGACCACAAGCAGGAAAATCTAACATAGCTGATCATGTTGGATTCCAAATATTCTGTCTCTTGAATTCGACGTCTCTTTTCATTTCTCTTGCTGTTGTTGTAGTTCAAATCACTTTGGTTGCCTGGGACACAAGGGCTCAAAGACAGATTGTGTCAGTCGTTAACAAGCTAATGTGGGCTGCTTGTGCTTGCACATGTGGCGCTTTTCTCGCAATAGCTTTTGAGGTTGTTGGAAAGAAAAAATGGATGGCTATCACCATAACTGGTTTAGGCATACCAATTCTAGTTGGGACTCTAGCAAGTATGTGTTACTTTGTTTTCCGACAACATTTTGGCATTTTCCAAAGCGATTCCCAGAGACGCATCAAGAGAGCGAGCGGAAGCAAATCTTTCTCGTGGTCTTACTCTGCAAATATATCAGATTTGGACGAATACAATTCGGACATTGAGAAGATCTATGCACTGTAAGCTAGCAATCATGTCTTGCCACGCAATACAACACCGGATATGTATAGTATAGTCCAAATAAGTTTTAACAGTTATCAATATATTATAAAGTTATAAGCATTTTGATTTAGTAAAAATGCTAATGAGGATCAGAATAATCAAAATATCAATGATTATAATTTTATAATATATAAGTGGTTGTTGAAAGTCAGTCCTTTAGGGAGAAAAAGTCATTTGGAGTATACTATACTTTCCTTGTAGCTGCAGCACCATACTGCAGTTGTAGATGTAAATGATCAAATGTTCTGATTCAACCTTTTAACTGAAACCTGAGGAGTTTCCCTAGTGATAATGATTGCTTAATAGGATTCATCTCACTAGTTATCAGTTTGAAGTTTTAGGTTGAGTTTACCTTTTCTATTGTTTGTGATTATAATTAATAATCAGAACTTGTATATTTATGTATATATATGTGATAAAAGGGCTTGCATTTGTGTACTTTACTTACAGCACCATGCACAAGAGAAGTTCTTCCTCCCTAACCATGATTTGATAGAAAATGAGAAGATAAAAATTTAAAGGAGAAAAAAAGAAGAGAATATGAGAGTATTCTTGCAAGGAGAAAATAAAGAGCAAAAATTTTGATATGAAGTTTACATCAACTTTTTTTGTTGAATGTAGAGAACACATTTTGAAGAGACAATTCATTGTTTTTAAATTTAAATTTGCAAGAGCTGAAAACAACTTGTGATAAATAAACTTTCAGGAGAAACTTCTAAAATTTATACAAATACATCGACATTTTCAACTCATTTTCAACAAGTATTATGATTTAATTGATACATTTTCAAAGTTACTATTAGCAAACATTGACAACCGTACACGCTTATAAGTCAAAACTCACTTATGATAGTCATCTTCTATTTTATTAATGGAAAATCAAATCAAAGAAAAAATGTGTTTACAACACTTCAAGTTATCGGAAGTTTACAACAAAATACAAAATCACGCGTCTTGTAATACGCCAACTTAGACAGCTTTCATGTGAAGAAGTAGTCGTATTATCATGTGAGGCAATTTTATGGTGTACAAGTTAGGAGAAGTTTTGCATTATGTACAAGTTAGTTTCTACAATTGCATTATGTACAATTTTATTGATTTAATAGTGAAAAATACACTTTGTACATTGTGCAAGACTATTTTACTTGTTCACATTAGACGAAGCTTATCATGGGATCATCAAATGATCATACTATTTTACTTGTAGTGAAAACTGCCTTAAAAACCTTTAGTCAAAGGGAACAATAGTTCGTTCGTGGCTTTGATACCTAAGAATAAGGACAGTCAGCAGTGGGGATTAATGTTACTTGATCATGGTTGCAAGAAGATGCATTTGTCTTTAAATATCTATCAATTAGAAATCTATTAATAATTCTCTAATTTATAGATATTTGATTTAGAATTTTTCCAAGATGATAATAAGCCAACTAATATGTATCAGGTTCAGCAAACCAGAGAATTTAGGCCTTCTGCAAATTAGTCAATTCTCAAAGTCATTGAAGAAGCGAAGAATTCATGGTATTTCCTATTATCATAGTAGAGTGTTTCCCTTTACTGAAAACACTTCACACATTACATGTTTTTTTTCTTCTCTTTACTGATCATGCATTTAAAATAAGGCAGTAGAAATGCAATCATACATCCAATTACAGACATCATCAAAATAAACTGATTGTCAGACATCAGTATCACCAAATCTCAAATTACTACAAACCAAGTTCACCATCATTAGGTGTCCAAATTCCAGAAATTGAAAACATAGAGCAGTCATTAGACATCATGAAAACAACAAAATAGAATGTAACTATGCGTGCAACCACTCTTAGTTATTCAACCACTCGGCAAATGTAACTATGCGTGCAACCATGTCATCATCCGCAACAGCCAATTCAGGATGACCATCTTGCAAATTATTCATCAATAGCCAATTTTGAAATTGAAATCTTCTAGCCTTGAGGCGGTGGTGCATGGAGATACCAGAAGGTTTCACGCCACACACTTCACAAGAGCTCCGCAATCCCTTAATATTGAACCACTTTAAGGCACACGCGTAGTGCACCAAACTAAGTTCTTCCCTACAGGCACATCCAAGTGGGACTAGCACGTCATTCGGAACCTCTTCTGCAATATCTAGATGCATCAATGCTTCATTATCTCTAGGATCAGGTTCAAAAAAAGGCAGATGCGACAGCAAGGGTCGTCATCAACCTCCATTGCCTCATCACTGCAATTTTTTTTCATTCATCAGATGGTTTCATAAACTCTAGACTTTACATCACTGATTTTTTATGAACTCAAATGATATTGAAGCATCAAGCATGCTTCACACTTTCACTTCATATGACCAGCATAAATTTGTTTCAAAATCACAAATTGTCAACATTCAACCTAAAACTACACATCCTTCTATAAAAACAGATAGAATTTTACCATGTGACAGCAGCAGACTCAACATGAAGGAAAATATTCAGGGCTAGGATTCGAGAAAGGTGGCATTCAGATGCTTTAGGATTCCATGGTCTCGACGACGGTTACTATTATTACTACTACATGTTTGTTACTACTTATGTTTGAAACATTATTACCTATCAACTTATATTCTGTATTGTCTATTCCACTTTCACTATTAATATTTGTTCCTGGACTGATAAAATTGTCGAAAAAGATGAGATACCTAGGACAAACTATTGTGACAATTTGCAAACTTATGTACCTAAAGCAGAAACATAGTGTTACTGCTATTGTAGCATTTTTTTTTATCTTGCATGAACTGTACAGTAAGAAATCTAGGAAGTCTGTGAGTAGTTATTTTCATATTTTTATGCACTTACCAATGGCATAAGCTTCTCATTTGGGATTGGCAATGCCCGCAGTAATTAAACACAGTTTCACACTGTTTTGTATCTCGGCCATTATAGATCGAACGGTTTAGATTAACTCATTACAAATGAACATAGATATACATTTAAGATCAAATGGTCTTGATCTGTTACAACGTCCAACAAGAAATCCAAATCTCCTTGTTTGAGTGGATACAATTTCACTTCATTTTAGGATTTTGTGCTTTTGGTATTATACCTAGTGTTTTGTTAGAAATAATATAAAACCATTGATGTGGTCTTTCCTAACAGCTTAAGCTTTTGGGATAATTGGTTATTTGACATGTTTCACTATTTCTAAAACTCAATGCCTACTTATGTTTGTTACTACTTATGTTTAAGAAATCCAAAAGCATAAGTAGTAACAAACATGTAGTAGTAATATCTTTCACAATGAAAGCCATGGCAATAGCTCAAGATGGCAGTGTATATAAACCACACTGCCTTAAGCCTAATTAGTTATAATCAATATTTTTAGTGGAGGATCAGCAAAATTATTGTTTAGTTCTTGCTAAAATTGTAGTTAACTAACCCCCATTCAACAGTAAAGAAGTTGTGACCATGAACATGAATTGCACGGTTCTCCACCATATCAAGGAAACCATAATCCGGAAACAGAGATCTCCAAACTTGTTCCATAAGGAAATGCTAAAAGTTTTGTGCTAAATTATGCATTCATGTTTTCTCTGACAATTGGATCCAGACACACACCACATCAATGTAGTTAAACTGTTTATGCAATATAGTATTAATGATATGCATGCTCAAGTAAGTATCAAATTTACTAATATTACATAATTAAGGCTTAACATACAAGATGTGAAACCAATTTTCAGGTGGATCAGCAGCAACATCCACGTTCAAAGGAAACTCCATTTCCAAACAACTTCAATTCACCAATTCGCTCAACACAAACCTGCATGATGATAAAGAAAAGTATGAAAAATTAAAATCAACATCATAACACACTATGTGATTGTGTCTGTGATTGAAGAACACACAAAATAAAATAAAAACAAAAAAATGGAGATTGAGATCAATCAAATTAAGAAACAATGCTTATAATAATGTTTCAAAAAAAAGAAACAATGCTTACAAGATTGAGATTGAAAAACAAGTTATGAGAAGAGATGTTGAAGAAGAACAAAAAAGAAAAAGAGATCAAGAACTTAACTGTGAGAATGAAGAACCAGAAAGAGATCGAGAAGAAGAGAGTTTGTTGAGAATGAACGAGTTAGTTACGTTTTGGCGGGAAGGCTGCTTTTGTATGTTTTGGTCTCTAATTTTTCTTTTGCATTTTTGGTCTCCTATTTAGACTTAAATGCATTTTTGATACTCTTATTTTGTTTTTTTTTTTTAACTTTTGATCTTTTATTTCTAAAATTAACTTTTTAGTCCCTTATTATCAAAGTTAACATATTTTTTTGTTCCTCTCATATTTTAATGGTGTGGTACTTATGTGGCATTGGTGAATTGGAAAATTATTTTCCATGTCATTATTATTTATAATTAATATTATTATTATTTATAAATTAAAATATTAAAAATCAATTAAATTAAATAATAAATGTTTAACAAAAAAAAAACGGTGAGTGTATTGAATTATAATTTCAAAAAATTTTAAAAGACTTTTTTATAATAAAAAAAAATTAATTGGTATTCAATCAAGATTTTTATAAAATCTAAATAAATCTAGTGGTATTCAATTAAGACAATGATGATGATTTTTTTTCAGGGCAATGAACTTCGTTGTTATTCGATTTAGATTTGTCAAGACTTATAGAATGTTTCTGTGTATTCAAAAATTTATAGATTTTAGTGGATTCTTGTATGGAATGGATTTTGTAAGACTTTTTGATTAAAAATACACTTGATAGACTTTTCTAACAATCTCACCAAAAGCCTTGAGACTTTTTTGAACTCTCAAGACTTTTTACTTTCATAACAGGTTTCTTCTTCTTTATTACTCTTGTAGTTCATCATCACTGTACCCAGTTGTTTCTTTTTCTTTTCTTTGTTCACTTATTCAACAATCTCATCAAAAATTTTGAGAGTTTTTCAAACTATCAAAGATTTTTTACTTTCGTCATCCAAGACTAAAAAAATAAATTGGATTCCCAAATTAATATGATTTCTTTTATTAAAATTTATTGATTCTTTTAAATTTTTCCTAATATACAAAAGTTTTCTAATATATAAAGTAGTCTTAAGTGCAGTTTTGTCCCCCTCTATTCTCACTAAAACTGGATTTTACCCCCCCTATTTTCAAACTCGTAATTTTATCCCCCTATTTAATATTTTTCAGAATTTTACCCCCTAATCATATTTAAAGTCATTAATATTGATGTGGCATTACCACGTGGTTTTTAAAATATTATATTATTATCCACCTAGTTAATTATTTAAATTAAATATATTTTTTTAATTACAAAATTTTGAATAACTTTTTTTTTCTAAAAAAAAAAACTTAAATAAAAAAACTATAAAATGTAGAATTTTTTTTGAATATAAGGAAATTGATTTTAAGTTACTTTTTTTATAAGGAAATTGGTTTTAAGTTACTTTTTTTATTCATTGATTTTTTTTAATTCACGATATATAATATAAATAATTTAAATAGGTGGATACATTTTTAATATTATTTAAGCCACATCAGCCAAATCCTGAAAAATATTAAATTGAGGGGGTAAAATTCCGATTTTTAAAATAGGGGGGCAAAATTCCAAAAAATATTAAATAGGGGGGATAAAATTCCGAGTTTGAAAACAGGGGGATAAAATCCAGTTTTAGTGAAAATAAGAGAGGCAAAACTGCACTTAAGCCTATAAAGTATTATGAAATCTTAATTCTAAAAAATCTTTTGAAAAAATCTTTCAAAATCCATTCGAATCATGTGTTAAAAATCTTAATTGTTAAAAAATCTTTAAAATCTCACAAAATTAATATAGTCCAATAAAACCTCATAAAATTATCAAAAAAAAAAATTTTTTTGTCAAAATTGTCTCATAAAATCTGAATCCAATACACTCCATAAATAATTTAGGAAAGGTTATTAATTAGGTAAAATAGACAAAAGAACTGGAATTCGGCGGTGAAGAAGCATCTCAATCGAGCACGCACTCCAGTTTCTCTTCTTCGGTCAGTAGTGTAAAAATTCAATCTTTGTTCTATCAAAATGCATGCATACTGTTTATATTTATTTTTATCAACTCACCAGACCATGTTTATATTTCAAATTGGATTTTTTGGGCTTAAACCCTAAAACTCTAATTAAGTGTTCAATTGCTATTATCAAGCTTATACATGTATGTTTTTGTTTATATCAATCAAATATACTATCTATTCTTCATAGCTAGGTTTGGTCAGGAGCTTGTAGTTAGTAGTCATACCTTTTTATAAAAACAAGGACACTCTTAGTCCTATATTTTACAGAGAGAGAGATTGGTGCCATTAATTAATTGTATTTTGTATAATTATATATAGGAAATTGCTAGCTGGGCTATAAATAAAGATGCAGTCGTCGTCGGGTTCATGTGGCGGGAATGATCAGGTGGCTTCCGGTTCTAAGAGTCAAGATGATATGATAAGCAACTTACCTGACTTTGTTATTGGCCACATTCTTTCTTTTCTTTCCACTAAAGAAGCAGTTCTTACAAGTGTTTTATCAACCAGGTGGAAATATATGTGGACATTTCTCACTAAACTACATTTTAGGGACTACACCAACAATAACTTCAATTCTTTTTCCAACTTTGTAACTAGAGTGCTTTTTCATCTTAATACTGCAACCATCCAAGAATTTATTCTTGAAATTCCACATTATTATGATCCCTACGGCTACTATACCAATCAATGGATATCTGCTGTTTTAAGCATGAGACTAAAAAAGATTAAGGTCGTTTTTTTTCTTAGAGGAAACAAACCTAAAATTCCCTCTTGTCCCCAGCTCGTTTCAAAAAATAACATTCTCTTATGTCCCCTTTTTGAATGCCATCAATCCCTAGAGGAATTGGAGTTTATGATTAGTTCTTCTTCTTCTTGTATGATCAAACTTCCCTCCTCTTTTGTTTCTTTCTCATCCCTCACAGTACTCAGTTTGTCTGGAATAATCACATTTACTTCTTCGAATGAAATATTCCAAGAGTTAACACTTAATTTCCCGCTTGTTAGAGAGTATAAGGCAGTATCTTGCTGTTTCTCAGGTGTAAAGAGTATCACTATAGAAGCACCTCTACTTGAATTGGTTCTCATTTTGGGCATGGGGTTTGAATTTGAACAAGTTATCACTAGGTTTAGTGCTTCACATATTACAAACTTCTCTTACTGCTGTGATACAGTATCACACACCATTTTTTTAGATCATCAAAACATCCCTTCTTCTAAGATATTTCTAGTTCTATTTGATGCAGAAGATCATAGTGTGGAAGAAATATCAATATTTATTAGCAAGCTTCTCCGTTTCTTTATTAATGCAGAATATCTCGAGCTTGATCTTGCTAATTGTTGGCCGGTATGTTTTCTTGCTTCAAGCCTTGTTTTAATTTAATGTTGACAGACGAATTTGTAATGAGCTTGTGAGGAAACCAGGGCCAACCCAACATGTATATATATTGTCCTAACACCAGGAGTCTGTTCCCTTTGTTGCCAGGGTTTTGCATGGGTGGTTAATTATTTAGCTGATATTCTTGCATTTCGAATGTTGGGTTATTTGAAGCTAAAAAGGGTTACTAGTAATGCTTTGTTAGATTTTCTTTTTAAAACACCTTGTCTGAAGACTCTGGTTTTACAGGTTTGTAATCGTTAATCTTTAAATCTTACAAAATGTGTGTTAATAAAGTAAAAGTGAGACTTTACTGATCATCGTTGTCTGTGCTTTTCCATTAACTATTTAGACCTTGTCATTCAAAATAAACATTTACTGTACTATTTTTTTGACTGATGATCAGATGGTGGATTATGATGAAGAATCGCAGAATTTCGCAACTGTACCTGACTGTTTTCTATCAACTCTTAAAGTGGTAAAATTTGATAAATATTTCGGGGGTGAGCACGAGTTTAGTTTTGCTAAATTTGTGATGGAGAATACTAAGGTATTGGAGAGGATTTCTTTCTCATTTCATGAGTCCTGCTCGGAAGTGGAAAAAGCTAAAGAGAAACTAAGTTTAGTTAAGATCAGTTTTAGCACAGTCATTATGGAATTTTCTACCTAAAATCCAACTTTGCAGCTACTTAAATGTCACAGGAATTAAGTATTAAGTTATTTTAAATAATAGATTAATATTAGTTAGTTACTATTTTCCCTATTTTCCATAGTTAGATTCAATGATCATATTATCTTAGTTATTGTTATTATTTTCCTATTTATAGGCAATGATTGGTAGAGTTTGTTACCAACTTGCCTTTATATATAGGCATCTAGGTTACAATTTTCGTAGATGTGTCGATCGTGTATGGAATACTACCATTACATTTCATGTGAAGAAGTAGTCGTATTATCATGTGAGGCAATTTTATGGTGTACAAGCTAGGAGAAGTTTTGCATTATGTACAAGTTAGTTTCTACAATTGCATTATGTACAATTTTATTGATCTAATAGTGAAAATACACTCTGTACATTGTGCAAGACTATTTTACTTGTTCACATTAGACGAAGCTTATCATGGGATCATCAAATGATCATACTATTTTACTTGTAGTGAAAACTGCCCTTAAAAACCTTTAGTCAAAGGGAACAATAGTTTGTTCGTGGCTTTGATACCTAACAATAAGGACAGTCAGCAGTGGGGATTAATGTTACTTGATCATGGTTGCAAGAAGATGCTTTTGTCTTTAAATATCTATCAATTAGAAATCTATTAATAATTCTCTAATTTATAGATATTTGATTTAGAATTTTTCCAAGATGATAATAAGCCAACTAATATGTATCAGGTTCAGCAAACCAGAGAATTTAGGCCTTCTGCAAATTAGTCAATTCTCAAAGTCATTGAAGAAGCGAAGAATTCATGGTATTTCCTATTATCATATTCAGCATGTACACCTTCTATTGTAGAGTTCCAACCACAATGACTTATAAAGCAAGCAATAGATGGATAATTCAATATTTTTCTTTCATTAGAGTATGCATAGTTTACTTTGTTGTCATTACTAGGACGAACAACCCAAAGAAAAGTCTTGTCTTGGAGATCAAGTCATAGAGCTAGTTCATTAAATTGGTTTTGGTTCATTGCAACCAAACTACCAAAAGAAACATATATGTTTATCTAACCAATCTAAGCAAGTTGTGTCTTCTTGCCATTGTTGTTGTCATTTGACATCAATGGGCCACTTGGTTGGAACTTCTGTCATATGGAAAATACACAGTTGGGGTGAAAATGATGACACCAACAAGTACGAAATTTTCTCTTCCCACCCCCATGACTCTTCCCCCCCCCCCCCCGGATTTCCGTTTTTACCCCTAGTTTTAAACTTCGGAACGTGTTTTCTGAAGTTTTTTTTGCCTTGAAGATCAACTTCAGAATGTATTTTCCGAAATTTTCGACAAATTTGAACTAAAAAAACTTCGGAAAACACGTTCCGAAGTTTTTGGACAGGGGTAAAATTGGAATATTGGGGGGTTAAAAAGAGTCATGGGGGTGAGAAGAGAATCTTTCAACAAGTACTATAGTGGAATTTGTGCATTAAATCCACGTCTAGCTCTTGCATTCTTATATATAGTAAGAGCTTCTTCCATTACCTGAGTTTGAGCAAGCAATTCGGCTCTCTTATTTCCAGATGGATGAGTAGAGAAGATCGTAGAATCACCGGTGATTCTTTGGAACTTCTTATAGAGTTTAGGTGCAGCCCGATTCTTCCATTACCTGAGTTTGGTTGCCTGGGACACAAGGGCTCAAAGACAGATTGTGTCGGTCGTTAACAAGCTAATGTGGGCTGCTTGTGCTTGCACATGTGGCGCTTTTCTCGCAATAGCTTTTGAGGTTGTTGGAAAGAAAAAATGGATGGCTATCACCATAACTGGTTTAGGCATACCAATTCTAGTTGGGACTCTAGCAAGTATGTGTTACTTTGTTTTCCGACAACATTTTGGCATTTTCCAAAGCTATTCCCAGAGACGCATCAAGAGAGCGAGCGGAAGCAAATCTTTCTCGTGGTCTTATTCTGCAAATATATCAGATTTGGACGAATACAATTCGGACATTGAGAAGATCTATGCACTGTAAGCTAGCAATCATGTCTTGCCACGCAATACAACACCGGATATGTATAGTATAGTCCAAATAAGTTTTAACAGTTATCAATATATTATAAAGTTATAAGCATTTTGATTTAGTAAAAATGCTAATGAGGATCAGAATAATCAAAATATCAATGATTATAATTTTATAATATATAAGTGGTTGTTGAAAGTCAGTCCTTTAGGGAGAAAAAGTCATTTGGAGTATACTATACTTTCCTTGTAGCTGCAGCACCATACTGCAGTTGTAGATGTAAATGATCAAATGTTCTGATTCAACCTTTTAACTGAAACCTGAGGAGTTTCCCTAGTGATAATGATTGCTTAATAGGATTCATCTCACTAGTTATCAGTTTGAAGTTTTAGGTTGAGTTTACCTTTTCTATTGTTTGTGATTATAATTAATAATCAGAACTTGTATATTTATGTATATATATGTGATAAAAGGGCTTGCATTTGTGTACTTTACTTACAGCACCATGCACAAGAGAAGTTCTTCCTCCCTAACCATGATTTGATAGAAAATGAGAAGATAAAAATTTAAAGGAGAAAAAAAGAAGAGAATATGAGAGTATTCTTGCAAGGAGAAAATAAAGAGCAAAAATTTTGATATGAAGTTTACATCAACTTTTTTTGTTGAATGTAGAGAACACATTTTGAAGAGACAATTCATTGTTTTTAAATTTAAATTTGCAAGAGCTGAAAACAACTTGTGATAAATAAACTTTCAGGAGAAACTTCTAAAATTTATACAAATACATCGACATTTTCAACTCATTTTCAACAAGTATTATGATTTAATTGATACATTTTCAAAGTTACTATTAGCAAACATTGACAACCGTACACGCTTATAAGTCAAAACTCACTTATGATAGTCATCTTCTATTGTATTAATGGAAAATCAAATCAAAGAAAAAATGTGTTTACAACACTCCAAGTTATCAGAAGTTTACAACAAAATACAAAATCACGTGTCTTGTAATACGCCAACTTAGACACTAATCAAGCATCTAACTTATTTATTATATGATGATGATTATTATTATATAGTATGTATGCATAATGCCACATGAAAAACAAGGTACTAAACAATAAACAACTTCTTTTCTAAAATAAAGTATCCCCTCTGTCCCACACGGTTTTCAACAAAAACAACAGAACCATGTGGGTATCTATCAAGTTTACAAGATCAAAAGAATAGCCTGGCCCGGCCGAGCAAAGCCCAGGTCTTATCTTCATTCCAAAATCCATTTTTCACCATCCCAACTGTCTTCTGTGACGACGACGATGATAAGTAGCAGTAGAATAAAAGGTGCTGCTATTATGATTTACAATTTTACAAATCAATACCCTATCCCATTCAAAGTACAAATACACATACACTGGGATTGGATCAGTGCATAATAAATACTGATTCAATAACATTTTAGCTAGCTCTCTTGAATGATCTTGGAACATTAAGCTCATTCAAATTAGGTCTCTTTGTTTCTTCTTCTTGCCTTTGTACCTCCTCCTCCTGCATATAGGAACAGCTTATGGCTTAAATAGTAGAATATGGCTTGTTAATTACACTGCAACTTAGCATAATCTCTAAATTTTAAGACTCTATTTTGATGAACAGGTTAAATAAGCGCTTATCATATAAATGCTTGTGTATCAGCTAGTTCTATAATAAAAGATAAAATAAAGTTAAATTGTTCTCATGCAACCTATAAGTTGTTTGGGGGAAACTTATGGAAATAAACTTCCAAAAACTCTCCCAAACAACCTCACATGTGTATATGGCAGTAGATAAACTCAAATAAGTCAATCTAAATATACCATATATTTAACATGCAAAATGAACAAGTAAGCAACCTTTGATACTGAGGTGGAATTTTTGCGTGTCTGTGCCTGTGCTTTAAAATGTTCGCGATGCTGTTTCTGCATTTGCTGAAACTGATTTAGCCTTGCAACAAAATTTATTCCATTGTGTGAGTTCCCACTGTCCACGGCTACGTCGCCATCCTCTGTTGTGTGAGATCCACCAGACATGTGTTGGAGAAATTGATAGGGGTTCCCAGAGGATGTTTTCTTCAATTGTTCACCGTTGAAAGAATACGATGGCACGGCTTTCAAACGAGTTTTTAGTATCTTGAAGGCAGCACTTTGCTGCATAAGTGGTATAAAATGAAAAGTTAATACAAACAGAAAACCATGACAATCGTCAATGAAGAATTTGAAGCACTAATTTGTAGAAATATGAACCATGTGATAAATAGCTTTATTATAAATGGAGTGATGCGCACCAGTAATATAGTAGTATTCAACTAATATAGTGTGTGTGTGTGTGTAGAGAATATAAAGGATGAACAGTATATAATATATAATATGTATACCACTAATTTGTTTTCATTTGATATGGCCTGAGGCCTCGGTAAATAATATATAATATACAGTATATACATGTATGGAATACAAGGATGAACAGAAGAAGATATTATTGAATGAAGTGTACTTGAAATCTTCGTTAACAATTTTTCGGTTTCAAATTTCTTATATATTTTCAGTGTCAAGCCTTGTTTAGTGTGGGACAAGTTTCCAAGAAGTGTTTTGCATGTGACCAATCCAATAAAAATTCTTTTAATATGACAGTTGAAGAGGAGTGTCCGACACGGGTTGAAAGAGTGTCTGTCACCCCAAAGAGTTGAGTCTATGCTTCAAAGAACACAGTCCACATGTAGTATACTAGAACACGGACACCTCAATAACTTTTTAAAGTAACACAAAAATCAAGTTGCACGTACCTGAGGAAGCAACATCAGAAGACCATACAGTGCTTTAAATAACCACGTATATCTTCCAGGCTCCAGAAGCTGCAAAATTAAATAACCATTTAGGTTCATATGACAAACAAATAAACAAACAAACAAAAACACAACTATACATCACATGTGAGGTTCCCAGAATCAATGAACAACAGCTAAAGCCTTTTTCCCACTGAGTAGGACCGGCTACTATTAACAACTATTAGTATTAACAAAGACCAAATGAAGCCATATTATCTTATTATGAGATTTAATTACTACGTTTCAGCCAAGCATATTAGTATCTGCTTGAGGCAAGTTAAATGATGGAATAAGGAATACGGATAACATAGTAGTTTAGCAAGGCAAAAAGATTTTTAAAAAAGATTACCGATCTCGGTCCTAATGATTAAAAACACAAAAGTAACACCTCCAAACTAACGGTACCTTGCATGACTAAATACAAAATATATTCTATTACAAATATTAGAGTATATATATGTACTATCTGCATACTCAATAACACTGAAAGCTGTGTGGATGTTACAATAAATCACCTGCAATCTTAGATAAGCGAAGACTGGAGTTTCCAGCAAACGAATTAATTTATCCAGTTGTACTAAAAATTTGACATTAATATCCTCCTCTACCAGAGACTGAATCACAGTACTTGCATGTTGGTAAGTCTGTCAAGGAAGAGAATTTACATTAACCAAGAAATATACACATAATCCAAATAAAGCCAAGCATTAATACACAAATAAGCATTGTTAGAGAAGTACATGTGTGAGTACGTCATTTCATGCACATTTGCAAGAGAAAATAAAAATCAAACTAATAGTCAAAACGAAGCCAATCCACCTAGTGGGACAAGACCTGATTTTTCTTGTTGCAATCAAAACCAAGTTATGGATACATACCTGCGCTAAGAAGCAAAGACTGATAATCGCCATTGGAGAATGACACCATGAGGCATACAAAGAAACAAATAAATCCTTTCCGGCAGGATTTACCAATGATTGCTTCAAAAGAACTCTAATCTCAGATAGTTCTGATGATGTAAGTAAGATCAAATTCAAAGCCTGCATTATTTTTGAAAATGGAAAATAAAATAAATGTAGATCTACACCACTTTGCTACATTAAAATGATTCCAAACCAAAAATAGACTATATTGAGTACTATATTCTTCTATAATTGAAATAGATCATCATTTAATGAACCAGAGAACATTTATGAAAATAATAATTGTACATAATAATGTTAGAAACATTAAGAAGTCAGCAAATTTAGGTGCGGTGCAACAATATCCATTTTTATACAATAGTATAGGGCCAGCTCTTTGCAGTTTTGAGCAACAAAAGAATTATAAACTAAGGTGGGAGTTAGGAATATACATATTTTCCAACAGAAAGGCTCTATAGGGCTGCTATAAGTTCAAGCGGAACAAGTTATCTAGCTAGGGATTGATAGGACAAATGAAACCAATTTTATAGTTGCTGATAAATGAAAGCAAATAAGTATATCATGCACAAGTTTAGCGCAACTATCTATTAATTAATATTTTGTTTTGGGTATGAGAGACTACAGATCAGAAGTGTATTGTAGTTTTTTATTTAACTTTGAAAAACATGATCTACCTGAACCATAATTGATGCAAAATCCAAATCAGATTCCCCTTCTAGTATTGTAGAAAGTTCACGGTAGACTCTCTCAGCATCCAAAAGCACACAGAGCCGGCGGATTATTAAAGCACCGCGCCTAGAATATTATACAGAATTAGAACTTAAAAATAAAGGTGGAAATCACTGATTAAAAACATATTTTATGAAAACAGCTTACTTCTCTAAAAGAGAATTGTCTATCCGAAAATTGTGCATCAGGAAAACAACAAGCTGACGAAAGTGCTGAGGATCTTTCGCAATGCATGCATGA
The DNA here is from genome assembly GCA_954870985.1 of Trifolium fragiferum. Lineage (NCBI taxonomy): Eukaryota > Viridiplantae > Streptophyta > Magnoliopsida > Fabales > Fabaceae > Trifolium > Trifolium fragiferum. Next base: position 804,414 of record OX940790.1, on the reverse strand, counting down.
ACTTCAAGAACTAGAAGAACAACCTATTACAGACAATTCAAGTGAATATTTTATTGTCCAATAAAACCTATGTAATCTATTTGAATATCATCTGATATTACCCAAAAGTAAGACAAAATTTAACCAGTGAAAACATTATATATCTAAACTCTAGTACTCTACTAGTCCGGTACCAATTACCCTACTGGATGCCACAACATAAGCTTAATGCATAAACACTTACCCTATCAATTATTTTACATTAACACTAATGAAGAGAGAAAGTAAGAGTATATTTGAAATTTACTTATTAATCAAAGCTATTTCATGGTTTGTGCAAAACAACCTTAAAATACATGTATATAGAAATAGAAGTATATATATCTATATATATATATAGTTCTTCACAGCTATTCTCTTCTAATTATAATATTTAGCAATATCCAGAACTATTCTCTCAATTATGACAATATTTAACAATAGCTTCAACCGTTGTAGCACTACCCCGTTCTTGCTTCTCCTATATATGCTTTTATAATTGGGGGGCTTTTACTACTAATCCCCTAACTATCAGAAATTTAACACTTATTTATAAGATAAAATAAACATACAATTAACTGTTTGAAAAAAGATTTTATAAATGAGTGATTTGATGAAAAAAATCTATTACAACAGTAGTATCAGGACAAGGCTACCTTGTCCGATGGATCTGAAAGTGCCTTGAGCAGGGTGTCGAATATGTCGTTCAGATATTGCAAAACCTGTTTCAGACATGAAAAATAAAAATGAATGAGCACCAAAATCTCTCATTGACATAAACAAGATACAGAAAAGCTTTAGAAGAGCATTTCAGGTAATGAGAAATACAGTAATAACTACTTAAGAAATGGTTCACATTAATAAATGAAGAAAATTCTGCACAAAAAGGAATATAATGGAATATTGGTAGATACATGTGTATTATTTGATTTGATTGATAGCCATGAAATCCCACAAGTATTTCTAAGTGGCCCTAATTAGAAAAAGTGGTACTCCATACTAAATTTAAACTAGGTAAAAAATAGTTAGATTCCTAAATCCTGGAATACAGGAAAGAAAATCTTGCTGCCGCATCTCGTTGGGTATTTAGGAAGAGCTAGTAGATACAGATAAAAAAAGCAGCGGTATAGCATTTTTGCTGGTTATTACAGTCAAGCAACACTCCTCAACTAGAGACCTCCCACTCCCAAAATACTTATGACATAGAGCATAAACAACTAGTTTACACAGACCCACAATTATCCAAATGGGTCTTGCAACTAAGCTGTAGGTACATAGAACCCTGACGGGGAAATGAAGAAAGCAGATAAATTCACAGATGTACCAGGACTTCAAGCATTGCCAAAACAAGAGCAGGATTCAAAATAAATATGGTCACCTCAGTTCGATATTCATTTATAAGGGTTGATATCCAGTGCAAAGCTTCAATTCGAGTAGCCTCCCACTCACTAGATAGTTGCCTGATCAGCCAAACAACCCGAAATTATTCGACAGAATAATCAGTGCAAAATAGAATTGGATATACAAAAAAAAAATCCTCATAATAATTTCCAAATAGCTTATAAGGTGGTCAAGCTACTTCACAAATCTATAACATATCAATTGCATGCATCACAAAAATAATACCTAGCATCTTTTCTCGGGATATAAAAACTATACCTCCTGGCAATGGAGAGGATTGCTTCTACATCAAATGCTTCAGCGGGATCAGCCTTGATGGCACGTAGCTCTTCATTGGTTTCACGAGCAACCTTAAACATATGCCAGAGATAACTTCAATTTTTTGTTTTACATGGAAGGAACTCAAGGAAGCAATTTAATTGACAAATGGTTAAAACAGGAGAAAAATAGAAAGAGAAACAAAATAAAACAAGAGAATCTCAAGTGAACCTACAACTCTGATTTTCTCTTCTTTATCTGATATACAGGGCAAAATGGCTCCAAGAATGTCTGCATAATATGGAACAAGCTGGTCTCCACCAAGTTTGACAAACTCATTTATCTGTTAAAATAAGGTACATACCTAAAGTTATATAAAATACAAATGAAACAATTCAGAAGCATTTTTCCTCTTAATATAAAAGATGTATTGGTTTGAGAAAGTTCCAAGCCTAAACATACAGTATGGTAACAATAAATACTGGTCAATTAAGTCAAAGGATTGAAGTGACAGTTTACCCATGTGATAGCTGTTAGCCTCGTAAATTCATCTGGAGAACCTGCCCTCTGCACCAGTATTTCAGCCATTCGACCATAATCTACAGACTTCAAGAGTAGCACTGCTTGAGTCAGAAAATGACAAATGAACAAAAAAGAGGGGATAATGACAAAAAGGAAGAAATTGACACTGAAAAGTGACAAAATCAATCAAAAAGGGAAATATTAGCATGAGCCTTACTGGCGAGTTCTTAATTTCTTGAAGAAACTCTGAAAGAGCTGAATCAGCCTGTTGACGTATTTCATGACTCGAATCACTTAACATGTTAAACAATCCTGAGAAGTTCACATGCAGTTAGGCAGTTGACATCTACTTTATATAAAATGTTGAAAACTAAAAGGGTCATTCTTCAAACAATGCGCTCACCATCAAGAAAATCAGGAAGGAAACCCAGCATATCAATATCTGGGACACTGTCCAATACAGTAATCCATCCTACCAAAAACTGGCGGACATATGGATTCAATACATTCATGCGCTCCCTCAACAGTGGTATAAATTCTTCAATACTAAAGATCAGAGAAGAAAAAAATGAGGAAATAAGGCAGAGTAAATTGGAATAGAAAGTAAAATTTGACTTTGTTTATCTCATTTTGGAAATGAAAAATGAAAGTTGTTTCATTTAGTACGAGATAGCTTCACACCTCATGGTGTTTACGGCTCTCGACCATTCAAAAGTTGCACACATAAGAGATTCTGTACCTACAGTTCTTTTAAAAACAAAGAACACTAGATACAGAGAAAATAATAATATAGATGCGAGAGTATGGTGTACCTGAACTGATCACTTTCGGTCACAATATCCTGTTTCAATAGAGAAATGTGCATCATCAGTTAATCTAAAGGAAACAACAACCGAACTTATTGTAAAATAAGTCCTGCAAACATGTACAGCCACACAAAACCTTTAATGGAGTCCGGTAAAAACTTGTACCTTCACAAGCCGATCTAATAGGTGAGCAGCACTTTGTACATTTCCATCAGAGTCCGCGGAAAGCTTGCATAAGGCATCAAAAATCTGGTTGAAGAATACAATAAAGTCCCCTCTCACAACCTGACAAAAATTAAAAAAAGACACCATTGGACATTAGTACATGATCGGATTAAATCTGAACACATATCCACACAATCAAATTCTCACCTTAGCTATGTTATATAGTGCTTCGCAAGCATAATAACGAACTCTGCTTTCTTGATCAGAGAAAGAATTTAGCACAGGAGGCACAATTTGCTGCCAAGTACAAACATTATATCAAAATAAGCTCAATGACAAAATGAAAGATAACAATATTACTAATGCACATTTGCAATAAATCATTCCATGAGAATAAATTGCTACCAAGAACTAGATACGATCTAACTTGCCAAAACTCAAAATATTTCAATTCCATCACATAAGATATTACCAAACAGTTAAACAAAATCAAAATTAATTAACAATCCCTAACCTCAAGATGCTGAGCTGCTTCAGAAGTCAACCCAACAGTTGCAGCAGCTAATCCTATCAATCCTCCCTTCATTCAAAATTAAATTTTTTTATAAAAAAAAAAAAAAAAATCATCAACCATATATAACATGATCAATGCATTGAAGAAAATTAAATGAAATCAACATTTTTTTTTCAAAAATTAAAAAATTATTTATACCTTCCGATGATTAGCTTGTGGTGAATTAGTAAATTCAGTAGTCAACAAATTGATAACAGCCGCAATTTTATCATGATCTCCATTAGCAGCTAATTGCTTCACTATATTCTCAATCTACACCAAAAAAAATCAATTCATCAAAATCAGAAAAATTTAATTTTTAATCATAATTGATAAACCCCAAATTGAAAAAAATTGAAAAAGCTAAAAGGGGCAAAGGATAAACCTCAAGAGCAGCATTTTTGCGTTTCTCATAGAGCTTATCAGCAAGGTTGCGAAGAACGGCTGCCGGAATAGACGACAGAGCGTCGGCCATGGCAACAGCCGTCGTGAAGGTGAGGAACAGTTGTTGATTGTTGAAAAGTATAAAAATTTTGATTAAAAAAATAAAATTAATTAAAATCGTTTTCGGATTTTTTCTTGCTCTAAACGAAACATTTTGGGTTCTTATTTTCGCATAAGAAATCGAAAGTTCGAAAATTTCTTTTGGAGGGGATAATGACTGACGTGGAAAGCGACTCAATTGGGAAAAAAAATTGATATTCAGATCTGAAAAAATTCTAGGAATTGAAAATTCAGAACAAAAAATCAAATTGAAACCAAATTGTTTTTTATTTTACTTTGTAATTAATAATAATAATAATATAATAATAATATTAAAAGAAGATAATACTTTCTAATTTTATTAGTCAAAAAAAAAAAAGAATTTTTGACCGAGTGACCATAAATTTTCTTTCAACTTTCTACCAGTTAGTCCAATACCAACCAACTCAAGCTTAGGTTGAAAGTTGAATCTTGCAACTGAGGGATAATTACAATATTGTCCTCTATTTGGGCAGATATATATCATATTATTATGATTATTATTATATATATGGTCAAGTGGATGTTTATGTACAATGCTAATTTTGAAAGAAAAAATAAAAAGAAAATTCAATTTTGTGTGACTTTTTGTTTGTTTATATACTTGATATTTAACGGTTACATTTAATTGAGGTTTTTAATGTACTAGTTTATTTTCAAAGTATTTCGCAAATGAATCTTTGTGTGACAAGTTTTGACAATGCGTTATTTTGCAATATTTTACTTTTACATTAGAAAGAGATCAAATTATCCCCATATAACATTTGGTAATTGCACCACTCAATAATGTTTTAATGATTACAAACTTTTCAAAATTCATCGTTAGAGTGAAAATTTTATGTTATAAAGGTCATTGTGTAAAATTTACGCAAGTCTAAAACTATTTGATATATTTTTTAGAAATTTTTGTTGCATGTCGTCAAAACTGCATGAAGTTGATAAAAGTTGGTCATTTGAATAAGATCGGATAGCCCAAAATTAAAAATCGTTTAAACAACAAGAATACACCTACTTTAAATATGGTTTATCTTGATCAAATGGCCAAACTCTTCTTGTTGCATGTAGTTTTGATTGCATACAATCCGGATTCGTATTGAGACTCTTTAAAATTACTACACGCTATTATTATTTGGGTTAAATAATATTTTAATCTCTTTAAACATATATCATATTTTGTTTTTAGTCCCTCTATTTTTTTTTTAAACAACGATCCTTCAAATGTGTAATCTTTTAGTACTAATGTACTACTTTGAATTAAAGTTTTACAAAATTCACCACCAAATTTACAAAATTTTACAAAAATATTTAGAAAAAAAAATGATAAAACTGCAAATAAAGTAGTTTAATGTAAAACAGATAATAAAACATGAAGAAAAAAAACAATACACCAAAATTTGGTAACATATTCTATACACACATAGATATTTTATAAAAATAAATGATGTAATAAAATTTAAATTAAAACATGTAAAAAAAGATTAAAAATTATACCCAAATGAAGTCCGAAAATACCCTCCTCGTCCACCACATTTATCGGTTGTCCATTACTAAAGCCACGATTGCGGTTCTTAGTTGAAAAGGACTTGCATCCTCTTAATCGGTTATTACTTCAATCTTTCTCAACAATAATTATTATCCATTTGATTAATCTAACGTCAATATGATAAAAGCATAATTGTTAAAAGAAATGCACATTAACAAAATTTTGGAAGCTAAAAACAGAACAAGGGAGCGCGAGCAGTGGCACCATGGATGAACAAGAGAAACGCCTATCTACTCGCATTTTATAGTGGTTGTACATACCCACCGATAGTTAAACAAATTCTGATAACCGCCAACTTAAAGAACCCGATAAAACAATAACAAATTGTCTCATAAATTAAGCACCTCGTTATTGACTTATCGGATCAAATTCAAGCAGATTTGCTCATAAATGTTACTTGAAGGGATGTGGTGAGAAAACAAATAATAGTGGTCGGTTGATTTCTGTGTTTATAATATAAAAACAAAATAATAGAGATGAGAATATAGAATGAAGAAGACACAATCTCAGTAAATGAAAATGTTTATTTGTTGTTTTCATATCAGAGAAAAAACACAATTTTGACTATGATTTTTTTTTTTTTTGGATAGAATTTGCAAATTTCACAATGTTTTGTTACTATGTATTTTTGTTAGTAATTGAGTTTTGATTTGCAGCCCTTAGATTAATCCAATTGTTATGAGTTAAGATTGAGAGAGATTGATATATAAGTGGATTAAGAGGATCCAAATCGTTTAAACAGATTGACAACCGGTCATAAGTTGTTAACACTATAAATAAAATAAAATAAAAAGAGTAAGGTAATTGTTCGATGTGTTGACAAATTGTTGTTCTTAAAGTAAAACAATACACATATTTTTTTATGCAAACAAACTTAATTCATTTCAAATAATAAGTTCAATACAGGGTGAACAATAATTATAAATTTGGAAACTAGCTATAAAGCGAGTCACCTGAATTAACTCGTGGACAACTCGATTTGCTATAAGGTGAAATAAGTAGGAAGATGTGATAAAATATATTTTGATGGTTTCTTAACTTCCTACCACAAATAATTTTTCGGAGGCTGCGACTTCTTTCAAAAACTCTTTACATTTTTCATTATGATTCTGAGTAATTTTATATTTACCGACTTGAATCAGTTCGTATTGATTGCATTTTGCCATTGGTAAGAAGATGGAATAACAATCTTGCTCCTTCCGATGATAGGGAAGGCACACAATATTGGATTATTATTTTTTTTTTCTTATAAATTATAACTTCAATTATTTATATATTTATAATATTATAAACATACATGTAAAAAAATCATTTAAAAATTGAATTTACATATGAGGTGACTTAAAAAAAAGGACAAAATATATTGACAAATAACATTAGAAGAACCATTGTTTAAAGAAAAAATTAGGACAAAAAACAAAATATTATATATTTATAGGAAATAAATTATTATTTAACCCTAAAATTATTTATATATTTATAAGAAAAAACCATTGCTTTAAAATAAATTTCCCTTAATAACATATCTAATTATTCAAATCCGATTTATTTTCTATGTTTTGAGGCACCCAACATAATTTTAGGTTTTTTGCCCTCTTTTTGTGGTTAATAAGTCATGTTTCACATCCTCAGTCGAACAAATTTTAAAGATAAATATAAAGAGTATTTGACAACAAAAAAATAGCGTAAAAGACACCGTCTTCTTCTAAATTATTGAGATATTTCGGTTCTACCCTAATATAAAAAAGTCAAATATATACAAAATTTATGTCACATGGGGATGTAACTCACGTGGTAGAGCGCTCGCTTTGCATGCCATAGGTATGGGGTTCGATACCCTGCATCTCCATTTTTAAGTAAGAAAAATGTTTTTTTAACCAAACAAACTTAATTTATTTCATCAACTAATAAATGTTCAATACATAAAAAAATAATGATAAATATATGTAAATTTGTTCCGGAAAAAAAAAAAGTAAATTAGGTCAATTGGCCGCCCTAACAAGAGGACAGTAGGGAGTATTGTTTTATTCGTTGCCCATAAAGATCTTTATCGTTAGAACTATCACAAAAATTAACAATATGAACTCCACTTTTTTGTTTTGTATGCTGACATCCGGAAATATACATATTTAACTATTTGATTTGATACAATGCTTTGGAATGTGAAATCAATTCTCACACTAGTAGAAAACATCCATGGAGGTAATGAGGCATACTGAAATGGCTAGAATATATACCCCAAGGTATGATACGATGATACTCTTAATTGATTACAGAAGACTGATTTTGGAAGAAGGGGGAAAGCAATAGATGATCACTTCCAATATTGAACATTAGAAACTTATTTAAAAATAATTATTATTTGACAAGAACAATTGATACAACATATTACATTGCAATAAGGATCAAAATCGATTGAATGGACGAGGACTTATTAGCGACTCTTCAAGCTCTTTAAAGCCTCTGTAAACCGCTTCTGTTTGGCTCTGTGGAAGTGCTAACCTCCGTACTTCAGTCATATACCTATAAGTAAATGTCAATCAGATCAAAACTTCGCCTTGGTCTAAACAAAGGAATACAAAAACAGTTGTTTTTCGTGTTATTTGTACAAACTTTGAAAATATAAAACAAACTAAAAACAATGAGTTTTGTGATAAAAAATGAGATAAAATAAAAATTAAAACAATATTTTTTCAGAGTAAACAGGACTTGAACAATAAAAAAAATCGGCTAATTCCAATATAATGTAGCATTGAGAACAAGGAATGGCCACAAAACTAACATTTTTTGTTGGTAAAAATGATGCATATAAAAATGTCAAAAGAACAACATTAATAATGTGAATCTATGGTGAATCTATGAAAGTTCAAAGAAGTTAACCTGTTTGCCACACTTGTGATCTTGTCCCGAATTCCTTGGCTAGCAACTGTACGTTCCAATGAGAATCCTCCGCCTAGTACTAGGGAAGACCCAGGGGCCCCTGTTCCCATCCTGTGTGAATATATAGACATAGCCCACTCGCGAAGTACCACTAGAACTGATCTCAGCATCCGCAATCTAAGATTTGGGGATGGCAAAATTGCTCCATTTGATAACAATTGATCATATGCGTTCAATACAGGTTCTGCTGCACCCTTACAAGCAGAAACCAAGGCTCTCGCAACATCTTCATCTCCAACAGATTCAACCCCTGAATTTAACCTCTCCTACAAAAAGACATGAATTCATTTCTAAGTTAAGATAATTATAATTCTGCCGAACCCTGCCTGCCAAAACCTGAAAGATATTCTAGAGAGTACAGGGGAGATATAAGAACTATAAAGAAGCATTTACAGACTATAAACTGTCAACAAAATTGAGAAAACACACCAGTCCAGCCTTCTCCAGGTGAAGACAAATAATGTCAAGCTGCAAAACAGTTCCATCACCCGGATAGAGGCGGGGCCCAACTCTCTTTAGTACCGAGCAAGCTTCAGCAATGCCACCTCTTGAAATAGCTTGATCTATAAGTCTAGCCCATGTCTCTCTGACAATGCTACTGTCAGTATCACCAGAATAATTGGCAAAGTACAGCATCTCCAGGCATGTCTGAAAGAAAAATACGAAATGAAAAACTGTTAACCCGAGATTGAATAAGTTTCAGAATTTCACTTTGTAATGACAATGTTATCAACAAGAATAATACATAACGAAGAACAACCAAGCAGAACAGTGGCAGATACAAGTCTACAACACAATCCAAAATGCTTCATTTGGTTTGACAAGAAAGAAAAGGTAAATCATGTCACACACAAAAAAAGTAGATGATTTGACAGGAGAGAAAGAAAAGGAGAGCCGCTAACTTATTATGAGTATGACGACCTCAAATTCCTATTTTTCTCTCTTAAAAATTAACCAAACGGTTCACCCTTTCCTTTTCCTCAACCAAACAACACATGGAAGTAAATAGCTCAGAATAATTCTAGATGCCAAAGCTCAAAAGACTTTGATGGACAACTAATTGTTCATTATCAAACAATGTCAACAGCGAGAAGAGAAATATCTGAAGCTGCACAAATCTACACACACACACACACACAGCCAGAAAGAGAAAGAACTACCTCCCAGAGCTTAAAGGGAACAGCATATTCATTATATAACTGTGTTATGCTCTTCGAATCTGATGATAGCTCGCGGGCTTTCTCTCGTGCTGCATTTGCAAAATTGGCATCAACAGTTGAACTGGCTTCAGGGACTAAACCATTTTCAACAGAATTGGATGTGCTGTGTAAAACCTCAGAACTGGAAGCCATAGCCTCTAGTTCATCTTTGATTTTTATCTGAAACCGAAGAACAGCAAGCTTCCCTTCAAGCATATCTAGTAATCCAGTGTCACTGGAACTCTGAGCAGAACCAACCAACCCATCACTATTATTTGCATTCTTTGCTTGTAAAACTCCATTGCTTAGGTATTGACACCTAAATTTTACAAAACAAAAAACTATAAGAAGTCAATGCAAGCAGACCAAAATTATTTGGGCAATCTGAAATGCTAGAGAACCATGTAGAGGTCTTATGTGGAAAAGGAGAATCTATGAAATACATGTAAAATGCAGAATCTTGCACTAGAACAGGTACAGACATATAATTACACATTAATGAATTTATGTCATCCAAAACACATAACAAGCGATGCTTATTTGAAAACTAAAAGTACATATGGATTCAGGAATCAATTTCTATGTTTTATATGGTTACATCAAGTGTCAGCTTTAGCATCTTTCACGAGTGTTGATAAAACAACAGCACATAAAACCATCTAATCTAAGTGGCATAAAAACTCCAGCATCAACCCTGATTGACATAAGATTTCTTTGCTTGAAATAACAGACTTCAAGGTTTTCATTTTCTTTAGGAAATGTATTTAAAGATATCCATCCATTTCTTATTATAATTAAGAGCATGTTAGGTCTAACTCATCCGCTAAAGCTAACTCAAGGGGGGAGGATTGGAGGATGGTCATACCCATTATAAGGAGTATTTTGACCATATACCTGGCCAATGTGGGATCTTAACAGTTTTAAACATGATGTCATTCATATCTGGCAAAAGGTTTAGCTTGACATCATAAACTGTGAGTTCACATTCAAAAGATGAGATCCAACTATGGTGACAGTATTCACTAGTGACAAACTAACTATCTTTATGAGGTTTGCAGCAATTAAGCAACAAACTATTTAGAAAATCTTCCATAGAAATACAAAAGAAATGACGAGGAAATGGAGGAACTGATTGACCTCTGCTCAAGAGTAGGTACTCCGTCGGTAGAAGGCCTTCCAGCTAATCTTAGCAATGCATGAGCAGCAAGCATATGTTGCCGCTTCAAGACATAATACCGTGCCAAAAGTTCATAGTACTTGACTTGATTAGGCGACATAGGTGCTCCCGATTGGCCCATGGGAGAAGTTGTTGCAGTCACAGCACGGACCTAGCAGATAGGGAGAACAAATGATCATGAAGATAATTAGAAAGATACAATTTTCTAAGAAATGTAATTAAAAGTATGGATAGTCTGTAGTTTCTGCATGCAAAACAACTAAATCAAAATCACAATATTTGTACTTTTGACCAAGTGAACATTAGGCCATTAACAAATTATTGGAGAGAAAAGGATAATAAGCAACCTCGTGAATGGGTTTACGACCAGCACTTTGTAAAAATGACAACAGGTCAGGGCCTCCATACTCTAACAATTCATTCTCAAGACCCAAGTCGATCATAGCTTGGTAAAGATACTCATGGAAAATTCTGTCAGGTGATTGGACACCCAGCTGAACGATTTGGCTTATATACTTTTTCCGAGAGGCTGGATCAAGTGCAGATTGGGAAGCAGATCTAATGGGAGAGCCAAATTCCTTCCGCAAGGTGTCACCTTTAAGAGACCGCAAAGCATTGATAATTATCTCATAACACTGTTCGCGCTGAGCAAGTGCTTGTTCTCTGACTGATGCATCAATTTCATCATTATAAGCATCACCTGCAGGGTCGATAGCCTGTGCCTTCTGAAGAGGTAAGCACACTACAGCTTCATAAAACCTGCAATCAAAAAGTGTATTTAACGTTCAGATTGAAGGCATGCTAATCATAGGCTATGAAAACAAATGATGATACATGACATGGAAATTGGAAAAGGCTAGGAAAAAAATGTATACCTTAAATCCTCAAAACGTTTGCAAACAGTACGTAAGTCTGCAGACTCTGGAACTTTGCTTAAGGAATTCAATGCCTCCCGCGCAAGAGTCTCCTTTTCCTCATCATCTATAGTCACAGCAGCTCTCTCCAGGGCTTCCACGGCTAAGAAGAATTTATAATCAGACTCCTTATAGTAGCTCGGACAACCCTCTCTTAATCTCTTACTAATGTCATCTACAGTTCCCCTGCCATCTGTACCAGTGTAATACTGGAGCAATGCAATATGGTAAGAAAACTTATTTTTATACAAGTTCCAAAAGTTAATTTAAGTGAAGAATTTCCATTGACATGAAAACTTGTGTAGATAAATTTCTTTCATGGATTGGCTAAACAGTGTTTACCTCCATCAAAGCAGATATAAGCCTGGTAGCAAGACGATCACCCTCATCTGAACAAACTAGTTGCTGAAATGTTAACTGAACTAAGGCCTGTTGAAGGTTAGCATCAAATCCCTGAATCAAGCGAGTGACATGATGCTGTGAGAGAAGTTGAAGCAAAAATAGAGCTTCGCCAGATCTAAGGAGCAACTGCCTAATGCACTCCATTGCCCTCACCTGTGGCACAACAAACAGAAGTGAGAAACTAAATTAATAGCTTAAAAAACAGCAGCACTGTGAACATTTAGCAATATAGGCCCACCTCCATGGCAGCTAATTCTGCAGGACTATATGGCAACCTTTGCCTTTTATTTGCAGCTCCACCGCCATTGGACTCCATATTTCTGGAATATGCACCAAACAAGTTTCTTACCATACTTCGGTCACCGGCACCCAATGCAGAACCATTACCATATAGAATGGAACCACTTACATCTCCTAAACCTGCTACACAGCCATAAAGTCCCCTCCTCTGGTTCCTTCTAGATCTTAAGAATTTCTCTAAAGATCGAAGTTTGTGTTCAAGGACTTGCATAGCCCCAATGGATAGTCTGCATACAACTACCCCATTTTCCAATGAAGTGCCCGAATCACCTAAACTTCCTTTTATAACCATTACAGGTAGCTCCCATAGAGGAAAGAGCAATCTAGATGAACACAAACAGAGCCCTTCATGCGCACCTGAAAAAACAGGCTCAGCCTCCTGAACAACCTGGCCCATGCTAAATCCACCAGCAGCAGTTCTTGTGTTTGATAATGCATTACTGCCTTCAAGTTGTGGCATGCCAACAAGTCTTGGGTCCTCAAAAGCTTCAGCTGCTTTCTCAGCAATAACATTGCTGATAATGTTTTCAGAATGTACTATCCTTGCAGCTAGCATTAAACACATGGCAGCTGCCTCACCGGCACCAAAACGATTGAAGAAATCTTCTAAAAATGATCTCGGAGAATTGGACTCTAATAGCCGCCTTAAAATGTCCAGTGGCCTGTTAAAAACAATTTCCATCATGCCCATAGTGCTGAAGATGACAATCCTCCTCCTTGGCAATATATGTTGGGTTGAGAGATCTCCCCTTGCCCACAGTTTGCCAGATGCCCTTTCACACGATTCCATTGAGCTCTCATAACCACCAAACTCAATTTCTGAATAAAGAGACTGCACTGTAGCTGAAGTCTCTGGTAGAGGTAAAACATCGGCCACAGAAAGCATGCGTCCTTCAACTGGTAAGGAAGATACTGATTCCCGTAATGCCCGGGAACTCCTTGTGCCTGTCCCTAGATTGCCCGATGGTGATGAATGTGTGCTCGAATCCCTGTTTAAAACAAGGAGTGAAGGCATAGTTGGAGGTGATGCATCAGAAAGGATAAGAGTTCCAGCAGAATAATAGGCCGCCTCGACTTTCAGTGAGAGATCCTCATTTTGAGGTCTGCCAGCAAGAGCCATGGTTCCAAAGGTGAGACCGCCACTAACACCCCAAGGAGGAGCAGGCCTTGTTGTGACAACTTTTAAACAGCTGGGCTTATGATGGTTGGTGTTGAATCCATTCAGGCTTCCGCTAGAAGGAGAGGTTGATAGGTACATCCTTCTGCCATCTGATAAAACAGCAACAAGATGTAGCCATTTGGATTCAAGTGTAGATAAGGGTGAGATGCAAACAATAGATGGCTTTGGTGATCGACTTGATCCTCTTGAACCACTTGACTGTCTACCTCCATGATGTCCATCTCTCTGATTGACAAGATTCTTTTCTTCAGCAACTTTCTTTAATGACCCTTCACCAATTGGTCCAAGAACATAAACCTGAAGCTTCATCTCTTCAGTCCGTGCATACAATATCTGTCTCTCGTTGTCAAAAACCATTTCAACAACAGGGTCAACAGTTCCAAAATTGAATACATTCGGTATGACCCATCTGCAAATAACAGCTAAGACGAGTTACTAAGGAATTAGCAAAGGAACATTTGTGTGTGTGTGTTTGGATATCATTTACTGATTTACAGAATAAACATAACAGTTTTAAGATTATAAAAGTCAAAATGAGTAGCGCAGTAAGTAGTCATATACCATAATAGATTAAAAAAGCACGAAGTACCTTGAAATTACACTTCCTAGACCAGCAGTGACACATACTTTTCTGCAGCGCTTTTGCCATCCTGAGCCAGTTGAATAAAGAAGTTCATATATGTGGCCATCACGACCAGCAAGGAAAATGCGGCCCTTATCAGTACATGCTACACATGTCATTGTAACCCCATCAGATGGTATTGTATAATCTGGCAATGGCTGTAATGAAACTTCTGCAAATGGATCTGAGCCATCTGCTCCTCCAGAGCAGCACACTCCAACTAAAATTAACTGATAAAAAGAGTGGGGTAAGAAGAAATACTGCCCCACAATGGAGGTCTGAAAAAAACATACTGCACTATTCATAGAAAGCTTGTTGCTCAAAACTTTTTTTATGGATAAAAGGATCTTATAACATGTTATAATGGAAACCTTAATAGCATAGCATGTACTGAACAACTAACAAAATCACCACACTAAAGTATTAAAAATCTTGGAAAGAATTATTTTTTAAACTACAGAAGAATACCAATATGCTGTATGCTGTTAGAATAACACTCTTGGTAGCAATATGTGTAAACAAGACTTAAAGACCTTGTTAATTTGATGATATTAGTTTTAGTGCTCCATTTATGATTTATCTTCTAGGGAATTTATCAGAATCCTAATTATTTCCTTCTATTTATCATGCTTTGGTAATAAATTTATTCATTGGATAGTCCTGAAGAGAAAATAGTAACCTTAACTAACATGAGCTAAAGGAACCAGGTATGAGTCTCTTGTACGAATGACCCCATAGTTAACATGAGCTAAAGGAACCAGGTTTGAGTCTCTTGTACGAATGACCCCATAGTGGAGCCACAATTATATATAACCTTCTAACACAATACCATGGACTGGAACAAACATGAAGGCAAGAATAAGCCAGAAAGAAGAAAAACCAATCTACATATGATCTTTTTTATCAATGTTATTGGAAAACTTTAGGGAAAGTAGCCATTTTTTTTTTGCTTAATTCAACTACAGAAAGAGAACCACGTAAAAAAGAGTTTATTAGATTATCTGTGAATCAATTGCGGTCATAAAATCCTATCATGTATTTGATCCAAAAAAGACTAAATTACCATCAAATTATTGGACTATTCAACAGCTGTATACTCTTCTTACAAGTGTTTCTACATATCTTCTTCATAAATGTCCAAGCAACCTAAGACGAGATTCTACATTTCTACCATCTTCATTACAAGAAATACACCAAATTTTCCACTGACAGTTACATTTATGATTTTATTTTATCTTGTGTAACCACTACCCACTTATCCATTGTACCGTTTTCCACAACACTAAGTTTAATTTCTTGTGACTTTATAACACCCATCATTTAAGTTCATAAAACACTGCAGATAGCAATCAATTATTAGATTCAAAAAGCAGGAAGATATAGCACTTCAACAAATGAGAGAAACAATATTCGATTTTTAAAAAAAATGTTATTTGTTAGCAGAAGTGACAAACTGTTATGTTTATATATAGAGGCTAACTTATCCTTACAAAATCGGCTTGTAAGGCGAGGGATGCCACTCTTTATAAATTATTTTCAGACCTAACTATTTTCAATGTGAGACTTAGGTTTTTCTCAATACACCTCTCATGCCCAGCCAACACTATTGGGCTTGATGCATGTATAATATGGTGGATGACCCTAATCAATATGATATGATATCGCATTAGGTTTTTATATAGAGATTAACCAATCTTACAAAATGGGCTTGTAAGGTAAGGGGTGACACTTTTTATAACTTTTTTCAGGTCTTATTTGTTTTCAATGTGAGACTTTAGTTCCCAATACAAACTAACACAAATGATGTTGCTCGGGTACAAAATAGGCAATTTACCCCGTTACACATAACAACTTCAGAAGCAAAATATTTTGGTACACGGGTCTTCGGAAGAGAATTAAAAAATAAATGGACAATACCTCAACAGGGGTTGCTAAGATCAGAAGATATTGTATAGCTTCGACAAAAACACCAGGCTTTGATTTTGCCAGTCCAACAGCACAGATAGCTTGTTCCTCCCCACTATATTCGGGACACTGGCCATCCCTAAGGAAGCAGCAATGTTAGATCAGAAGTACTACACCACATTTAAAATATTGGTTCCGTTAAAATCAACGGCCAAAACAAATTTTAGCCACCTAAAACATTCCTCCACCAAATTATATATATTAATGATCAAACAGACAAAATAATTATAAAATAGAAACGGAAGTTATATAATCAAAAAACAGAACTCAAAGAAATAGTATTTTCTTTTTAGGGTAAACCTTTTTTCTAAACTAAACGCTTAGTCAAATTTCCTCATGCATTACTCAAACTATTAAAGAGGACTGACCAGAAACACCCAAATAAGAATTTATGTAACAGTATATGGGGTTCTATAGTCACAAATGAAGACCATTGAAAACATAAAAGGAAACAAAGGGGATTATAATTAATAGGGTATAAATAAAGGGGGGAAAAGAGTTCTCTAATAAACATGAGCGTCTTGAACTGCCAAACAACAAAATATAGGAGGCATGACAACTCAAAAAAATAAAAATGAACACGGTTTGATTCAAGAGTACGTAAGGGAAATATCCAGTTTCGACCTTTAAGCTAAGTAAACCAATTTAAACTCATCGTCACATTACTTACCACTTATCAAAACGCCATAGAAACAAAGAATTGTCCACAGACGCCCATGCTCTACGTATTTCAGGAAATATTCCACAAAATGCAGTCCCTTCCCCTCCAGCCGCATTGTATCTTTCAATAAGAACAGGAGGCAACTCCCAAGTATTCACTACCTCAACCAAAGGAGGCCACTGAAACAACACCAAAAAATGCAATTAGACATAAAAACAGTGGAAAATTTAACCACACATCACCAATCAATCAATAATTAGGCTAAAACCACACACCCTATAACCTAGAATTACAATAGCAGTGTATTTATCACTCTCCTCTGTAATGTACCCAAATAACATCTAGCCAATTCATTCAATTAGTTATTCAATTTGACATTTGAACTTTCCCTTATGAACATTAATCAACTCAATATTTATCAGCACAAATTGGAGAATGAAACTAGTAAACTACAGTAACTGAATCTAAAGAACAATAATTAGAAAAGCTGAGATTGAAGATGAAAACCTCTCTAGGGTGAGTAGAATATGGATGACTAGCATATCTGGAAGCTTCTAGAGATTCTTCGAGGTCGAGCTGAGAAGAAACTTCACGGCCAATACGATCACTGACGACAAGACCGGCATTAGTGACATCACGAATCACAATCTCGTCTTCCCAAGACATTCCACCGATTGAAATTGAAATTGAAACCTTCTTCCGTTTCACGAGAAACGGAGAGAAAGTGAAATTAGGGAAAGAGGGAGAAAGAGAGAGAGAAAGAAAGAATAGGAGTGGAGAGAGAAAGTTAGGAGTGAGAAGAAACGGCGATGTAGGGTTTTGAGTTGGGGTTTCGTAAATTTGAGAGTGGCGGGCAAAAATTTCCGGTCGAAAAAATAACTAAATAAAATTTGGTCATACGAAATTAAAGTAAAATAATATTAAAAAAATTTGTTGGAAATCGTATATTTCAAAATCACGTTTGAAATAATAGCGTGAGATTTCAGACAAAATTGAAATAATAGCGTGAAATTTCAGTCAAAAAATTAAAAATAATTAGTAGAATGGATTCACTTGTCAACTATTTTTTTTATTAACATGCCTGCAAAAAGCAATTATATTTTTGTCCTCTAAATTTATTTTTTATAACTTATTTATAGAAGAAAAATGAAAATGAATATTTGGTGTTGGTATGATTATAAAATTGTAATCAAGATATTATGGGACTATGTTAATGAATGACATCATTATGCTCCGATTTTCTATAACATTAAAGAGCTTCTCATTAGAGACTAAAGGGTTAGACTGTTGCACACTCTCTGAGTGGAAAACGTTTGTGCGAATTACTTAACCAGAACAGGAGCCCATAATCTTGAAGTTTATTCTCCTCTAGCAGCTCCCTATAATGGAATGAGTCTTCTCCTGCTAAAGGGTGCTAGTGGTACTTTATTTTCTAGATAATTTTCTTTTGTTGTTTTTTCTTTTCTTATCACCTTGTACAACAACAAAAAATATTATGGAGGGAGAGACACATTAAAGGTAAATATTGGGTCACAATTTGCGGCGGGGGCATACACACGGGGTCCAATACAAGACTTTAGCAATAATTTGTGTGTTGGACGTGAAAAGGAGCCTAATTGGGTTTTATCATTACATGAACTAAGAGCGGTCGCACAAACAATATTGTGCAACACATCTTCACAAAAATAATCAGTATAATGGATTCACGTGTCAGCTATTTTTTTTTTAATGTGCGTTGGTATGTAATTTTTTTAATGCAACCGTGACTTAGTTGTTTATAAGATAATTTGTGAGTGATTGTTTACTCAGAAAAAAATTGTCACTTTTTCTCCGCCTCGTATAGACCTTACTTCGGCTCTGCTCGTTGATGCGCGAGGTGTAGTTTTTACTCGAGAGTAGTTTCTTTTCTTTGTTTTTTCCTTTTCTTTTCTTTATTGTAACAAAAAAATTGAGGTGTTATCGGAATGCTGTGAAATTTTATAGATTTCTTATGTGTATTGTGCTGGTTGCCTCAGTAAAAATTGACTCAAATTTAATTTTTAGGTTTAGATTTACGTCGATTATGTTTCGTGTGATCTTGCTCTTAGAAAATTCATTCATATTTTAAATTTTTCTTAGACAAATAATTATCATTTTTTTGTGGAAAAAATGCTTATAATGTCATTAACATATCTGCAAAAAATGTCAAACAAAAATTTGTCCTCTAAGATCACTTTTTAAAACTTATTTTTTAAGGAAAAATGATAAATGCATATCAAATATATAGAGGGAGGGACACATTGAAGGTCGAGATTGGGTCGCAGTATGGGGCATGGGCGTCCGGAGCATTACACCCACGACCATATGATACTTTAAAAATAAGGAGGAGCCTAATTGGGTTTTATCAACACATCGAACTTAGAGCAGCCATATAAACAAGGTTGTGTGACACATTTTCATAAAAAAAATTGAAGACGTTAAATTTATGAATACTTTAACTTATGTGTTGTTCAAACTTTACTCACTTAATTAGAATCAAACCATAACTCATATTCGATGTATTTTAACATATCCTCTCAAGTAGGATATTTTTTGTATCCGCAATTCAACCACCAACTTTAACTTTCACTTGATATATCTCAACACATAATCTCAAGTGCGAGAGTATATAACTGCTCACCATCAAGTCAAACTGAGCTATGATACACTGTTGGGCGATGAAGGAGAGTTTCGCTGAATACGCTTTATACTGTCATGTCTAGTGTGGCGGGACTAATGATCAGCACAACACCTAATCACTAATAAATGAATAACAAGAGGAGACCTTTAAGTATAAATTTTTTCCATTTATTACATCCTACTTATTCATTTTCAATTTTGTAATTTACCGTTTAAAAAAAAGAAAAAGAAATGGTCTAAGCACCGCGAAAAAAATTACAAGGAAACCAGGCGAGGGAAACTAAATGAGGGATAACAATTCTCATTACATCAGCAATTAATAAGTGACTAAACTTTGACGGACATGTCATAAAAAATACACACTCCCATTCTCCATCAAACATCTACGATTAGCCAAAATATATGCACAAAAGTTTGTTTCATGATAAGAATGGCGAACTACCACCAGTAGTCTTCAGATTCGCGTCACAAGAGATTTCTCTATAGTGCTACTACTCTTATTATCCATAATATTTTTTACAACAACTAAAGAATCAATATAAAACTCCACAACTCAAAATTTGAACGCCTCACATGTTTGAAGCAAAATTCCGCCAAATACACATTACCATATCCTATAAGCTTAGCACAATCTCATAACCTCTCACCATCGCTAGCTGCCTAGCTCTATTAACTCCGCCACATCCTATAAGACCACCATCTTTTCAATATATGAAAATCAGCTGTCTAGTACACAAATAAGTTAAGTGTTGTACCATGCAAAGTCTATTTATGTTAGCATTTGATCACCTGATTATTTTACTTACATTTACAAATACATAGCTTATCCACCGACGTTGTACTTTGTTAAGGCATAACTGTTAATTTAGACACTGCGACTACACGTGTCCGTGTTATGCACTGTTCCTCCATTGTATTACACCTTTTCCACATAAGTACTCATATCCGTGAGTAACAAAACAACAAGAAGAAGCAGTAATTTTCATCTTCTTTTAATTATTGTTGTTACTATTACTATTCTCACCCCTCCTCCAACTTTCAATTATGCTCTAATAAGTTATAACTTATTATAACACCATCTCTCTGCAATCTCTTTCTCTAGCCAGCCATGTCATCACCGAATTATGCCCACGCGCACACGCCGCTCATTCGCCCACGTCGCGTGGGCCGCACGCCAGTCCTCGCTCTGCTTCTCGGACGCCGAGGTCCTTCCGTTCTCGTCCGTGAAACAGCGGCGCGTGAGCTTGAGGAGCGGCGCGCTGATTGGGGTTACTCGAAGCCGGTAGTATTGCTTGACATCGCGTGGAACACGGCTTTCGTGGTGGTCGCGGCGGTTATGTTAGGTTACACCGTTGACGAGAATCCTAACACGCCGATTCGGTTGTGGATCTGTGGTTATGCGGTGCAGTGTCTGGTTCACGTGGCGTTGGTGTGGTTGGAGTATAGGAGGAGGAACGCAGTTGGAGGAGGAAGGGACGAAGAAGCTTTTGATGAAGATGTCAATGATAGTGAGGATGATGATGGTGATTTTGAATTTCGGAATTCTTCTCGCTCCGGGTGCGTTCAAATTTTCAATTCCATTTCTGTTTATTGCTTCTGCTCAATTTTCTCATCAATTTGTTTGTTTGATTGCCGGAGAGGTTAGTGTTTGGATGTGCATTGCATTGGTGAAATATCAAATTGGTTTCACTGGTATTTGATTACGACGAAGGAAACCCACAGGGATTAGTTTTGTGATACTTCAGTCCAGGAAGTGGAATTTACTTTGAGTTTGTTACTATTAATCTCGAACAGACAACACAAACACTGACTTGTCGACACCGTTAATAATTTAAGAAAATGACATAATTCAACTTAATCATATTAAGTGTCGGTGTTGTGTCCGACTCCGAGTGTCAGCCACCGAGACACGCCTAATCCAAAGAGTGTTCGTGTTACATAGTTTAGTTATGATTTTAGGATAAGATCAGTGTTGTCAAATAGCGGCTATATTGTCATAGCGAAGCAAAATTTGGACAAATTGCTATTGTTCTACCATGCACGACTTATGAAGTGTTGTAAAATTATGGCTATAGCAAAATTTTAAATGCTTGTTACTGTCTGAACATGTCTTAGCTGCTGCCAAAGCATGTTAATCTTCTACTTGTGTGTAATTACGTTTATTAGTTTGTTTTGGAGCCGTTTGTTTTGGCGGGGCTCATATACTTTTTTGTACTATACTAGGTAGTTATTAAGAATTGTAGATTACTGATTTGGCTTATGTATGACTCAGATTTGCAAAACGATGTGCGTCATTGAATACCATGCTTTCATTGGTTTGGTGGATGGTGGGCTTTTACTGGGTTGTCTATGGTGGTGATATTCTAATGCAAGACGCCCCACGGTTGTACTGGTAAGCCTTCATTTATATTGAATTCTGAGAATAATGTTTGTATATTGATTTTAAAGGAAAAAAGAATATATAACCAACAATCTTAAAGTTCGAGTCTTTGGCTAATTGGCACAATAAACTTTAAAATCTTCATATATAGCCCTTGATAAATACTTTGTTATGACTAGTTACTGTTAATTCACTACAGGACTTGCGTCATGACAAAATTATAGCCTTTTATATTGCATTATATTTGGATTTTGTACTATAGATAACAACTCATCTCCTTATTGTATTTGATGCTATTTCTTATGAAGTCTAGCCCTTTTTAAGGAAACCCCTATTTTGATCCCAAAACGTGGTAGGTGTTATCTGTTTGGTCCACGAACGGATACAAAAATAAAAATAAGATGTCATCACGTTAATCCAAAAGTCCGTATCTGTTTGCTATCGTCCGTGAGAGATAATTAGTACATTATTTGCCAAATATCTTGCTAGTCGTCGACGTGGGTGCTACATCTTCACGACTAGAGTGATAGTCTTTAGTCAAATGAAAGTATACCAAGTAATCTTTTAAAGCTCTTTGAGGATTTTTCTTTGAATATATCATTTAACAAAAGGATTATGTACACGTAAAGATGACAAATTCAAAGACATCATGCATTAATTTAAGAAGATTCACTTCACTAAAAAATTAAATCGTCAAATCAAATGATTACGCCTATGTTTGGTATCACGATGATCCACTGTGATTTTTCCGAAGCTACGCATGCCATAGAGTGTAACTTTTGCAAAATCACAGTGACTCACTATGATTCTGATACATCCACCATGATATCGAACATACACAATCTGCTAACTATGTTTGTCATCCTTCCACTTCTACAGACAGTTATCAAGCTCCGTAGTTCTATGATTCTTTTTAACATACCTCCAGCAGGAACACCTATTTCACTGTATTTCTCATCACTGTCACATTTCTTGTAGCTTTATCTTTTCCCTTGCCCTTCATACAGCCAACGTTGCTAGTTCCTAGTTTCTTCCTAGCATCTGTAGTACCAAGAGGTTTTTTTTTGGGGTTGACTTTGGCTCGTAATAGCCCTTAAACGTATAGGCCGGCTGACTCTGGACATGCAAAAAATGTTAAATCAGCATTCTTAAAAAGTACGTCTTACAATTCCGAAATAGTAATTAATACATAAATTATAAAAAGTTGAAGGATAACTAGGAAAGGAAACACTGTGATAACTACCTAGGGAGCTGTCACTTAATAAAAAGGGAAGAATCTGAAAGTTTCTGATTTTGCCGATGTAGTGACTACAATATTCAATTAACAGGCCAGAGTTGATAAAATATTCAGAATTAACTACAGATAAAAAAGATCATGCCACATGATGAAAAGATACATGCCTTCAAGACAGTGCAGGTGAAACTATACACATACACATAATGGGGAAGAAGGGGAAAAAATGGCTTTAGGGTTTTCAGAGATCAAAGTGAACCGTATCATGGATTACTTAGTACCATTAGGATCAGAAACTGTCATTTTAGTTTGTGGTGATGTGGCACACAATTGGAGGAAATGTGGCATCATATTTGGCACTTAACGAGCCAAATCATCACATTGATGGGGCCTAAATTTTGGAGTAACGCGGTCGATGTTATTCACTTTTAGCGTTTTATTTTTCTTACTTACCAAGTCAATTGTGCATGCCACTTTTGAAGTGAAATAAGGACAAAGTAAATCGACTTTTTTTTTTTTGCTTTCCTTTTATAAAATCGATGGTCTTCTTTAAATTTTCATTACAAATCACATAACGGATTTTTTTAAGATTATTTATATTTATAGGTTGCATTTTTTTTTTCTTCTGATAGTTGTTTGATACTTTGATTGCACCATGAATTATGTAGTTTTTTTATTTTAAAAAAAGTTATCCTTATTTTTTTTCTTCCTTAAATTTGTACAGGTTGGCTGTTGTCTTTCTGGCTTTTGATGTCTTCTTTGCCATCTTTTGTGTTGCTTTGGCATGCTTAATTGGCATTGCCCTCTGCTGTTGTTTACCCTGTATTATAGGCATTCTCTATGCTGTTGCGGGACAGGTATGTGTTTTTTTAACCGTGTAGAAATTTTTCAAATATTTGGGGGCCTTCCAATTTTTTATTCTCACTGTGTGTTTTGTGGGATGGTAGGAGGGTGCATCTGAATCAGATCTCAGTATACTTCCAAAATACAAGTTTCAGGCGATAAGCAATGAAGAAACATCTGATCCAAGAGGTGGATCAATGGTGCCCATTGAAAATAGCAGTGGTGCAAATGAACGAGTACTTTCACCTGAAGATGCGGTATGCTTTATCATACACATAATTAATTTCTTTCAGTTTTATGATGTTAATCATTTAATGGTTCAGCGATTTTCTATCTTGATACCTGGGTATGAATATTTATATTGTAACACCATATGTACTTCTGTGCTTTAAATTTTAGTTATACCAAAGGAAAATAGTAATATATCTAATTTCTACATTAGGATATTAAAGATATGAGTAATTAAAAAAATCATAACTTTTTTATGATCCCGGTTTCTTTTTCAGGAATGCTGTATATGCATCTCTCCCTATGAGGATGGAGCAGAACTTCATGCTCTACCTTGTAACCACCATTTCCACTCCACATGCATAGTGAAATGGTTAAAGATGAATGCAACTTGTCCTCTTTGCAAATACAATATTCTTAAGGGAAATGAACAAGTGTGACTGATAGTAAAGAAAATTCATGATATATTGATCCAATTTTAATCATGTGACAGAATCAGCATTTCAAATGCTGATGTGTATATCTATGTAGATAATATCAAACTGCAAAAAATAGACCTTCTCCCAGTTTGCTCGATCTAGCTGTCAATGTTTTGCTTCTGTAAGTAATGGTAGAGTTGAGAAGGCAAGCTTGTTATAGAGATATAGTGTTTATTTTGAATAAGTTATTGATTTCATGCTTCAGAGTTTGTTCACATGGGATAAAATAATGGATATTGTGCATTCTGCATTCCAACTTCATTCTTATCATATTGCTTTTCTGTTAGAAACAAATAGAAATGCTTTATATTGGTTGCTGGCCACCCATTTGGTAATAAGTGGATGTTTTCTTACCTTTTTCTTTGTTTGAGAGCTCCTTTGTTGTTGCTTCTCAATGTTTGATCTTTGGAAAGCTCAAGTCTTAAGATTGGGCACAAAAATATGGTCTCCTGCCAAAGTTTCCTTCAAGTGTGAAACCAACTTTTAAAAATTTACAGTGTTGGAAATAGTAAAAGTTTCTCTCATTGAAAATAAAAGCATTTAAGTCTTTAGGTTCATGTATGCTTAGATTCATGCATTTACTACTTAGGAAGTTGGACTTGCATTTATTTCTCCTTGTAAACATAACATCTAATTTATTATGGTGTGTATATAAATATCATGGTTGCTGAGAGCTTTACTCACTCATGCACATTAAGAAAGATTCCTGTTCATAATTTTCACATGGCATCAGAGCTCCTGATCTAGGGGACTCTACTTCCGCAAATAATTCTTGAGAAAATCTGACTGGACATTTTTCTGCTGTCAGTAACCTCGAAATCTGACTGGCTATTTTCTGCTGTCAGTAATTTGAAATCTTGACTGGGCACTTTATGCTGTCAGTAACCTGAAATCTGACTGGGCATTTTCTGCTGTCAGTAACTTGAAATCTTGACTGGACACTTTATGCTGTCAAGCTCTTCAAATCAGCCACTGTTTCTTGCCACCGTCGGTACAGCTCTGCACTCTTTCCAGAAGCTATCCGTACATTTTTAAGCAGCTGTCTGTGCAGTACCAGCCGCTGTCCCTACATTTTTCGGGTTGATTTCTTGATCGAATCTTGTTTTTTGTGGTTCCTTATACATAAATATTTGGTGGTTGCCTCTGTTTCCTTTTTTTGTTTTGTTTTGGTGCGTCTCTTTGGTTCCTTCATGGCCAATAGTATGGAAAAATCAGGTAAGCTTCCACTTTCAGTTGGATTTCATGTCTCAGAAACAGCTTCTAGACAATTCTGGATATTAGATTCAGGAGCCACAGACCACATGACACCCTCTTCTAAACAGTTCTCCACTTATTCCCCCTGTCCCAGTAATAAGAAAATTGCTAATGCAGATGGCAATCTTGTAACTGTAGCTGGCATTGGAGATATCCAAATAAATCATTTTATAACCTTAAAAAGGGTCCTCCATGTTCCAAAACTATCTGTGAACCTTATCTCCATACAAAAAATTACGAACGATTTATCCTGTAGTGTGACTTTTCAGAATGATTGTTGTATATTTAAGGATAAGGAGTCGGGAAAGACGATTGGACGTGCTAGAGAAAGGAATGGCCTTTACTATCTAGAAGAACCAGGTCAGTGCACAAAAATCTCATTGTCTCACTCATTTATGTCAGAATCTGTACTCACTAAGAAGGAAAAAATATTTCTCTTTCATTGTCGATTGGGTCATCCTTCTTTCGGAGTCATTAAAGTTTTGTTTCCGTCTTTATTCACGAAGGTAGATGTTGAAAGTCTTCATTGTGATGTGTGTGAGTTTGCTAAACACAAGCGTCTACCCTTTCCAATAAACAATAAAAGAAGCACTTCCCCTTTCTATCTTATTCATTCAGATGTTTGGGGTCCCTCTACCGTTCCAAATGTAACTGGCGCTAGGTGGTTTTGTGACTTTTATAGATGATTGTACTCGGGTTTCTTGGGTGTTTTTACTCAAATACAAGTTTGATGTCTGTACAGTTTTCCCAAATTTTTTCTACATGATTAAAAATCAATTTGGAGTGAACATCAAAAGGCTTAGGTCTGATAATGGAAAAGAGTACTTATGTTCTTATTTTTTTTCTGTCAAAAGGAGGGAATTGTCCATGAGTCTTCTTGTGTTAAAACACCACAACAAAATGGAACCGCAGAAAGGAAAAATAGGCATCTATTAGACCAAACACGAGCACTGTTGTTTCATCAAAATGTTCCCAAAAATTTCTGGGGGGAGGCTGTTCTCACTAGCACATATCTTATTAATCGATTACCCTCTAGAATATTAGGGTTCAAGAGTCCTATGGATGTTCTTTCTTCCTTCTATCCAAATTTGTCAGCAAGTAATAATCTTAAACCTAGAATCTTTGGGTGTGTGTCATTTGTCCATGTTCATTGTCAAGATAGAAAAAAACTCGATCCTAGAGCCCTAAGATGTGTTTTTGTCGGGTATTCCCCTACTCAAAAAGGATATAAGTGTTTCCATCCTCCATCTAAAAAGTTTTTTGTGTCACGGGATGTAACCTTTCATGAGAGGGAATCATACTTCACTCAACCTTATCTTCAGGGGGAGAACCATATGGAAGAGAAGGTTGAAACACTTGATCTTTCAGATCTTGAGTCAAATATAATCAATCTTTCTGGTACTAAGTCAAATACATTTGGTTTCGAGTCAAATAGACCCAATCTGTCCGGTATCGAGTCAAACACACTTGTACCAAATCCATCCGAGGTTGAAGAACTCGGAGCAGAGTCAAATCAATCAAATTCACCTGCAGCCGAACATGGACCTGAAGTGGATGTAAGATATGGAAAGAATCTGGTTTACATCAGAAATTCAAAGGCCATTCCTGAATCGACACAAGTACAAGAACCTGAATCGACTCCTTTGAATGGGGTAATTAATTCTCCTGAATTACAAGATGAAATGACCCAAACAACATATGATGACCTAGACCTTCCAATTGCCATTAGAAAAGGAACTAGAAAATGCACCAATCAACCTTTATATCCCCTTTCAAACTATCTTTCTTTTCAAAAATTCTCATCTAGCCATAGAGCCTTCCTTACAAACCTAAACACTACTCCCATACCTACTAATGTTTCTGAGGCATTGTCCGATGAAAAATGGAAGCAAGCTATGAATATTGAGATGGATGCATTGAAGAAGAATAGAACTTGGGAGTTAGTGACTTTACCAGAAGGGAAGAAGCCAGTTGGATGTAAATGGGTGTACACGGTAAAATATAAGGCTGACGGATCAATTGAAAGATATAAAGCCAGGTTGGTTGCCAAAGGGTTTACACAAACCTATGGAATTGACTATTCAGAGACATTTGCTTCAGTTGCAAAGATGAATACTGTCAGAGTAATATTGTCACTTGCTGCCAATTATGGTTGGGATTTACAACAGTTTGATGTGAAGAATGCCTTCTTATGCGGGGAACTTGAGGAGGAGATTTATATGCACATACCACCAGGCTATGATAAAAATGTACCCATCAATACAGTCTGCAAGTTGAAAAAGGCGTTATATGGCCTGAAACAATCACCTCGAGCATGGTTTGGAAGATTCGCTAAGGTTATAACATCTTTGGAGTACAAGCAAAGTCAAGGGGATCATACCTTGCTCATCAAACACTCGCCACAAGGGGGAGTAACAATTTTGTTAGTGTATGTAGATGACATCATAATGACATGAGATGATTTGAAGGAGCATCAGATCTTGAAACGGTGTTTAGCTAAGGAGTTTGAAATGAAAACTCTTGGAAAGCTGAAGTACTTTTTGGGAATCGAAGTGGCACATTCTCGAAAAGGCATTTTTATATCTCGGCAAAAATACATTACAGATTTACTCAAGGAGACAGGTAAAACAGTGTGCAAACCTGCGAGCATTCCTATGGATCCAAACCTTAAATTGGGTAATACCGAAGAAGGTGTTGCAGTGAATAAAGAAATGTATCAGCGTCTCGTTGGGAGATTAATTTACTTGTCTCACACTAGACCAGATATTGCCTATGCTGTAAGTATGGTTAGTCAATTCATGCATTGCCCGAAAGAGATCCATTTACATGCAGCTCATAGAATTCTGCAGTATCTCAAGGGAACTCCAGGAAGATGAATTTTGTTCAAAAGAAATGGAAATACAACCCTTGAGGCCTACACTAATGCAGACTATGCTGGGTCAATTATTGACAGGAGATCCACTACCGGGTACTGCACCATTCTTGGAGGAAATCTTGTGTCATGGAGAAGTAAAAAGCAAAACGTAGTAGCACGTTCTAGTGCTGAAGCTGAATTTCGAGCCATGGCACAAGGCATTTGTGAATTACTTTGGCTCAAAATTATATTAGAAGATTTGAAAATCAAATGGGAAGGACCTATGAAGCTTTACTGTGATAACAAGTCAGCTATCAGTATAGCACATAATCCGGTTCAACATGATCGAACTAAGCATATCGAGGTTGATAGACATTTCATTAAGGAGAAGCCTGATAGTGGGCTGATTTGCACCCCATATGTGTCCTCACAAGGGCAACTTGCGAATATTCTCACTAAAGGATTAAGTAGCTCAAATTTTGAACGACTTGTATCCAAGCTGGGAATGGAAAATACCTATTCACCAGCTTGAGGGGGAGTGTTGGAAATAGTAAAAGTTTCTCTCATTGAAAATAAAAGCATTTAAGTCTTTAGGTTCATGTATGCTTAGATTCATGCATTTACTACTTAGGAAGTTGGACTTGCATTTATTTCTCCTTGTAAACATAACATATAATTTATTATAGTGTGTATATAAATATCATGGTTGCTGAGTACTTTACTCACTCATGCACATTAAGAAAGATTCCTGTTCATAATTTTCACAGTGTGTCTATTGTGTTAAGTGTTATCAATCCATTTGAAACACTCTTTAATTGGTTAAAATTCATACCAATTCTACCAAATTGCTATGTAGGTTTCATATAAATTTGGTGGAGTAAGAGAGTGTTGACAAGTGTGTGTGAGAGTGTATTCCTCCTAGCATTATTCATACTTTGATTGGCACAAAATTTCTCTACTGAATAGAATAGAGGGGTTCAAGGTCACTCATCTCTCATATTTGACTTGGAGGTGTGTTTAGAGCAGAAAAAATACTATCAAAATAACTAATATTTTTTTAATTTGTATATTAGCAAAAAATGAAAGGATATCTAATGTCATATGTATATTTTATTTATTAAGTCCTCTTTGCAAATACGTTGCATTCCCTTGTTTAAATCAAATAGGCTTCAAAGGTTATAAGCTAAATGAGGAATGCTCTAGACATTTTTTCATACACTCTCTTTTGAACATTCTATTGATGTATGGTGCCAAGTCACCCTCTTTTCAAGTGTTTACTTACTAACTTACTCAACAGGTTAACCAGTTAAGTTTCAACATTTTTTTTTTTGTTTTATTCTTGACTTTGACACTTTATTATTCTCATAAAAAATACAGTATGTCTTTTATTTTATTAGTGCTACCATCATCGTAGTGAAAGAAAACACCGAGCACTCACGGAAGTCTTGATTCTTGAGCATCCTTTCTACTGCATTGCCGTTGTAGTCCTCAGTCTTAATGGCCTCCTCCATAGGTTAGATTCATCGCGTGTCGGGCGAAGCAGGATTGACAACCATTGCAGGTCTGGTCCCGTGGACTATTGGACTGTTAATTAAATTAAATTTAAACTCTGTTTGGCTCGAAGAAAAGTGAGCGTAAAAGGAAGAATAACAATGATGTTTGTAGGATGACTGAGACTTCATAACATGTTTCATGTTTTGTTTTTTCCGACAAACACTAAATTAACTCATTTGTAAAATAAAATAAAACACTACTTTTTTATGAATTGTTTGATTAAGATTGAACAAGCACCAATGTCAAGAAATGCAAAATGCAGGATCCCTGAAAAAAACTACAGCAATAAATTACTCATGAAACTTATATTTTTGCAGGAAATGAGCAAACTTCTAGTAGTGAGCTACTCATGACTGAAAAGAGGAATGAGAAAATTCGAACATGGTGAAGAAGATGCACAATGTGAAGAATGGCGTGACAAAGCATGTGATGTCGGTGGTGGCATCGCCAATGCCAAAGCGGAGGCGCTTGAGGAAGGTATTGAAGACAACAAAGAGAACTAACAACTCTAACTAGCAACTCTAGCAAGAAGCAGCATGAATTGTTGTTGAAGCTTCGACCACTCTGCTTCAATATTATCTCGTGTTTTATTCGCTAAATCCTGCTCAGCTTTCAGCCTTGGAACATTGATCATCAAATCATCTTTTTTGGCTTTCAATTCTCTTCCTTTCTGGTACAATTCTGTCTTTGTTTTTACAACCCTGTCTCTTGTTATAGTAGATTTTGCAATCTCAACATTTACCATTTCGATTTTCTCTTCGAGCTTCCTTTTCCTTTCCTGCAAGGAAACCAATTTATTGCTTAAAGACATTTCCTCCTTGTCCATTTCATGGAATTCTTGAACATTTGCTTCAAGATCATCCATCAATTGATTTGCTTTTGACAGTTCTCTTTTTGCAGTTTTTGAAAGACCTGATGCATTGTGATACTCCAAACTCCATTGCTCAAAACATTGCAACAGTTTATGTATTTCTGATTTTGTAGTCATACAAAATCCTTCTTTTTGTGGCAAGGTGAGGAGGTATCTTAGAGTATCTTTTATCTCTATAGAACGACCTGGATGCCACAACAGTGAGAATTCTTTTGAGAATAATTCTTGGAGAAGATGAATTGCTTTCTCGGTTTTTTCACTAGGCCTATAGAATACATGTGATGGGGAAGTTTTCTCTGATGATTCAAGAGAAGCATAAAATGCTTTCATACTATTAGTTTCACTACATGCATCCTTATTTGCCATCTTGTATTTGTTGTGTCGGGGAAAACTAGACTTAACGTTCTCTTTAAAAAAACGGAATAATTTTTTCAAACCACCTGTACAATTAAACAATCAGAAAATCCAACATCAGAGAAAAATAATAATAACAATAAAATAAATATCATACATCAGAATTTTACATGGAAAATCCTCTCGGTGTTAAAGAAGAAAAACCACGGAACCAAGCCAGATAAATCTTCAACTATGAATAAATAATGGGTACACGATCAGTCTTTTAATAAACACTCGGAACAATAATAATTATCACCAATCATGAAATTAAACGCAACTCAACTTCCACACAAATTGGTAAACTAACGCAACCTAAAAAAGAAATTTAAACAACTAATAAAAATAAGTAAGTGATAAAAAAACACATACTAAAATTGCAGTTAAAAACAAGCAACTCGGTGGTGCACTCTGATTCTCTTCTGTGCATATATTCTTCACACGGCTGCTCTACCGTTGTTGTTTTCTACAGGTCGTTATGTTGAAAACTAGGGATATAAAATCCCTTTCCTTTCTTCTCACGTGACAATCTTGTCACACGTAGGCACATCATGGGCCAAGCCCATTTACTTAAAACACCTCCGTTTTTCCTTTTTTTTTTTTTTTTTTTTTTTTTTTTTCACATTGATTTGGGTCCAAATAAGAGGGATAGGTCAATTTGTTAGGGGAATTGTGAAAGGTGTCGTGTGGGACATTAGATGGATATATTTTTGAAAGATTTTTTTTTGTCACGCTATGGGTTACCTGCGCGCTTTACAAAACTTCCAAAATATCTTTCTGTGACTTATTTTGTTTAAGTTAAGGTTACCATTAGAAGAAAAAAAATTAATGTTGGATTGGAAACTAACAAATTTTTTGGACAATTTTGTTGTAAATGTGACGATTATTATAGAATGATGGGAATAACTAATCAATTTTGTTCCAAAATAACGCCATGTTATTTTATTATGATTTTTTGTGAAAATAATAACTTAAATGTACTTTTGGCTCTTAGATTAAAAGATCAAACCTAGTGACTTTAATTTTACCCCATTTTTCTTTACTATCTGATATGGATACGTCAAAATAGTCATACATCGCTTGGTAATCGAGACAAATGGTAGTTTATATAGAACACGTATACCTTTCAAACAAAGTGAGGTGATGTGGATTATTTTTACATTTGACATGCACTAATCGGATATGGTGAGTTTTTTTTTTTTTTTTTGCGGGGGGTTTGAAAGGGACTTAAAAGTCTAAAAGAATTACATAGAGATTAATCTAGGAGTAGAGACTCCCAAAACATCATCATCAGCTAGAGGCTTAACCTTCCTAGAGGATAATCAAACAAAGTAATGCAATCAACTAAATTACATCCAAGATTTCCTAAACAATTTACCACTTTGTTTGCTTCTCTATATACAAGCTTAAATTGCATCTCAATGCATCGCTCAACAACACTTTTGACATGTTGCATCAATTTTCAACCTGTTATGCCGCAATCCTTCGGGCTCGTGAGACATTATAGAACTTCACTTGAGTCCACATGCACCTAAAACCTAAATATACTGCGAGTCTTAGCCTGGATCTGAATTTTCTATTGTACTATTTTTATGCAATTTCACACAGTTTACAATCTCAGGCACTGAAACATGATCAGACGATTCTGATTAATCTAGTATAATTTAATTAATATTTTACAATTTCAATTTTAACCATTAATATTTGACCAGACGATTGCTAGTAGTTACTATAGACCTCCCATAACTTGTCAACAAAAACATTAGTTGTTCACAACAACAGTACCATAATTTGATAAAGATTAAAGAGTCTTTTAAAAGAGCGTTGGTATTATTATTATTATTATTTATAATTTATTATACAATTTATAAATAGGACAAATATTATAAATAATGTTTTACAAAGTTTCTAGACCAAAACATTTTCAATTATATCCAGCCCACAATTATTGATACGGGTTAAACATAATGGGCTTCTTTGAATCACAAAACCCAAGCCCAAAATGAAAACCCTAATCTCCATATATAACATCACCACAATGTAAAACCTAATTCGTGAGCTTCTTTGCATCTCTGAGAATCAAAAACTCTCGTTGCCGTTTTCACTCACACTCATCATCAACATGGCTGAACGTGGCGGAGATCGTGGTGGTTTTGGTAGCGGATTCGGTGGCCGTGGTGACAGAGGTGGTCGCGGTGGTCGTGGTGACAGAGGTCGTGGTGGTCGTCGTAGAGCAGGTGGAAGACGTGAAGAAGAAGAGAAATGGGTTCCAGTGACGAAACTCGGTCGTCTGGTGAAAGAAGGAAAGATCCGTAGCCTTGAACAGATCTACCTTCATTCACTACCAATCAAGGAGCATCAAATCATCGACACACTCGTCGGTCCAACTCTGAAAGACGAAGTGATGAAAATCATGCCGGTTCAGAAACAAACCAGAGCCGGTCAAAGAACCCGGTTCAAGGCTTTTGTTGTTGTTGGTGATAGTAATGGTCACGTTGGTCTTGGTGTTAAGTGTAGCAAAGAAGTAGCTACTGCTATTCGTGGTGCTATTATTTTGGCTAAGCTTTCTGTTGTTCCTGTTAGGAGAGGCTATTGGGGTAACAAGATTGGTAAGCCTCATACTGTTCCTTGTAAGGTTACTGGAAAGTGTGGTTCTGTTACTGTTCGTATGGTTCCTGCTCCTCGTGGTTCTGGAATTGTTGCTGCTAGGGTTCCTAAGAAGGTCTTGCAATATGGTGGTATTGATGATGTTTTTACTTCCTCTAGGGGTTCCACCAAAACCCTCGGAAATTTCGTCAAGGTCTGGATCTCTCTTTTTCTTATGTTTTAATTCTAATTTTAATTTATTATTAGTTTCTTACTATGTAGTTTTTTAGAATTTTAATTATTATTTAGTTATGCATTATTACATTGTTATGATTGCTTTATGGTCTTTAGTGTATTGGTATTGCTATGTGTTAATGCTGTGATATATGTTTAATTCATTTTATGTTTTGTTGAATTGTGCTTTTTATAAGTCTAATTCTATTGATTGATTGAAATATTTGTTGAATTATGCAAATAAATTCATGTTGAATT
This sequence comes from Trifolium fragiferum, assembly GCA_954870985.1. Taxonomy (NCBI): domain Eukaryota; kingdom Viridiplantae; phylum Streptophyta; class Magnoliopsida; order Fabales; family Fabaceae; genus Trifolium; species Trifolium fragiferum. The sequence goes on along the minus strand of OX940790.1, from coordinate 769,440 downwards.
CCAAGTGAAAGATGGGTTTGTTATGCTTTTTGCTTGTTTGAATTGTAGTTAGTTGCATATTGATTTGGTTGAAACCCTATATTGTGGTGTTGACCGCGTGCGATTTTTGCAATCTTAGCTCTATGCACTTTGATTCATGTTATACTTGTTAGGGTTGGGAATCAATTTTTAGGAATTCGTGTGTGTGTGTCTGTGTGCGCGCGTGCACACATTGATTATAGTTGTAATTTATTCAGTTGCTTATTTATTTATGATATGTTTATGTTTGACATTTCATTTTGCAGGCTACTTTTGACTGTTTGATGAAAACCTATGGGTTTTTGACACCTGAGTTCTGGAAGGAGACTAGGTTTTCCAAATCTCCATTCCAAGAGTACACTGATCTGTTAGCTAAGCCAACCGGAAAGGCTTTGATCCTTGAGGAAGAAAGGGTGGAGGCTTGAAGTTGATGTGGGAAGTTTTGGTTTTGTTGAATGATCATGTTTTGTCTTAAGCATCCTAGTAGGAACTAGTAATTATCTTTTGTTGCGCTTATGTTGTTTTTTTCCTATTGAGGAACGATTTATAATTTCCTGCATTTTGTTTTTTCAACTTTGTTAATCAGATATTTATTGAATTTTGAATACCAACTTTTTGTTCCGTATATTCACTTGGCAGAAGTAACTAATTTCACGTCTCTAATAATCCAGAGAAAAGCAAGTATCGTTATGTTTTTTTGAGATAATTAAATTTTTCATGTTGTGGAAGCACATTGATCATTGTATATTTGCTCTGTGATGAAATTCATCAAATATGTTAATTTTTTCCTCTGTGATGATTGGTTTGTGATGTTAAGTGCCGCATTATGCACATTTATGCGATTAGAAACATGTATTTATATAGTATACACTGAATGAGAACATGTTATAGCCTTGGAAATTAGGCATGGTGGACATTGGTTCACGACTTCGTGTTCTGCAAATGAATGGCTGACCCAATTGTAAAGGGGTGGTACTTTTAATCATGGCAGGGAGTACCCTCCATGTGATAAATTCTTATAGCTCACATGTTAAACTTCAAGATATTTTTAGCACACATCAATCTACTACTGAGTTTCACATACACCTATGTGCTTTAACGATTTACGTTGACTAGTCATAAGTTCATAACTCATGATTGTTAAAATAGACTAATACTCCCTTCGTCCCTAATTATAAGCACATTTACAAATATTTTATTTGTTCTTAAATATAAGTCCCTTCTCAATTTTCAATGCACATTTATTATTACTTTTTCAAACATAATCAAACAATTCATAAAAAACAATTCATTGAAATACGAAAAGTCATATATAAATATATCTTTTCATCAAGGATAATTTAGTAATTGCGATAAAAAGTACAAATTAATTACACCACCAATTTTTCTTAATATGCGTGAAAAACTCCAAGAGAAGCTTATAATAAAGGACGGAGGGAGTATGTTTTTTTCTTCGAATCAAATACTATTATGTTCAATGAACTGTATACATGAATGGAAATGAAATTGTCAAAACAAAATTGCAATTTATTTTATTAATTTTTTTTTTATGATTGATCATTGGAAACATCTTAAGTGCCAAATATTGTATTACACCTTTTAGTGTTAAAAGGTGCGAAAGCTGAAGAGACCTCTCAATATTTCTTGGGTAAAAAAGCCTTTTTCATTGTCACAAATGTCATAGTATTGATTCTTGTGTGGTTCTCAAGAAAACTGTTTATGTAAAATTTGAAAGCACACACTTTTTAATTATTTAAATCACCCACTATATTTTTTAAGTGTTCATACCACTCATCCAAAATTTTAATATGAATCTCATCTAATATATTTTACTCAATTATTTTGAAGCTAAATTTCTTTAAGCTACTATGGTATAAGTTGGAACCGTGGTGGAATTTGGACACAAGCCAATTATCCATGTCTTTCTGACACATGTTGTAACATATTGGCAAAGACACCGGGGATAATTGTGCTCTTAGTTGGAACCGTGGTGGAATTTGGACACAAGTCAATTACTGACGCATGTTGTAACACGTTGGCAAAGACATCGGGAATAATTGTGCTCTTAGCTACTGTGAAATTATATATGCAGAAACTATATATGCTCTCAGGGATATTAAATTATATATGCAGAAATTGAGTGATTCATGATAAATCGATCCAGGTGAAATACTTGGACAGTCTAGAAAATCTTGTTGATTACCTTTACTCTAAAGAATTTTGTTAGATCAGTATTTTATAAAAAAAAAAAAATAATGTCAAGAATCAAGACATATATTTGTATAAAAAATTCAAAAAATTAAAGTCAATTCACAAAATTTACTCAAAATTTATTTTTTTTGCTACTAGTATCCGATCAAATATTTTTATTTTTTTTGTACATAGAAAAATTGGCAAATTAAATATAAGAATTTTTTTTGGGTCATGCTAACTAGTGTCTCGGGGCACTAGTTAAGAATACAAAAGAAGTAATTTTTACATTGAAAACATCATATTTTTACTTTTTCAAACATTGACTGCACACATTTTAATGTATTTTTACTATTTTAACTATCCTTAACTAGTGCCCCGGGCACTAGTTAGCATTTTCCATTTTTTTTTTTTACTACTACCATTTATCAGCTCATGTTGTTTTACTTGATAAAAAAAAAGTAAAAAAATCCTATTGCCTGAGTCACGTTGACTCGATGGAGGTAATTTTTCACAAGACATTTACTATTTATTTCGGTGGCGCTGATTTCGCAACGGGATTTTCGGAGCTCATGAAATTCAAAATGAGAATGGTCGTAGCATATAAGACAGTCAAATCCAGTTCCATCGTTTGTCTGAAATCAATCGATCACTGTTTCAAACAACCTGGTAATGAATCACAAACACTCATCCTTTTTAATGTTTTATCGTTTAAATAATTGATTTGTTTTTTCATCATTCACCCTATGTTTCTGGTTTTTGTTTTTTGTACAAATTGAATGTGCATTGAGTTCACTAGATCTAAATGTTTTTGCGTTGATTAGTTATAGTAGCTGTTTCATATGATGTTAATTTGATTTGTTGAAGCGTAACAGTTATAATCCATGAAACACACACAGACACCGGACACGATACATACACTATACTTCAATACCGATAATAATTTGAAAAAATAACATAATTTGTAATAATCTTATGTGTTGGTGTCGGACATTGACGCGTATTTGACACCGGAACACGTCTTATATGAGGAGTGTCTGTACTTCGTAGTTTATACTATTAATAAGATTTTTTTGTTGCTAAGATTAGTTTCAGTGTAATTTAAAGTGTTTGATAGATGATATATTTGGTTTCAGTGAAGTGAAGTTGGAAGAAAATGGATTTGCATTTGAAGAGTTTGTTTGATAGATATCAAGATCAGTTTGGTTATGGACCTGGACTTGGTCCTGGATCTGGGGTGGGGCATGTTTGATGAAAGTGGATGGCATTGCTCCAAATTTTATTAGATCTATATACAAAGCTTCTGCGGCTTTGTATAGATCTGAGCCGTGGAAACGGCTGCGTCCGGGGCATTATTTTGGGATCCGGGTTGGAAGGGATTTGGATTGGCCTGCTGAGAAACAGCCTTTTCCGTGTGTGCAGTTTGTTGGAGGTGATGGAGGGGATATTGCTTTTTATATGTATAGATCAGAAAATGATGCTAAGAAAATGACGGGGTCTAGAGAGACTATTCGTGTTCCGAATGTTGAGCTTCTAAGGGTTACTTATGATGTGGAGTCTTTGATGTTTCCTTCGAACCGTAAAATGATTAAGTCTTTGTCGCTTGAAGAATCAGGGAGTGATCAATTTCCTGTTATTGATGTTGCTCGGTGCACGGTTGCTGGTGATCTTCAGTTTAGAAATCCAACTCTTGATGAGCTTAGGTTTGTCTATGCATTCATGAAGGCTGTTTGTATGGTTCACCCTTTACTTCAGGTGGACAGGGAAGGTGGTTCAAAGTATTCAACATTGGTGCGTTTTGAACCTTTTATAGAAACGGTTGATGTTCATTGGCCACCAGAGGTAACTAAGAGAGGTTATGACATTTGTTGCTGTTACCGTCTCACATTCACCTGGACAGACATATGATCAAAAATCTAGTAGTGCGAGTGCTGGTTCGACGCCGACTAAAAATGTTGAGTCCTGAAATTCAGTCCGGAAATTAGGCATGGTGGACATTGGTTCATGACTTCATGTTGTGCAGATGAAGGGCTGACCCATTTTTAATGGGGTGCTACTTTTAATCATCGCAGGAAGGACCCTCCATGTGATAAATTCTTATAGCTCACATGTGAAACTTCAAGTCATCTTTACGATACACCATCTCTTCCAAAATTTAGCACACATCAATCTACTCCTAAGTATCACATACACAAATCTATGTGGTTTAATTAGTCATAAATAACTATTGAAATAGACTAATATATTTTTTTCTTCGAATCAAATACTATTACATTCAATATCTGGTATGAGTGGAAATGAAATTGACAGACCAAAATTGCAATTAAGTTTTTTTTTTTTGTTTTATGATTGATCAATGGAATCATCCTATAAGTGCCAAAGATTGTACTACAATTTTATTGAGTGTGATCTCTCAATAGTTCTTGGGTAAAAACGGCTTTTCCATTGTCACAAATGTCATACGGTTGATTCTTGAGTGTGACTCAAGAAAAGTGTTTATGAAAAATTCGAAAGCATCCTTAGCAGTCAGGCAATGGATGGAAACCTTGGATAAAAAGTAAGGCAATGGTGCAAGTTTGTAGTGGGTTATGACATGGTACAAATGTTGAGTTCATTGAAATTATTATATAGTTCAAATATTTTTTCCACAATGAATATAAGCACCTGTCTCTTGCATCTTAGCTCTTGCCAAACAAACATAAACTCCACTTCACAACTATCAATATCACTTTCTCTCTTTCTTTCCCATTAGCAACTACCAATGATGACTTATAACATAACCCATGTTTGATGTTTATAAACTTGTCTTACTCTGACATAACACCAAACTATAAAGGGGGCACCACAGGGTGAAGAAAAATTGAGTGACCTGTTTATTGTATGTTGCCTAATAGAATTCTGGTTATGCTTAATATATAACCCTAATGGTCGACACTAATGTCAGATTTCATATCAACTTAATTATTTAATTAAGGAAAATGCTAACTAATGCACCTGAAACTTGTGTATTTTATCTTTTTTAAATATAAATTTTGATTTTCTCAATACAAAGTTATCTTTTTTGGATTCTTTAACTAGTGCACCAGGTGCACCGGTTAGCATGACCCTTTAATTAAAAGCCGTGAGTTTATGTACATTTCGATAGATGGAAAGGATTCAATTTAGATTTTACTAACTTACCTTTTAATTTTGTTGTTGAAATATGACTTCGTTGATGCGTGTTATGTAAGCGTTTCTATCAACACTATGAATATTCGTTGGATTGAAATTGAAATATCGAAACCATAATTCGCATAACATCTTAATTTCAATAAATTTTGAATGATACAAACCAACCAATTCCATATCTTTTTTTACTACAATTGGTTGTTTCAAATCCTTATGGTAGCGATATTTTAAAATTGCTCCTTGTTAAGATATGATGAAGTCTCATGTGATGAATAGCTTGTTAAGGGAAAAAAAATTCATTTTATAAAAGTAAGTACTAAATAGTGTCTTTTTATTAAGTATTTTAAAGTACAAAGAACAAATTCTCTTTGGTTGAATTTATATGAGAGAGTGGCCAATTTAAATCTCTACCTTTTATTTTTCTTTGACTTTATTCAGAAGTATAAATTAATGATTATGATTTCACCGCGTCTCACTATAAAAAATCGAATATTTAAAATGTGATATATATTAAATATAGCCATCGTTTAAAAAAAATAAACAACAGAGTAACAAACAACATGAAAGTTTGATACTATACATGTACATGGATCTTAATTTGATTGATAAGAAATTTGTTGATTTTAAAATCAATTATTATTGTACTTTATCTACAACTTTAATGAAATCAAGAAACATGATCAATGATCAGCTAATCAATTGGCAATTGCCAAGTGTGTGAAGAATATAAAATCTTAGAATTGTTTTTAAACCATTTGGAAAACTCCACGAAGATTCAAAACTCCGTGGATGATTATGAAGCGAACCTTCTTCCCAACATTTGCATATGAACTCATAACTCACATTTAGCACATCATATGTCAATACAACCGCCCAAAATAAAGGATGTAAATGCATGATTAACATTATTTTAACCCAAACTATTTTTTTATTTACTTAAACAAAATTTATTGTCATCCTCATGAGTCTAGGCTCATTTGATAAAAGCACATTGCACTGTGGTTCGAATCCGGTATGTCCACTTATTCACCTTTAAAATGTAAATTTCTAGCTGTTAGGCTACCTGACAAAAAAAATAAAAAATTTATTGTCTTGCATTCAACTCTATATATCAAAATTTCAAATGATCTTTCCAATAACAAGGTTGATGATGATATGATTCATGTCTTCTCGAGTTTAACTACTCCTACTGTTCCTAATTATAGGACAATTTTTTTTTGTCCTTTAATTAATACAAAATGCTTTTCAAAATTATAGGTACATTAATATTCCTTTACAAAAATGTTCATACTTATTTACAATTAAAAACTTAAATTTTTATTATCCATCTTATCTTGTGGCATTAATACTAAAGTATACATGTAAAAGTAGCACATTTCTTCAAAAAATAAAATAAAATGTAAAAGTAGCACATATATTGACAAATTTATTTATTTATTACTACAACTAATTTTTCTATACTCATGAACTTTGTTGACGAGTCTTATTAATAAAGGATAAATGAAGTTGCTGCTATGCATTCAAATCAAACCTTAAAGATGCAACAACGACTGCATGAGAGTTTTATCGCTCATTGTGATGCTATCTAGCTCGATAAATTAGTTTCAATTGCATGCGGAAAATATTTAGTTTACACAAAAAATGCAAATTATCTTTTTTTAAAAATTGGATTAAAGTATTTATATGGTTGCTACTAATTAGGCCATTGTTTTGCATAAAAATAAACTAATTAGACTTTTGCTTATCTACAACTTGTGTCTATTATTTATAGGGATGTCAATGGAGTGAAGGGTATACTCTCACTCTCCATCTCCGCCATTCAAAATGCTATCATCTCAGTCCCCGAGTCCATAACTTATAGAGTTTTTTTCTCCATGTTCCTGTTCCAACGAATTTTCACATTCTTCGCAAAGACATTTTTAACATAAAATTAAAATAAATCAAATTTCCTATAGATTTTAATAAAATTGGCAGTAAAAAAAAAAAAATTAAACCATGAAACAATTAAAAAGCAAGACATATTATAAGTCTTGCAATAAAATAATGCATTTAAAATAAATATATGCACAATATATGTGAAAAGATAAATAAATAGATAAATAAAGATAGATAAATAAAATATATATTTACAAGTTACTTTAGTAAATTGTTCGAGGACAGATTACAGGAAGCATAAGGTATGATCCTTGTCCTTATCTCCAAACCACCGTTAGGGGGAACTTTTTCCCCGTATCTACATGAAAAAAATAATTATATTCATAGAATTTCAAATGCGAAAATCTTCGTAAAGATCTCCACTTACGAATGCAAATCGAGCAATTTAACATAAAAAAAATCCCATTATTGGACATCAATTGAAATGACATTTTCATAGGAGAATTCATTTTTGGAAACCACACAATCACTTTTATTCTAAATTCATTTTCATGGGCGTATTAAGTCCCACAAGTTCATTATTTAAGGGTAGGGGTCTATCTATCCAAAGTCCAAACATGTTTACCAGCTAAGTAAGTAAGTGCCCTTCTACATCACCTCTTAGAACGACCCCATTTACTATCCTACGCCGAACCACGTATACATTGCATGGAGTGCGCATTACGCTACAAATTTAAATTATAAAAACCCCATGTTATTAGATTGATTATTATCATCTTGATCATTCAATAGTTTACTTATCTTTCTCTGTCGCACAGTTTTGGTCTGCTTAACAACTAACTAGCCGTATATAAACTCATTAATTAATCACTTTTATTTAATCATAATCACTCACTCACTCTCCAAAAACCAAATCAAATCTGGGTTTAAAATCAGAGTCTAGAGAGAGAAACTACCATAAACTATGAACCAATCTATCTCCAACTTTCTCTCACTAAATAAACAGTTTCGTTCATTCTCTCAACTGCATTTTGATTTTCTTTCTCTCTTTATCACTTCATTTTCTGGAATCTTAGGAGGAAGAAGCATTTGGATGTGCATGTGAGTGTGAGTTTGAGTTGTTTCGTTTCGTTTTGGTATCGGTTAGATCGGTCATGGATGAATTTTCCGGCGATATAGGAATGGACTCGACGGTGGTGACGCCGGTGCCGTTGACGGTTTCTGGATCGTTTAAGGAAGGGAAGAACTCGTCGCGAAGACGTACACATTCGATGAGGCCTAGTTTGGATGCGGATGAGTTCATGAACTTGCTTCACGGTTCGGATCCAGTTAAATTGGAGCTTAATCGACTTGAGAATGATGTTAGAGGTGTGAAAATGTAGTTCGATCTACCGAGTTTTTTAATTCATTTTGCTTCGTTTTTGTTGATTGTAGTGTGTTTAATCTCTCTCTGTGTGTGGTTTTGCAGATAAGGATAGAGAATTATCAGAAGCTCAAGCGGAGATCAAAGCTTTGAAACACTCTGAACGACTTAGAGAAAAAGCTGTTGAAGAGGTTGCTTGTGATTTTCAGTTTCTTTGTATTCAATTCATTTTGAATTTTCAAAAGAATTATGTGAATTTTGTTTCTTACTAATTTTGGAGGTTTTTTAGTTTTTAATTTTGCTTTGGACAATGATTTTTGTTCTGATTGATTATTACTTATTTACTAATTAGTACTTATCCAAGAGAAAGTAGTTTTATTATTTTTTTACAAAGCATTGATTATATGTCTGTGTTTACATCTTGATGATATTGATTTGAATTTTCTTCTATTGATTTTGGTGATTATCATATATGTTTCTTACTATAGAGTCATTATGCCATTTGATTTGTTTTCTTATCATATATGTGCGAAGTAATTAGTTTCGGCTGAATTAGCGGGTGAGAGCGGACTTAATTGGCTTTTTTGTACTTATAACCGAAATAGCTGTAATTATTGGTGCTTAATATTATTTGCATTGTTTTGATGCCGCGATGTTTGTTTTAGAGTTGTTATCGGTGCATAATCATTCTTTATAGATACTTGAGAACTTGATCCTTTGTCATAAATTTTTTTTTAATTTTTTTGGTTCTACTGTCATAATTTTTCCTATTCGTGTTACCACTTCTTATTAACGGATCCTTTAATACTATTTGTTAGCTTGAAAATTAACTTTTCTCTGTTTTTTGCTTGTGCTGTAGCTTACTGAAGAATTGTCAAAGGTTGACGGAAAGCTGAAGTTTACTGAAAATCTTCTAGAAAGCAAAGTATAGCTTGGAGCCTATATCGACCTTATTGATAAATAATTTTTTTTAGGTTGTGATATGCTTACTAAACCTAGTATTTCTTGCAGAATCTTGAGATAAAGAAAATCAATGATGAAAAGAAAGCGTCGATGGCAGCTCAGTTTGCAGCTGAAGCTACTCTTCGAAGGGTCCATGCTGCTCAGAAGGATGATGACATGCCTCCTATAGAAGCCATTCTTGCCCCTTTAGAAGCTGAACTCAAGCTTGCTCGGCAAGAGGTATATATTGCCTTGTTTTTCTACTTTGAATGGTTTGTTCTTGTGTGAAAATACCGGTTAAAGGGGACAAAGGCTGGCTTGTCATATGTAATTCGTGTCATTCTTTTATCTGGTTTATTTCTTGCAGATTGCTAAACTTCAAGATGATAACAAAGCTTTGGATCGTCTTACGAAATCTAAAGAAGCAGCACTTCTTGAAGCTGAAAGGACTGTTCAGGTTGCCTTAGCTAAGGCCTCCATGGTGGATGATCTCCAAAATAAAAATCAAGAGCTAATGAAACAGATTGAGATTTGCCAGGTATTTGCAATTTTGTATTTTTTTTTTTCTTTCAAAATACATACTAAATTGTTACCATAATGATGTAAATTTTTATACTTGATATCACCATCACCTCTCCCAGGAAGAAAACAAAATTTTGGACAGAATGCACAGACTGAAGGTGGCAGAGGTTGAAAAGCTCACCCAAACTGTGAGGGAACTAGAAGAGGCTGTCCTTGCAGGGGGTGCAGCTGCAAATGCTGTGAGAGATTATCAGCGAAAATTTCAAGAAATGAATGTAACTTGTTAAATTCACACAGTTTGCTTTTCCAGTTGCTTTACTCTTGTTTTTTTTTTTTTTTTTTTTTGCTTCTAGTAAGAGTTTTTGCATGGACTGTTTTACACTCTAGGAGGAAAGAAAAACTCTGGATCGGGAATTGGCTCGCGCCAAGGTAACAGCAAATAGAGTAGCTACAGTAGTGGCTAATGAATGGAAAGATGCTAACGACAAAGTGATGCCTGTCAAACAATGGCTTGAAGAGCGACGATTCTTGCAGGTGGGTATTTCTTTTTAATTTCTTAGTCCTTTGTATTTAATCCTTTGTTGCTTTTTCTTTAAGTATAAATATAAATTGTCCTTTAATATTTTCCATATTATATTGAACTGCATTCTTACAGGGAGAGATGCAGCAACTTCGGGATAAGCTTGCTATAGCTGATCGCACTGCAAAGTATGAAGCACAGTTAAAAGTAATAATCTGGTTTTACAGCCTGCATGTATTAACTTAGGAGATAAGTTCTGCCCATTACTCAAGGTAAACCTTTTACAATTTTCAGGAAAAATATCAATTACGGCTTAAAGTGCTACAAGAGAGTATGAGAGAAACTTCTAACAGTATTAATCGCGGCACTTCAGAGGGAAGATGTGTTGGCAATGGGCCTTCTATTAGCAATGGGCCTTCCCGACGACAATCTCTAGGTGGAGTTGATAACACATCCAAACTGAACTCTAATGGGTTTAAGAGAACATCATCTTTTCAAATAAGGTCCTCTGTGTCCTCCAGCACACTTTTAAAGAATGCTAAAGGCGCATCTAAGTCTTTTGATGGTGGCTCTAGGTCACTAGAAAGGAGTAAAATTCTTCTAAATGGGAAGCCTCCGAGTTCCTCATTTAACCAGTCTTCTGAAAGAACTAAAGACAAAGAGGAAAACAATAATTGGAAAGGAAGTTTGGATGATAAGCCAAGTGACTTCCCATTAGTAGATGCAGAGGACAGTGTTCCAGGAGTTTTGTATGATTTTCTTCAGAAAGAGGTCCTAGCATTGAGGAAAGCTGGTCATGAAAAAGATCAGAGCCTAAAAGACAAAGACGACGCCATTGAGGTTAGTAATTTTTTTAACCCTTTTGGTTTTTAATCTTAGATTTCTTAATGACCATTGCAATATCAGCTAATTGTTGCAATGGTCATTATCTGCCAGATGCTAGCAAGGAAAGTGGATACATTGACCAAAGCTATGGAAGTTGAGGCGAAGAAGATGCGAAGGGAAGTAGCTGTCATGGAGAAGGAGGTAGCTGCAATGCGCACGGACAAAGAACAAGAGACAAAAGCCAAGCGTTTCAGCAATGTGAAGGGCCCTATGAACAGTGCTCAGCAACAGCTTGTTTCTGGGAGGTACTTCTTTTTCTATTTTTATGGCCACATTCTTGTGCTTTTTATTTAATGGAGTACTATGCTTGCTTTTTTCTGTAAATGATTCTGAGTCTGGGATCTTTGACTAGCTTATAAATCCATTCCTCATTTCATTGTTTCTTTCAAGGAATTATTTGTGACGTGTTTGTGTACAAGAATATAAACTATATCAATTTTCTGATTTTAGTTTGCATGAGTAGCATTTGTCTGAATTTTCGTATTTGTAAGACAAAGACAATATGATAGGAGTTACATTTTGTATGATTATAGGCCTAGGTTTAACATTTGCATGATTTCATATTTTATATTTCCTTGCATCTATGCCATGCCACATTCTTTTATGCAGCTTAACTTGGCTGTAATTCAACTGCATGAGCCATGGTATTGTTTACAAAAACTATTAGTTAGATGCTATGATTTTGTTACCCTATCATATTTATCTTTATGGCGTCCTGTTCAATGAGAATATTTTCCTTCAAATGTAGTATGATTTTGGTTTGCTGTCTCGTATCTAGCTTGTTCTTCTTTGAACCTATTATTATCAAAGTCTCTATATTCCATTAGGCTTTCAAATTGTTTTTAGGTTCTTTGTCAACAATTCTTCAACTCCCTGTTCCAAGTTTCATATGGGTGTTCTAGTGTCTTCAGAACAGATAAATCCTAACCTTAAGAATAGGATATTATAGGCAGTGGTCTAGTGGATAGTTATTTCAAAACAGTTTAATATTTATCTCTTTATTAAATGAAGTTAGAATACATTTTAAATGCTTAGTGGATTGTTGTTTTAAACTTGAAAGCTTCTCTTTATATTGTTCTAAATATTAATAACATTATACGATTAATCGAATACTATTATCTTCTAAAAAATCAGCTAACACGTCAAGACACCAGTACATAAACTGCGGTAGAATAAAATATCCTGAATACGGAGCTTACCCTTTAAATTTAAAGAAGGGAAATTATTATTATTATTTATGACTACTTAAACAATATGGTCTGTACTCACGGAATCTGATTGTTGCAATGATGGGTCCTCTGGGTCGGGGCAAAGTATCCCTTTCCTGATTTCCTCTTATCTTCTAGAGAGTCTATATATTGGCATTCCCCTACAGTTTTTGTTCTTATTAGCCTATCAAGTATCAACATAACCCTATAATGTTCATTGCATTATTGTGTAATCTTTATGAGTTATCCAGATTGGGAATTGGTAGTTTAAGTATTATTTGCCTTTAAGGTTCTGCTTTTTTGAAATTACTTGACTGATGGGGAATCTTATATTTGCACAGAAACATGGGACGGGGAGGATTAACACGCAGCACCCAGTGATAACAAGTCTATTGCAGAGGCACCAAGGAGTGGATTTTCATATCATAATTATTCCGCCCTCTATTATTTTTATTTTACCTTTGTCGTTTTTTCTCCAATTGATTATAAGATTGTAACCGAGATTCTGGTGACAATCGTTGATGATATTTGCCATGGATTGAGGGTGAGAAAAGAATTCAAGTAATTGGTATGCGTCTAACATAGACTTCTGGCTAAGAAACAAGGCAAATGAAGATGATTAACATGGAGCTAACTTCCAGCTTTTCATTGAGTGGCTGTGTGGTTGTATAGGTAGCTTTATCTCTTCTTTCATCCATTTGGCAGTTGATATTTGTAATACGCCGATAGTGTGATTGTGTTGGTTCAGGTTTGTTAATATATTTGTAATCAGACCAAGAACTAAGTTTATTTGGTTGTGCAATACATTCATAGTTTCAAGTTCATTTTGAGTGACACCACATGCTGCCTTTTCATTTATTTCTCCGTTGTTAAACTTATAAGGGTAAGTACCAGTTTAAAAAAAAAAAACTTATACGGTAATATACATACCTGATATACCTACTGCTGTGAGCATATAACTTAGTTGGTAGAGACGTTAGATCTTATATGCACGAGTCGAGACTCAAAAATTGGATACTCCGCATATTCACTTAAGGTTGAAATTCTACCCATAAATTACTTGAAGGAAAAAACAAAAAAGTACAAAGGGGAATATAATGTTTTGGGTGTATACAAAATAATAATTAGATGACAATTGATAAAATATAACTAATTTTACATTAAAAAGTGGAAATTATATTTATTTTAATGCAAAGTTTCTTTACTAAATAACACTATTGTGAAACCGGAGGAGTATACTAATTGAAAGTTGGGCCAATTAGTCTTTCTATATAGTTGCATAGATTGTCCATGAAATTTCCTTTTAATATCAAGTAATACGTAGTATCGGATAACTGAAAAGTGCATTAGAGATTATTTAGATTATATTTGTAAGAGCATGGTTTGCAGTTGTGTGTGTGTGTGTTTTTTTGTTCATTTCATTCTTGTGATAGCAAGGGTACCTGTGATCATACACTAAATGAATGAGCCCCATGTAGCATTCTAATTGAATGAACTAATTCATTTCATTCTTGAGATGACATGGAAAATGGTACCTATATAACTATAACACCATGCACTCATTGAATGAGCCCCAGGTGCATTGTGATCGAACGAACTAGTTCATTTCATTCTTGTGATGGCAAGACTGCCTATAAGACCATACGATCATAGAGTGAAGTTCGAGAAGAAAAGTAAATGAATAAGGTAAACTATCAGGCCCACAAAAGAAGTTCGAAAAATTAAGGCTCTGCTTAATTTACAAAAATATTTTGTGCTTTTATTTTCAAAATGAGTTTGTTTTAACTTATTAACGAGAAAATACGACTTTTAAAATGAACGCGATGGAGAGAAGTTGAAATATCTGTTAGAAATGATATATTTGAAATATTGAAAACAATTTTTTGGCATTTTCGTTGTTTCTAAAATATACACATAGTTGTTCATTTCAAAAGTTTATTATCTCATTGTTAGTATGTTAATATGAACTCAAATGGATTTAAAGTGTTTTAAAAAGACACAGTATTGTTATTTCTATATATTATGTTGTGACTACTCATCAAAATTTAGTTTTTTTTTTTTGTTTTGCACTCTCCTATTTATTACTCTGCTTCAAGAACCCAGAGCTTGTGAGAAGCAATGGATATAGAACCAATTGGATGAAAAAAAATGATGGTGGTGGTGTTCAGGAAGAAGTCACGTAATGCATATTCGCTAAGCGAGCGGCGGTTCCATGCAGACACGTATCAACTAAATATGAGTCGTTCCACAACCTTTTCTATAACCGCAAGATTCTAACATTTCAAACTCAACTTATTGCACCTATTATCCATTATGTGCCTCGAATGATACAATTGGATCTTTGTCTTATCGACAATTTCAACAAAAAAAAATGCCAATTGTATAGTGTGCAGTTGGCATTTGATTTAGAGATAATCGTAGGGATGTCCTGGTTCTCGTAAAATTAAAGTTGAGTTACAAAGTAATTTCTTGAGCTCTCCTGGTTAATTATGGTAATATCAATTATAATTAACAAAAAGTCAGGATGGCCGAGTGGTCTAAGGCGCCAGACTCAAGTTCTGGTCTTTGAGAGAGGGCGTGGGTTCAAATCCCACTTCTGACATACTTTGAATTTTTAACTTAACTTATTAAATAGTTTTTGTTTCTCTTAACTCCTTAACTTGTCATTTTTCTCTTTCCATTGTTTATTTATTTCTTTCTATTGTTCATCTTCTTCGCTTAATTCTACTATCCATTTTAATTTTTTCTCATAATTTTTCGTCTTCTTCCCATTTTTTATTAATTCTCGACTAAAAACAAAAGATTTTTTTGTAGGAATTAAAACAAGTGATTTTATTTTATAAGGACGAAGATCAAAACTCGCTATAAAAATATGAACGAAAAATATATTTTACCCTTAATTCTTAAATGTCATTCTTTTCTCTAAAAGTACGTAATAACCTTCTAACGAACGCACTATGAAAGGGGTATATTATTCGTTGAGTGTTGAAGCGGTTGAGGAGAGAAGAGATTTAACATAGCATTTATTCTCTTTATCCTAAGTCGAATGTAGTATTTTTTGGCAAAGTTCTAGAACGGGATAGCTTTTAGAAGGCGACGTCAACAAAAAGTTTTTTAATAAGAAGACTTTTGAAGTGGATTATGTGCTTCTTCATATCCAACTTTACATGTGGTGGTGGTTAAGAGTGAAATTCAAAAACTTCGATTGTAGTTTTAATATGTGGCATTTGAACCCTTTAATTTGTTTGGGTGGTTTGGGGGCCTCATGATGTGCTCCTCTTGTTGACACTGTGACATTTTGTTTTGGTGGTTTTTCGTTGTAATTTGACCTTGCTTAACCTCTTTATTGTGCACACCTTGAGGACATTTGATTCATAAACTAGTTATGAGATTAAACAAAATAAGTAGTAAGAGACCGCACAAAAACAAAAATTTTTGTCCCCACAAAATCACAGGACAATTTTTTATCTACAATACAATTATAAAAAATACGAAAATATTCATTTTTGATTGTTTTTAAAAAAACACAAGAAGCACAATGATAATAGCAGCGGTTAATTTCAAGTGCTACCCAAAATATATAGAATAACTTGGACTAGAATAATGCTCTATATCTTCTTCCCAAAAAAATTAGAATAAATACACAAATTACATATTTAGGAGAAAAAATTGATTTTACCCTACATTTTAGGGGAATGATAATTAATTTCTTTATCAACCCTACATTTTTTTTACTGGACATATTTTTCCTTAACATGATAACAACACTCCACAATTTTAGGAGTAGAGATATCTCTATTTTCTATAAAAAATAGAGATGTCCATTCACAAGTGGTCCACCGTGGAAAGTGATCTAACCGAATACAAATTTTATAAAATTTATTGGTAGATTGAAAATTTATATCATATAGAGCATCCATAAAAAATTTTAAAAAAATTGAAAATGATTTGATATTTTATTGAGATTTATCAAGATTTACGGTATTTAATAAACCGTTAATCTTGATAGATCTCAATAACATATCAAATGATTTTCAATTTTTCTAAAATTTTCTATAGATGATCTATATGATATAAACTTTCAATCCAACGGCGAATTTTGTAAAATTCGTATTCGTTATAGGATTTTTCATAAATGGTCCACCATGGTGTTAAAATTTTCCGTCCATTATTATAATTTTAAAGTAAAAAAATGATTTTTTTTAGAATTAGTGACATTATTCTATTTACGTTAAAATTATACTAATATTTTGTGGTGTCTAATTTTAAAAATGGCGATAATCTCTACACTCTACTCCAAAAGTGAAAAAAAAGATTTTACTTGATTTATATATTTATTTAATTTATGTAGTGATTAGTGAAATGTCATGTCACAAAATCACTATAGTCTTCAACAGGTGACTTGAGAACCAACTCATTTTTGAACCAACTCATATACAGTACTACAAAGATAACGCGTAAAATGACGATTCACTCCTCACACACAAAATAAAGAACCGTTTGTTCGTCCGTCCGTCTCTCTTTTTTGTATATATTGCTGTTAACGTTGCGTTTGGTTTCCTTTCCCATACACACATCTTTTTGTATGCGCATTGTGCATCTCACCCGATCTAAAATCTCTCTTCATTTCATTCCCTCCTAAAATCTCATCTCTCTCCAAAATGGCGACGATGACAAGCTTGATCGGTCTTATCAACAAGATCCAACGAGCTTGTACTGTTTTAGGAGATCACGGTGGCGAGGGTTTATCTCTTTGGGAAGCTCTTCCTTCCGTCGCCGTTGTCGGTGGTCAGGTAACTTAACTACCTCCTCTTTCTCTTCTCTACTCATTCCATTATTATATTATATTACTTTTTTATTTTCAAAATTTTCAAAATTATTTGAATCTCGTTTGTTCAATATCTTTCAGAGTTCAGGAAAATCATCTGTGTTGGAAAGTGTAGTTGGAAGAGACTTTCTTCCTCGTGGATCTGGTATTCTTCTATTGCTTTCTCTTCTTATTGATTTTTTTGCTTTCATTTCTTATTCATTTAGATTTAGATCTAATCTCTTCAACGGTGATAATGACATTGTAGTTAACAAAGTAGTTTGTAATAGTTATAGTTATTATTGATTGGATTATTTGAGTTCATCTACTTGCACAAGCACTGTGTTGTGCGATTGTTTGGTAGAGTCTAGAGTGTACGAAAATACAGGTTATAACAAGTCCATAAGTTGTTTACTACTTATTTACTTAAGTTGAAAACAGTTTGACTTGATAAGTTGATATTATCTTTTGTTATTTAAACACTTATATGGTAATTACTTATGTTATAAATGCATAATTAAGTTGTTTATCCAAACATGACCTAAGAGTTTACCAAGTTTTTCAGCTTATTTACCGTAAATAGCTGCTCATAGTTGGGCATTTTTTGAATTCTTTTCTTATTTCTAGCACGTTGTATTGATGCCTGTGGATGATTTTATTATTTTTGTTTCTCTGAATGAATGGCTTTTGATGTTGTCTTTCATTATTTACTAGGTATTGTTACGCGGAGGCCGCTGGTACTGCAACTTCATAAGACTGAAAATGGACAGGAATACGCTGAGTTTCTTCACTTACCAAGAAAGAAGTTCACCGATTTCGGTAAATGAAGTTTTTAACTAAATGAAGTTTCTTATTATGTTTCAAAAGATGTTCAATAATGAGTAGCTAAGATATGCATGATGAAATCTTTTCAATTTTATGGTAATAGGCTTATGCCATTATTAGTTGAAATCATGAAGACTTGATGAATAATTTATCCTCACACAGAGAGTGGAAGATTTAACCACTCGTGGAAAAAATTTAGTTATTACTAGTAAGTTATAGGAAAATTTATTCAATTTCTAGCAAACTTAAATTTCAAACCGGAAATCATTTATAGTACTTATCTTATGTATTTAAAATAGAGGCTTGGATTATGTTTGGCTAACAAGTAAAAAGATTCAGTAATTTGTTATGTCGTGTAAACTCCCAACTAATTGGTTCTTTTCTGCTCCTTTAATGCCCATGCAGCTGCTGTGAGGAAGGAAATAGCAGATGAAACAGATCGAATAACTGGGAAGTCAAAGCAGATTTCTAATCATCCTATTCACCTCAGCATTTATTCTCCAAATGGTTTGTTGCTGCATTGTCTACGTATATCATGATTGATTAAAATTGAAAGCAATTTGATTGGGGCCTTTTAGAATTGTGTAAATTTTCCTTTTATGTCCTTTACATTTTATTGTTCAAATTAAATTATCATTTGTTTAAAAGGTAATTATTTCAACCAGTCTCGAGCATTGGTTTCTGGTGCTAAAAATAATTCACGTAGATATTATTGCAAACAACGATTGCTCTGAAGTGATAGATTTGGTATAGTGAACTTCAGACAGGGACTTGGCATTTTTTTGTCTTAACGTTTTCATAACATATTGCACTTTCTGCTTATTTGAAAGTAATAATCAGTTTCCTATAGTCGAAGAACATTAGGTTTCTCTTATAATATGGACTCTAATTGTTGGGAAATGTAAACATGAAAACATATGGTTTCTTTTTCATTAATATCGTCTTCCTTCTATATGACTCTTTTGTTTGAGATGTCTGATATATGATTATTCTGTGGGGATTTATCTGCAGTTGTAAACTTAACCCTCATAGATCTTCCTGGGTTGACGAAGGTTGCAGTAGGTAAGCCTGAATATATTTCCCAATACGTTAATAAAAATTGAGTTGTATTCTGAGAAGACTTGTCAAAATCTCTTAACTTATTCTGAAATTTCGACTACTTTCACAGAGGGACAACAAGAAAGTATTGTTCAAGATATTGAAAACATGGTCCGTTCGTATGTTGAGAAGGTAATTATATTCTTGATATGAAGGGAAGAAGACGGTTGTCATTTAGTATTGCATAATTTAAAATTTATCAAGCAAGGGTAACCGGCCTATGCAAGTGGGGAAGTACAACATCGTTGTTGTTAAGAAGGATCAAGAGATCCAGTAAAAAAAGTACTAGACAATAACAATCATAACAAACTTGGGCTATATCAACCTTCACCAGTAAAGATAGAAAACTTGGCACAATAATGTGTTGTTTTAATACTGTTTTGTAATTCATGTGTCAATTTAAGCATTGTGAATTTCCTTTGTAATACATTTTTTCCAAATTCAGTATCTAATCAAGTTCTTTCATTGTGAAGCCAAACTGCATTATCTTAGCTATCTCTCCTGCCAATCAAGATATTGCCACTTCAGATGCCATAAAAATTGCAAAAGAAGTTGATCCTTCAGGTATGGCTGTCTTCTTCCAATAGTTTTGTTCCCTGTTTCTTTTTTAGCCAGCATTCATGTAGAGACCTCTCTTCTATATTATTATTTTATTATTATTTCAGGCGAAAGAACATTTGGAGTGGTTACAAAACTTGATCTTATGGATAAAGGAACCAATGCAGTTGATGTATGATTTCTTTAACAACTGCGTGCTTATCTTTTGTTTTGGTGCTGAATAAATTCAACTGATTTCTATGTAATTGAGTGTGAAGTTGTAGTTTATCATTGATTGCAAAATGATGGATGTTCTTTATGTGAAACATTAAGGTTCTTGAGGGAAGGCAATACAGGCTGCAGCATCCATGGGTTGGAATAGTGAACCGTTCACAAGCTGATATTAATAAAAATGTTGACATGATTGCTGCTCGAAGGAAGGAGCGTGAATATTTTGAGACAAGTCCTGAATATGGTCATTTGGCGCATAAAATGGGCTCAGAATATCTTGCCAAGCTTCTTTCTCAGGTATTCTCATTACATATTTTTGTTTTATTGAAATCATTTTCTGCAACACTTTTAGCGTCACTAAACTTATCATGGATTTCTAATTCATCCAATGTGAAGTGATTTTCTTTGCTTTCTTACACGGATTTCATGATTTCAGCATTTGGAGCAAGTTATCAGGCAGAAGATACCTAGTATCATTGCCTTAATTAACAAGACCATTGATGAGCTTAATGCAGAGTTAGACCGCATTGGCAGGCCGATTGCTGTGGACTCTGGGGTTAGTATTTAGATCTATTATGGAATTATTTTTCTTAGATTTGAAAGTACCTAATTTCTACTTGTACAGTTATGATAAGTTGTGCTACTTACTTATGTAGGCCCAACTGTACACTATTTTAGAATTGTGTCGTGCATTTGACAAAGTATTTAAAGAGCACCTGGATGGAGGGTAGGTGCAGTTATTATGTTACAGTAGCTTGTATTATGCTATTGTTTTCCTTTTTGTATAATGCTATGCAACTATTAGTGTTAATTTTCTTGGAGAGTTTAATTTATATGATTAAGTGGCCAATTTCTATTTCAGACGACCTGGTGGGGACCGGATATACGGAGTTTTTGATCACCAATTACCGGCTGCTTTAAAAAAGCTTCCCTTTGATCGCCATCTTTCCTTAAAAAATGTCCAAAAAGTTGTCACTGAAGCTGATGGGTATCAACCTCATCTGATTGCTCCAGAGCAGGGTTATAGAAGACTCATTGAAGGGTCTATCAGCTATTTCAAAGGCCCAGCTGAAGCCTCTGTGGATGCTGTAATTGTCTTGACTTTATTTTACATTATGTCATACTTGTATGGGGTGGAATTATATGAAATACTTGATTATATAATCATCCTTCACACCTAGTTGCTTTCTTTATTTTCAAAAGAATGCTTTTATCTCCTTTCAAATTTCTAGCGGCTCATCTTTTTAGTTTTGGTCAGGCAAGAGGTAATAATGAAATGGAATTAGTTTAAAATAATAACAACCATAATTATATATAATTATACAATTCCAGCCGCATCATCCCAGATGCGGGTCATTGTTAAAACCGTATTTTTATGACCTAGAAATGCTGCTGGCAAATTCTTTTTGCTTTCTGTACCTCTTTTTTGATGATATGTCATTTCCAGAAGTTGGAATCCTGTAGTCTTGTAGCTTTGATGTTGTATTTCTTCTTCCCGACCCATTATGGCACATGGTAGGAAGAGTTACTTCCCATGGTGGTTGCTTCTGTCTATTATCTCCTGATGACAGTTTATCCTGTGTTTTTACTTCTCTTTTTATATATGCAACAAACGATTGTTCTTTCAGCTCTTCATATAAGTGAGATTACGCACTTTCCATTTATAACTCACATGCCATCTTTTTTTCTTCAGGTCCATTTTGTTTTGAAGGAACTTGTACGTAAGTCAGTTGCAGAAACTGAGGTAAGGAACTTGAATTGATATAACTCTTTTACAACATGTTGCGACTTTCAAATATAGACGTACAAGTTTGATGATGCTGTTTCTTATATAACATTTAATTCATCTGTATCAGCATTGGTTATTAGTATTCCTATTATGTTGAGAAAAAATAGTGAATGTTCAAGTGCTAACAAACAATGCTAGATATTCATATCTCAGCACTAAATAACTGTTGGCATATGCTGTTCAGGCCTATAAATAATATCTCTGAACATTTACTTTAGAATTTAATGGGAATTACTGATTTTTTGGTGGGAGTGGTGGAAGAGGGGAACACATGGGAACCGGAAATTGAGTCTTATAGGTGTGCTACTTCATTGTGTGCAGGAGTTAAGAAGATTTCCAACACTTTCAAACGATATTGCAACTGCTGCAAATGAAGCTCTTGATAGATTCCGAGACGAAAGCAAGAAGACAGTTACGCGGTTGGTTGATATGGAGTCTAGCTATCTAACAGCCGAATTTTTTAGGAAGATTCATCTTGAACCAGAAAAGAATCCAAACGGACCACCAAATTCAAATCGGAATGCTCCCCCCAACATCGACAATTATACTGACAATCACCTCCGCAAGATTGGTACATAGTTTTCTACTGGCCTTCTCTAAACATATAAGTATTATTATAGATCTACAGGACTGGTTTTAGCGGAATTCTTTAAATTTTAAATTTACATGCCTTGTCACTTGGATTTTTATTTTATTTATTTATCTCTCTTCTTGACATGAATAGCAATAATAGGGCCGTAACAATTTAAGGCTTATGGAGGGAGAGATTGACAAATATTTCATATAATCTTACCTTAAACATACAAGAAGTCTAATCGCGACTTAAACCTGTGATCTCTAGTTACATTGTTATCAACGGAAAAATACATTTTTTAAACAAACAGTATTTTTTCATAAGCCAAAAAAATATAACTTGTTCACAAGGCCATTCCCACTAAAATACAAGGAAAATGTATTTAAAGATATAAACAAAGATATCCAATCAAATACATTTATTCCTTTACTTCCATATCTTGTACAAGTTCTTTTTCCTACAAAAAGAAGAGCAAGATGCATTAAATATCTTTCTTCCATGTCTCTTTCTAAAGGCGGGTTGAAGTTTTGTCATGTGTCTGCTAATTTTGGATTTTGATTCCACACTGTTTAAGCTGATTTGTAAAGTTAGAAATATATATCTGGGATAAAAGCTATTATGTTCCTTGTTTCAGGATCAAATGTCAGTGCTTATATCAACATGGTCTGTGATACGCTTAAGAATACTATACCAAAAGCCGTAGTCTATTGCCAAGTTAGAGAAGCCAAGAGGTCATTGCTAAACTACTTTTACGTTCAAGTCGGAAAGAAGGAGGTATGTTATCTTCATGGTATAGTCAAGTTACAATTGTTTTGGCATCTGACATGCGAGCTAAGCTATATTACAATGCATCATGTATCATGGAAAAGGAAAATCTAATGAACTATTACATGTTCTCAGCAAGGTTATGAAATGATTATTTGTTGTGCATATCATGGAGCAATTGTAAATAAATTCTTGGTGTGGTGAATCTATTGTCAGATTAAGTCTTTATTGTAAAAGATATGGAAATGAATGGACTTGAAGCAATAGATTATGGTCCCTGGCAGTTTCTATTATAAACAAAAATGCACTTTTAGATTCATTATATATTTAATGTATTTGGTGTATAATATGGACCAAATACATTAAATATACAATGAATCTAGAAAGTGCATTTTTGCTTATAAAGTGTTACAGAGGGAGTATATTAGTTTATTAGGTTACCTAGTTGGCCCGAGAGTATATAATCAATTCAAGATAGTCAATGTATCATAGCAGGGATTCGTCTTGCTTGTTGCAGCAGAATTTATTTTATATAGTTTCTGTAGAACATTTTGTATGACAAGATTATAACTGAAAATTGATTGTATGATACGCAGAAGGAGAAATTGGGCGCCATGTTGGATGAAGACCCAGCACTAATGGAAAAGAGAAATCAAATAGCAAAAAGGCTTGAATTGTACAAGCAAGCTAGAGATGATATTGATTCCGTCGCCTGGAAATAGGGAAGATGCTACATTTTACAACAGATACTGCGAGGAAGATTTGCCATAGATGATTTTGTTGTTTTTATATCAAAACAGAAAAGTCTACTATTACAAGAAATTGATTTGCACTTGCATATATTCTTTTGGCCCAGTGTATAAAGCCACTGAACTCTATGTTGTGATATCATTGTTTTTAGAAACTATGTTGTGATTTAATATATAACTAACGAGTTGTTGGTATGTTAATTTCTTAACAATGTCATTATTTTAGAAGAGCTTACCATTTTCAAGTCACATTTCATTATCTGCTTGCTATATGACAGTAAGCTTGTAGTAGAGGATCAAAATTTGTCATGATGGAAATCTAAGCTGTTTACATTAAATAGTTTAAATTAACCATATATGATCTTAAAATTTTTATTAGGACCTTATATTCATAAACAAGTAAAATTAGAATAATTTATTATCTGCCTTGAAAAGTTTTAGTATTTTATATAAAAAATTTATTTTGCCCAATAACTATAAGTGCAGAGAATAGAAAATTTGGAGTTTGAAATTTATAACTCCTCCAATAATATGTATAGTTGTTACTAATTGAGGTATCTTTACGGAACCGGGCGCAATAAAATATTTATAAACCTTCATTTAAAAAATAATAATGCTAAAAAGTATTTTAAGGACATTATTGAAAAAGTAATAAATACATAATTTTTTATACAAAAATTGTCCCTAATGACACTTAAAATCAACCTAACTAATCATTTTACTAACTTAAACGTCACTTATACCTTTATACCCGTTCAATTTTCTTTGCCTCTACCCGCCCTCAGTTTTCTCTTCCAGCTTTTCCTTTGTTTTTTGTGGTTGATACATGAGTGTGTATAACTTAGATGCTTTTTGTGTCCAAAAAAAAGTTAGATTGCTTTTTAAAAAATTAATAATAAAAGAATTATTATTAGAATTAAAATCAATCATCAATCAATCATCATCATCAATCAATCAATATACATTATAATAGGAAGTTTATGTTAGCTCATAAGCCTCCCTTTTGCCTATGTGGCATATCTAAATAAACTCAACTCAATTATTTATTTTCTATTAAAAACATTGCCACAATTTCTAAATTAATTAATTTAATGTGTAATGATATTATTAATAGATTAAAAAATTGTGTAATTCATTAATAGATAAAAAAAATAAAGACTATACATTAGTACATTTTTTTATATTTATTTTTCTTAACTTTTTACTAATCCTCAAAATATGACTTAAAATAAAAAAAAACAAATGCAAGTAACATAATATATGTTCAATATCTTACCCAAAAAAAATATGAAAATAGATAAATAAGAAGTGACAAAAATTAATGGTTCTAATAAAAAAAATGAATATATATATATATATATACAAGAAAATTTGATTAGTTTTTATTTTTGTACAAAAAAAATTGGTTAGTTATAAACAAATTTATATATACATATATTTCTTTCATATTCCATAACTTATATTTCTATAACTATGACTATTCATTCACTCATTGTATTAATACAAATTTTTAATTAATAAATTGGTAAGTAACATAATATATGTTCAATATCTTACCCAAAAAAAAATGAAAATAGATAAATAAGAAGTGACAAAAATTAATTGTTCTAATAAAAAAGATGAATATATATATATATATATATATATATATATATATATATATATATATATATATATAAGAAAATTTGATTAGTTTTTATTTTTGTAAAAATAAAAATTGGTGAGTTAAAAACAAATAATATATAAAATATATTTATATATACATATATTTCTTTCATATTCCATAACTTATAGTATTTCTATAACTTAGACTATTCATTCACTCATTGTATTAATACAAATTTTTAATTAATAAATTGGTAAGTTATGCTTTGTACAAATTGCTATTCTCCAATCCATAGTCTTTGTGTGTATAAATACATGATTTTGTACATTTGGTTTCACTAATCATCATTTTCTCTAAACAAATTTTCAAAGAGTACTCTTCAATTTTGTATGGTAGTTTTTGTTTTATTTCTCGGTGTTCGCATATGTCTTATCTATTCATTATTTTGATACTCATTATCCTATTATATAGATTCTCCAAATATTTAATGTCTCATTTTTAAGTGATATAATATTTTTTTAAGTCTAATTTTCAAGCACTCTTCTTATTTTCTTATATTGATTATTAATATGAAAATAACTATGATTATTATTTTCGTGTGGTGAATCAGAATAAGATAAAACAACCTTTCGTTTTTGCTTTCGTTGCATCCTTACTGCTTTTGAAGTGACAATTCATGTAAGGCTATGTATTTAACTCTAATATTTGTATAAATAGTATGTAAGCCATCTATAATGATTGAAGGTACATTGATGTTGGAGGCTTTCTATCAAAGGAGGACAAAACAAATAATTTACAAATATAAATATGTGTCTCATTTTTAAATGCAATATTATCTACAATGTGTAGGTGATCTACTTGATTTCAAGAGAAATATCAAATCAAAATAGAGTAGAAAATAAAAGATTTTGAAGTTGACACTTATAAGTCATATATATGATTCTTATAATTGTAATATAAGAAGTATCAGATATTGTCAAAATATATAATTTTCATGCATTTATCGTGAATATATATAAATTTTAATAGTAGACTGCATTTAGATTTTTTAAAGATGATGCTAATCATAAAAGAAAAAATGACAATATATTAAAAATGACTATTTTAGTTTGTCAGTTACAAGAAATTGATCAAATTAATAAACCTCTTTTGTTTTTCCAAGAATAATTTGACAAAAATTTTAAAAGAAAAATACATGACTTTATGGTGAGGTTTATAAAAAGAAAATTAAGGTTTATTTCTTTAAGAATATATTAAAAAAATTGATCAATTATATGAGTTTAAATTCTTCATAGCATGGTTTAAATCCTAAATGTCATTAACAACAATAACAAACAATACAAGAAAATTTGATTAGTTTTTTTTGTACAAAAAAAATTGGTTAGTTATAAACAAAGAACATATAAAACAAATTTATATATACATATATTTCTTTCATGTTCCATAACTTATATTTCTATAACTATGACTATTCATTCACTCATTGTATTAATACAAGTTTTTAATTAATAAATTGGTAAGTTATGTTTTGTATTCAATTTGTGTAATGCATTAATAGATAAAAAAAACTACTCCATAAAGACTATACATTAGTACATTTTTTTATATTTATTTTTCTTAACTTTTTACTAATCCTCAAAATAGGACTTAAAATAAAAGAAACAAATGCAAGTAACATAATATATGTTTAATATCTTACCCAAAAAATATAATAAATGAAAATAGATAAATAAGAGAGGAAGACAGTGAAGTAAATGAGAGATACATAATGATGAGAATGGAAGCAACTCGTCAAGATCATCGATTGTATCGGCAGCTTGAAAACATGTTATGGTAATCATATCATATTCTTTCCAAAAGCTTCTTCCACTACTCATGTTATAATTATGATAAGTGATAACACATTCAAAATTTCTTTGTATTTTACATTACAATTTACTACAAAATAAAATTTATAATCATAAAGTAGTAGGTCCTAATAAAATTGTGAGTCATGTTAGATGTTATTGATTTGTCTCCTAACATAAGTTATATTGTAGCTTAAGTTATTTTTTAAAGAAAGTGTGATGATATATTTTGTTAAGAATAATCTATGTTTTTTTAGAATTGTATTTTCAATAAATACGAGAGATCTTAAATTGCAGTGCGTAATTTTACAAGAAAATTCAAAGGATGAAAAAGACAAAACCACCAGAGATGAATCATAAATCATAAACCAATTATGAAGATTTATTTAAATTTCACTCTCTTTTTATATCCAGCAATCAAGATTTTTTGTTTCGTTCTCTCATTTCTATTTTGGAGTACTTTGAAACTCATTATTAAAACTTCTTAAATATAACTAAAAATGTACAATACAAGTAATATTATTAATTAAGAGAGACAAAAAAAAACAACAACAGGGGATATAAACTTCACAAAGGAAAAAATCCAAATAAAAAAAAAAGAATTAAGCAAATTAAAAAAACGTAAACCAGCTGACAACAAAATAAAAAAATATAAGAGACCTTATGATAAAACTACCAAAAAATGAAAATAATAAAACTACCATATATAAATCACATACTAACTGAAATTAGTAGAAAAAAAAACACAAAATATTCATTTTGTTTGATAGATATATTTTGTCTTATATATTTTAACACATTCAATAATTTAAGCAACTATAAAGAGAATTTGGTTAACAATAAAAATTGTAAAATATATTTTATTTTATAGCTTTGATTCACTCATTAAAAAATTATCTACCTTTGGTTATGTTAAAAACTATATTAAATGTCCTTTATATATATACACACAAGCACAAATCTACTATACATTAATACAAAATCTCATTTTTTTTAAACAAACGTCTTATTTTCAATACAAATTAATATTTTTACGTCAATATATTTTAAAATTATAATTATTATTTGTTATTTAAAAAAATTAAGTTGGTATTTTAATCGAACCCATGCAACGCACGGGTTTATCTCTAGAATAGGAAGGTTGAGTTGCTGTTAAGCCTCTATTTTGATGATGTGGCATATCTAAGAAAATTCCACATTTTTATTGAAAATTTACCAACTACTTCTCTTATTTAATCTAAAATAAAACTTATCTTACACAAATTTAATTTAATGTCTAATGACACAAATTTAATTTAATGTCTAATGAATAGAAAAAGAAACCACCCAAAAAAAACTTTCCAATTTCTAAATAATTAATTAAATCTAAAAAAACTATTAATGTATTATTGAGAGATAAATTATACACTATATCATATTAATATTTAGTGATGATACAATTTCTTAAAATTAAAAGGATATATCAACAATGAAAAAATTAATTAAAAGAGATAACAAGTAATATATAAGATATATCCAAAAAAAAGTTAATATATAAGACCTTTAGTTTTATCTTTCGGTTATGTTTTACTTTGTAAACTAATCGGTTACAAATCTTCCATCTTCTATATGTTAAACAACTTTTATGTTCTTTAAATATATTTTAAAAGTTGTAGAATTATTTTTTTTATTTAGAAAATCTTAAACAAAGTTGAGTGCTATATATAGATACATTCCAACTTCCAAGCATTTGTTTTTGTGGTGCATGTGATATGTTATCACTCTCATAAAATATCATGTATATAATAAATTTTATTTATATGGAATAATTGTCTTTCATGCATGGAGTTTGAAATAATTATTGTTTGATTGTTAATATTATCTTACAAAACACAAGACATCATCTTTGACTCATTTTTCTCTAATATCTATTTCAGGTTGAAAATTGTCATTTGGTACTTTATTCATTAGTTGCAAGGTAACTGTTAGAATATTATATATATTTTTAAATTTTTATTGATTTATTTTATTCAATACATTTTTCAGATGCTTTAATATTGGTTCTCTCAATCACCAAGTGTGTAATAACAATCACATTCCCCTAAACTAATAAGCTATATAGATTCTTCATTCTGGTACACATAAATGAAATTAAAGATCTATCTTTTATCTATATATTTTTATAAATAAACGTCGAAACTTACAATGTGGTGATGTTGCATCTCTAAAAAAACTTTCTCATAACCTTTTAGAATTTGTCCTCTTATTAATTTTGATTTGTTTTTGTGGTGGCAGGTGTGCAAAATATTAAGAAATTATTATACCTATGAAATATTTATCTTTTATGGAGTTTGAAATAATATGTATTTGATTGCTCTTATTATCTTACAATGAGTCATTTTTAAAAGTTCTTTTCCCTATATATTTCAGATGGAAAATTGTTATTTAGTGCTTTGTTCAATAGTTGCAAGAGCTTTGATTAATTAATTTGTTAGAATATTGTATATATTTCCAAATTGTTTAAAAGTTAATTTATTTTTTAATGCACTTTTTTTTACTTATATTATATATATATCTCTCAATTACCAAGTCTACAACAACAACAATCACCTAAACTAATAAGTCAAAAACTTATTAATTTTGGTGCATGTAACAAAAAAATGTCATAGAATTTAGAAAAATTGCATATAACAAAAATATCAATTGTTGAACATTTCTGATCACAAATGAAAGTAATTTTTTAACAATAATGATTAAATATTATTAATTTTAAAGTAGTAAAATTATTTGTTCACGAACAGTGTAAAAACATGTCAACAAATCAAAAAAATATATATATATATATCAACTTAATAAAATAGTTAGTATTATTTATGAAATTGACTTTTGAGTGGTACA
This sequence comes from Trifolium fragiferum, assembly GCA_954870985.1. Taxonomy (NCBI): domain Eukaryota; kingdom Viridiplantae; phylum Streptophyta; class Magnoliopsida; order Fabales; family Fabaceae; genus Trifolium; species Trifolium fragiferum. The sequence goes on along the minus strand of OX940790.1, from coordinate 739,044 downwards.
TGTTATGAAAGTTTTGATTGCTAAATGGTATCAAGTTAAATGGTCTTGAATGACCATTTTACATGTAAGTGGTAGTGCATTTTTTTCCCGTAGAAAATATGTCAAAATAAACAACATAGTTAATATATTTGTATTAAATGTATGTAGAGTTGAAGACCAATAGATATTTTAACGGTTACAACATTTGGTATCATATTAAAAATTATTACAAGACATTATGATATATAAACTACAAGAAATTTGATTTTTAATGATAATATGAGAACGTAGGCAAAAAACTTTTTCGTACACTATAATTTGTTATACCTACGGAATTTTGAAAGCATAGGTCAAAATAACCTAAAATGTTGTAGGACAAAGACCGTAGGTAAAAGACTATAGATATAACTAAATATATGATTAGTTAAATGACGCAATGACAATAAAAATCATGAATTTTTTGTTTTCAGTCTAAGTTAATTTGATCTTTTTTTTCTCTTTTCATAGCATATATTGTAGTTGTTTTATTATTATACTTTTTTTTACTATATTGAGATAAAATTTCACCAAGTAATTTTTGAAAAAAATCTAATACTACAAAAAATGCATTTTCGTATATAAGGGATCTTAAATTAATTATTAGAAGAGAATAAGGAACTATGCTATTTGATATGTAATTTCAAGGATATTGATCAAAAGATGAAAAATGCAGAACCACCATCAATGAATCACATTATTTCTATAATTTGAATTTATTTCAACCTTTCCAATGAGCAATAATTTTTAGCAAACCGGCTTTAACTCTTATTGAAAATAATAAGAAATACACCAAAGAAAAAAACAAAAACAACTTGCGACTATACCAACCAAAATCGATGAAGCAAATAAATAAATTAATACAAACCAAGTAACAAACAAAAAAAACTGGAACTTATAAATCCGGGATAAAATGTCACCAAGTAAATATATGAAAAGAAATTTTAAAAGAACTCAATATATTAACATAAGAATTGCATTTTCGTTGAATATAAGAGAACTTAAATTTTTTAGAGAAAAATATATAGTTAAGCTATTTGATACGTGATTTTCAAAGAATGACATCACATCATTAAAAAAAACCACCATATATTAATAATCATTTTTTATTTTCTTATGACCAATATTGTCGGCAAGTAGAAAAATAAAAAGTTAGAATAAAATATTAATAAGAGATATAGAAAAATGAAAAGTAATATGAATTATGTTTACTACAACCCATATAAAGAAAACTAAGTTCTTATTCACGAATATACTATCAAATAAAATATTATAAGAGATTTATTGTAAACTATATTATTTATTAAAGTGAAATTTTTATCAAAAGAGATTAACCCCGTAAATGAATCTCAGTTATCTCGAAGGAATTAATTTTTGCAATTATGTGTGGAGGATATCTTTAGTACATAAAAAAAAATAAAAAATTTGCGATACAAATCAATAAAAATGAAAATTAATAAAACCGCTGAAATATAGAATATTATTCAGTCAAGTGAATGTTTGAAAAGAAACTTCAATAAAAATTAATTGATTATCATAACAAGAACCGTTTTTTATATTAATATGAGAAACCTTAAATTATATGAAGGAGTAGAATAAATAGTTATAATTTTTCAAGAATAAGATGAAAAATCATCAATTGTAAAAATGATTGATATTAAAACATATTTAATATATTTATAAAATATAATCACACATATATTTAAACATATTACATTCAACATAATAATAAGATTGTTTAAATACTCTTATTGTTTAAAGATAGTATGTGTATGTGTTTTGAAATTTACTTAAAATTTCAAAATTATTAATTTGATTTAAATAATAATGTAACTGTTTAAATAAAATAAATACTTATTCTAATCACAGTTTTTATTTTTCATTTATAAAAATATTTTAATTATATATTTTAATCGAACCCACGTGCGTTGAGCGGGTTTCCCCCTAGTGAATTGTAAAAGGAAGGATGGTACAATACAATACAACTGCCAAAAATTCTGATATACATAGGTTTCCTACAGCCATATATCAAACAAAAACCGTGGTAAATACACTCATAATACAAATGTCATATAACAGTCGTACAATAGTTTATAAACAAAGCCAAACTGCTAAAGGCAGAAAGAACTGTAAACAAAAACTTGTCTTGAGAGAAGATAAAGGGTTTGGTTTCAAATCAGATCATACGCGGCCAATTCAGCCAAATCTCGATCATTGGATCTGAGTTGTAGCTTAATCCAATGACGGAGATTTGGATAAACTGACCGCAGATGATCCAAATCAGTTGGTGTTCACAAGACCATTCATCACATGTCGGAGTCTTGTCGGCTTGCCAAGCATAACTCATGCAACTCATTGAGTACCCATTCCTCTCCAGTATGTCCACCCAACACCAAAACCCTAGTCCCTCCAACCACACAAGTGCTATGACCCCAAGCAAATTTAGGTGGTTCCCCAGGAACATTGAGTATCCTCCATGATGGTTTCTCTTCAGCAGGATCCAATAGAAATAGCTGAGATGGTGAGTGAAGACCTGCAATGGAACCTCCAAATATAATGACCCTTCCACAAGGCATGCTTACAGCAACATGATCTAATCTAGGAGGAGGTACAACAGCATTTTGATTTGCTAATCCAGTGAATGCACTACATTCTAGTTGCCTCCATTCTGGTTGTTCAGCTTCTAAATCAATTGTATAAGCCTCACCTGATCTTAATCTTAAGTGTCCACTCTTTGCAAGTCCACCAAACATGAGAATCTTTGTCCTACCATAAACTGAGAGTGAGTGCCCTAACCTAGACGGCGGAGTCCATGAAGTTGGAACCTCTCTCCATGTAGGATTATCTAATGTAAGGTCTAGTAAGTATGTGTCACTGAGAAGTACTCCAGCATCAGTACAACCACCCGAGACAACCAATTTGGAACCTTCAATTGTGCAAGAGCTGTGCCATGATCTTGGAAGAGGTGGTGCTCCGCCGAATACTTCCTTCCATGTTGGTTGTTGAGCATCCAAATCGAGCACAAACACATCATTGAGCAATCCTTGCCTACCACATCCACCAAAAACCACCAGCCAAGAATTATTTAAGCAAGAGAGCGTGTGGCCCCACCGTCCAGGCGGGGATGATTTAACACTAACCCTTTGCCATTCTGGATTTTTAGCATCAAGATTTAGAACAAAAGTGTCATCCATAGGCTGCATATCAACTCCTTCACCTCCAAATAATACAAGCCTATTTCCTGCGGCACAAGCACTGAAATTGCAGCGCGAAGGCTCAACACCGCCTCCAACTGTCACTTTTTTCCAGCAAACAGCCTCAAGAGTAGTAAGCTCCCGAGACAGACGACCCCATCCTAACTTCTTTGTCATCAGTTCCAATGTACCTGTCACTTCTTTGCCCCATGCGTTTTGACAAACCATCTTCCTAACATGCTCGTTCTTTGTTAATTGACGGATCCTCCTGCAAACAGAACCAATTGATGCAACATCCCTGGGTGTCAACCGCGACAAAATGTTGTGTGCCAAGACTTCATCAGAAAGCTGAAGAATGCCGCACATCTCTTCACGCTGCTGCGGACTGTACAATAACTTTCCACTCTTGGGAGAATATTTAGCATTTTTATGAAAATCTTGAATGCAAGTCTCTCTGAAAACTGGATAGGAAACTCGGTTAAGATCTATGTTTGCCTCGGAAAATATTTGAATACCTATTACGTGCGTCACAATTCCATCATCATCATGAATCGGTGTAAGTCTCAGTCTGTTGACTAAAGGAGTACCATCCTTCCTGAAATTCAGAAGTTCACCTTGGAACTCAATACCTTCCTCAAGACATCTTCTAATCTCAGACACAACAACTGGATCCACCAAAGGGTGCCGCCTCTGAGCTCGAGGATCTCTATATTGTAAGAATCGACTGTAAACAAAAGATATTTCAAAGCAATTAGAGGGATAATTTTTCAAAAGGGAACCAAATCAGAATATCTAAGATAAATATCTTTTATCAAAAAAAGAAAGAAATATCTTGTAATAAAGGGATGAAAAGTATCAAATAACAAACCAAAAAGGACTCTATAGGTTGCTACAATTCCCTAACATTGATTCTGTTAGAGTTACATCTTTGATCAATATCTTCAAAACAAAATCTTTTTCACAAGTAGTTAGTAATTCACAAGCACAAACAATTGATGAACCTTAATTTTTATTGATAGTACTAAGCACATAGCAATGTTCACCAACTAACTATGTGACCAAAATTTCAAAAAATGAAATTAAGGGTTCAAAAAAGATAAAATTAAATAGGGGAAAATGGAAAAAGAAACTTCAATTGGTAATTGGTAAAATAATAAAAATTGAGAAACATGAATAAAAGAACATTTATTTATTATCCAATAAGAAATAAGCTAGGAGAATCAAAATTATAAAGAATGATTCCATGAAAATGCGGTTTGCAAAATGAAACCATAGATCTGAATAAAAGGAATCATTTTCACTGTTTGATAAAAGGGTTATTCATAGTTTAAGGAAAGTGGGTCAAAATTGAATTATATAAATTTCAACAAAATTATATATATGGTGTAAGAAATGAAAGAAACCTCACCAGTTTCTACCAAGGGCTTCATGAGCACGATACCCAGTTGAGATTTCAAAGACTTTGTTGACATAAATTATGGGAAAATCTGATTCAAGTGCATCTGCAACAACAAAAGATGTTGGTGTTGTTGGGTAGAAGAAAAGGTCTGGTTTCAATGGAAGTTCACTTTCTTCTACTTCATCAACTACAACAACTTGTTTTTCTTGTTCAATCTTCATCTTCTTCATGCATTTCAATCTCTTCCCACCTTTTTTATTTTGATTATGAACCTCTTCTTCATCTTCTTTTTTATCTCTTGCCATAGCCATTTCTATTTCTCTCTCTCTCTCTCTCTGAAGAGTCAGAAAAAAAACAATCTTTGTTCTGTTCTGTTTTCTGACAGCCCAAAACAAGGAGTATGTAATAAGAAAGAATGTTTGAGTTTTATTGACGAAAATACCCATTTTAAAAGGACAAATATACCCCTCATGTGTGAAATAAGAGTAGTGGCATTTTTGTAGTTTGTGTGAAAATAAAGGGTATATTGGAATGAGAATAGAGTCAACATGGTGTAACTGGCAGCGATATTTTTGATAGAAAATATCTGTGACTGAATTCTTCCTCACCACGTCATAGCATAGCATAAGAATGAAGAGCAAGATATTTTATTTTATTTTTTAGTATATTTTGATGGAAAATACTAGAGCAAGCTAGAGATATTTTTATGTGACTTAGCGGGAAATTCACATATATCTTTTTAGTTTTTAGTTAGAAGGTACTATCGTGGTTTAATGAGTTCCATTTGATTTGAGGTAGTGTGAGACAAATACTTTCATTGGATGAAGGACACGTCTCATAACATATCAAATATGAAATCATATCATTGTAATAATGTATGTATAGTCATATCAAAAGTGTGATAAGTATCAAACCATTCTCCTCTCGTTAAAATATATTGGGTTAAATATGTTTTTAATCTCTATTTTTATGTGGGGTTTGACTTTTAGTCTTTATATTTTTTTATTATATTTTTAGTCCTTATATTTTCGCCGTTTGTATATTTAATCATTTTTGTTAATTTTTTGTGACTTGGATAACGAAATCAGCCACATAGAATGACACATCAATGCCACGTCATTCGATGCAAATGTTATCCTAGTCAATTTAAGTTATTTTATGTGGTCAATTCTATTATCCTAGTCATACAAAATTGACTAAAAATATAATTAAAAAATGCAGGGACTAAAAATATAATAAAAAAATATAGAGACTAAAAATTGAAACTCACATAAAAGTATGGACTAAAAATATATTTAACCCAAATATATTTTCACATACAATTTTAAAAATATCTAAAATTTTCTCAACCACATATAAGATGTCTCTTTATGATGCATGTTAATGTATCAAAGATAAAAAATTTAAGTGAAAATATATTTTCAGTTTTTATTTTTATAGTGAGTTTTAGTTTTAGTTCTTATAAAATAAAATTATTTATTTTTATTTTCATAATTTTCTTTTTATTTTTAGTTCCTAGCAAACAATTTTTTTATATTTTAATGATAATATTATGATATTTTTATATTCAAAATATTTATAGTAAGTTTATGTATCTTATTAAACCTATGTAAGTTCACTTTATGTTAAAAAATGTAAAACAAAATTCAAAATTTTTACCATTTTGGGATTAAAATAAAAGAAACAAATTTTGTAAGAATGAAAACAAGTAATTATTATTTTACATAGATAAAAATCAAAATTCATTATAAAAGTAGGGACTAAAAATATATTTTATTTGATAATTTATATTAAAAACTATGCATTTTATTACGTTAAAAGTTGATTGTTTCAAAAAATAATTATTATTTGTGAAATTAACTGATGTCAATTATGTAAAAATTTTGGCCATGAAGATTATAAAATTCGTGCATTTTACTTTTTAAAAAATATTGTTAATAATTTTAAAAATGTATGATAGCTGTAAATACTAACCTACGGTGAACCACATAAGAAATTGGTCTATCAAAGCACTAGGCATATTCTCTCCTTCACCTTTTGTATAAAATAAAATTGATGAATAGTTTTTCTTTGGTGGCATTTAACATTGACAAATGCCTAATTTACCTACCTGTTTACACATTTTTATAGTGGGGCTGAAGTTTTTATGAGTTGGAAAATATATATTCAATAAAAATATATTTTATAGCAAGAATTTAAGTTTGTCAATATTCTTATGGTTATGAGTGAAATTTGTCCAATCAAAGATATCAAAATTAAAACATTTGAAAACGAGCAACAACAAAAATTCTTTGAAAATATGAACTGATATCAGTTTGAACATTGAGAATTTTTTAGGACATCCTATTGATTAAATATGCAACAATCGCATAATTAAAAAAAATTAATTTTTTTTGTTAAAATTAATGAGATATACATATTTCAAAAAAATTTCAAACCAAATCAAGTCCACTCCAATATATAAATTTTGAAGGTATTATTAATTCGCATTCCCCTAATATTTAAAAGATGTCGGTAATTTTACCAAAAAAAGAAAAAGAAAAAAAATGTCGGTAATTGTTGTCCACTTTTTTATTTGGACAAAAAAATCATTTGCCACTATAATACCTTGTAGGATTTTTTTTGGTAAACCACCAACTTATAGTGTCTAAAATTATAATGGTTGATCATTTTGGTTCTTAAATTTTTGAATAAGTTTAAAGATCTTTGTCGTCAATCAATTTAGTAATTCTATGAGTTATTTTATTTGGCGATATGAAATGGACGTTAAATGTACATGTGACAAATTTATGTATGTGTAATCCAATTAAATGACACAACATAGATTCATATGATGAGCGTCAAGGAAGTAGGAGGGAGGTGGAGCTTATTCTTAGAATTCATCTTTGTGTTGGTGTGTTTAATTGACATTTAATATATTGTTAACACTTACATGATCTTATGGCCAAAAAAATCTTCAATCTAGTTTCAAATATCACTCTCTTACTAATTTAAGTTTTGTTTGGTAAAAAATAGCTGATAGTTAATAAGCTAAATTTATAATAATTGAGTTTATTGCAAATAACGAATAAGTTAGTTTATTGAATTTGTACTATTTCATAAAACTAGTGGTTGAACTAGTTTATATGAAATGACATAAAAAAGATATATTTAATTAATATTTATATTTTCTTTTAAGTAAGAGATGGTAGAAATAAATTAAATTAAAAGAAAATATGATAAACTATAAACTCACGAGCTATAACTAATCTTAAATCTTTATTTTTTGTTGTAAAATACTTCTTTAACTTACAACCAATATGAGGGAAAATGTTTCAGTTTGTACATGAAGTATCAAAACAATTCATCGCTCACTTGGAGAAATTAAAGACGATGATTGTTTTTGAAGTAATTAATTTTTTTTATGAGAGTTTAAAAATTAAATTGATCTATTTTCATAGTTTAATGATTACAAACAATCACCTTAACATGATCAGTGTTAATCGGATGATTAAATGGTTGAATGATAGAATAGTTTAAAAACCTTTTAGTATATCTTAGTAGTTAGTACAATAGTTTAAGGAATAAGTAGTTGAATAATAAGAGAATAATTTAGGATTTTTTTCGTTAAATTTAATAGTTTAATTAAGGTATAAATTGGTGAGAGAGATAGTTTATGGACTAAATTAATGATTTATCATCTCATCATATCAATAATTTGATAATTGTGAGTAACTAATATTGCACATTAAAACAACATAAATAAGTGAATACATATCAAATTTGAAAAACGATGTTTGAAAAATATGAAATAATATAATAATATATCAAATTTAACTAATAAGTATTATTAAAAAAGCATGAATAATAATATATATTAATGCAATATATTTTTATTTTTATTTTTTTTAAAAAAGTTGATGGTTTATAAGTACCACCTATCTGCTGCCAAGGATCGGACCCCTGACCAACAGCCTACACCCGCTCAGTTAGCAAGTGCCAACTGAGCTACCCCACCCACCCCATATTAATGCAATATATGATAATAATAATAATAATAATAATTACTCCAATTCAATTTGACTTTCACAAAAGTACATACAAATAAATACATTAAATAAAATTCAGTTTTTCGATATATTTTGGATAGGTTTATGATTTTATTTTGCACCTGTTTTACTTCATATTGCCAAAACCAAGTGCTAAAAAAAAGTTCAAACCTAATTACATATTCAGAGTAATTTAGACAATATATCTCTTATTAATTTAGACAAAATCTTTCTTTTCTACCATATCAAATTATTTTTTTTAAAAAAAACTACAATAATTACTCTTACCAGGTTTTATTATTTCTTTTACAAATATCTCGTAATAATTTTAGACAAAATCTTTTTTTTTCAACCATATCAATTCGAGCGATTTTTACAAAACTACATACAAATATATTGAATAAAATTCAGTTTTTTGTGTTTTCAAGTATATTTTGGATAGGTTTATGATTATACCTTGCATCAGTTTTTACTTATCATTCGGTCAAATTTCATATTACCAAAACCAAGCGTTAAAAAAAATAATTACAGCGAACATTTCGGTACACATCTCATTTGCATATGTACAGGTACAATTCTAATAGGTTCACAAATAATGTTTAATATAAAAAATTTAATAAACACTATTTATGGACCCATCACAATTGTCCACCTCAACAAATATGCCGATACACATGTACTATAGAATTCACCCAAAGGTAATTACATATCATATTCAGAGTAATTTAGACAAAATATCTCTTATTAATTTACACAAAATATTTCTTGTCTACCATATCAAATTATAAAAACTACAATAATTATTCTTACAAGATTTCATTATTTTATTTATTTTTTTTTTTTTTTGGTTCACCAAGATTTCATTATTATTTTTAAAAATATCTCATATTAAATTTAGACAAAATCTTTCTTTTCTACCATAACAAATTATTCGTTAAAAAAATAAAAACTACAATAATCCTTACAAGATTGCAAACATTAATAAATCATTAGGGTTTATTTATTGTGTTAAAAAATAGTTGGTTCGGACACCTGGCTCAATTTTTGAAATCTATATATATGTGACACAATCTCTATCTTTGAACCCTTACTTGAATCACAAACAACAAAACCGCAACATATATATCATTCAGTACTAGTGGCTATTTGTTTTTCTTTTTGCCATGGCACTTTCCATATTTCCTCAACAATTTTCAACTAATATTAGTGTTCTTGTTATTGATCATGATATCAATCTTCTCAATTCTATTGAGATAGCATGCCATCGATTCCATTACTCAGGTTTGTAAATTAATTACTTTATGATCTATTGTTCAATTTTAAATTAAATTATGTTAACCTATGAAAGTCTCAAACTTTTTGTTACAATTATCACTTTTGTGTTTTTTGATGTTTTTTTGTGTTGTTTTGTTTCAGTCAAGACATGCTCAAAGGTTTCGGATGCTTTGTATCTTTTGATGGAAAAAAAGGATAGTTTTAATTTGATACTAATAGAAGTCAAAATGCCTGATATGAATTTTTGCAACATGTTACACAAAAGATTAATATCCCGGTTATTAGTAAGTACATATTTATAATTACTTGTACCTCTTTTTTTAAGATTATAATTAACTGAATAGTATATATCAATTGATTAATTAATGTGACATTGTTATTTTTATGTGACGCAGTGATGTGTGATGATTACAAAAGAAGTGATGTGATGAAAGCTGTTAATGATGGAGCTTGTGATTATTGGATCAAACCATTGAGTGTGTCTCTAATTCAAAACATGTGGCAACATGTTGCAAGAAAACTTTGGAATGAAAATAAAAACCTACAACAACTTAGTCAAAAATTGGAGGTTGAAGTGGGTATGAAAAAAGATGAGAGATGTGATTTAAAATTGCCTTTAATTGATCCAAAAATAGAAGTGATCAACACTGGCGTAAAAGTTGAAAAGAATAATAACATACCTGAATCATCGGCAAAAAAGACACGTTTTTCATGGTCATTGGAGTTGCATAAAAAGTTTGTTAGTGTTGTGACGGAACTCAATGTTGATAGTATGGTTATTTACCGATTCTTTTTTTTTTCTTTCTCTTTGATATTTACTCTTTAATTCTTTATTATTTTGACAAAAAAAAAAAGTTATTGTTATTATATTTGCCGTTAATTGTGAGACTTGTTTTATTAATTTCTTTCGTTGTTAATTTTTTCAGAGGCAGTACCAAAACAAATTCTTGCACGGATGAATGAGCCTGAATTGACAAGAGAGCATGTAGCTAGTCATTTACAGGTAACCCGTTAATTTAAACTTGCAATAAATTAATTATTTAAAATTTGAATGAAATTTTGTAATTGTAATGTAAAACGTGTCTCTCACACACAAACAAACCAAAAACTTGATAAATTATGGTTGGAAAATTTGATTCTCATGTTATAGTTGTATACATACATGCATTGTACGACATCAAGCGCTTAATTAGATTTTGTTGATTAATTTGAAACCAAAATAATAAATGGTAACACTATTTAACACACTTGTATTTAATTTGTGATTAATCTGTAATTTATATTTATATATTTTTTTGGTCATAATATTTATATTGATTTATTGTTTTTTTTACAATATATATATATTTGATTTGCAGAAATATAGGCTTTATTTGAAAAGAGGAGAGACAAAAAAACATTCAAAATGTAATATTTCAAATGGATCTTCAGAATTTGATTTTCAAGCTTATGATGCTTCTACTCCTCATGTTGTTTCCAATAATTTCATACCAACAAATTTTCCTCACCAGCCCAACAATTTCATTGCACCTGAATCTAAGAATATAATTAATGCACCTCCACTTACTTTTTATCAAACTGATTCTGAAGAAGAAACTAGTTCAGCTTCTATCAACCAACCAAATTACAATGAATCTGGGACTAATTCAATTATCAATCCATCATTTATGAATACTAGTAATGTTGGTTTTCCATATGCGCAAGTTAGAAATATGTTCTTATTAGCTTGGCATCATCCATCTGCAAATTCCAATGACTCGTCGTCTTCCAACGATCTTTGACAATTCGATATCTTCGTACGGTCTTTCGCCTTTTTGTGCTTCTTCTAAGGCCGGGTGGAGGAGCCGCAATCTATCTATGCTTCAACAAAGGATCGCCCTTTCTCTTGATTTTATTTGTTGTTTCTTAAGATATTACGATGAGGTTGTAATCCAAATTTATAGGTTTATAAATTTATTATATTATGCTTTATAATTTTGTAGACAATGTTTTTTTTCCCTATTTGGTGAGTTATTAAAATAGACTTAACATGCATACATGCATTTGGGGTTTTTTTTTTCTCTTTTGCAATCCAATTTTTATTTTGTTACATAATGTTTGTCATAGATCGATGAAGTTATCACTTTTTGTTACATTCAATGAATAATGTTCATCAAATTTTTTATAAAAAAAGTTGCGAGGATATGTGTGAAATAATTTGATGTAACAAATTTTGTGAAATTGATAGAGTAAATAAAAGATTGACACCCCTATTAATAACATCTATGATTGAATTTAGGTTTATATGTAAAATTTATTTCATTTATGGATGAAGGACCTTACAAATTCCCTTTCATTAGTTCAAGTACATATTTATTGAAGTTGTGGGTGTAAGAGGAAGAGATGTTGGGGAAGTGTTAAACTTTACTTCTTACCTTTATTGTGCTGGCTGAGTCCCCATATATGTGGCGGTGGCAGTCTGACCCTGATACAAGTTACTCATTGTTTTGTTTAGATATCGACTAATGTTTGTAATTTTTCTACTATCTCTTATGTATTGATGATAACTTTGTAAAACTTTCGTAGTTTCCTTGGCGCACCTTGTGCTGAGGCGACTAACCGTTGTTGTTGTTTTTTATATATATTTATATCAAATTACATCAGTGTAACATTTGAGTAATGTTACACTGCTCAATAACGCTTTAAGGAATACAAATTTTACAAAATACACCGTTGGATTGAAAGTTTATATCGTATAGATCATCAATGCTGAGTTTTACAAAAATCTAAAATCGTTTGATATGTTATTGGGACATATCAAAACTGACGGTTTATGCATTTTTATTGAACACCGTTAATCTTTGTGTGTGTGTGTGTGTGTGTGTGTGTGTGTGTATATATATATATATATATATATAGTCCCTCTGACCATAATTATAAGCAAAATTGTACTTTTTAGATTTATTGAATAATTAATGTATTTGGACTATAATACAGATTAAATATCTATGTTATTCAATAAATCTAAAAAGTGCACTTTTGTTTATATTTGTGGCCAGAGGGTGGAGGGAGTATATTAGATGAAATGAAATCTTAATAATATACTTGAACTAATATGTGTGTACCGGATGCAATACTATGATTTTTTAAAATAAAAGCTAAATTACACATTTGGTCCCTTACGTTTATTTTAGTTTTCAATTTGGTCACTCGCGTCTAAAAAATTTCAATTTGGTCCCTAACGTTTCCACCGTTTGCATAAATTGATCATTTCCGTCAATTTTTTCATTAAACAGGACACATGTCCAACTGTCAAAGTGTTCATGCGGTTGTCCACATATGCAAATTGTCTGCCACATGTAACAAAACTGGCGAAAATGACCAAATTGAAACTTAAAATTAACATAAGAGACCAAATTAAAACTTAAATAAACGTAAAGGACCACTTGGGTTGGTCTACTGATATTAGCTTGGGATTTGAGAGTGTGCTACTCTTAAGGTCTCAAGTTCAATTATCACCGGTGCCGATTTAGGTGGTCTAATTTAGCTTCTTCAAAAAAAAAAATTTAGGTAAAATAACAAATACCATATAAAACTCATGCATATAACATAACCATGATATCCCTGGTTTGAATTTAGATAAGAATATTCAACCTAACAATATTAATATTTTAATTGAATTAAATTTTATATAAAAAAAAATGTACCAAAAAAAATATTTATATAAAAAAAACAGTATGTGTATATATATTGAATTCAATATCATACACATTAAAAAAATCCTTATTTCTTTTCAAGGGATTTAGAATTCAGTGAATTGTATTCCAAAATATAGGCTAATGCTACGGTGGACCACCTTCACAAGTGGTCCACCGTGGACCAAGTGATCTACCGAATCCGAATTTTACAAAATTTATTGGTAGATTGAAAGTTTATATCATATAGAGCATCCATAAAAAAATTTTAGAAAAATTGAAAATCATTTGATATTTTATTGGGATTTATCAAGATTTACAGTATTTAATAAACCATTAATCTTGATGGGTCTCAATAACATATCAAATGATTTTCAATTTTTCTAAAATTTTCTATAGATAATCTATATGATATAAACTTTAAATCCAACGGTGGATTTTGTAAAATTCGTATTCGTTATATGGTTTTTTATGAATGGTCCACCATGGACCACTTGAATGTTAGAATTTTCCCCAAAATATATAGTAACTTTATTCTTTTCCACCGATTTATACATTTTCTTTTGACTGACACCAAATTATATATATTACTTTTGTTCTTTTGACTCAATAAATATTATTTTCTTTTAAAAAAATATTATATATTGATTTTTTAAAACAATACTAGACTTATTTTTAATCAATCAGTCAACAAGCAAATCAAATTTTAATTAATTCAGAAGAATGTAACTATTTCCCATAAAAAAGAAGAAGAATGTAACTATTGCTTTGATTTCCAAATATATTATTTTACCCTTTCACTGTGTTATTCGTTTTTTCAAATATCTATTATTAATTAAGTAAAACAAAATCCTACTTTAATAATTTTTTATTCAATTAAAGACTAATAATTATTCGTATTTTTATAAAATTTCAAACATTACATTTTTTGGGTTGAATGCCATTAAATGTTTAAAAGCTGGTCTAAAACAACTAGTTGACCCAATTTAAATTAGAATAAAAAAGTCACAGTTTTATCTCAACTATATATATATATATATTCTTACAACCTTGCTTGAATCAAACCATGATTCATACTTTGAATTAACAAACATTGTGGCTTTCTTGCACTTCACTCTTCACTTCACTTGTGCCTCATTTATTTTCTTCTTCAATGGCACTTGCTATTGAGGAAGACGTGCTTTCTCTTGAACAATTTACAACCAATGTTAGGGTTCTTGCTATTGATCACGATATCAATATTCTCAATACTATTGAGAAAATGTGTTCTCAATTCGATTATCCAGGTTTGTAGAATAAATAAATTTTATACATTTTTAATCCTAAATCAAATTATGTTAATCTATGAAACTCAAATTTTTTGTTACATTTTTATTTATTTATTGATTTATTTTATTACAGTTAAGACATGCACTAAGGTTTCCGATGCCTTAAATCTTTTGAATAAAAAAAAAGATAGTTTTGATGTGGTGGTGATTGAAGCTCAAATGCCCGACATGGATTGTTGTGATTTTTTGCAACATGTTATACAACAATTTAATATCCCTATCATTAGTAAGTACAATAGTTTCATTAATTGTATTATTGCATAATCTGTTTGTATTTTTTCCGTTTCAAAATATAAATAAAAATTTGTCAACAAAAATTAATATATTTGATGTAAAATTTAAATCAAACACATTAAACTTTTGCTGATTTATTTTGCTTATATTTTGAGACAAAAGGAGTACATTTGTTTTGAAATGGATTAATTTATTAGTATATGCTTATGTGTGACATTGTTGTTTATGTATGTGCATGTGCAGTGATGTGTGTTGATGGCTCAAAAAGTATTGTGATGAATGCTGTTTTAAAAGGAGCATGTGATTGTTGGATTAAACCACTGAGTGAGGATCAAATCAAGTTTATATGGAAACATATTGCAATGAAAGTTTTTAATGAAACTAAAAAATTAGGAATTGATGAAAAATTGGAGAAAGATGATTCAAAATTGCCATTAATTGAAGAAATAAGAGAAAGAGAGACCGATAATAATACCACAAAAGAGAGTGTCGAAGAGGACAAAGAAAAATATGAATCTCCACTTAAAAAAGCTCGTGTTATATGGTCACAAGAATTGCATAAAAAATTTCTCAATGCTCTTATGGAACTCAATGTTGATAGTACGATTTTTTACCAGTTCTTTTTTTTTGGAATTTTTTTTCTTTACGGCTTGTTATGAGAACAATTTTTTTATTTCTTTTTGTGATATTTTTTTCAGAGGCAGTACCAAGAAAAATTCTTGAAAAGATGAAAGTGTCTGGTTTGACAAGAGAGCATGTTGCTAGTCATTTACAGGTATTTTTAGTTTCTCTTACGTGGTATTTGTTGAAATTCTACAAATTTTGTGCCAAAATATGTTTTATAAAAAATTTAAACTCATATTTTGTAAAATAAATAATTTGCAGTCTTAAACTGAAATAGTCACACACAAACAAATTGTTCCTGATCATAAAACGGTTTACTATTAAATTTGATGGATGATAAGTTAATTAAAATTTTCCTTAAAAAAAAGTTAATTAAAAATAAAATATTCGAGTGCAATTAATGTATGTTTGAATTGACCGTGAATTTATTACACTAAAGTCACAATAACATATTTGTTGAAATTTTCTAAGTATAATTTTTTATAATATCACACATCAGATTCACCTCAAAATGAGTTAAATCAAAATTTTGATTTGTTGAGCTATATATGAAATTTTCTTAGTGATTGAAATTAAATGTCTGAATAATCTCGTATAGATGCTTGTGATTGTGGCATGAAACATAGATATCAATTTTGTGAAGATAATAAATTGTACACTATTTAATACACTAGTACCGTAATTAATATTGCCATATATATTTGATTTGTAGAAATTTAGACTTTATTTGAAGGCAGAGGCTGAAAAACAGCAACAAAAACAAATGTCACAATATTCTTCAGGATATTATTTTCAAGCTTATGATCCTTCTAATTCTACTCATGCTGCTCTTTATCATCAAGTGCAAAAAATGTACCAAAATCCAAATGCCTTATTGACATCATCATCATCACTGTGGCCTAACAATTCTCATGCTGCACTACAACAAAGTTCAATGCCATATCTCGGCAACTCGTCTTTAATGTGGCAGAAGCTTCCACCACAATCTAATGGTTTTGGAATGTTTGTGAATAATACAATGCCTTTGCAGCAGGGAAATCATGCTCATCAAACTAACATGACAGTTTCAGGAACTAATTTTGCAGTAGGAAATAGTCTAGCTTCTGTCAATCGGCTCAATAGCAGTCGATCTGGCATTAGTTCATTACTTAATCGTACTCTTAATGCTGGTTTACGAAGCACGTTAGGTGGAAGCTTTTCATTAGGGAGCAGTTCTAATCAGATTTCAATGATGACTCAACCTGTTGCAATGTCATCATTGCCAAGTGTTTCGGGATCTTTGAGTGGTGTCTCGCCTTCTTTTGCTGCTAATATTGGTAATAGTACTAATGCCAATACAACAATGTCATCATTTCCGATTGATGCTTCGGGATCTTTGCATGGTGTTTCGCCTTTTTGTGCCGGTGATATTGGCAATAGTACTAATGCCAATATAACAATGTCATCACTCCCAATTGATGCTTCAGGATCTTTGCACGGTGTTTCACCTTTTTCTGCTGCTGGCATTGGTAATAGTACTAATGCCAATATAACAATGTCGTCATTGCCGATTGATGCTTCGGGATCTTTGCACGGTGTTTCACCTTTTTTTGCTGCTGGCATTGATAATAGTACTAACGCCAATACACCAATGTCATCATTGCCGTTTGATGCTTCTGGATCTTTGCGTGGTGTTTCGCCTTTCGGTGCTGCTGATATTATTGGTAATAGTACTAATGCCAATACAACAATGTCATCATTGCCGATTGATGCTTCAGGATCTTTGCGCGGTGTCTCACCTTTGTGTGCTGCTGATATTGGTAATAGTACTAATGCAAATACACCAATGTCATCTTTGCCAATGCCAATTGATACTTCGGGATCTTTGCACAGTGTTTCGCCTTTTTGTGCTGCTGATATTATTGGTAATAGTACTAATGCCAATACAACAAGGGTGGATGAGCCAAATTCTATCTATGGTTCAACAATGGATCATCAAATTCCAATGAATCAAGCAGTTACAATGTCATCATCATTGCCAATTGATGCTTCGAGTTCTTTGAGTGGTGTTTCGCCTTTCGTTGCTGCTGATATTGATGATACTAATGCCAACACAACAAGGGAATCAGAGGATGCAGAGCTGGATGCTATTTATAGTTCACTAGAGGATTTTATCTATTGAATTGATCTTATGTTTTGTTTTGTGTTTTCTAAGATATCTTATACTTATAGGTCACCCATTCTTGTGATGAGGTTGTTAACCAAACATGTTTGTTTTTTAAATCTATTATGCTTTTTAATTTTGTGAACATTGGTATCTCATTAGTTATTAAAACAGACTTTGTATGGTTTGTTTACGGTAATTTTATTGTTACTTGATGCCAATGCCATGTAGATGTCATATCTATGATATAGATATAAAATATGAGAATATACTCCCTAATTATAAGCATCTTTAGAAGAAAAAAAAGTGTCCCTAAATATAAATCTCTTTGCAAATTTCAAGACACGTTTATTATTATTATTTTTTCAAACGTAACCCTAATCATTACTACCACTTTACATTGGAATATACAAAAACTAAACATTATACTATCAACTTTTCTTATATATGTGTGAAAAATGACAATAGATGCATATAAAAAGAGATAGAGGAAATATCATATATCATTAGATTAACTACAGTGACACGAGTCTCTTATAGTTTAATCAACGTTACAAATTTGATTTATGGTTTAGTCTTACGGTAATGTTTGAAGAATTTGTAACTCATTTAGATCTTACAAAATTGGGAAGAAATAGTCCTTACAATTGCATGCGATGGATACTTATTTTACACCCAAAAATAAATTACCATATTATATGTATGAATTTTTCACTTCCGCTTAGTAACGGTGATTAATCTTCGTCAAAAAACCTAAAAGACACACAATAAAATGAATTCTCTCATCAACTTCAAAATTTTTCAAAAGAGTCGGATGGGAAACAATTTTATAATGCAAGAACTAAAACCTATTAAAAACTAAGAGTAAAAACATTTTAGTAGACTAAAAGATAGAATAAAAAAATTTAGTTCTATGGAACTCAAGGTAAAAAAAATATTCTTGAATAGATTTACAAAATGGTCATTAGTATTATTTAATTGACTAATAAAATTCCCCCTCCCCATCAATTAGATAAAAAAACATCCACAATTACCTACACAATTCCATTTTTCTATAAAAAGAAATAAGAAGATTTCTCTTCCAGTCCCTCGCGTTTCTTTTATACTCCTAAAAAATCTGATTTTGCTCTTATTAAAAAATTTGGTTCGCAGAAACCGAAATTTTTCTAATTCAAATTTCTGAAAATTTCGGTTTCTAGAAACCAAAGTTGTATTTCAAGGTAAAAAAAAATTTGGTTTATAGAAGCCGAAGTTTTTATTGAATGGCAAAACAGAAAATTCGAGGGATGAAAAAGAAACGTGGGGGGCTGGAAGAGAAATCATCAAGAAATAATTGAACATGTCACGTGGGCAAGCCCAAAGTTAACGTGTACGTTTTGGGTTGGGCTAAAAAGTTAGGTAGTTATTTAGGCTAAAATTTTGAGATCATTTTTTTTTCGCACCCCCTGCATTTTCAAATTTATTTTTTTCTATTTAACTTGTGAGTGTGTAAAAATATAAATTTTGGGAAAACTTAGTTCCTAACGTAACATGCGAACCTGGTCGGTGGTAGCAATTAATGGTCTTTTGGACGGTTGTCAATTTTGATTGGCCACCGGAGCAGCTGTTACATGGCATCAACCAATCACACGCATCTGAAAATTCTATAAATTGAAACTTTTCTTTTCTCGCATTCTCTTCTCTCGTTTGTCTTAGGTATTGTTTAGCCTGACTTTAATAAGAGTTTTTAGAAAAATGTTAAAGTTGTTTGATAATTATTTTTCTTTAGCTTCAAAAGTCTTTTATCTATGTATTTTAATTTTAGTCATAAAAGTTAAACAACCATTTTTATCAAGAAATTATTGAAAATTTGTTTGGCATACTTTCTCCTTTTATTGAGTAAAAACGTTTGAAATAAGCTAGATCAAACGATACCTTAGTTATTTTATCTAGCTTTCTGTTATTTTGGGTGTAAACGGCGGCACAGTTGATCATTAGTTAGTAATAACAATCTTATATCTATTTTCTTTTTTTATGATGATGATGATTGAGACGTTTTGGAGCCTACTAGGAGGAGTTCACATTTTAGCTTGTGAATTGTATTCCATTAAAAAAAATAATCATAGGGGATGAGCAAAGGGTGGGGCGACAAAACGATCACATTTTTACATTGTTCATTAGGTAAGATGCTAATTGAGTTCGCAACTTAAATAACAAGCAAGGTGTATTAAGAAATTTGCAGGGAGGCGAGCCTGTTTTACTGGCAAGATGGAATTTGTCTGAATGTATGTATATCCCAATCTTCGTAAGGAATGTATGTGGGTTGCCTAGTCAGGCGAGCCTGTTTTACTGGCAAGATGGAATTTCACTACAAGAAAAGGGATCCAAGCTTAAGGAAAGAAAAAGACTACTACGGCACTACTCAGGGGAAGCAAACACTAGTTCCGGGGAAGCAAACACTCCTAAAATCATCAGCAAGAACTCAGGAAACCTCGGAAGTACTTACGTATATTTCCAGACCAAATCGTGTTTTTCATTTCCATGTGTTTTGCAATCAGTATGATTTACCCTTTCCTTTGGAAAAATGCAATTTTATAGTTGGTTGGTCATAGTAAAACTCAATTATAACTCCAAGCTAACTTAACCCTCCTTTAGGCAACTTCATGGTTTTTCATGACCATCTGTTCTGCAGTTAGTCCCAATGCCTTCGCCAAAGAAGTCATCACTCATAAAGAAAGTTACTAACTAAAACAAGATGGTCCATTCAATAATAATATGTCGATACACAACGCAAAATCTGAGTATGAACCATATAAAATAAAATAACGTGCATCCTGATACATTATATTATTATTTTGCTAAGAAAGCGAGAACAACAAATTGTGCTTATTACATAAACCAGATACACAACATATTAAGAAATTTTCAGGCCATAAATTAACTAGTGATAAATAGTGCACGCTTTAGTGAAGTTCTTTCCCGTGAAAGCATTAAATAGATTCTCCAGGTCCTGTAAATAACTGAAGGAAGAAATTAGAAATGCATAAATTGAGAAAGAACTTCCATGTCTGGTAAAGGTTTATTTGGTCATTGTGTATTTCATTGAAAACAGGTGAAATATTAGAGCTCCAGACATTTATCAAATGAATGAACATGTGCATTTGGCCATGCAAAGACTTAGAATCGACAAAATCAGTTTGAACTGCCACAAGTATTGAACATCGAGAAATGGAAAAGGTAAAAAATAAATTACTGCAAAACTAACCTCTGCAGCATGAGTTTGGTACTCAAGAAGACTGTAAAAGCTTGCCGATGTCCTTCTGCAAGTAGAAACATATAACTTATTTAACATGTGATTACAATCAAATGTTGAAGAATAGTACAGAGAATGATAGAAACCATGCTTAAAATATAAGCAATAAAATGACTCTAACCTCAATCTTCAGAGGAGCGGTGGTAGGAGCATATCTCTCCACAACCTTCCCTTCTTTGTTTACTAAGAATTTTGTGAAGTTCCACTTGATACCGTCTCCAAATATACCCCCTTTCTGGTCCTTCAAAAACTTGTAAAGTGGGTCTGCATTTTTTCCATTGACTTCAACCTATAATAATTTGATTATTTTAGGAGGATTTCCATATAATCTGGCATATACATATTTATAAGTTAAAAAGTAGTATTTATTTATAATAAATCGTGGTAATCACCTTATCGAAGATTGGAAATTCAGCTTTGAACCTTGTGCAAACAACGTTCTGGATTTCTTCACTGGATCCTGGTTCCTGTTTACGAAACTGGTTGCATGGAAATGCCAAGATTTCAAAACCTAGACAATTCACAACTATGTGTATCAGTATAATAGAATTAACACTCATCAAGTATAAATCTCTTTGATTTTTATTTCTCAGCTAAAGTGGCAGACCTTGATTCTTGTACTTCTCATACAATACATTCAACTCTTTGTAATTTGTTTGTGTCAAACCACTGCAGAAATCAATTAGAAAATTTAGAATATTATAATTAGAATTTATAGACATTAATAAAATTGAGAACAATAATTTCCTATAAGCATGACACTTATCATGGTGATGGAAACATGCACAAAATATTTGACGCTGTTAATATTATAGATTGTTCTAATCTTAAGCCGTGGTTTCTGTTAGTAAGAAACTGAAAGCCTTTGCAAATTAAAAAAAAAACAACTTAAAGCTTGTTTAGCATCATCCGACACAGAAGTCGTTGTGTTAGCCATAGAATCTATGGTTTTTCAGTGTCTTTAGAAATTAGTTCAAATTAAACCAACCTGTGAAAGTGCAATCGCAGAACAATTTTATAGAACTACATTACAGTTAAATTTCTGAATAAAGATCTGTGTTCTTTTATTTGAAATATGAACTAAAAAAAAAGATTCACCAACAGGCAAAAAAAGGTCAATAAATAAAATCCTCAGAAATCCAAAAATTTATTAAGTATTCTTGTTTCGTGATAGTGAAATTGAAGTATCATACTTGTACATAATAATTCCGTGACATTTCTTAGACATCAAACACGGAAATAGATAAACTATTTTTGCTGCATATCAAACAACATAATCCGTACATTCTAACTATACTTTTCAATTTTGCCTTTGTTTTTGCGCAAAAGAAGATTGTTATAAAAGTTTTACACTGTCAACAGATCACAACCAATAATATGCATGAGCATGATGTTAAAAGTATTTACAATTAAAGTCAAACATTTTTAATGATGTGACGATCATAATTGATTGACAGTGTAAACAAACCTTATGAACGACGGTGTATATGAATTACATCCTAGAGGACAATGATTGAAAAGAACACAACAGAGAAAGATGTATATAAAACAAATCAATTAAAACTAGTAGATCAGGTAAATTGAGATACAGCTATAGCCTATAAGCAATAACCAAAACATAATTCATCAGTATTAATATGAATGAACCAGATTAAGTTACCATTGTGAGGCAACATTCACAATCAGTAGAACCTTTCCACTGTATTGACTCAGACTCACATCATTTCCACTGATATCCTGAAATCATAGTTCATATTAGAAACAAAAATAAATCAAACAAATAAGCACTTTTTATTAATCTCCTTGAAAATTACTAACATGCAAGAGATGTGAAATCAAATGAAATTCAATCAATTTGAAAATTTTCCTTGATTATAATATTCATTGACCCATCAAATAATTTGAGTGAAACAACAATTGGGTATGATCAAAACACAATTTTTTTCAAATAATTATATTGAAAAATACATAAAAATACAATTTTTAAGCAAAATGAAAAATAAATAAAAGGGGATAAAAATGGAACCTTGACAGTGAAATCATAGATGGATTTGGAGGAATTTTCAGCCATAGAAGAAGATGGGTTTTTGCGAAAGAAGAAGATGTAAAACGCAATAAGAAGAACAAGAAGAGATATGAAGTTCCACAGAGTCAACTGTATGTCCATGGATTCACACTGTCCTCAATATGAATGAATGAAATATTATTTTTCTACGAAAATATTGGTTCATGATTGTGATTTTTATCATTATTTATTATTCTTCATTTACTCATATGGGAAAGAATTGGTAACTTTAACTGAAAAATATTTATTCTTTTTTTTTTTTTGGTACATTGAAAAATATTTATTCTATAAAGTAAATTAAATGATTTGCTATCTTTTAATTTATTGCTGAAATAATTTCCTTGATTTGTTTTCCCAAATTTATGACATAATTAATTAGTTATTAAAATTGATGATCCCCAATTGATATAATCTCAGAGACATTAATAAAAAGGTTTGGAAAATAAAGAATACTATTGGTAATTAAGGTAGGTACAGGTAACACTAATTATGTCCACAAATTCTAACTTATATGACAAATGACAACTATAGATATTTAAATCATTTCCCGCGATTGTGATAGAGGAGAGTTGACACTACTCTATATATAATAATATTAGAAGTTTTACATTTTACGTTTATTGTAAAATGAATGTATTTAGACTATAATATAATGTAAATAAGTTCATTTTATAAAATTTCTTTTATAGGTAAAATTGGATGAAATATTTGATATTATAATTGATTTCCGAATTAAATTAGATAGTTTAGTAGGTCTGTAACTAATTGTAAAAACAAGAAAAATATTTAAATCAAAAATTTTACTTGTGTATAAAAATTTTAGTAATTGTCACTTCGGTTAAAAAAAAAATTAGCATGTGTTTATTTGATTAATAATTTTTTAGGCAATTATTTAGTAATTTTGAAACATAATATTTTAAATCAGAATCATTCATTCTTAATTAGGCAGTAGTTCTTAATGTGTGACAGCACCACTTCACGGTCATATTGATTGTGTCTTGTGAAGTCTTAATATGCGACACGATACTGATATGATATCGATATAATATTTTTTTAAAATCTCTATTTGATACTATCACGATACATTATTTAAAAATTAAATTTAAAATTAAATATGTAAATGGACAATATATAAACATGACTAAAATCAATAATATTAATAATGATAATTCTTTTCGAAAGCCAAAATATTATTATTATCATTATTATTTATTATTATTATTATTATAAATGTGAATAGTTCATTTTACAAAAAGTATAAACAAACAAATAAGTTTGCACAAGAGCAAAACAGTTTGAAACTCAACATATAAGGGTCAAAATAAAGATTTAACAAGATTTAACCGATATTTTTTTGATACGAGTATTGGGACGTATCAGATATTATTTTTTATTTAAAAATAAATATTTAACCGATATTTTTTCTATACGAGTATCGAGACGTATCGAACGATTATCGATATCAAGTACCTATCAGACACGATACTTCACTATTTTTAAAGTATCGGGGGCTTCATTGCGCCTAATTGCGTTCCATTTTTTGGTACCGAAACTTTATATATATAAGAAAAGGAAAATGTTATTTAGTATTTATTTTTTTACATAAAATAGAGAGGTATTTTAAATGGTAACATTTAATTGGTGAAATTATAACCACTCTATTTTTTATGTATTATTAATCAATTTTTTATTAATCAAATTTCCTAATTTTATAAATTATTCTATTTTTTATATAAATATTTCTTACTAAATAACATTTTTCAAAGTAAAAATATGTTTTCCATTCAACAAATCTTGTCGTATTATTCGTGATAGAATAGAAACATGACATGCAAAGCATGTTCACATTCCGATCAAATGGGAAGTCGAATACTCAAATCTCACGCGGTTTCTGCTCACATGACAATATGCTTTCAATAAGACTTCGTCACGGAACAGGATGAGTTCTCACTCAATTCAATGGAAAGAAAAAGAAATAGTGTTTTTTTGTTTGAATTTTTTTTTTTGGCGCATGAGATGGTTTTTAATTTATTAACAGTTATATATATATATACATAAATAATGCATATGAATATTGAAAAAACTTTTATCAAAATTATAGAAAAAACAAATGATTCAATATATTTTTAATTTTCTACAAAATAACAATCTTTAAGTAGAAACAAAATAAAAATTCAATATATTATTTGTGGAAATTCAATATTTAATCTAATGACCGACTAATTCAAAAATTAATCTAACGTTCGTTAGTGGAGGACAATGTGTCTTTATCAATTGAAAGCATAAACAAAATAAGAATTTTAAATTACAGAAGTGTAACGCAATTAATGAAGTCTGAGCATAGGAGTTATATAGATGCTTGATTTAAGGCAAGACTACTAAAATATTAGTTTCAGTCTCAGATATCATATCATATCATATAAATATAAAAAGGTTATATATAGTAAAATTTATTTTTAGGTCTCATTTCGTATTGAAAATTATTTGGTTGAATCGACTATATATCTAATGTCTTAAAATTTATGTTAATATGTAGTGTCCACTCACTTGTGTTTATTTTTGATCCAATGCGATGATCTTCTTCACTTTTATTACAACCTAATCACGGTATCAATGGCGATGACTCGACCTTGACATTAGTGGTTAGGTGGCATATCATGTTAGTAGTGTAGCAACGACAATACAAGTATACATGGGTGTAACACTGCTTGAAAGGGTGAATATCCAAACAGATATCCAAATGAATTGATGGACTCATACTTTTAGGAAAACAAATTTGGTATAACAAGTTTGAGTAAGATAAAAATAAAAAGAAAGAAGAAGCTTACATTGAATAAAAAAGTGAACATTGAGGAGCATACAAATAAAACACCTACTATCTTATGTCTTAAACTTAATTGCATTTTTGGTCCTTCTATTTTGCCAAATCTGCGATTTTGGTCCCCCTATTTTAAAATCAAACATTTCAATCCTCCTATTTTGATTTTTGTTGCACTTTTGGTCTCCCACCCTATTTTTTAACCAAGTGGCAACCAAAACGCTTACGTGGCAATACATATGGCAAATAAAAGTGTCACATCAACAAATATTTTAATTATAATATTAATTTTTTAAATGTTCAATATGAAAGATATTAATAATTTTAAAAAAATTGAATTTTTTTAAAAAACAAAATCTGAATAACCAAAAAATATAATTTTTTTAAAATCTAAAATATTAATTTATTTTTAGAAAAAACTAAAATTATTAATTTAAAAAAAACAAAAAATATAATGTCCTACCAACATGCATGGTGTTGCATTTGCTTTAATGTAGCGATTTCTGCATTCCCTCATGACCAAACAAGAACCCAGTTAGAGATATGATTTTTCAATGTATATAGATAGTAACATGCTTAGAAATATACAAATACAATATTGTAAATCCATGATTTTGTTGAGAGCTACTTACAAAACCAATGAAAGAAATAATGATCCTATAACTACCTCTATAGTACAAACTAGAGATATTAATTATACAAGGATATAGTATCCAATTTGTTGAGATATATACACTGTACGTGACAATTTACATAATAGAAATACTTAACTTTTTTTACCCAAAAATAAAGGAAAATATTTAAATTTCAAAATATTTCCCTTTTTTTAATAGTTTTTATTTTCATAAGCTAGTATTTAACAAAGAGAACTTGACCCATAAACATATCCTACCTTTGTCCATGACCAATTTTGCCCCAGTTACCAACCAATGACCAGGAGTGTCTTGTGGGCCTTTACATAACTGTGATGTATCCACAAATTTCAACATTTTTTGTGTTTGTACAGGCACTGGAGGTCCTGTTGGAAACACACTTGAATCCAAAACTACTGTTGATTTCTTTTTGTCTTTGCTAGAACCAGAACTAGAACTTGAACTAGAAATTGATGTGCTTATTGCTGAAAAAATTCCAGATTTCTGGGACAACCTTGAAGTGCCCTGTGTCCAATTTGATTTAACAACAAAACAATTAGACACCTTGGAGAACAACAACCTTAGATGAAGAACATTTTTGTTGTCATGTTTCTTCACATGAAGTTGTGCTCCTGTGACAATAAATGCCACATTATTGTCTGAACTCCATTTAGGATTGTATTTCACCGGTGCTGTACATACATGGGAAAATTTCTTCCCATTTATTGCTTCAAAGTAACGATCATCACTCATTTCTTCTGACCATATTGTTGTGTCTTCAATTTTGTTGTTAAACATTGTTGGAGTGTTTATTAGATGTTCCACATGTATGGCTAATCTGTGTAACAAACATCTTTGTAAACAATCTTAACTATGATGAGAGTTCTTTTAAGATGGAACTTGAAAGAACTTAATTGCATTTTTTGTTCTAAATTTTGGTCTAGGCATCCCAATTGTTATAATATTCATTCATAGATTTATTAATAGTTTTACGTTTAACGTATAGAAGACTACAAAATCAACATAAATATGAGTTAGCGTTGACTTAAGCCTCCTCCGCATGTTCCAATGGTCAAAAGGTGTTTGTTAAAGTCAGCGCTAACTCAAACTTAAGTTGATCATGTAAGCTATTGACGTATAGATGAATGTGATTAATGGATGGGTGCACTTGATCGTAACAATTGAAATAACTAGGGAGCAAAATTACACAATGTGAATACTTGGAACTAAAAATGCAATTAATTTCAAGATTAATTTATCAAACATAGACATCATACATGACACGGACACTGACACATCGACACCAATAATAATTTGAAAAAATGATATGATTCAATATAATTATAAGAGTCGGTGTCGGTGTCGGATACCGATACATGTCTAATACCGGAACATGCCTAATCCGAGAAATGTTTGTGCTTCATAATATTATTGGTAATGCGCAACTAACCTGTTGCATTTCATGCCTTCAAGAAACAAGCGCATCCCTGTAATTGGCCTTTGGCCAACTGTGACCTATTATGAGTGAGTAAGAAACTTAGGGAAAAAAACAAGAAATCAAAGTCTAATTACTGATAGAGAAGGCTTTGAAAATTAAATACCTTATCAGTATTTACATAAAGTTTGGGACCCATCAAGTTGAGGGTGAGAAAAGGTGAAAGAGTAGTTATGTTTGTACTTGGACCAAGAGGAAGATCATTGTGAACAGGAGCCCAAAGCTTGTGGGCTTGGTAGTCAAGAAAGTATGGCAAATCTGACATTGGAGGCTTATCTGCATTTTCATATAAATTTAATTTCGTCTCATTAGTTCAACAACCAAGAAAGGAAAATGTGTTCAAGAATAACTATAAAACATTATGAATGGGACCCAAAAGTTTAAAGGTATCATGTATGATTGGAAGTCAAGAAAGAATGACAAATCTGACATTATTAGACAAAATTTATTTTTAAACATAGTATGCCAAATTTAAGTTGGGTCAAAGATTAAATTAATCGACATGGAAATAGTACACAAAAACGTTTAGATGAAATAACACGAGTATCTTTTAAACTTACATCGAAGATAGAGGTTGATAGCATGGGATAGGAAGCCCCTACCAGGAGCACCTTTAAGAAGAGAGGTGATAGGAATGAAGGTAAAATCCATGGCATCTGGTTTGTTAGGAACTGTTTGAAGCCATTCACTATGGCTGCTCACTTGTGTATCACCACCCCTCTTTGCACATATCACTGTTATTCCCTGAAATATCAATTCAGTTTCAATTTTTCATAAACATAGCAAAATTGTTCTTTGTACTAGTACAAATTATGTGCACTTCCAACAGCACAAACTTGGAAAAAAGGTGTGTGAAATTCTGTCATGTGTCAATAGGAAACATACATCTTTTGCGCAAACGGATGCAGAGCCGTTGAAGGCAATGGTTTGTGGACCAAAGACATCGAAAGCAGGTGGTACCTATGTTTTAAGCATATCACATTGTGATTATTCAGAATAAGTCACATTATGAAAACTATAATGCTTATAGTTGCTCTTATTTGCATAACTTTAGGTTAATTCATAATTATGTGAAGATATTTAACCTTGTGTTTCTGATCTTTATTTTTGGGAAGGAAATTGCATGTCCCACTAAATAACTGTTCTCCAAGCTCATCCAAGTGATTTTTGAGCTCTGATGGCCCCAAGTTGGAAGACACATCTTGCTTGACCAGCAATAAATCTTTGCCACCAATGCTGAGCCCCACAAGGATGTGAGTCCCAAAGTTCTCGATGAATCTGATAAAAAAGTTAATATTTCAAGAACATCAATTAAAGAACTTCATAGCAAATTTAGTTTATATTTTGAAAACCAAGTAGTAGTAGGAGTAGTACTATGT
This sequence comes from Trifolium fragiferum, assembly GCA_954870985.1. NCBI lineage: Eukaryota > Viridiplantae > Streptophyta > Magnoliopsida > Fabales > Fabaceae > Trifolium > Trifolium fragiferum. The sequence continues at coordinate 709,449 of OX940790.1, read as the reverse complement.
AGTAGCATTTCCCTAATGTATCAAATAATGTAATTAATCATCTTACAAGCTGACTTGTAAAGTGATAATTACTCCACTTATAAACACATGTTCGGTTCATGTTTCGTTAAATGTGGGACTCTTAGCACCCGCTCATGCTAGGACTGGATATTTGGAGTGTGGTCCGACTGTTCCAATAGTGGTAACCTAATAACATGTGGCCCGACATATTTTAAATAGTCTTTGAAACCGTATTAGAATTTAAGTTGAATCTAACTCAATCTTATCAAAATCGGTTTGTAAAGTGAGAAGTATCATTATTTTTAAACTCATCGCAAGTTTCATCTTTATTATGAGACTTGGACTATTTTCCAATTTGTGCTCTGCAAGTGATCTCGTCTTATTTAGCTAGAATTTATTTGGTCAATTTGAAAAGATGAGAGTAACAATATCATCTTTGTTAGTGATTTTCATGTGCAATGAGGATTTCATAAACCCAATTTAAAATCTCAAGTCATGAACTCAATGTGAGAGTTTATATAAGATTGAACAATTCTCTGCAATAAATCACAATTTTAATGTGAAATTAGGTTCAGGGGCGAGGTCTGCTTTGTCCTTTAATGTCTAGATGCTCGCCTTATTAAAAAAGTTAAGGTAATGATTTTGAGTCAAAACTAATCTTAATGATTTAAGTCATTGGTGGTTACATCTCTTAAATGTTTTGATGGTCAGGGGCTGCTGTATTCTCTTGTTGTTTTTTTGTATTGGTTGGCTGCGCATGTATTTGGCACTATGTTTTGGTTTGTTCTTTTGTGTTTCTTTTTCTTTTTTGCTTTTATTTGCCTTTTTTTCTTTCTTGGATTTCTGATTTGTATTTTTGTGTTTCTATAAGATCTCCTTATGCTTAGAAATATCTTTGTAATGATCTATTATTTGGTTTTTTAAAAACTAAAATATGTATACTAAAAAATTAATATTTTTATGTTAAAAAATAAATTATTTTAGATAGTATACAGAGACAAAAAAATTAATGCAGTTCAAGAAAGCTGTGCTGAAAATAGCTTTCTTGTTTTTTTGTCTTCTTTTTTTCATTATCACTAGTTGATACCCTGCCTGTTGGGGTAAGCTAAACAGGCTAGCTACTTGTCTTATTTAATCCCATGATCAATTTAACAATCAAACATAATTAAAAAAAAACAAAATTGTCTTTTGACAATATGTGGCTAACGAAAGGACGATTGAACAATTTAAGTATCGATGTTGCACGATTCCGTTCAATTAAATTCTCTGGTTTGGTTGGGACCTAACAATTGATCTAAATAATCTGACCCTTCAAAACAATGATGTATGGAAGTTGACTATCACAATAATAGAATCAACTAGTAGTATTACTATTAGCTAAGCATGTTAAATTACTATAGATAAAATCATAAACATTATTGAAATTCATATTGAAATATACACAATATCGAATTCATAATAGATAAAAACATACTCCATCTGACTTTAATTATAAACAAATTTTTCACTTTTTATATTTATTAGAAATGAATTTAAAGCGTGAAAATTTATTTAATATTAAAGCCGGAGAAAGTACATTCAACTTAATATCATCGGTTGATTTTTCACGTAAGCATGTTAAGTAATTTTTTGTTTAAGTCGATCTCTTTTTTTTACCATTATTAATTAAATTGACAATTTGCAAATTACTTTTCAATTTTTAATCTTCAGCTAGTGCACCACTAGTATTTCACAAACAAAATAATCATATTATTTTCAGGAACAAAATTTTGGATTTGGATCCTCTCCAATTTTTTCCCTCATGTTTTCTCTCTAATGGTAATTTTAACCATTTATTCAATTTATTTCTCTCTCTTCTTAAATGTTTTTATATTTTTTATAATATATCAACATTAGATCAACAAAAGGAGAGAAAACATGAGGAAAAAAATTGAAGAGAATCCAATTTGCAAAATTTTCACACACACTTTATACAAAATAATCATATTATTTTCTCTCTACATACGCAGCCGGAGGAAAATTACCAAGAAAGACACTAATGGCCCATTAGAAATGGGTGACGATATTTAATTTCCATTATTGATTGGTACTATTTGATACGTGGAAAAACCAATTATTTAACTATAAATTCATGTTAACTTGTGCCCTTATGATAAGCTACCTAAAAATAGAAATGTAGCATTTAATGATATAAAAAATTTAATGCTTAGATAAATGAATGATATACATATTTTAATAAATATTTTCCATATTTATCTTTTTATCATGTGCCTTAAGGGTACAAGTTAACATTCTCTTTACTATTACTAGAATTCAACCCGTTCGTTGCACGGATTTTGTTGAGTGATAGATTTACAATTTAAATTTCTATATCTATAATAAAAATTGTAAAAAAAAATTATATATAAATATAAATATATTGAAACGTAAAATAGGCAATACAAATGGAACTAAACGGTATTAATATCATGACATAATAACCATTAAAATTACATAGAAATCACATAAATAGGATAACAAATTATTAAACATTATGAAAAAATTATTTGTAAACTACATTTGCAATTGTATTTGAATTTTCACTTTCATCTGATCTACTACTTTTCATGGATAATTTACCAAAAGAACAACAATTTCCGGCTAATTTCGCAAATTAAAGCTACAAAAAAGTCATAGATTTGTATTGAAAAAAAAAACTAAACAAAAAGCAAAAATTTGAAAAATAGAAAGAATCAAAAGAAAGAACAAAAAAAAACTTGCCTCAAGCTACAAAAAAGTCATAGATTCGTTTTGCAAAAAAAAAAAAAACAACACCGAAACAAAAGCAAAAACTCGAAAAGTAGAAAGAATCAAAAGATAGAAGAAAAAAAAACTTGCCTCGGCAAATTGAAGATTTCGAGATTCCTAAATGCAATGATAAAAAGGACATAAAATCAAAACAAAGTTGTAATCTTTCTCTCTCGTAGAGCAGAAGAAGAGAACTTCGATTCGACGTAGACAATTGTCAACGTGGTGGTGACTGGAGAAGCTGCTCTGAGCTCATAATGAAGAGGTCGATCGGTTTATTTCTCAAGTGCCAACAGTGGCCGAAAAATGAATGAGAAGGAGGTGGTACACGGCAAAAGGGTTGACTACCGTGGGATTATTTTAAATAAGTGAAAGAAGTGTATATATGAGAAGAGAGAGAGAGAGAGAGAGAGAGAGAGAGAGAGAGAGAGAGAGAGAGAGAGAGAGAGAGAGAGAGAGAGAGAGAGAGAGAGAGAGAGAGAGAGAGAGAGAGAGAGAGAGAGAGAATAATGAGATACAATACAAATATAGAATGCATTATGTGGCTCTATACAAAGAAACAAAAAAAAATAACATAAAAAAATGTGTGCATAGTGTTTGCAAATTTAGTGAGAGAAATAAGGAGGTCATAAATAAGTTGTTGGGGATGGTCATTAAGAAATGGATTAGGAGGGAAAAATTAGGGTTAAGTGATTGCTAACTTTACTTTTATTATAATTAAGATAAGATAAGATAAAGACATATAAGCAAAAAAAAACACTTTTTATATTCATTCAAAAGTTAATGTACGTGGTCCATTATATAGATTAAATACATCAACTTTTTAATAATTTAAAAGGAAGTTTGTTGCTTATAATATTCATTTTCACTTGCTTCAAATTTAATAAAAAAAAAAATTAATTTGAATATTTTATGTCATTAGTTAGTTCAGTAGTAATTAGCATTTGACGACTTAGTAGAGAAGATTACAATTTGATTTTCCGCAACTACGATCAGAATGAGGCTGAAACCACTTGATATCATAATTGATCCTCGAACTAAAAATTAGGTGGTCCAATAGACCAGATATTGGTGGTGAAAAGAAAAATCTTTCCATAAAAACGATTAATCCTTCGATAATTGTAACACTCAATTTAGTAATATATAATTTTGAACTAAAAAGGAAATATACAGGATTTTTTTTTTTTGAAGAAATGAGATTACCTTGCAAGTGCAGAAGGATCCCATGAGGTAGGAACAGCTTCAAGAACTTGTTTAGAAAGAATAAGTGGCAATCTATCAATATGAAGATTAAAGAGTCTTATCAAATATCCATCAAGACCCAAACACTTTGTATTAGCTGCTTCAGCTGCCCATGAACAATCATCAAACCCAAACACTGTATTGAAATACCCACTTGGAATTTTCCCAGGAATTGAACTCTTCCTATTGAATAACTCTGACATCTAACATCAAATTAAACACAAAAAACATAAGAATAAGAACAAACGTTAGATGTTTGATGAAATGTCTGAATGAACTTACTTGGGTGAAAGTGAGGATATCAGATTGATAGCGTGTGCGATCTCCTTTATCACATTTAATATCAACAGAAACATCTCTTATGGATCCAAAACCAGGCACTACTAATTCTCTTTTCTCTATTTCATTAAGAAGAACCAAACGTTCTTCACCTTTGCAGAATTTAAGCCTGAAATCTGATGTTAAATCAAAGCCTTTTCCTAAGCTTTTTAGAGCTTTCTCAACAATGGCTTCACCCATTTTTTGTTTGACCCAAATGGAACAAACAAGTGTGACACTAATAATAAAAATGATAGTTTTTTTTTTTTTTCTTGTCAAAAACGGTGGAAATTGGAAAAATGAGTTCTCTTGTTTACATTTGTTGATGGCATTATTATTTGTAAGTCTAAGGTTTGACTAATATTTTTAATGTAGGGGTTTGAATTACTAGTAGTATATAATGAGACTTGGTTATTATGAATTAATCAAATGATAGTTTAGTTAATTTCAATTTAATTCCGGTGGCTTGTTGAAGGAAGGAATTAAAAGCAACGCATTCACACACACGCGGGATATGGTTTTTTGGATTTGATTTGGGACGTTTTTGTCCATGCCTGCAGCCACAATAATTAAGCCAAATACTAATACTCTCTCATTTCTCAAATTAATAACTATTTTTTATTTTAATCATTTTATTTTTAAAATATCATGAGTTGCAAATAAATAAATACTAGTCCGTACTATATAATGCAGTTATACATTGAAGATGTACATGATTTGCATACCTCTTTCTTGAGTTGCAATGTTAATGAATTGGTCCATTAATAATAAAATACAAGGAAAAACATGTAAAATATGTTGATTGTTAGGAGGGTTGGTGAATTGATATGCAAAAAATGTACACAGATTAGTTAATTAAGGCAAATATAAAGTTTGATAGTTTAAGATGGATCGAAAATTTCAAACTGCCTTATCAAAAGCACTAGTTAAAATGGTAAATTCCACTAGAACCAAAAAAATCAGGGTAAATTTCACGGATTCAACTCACTTTATCATGGTTATTTCATACAAAATTTATTTTTTTCATAGCGGTAAACTCAATTTAGATATTCTCTTGTAAAAATAATGTATTAAAATAATTTTGTCAGAAGAGGAGATGGTGGAGAAGTGTAGGTAAATATGTTTGATTATTGGCGGTGAAATCTAGATTCTTTAATAGCTACTTTCTCCGTAACACTTTATAAGTAAAATTGTACTTTTTAAGTTCATTGTATAGTTAATGTATATTATACTCCTTCCAGTCTCATATATAAGAAACACTTTATTTTTTAGATTTATTGTAAAATGAATCTAAAAAGCAAAATTTTTCTTATATATGAGATCAGAGTAGTATGTATTATAGACCACATAGATTAAATATACAATGAATTTAGAAAGTGAATTTTTGCTTATAAAGTGTTACGGAGAAAGTAATTGGTTAGTAAAGTATATTATTGGTTGACAGATCAGATTTTGGTGAAATCAGTAATGGATCAGAGATTAATTTGGAACAATTGAATGCTTAGTAAAGTCTTTCTCTTTGTGGCCAAGGACAATTTGTTGGTATTATTAATTCAGACTCAATGACATTTGTTTTATGAATGTAAGTTTTTTGGCGCTATTTGGTATGATGTGTATAATTGGTTGGGAGTATATTTGGTCTCTACTAACAATATTGTTATCCATGGTCTTCAACTTCACGATTCTTTCTAGTTTGGTAAGGATGTTGGCCAAATTTTTAACTTAGTTTGGGTTGTTTGTTGTTGGCTAATCCAAAAATAAAGAAATAATCGAATATTTCAAGGAAATACAGTAAAATCTCTATAAATTAATAGAGTCAAGACCGGAGAAATTTATTAATTTAGAAAGTTATTAATTTATCGATAAATTAATAATTATTAATTTAAAGAGTTTTTAATGACTTGTAAATCCATAATGACTTTAGTAATATATATTGGAAATCAATAATGACTTTAGTAATATGCATTGGAAATCAATAATGACTTTTGATGTAAACAAGAGGAACAAATGAGTTCAATGGATTCTTAAACAAGTTTGCCATATATAAATTACATGAATGTGATAGAGTATTAACAACATACTATCTCACAAGATGGCTTCTCATATAAAAGGTGTTCCAAATGGACTTGAACTTTAAAGGAAAACAGACAACTATTGAATCATATTTTAATAGAGTGTAATATATTTTTTTCAGTTTCTATGAATTATTAATTTATGATTTTCTTGGGATCGAAAATTACAAAGAGATCCCGAAAAATTATTATCTTATTATTTTATCGAATTTTTCAATTTTTTACACTGACCCAAGTTAGGACCGGACAACTTTATTATTTTAGAGAGTTTATTAATTTATCGAGTATTAATTTAAATAGATTTTATTGTACTTTGATTATGGAGTTTTTGTTAAATAAAATTAAAGTTTGGTCTGGGTGGTGGTTGAAAGCCCGTAAAAAAAGGTGTAGGTTTTGATTTAAATCCATGGTGGATTAATCTTTCTGCATGCTTGAGCTATTCTTAGTTTTTGAGTTTTTACTTTTTTTTTTTTTTAAGGACTTTCTTATTGCTCTCTTTTTATATTGTAGTTATTTTTGGCATACCTTGTGCATTTTAAAATATTCATTGGCTTATTAAAAAAAAAGTATATAAAGAAATAAATAAAAATTATCTATTATATTATATATCAATATGCAACAAATTATGAATATATTAAAAAAATAAAAAATAAAATACACGTTTACGGTTTTATATTATTATATCTAATAATAGTACCAAAGAAAGATAAAAGAGAGATTCATGAATAACTACCAAACGATCAAGGTCATTAGCTTCCACTTATTTAATTTTGAACCATAAATTTTTTAACCCTTAACTCAATCAACTTAACCAATTAAACTATTCATTCCACTTAAAATATGACACAGATTAAGATTAGCTTATTCATTAAATTCATCAAAATATGATTATGAATAGTCAATTTTCCTCCTGTCAAAAAAAAAAGTCAATTTTCCTATTAACGTTAGGTATATGTCAAGAGCCAAATTTTTTAAATCAAAATTTCAAGAGCCTGATATATATTTGATACCTTTCCTAAATTACTGGGAAACATTTCAATATCACAAACTATATTTGAAGGTCGGTAAACGGCTGAACCTTTTGCATGGTCAGAATTTGAGGTTTCATTTTCTTTATATGTTGCAAAATTAGTGGATTCTAAATTTTGGTCAATTTGTTTTTTCTAATCATCTCGTTTCATAGATGGTGATATATTCATAATAATTTTAAGGCAAATGTTAACAAGTGCCCCCGGACACTCTTTAAGACCTAAAATAGTAAGGTTTTTATATAATTCTTATGGGAATGCGTAAAGTCAATACATTGAAAATTGTATTATTTGATTTTTAAAATAATTTTTTTTTCAAATGGAATGCTTAAAGAGTGCTCCTGGGACACTCGTTAGCAAGACCCTAATTTTAATGCAGCTTTTTTATTAGTAAGAATTAAATTTGATAAGTATGTCTGTAAATCCTAATTCAATTATTAATATTTTAGATTAGACTAATCAAGTGTTAGACACCCGTTCATTGCTTATAAAAAATAATAAACTGTAAGACACCTGTATACTCCTTTTCGATAAATTTATAGGCAAAATCGAGAAGTGGCAAAAACATACTAGTAATTTTGAGATTTTTTTTACAAAAAAAGAGTAGTTTTTCAAGTTAATTACCAAAAGATTAGTAAAAACAATGTTAATTATCAAAAGAGTGTCGTTTTGAAAGTAGGGGCCAAAATCGAGCAATTGATAAACTTCGGGGGCTAAATCCGAGCATTTGAAAGTAGGGGGGCCAAAATCGAGCAATATGCAAACGTCCGGCCAAATCCGAGCATTCGAAAGTAGATGAGTCAAAATCGAGCAATTTGCAAACGTGGGGAACCAAAACTGCATTTTAGCCTTACATAAATGATGTAAGTCGTATCCACTACCTACGAGGTTACGACTTTCAATTATATTTAAAGCAAAAACGTCAATAGCAGCTATGGTTTTTCTATTTTCTTAAAAGTAATTACCTTATAGTGATAGAGAAAAACCTAAATGTTAGTTACCCGCATGTATAAATCAATATTTCTTCTGTATTGCTGCGGCAGACTTCTACCTATAGCCATAAACTTCACAAATCCGTGGGCATAAGTCAATTTTTTTTATAAAAAAAACAGCAAAGTTGTAGCTGCTAATTACAACTCTGCTTTTAAAAAACATAAAGAAGGGGCGGAAGATCCTATCTTATAATTATTGACGATAGACATTAAATGAAATCAAAGCAATATAGAGATGATGACTTCAAGAGATAAGTTTTCTCACTTTTCTTATTAATTATTATACATGATGTCCTAAATTCATCAACTAGATCCAAGGCTAATTGATCATGACATGATATACTATGTTTATAATTTCCGCTATTGTCATGATGCTATATATTCTAATATGCGACATTAGAATCCTTTCATTTATTTCTTACATGATAAACATGTTTCTTGTTAGTATCAATTTGGTTTACATGATATATATATATTCAGGATTAGAAACATGTCTTCAATTTATATCAACACACAAATCCGTAGGCATAAGTCAATTTTTTTTATTAAAAAAATAGCAAAGTTGTAGTTGCTAACTACAACTCTGCTTTTAAAAAACATAATAAGTCGTTAGTTGCAAGTAAGACTTACACCATTTTTGTAAGTTTTAAAAAAACTACACTCGTTTGGTAATAAAATTAAAAATCTACCCCCTTTTAGATAAAAATTCTAATGTTGAACATTCACTTGTGAGAATAAGATCTCTTGTTAGCATAGCTAGTAGGAAGATATGAAGTTTTTTGTGCAACTTGCAACCAAGACTTTAAGTTGATCTATAGCGTCTCTTTGCAGTGTTGTTTAATAAATTAAAAATTGGACTTGGTCAACAACTAACGTGAATCACAGAAAATAACAAGAGCCCCTTTTACGAGCTAAGACTACACATTAATTATAGTAATTTTTCTCGTTCATATTTTACCTATATAGTACTCTCCATAACTAGGGGTGTAAGCAGATCAAAAAAATCCAATTAAACCGACGATCCAAACCAATTCAAACCGAAAAAAAAACCGATGTTTATGGTTCGGATTCAAAACCGAACCGAACCAATTAAAAACCGACGTGGTTTGGTTCGGTTCTCGGATTCAATTTTTAGAAACCGAGGAACCGATGAACCGAACCAATAGGTATATTATTAACCATATATTTATTTAATATTAACCATATATATATATATATATATATATTCAATTTATTATTTCATGATGGTGCATTGACGATTCAAGTGGAAAAAAAATTGAAATTTTATTTTAGTTTGTTTTTTTTACTTGATGTTAAACTTATGAACTTAATTTTATGGTTGTATTTTGTATTGAAAATCTATAGATTGTATTTTGTCAACTTTGTTTGAATTAAAATGTGTTTGAAAACCAATTAAAGTATGGTGTATGGTGATAATTGATCACATAAGTGTTACGTGTGATTAAAAAAATTATAGCAGGATATCGGATAAAAAATAATAGTAGGGAAAATATTGCAAAATAAAATAAAATTACAAAACCGATCAAAGTATCCGATCCAAACCGAACCAAACCGATTAGTTTGGTTCGGTTTCATTTTTCAAAAACAGGACAAACCGATCCAAACCGAACCAATTGAGTACACATTGGTTCAGACTTTGAATTCATCAAAAACCGATCCAATTACACCCCTATCCATAACAGATCATTTAATTATATATAGTTATTTGTCAAGAGCCCATCTATACACACTTTTGTGTCGTGCTCCTTGGAGTAGTAGACTACATATATGTTTGCGTCATTGTGTGAAAGTGGTTTCAAATAAATTTGAGAAACACCATTTTTCTCAGATACCTACGTATCTTCTGAAATTATTTTGTAAATTCCAAATTTAGTCACTAACAAAGGTGCAATAATACTTTTTTAGGCCTAAAAATTCGTCAAAATTTTGAGGTCTTGTTCGGTCGCTCACCCCGCACATGTGCCGGCTCTAGTTTTCAATATAGCATTTTGTTCTATTATGTCTTTAGAGTGCATTTTTTATCTATAAAAAAAATAAGAGATTAAATATGACAACTTTGTATTATATTTTATTTTAAATTTATTTTTGAGACTGAACAAATTTAAGAGCAATGAATTGGACAAAAACTGAAAATTTTATCTTTCACTAAATCACAAAACAAATATTTTTCTCAAATAAAAATTATCTAAAATACCAAAATAATATTTTTTCCGTCAAACCGATTAACACCTTGACCGGTTGGTGTTGTTAGTACATAGTTTCATAAAGAGAATGTTGATAACAAGAGACACCTATACTCACAAAAATGAGTGAACTAAGATGAAGGGCTTAATCAATTGTCTTAGACATCGACATCAACATCATGGAGGGCTAAGATAGGAATCATATTAATTAAAGACAAGAAGTTTAAGTTATTTTGATTATAATGTTTTAGGAGTAAAGATATTTGTGGACTTAACTCGTAAGACAATTCCCTGATTGTGTGAACATAACATTCAATTTTTATCATTAACCAAACAATCTGTCACTGTTATCACTGTTGAATTAATAAGTCATGTTTTCGAGAAAACAGAGCTTCAGAAGTTGGAGAAGCTTCAGAAGCTACAGAGCTTCAGAAGCTGAGCAGAGCTTCAGAAGTTACAGAGCTTCAGAAGCTACAGAGCTTCAGAAGCTGAGCAGAGCTTCAGAAGTTACAGAGCTTCAGAAGCTGAGCAGAGCCTCAGAAGTTGCAGAGCTTCAGAAGTTGAGAAAGTTTCTGAAGCTAGTAATAGTTAGTTAGTTTGTTATAGTTTTTTGATTTGTCTTAGGTAGTTAATATACGATCGCTTGGCAGTGAAGCAAGCCCCCATTTGTATATAAATACCTTTGCCCCATGTTGATGAATGCAATTAACTCTTTTTCTTAATTCTCGTCTCAATTCTCTCGTTCTATTCTCTCTAATTTCTTCCAAATTATCACATTGTCCCAACAAATTGGTATAACAGAGCCCGGTTGTGATTCACGTTTTGCATTGATTCTTTGATCAAGAAACAATGGCGAACAATGGCACAACCTCATCACAATTTCCTGCAAATCTTCCAGTTTTCAAAGGTGAAAACTATGATCGTTGGTGTGCGCAGATGAAGGTCATTTTCAGGTTTCAAGATGTTCTTGAAACTGTTAATGATGGAGTACCAGACTTGGCTGCAAATGCTGATGAAGCAGCAAGAGCCTTGCATCGCGAGTTGAAGAAAAAGGATGCAAAAGGTCTGTTCATCATACATCAGTGTGTGGATCCTAATATCTTTGAGAAGATCATTGAGGAAGAGTCTTCTAAAGGTGCTTGGGATACATTGAAAAAGATTTATGGAGGTGATGAAAAACTGAAGGGTATCAAGCTGCAAGCTCTGAGGAGACAATATGAAATGTTGGTGATGAATGATCAAGAAACGATAGCTGAGTATCTTTCAAGAATGTTGAGTATCACTAATTTGATGAAGTCAAATGGTGAAGCTCTGTCAGAGAGGTCCAAGATTGAGAAGGTTTTGAGAACCTTGACTGAGAAATTTGATCACATAGTAGTAGCAATAGAAGAATCAAAGGATTTGGCCACTATGAAGATAGAGGAGCTCCAAGCCTCATTGGAGGCACATGAACTGAGAGTCAAGCAGAGGAGCTCAAATAAAGCTATTGATCAAGCTTTGCAGGCAAAGTTTCAGAAAGGTTCCAAAGGGAAAAACAAGAAAAAGAAAGAAGATTCAGAGAATGATGGCAAGAACCTTAAAGATTCAGAGTCTAGCAAAGGTAACAAGAAAGGTTCAAAGAAAAAGATTGATAAGAAGGATGTGAAGTGTTATAATTGTCAGAAGCTTGGCCATTATGCTAGAGAGTGTCACTCTAAGAAAGTTGAGAGAAGTGACAAGGATGAAGCTCAATTGGCAAAGGGAAATGGTAGTGACTCTGATGATTCCCTGCTCATGGCGATTACAAACACTGACTCTGATAAATCCAACTTGTGGTATCTTGACACTGGCTGTAGCAATCACATGACTGGCAACAAGAAGTGGTTCTTGAAGCTTGATTATTCAGTGAGACGGAATATCAAGTTTGCTAATAGCAGCCAGATCACTAGTGAAGGTATGGGGACAATTCTTGTGCAGAGAAAAGATGGTCAGGAATCCTTCATTAATGAGGTATTGTATGTTCCTTCTATAACAAGTAATTTGATTAGTCTTGGTCAATTGCTTGAAAAGGATTATACAGTGACAATGGCTAATAAAGAATTGAAGATTCATGATGCTAAAAGTAGGTTAATCCTAAGAGCTCCATTGTCAAGCAATAGAACCTTTAAGGTTGAAATCAATGTGATTGATTTCAAGTGCTTAGCCTCAGTCACTAGTTCAGAAGAGAATTGGATATGGCACCACAGGTTTGGACACTTAAACTTCAAAAGTTTAAGCATGTTGAATTCCAAGAAGATGGTTCATGGCTTGCCTCAGATCAGAGCACCAAGGGAAATGTGTGAAGAGTGCTGTGCAACAAAGCAGGCCAGAAATTCATTCAAGAATGAATTACCTATGAAATCAACTCAGAAGCTAGGAATGGTGTACTCATATGTGTGTGGTCCATTTGAGGTGAAATCCATTGGAGGCAACAACTATTTTCTGACATTCATAGATGATTGTACTAGGCATGTTTGGCTCTACCTTATCGAAAAGAAAAGTGATGTATTTACCAAGTTCAAGAAATTTAAGACACTAGTTGAAAATCAAAGTGGATTTAGTGTTAAGAAATTGAGAACTGATGGAGGTGGTGAATACACTTCACATGAATTTGCAAAATTCTGTGAAGATGAAGGTATAGAGCATGAAGTCACTGCACCCTACACCCCTCAACACAATGGTGTAGCTGAGAGGAAAAATAGAAGCATCATGAACATGGCCAGAAGTATGCTTAAAGCTAAGCATATGCCTCATAAGTTTTGGGGTGAAGCAGTCTCTACAGCAGTTTACATCATCAATAGAAGTCCTACAAAGAGGTTACAAGACAAGACTCCTCATGAAGCTTGGACAGGTTTGAAACCAAGTGTTAGTCACTTTAGAATATTTGGCTCACTTTGCTTCAAACATGTTCCTGATCAAGTTAGAAGAAAACTCGATGATAGAAGTCAGACAATGATATTGTTAGGTTATCATCCCACTGGTGCTTACAAATTGTACTCACCTAGAGATAACAAAGTTGTGATTAGCAGAGATATCAGGTTTGATGAATCAAAGGGTTGGGATTGGACTGAAGGCACAAGTGCTGAAGGCTCAATGCTCAACAGAAGACTCATGCTTGAGGAAACAAATCAAGAGGAGATAGAAGTTGAAGATGATCAACCTAATGCTGCACCTAATCAACAGTTGAGAAGATCAACCAGAGAAAGGGTACAGTCAATAAGGTTGAATGAGTATGATGTGTTTCCTGATCAAGCAATCACTGAAGATGGAGAACTGGTCAATGAAGCAATGATTGCAGAGTTGGAACCAGTGACTCTAAGTGAAGCTTTGAAAGATTCAAATTGGTTGAATGCTATGAAAGAGGAGCTGAAGTCAATTGAGAAGAATAACACCTGGACATTGATGAACAAAGCTGTAAACAAGAGACCTATTGATGTGAAATGGGTTTTCAAGCTGAAGATGAAACCAAGTGGTGAAATTGCTAAGTACAAAGCAAGGTTAGTAGCTAAGGGTTTTCTTCAGAAGCCTGGACTTGACTTTAATGAAGTGTTTGCACCTGTGGCAAGGCTAGAGACAATTAGGATAGTTGTTGCAGTAGCTACCTACAAAGGATGGGCTATGCACCAGCTTGATGTGAAATCTGCCTTTTTGAATGGACCATTAGAGGAAGAGGTATATGTGAAGCAGCCACCAGGATTTGAGATTAAAGGTCAAGAACAGAAAGTGTACAAGTTGAACAAAGCTCTTTATGGTTTGAAACAAGCTCCAAGAGCTTGGAACAAGAGAATTGATAGCTTCCTGCTGAATTTGAGTTTCACTAGATGCACATCAGAACATGGAGTATATGTGAAAGGCTCAAGTCATGATGAGATTATAATACTGTGTCTGTATGTTGATGATTTGTTGATCACAGGATCAAACAAAGCTGTGCTAGAGAAATTCAAAGCAGACATAATGAAGGAGTTTGAGATGACTGATCTGGGAGAGCTATCATATTTCCTTGGCATGGAATTTGTGAAAACAGATAGAGGCTATTTCTTGCATCAGAAGAAATATGTCATTGACATATTGAAGAGGTTTCACATGAGCAATTGCAACCCTGCAATTACTCCTATGGAAACAGGTGTGAAGCTGAGCAAGAATACTGAGGATGAGTTGGTTGATTCAACACTGTACAGACAGATCATAGGATCATTGAGGTACTTGTGCAATACTAGAATTGATTTATGTCATAGTATTGGTCTGCTGAGCAGATTTATGGATCAACCAAGGATGAATCACTTGACTGCTGCAAAGAGGGTCCTTAGATATGTGAAAGGAACCATTGATCATGGCATTTTAATTCCAAACCAAAGGAACAGTAGCAAGAAGCTAATGGCTTATGGTTACTCAGATTCAGATTGGGGAGGAGATCAAGATGACAGGAAGAGTACTGCAGGATACCTGTTCATGATAGGTAATGCACCAATCTCTTGGTGTTCTAAGAAGCAAGGGATAGTGGCATTGTCATCATGTGAAGCTGAGTATGTGGCAGCTTCATTTGCAGCTTGTCAAGCAAATTGGATTGAGATGTTGCTCACTGAATTGAAGGCAGTAGAGACAACAAGGATGAAGCTACTTGTTGACAACAAGTCAGCAATTGATTTGGCTAACAACCCAGTTAGTCATGGAAGAAGTAAGCACATTGAGAGAAGGTTTCACTTTTTGAGAGATCAAGTGAACAAAGATAAGCTTGAGATGGAATATTGCAATACTGAGATTCAACTTGCAGATATTCTAACCAAACCTATGGCAAAGGCAAGGTTTGACACTCTGAAGAAGCTTATAGGAATGAATGCTTTGGAAAACATGCCTTAGGAGGTGTGTTGAATTAATAAGTCATGTTTTCGAGAAAACAGAGCTTCAGAAGTTGGAGAAGCTACAGAGCTTCAGAAGCTGAGCAGAGCTTCAGAAGTTACAGAGCTTCAGAAGCTGAGCAGAGCTTCAGAAGTTACAGAGCTTCAGAAGCTGAGCAGAGCCTCAGAAGTTGCAGAGCTTCAGAAGTTGAGAAAGTTTCTGAAGCTAGTAATAGTTAGTTAGTTTGTTATAGTTTTTTGATTTGTCTTAGGTAGTTAATATACGATCGCTTGGCAGTGAAGCAAGCCCCCATTTGTATATAAATACCTTTGCCCCATGTTGATGAATGCAATTAACTCTTTTTCTTAATTCTCGTCTCAATTCTCTCGTTCTATTCTCTCTAATTTCTTCCAAATTATCACATTGTCCCAACAATCACATTAAAAAAGTTCATGATTTGTGTGAAATGAAACTGAGCAGAACAGGACTATACCCCTTTTTAATTCCCTTTTCATTCATTTTATTTCATCAAGTGATTGTGAATTTTCTTCGGAGAGCTTCAACTGATAATTATTGTTCTTTTGTTGGCATGAAATTCTACTTGCTAGATGCTCCAATCACATATCCTGTGCTTGGTACGTAATCGGTCAATGTTGGCCTCGAAACTCATGAGTGATGCGTACAATGGATTATATTGCACCAAAAGTACTTTGAATGAAATGTTAAAAGTCTCTTTCAACTTAAATTCATTTTTTTTCAACTTAATTTAAGGTTTTAATTTTAGTGATTTTTTTTTTAAAAAACCTAAATCAGTCCATCCAAATTAACACCGAAGATAATCGAATTTGAGATATTAAGAGAAGCATATTATCAGGCCAATAACACCAGATCAACTCAAATGGATGTTTTATTAAATTCAATCGTGAGAATACAACAATGTTAAATCTCACGATTGAAGTATTATTAAAAAATATAATAAGTATTATTAAAAAAACCTAATTAATAATAGATATTCATGCAATATATAATACTAAAAAAAAGTACCCCAATTCAATCCGAACGGCTTTCACAAAAGTACATACAAATACATTGAATAAAATTCAGTTTTTTGTGTTTTTCGATATATTTTGGATAGGTTTATGATCAGTTTTTTGTGTAATTTTGACAATATATCTCTTATTAATTTGGACAAAATCTTTCTTTTCTAACTTATCAAATTATTTGTTAACAAAAACTACAATAACTACTCTTACCAGATTTTTTTTTTTTTACAAATATCTAGTATTAAATTTAGACAAAATCTTTCTTTTCTATCCTATAAATCCGAGCGAGTTTCACAAAAGTACATACAAATATATTGAATAGAATTCATTTTTTTGTTCTCCAGTATATTTTGGATAGGTTTATGATTTTACTTTGCACCAGTTTTACTTATCTTCCGAATAAACTTTATATTGCCAAAATCAAGCGTTAAAAGAAAATTACGGTGAGCACTCCAATACACACCTTATTTGAACATGTATCAATACACTGTTGAGACGGACAATTCTAAAAGTCCACAAATAATGTTTAATATAAAAAATTTAATAAACACTATTTGTGGACATATCACAATTGTCCACCTGTTAAAATATGATATGATTATCTCATTATTATAATTTATATTGTAATTATGTTAGAATTAATTAGTCTTTATGTGTAATTATTTTCTTTGTTTCTTTGCCTACAACCCTATGCCATATTATAAATAGGAACTTTTACTTCTACTTGAATCACACAATGAATTTACAATATTTTTTCATGTCTTCCTGAATTTCTAGATGGTATCAGAGCTTAGATTATCCAATCCTTTTTTGTTTGTTGTTATTTTCCTGAGTATTCCTTTTTATTTTTTGCTGCTACTCATCGGTGATTCAGTGGCTTGCATAAGGCACCTACATATTCCCATCTTTCGGTGAAATTTATTTCCCTCGGGTTGTCAATTTTTATAGTACTTAAACTTGTCTCTTGTTATCACACCAACCAATCATCATATCAACCTGATTCCACCAAATATTGTTGGCATTCCATCTTAAATTTCCCTTTTTATATAGAGCACCACACCAGAGATATATAGAGCAATACCTTTCCTTTCTTTTGGCACCGAGAGAGATATAATTACAATATATTTTGCATCACTTTTACATTATTGGTTTGCAATAATGGAGAGATATTGTGGTTATTGCCGAAAGTTAGGGCATTCTTTTTCTGATTGTCCTATGGTTGAATGTTATAGCTGTATGAAAAGGGGTCATATTACTTCAAATTGTTGCCGATATTGCAAGACAGCCGGACACTTGATTCAGAATTGTCCCACTCGTCCTCCACGATCTTATCATAATAAGAATCAACTTCGTTCCAGCTCTTTCAGGTCTGTAATTACAACTGTTGATGCTGCCAATGAATCCCTAGAATCCTCTCAATCGACATTCTCTATCACAAATATTCAGTCGCTTCTTAGAAAACTTTTTCCCTCTGGTAATACCCCTGCCGCTCTTTCCACCGCACCAGGTAATTCTAAATGGTATTTTGATTTTGCATGATGTAACCACATGACATCTGCATCTCATTTATTTTCTTCCTTATCTAAAAATGACATTACTCGTTCTATCCATACTGCTGATGGATCTCTTATGCATGTAAGCCACACAGGTTCTATCTCCTTGTCTAATCTAAGCCTACCTAATACATACCTTATTCCTAAATTAAATTTTAATCTTATCTCTATTGGTCAATTATGTTATCTTGGTTATGAAATTACCTTCTCTTCCTCTGGATGTCGTGTGCAGGATCCACAGACTGGACAACTCATAGGGACTGGACGTAAGATCGGAAGGTTATATGAGCTCATTGAACTGCATGTTCCTCTGGAGTCTAACATTTGTGCGGCTTCCACAGACGCTTCCATTCAACTTTGGCATCGTCGCCTTGCCCATAGTTCCATTGGTAAATTACGTCATCTAGTGTCTCAAGGTTATTTAGGATTTGTCATCAATGAGTCCTTTGATTGTTTTGCTTATCAAACTGCTAAACAGCCAGCCTCATCTTTTAATAAAAATACTTCAATTTCAGCTTCACCATTTGATCTCGTGCATTCTGATATTTGGGGTCCTGCTCCCACACCTACTATGGGAGGTTCTCGGTATTTTGTTATATTTATTGATGATTATTCTCGTTTTACATGGATATATATGATGAAAAATAGGCATGAACTTCCTCAAATTTACATCAATTTTGCCAAAATGATTCAAACACAGTTTTCTAAAGCTATTAAAGTTTTACGACGAGATAATGCCATGGAATATCGTGATTCTAAACTCTTGTCTTTTCTTCATGAGCAGGGTACCTTGTCTGAATTTTCATGTCCATATACATCTCAACAAAATGGTCGTGCTGAGAGAAAGCATCGTCACATTCTTGACTCGGTCCATGCGATGCTTATCTCAGCCTCTTGTCCAGAACGCGCTTGGGGTGAAGCTGCTCTTACAGCTGTCCATGTAATCAATTGTCTCCCTTCCTTTGTCATTGGCAA
This sequence comes from Trifolium fragiferum, assembly GCA_954870985.1. Classification (NCBI taxonomy): domain Eukaryota; kingdom Viridiplantae; phylum Streptophyta; class Magnoliopsida; order Fabales; family Fabaceae; genus Trifolium; species Trifolium fragiferum. The sequence goes on along the minus strand of OX940790.1, from coordinate 690,381 downwards.
TGTCTCTCCTTTTGAGCGTCTATATCTCACTGCACCAGATTATAACTCACTTAAAGTGTTTGGTTGTACTTGTTTTGTCCTCCTTCAACCTCATGAATATACTAAACTTGAGCCTCGTGCTCGTCTATGTTGTTTTCTTGGTTATGGGACTGAACACAAAGGTTATCGATGTTGGGACCCAATTTCCCAACGCATTCGTATCTCCCGTCATGTTGTCTTTTGGGAACATATAATGCTCTCTTCCTTGTCAAAGTTTAAGTCAATCCCTTTTACTTCAATTCCTCTATTTACTAACCCTGATGTCGATTATTTCCTAGTGACACAATTGCAGGTTCTGAGACACATGTAGGTTCATCTAGTGAGCTTCTGATACCTTCTGATCTTCCATCCACTTCCGATGATGATGTTTCGTCTGTTGATCCTGCACCACCCACAATTGAGCTTCCTAAACGGGTAAGCAATCCACCTCCCTACCTTCGTGATAATTACCATTGTTATTCCACTATGCTTCACCTTCATGAACCACAATCCTATAAGGAGGCATCTTCAGATCCTCATTGGCAACAAGCTATGCAGGAAGAATTACAGGCATTGGAGAAAACTCACACGTGGGACCTTGTTAATCCTCCTTCTGATAAGACTCTTGTAGGATGCAAGTGGGTTTATAAAATAAAGACTCACTCTGATGGATCTGTCGAGCGTTACAAAGCCCGCCTTGTGGCAAAAGGGTTCACTCAAGAGTATGGCATTGATTATGAAGAAACATTTGCTCCTGTTGCACGCATCACATCAGTTCGAACTCTTCTTGCCATTGCCGCCACTCGCATATGGAGACTTACTCAAATGGATATTAAAAATGCCTTCCTTAATGGCGAGTTAGAAGAAGAGGTTTACATGTGCCCTCCTCCAGGATACACTTGTCAGGAGAACAAAGTGTGTCGCCTCCGTAAGGCTCTTTATGGTCTCAAACAAGCACCTAGAGCTTCGTTTTCCAAATTTCACAAGACTATCACCCAGTTGAATTTCTCTTCAAGTGCTCATGACTCTGCTCTTTTCACTCGAAAAACTGGAAACGGTACTGTTGTCTTGCTTCTTTATGTCGATGACATGATTATCACTGGAGATGACTCTAAGTTATTTTGAGGTGAAGGATCTTGGACCACTAAGTTATTTTTTAGGGCTTGAAGTATTATATTCGAGTGATGGCTTGTTTCTCTCACAAGCTAAGTATGCTTCTGATCTTGTCTCTCGAGCAGGTCTCACTGATTGTAAAATTGAACACACTCCACTTGAACCGAATGTTCGATTTACTCCTCATGATGGTACTTTACTTGACGATGCTACTCTTTATCGGCAACTTGTAGGCAGTTTAATTTATCTCACAGTTACTCGTCCAGATATTTCATATACTGTTCATCTAGTTAGTCAATTCATGGCCTCCCCGCGTACTATTCATTATGCTGCTGTCCTCCGGATTATTCGGTATATTAAGGGCACCATGTTTTGTGGTCTACACTACTCGACTGCATCCTCATTGATTCTTAGAGCCTACTCTGATGCTGATTGGGCAGGTGATCCGAGTGATCGTCGATCTACCACTGGTTTTTGTATTTTCCTAGGAGATTCTCTCATTCTCCTGGTCGCTTCCGCACTTTAGTGTCCAAACTCAAGTTGTTTACAGCTCCACCAACTTGAGTTTGAGGGGGGATGTTAAGATATGATATGATTATCTCATTATTATAATTTATATTGTAATTATGTTAGGATTAATTAGCCTTTATGTGTAATTATTTTCTTTGTTTCTTTGTTTTCAATCCTATATTATAAATAAGAATTTTTACTTGTACTTGAATCACACAATGAATTTACAATATTTTTCCACGTCTTCCTGAGTTTCTACACCAATATAGATATACTGATACACATATACTATAGAATTCACCCTTAATGTAATTACATTTTCAGAGTAATTTAGACAAAATACCTCTTATTAATTTAGACAAAATATTTCATATTTACCATATCAAATATTCTGTTTTTTTTTTTGACCACATATCAAATATTCTGTTAAAAAATAAAAAACAACAATAAGTATTCTTACAAGATTTCATTATTATTTTTACAAATATCTCGTATTAAATTTAGACAAAATCTTTCTTTTGTACCATAACAAATTATTCGTTAAAAAAAATAAAAAACTACAATAATCCTTACAAGATTAAAAACATTAATAAATCATTAGGATTTATTTATTGTGTTAAAAAATAGTTGGTTCGGACAGGCTCAATTTTTGGAATATATATATATATATATATATATATATATATATATATGTATATGATGTGATCTCTATCTTTCTACACTTACTTGAATCACAAACAACAAAACCACAATATCATTCACCAGCGCTATTTGTTTTTCTTTTTGCAATGGCACTTTCCATTAAAAAAGAGTTGTTTCCTCGACAATTTTCAACTAATATTAGTGTTCTTGTCATTGATCATGATATCAATCTTCTCAATTCTTTTGAGAAAGTATGCCAACAATTCTATTATTCAGGTTTGTAAATTACTTTATGATACATTGTTCAATTTTAAATTAAATTATGTTAACCTATGAAAGTCTCAAACTTTTTGTTACTATTATCACTTTTGTGTTTTTTAATGTTCTTTTTTTGGTTTTGTTTCAGTCAAGACATGCTCAAAGGTTTTGGATGCTTTGTATCTTTTGATGGAAAAAAAGGATAGTTTTGATTTGGTACTAATTGAAGCCAAAATGCCTGATATGAATTCATATGAATTTCTGCAACATGTTACACAAAAAATTAATATCCCGGTTATTAGTAAGTACATATTTATAATTAATTGTACCCTTTTTTATGATTATAATTAACTGCATATTATATAACAATTGATTGATTAATTAATGTGACATTGTTATTTTTGTGTGACGTGCAGTGATGTGTGCTGATAGCAAAAGAAGTGATGTGATGAAGGCTGTTGAAGATGGAGCTTGTGATTATTGGATCAAACCATTGCCCGAGCCTCTAATTCAAAACATGTGGCAACATGTTGCAAGGAAACTTTGGAATGAAAATAAAAACCGACACAACAACTTAGTGAAAAATTGGAGGTTGGAATCTGTATGAAAAAAGATGAGAGATATGATTCAAAATTGCCTTTAATTGATCCAAAAATAGAAGTGATCAACACTAGTGTGAAAGTTGAAAAGAATAATGATATACCCGAATCATCGGCAAAGAAGACACGTGTTACATGATCATCAGAGTTGCATAAAAAGTTTGTTAATGTTGTGATGGAACTCAATGTTGATAGTATGATTCTTTACCAATCTCATTTTTTTTTCTTTGATATTTACTCTTTAAATTTTTTATTTTTGACAAAAAATAATCAATTATTGTTATTATCTTTGCCGCTAATAAAAGAATCGTTTTATTAATTTTTTTGGTTGCTAATTTTTTAGAGGCAATACCCAAAAAAATTCTTGCAAGGATGAATGAACCTGGATTGACAAGAGAGCATGTAGCTAGTCACTTACAGGTATTTATTTTCTTTCACTTTTATGATATATAGTTCCCAGTGTAACCCTTTAATTTAAACTTGCAATAAATTTATTGTTTAAAATTTGAATGAAATTTTGTAATTGTAATCTAAAATGTGTCTCTCACACACAAACAAAACAAAAACTTGATAAATTATAGTCTGGAAAATTTGATTCTCGTGTTATAGTTATATACATACTGATTACTGACATACTCCCTCTGTAACACTTGATAAGCAAAAATGTATTTTTTAGATATATTGTATATTTAATGTATCTAGTCTATAATACATATCAGATACATTAAATATGTAATGAATCTAAAAAATGTATTTTTGTTTATAAAGTGTTACGGAGGGAGTACATTGTAAGCATCAAGCGCTTAATTAGATTTTGTTGATTAATTTGAAACCAATACACTATTTAATACACTCGCATTTAATTTGTGCTTTTAATTAATCTGTAATTTATATTTATATTGTTTATTTACAAAATATTTATATTGTTATTTGCAGAAATATAAGCTTTATTTGAAGAGAAGAGAGACAAAGAAACAAACAAAACATGCAAAATCCAATGTTTCAAATGGATCTTCAGAATTTGATTTTCAAGCTTATGATGCTTCTACTCCTCATGTTGTTCCCAACAATTTCATACCAACAAATTTTCCTCACCAGCCCAACAATTTCATTGCACCTGAATCTAAAAATACAATTAATGCAGCTCCACTTATTTTTTATCAAACTGATTCTGAGGAAGAAACTAGTCCAGCTTCTATCAACCAGCAGAATTACAATGAATTTGGGACTAATTCAATTACTAATCCGTCATTTACGAATACTATTAATGCTCGTATTTCAAACGCGCAAGTTAGAAATATTTTCTTAGCCCAGCATCATCCCTCTCCAAATTCCAATGATTCACCCTCTTCCAACGATCTTTGAAAATTCGATATCTTCATGCGCTGCATATACAACAAACTAAGGCCGGGTGAAGGAACCGTAATCTATTTATGCTTCAACAAAGGATCATCCTTTCTCTTGATTTTATTTTTTGTTTATTATTATGTGGTTGTAATCCAAATTTATAGGTTTATAAATTTATTATATTATGCTTTTTTATTTTGTGAACAATGAAGTTTTTTTTTTTCTTTCTATTTGGTGAGTTATTAAAGTAGACTTATCATATATGTATTTGTGTTTTTTATTTTCTCTTTTGCAATCCAATTTTTATTTTGTTGCATAATGTTTGTCATAGATCGATCAAGTTATCACTTTTTGTTACATTCAATGAATAATGTTCATCAAATTTTGTAAAAAAAAAGTTGCGAGAATATGCGTGAAATAATTTAATATAACAAATTTTGTGAAATTAATAAGAAGGTTGACACTGCTATTATTAGTAACATCCATGAAATAGTATACTCTATCAAATTTAATTGTGAGAATGCAACAATACTTGAAATAATTTACTCTATCAAATTCAATCGTGAAAATACAACAAAGTTAAATCTCTTAAGAAAGAGTCATACATTGTGATTATAATTCAGTTTAGATATTAATCTCTACAATTACCCATAAAAAATAATCGATTCAAACAATAAAATATCAAGTTCAGTTTTCACAAAAAATGTAATCCATATTTAAATCCCTGTTTGATTGCTTTGGCTAATCTTTAATCCATGAAATCACCAAATAGAAAACTATACACCACTACACGAGTGAAATTTTTTGTAGAGATTCATTAAAGTATTAACCTACAAATATATTTAAGCAATAATCTATATAATAGGAAGACAATTATATAGGCGACTGAAGGGTTGGACTGTTGGAGCCCCCGAGCAAGTCTTACATAGGCACCACAATTTAGGCACACAATTTAGACACACTCACATAATTTAAAAAGTTAAAAGAAAAATAAATTTGTCACATCATTTTATATCACTTTAATTTCTTTCTTTTTAATTTTTTTTATTTAATGTGAGTGTGTCTAACAACACTTATTTGTATTTGTGCCTAGGTTAGAGTATCTCCCCCTTGCCACCCCCTAGTTATGTGCCTGGCTCCAATCACATATCCTGTGCTTGGTAATTGCTCTATGTTGGCCTTGAAACTCATGCGTGATGCGTATAATGTGGATCAAGATGTTTTCTTTTCCAGCCCCTAACGTTTCTTTTATACTCTTCAAAAATCCGATTTTACCCTTAAGAAAAATTTCGGTTCGCAGAAATCGGAATTTTTCTAGTTAAAATTTTAGGAAATTTCGATTTTTAGAAACCAAAGTTGTATTCAAGGCAAAAAAAAATCGGTTTCTGCAAACCGAAGTTTTTATGAAGGGCAAAACAGAAAACTCGAGGGGTGAAAAAGAAACGTGAGGGGTTGGAAGAGAAAATATCGTGGATCAAATTCGTGTGCGAGAGTTCCAAGTTCCATCTATTCCATAATAGTCCCACATCGAGGAAACAAGCAAACAAATTAATGGATGTGAGGTATAGAACCAGAAGCAAGACTATGTTTCAACTAATATTTTTCTCGGCCTTTTGACTAAAATCAAATATAGTATTTATTCTTATCAGTTTAATATTTGATGATATGTGGTCCATTGAATCACAATAAATTTTTTTTTGAATTGTTGAATCACAAGAAATTAAATTACTTTTTTAGGGGAGGAGCTGCCACAGTAGTTTGCTATTGGACTTCTTGTTTGACGCGAATACATTATACTATAGCATTGGCTAAACACACCCCACCAATACTAGTTTAATTTTTGTTTTATTTTGGACCCTATTTTCGCTTTTAATTTTGATTTCTTTGGCCAATGATAAAAAATTATTTTATTTTGCAAATTTGTTCCTCATGATTAGGATTTTACAATAAATATGAAAATAAGTTAAAGAAATAGTGAATTTTGGTTGAGATGTTAAAAGTCTCTTTCAGTTGAATTAGAAGTTTTAATTTTTCAAATTCAACCATGAGAATGCAACAATATTAAATCTCTAAAGGAAGAGTCACTCATTGCGATCCTAATTAGGTTGGAGAATTAATCTCTACACTTGCACAAAAATAACCGATTAAAAAAATAAAAATTATGTTTTAGTTTTCACAAAAAATGTAGTACATATTTAAATCCCTTGTTTGATTACTTTGGTTGACAAACTTATCATGGCTCGTATTAATTTGTTGACGAACTAGACCGGTTCGTTTAAAGTGCAGATTTATGTGGGACGGGTTAAATGGGTTGGGCTAAACTGTATATCCAACTCTAACTTTGCAAGTTCAAAGTTTTTATTTTTATTATACAAGTGATTTTAAATTGAGTTGCAATATAATTAATTTAGAAATTCTACAATGGCATCGCAACCAAAATTTCGAACACCAAGGTCAATCACATACTCACTCCGGTGACATTTATAAGTAAATTTAACTTTTTAAATACATTTATTATTTAATGTATAAAAAAATCAAATTTAGTTATAAATATTAAAAAAAAAAAAAAATTTAAAAGATGAAGAATTATTAGACAATCACTACAAGATTATAGCTTTCTTAGCTATGACTTGCATTCTAGACTTGCTTTTGCTTTTATATCTCACATCGAGTCACTTGCTTTATAGACTCATCGATGTGGGACTATTTTGCTAGTATATGAAAATTTTAAGCAAACAAACATAGAACAAGACAACTCTAAGAACATGAACACAAATTGACAAAAGTAGTGTTTGTCAAATTCAGAAGATACTTAGGTAATCTGAGAAAATCTCGTTCGTCGTCGTCATCATCATCATCGAGCAAGAGAAGACAAGAGAGAATGAGTAGTTACACGACACAACACATGATCAGCAACATCCTAAGAAATAACTCAAACAAAACACTTTCAGCTAAACAACTTCACGCACACATCGTAATAACCAAAGGAACATTCCACCACGACAACATCCTCGTACTCTCACTCTATTCCAATCTTAACCTCTTAAACCATTCTCTTCATCTCTTCAATTCTCTTCCTTCTCCTCCACCACCTCTCGCATGGTCTTCTCTTATCAAATGCTACACTTCTCATTCCCTTCTTCACCTTTCTTTCTCTTCCTTCAACTCCATGCGTTCTCTCGCTGTTCCACCTAATCGTCATGTTTTCCCTTCTCTCATCAAAGCTTCCACTCTTTTGAAACACCCCAAACTCGCTTATTCCCTCCATGCTTCCACCGTTCGTCTCGGTTTTGATTCTGATCTTTATATTGCAAATGCACTCATCAATATGTATGCTAAATTTCATAATCTTTCTGTTACTGAAAATGCAGCCAAGGTGTTTGATGTATTTCCTCAGAGAGGGAAATATGAGATTGGTAATGTTAGGAAGGTTTTTGATATCATGTCTGTTAGGGATGTTGTTTCTTGGAATACTGTTATTGCTGGGTATGTTCAAAATGGGATGTATGTTGAAGCATTGGACATGGTTAGAGAGATGGGGAAAAATGGTAACTTGAAGCCTGACTCGTTCACTCTTTCCAGTATTCTTCCTATTTTTGCTGACCATGTTGATGTTTATAGAGGGAAAGAGATTCATGGTTATACTGTGAGAAATGGGTTTGATGGGGATGTTTTTATTGGAAGTAGCTTGGTTGATATGTATGCAAAGTGTAATAGGCTGGAAAATTCGCTATGTGCTTTTAATCTCTTGCCGCGGAAAGATGCCATTTCTTGGAACTCTATCATTGCTGGTTGTGTTCAGAATGGTGAATTTGATCGAGGGCTTGGATTCTTTCGTCGGATGTTGAAGGAAAATGTGAGACCTATGCCTGTTTCTTTCTCTAGTGTTATACCTGCTTGTGCTCATTTGACTGCTTTGAATTTGGGGAAGCAGCTTCATGGATGTATAATTAGAATTGGTTTTGATGATAATGAGTTCATAGCTAGCTCTCTTGTGGACATGTATGCAAAATGTGGTAACATTAAGATGGCTAGATATGTTTTTGATAGAATAGAGAAGCGTGACATGGTGGCGTGGACTGCCATCATTATGGGATGTGCAATGCACGGGCATGCCCTCGATGCAGTTTCCTTGTTTGACAACATGTTGGAGGATGGAGTAAAGCCTTGCTATGTGGCATTCATGGCTGTTTTAACTGCGTGTAGTCATGCCGGGTTGGTAGACCAAGGTTGGAGATATTTTAACAGTATGGAGAGGGATTTTGGGATTGATCCTGGTTTGGAGCATTATGCTGCTGTTGCTGACCTGCTCGGTAGAGCTGGAAGATTGGAGGAAGCTTATGATTTCATTTCTAACATGGGAGTACAGGTACAACCCACTGGGAGTGTGTGGTCAACACTGTTGGCTGCTTGCAGGGCACATAAGAGTGTTGAATTAGCTGAAAAGGTTGTTGACAAGTTGCTTTTGATTGACCCTGAAAACATGGGGGCTTATGTTTTAATGTCTAACGTCTATTCGGCTGCACGGAGATGGAAAGATGCTGCAAGATTGAGAATTCGCATGAGAAAAAAGGGCCTGAAGAAGACCCCTGCATGCAGCTGGATTGAGGTTGGAAATGAAGTGCATACTTTTATGGCTGGAGATAAATCTCATCCTTATTATGACAAAATAAACGAAGCATTGACTGTTTTATTGGAACAGATGGAGAAAGAAGGTTATGTCCTTGACACAAATCAGGTGCTCCATGATGTTGACGAGGAACAGAAACGCGACTTGTTACACAATCACAGTGAGAGACTTGCCATAGCATTTGGCATCATTAGCACTACTGCTGGTACAACCATCCGAGTAATAAAGAATATTCGGGTGTGTGCGGATTGTCACACCGCAATTAAATTTATTGCTAAGATTGTTGGAAGGGAAATCATTGTGAGGGATAACAGTCGTTTTCACCATTTCAAGAATGGGTCTTGTTCGTGTGGTGATTATTGGTGAAATAAGTCAAATAACAGTTATGATTGGAAATCCTATGTTTTTAGACCTAGCCACTGGGCTGTAAGTGACAACTGAGCATGTCAACACTAACTGAGAGGTGGATGAAGAAAGCAAAGAAACTGAAGTGAGGACTAAATACGGGTTAGGACGCTAGTAAGATTGTGCTCTCAACTTGGTCAAGACTCAAGAGAGTTTGAATCTTGATTAAACATTGTCTGATTTCATGTCAAGCACCTGAATTGAGTTCTGATTGCCTACCTTATGAACATCACTGTGAGTATTCAATTACTTTTTGCTGTCTCTTGTTGGGTTCAGCACAATGTTCCGTAGATGGTGCCTTTAATTGCCTATTTGACCTCCTACTTAGTTCAACAACATTTTAATGAACAGTATCATTCAATTTTTTACTGGTGAGCCTGCCAATACCCACTGTCTACCTCTGTGCTCCATATATTGCAGCCAAATAAATTTGTGCTGTGAAACTTTATGAACGTGAATTATTTTTAGAGTGGGGTTTTCTGAATCTCAATTTTTAGATTAGGGTTTATATATGTCTTCTGTTTTCTTCTCCTTTTACTTTCATTAAGAAAAGATGAATAGTGTGCTAAGGCTTATGAACATTGCCTGTTTTAAAAAAAGGCTTATGAACATTGCAAAATGCTATTAATTATCTTTTCCACTGTAGTTATCATTCAATTTTTATTTATTTATCTTTTATGTTGCTGACAATATGTGATATGATATATTTCGAGTGTTGCATCCTTTGATGAATCATGGGCTTTCCCTCGAACTTATCCTTGATATGAAACACAATCTTCAGATTTTGGTGGATCTACAATCACACATTGCTCTGGGAGGATGGAAGTTTAAGAATCAAAATGTTGTGACTTGTGACAGAAGGTAACTTGAAATACCTTCTCATGGTTATTTAGACCTGTGATCTTCCACAAGTTATTCCCTCATTTTTTTAAGGAATAGAAATGTACCCCAGCACACAATAGTTAAACTCTTTTAGCTTTTGGGGTCCTACCGGGGGGTAAGATGTTTTGCAACTGTGTGCTGGTGAACAGAGAGGCTGTTTCTGCAAGATCAAACTCCACGGAGGGGTTTTTAGGGCATAAGATAGCCCGGTTACAGTATAGATTAAGTCCCTTGTGTAGTTAACTCTTATTCTTTCTGCTTTCATTTGTTCCTAATCTGTATGACCAAACTGTGCTAAGTATACATATAACTTTTTTTGATTAATCAGTATACATATAACTAATTGTTCAATATAAGAATCATTTATTTTATAGCAATATATTCATTAGAAATTTAGGACACTTCACATTCTTGAGAAGTATCCCATTTCTCCTTTGTCTTATTCTCTGCATGTTATTTGTATAATAATAATTCAAATATTAATGCAATTCACAACAAGCTTCTCTCCATAAATAGAGCCACTCCATTTTTTGGCTAGGGAATAATGGACATCGGTATTGAAGATTAATATAACTTTTCAGGAAATAAATCCAAAACAGCCAGTATCATTATCATGTGGATTAAGGTATGCAAAGCAGGGTTCAAAATGAGAAATATATTTACAAATTTTCCTAAAGACAAATTTGACAAGTAGATAACAACTATAATAATTTACATTGAATATGCAGGGAAAGAAAAGATCATGTATGAAGAGAACAACTGAACCTACATTGAGACGAAGAAAGTAAACATCATTTCAATATTATCTTTCCCATGCCTAACATAAAACTATTTGGTCTGAAACACAGGCTAAACCTTGCACCATTCTCACTATATCAGTAGTATCATCCAGATAATACTTGGCCTTACTGGGTTTTCGACCAACAGTGCATGCAAATACTTCAGCCCTGGGTGCCATGAAAGGGCCGGAACTAGTGATTACCTCAAACATATCTTCATCAGATCGGTCATCGCCTATACACAAAACAAAATCAGGTGACATTCCTTTTCCTTGCATGGCTGAAAGTAGGCGTTTAGCCACAATCCCCTTGTTCACACCCTGCATGTGTATATGTATTAGATGCTGTAAGAGTGTAAAATGTTTAGTCAATATCCAAGCCTGTCCTTTCTCAAACACAACCAGGAAAGAAGACCAAAAAAAAAGTATGCAATTTAACTATAATTCACTTTTGTTAGGGTTTCTCACTAAGTTTCCTTTATATATATTCTTTCTCTAATTTCCATTCACAGAAAAGGAAAAAATTGAACCACGGTAATAGGCCCGTGTAGGATCAGACTAGAAACTTAACCAAGTGCTTATTCAACAAGTGTTTATTATAAAAGAATTTATATACAAGTTGTTTGTTTCTATAATCAAGAGGCAATTAGTTTAAACTCAGCATAAGCTGAAAACAGCATGTGGATCACACATATCCACTTTTCCCTTGATATTATATTAAACACAAAATTCATTTCACACACGACGACACAACACTTATCTGAACTTTATTTTCCCCTACTACTATATATTCATGGATCAGCCTGATCGCAGTAAAGGAACTTTATTTTAAGTTTTAACATTTATGACTTTCTTAAAGATTCCAAATTTACAAGATTTTTTAAGTATACTAGAATCCAATAGACAGAAATTTTTTATCCCTAGTCATTACAGCTAATTCTACAAATGTTATACGCACCTGTGGTTTAACCTCCACGTTATTCAGGCCACTCTTCACTGTTACTGGTTCATTTGTAAGCACACTTTCAAGATGATTAAGAAGTTCTTTAGCTTGGCATGATCCAAAATCGGGATCTGCATCCTCATAGTACCAAACAAGTGCCGTTTCCTTATCTTCTATTGTTGATCCATCTGTTGTTTCGGTGTAAAGATTCATCACAGGCTCAGCAATTAGTTTCCAACTGGAGTCTGTTACAGGAGCACATGTTTCCCATTCTGCATCCCGCTTCAGTCTGAAACCATACGTTCCAACTATAAGTTAACAGAAGTATCAAACCATGAAAAGGTGTATTTGAATTGCCTGCAGTCACAAATTCACACTGTAAGCACACCATTGGATCGAGATCGGATTGTGCAGAAAGCAAGTGATTCTGACATTTTTTAAATCCCAAAATACCGATCTTGATCCAACAGTGGCCAATGTATTAACTGTGTGAATGTGTGAGATTTGTGACTACTGCTGAAAAGGTCATATATCAAGCAATTTACCTTAAAAAGTAACCATGCTCGGCGGCAATTCCCAGATTTTCACAAGGAGAAAACCATTCAGCCAGTGTCTTACGGCTTTTAGCACTGACTAGAAACACCATGTTGCTCTCATCTCTACACAAACTATTAAGCATTTTAATGGAATTACTGGTTGGGCTCTTATCAATGGAAGCCTGGGGCATTAGTGTACCATCATAATCTAGAAGGATAGCCCTAGTTTTTGTCCGCTTGTAAGCAGAAACAATGTGCTCCATTGAGAGCTTCTTGAAGTTTGGATCAAGTGCTACAACTCTAAAACTTAATCCGAAACCAATTCCCCACCACCTTCGCCTTACATGATCGCTACAAGTCCTTTCCAAATCTTGCAAAAAGCTACGAGCCCAGTAACCCACATCATGAGTACTAACATATTTGTAATGCTTCTCATGCCTAAGCTGTTTCTCTGAATCAGCCATTTCCAAAGCTGAGTCCATTGCATCTGCTACTGCGTCAATATTCCATGGATTCACTCTGATAGCTCCACTTAAGGATGGTGAACAACCAATAAACTCAGACACAACCAACATGCTTTTCTTAAGGGATGAGCCTATTCCCAAAACTTTGTCCAATTTTTCAGTTCCTTGACGACTGATTATGTATTCATATGGAATGAGATTCATTCCATCCCTAACTGCAGTCACTAGACAACATTCAGCTACAACATAGTATGCAACTTTTTCATAAAACCTTAATGGCTCCTCAATCAGAATGACAGGATCATAACCAGGTTTACCAAATCTTTCATTAATCCGCTTTGCGGTCGCCTTCGTCTCTGATTGCACTTCTTTCACATCCTTCCCTTTCCCTCGTGCAGGATTGGCTATCTGAACCAATACAACCTTTCCATGCCACTCTGGGTGCTGAATGAGAAGCTGTTCCATGGCCAATAGCTTCAAACTTATCCCTTTAAAGATATCCATGTCATCCACACCAAGTAACATTCTCTTTCCTTTATCAGAAAACTGTCCAATAAGCTCAGAAACTTTCTCTTCAGTCTTTGGTAGGCCTAGAACTGATTGAAGCTGACCCATGTGTATGCCAACAGGAAGAATTTTGATACTTACGGTCCTACCATAATACTCAATCCCAATATAACCTCTTTTGGATTCATAGGTAAGACCAAGCATCCTACTACAACATGAGAGGAAATGTCTTGCATAATCAAAAGTGTGGAAACCAATCAAATCAGAGTTCAAAAGGGCTCTCAAAAGCTCTTCCCTAATAGGCAATGTCTTGTAAATTTCTGATGAAGGGAAAGGGCTATGGAGAAAAAATCCCAGTTTCACTCTATTAAACCTTTTTCTCAAGAAAGTTGGTAAAACCATGAGATGATAATCATGTATCCAAACATAATCATCTTCAGGGTTAATCACTTCCATAATCCTATCAGCAAATATCTTATTGACTGATACATAAGCTTGCCACAGTGACCTATTGAACCTACCACCAAGGTCTGGTGACAGAGGCAACATGTAATGGAACAGTGGCCATAACTGTTGCTTACAAAAGCCATGATAATACCTTGTAAAAAGATCGCCTGGGAGAAAAGTTGGGACACACTTAAAGGTCTCAAGTAGTATCTGTGAAACCTCATCTTGTTCATTTGGATGAATATCTTCTTTAAGGCAACCAACATAAATAACATCAGTATCATCATCTCCTAACCCATCTTTGAGTTGAAGTAGAAGTGAATTCTCATCCCAACTGAAAAACCAATTATTTTTGTTATTACCATCTTGCTTCCTCTGAGCCTTTATAGGAAGCTGGTTTGCTACTATTATGATCCTTTCTCTTTGGACTGATGAAGAAGAAGGGTCAGAACACACACTCTCCAGAGGGTCATCATCAACATCAGATATCAAACCAGCAACAGTCATAATCCTTGGAATTCTCCTGTTCATGTTTTCAAACGTTGGAAACTCACCAGAGGCTAGCTCTAGTAGATTTGAATAAGATCTTGAAACCATCTTATCACTCAAAATATCCAAACCAACAAAAGAAACACTTGTTAAACAATGCTTTGAGACATTGTTATACCATCAGAGCATAAAAATCCAACTTTGCAACCGGCACCGTTCATCTCATCCCACATACAAGTTCCAAAGTTAGATAAAACATTTTGTGAATTGAAAAAAGATTAATTTTTAAGTTCTTGGTCAGATAAATATTATGGTTAATAAAAAATTACAAAGCATGAAAAGGGAAGAGGTGAGGGGTGAAATGGTGAATATGTGATAACTGATAAGAACAAGCAATAGAAGAAAGGTGAAAAGTTGATTGTAGATAAGGTTAGAGAGAGAGAGAGAAGTGGGTGGAAACAGTCAATGAAAAGATAAAAACAGGAAGCTAGTTGTTGTAATCCAGAAGGAAAACAGCTAAGAGAAGAAACAGCAACCAAACAATAGATTTGTTGTCATGAATGGACCGAACTTGTTGTGAGTCAGGAACAAAGATAGCCTCCTAAAGAAGTGAGAGGAAATAATAATAAATAAAATAAAACAAAAAGAACCCAAATCGAATTTAGTAATAGTTGGGGAAATTACCAGTTTTGTTTTGTTGAGATTTGAATTCTAATTCTGATATTTTGATTGATTGGTTGGTTGGGGTAGAAATTCATGAATCCAAATATGAAAAATAAAAATAAAAATAAAAAAGCATTGGAATTATCTTTTGTAGTAACTTTTTGCCACTGATCACAATTAGCTAGCTAGCTAGCACCTCAGCTCAGAAGTTGTCTCTCTCCACTGTGCTGACACGACATGCAACTGTGGTGTGATACTTTCTCTTCATCACCAACTTGGCACCTCTCTGCTTTGTAAAAGGTCAACAGATAAGTGTGGATTAATAAGGTGTTATTTTCTCAACCTCTGTATCAAGCTATTATTTTAATGAATGAGTACCTAAAATATCTATCTTCATTTATAAAATAAAACTTATCTTATCTCTTCTTTTCTTTTTTAGTTTAAACTTAACTTATCTCTAATTATTAATTTTAAAAGGTAACATTCAGTTTGTTAAAATGTTACACATACTAATTATGTTAAAGAAATTAAGGTTATCTTGGTCAATTTGTATTTATAATTTAAAATCACAATTTTAAAACACATTAAAAAAATTATAGGTTTAATTGCAGTTTTTGTCTCCTATTATGAATAGTAATGTTGTGTTTTCTAGAGTTAAAAATGTTATTTTTTATCTGAATTGATTTTGTCATTTAAAAAAGTTTGACGGTACAACTTGTTGTCCGATTGCCTTTAATTCATATATAATTACTTATTTATTAATATATATATATATATATATATATGGGTTATGCTAATGCACATCCATTCAAAATATAGAATGTGTGCATTAGCATTCTACACCAAAACTGTTTTTTTGTTTCAAAGAAAATGCTAATGCAATTATTGAGGCAATCAAAGGAGAAATCTATTGGTGTTGGCTAATCAAAACAATAATTAAATAAAATAAAAAAAGTAGAGAACGGGATGAGGGAGAAACCTCAATTTTTCTCTCCCTGTTTGTTCTTCAACAAAGATGCCATTTTAAACTTAAAAAATGAACTAAAATAAAAGAAGTGATTGTTTGAAAGCATGAGAGTGAGAGAAAATGATGAATGTGGGTGAGAAAAAGACTATAACATGCATGCATTTAATGATAATTGAAGGAAAAGTTGGGGTATTTTTGTCCAAAGTAACTAGGTGCACCTTGCTAATGCACACCTTCTATTTTTTGAATGGGTGTGCATTAGCATAACCCATATATATATAATTAAAAAAAATTAATATATTTTTAATATTTTGCAGTTTTGGTCGTTTTATTTTAAAATTGAACAGTTTTAATCCTTCTAACACATATTTTGAGGATACAGTATGTTTTAAATGAGTTTTACAAAAGATTTTTCTTATAATTTTATTGATATTGGTTTTTTTTATCATCAAATCATATAACACATCGTTTAAGTCATATCATGTTATCAATTTATAGTTAAAAATTATAATAAGTGGACAAAAACTATTAAACCAAAATTATATTAAATAAAGGTGTCAAATATTATTATTTTTGTATTTTTAAAATCTATGCAAATAATAAAAGGGAAAATCAACTTCATTTCGAATTATAAGTAAAAATGTAGCAAAGCAGTTTATAGTTTATGTGTTTAATTTAATCTTTAAATCAAATACATCAAATTTTTTAACATAATTTTCTTTATAATTAGAAATAAAGAAAGTGGAAAAGACACTGAGATAAATGCAAACAGTATCACATATAATATAAATATTTTGATATTTAAATAATATCATGTAAATATATGTTACATAGAAGATAATTCAATATTAACGGGAATTCAGAATTAGTTAATATATCAACTTGTAAGAAATTGTATGAATTTTAGTTAATACTATATCACAATAGAATTAGTTAACAAATGTCTTTTGAACTTAGATTTATTGGCAGAATATTGACCGAAATTTAAACCTCAATTATCAGTTATTTATTTTAAAAGTAAAATTTTTAATCACTAAATTATTCAATAAATAAAAAAAATTAACAAACAAGCATTCATATTATCCTCGTCAAATTAGTCAAAAAAAAATTATTGAAAGTAAGCAAATCAATGGATATATATTACTCCCTCCGTTCATTTTTATAAGGAACAATTTGAAAAACAAATTTATTCCTTTTTATAAGAAACAATCATTAAATTTATGTTTTATTAATTAAGTAATTTCATTTTTACCTTTTATTTATTTCAATGTTATGCATTAATTACAGTAACATATTCCCTATGCATTAATTACACCAAGATTATTTTTGAAATAGATTATAAAATTTTATAATTTTTAGTAAAAAAATAAGACTCTTTAATATGTATGTTTTTTCCAAATTATTTCTTATAAAAAAAAACCGAGGGAGTATAAAATAAAAATAAAAGTAGACAGTTGTGAAAGAGATAATTGAGGTTTGATCCATGATCATGAATCCAAAGAGGAAACCTTATCCATAACTTGTCCTTTGGCAAAGAGGAAGAGGCATCATCATACTCAAAACTGGGACCCACTTGATGAAGTGTCGGAGATTAGCTGTCAAAGCTCATGTTCGTACACGTTTCGGTTGACCATTGGCTAACTGAATGTTACGTGGCAACTTGTTCGTATTGAGATTCGTGTATCATCGAGTGCAGCAGAAACACAACACCGTTCGTTAGTATCTAAGCGGCGCCGAATGAAAATTGTCCATGTTGGATTTTGCCGACATTACGGGAGCACGTGATTGGTGGTACAACGTTGGAATGGATAAGCTTCAAATAAGGAAGGAGGACCAAAATATCTATCGGATACTCCTCCTGGTTGAAAAATTATTCAAAGGGTCATGTACCTGCGGATTATTAATTAATGGCTAAATTAGGTATTTGATCCCTTAACTTAATTATTGGTTTCGTTTTGATCCCTTAACTAATTATTATTACATTTTAGTCCTTTAATTGTTTTTCTGTTAGCCAATATAGTCCTTTCTGTTAGTCAAATGTTTTCTTTCGTTAGTCAATTGTTTTTCCTTCTTCTTTGTTCCTTCATCTGCATCAAACCCAGACATCAAACTTTAACCTTTCAAACCTAAAATCCATAACCTAGATTCCTTCAATATTATCATTGAAATTCGGCAACAAGAACTGTGGTTAAAACCTCCAACAGATTCTTAAACTTTTCCCCTTTTCTCTCTTCCTCACTAACTGCGATGATGTTAAATCCACCACCATTTAAAATTCTCTCTTTCAATCTCAAATTCATGGTCCCTAAAATTCTCCATATATCATATTCTTATTTCTCTATTTTTAATGGAGTTGTAGGTAAGAAAAAGGATAAAAGGGTTTATTTTTATTTTGTATTGAAAAACAATTTCAGTTAAACCACCTGATATTATCATCCAAATATAAATAGTAAATACCTCCAAAAAACTAAAGAATACCTGAAACCAAAAAATTTAAAAACAAGCCAAGGAAATCCAGTTCTTGCGGAAATAACACATCCACCAAATTTTATGAGTTTGCTTTGTTACAAATAAGAAGAAAAGAAAATAATTTCTGTGATTTTTGGCTCTAAAGTTTGTGAATTTGAGAATTTTTTTCAATGTGCACCTGACACAAACAAAAAAAACGAATATACTCTCACTTTTTAAAAATTATCGAAACTATCCTACTTTTTGGCTGTGAGTGGGACGCGCCATTGGCACAGGCGCAACCACCTGAAGGACGCGCCATTGGCAGTGCTGCGACCTTGTGAAGGACGCGCCAATGGCAGTAATGCGTCCTAATTAATTTTTTTTTTTTTTTTTTTGTGTGTTGAAGAAGGGTTTGGGGTTAGAGGGGGGTTTGAGAGGGTTGGGGTTATAGAGTTTTTGGTGGTTTGGAGTTTGGAAGGTGGTTTTGAGTTTGATGTTTTTTTTTAAGTAAATTTTTTGTATTAATTATTATAACTATATTAGTAGTATTAAAATTTGTATTTTTATAATTTATTTTGAAGTTTGAAATTTTTTTACAAAAATTAATTAAAATACATCACTTCAAGTTCCGGATTTTCAGTATATTCGGGGATCGCATAACTCGAAGATCCGGGATATAAAAATTCTGGATTTTCAGTATATCCCGGGATAGCAGAACTCGAAGGTCCGGGTTGTGAACCGTCAACCGGAGATAAAAATCGCTCAAAGCGGTTCACTTGTTGGTCGTCCGTTCTTAGTAGAGTATCAATCCATTACTGAGATGGTGATTGGTTTATGTAGTCTTGGGTTTGGATGTCGAAGGTTTCTTGCGGCATTATATACATGTTGTGTTGGTTGTCAAATTGAGTGGGTGGTGAAACATATGTTTGACGGTCAAAGATTTGGAATTGGGGAGGGGTGGTAAATTGAGTTATTAATTTTTGATTTTGTGGTGTTTTTTTTGTTTAAATTAGGCATTTTTCAGATCTGCAATTTAATGAATTCTGGGTTTGAAATGATGAAGTGAGATTAATGGAATTGTTGAACCACTTTTTAGTGTTCTTATTTTCTGAATTTGTTTCATGTTGTTTTACTGGGTTTATGAGAAGAATAGTTGATGAAGCTCATGAAGAAGAAGAGAGGAAGAAAATTAGTTGTAGAGATTCCATCATAAGATCTAGTAGAGATGTGCGATCCAATGGTCTCTTATTTAACAAAAAGATCTAGTGGTTAAAATTAAAAAATTTAATGAAGCCTATGGTGGACCAACTATAATGTTAACGGTAAGGACCAAATTGGTTAACGGAATTATAATTAAAGGACCAAAACGTAACAATAATTAGTTAAGGGACCAAAACGAAACCAATAAATAAGTTAAGGGATCAAATACCTAATTTAGCCTTAATTAATCAATTGTTCGATTTTATATATAAGCAAAAATTAATTTTTTAGATTTATTATAAAATTTGAAGAGTATGAATAGTAAATTTTAGATTGAAAATAATATTGTTAATATTTGAAGCCTTTATTTAATAAAAATAATAGATAATTAATAAACCAGTTTATAGCAGATGAGCATATATATGATATATTGAATAGTTTATAAATTAGTTTTTAGCTTATAGCGAATAAGCTACTGATTGAATTTGTAGTGTTTATTAAAATTAACGGTTTAATTAGTTTATAAATATGAAATGACTTAAAAAAGATATGTTAAATTAATCTTTAAATCTTTTCAAGTAAAATATTAAGGTAAATTTGGAAGGAAAAATAATAATCTATAAGCTACTTGAAATAGCTTTGAAAAATAAATTATAAGCAAGTAAAATAAACTATAAACTCATAAAAAAAATAGTTACCAAACAAAATTTATAGTTTATAATCTATAAGCTAATTTATTTATCTTTTCAAACAAAGTTTAAATATGTTGACTATGCAAATTTTAAAATTATTATGCTATATTTAATATCTTAACTATTAATATTTCGGAGCACCGTTTAACATTTTTTTATTTAAATATGTATGGTGTACCGTTTATGTGAATAGTTTTAATAGATAAAAAACATGTTTAATATAAAAAATCAATAAATATTATATATAAAAAAATATCAAAATTAACAACATCAACAGTTATACAGATATAATATGTCGTAATAAGATATGAATTTGTTATACGTATTAAAACAATTAAAAGTAGTAATTTTTTATTAAAAAATAATAATAATTTATTTAAAAATTATATATTTAATATAAAATTCATAAGTTTCAATATAAATTTACTATTTTAAATATTTTAACATGTACCCAAACGCTTAAGTCACCATTAAATAAAACGAGAAAAAATATAAGAGAAAATTGAAGAGATCCAAATTCATATAAAAATCCATTTTTGTTGTATTTGCACAAACTCCATTAGATTTTACTATTTTCAATATCATGTATTTGCAAATTAGTTGTCAACTTTTTAAGAATTTGAATGTAAACATTTTATTACATTTGTTTCACAATATTTGTTGCCTTACCTAGTGCTTCTTAAAGATAAAGATATCAATAACATTTTTGCATTACTTTGTTTACAAAAAAAATATTTTAAAAAATAAGGATTATTTGATTAAAAAAAAGAACTTCTTTTTTTAATGTTTCTCAGCTCTAAAGTCAGTACTGAGACCATTTCCTTATCATTTTGACAATAGGTACAAAATTATCCTTAACAGATTGTTTAGAACAGCCGATTGTTAGTGTAAAGAAAGTATGAAGGATGGAAACACGGATTTCAAGATCCCTTCCCTCGTTTGGTTGCTCAATACAGAGAAGGAAAAGATAGCTTTTTGCTGGGCCCCACATAAAATACCCATCCCTCCCAATTTGGACGGAAAGTGTAAAGAAGCCCTTTGACTTAAGAAAAGACTAAAAAACTTATACCAACACATTACTATTATTATTTTGTAATATTATTAAATTATCATTTTTGTTATTGGAAAACGCAAGTTATAATTTTTGAAACTTACTTTTAAATTGAAATATATTTATAGAGTGATTTGTCACACTTACAATTTTCAATTTTCTAAATAAATAAATAAATTATATATTGAAATAATTTTTATATATACATATCTTTCTATATTTAAGTAGGGGTATTAATGTCATTTAATAAATATAATTCTTTCTTTCCTCTCACTTTTACCTCTATCAAATAACTTTAAAATCACCTTACATTTTACTCACTTTCTTTTCACTTTCTTTCCTTTAACTTTCTTTCCTTTCACTTTCTTTCCTTCAACTTTCCTTCATAATCCAAACAAAGCCTAAATTGTAAAACTTGGTGGATAAACTTCTTTTAAAAAAAGGTAAAAGAACTTAGGTGGATAAGGTTTTCTCTTTGTCTTCTTGTCTTTTTCTTCTTTTTTTTTGACAAAGTCTTTTTCTTTTTTTTATTCTTCCTAATAATTGTTTCTTATGTAGATGTAGATAAACATGATAGTGTTTGGTTGTATTATATGGTGACTGAATACGAAAGATGATACTCAAGATTTCCCCAAACCGTTGGATTGTGGCAGGAATCACAATCATGTACGAAATGGACGGTTGGGGAAGATCATGATAACGTAACGAGAGCTTGCGGACAATGAGGTCTGGTTTGGTACAAAAGAAAAGGACACCACTCTATAAATAAAGTATGTATGTACAAATGTATACTCCATATGAGAATATTAATTGTTTGGGATAATTAATAGGGTTAAATATGTTTTTAGTCTAATTTTGACTTTTAGTTCCTATATTTTTTTAATTATATTTTTAGTCCCTCATGTTTTTTCCGTTTGCATTTTTAGTCCCTACTGTCAAGTTCTGGTGACTAGGCTAACGAAAAATGTCACGTAGGACGCCACGTATATTATTGAACCTACGTGGTATTTTTTATGTTGATATATTTTTAGTCCCTATTTTTACGTGAGTTTCCACTTTTAGTCCCTACATTTTTTTTATAATATTTGTAGTCCTTCACGTTTTCACCATTTGCATCTTTAGCCCCTACTGTCAAGTTTTAGTGATTAGGATAACAGAATATGCCACGTAAGAGAACATATAGGATACCACGTCATTTAATTAATTTATTGGCTTTTATGATAAGGATTGGACCTAATGCAAACGAGTTTAACCCACACCAAAACTGACCCAACCTAACTAAAACATAAATTTCAAAGTTTTAAATACCTAAATTGAATTCATGATCTCTTTCATCTTCTCAAACCCATAAATCACAGTAGCTTTTCTCATTTGAAAGTTTTTCATGATCTCTAGTATCCGTGACTAATAAATTTGCATTTAATTCTAAGTTGGTCAAACCTTGAATCAAACATATATCATAAAACTAGCTACATATCCGTGTGTACACACGGGACGGGCCTTCGGCACGTTATATATTGTGGTATCGTTGTTTTGTCGAGCCGTAGGGTCGGAGAGGTCGGTTGATATGGATTGAAAATGAAAAAAACTAGTGAAAAAGTAATTAAAAACAAACAACTTAATTTAAATTAGTCATTATATTAGTCAAACAAATGATAACAAACTAAGTGCTAAACATTTCAAAATTACTCATAATAAACTACCAATTAAAAGATTTTTAGTTATAGGTTAGAAGTAGTCATAATATTACATAAACTGATATTGAAAATGATAAAATTGTGAAAAAGCAATTAAAAACAAACAACTTAATTTAAATTAGTCATTACATAAGTCAAACAACTAATAACAACTTAAGTGCTAAACATTTCAAAAGTACTCATAATAAACTATCAATCCAAAAAGTTTGAGTTGTAGGTTAGAAGTATGCATAATATTACATAAACTGAATTAAAACAAACAGGATTTGGATTCTCTCCAATTTTTCCCCTCATGTTTTCTCTCCAATTGTAATCTTAGCCATTCATTTAATTTATTTCTATCCCTTCTTAAATGTTTATATAATCTTTATAATTTATCAACCATTAGATCAACAAAAGCAGATAAAACATGAGAATTCCTAATCATTTAGGTATTTCTTTTCTGTCCTTTATCTTGGTGTGTGTCAAATAAGAAATTGATCTTCTTGAACTTCAAAGTTGAGCAGGTCTCCAGAATGCAATTTGTATCGCTTTAAGAATTTGGACCAACCACTCAAAATATACTTCTCATCAAAAGTTTTTTCCGTATACTTCTTTCTGATGTAATGGGACTTCAAAATTCTTTTGGATTAATACGAAATTAATGTTAGTTATGTTTTTGAAGTGGCTTCGAGCATGTTCTTTTGGAATGTGCTGATTTTAAAATAGAAAAAAAAAAACAGACAGAGTTTCAGCTTCAAATGACTTAGTCATGTATGACTATAAATGTATAACTTGTTACAAATGATTTTATAACAATGATTTCATGAAATTGTATGGTTGGTTTTATTTTTAATTCTTTTATAATGCACATATCAAATAAAATAGGTTCATAATTAGCTAAATATATCATTTTAGGATCAGGTAAACTCGTTTATCATAGGTCAAATCCACATCATAAAGGTCACGTAGATTCATTAATTGACCTAGTATCATCTGTGCCGTCCCGCGTGACATGTTTTGTTATCCTAATCACCAAAACTTGACACTGGGGACAAAAGATGCAAACAGTGAAAACGTGAGGGACTAAAAATATAATAAAAAAATATAGGGACTAAAAGTGGAAACTAACGTAAAAATAGGGACTAAAAACATATCCACATAAAAAATTAATGCCACGTAGATTATTTAGTTGACGTGGCGTCCTATGTGGCATCATACGTGGCATTTTCCGTTTGCCTAGTAACCAGATCTTGACGGTAGGGACTAAAAATACAAACGGAAAAAATATGAGGGGCTAAAAATGTAATAAAAAAATGTAGGGACTAAAAGTCAAAACTCACATAAAAGTAGGGACTAAAAACATATTTAACTCTAATTAATATGTTGGAATATGGCAAGAGAACTGAATGAAATCATTGTGATACCGTGATTTTATAATTATATTGTATAAATATATTAAAAATATCAAATTTTCAATAGTTTAATAAATCACTATTCGTCAAAAAAAATAAAATTTAACTGCTAAATTATTCGATAAAGGAAAAAGAGTATACTATGTTATGCCAAAAATAAATTATAGGATCTCTCTCTTTTTTAACTTTTTTTAATAATTTTTTTAATGTATCATGTTTTTATTAAAAAATTAATAAAGAAGATTTTTAAAAACTTCATATCAGAAATTAGTGTATGTTTTCAATGAGTTTTCTCCATTGAAATAACTTATTTATTTTAGTTAAGTAGTTTAATTACTAGAAATTTTATCCTTAAGATAAATAAGTGAAATATCAGTGTTTAAACTCTGACACTGCATAAATAATGCGATGTTTCTATCAATTGAGCTAAGCTCACGAGAATTTCATTAAAATAATTTATATATATGTATATTGAAATAATTATCGGAGACGCATGGGACACTAAATGTGACAAAATTTTAATTCATAAATTATATACTACAAATTACATATTTATAATACAATTGTAAAAACGTGTGAGACAAAGATTAAAAGTTGGTGAAAATGTTGGGTGTAGTTAAAACATGGGACGGTATGAATAATAACAGCCTAAATCATATTCATGAGGTCTATGGATATTCACAATGTATGCTATTCCTTAACCCAGTGGACTGCCTGGAGAAGTCGCTGACGGCCCATAGTTAAGGTGAGAGTTTGGGCTTTCATATACTACCCAGATACAGATTCCTATAATTACTTAAGAAAAAAATCTTCCACATACTCCCTCTTCAGCTTGTTGGAACTCCTACTTAGAGGTGGAAATAGGCTAGGCCGAGTTAGGCTTTGTCGAATTTGAGACTGACCTGTCAAAAAATAGAAGGTTGAGCCTAGCATATGGCCTATCACAGGCTTATTTTTTAGGCTTGAGTTTGGTTTTTTGAAAGTCTAATGTGGCCTGATTGTCTGTTTAAAAATTTATTTCATATGAACATATTTAAATAAATAATTATATTTATCTTTAAAAATACTTATGAACTAATAAATTAACGTTCTTTTGATATTTAACATGATATTTTAGAGAATTTAACTATATATATCATCATATTTTAATTATACTATATAATAATACATTTATATATGTGAAAAACTAATGTAGATTAATAAACTTAAACTACTGGAAAATTTAATAAATATATAATTTAATGAAAGTACAAATTTTAATATATAAATAATAATAATATTATGAAAAATATTATTAATATTAACTTAAATAGGCCGTCCTAGTAGGTTAATAAGACTTTTTTAATGGTCTGCAGTTTGATCTATTTGGCTAAATAGGCTTATAATAAAACATTGACTTGCTCTATTTAAAGAAATAGGTTGGCCTAACCCGAGCTTATGTAGACTAGGCCTTAAGACTTCGTAGGCTGACCTGATCTATTCCCAATAAATATATGAGATACTCAATTTTATTCTTAACTAAATAGTAAACATACTTATTTAAATTATATACTCGTATTGCAAATTTTACAAAATACTCCTATTTGATTGGGCCTCGTAAGAAAGACATGTTTGATAGGGAGCACATTTTTATTCTGAAACATCGAAATTTAAGTTATTGGTTATAATTGTCTACTATTTGATTGGGCCTCATAAGAAAGACATATTTTGAGAATTTCTTTTGAACCATATCTATTTTATCACGCGCCTTATAAAATTATAAAAATATCATTGTCCACTACTTAAATAGTGGATGCAATCCATTTCTTATATAGCGGATAGGTAAAAATTCCAGATTCTCCAAGGATAAGATTAAACATTCCCCAAAGACACTCCGAGAAAATGTTCAGTTTTTTTTTTCCATCCGTTAGTTAAGTAACGAAACCGCATTGCACTGTTTCAATATTTCATTAATTAAATAGCGGACAATATCTACACATATAGTTAGTGACCTTTAGACATAAACATTTTTTCTTCTTCACCGACTTTTGCAAAACCTTCTAAAAAACTCTATTTCCACGACAATAGTGTTTCCAACACACAACAAAGGCGTCAAGAAACTCTACAAACATCCCACCGAGCTGAATACAAATATAATATGTATAAAAAATTTCCCTTGTTCATTTTTGTATGCATTTCGTTGGAAGTCATTGTACTAATCTATAAAGTTTGCAAATTTATACAAATGAACTCTTGATTTGACAACCATAATTATATATTGCTTTTGCTTTATCTTTTTTCAAATACTATTTAACCTAAAAATAGTGTAAAATAATTTTATCTTTGTAAATTAATTTACACCGACAATAGATTTGTTTTTTTTTTTGACGGAAAAGACTTAGATTTTTTGACTGAAGAGATATTTATATTTATGTAAAGCGATTCGTAAACCCCCGTGGAAGAAAAGTTTTGGTACGCCGTACGCGTGAGAGAGGAGTCGCAGCGAAGTTTCATTTCATTCATTCATTCTTTTTAAACTTCTAGATAGTTACAACAACCAACTGAAAAGTCATCTCTCTCTCTCTCTCTCTCTCTCTCTCTGATTAACTAACTAACTACAGTATGGTGAAAGCAGCGAGCAACGACAATGGTTCCGTTTCTTCTTCTTCTGTGGCACCTTTCTTGACCAAATGTTACGATATGGTCGAAGATCGTTCAACCGATTCCATCATCTATTGGTCTCAAACTGCTAACAGTTTCATCATCTCCAACGTTGATCATTTCTCTCTCACTCTTCTTCCCAATTATTTCAAACACAACAATTTCTCCAGTTTCGTCAGACAACTCAATATCTATGTATGTCAATTCATTCTTTCTTTTCTCCCTTTTTTATATTTGTTTAGGTCAAGCTTTTTCAATTCTCAATTTTCATCATTCAATTCTTCTACTTTGTGTTATAAAATCCATTAGCACCCCTAGGGTTTCTATCAATCTCAATATCTATGTGTGTTTCAATTCTCTTATTTTACCCTATCTACTCAAATCAATATTTTGCTATAGAAATAGCTTATAAGCAAACATGCTTATCATGATAAGATAAGCTCTTGTGCTATAAGTTGCATATAAGTTGTTTATCCAAATAGGGCCTTTGTTATAGAAATAACTTATGCATAAGCACTTAGATGGTAAGTGTTTATGATATAAGCGCTTAATTAAGTTGCTTATCCAAACAGGGCCTTAATGCTACTAAATTCCCACTAAGTAGGAGAAGCTACAAACAACCTATGAAGAGAATAAGTTTGTTTATCCAGACTTGAATTTTCCGTGTCTCTATTTGTTCCAAATGATTCTCGGTTAAATGTTAGCAATTGATGACTGTTTAATTTATCAGGGTTTCAGGAAAATTGATGCAGATCACTGGGAGTTTGCGAATGAGAACTTCATCAGGGGTCAAAAGCATTTGTTGAAGAATATACGTAGAAGGAAACATCCACATGGTGCAGATCAGCAGAAAGCATTGTCACAGAAAGAAAATCGTGGTGATGAACAATCACAAGAAGCAACGAATCACAGCCTTTGGAAAGAAGTTGAGAATCTCAAATCTGATAGAAACTCCCTCACGCAAGAGTTGGTCAAACATAAGCAGCGCCTAGAATCTTCTGAGAGTAAGTTGCTTCTACTGAGTGATCGTCTTGAAGGAATGGAGAAGCATCAGCAGCAGATGCTATCATTCTTGGTCATGGTTGTGCAGTGCCCTGGATTCCTGACTCAGCTGCTTCACCCTAAGGAAAATAATTGGCATTTGGCTGAAGCAGGGAATGTGTTGTACCAAGATGACGAACCAGTTTCTTCTGATGGGATGATTATAAAGTATACGCCACCTGTTGCTGAAAAACTAAAGCCTGTAGTTCCACGATCTCCTGCCTTTGATAAGCAACCAGAACCCGAAATTTCTGCTGATGGGTTAAAAGACTTGTGCATCAGTTCTGAGTTCTTGAAATTGCTTCTAGATGAGAAACTATCTCCATTAGATAATCATTCCCCGTTTCTTGTACCAGATTTTCCTGATGACGGTTCATGGGAAAAACTGTTTTTAGGCAGTCCTTTCCTCGAAAATGCTGAAGATACTGATAATGGAAACAAGGAGCATACTGTTAGTGGCTTGGAGATGGAACCCACCATATCTGGAACTCCAAATGAAAGATCTGCTTTTGAAGCAATGATTATAGAAATGGAGAATACTCGAGCATGAGTTGGAATTATATGCTGCTGAGGATATTGGATGAGCCACAGGGCATGGAATCTAGGACTGAGAAAAGTGTACTTCAGCTTCTAATAACTGCCAAAATATAGAGGGAAGTAGGCAAGTTTCCTCGCGGTGAAGTTGTAGTATTATCAAGTCACAGTTTAACTACTTTTTCTTCCATCTTCATCCAACTTATATCTGAACACTAATCGGGATTTGCTTTTCGGCTTTTTGATACGGTCTCCAGTCCCGGCCGGGGAGTTTATATGGTCTGCAGCTAGTATGATGGATCAAATATTTCCTATTTAGTGTAAATTGTAAGGAAGCTTTGTTTTCTGCACCACAGTAAACAGTTGCACATGCCTTCATATACTTATAAAGAACAAAAAGTTAATAGAAAACATGGTTTTTCGCCATATTATTTTGCACAAAGCAGATGTTTCTCACCATGCTATTATTCTATTCCCCTCCGTGTATTTTGCTCCAACTCTTTGTGTATGATGATTGATATGGCAAAAGAGTATTTGTTGCACAATATTAGGATCTTGTGGCAAATAGTGGTATTTAATGAACTTCAATCTTACTTGTAACAACTAATAGCGAGTTTGGAACCACGGTGGAAGTAATGCTAGATGCACACGGTTGCGGCAGAAAAAAGCTGAACCAGACACATGTTAAGCATTTGTTTAGTTTCACGGTTAGAACCCTCAAACACTCAAATGCGCGTTCAAACCATGGAGGATTTCCCACAGGGCCACAAGACACAAGTTTTAATCAAACACTACCTAAACAACAGAAGAAAGCAGCTAGGAACACACCGCGATGATCATAGATAACACCTCTTTAGACACCTGTTCAGTTGCCACCGGACGAATATGCTCCATCACAATTTGGTTTCATGAAGCTTTCAAAAGGAAGGTTCTAATCCCAATATCAATAAATCTTAAAATCTGTCCAATAAAATAAGTAACACTCTTTAAACACACATTTTGCAATCCATTTTCTTTTATTGGTTTTATTTTTTTGACACATTTCTTTTATTGGTTAGATTTATATAAATTCCATCAAATTTATACGGAACATACATGATTTGTTGGAACTCAAGTGAGTTTTAACTAATCAAAGAAAATAAAATTTGTTAGAAAATCTTTGTTGGACAGTGTATTACTAGCACTTCTCGAAACTTGTTTTTTCTTAATTTTCATATGGCATGAAAAATAGACTGGATCAATGTTTGACCAACCCATCAAAAACCTTCATGACGTGTTTTGTGATATACTGTATTCTCTTGCTACATTTATCATTTCCCTTTTTTAAAAAAATCAACAGAGGACAAACATGGCACCAACTCAATAGTAAAATAAAAATCCTTATGCCAAAACCATAGGTTAATTCTCAGATTCAAAACATGCACTCTCCTACACTATGTACCCTTATCAATTTTAATCTATTGCCATCCTGCAACATTAGATAACGAACACCTCTTCAAATGGAAGTGGCAAATGTTACACCCAAATAAATAATCATTTCATTTATCAAAAGATACTATTAAAATGCAAATTGATATCAACCACAAAAGTTCAAGGCAAAAAAGTTAAATTGAAAAAT
This sequence comes from Trifolium fragiferum, assembly GCA_954870985.1. Taxonomy (NCBI): domain Eukaryota; kingdom Viridiplantae; phylum Streptophyta; class Magnoliopsida; order Fabales; family Fabaceae; genus Trifolium; species Trifolium fragiferum. The sequence goes on along the minus strand of OX940790.1, from coordinate 659,865 downwards.
TGGCACCACAAGAAATAGCCAAGAAATAGGACATAATAGTTCTAAAAAGAGGCATCCTTGGATGTCATGAAGTGCAAAACATGAAACTAGGAATGGAAAGCCTTTGCCAAACCATAAGCAGCCGCAGAGGCAATGGCGCCGATTAAAGCAGTTTCGAAAGCACTTCTGATAGGTTTGTTGCCGGTGAAGCATCCCTTGACAAAGCCAAATATAAGCAATGCAATCAATGTAACAACTACAGAAAACAGAACAGCCTCTGCTGCATTTGGAATGAACATGTAAGGAACGAGAGGAACAACTCCACCCAATACATAAGCAATGGCAATTGTCATTGCACTATACAATGCTCTCCTTGGATCTGGCTTCTCTAGTCCCAGCTCAAATCTGTTCATATACATTCACAAAGTCAGATTTTATTGTAGCAATTAGTCCATATTTTGAAGGATGTAGAAACAAATAAAATAGTAGATGTTTACAAAATACAAAATTGGATACATGTTTCAAAACTTCTCATGGTTGTTCTCTACCTCTAATTTGATTTAGTATAAATCAAATTAATCCCATTTTAATAATTTGAATGTGACTAATATGTTAATGTGTTATGATTGAAATAATAACAAGCCAAACATATTGTATGCCCACCATATTATGCTTTTGGAAAATATTTTTGTAAGAACAATTTTGAACCAAAGACTAGGGAGATTTATCTACTTATGGTTATGGAAGAAGTACAGGCAGTATGAACATGATCAGAGTCATAGTATCTACGCAATGTATAATAAAACAAAATTATAAAAGAAACCCACGTGTAATGGTCCGACCTTCATCAGTTTGCATTCCATGGTCCTAATAGAATATGCCAAATATTAAAATAATTTAAGCTCTTTTTTTAACTTACTTTTTCAACATTAAAAAACTGATCTTTTTTTAATTGCCATATTTTGTACACAGATGTTAAATATTGAATCTCACCACTTCTTTAAAAAGCCAAAATCATTTACCACTTAAAGTTCTGTTTGAATTAATCTACCAGAGCTTATCCATTGACATAATCTTTTTGAGATTGTTTAAGAGAACTTGTGAAAACAGCTTATGAAAATTTCCAACTTATTTTTATAATCCAATCATGTTTTTAGACCAATTCATTTCAATAAGAAAAACTAATTATGCTTCTGAAAAAAGAAAAGAAACTGATTTTACTAGTATAGTACTCCCTCCGTCCATAATAAAGCTCCTCTAGGAGTTTTTCACGCATATTAAGAAAATTTGATACTGTAATTAATGTGTACTTTTTGAATATCACAATTACTAAATTGTCCTTAATAAAAAGATGTATTTGTAATTGATTTTTCGTATTTTAAGGTAAAATAGGCCCATGTTTAGAAAAATAATAATAAATGTGTCTTGAAAATTAAAAAAAATTTATATTTAGGGACAAACTTTTTATTTGTTAAGATACTTATAACTAACTAGGGACGGATGGTGTACTATACACTAGCAGTTTGGATATATTTTTTTTATTATGATAAAAATAAAAATATGTATTAAGAAGAAAAAAAACAAAAACTGAGTCCAACTACTACTATTTGTGTAACTGGGACCAGCGCGCATGACCTAAAATTGGGAGTGACAGTGAGGTCCACATTCCACAAACACTGAAAAAGTGGCTTTCTCTATCTAAATATTCCTATTCTTCCACAAGTCACGACGCATTGCAAAATCCAAATAATCGAGTTAGACAATTACTTTCCTATGCCGAAAATTCTGAAACAAAAATAAACAAACTTACTTCATCATGAAATCAAGCCATGCTTGTGGATTCTTTCTCAGAGCATTCACCACCGGTCCATATTCATGCTCCTCTATTCCATACTCCGCCAATATCTCCGCCACCTCAGCGGCTTCTGCACGCACAAATAAAAAAATTTATAACAATTTTAGTTTCATTTTTATCGATTTACATTCGTCTTGTGCAGAGACCTGATTTTTATTTTAAAAAAAAAAACGATAACTATTTTTTAAATAAATCAATAAATTAATTAAAGGTTTATTATATAGTGCGAATGAACAAACGAACGAACCAGTTTCTGGTACTGTGATGATTTCTTCTTGTTCTCTTTTCAATTCTCTATTGTAATGATCAGCTTCACCTTTTGCTGCTAAATAACCGCCTAAACCCATCGATATTGCACCGGCGGCGACTTCAGCAATTCCGGCAGTCAAGACGATGGAAGAAGTTGCATTGGCGCCGGAGAGACCGGCGGCGAGGGCGAACGGGACGGTGAGTCCATCGGAGACGCCGATGATAATGTCACGGACGATTTCGCCGGCGGTGAAGTGTTTTTCGGTGTGGTGATTGAGAAGACTCAGTTTCTCAGGTTCAAGGCTTAGTCTGTGTTCGTCGCCACCAGCCATTTGAAAGAGTGTGTGTGAAAGTGAATATTATTATTACTACAAAATAAGTGGTTTGAGAATGGAATCCAAACAAAGCCTAATGGAATGTGCAATTATATAGCACAATTCAAACGTCACCGGTGAGACTTGTGTTTAGCACACGCCAAATTAATTTAAAAACCTTATTAGGAAATTAATTAATTAATTCAATTTCAACCGATTTTTTAATTGTTTTTGTGATATGCACTCTTGTAATAATCATCCCATTTGCAAATTAAAATAATGATTTGATTCATAATTAATAATAAGGTTTGACCAATAACTATAAATCTATATTTGCTAAAATTGTTATTCATTTTATATTTATATTTATAATTTCTTTCTATTTGTAAGAAATTACACAATATGATATTTTTTAAAAAGTGAATTTATGTTGATTATATTTAAAAGAAATCATATTTTAATTTACTTTTGATTTTATTCCATCAAAATAAAGTTAATATGATTTTGTTCCTCTTTTAAATTATAATTTGAAGATATTGTTTTGAATTATTATTATTATAGAATCATAATAACATCTTCTTATTGTATAATGAATTTTTTTTTCCTTCCAATTTTGGATATATATTTTTGTAACAGATTTTTGGATATATTTCTTCTTTTATTTTTGTCCTTAGAAGAAATGATAAATACTAGTAGGTAAAACTCACAAAAATGAGAGATGAACCCAAGACACCATGTAGCTCACAAAAATATCATTTAATAACGACTAATCTTAGTCCATTTGGTAAGCATTTGATTCACACCTTACAAAGTACCCGGTTCTAAAGCCAATTTAAAGATTAGATCTCATTGGCAACCCATAAAAACCTTTACATGTTGAGATGTGTTTTTGGATTCTAGTGAATGGTGTAGTATCCAGTTCACCTAATCTTTTTTGAAAAATACAAATTATATAGTACTGACACTTCAGATTGAAAGTGTGTAAAATATCAGAATGCATAGATACCTGACACGTTGTTATATCCAATTATTTTATTTTTTAAAATTATTATCGGTATATATATGATAGTGTCATGTCCAAAGTCTCCATTAATGTTTCATAAAATGCATCACCTTACTTTTATATATCTGGTGGGTCAATAGTGCAAATACCAGGGGAGGTTAAACCTACACAGCTTAGACACTGGATCATAATAGCACTCCGGTTCAGTGTTGTCAAATAGGGGCTATAGCGTTGCGGTATTTGAACAAATTGCTATTGTTCCACAGTACACTATATGGTACAAATTACTACTTTTCATCAATCTTCTGGTTTAGCCAATGTAGGATGCTGCCTTAGAGATGATAGGGGTAGTTTTGTGAGAGTTTTCGCACTTAGTTTTGGGCCATTCCACGACTCATTACATTAAAACTTTGAGGCTTTGAGCCATATTCTAAAAGTTGTACTGTACATTAGAAAATCAAAATGGTCTTCAAATTAGAAACCGTCAAACCACGATTAACACTGAACTAACCACATCAGGCTTAAACATAATGTAAATGCAAATTTAACTGCATTGACCAACCAAAAAGTTTACTGGTTTTACAACTTGATTCGCAAAACTAATTCAATGATTGGGATGAGATTCATTTATAACAACAGCTATTCAAAAGTCAAAGCCTTGCCATAAAAATGAGAATATTAGGAATCCTCATTACAAAGATTTTGAATATGTAATACTCTTTCACCATGACATTTGATTTTGAGTATGAGAGATAGTCGTGTTCGCTAAACTTGGAAATAATGAGGGCGAACTTTCTCTCAATACTTCTAAGTTTAGCAATTGTATATTATCGATTGGTTCTTTCTTTAATTCTGCACAATTGAGGGCCTCAAAAGTATTTGAGAATTTCTCAAGCAATGGGCATAATAAATTATATCACTTAAGGATATTGGAGTTTTTATGTTTTCTGAGGGAAAACTGTTTCTGAACATGCTGATATCATATGATGCAGCAGGTTGAAGTTGAACCCTCATTTTTGCATTACCAACTGCAAACATCTCAAGATTGTGACAACCATCGAGCACTATTAATCCAGATGTTCTCTGGAGAATATTGCTACGAATGTGTAGACTCCTAAGCCCAACACAGCCATTTAACCACAAACATTTGAGCTTGCACAGGAAACCAGAAGAGTAAACTTGACGCAACTTTGTGCAATGACTAAGAATTACTTCTTCAATTTTTGGGCATTGAGCAAGGTCTGGTATTTGAATAAGGTTTCGAGAACCATGAAGGTCAAGCCTTTCCAAATTTGGTGAATCCTAGAACAATATAAACAAATAATCAAACATGCACTGTTCAAGTTTTCAAATTGATTTCTTCAAACAAAAAAAAGCTTTCAAATTGGTAAAAGCTTGAGATACCTGATCTCCTTCCCATAGTTGTTCCAGATGGCTATGAGGCATATCAAGTTTAACTAGTTTTTGGGACAATAAGGCCTCTATCTTTGAGAACCTCCATTCCAATGTTGGTAGAGAAACCACAGCTATCTAGTGTTTGTACAACAATATTCTCTAAGTGTCCTCTATAGAAACAAGCTATGTCAAGAAATATATTCTTCTGTTCTTCGTCAAGCCCTTCATAACTTAATTTCAACACTTTGAAAATGTCATTATCGGGAAGCTTATCCAGCTTTTGTAACTGTCTTTCCCATGCTTCCTTTGTTCTACCGCACAGCAAAAATCCCAAAACTTTGAGAGCTAATGGTATGGAACCCCTTTGGCATAGTTTAATATCTTCTCTGATAACTCTGCATAATCTTCTGCTGGATAGTTTTTTTGTTTAAATGCATTTAAACAGAACAGTCGTAGAGATTCATGAAAATTCATCTCCTTGACTTCATATATTCCATCAGCATCGAGATTCTTCAGTACTTGCATGTCTCTACTAGTCACAATGATTCTACTACCTGGTGCATAGTTACAACGCATTCCATTTAAATCTTTAAGCTGAGCCGAATTATTCGCATCATCAAGAACAAGGAGAACCCTTGTCAATTTGAGCCTTCGATCATATGAAAAACTTAATCCAGAGGATCTTTTGTCATCCCCTTAGAAGCTCTGATAAATATTTGCTTCGTACATGGTGTAGTCCAAATCTCTCCGTTTCTTGTTGGACATTTAAGATGATGCTGGTGGAACTGAATTGAGCTGCCAGTTTGTGATAAATTGCAGTAGCAGTTGTTGTTTTTCCAAGTTGTTTCTTATTGATCTTGTCAATTCAGTTTAACTATCACTTACGAAAGAACAATTCAGTTTCAATTTTCTTAAATTATCTTTCACAATATCTTCAATAAGTTTGTGTTCTGGTCTATCACATAATAAAAGAAAATCAAAACATGAGTCTTCAACCTATAAAAAACAAGAGCAAAAAAACAAAACAAATTATTTACAAGACTTAAATAAATAGTAAATAAATAAACAAAATATTATTTTCAATTTTCAACTTCAAATATAGAATAAGTATTGACACTCTAAAATAATTCATTCTCTATCTTGTAAAATCGTGAGTATGCGTTTCTCATAGTTCAATAATAATAAATGATCCTTAATAATTTGTAGAAATTAGAGTCATGCTTCATGATCATAATATTAATACATACATTTGCTTTGAGAAAAAAGGACTTCTTCTGATGCTTTCTTTATGTTCCATTAAACAACTCAATAAATTAAAACTTCGAGGCTTCGAGCCATATTCAAAAATTTGTACACCAGAAAATTAAAACGTTCTTCAAAGTAGTAACTGTCAATCCGCAGTTAACACTGAACTACTACAACATTTATGAACCATGGTCTGAACTACTACTGCATAATGAATTGCATACTTGTATAATGTTAAGGAAGGAGAAAAAGAAACATAAATGGAACTGAAATCCACTTCAACAAATTTGTAGGAATTATAGTCATATTTCATAATATATACATTTACTTCGAGAAAAAGGAAGAAATATGAAAAGGAGTTGTCGGATACTTTCTGTGTTCCATTCGACAACTCAATACATTAAAACTTTGAGGCTTTGAGCCGTATTCTAAAAGTTACACATTACAAAATTAAAATGGTCTTCAAATTAGTAACTGTCAAACTACAATTAACACTGAACAAACCAACATTAGGCTTACAACATTTATAAATCAAGGTCTGAAATAAAATGAGCAGCCTCAGTGATGACTCGGTGTTCTCCATGAAGTGCAGACAAGCTCACCAATCAGACCATGAACTAAGAAAGTGACAAAATCCAAATTAATTTGACATGCCTGAAATGCAACAATCACCTATTATCAGTTTGTCCAATAATGGATACAAAAAATTAAACAAGTAAAACTAATTTAACTGCATTGACCAACCAAAGAGCCTACTGGTTTTACAACTCTGCACAAAACTATTAAATGATTGAGATGAGATTCATTTATAACAACAGTTATTCAAAAGTATAAGCCTTGTCGTAAAAAATGAGATATTAGGCTTTACAGGATGTAATAATTTTACCTATTCAAATGATGCTTAAAATATATTGAGGCGAAAATGTAACAAACACGAATTAAGAAATTGCAACCACGGGAAAGCTGAGAAAATAAACATATGCTAATAATGGAAACTTCATACCTTATCTCACCGAAACTGGAAATCTTGTTATAAAGAAACCCATTGGATGCCATAATAAGTGTTTGAAGTACTTATGATGTCCAACCTGAAGAAAAAGAGGAAAATATAGAAATTCAATATTTAAAGCTTGAAAATGAAAAGTATTGGTGGTTGGCAAATTTATAACCAAAGGACACGTTGCATATACCTGTAACCACACGTCTTGTTTGTTTCCAAACAAAACTTGATTGTTATGCAGCTTTGCTCCCTCTCGGTTCTCCAATGTCATTTGAAAATATCAGACTGTAACCACGTTCTCGTCCTTTTTCTTTGTTGAAAACAGAGGGCATATTCCACACTCTTTCACCATGATACTTGATTCAGAATATGAGAGATCATCAGATTTATATTTGCTGATCTCAAAAGTGAAGGGTTGGTCATCAAAGAGCCTATTGTCAATGCTTGCAAAATCCAAGTGATATTTCCATATGAATGTGTGATCTTGGACGACTGGCCTACAATCACCCTTCCAATAGAAATTGTCTTGTATATATGGGATCTCATGAATGTGTGTGCAACCATCATATCCAAATGTTAATGTGTATCTAAAGTTACTATAACTAGTTATTATTGTATCTTCACATTCCAAAGCGACACACAAAGCAAAACCAATGAGGCAATCATCACTGCGCCATTTTTTAGAATCATTGTTCATGGACACTGAACATCCTTGACAACGATAAGGGAACCAATGAGGAACTGCACTTCCAGGAAAACAGAAGAACACATTCCTGTAAGCAACTTCAGTGATCCTAAGCCATGCTTCGGCTGCAATATTACTATGAGCACTTCCATCCATTTCTTGACTATTGGTGAAATGAAATTCAAATATACCCTCTTTGGAATTTGACGGGAGTTCGAACCTTGAATTTGGCATCACTCTTCCAACGGATAGACAATCATAAGCAAACAAATGGTTCATAGATGGTGGAAGTTGTGGGATACATTCAAGCCTTTTGCAATCATTTAAATCAAGTGATTTCAAGCTTGAGAGGTGAGCTATGCTCTCAGGAAGGTTCACAATACTGCAACAACCAGAACAATCAAGCTCAGATAGATGGTTTAGATTAACAATGCTGTTTGGAAGTGACACCAGTTCCGTGCATAACTTCAGGCACAAGGTTTGAAGTCCAACCAAATACTCCAAAGATGAAGGCAGTTCCTTAATTGCTGTTTTTGTAAGGTTAATGTGAACAAAAGTTTCTGCAGGCTCCAAGATTTCTGGGAAGATCTTTAGCATTGAACAACCATGCAAATCAAGTTTTGTCAACTTCAATTTGAAAATACTGCTTGGAAAAGTTTCAAGTGATTCACAACAGGTAAGGTTTAACTTGTTGAGTTTGCTTAGATTTCCAATAGAAGTTGGAATAGTCTCAAGCAACTGGCAATTGTACAAGCTCAACTCTTCAAGGTTGACCAAATGGCTCAAGGATGAAGGTAGTTCCTTGATTGATGTTTCGTTTAAGATGAGCACCACTAAACTTTCCATGGCCTCCTCAATTTCAGGAAACTTCTCCAAATTCAAGCAACAACTGAGGTAAAGTCTTCTCAGAAATTTCAACTTAAAAAGGCAGATTGGAAGGCTCGAGAGGGATTCACAGTTGGAGAGATCTAACCAACAAAGCTCATTTAGACTTGGAAATGATGAGGGTGAACCTTCTCTCAACAATGTTAAGTTTAGTAATTGTATATTATCCTTTGGTTCTTCTTTGTTTAACTCAGCATAATCCAGGGGGTCAAGAGTAACTAATCTTTGAGAGACTAATCTACAATACCATCCTACACTACGATTCCTTCCTGCACGAGGACTCCTCTTTGAGGGAGCATTCGAAGAAAAGGACCATAATCGCTTGCCACTTTGTTTTGCCACAGGAACAATGTTTCTGAACATACTGGCTGAACAACCATGGAGCTGAACCTCCACTTTTTCATTACTGATTGAAAGCATCTCTAGATTGTGACAACCATTGAGCACTATTAATCCAGAAGTTCTCTGGAGAATATTGCAAGGAATGTGAAAACTCCTAAGGCTAACGCAACCATTTAACAATAAACATTTAAGCTTGCAGAGGAAACTAGAAGAATAAACATGAACCAGTTTTTGGCAATGACTAAGAATCACTTCTTCAATATTTGGGCATTGAGCAAGATCTGGTATTTGAATAAGGTTAAGAGAACCACGAAGGTCAAGTGTTTTCAAATTTGGCAATTCCTGGAATAAAATAAATAAATCATCAAGTGACATAAAGAAAAGCTTGTAAACTTAAACTAATTATTCGATAAATAATTGATCAAGAACAAACCTTATTTGTTGTTTACCAAACCATGTAGAGATTAATATTGCAGACAACTTTAAATTTAAAATGAGGCAAAAAAGTTTTTTTTATAAAGATTTTTTTTTATAAAATATGATTGGTATATTTATTTAATCAACATGTAAATCAATTGGTATATAACATTTTTTTACAAGTATAATACTTGAAAAAAAATCAATTGTTTTTGTTGTTTACATTAATAATTTTAAAATTTTGTTTACATATTTATTGTGATAATTTAATATGATTTAATTATTAAAAAAATGCAATGGAACATAAAATAAAAGCATTAATTACCTTATCTGTCTGCCAAAGTTGTTCAAGATGGTTATTGGGCATGTAAAGTTTAACTAGATTTTTGGGGCAAAAGTCTAATGGCAAAGATTTCTGAGGGAAATCATCCCAACGAAGAAATTTTAAATCATCTGAAAGACTGTCAAAAAATGCAGGAAGGACCACATTTGAGTCTCTCCAAACGCCATGGGGCTTATAGAACTCCATAATTCTAAGATTATCCATTTTTCTGAAAGTTTTAGCATGTAGTTGAATCTTTTCTATCTTGCATATGTCCAAGAATATGCACTGGATTGCATCCGTCCCCTAAAAGTATACGCAATGAATTAGAGACATTAAGAAACAAAAAAAGGAATAGCAGGACATTGTAGTATGCAAGAGTAAATACATGGGATGGATTGATTGAAAGATTTATCAAGCGCGCTTTGATGGACAAGGAAGCATACCTTGTTTTTTTTCAAAACTTGATAAATTTCCTTAGGTTTCCATAGTCGACTACGTTTTCCAGGATCATTGACACATTGTTGACGAACAATTTCATGTCCCATTTCCTGTATTAGATCGTGCATCACAATCCTGCCTTCTGATATTGAAATAAGGCATCTATCTTTGAGAACATCCATTCCAATGTGAGCAGAGAATCCACAACTATCCAGGGTTTGTGCTACAACATTCTCCAAATGCCCTCTATAGAAACAAGCTATGTCAAGAAATATATCCTTCTGTTCTTCGTCAAGCCCTTCATAACTTAATTTCAACACTCTGAAAATGTCATTTTCGGGAAGCTTATCCAGCTTTTGTAGCTGACTTTCCCATGCTTCCTTTGTTCTACCGCACAGCAAAAATCCCAAAACTTTGAGAGCTAATGGAACCCCTTTGGCATAATATAAAATATTCTCTGATAAGTCCGCATAATCTTCTACAGGGTAGTTTTGTTTAAAGGCATTTAAACAGAAGAGTCGTAGAGATTCATGAAAATTCATCTCCTTGACTTCATATATTCCATCAGCATCGGCATTATTCTTTAATACCTGCATGTCTCTACTTGTCACAATGATTCTACTACCGGGACTCAAGTAACTAGGCATTCCAATGAGATCTTTAATCTGACCCGAATAGTTCACATCATCAAGAACAATGAGAATTTTTCCAGATGATGTGTAGTTTTTCTCTAAAAGCTCAGAGTTAAATTTGAATTGTATATTATTAAATCCAAATCTCTCAATTTCTTGTTGAACATTTAGGATGATGATGCTGGAACTGAATTGAGGTGCCAGTTTTTGATATATTGCAGTAGCAATTGTTGTTTTTCCTATTCCTCCCATACCCCAAATTCCTACAATTCGAACTTCCTCTGAGTCGATGTGCAACAATGATTGTATTTGTTCAATATGTTTGTCAATCCCAATCATTCCTTGATAATCACTTACGAAAGAACAATTCGATTTCAATTTTCTTAAAATATCTTTCACAATATCTTCAATAAGTTTGTGTTCTGGTCTGCCACATAATTAAAAAAAAGCAAAGCATTAGTCTTCAACCTATAAAAGCTAACCTAAAGAAGTTACTAAAAATAACATCTGCAGCAGAATTAATTAAACCGCTATGAATGGTTGGAGACATTTATATGCTTGGTTTCAATTTTAGAGGGGTCAAAATTGATTCTAAATAGAATTGATTTTGACATGTTTGGATGTTTTAAAGTAAAATTGTTTTTATTCGAAGCTAGAATTTATATTTTTTGGCTTCTACAACTGATTTTAGCCTAGAATTTATTGTTCAATCCAATTTCTTATAATTATATTTTAACATAAATCATTTTACATTCAACTCGCTTTTAACCAGAAACAATTCATTCAAAATCAATTAGTGTCACCACAGAATCAAACACACACCAAAAAAACAGTAGATCCTAGTTGAACTGGTTTGAGTTAATATAATAAATTTGCTAATAAAAAAATTGACTTTAATAGTGACCTGGTTACTTGTGAATCCCAGCCAGAGAGTCCAGCTATTTGGGTTACAGCAGCTTTCCATGCATCCAGTTGATCGTCCTTAAATCGACGTTGATGCTTAACAAAAGCTTCTGCATAACTCTTTCTTTGATTCCTCACATCTGATGGATCCACCTTATAGAAGACAGGTATCACATCCCTTCCATATTTCTTTCTGCATTCAAGTATCTTTGTGAGTTCATCCAAACACCATGTGGAAGAAGCGTAGTTCTCAGACAAAACTACAACATAAATCATTGATTCTTCAATTGCTTTGTATAGTTCCGGCGAAATTTCATCACCTCTGCTCAATTTGTAATCTATAAATGTTTCAATCTTTTTCCTGTCTAGTTCAGCATAAAGATGACTGATGAAATTGTCACGTGTATCCTCTCCTCTGAAGCTGAGAAACACATTATGCTTTGGAGTTGAAGAAGAAGACATGGAAATTGCAGAAGAAGTTGATCCCAACATTGTTGCAACAAAATTAGTCTCTTAGGTCTTGTTCACTTTTGGCATGAACATAGAAGAAATGAACATATATATAAAAGACACAAAATGGATATCAACACTGTAATGGCGGCTGTCACTGCTCCTTGCTTATTTGATACTCCATCTCTATGATTTGAGCAAGTGTTACGTTGCAACACAGTATTTACCGATACTACTTTTTTATCTTTACGCATAGATTAAGATTGATAAATTAAGTTATTTTTATACTTTGGTCTTTGTAAGGGTATAAAACATCATTAATTATACTTTAATTTCTTCAAAGGATCAAAGATTTGGAATAAACGGAGTATTTGGATTAAGATTGATTGACTAAGAAAGTTCAAGTGAACCAACATTGTCAATAAGACAGACCCACTTATTAACGTGTGGGGCTCACACTTGGTTTTGCAATTTTGAATGATCAAATCAATTCCAACAACAACAAAGAAAGAGTCAACATACACTGTGTTTTGATACTCCATTGTTATTCTTTGAGCAAGTTGCAACACGGTATATACTGTTTTGATGTTGATTCATTTATTTTTTTGTTGCGGTAAAGTTTGACTTTCAATCTCGAAATTAAATACAACGTTTGGTGAAAATATAAAATGAATTGATTTGATGATTCAAAAATTTCAGTCCTTATATCACTCTTAAATCAAAACTATAATTTGGTAATTTTCTGCACTTCATGGAGAACACAAATCATCACTCAGGCTTGCTCATTTTAGTCAAGTCCGCAAGTATGATACACTCAAATATATAAGATAGATAAACTTATGCATTAGCAATATTCTAAAAGTTGTACATTAGAAAATTAAAATGGTCTTCAAATTAGTAACTTTCAAACTACAATTAAAACTGAACCAACCACATTAGGCTTACAACATTTATAAATCAAGGTCTGAAATAAAATGAGCAGCCTCAGTGACGACTTAATGTTTTCCATGAAGTGCAGACAAGCTCGCCAATCAGACCATGAACTAAGAAAGTGACAAAATCCAAAGTAATTTGAAATGCCTGAAATGCAATAATCACCTATTATCAGTTTGTCCAATAATTGATACAGAAAGTTAAACGCGTAAATGCAAATTTAACTGCATTGACCAACCAAAAAGCCTACTGGTTTTACAACTCTATGCACGAAACTAATTAAATGGTTGAGATGAGATTCATTTATAACAACAGTTATTCAAAAGTATAAGCCTTGTCATAAAAAATGGGAATATTAGGCTTTACAGAATGTAATGATTTTACCTATTCAAATGATGCTTATAATTTATTGGAACCACAACGTAACAAACAAATTTAGGAAAAACACACTAATGCAGCCATGGAATTTTCATAAAAGGCATTCAAAGTACTTGTGGATTTTAAAACGAAAAAAAAATAATAATAAAATAAAAAAAAAAATTAAGGCTTGAAAAAGAAAAGTATTGGTGGTTAGCCAGTTTATATGCAAAGGACATATTACATACCTGCAGCAACCCATTTTCTTTTGTTTGTTTCCATACAAAACTTATCATTATGCAGCATTTCTCCCGACTGAGAGATAGACTACTTCATGCGCTACTTCTTCTTCTCCTCCTCCTCCCCCCAAGCCAAGGCGCACTTGGTTCTTCAATGTCATTGTTTAAAAGTCTCAAACTATTACCACAATTATCATCCTTTTCTTCTGTATAAAGAGGGCATATTCCACACTCTTTTACCACGACACTTGATTTTCTCAACTCAAAAGTGAAGTTGTGGGCATCAAAGAAGCTGTTGTCAATGCTTGCAAAGTTCAAATGATATTTCCATATGAATGTGTGATCTTGGACAACTAACCTATTCTGACCCTTCCAATAGAAATAGTTTTTTATCTTGTCATGGTTAGGAAGAATGTGTGTGCGACCACCAGACTCATATGTTAACCTGTATGTAAGACTATCTTCCCCACATCCCAAAACGACACTCAGAGCAAAACCAACAAGCCTATTATTAGCAGGCCAATCTTGAGAATCTTTTTTCATGGTTACCAAACGTCCCGTACAACGATAAGGGAACCAACATGGAACTGCAGGCCAAGGAAAACATAAGAACACAGATCTATATGCATCTTCGGTGATCCTTAGCCATGCTTCATCCCCAAGATTACTACAAGCAGTTTCCTCTAATTCTTTACTATTGGTGAAATGAAATTTGAAAGTATCCTTGTTAGAAATTGAAGGGAGTTCCAACCTTGAATTTGGCATCATTCTTTGAATGGACGGGCAATCATACGCCAGCAACTGGTTTAGAGATAGTGGAAGTTGTGGGATACATTCAAGCTTTCTGCAATCACTTAAATCAAGTGATTTCAAGCTCGAGAGATGAGATATGCTCTCAGGAAGGTTCACAATGCTGCAACAACCAGAACAATCAAGGTTAAATAGATGGTTTAGATTAACAATGCTGTTTGGAAGTGACACCAGCTCAGTGCATGAGTTCAAGCACAAGGTCTGAAGCCCAACCAAATACTCAAAAGATGAAGGCAATTCCTCAATTGCTGCTCTTGTTAAGTTTATATGACCAAATGTTTCTGCAGGTTCCAAGATCTCTGGAAAGGTCTTCAGCATTGAGCAACCATTCAAATTAAGTTCTGTCAGCTTCAATTTGAAAATACTGCCTGGAAAAGTTTCAAGTGATTCACAATAGGTAAGGTTTAACTTGTTGAGTTTGCTTAGACTTCCAATAGAAGATGGAATAATCTCGAGCAACTGGCAATTGAACAAGCTCAACTCTTCAAGGTTGACCAAATTGCACAAGGATGAAGGTAGTTCCTTGATTGCTGTTTCGTTTAACATGAGCACCGTCAAACTTTCCATAGTCTCCTCGATTTCAGGGAACTTCTCTAAATTCAAGCAACCACTGAGGTAAAGTCTTCTTAGAAATTTCAACTTAAAAAGGTCAATTGGAAGGCTAATGAGGGCTTCGCAGTTGGAAAGATCTAACCAACAAAGCTCATTAAGACTTGGAAATAATGTGGGCGAACCTTCTCTCAACAATGCTAATTTTAGTAATTGTATATTATCCTTTGGTTCTTCTTTGTTTGATTCATCATAATCTAGGGGATCAAAAGTAACTATGGATTTCAGTGATGTATGAATATTCTCAATAATATCATCATCTTCAGGGGAGCATTTCAAATATATGGACCTTAATCGCTTGCCAATTTGTTTTGCCAAAGGAATATTGTCTCTGAGTATATGTAGCTGAACTCCCATTTTTGCATTACTGACAGAAAACATCTCAAGATTATGACAACCATGGAGCACTATTAATCCGGAAGCTCTCTGGAGAATATTGCTAGGAATGTGTAAACACCTAAGGCTAACACAACCATTTAACCATAAACACTTGAGGTGGCAGAGGAAACTAGAAGAATAAACTTTAACCAACTTTGGACAATCACTAAGAATCAATTCTTCAATATTTGGGCAGTGACCGAGATCTGGTATTTGAATAAGGTTCCGAGAACCACGAAGCTCAAGTGTTTTCAAATTTGGTAGTTCCTGGAATAAAATAAATAAATGATCAAGTGACATAAAGAAAAGCTTGTAATTTGTAAACTTAGTGTAATTTATTTGATAGATAATTGATCAAGAACAAACCTTATGTGTTGTTTACCAAACCACGTAGATTAATGTTTTAAACAACTTTAAATTTAAAATGATTTTATTCACATTATAGGATACACAATCTATATTTTGAATTGTGATGGGAAAACAGTAAAAAGTCATACAAGAAATCGCATATAAGTTACTTCCTTGAAGTATTCAATTTGGTAATTTTGGAGAAAAATATTAGTAGGATATATAACATTGTTTTTCCAAGTATAATACTACATTATTAATCTAAAAATGTTTAAGCTATTTAAAAGTTTGTATACATATTTATGGTGATAATTTAATATGATTTAATTATTAAAAAAATGCAATGCAATAACATAACATAAAGCATTTATTACCTTATCTGTCTTCCAAAGTTGTTTAAGATGGTTATGGGGCATATAAAGTTTAACTAGATTTTTGGGGCAAAAGTGTAGTGGCAAAGATTTCTGAGGGAAGTTATCCCAACGGAGAAATTTTAAATCATCTGGAAGACTATTAAAAAATGCAGGAAGGACCACATTTGAGCCTATTGAACAGCCATGAGGATTATAGAACTGCATCATTCTAAGATTATCCATTTTTCTGAAAGTTTTAGCATGTAGTTGAACCTTTTCTATGTTGCATATGTCTAGGAATATACACTGGATTGCATCCGTCCCCTAAAAGTATACAAAATGAATTAGGGACATTAGAAAACGAAAAAAAAGTGGTTGGAGGACGGTGCAGTCTGCAATATAGTAAATGCGTGGGATTGATTGGATGGTTTATCAAGTGAGCATACCTTTTTCTTTTTCAAAACTTTATAAATTTCCTCAGGCTTCCATAGTCGACTACGTTTTCCAGGATCATTGACACATTGTTTACGGACAATTTCATGTCCCATTTCTTGTATTAGATTGTGCATCACAATTCTTCCTTCTGATATAGAAATAAGGCACCTATCTTTGAGAACATCCATTCCAATATGAGCAGAAAAACCACAGCTATCCAGAGTTTGTGCTACCACATTCTCTAAATGCCCTCTAAAGAAACAAGCTATGTCAAGAAATATATCCTTCTGTTCTTCGTCAAGCCCTTCATAACTTAATTTCAACACTTTGAAAATGTCATTCTCAGGAAGCTTATCCAGCTTTTGTAGCTGACTTTCCCATGCTTCCTTTGTTCTACCACACAGCAAAAATCCCAAAACTTTGAGAGCTAATGGGACCCCTTTGGCATAATTTAAAACCTTCTCTGATAAGTCCGCATAATCTTCTATAGGATAGTTTTGTTTAAAGGCATTTAAACAGAACAGTCGTCGAGATTCATGAAAATCCATCTCCTTGACTTCATATATTCCATCAGCATCGGCATTCTTTAATACCTGCATGTCTCTACTAGTCACAATGATTCTACTACCTGGTGCATAGTTACAACACATTCCAATTAAATCTTTAAGCTGAGCCGAATTGTTCACATCATCAAGAACAAGGAGAACCCTTGTCAATTTGAGCCTTTGATCATATGAAAAACTTAATCCAGAGGATCTGTTGTCATCCCCTAGAAGCTCAGATATATATTTTCTTCGTACATGGTGTAGTCCAAATCTCTCGATTTCTTGTTGGACATTTAAGATGCTGCTGCTGGAACTGAATTGAGCTGCCAGTTTGTGATATATTGCTCTAGCAATTGTTGTTTTTCCTATTCCTCCCATACCCCAAATTCCTACAATTCGAACTTCCTCTGACTCGATGTGCAACAATGATTGTATTTGTCCAATATGTTTGTCAATCCCAATAATTCCTTGATGATCACTTATAATAGAACAATTCAGTTGCAATTTTCTTAAAATGTCTTTTGCAATATCTTCAATAAGTTTTTGTTCTGGTCTGTCACATGATAAAAACAACCAAAGCATTATTAGTCTTAACTCTAGCCTATAAAAACTATCCTAAAGAAGTTAATAAAAATAATATCTTTATATAAAGTCCCTAGTGACCTGGTTACTTGTGAATCCCAGCCAGAGATTCCGGCTATTTGGGTTAGAGCAGCTTTCCATGCATCCAGTTGATCGTCCTTAAATCGACGTTGATGCTTAACAAAAGCTTCTGCATAACTCTTTCTTTGATTCCTCACATCTGATGGATCCACCTTATAGAAGACAGGTATCACATCCCTTCCATATTTCTTTCTGCATTCAAGTATCTTTGTGAGTTCATCCAAACACCATGTGGAACAAGCGTAGTTCTCAGACAAAACTACAACATAAATCATAGATTCTTCAATTGCTTTGTATAGTTCCGGCGAAATTTCATCACCTCTGCTCAATTTGTAATCTATAAATGTTTCAATCTTTTTCCTGTCTAGTTCAGCATAAAGATGACTGATGAAATTGTCACGTGTATCCTCTCCTCTGAAGCTGAGAAACACGTTATGCTTTGGAGTTGAAGAAGATGACATGGAAATTGCAGAAGAAGTTGATCCCAACATTGTTGCAACAAAATTAGTCTCTTAGGTCTTGTTCACTTTTGGCATGAACATAGAAGAAATGAACATATATATAAAAGACACAAAATGGATATCAACACTGTAATGGCGGCTGTCACTGCTCCTTGCTTAGTTAAGTCTTGAGTTTTCTTTTTTAGGCGTCGGCACTTTCGCTGTCCAACAAAAAAATTAGTCAACATCAACACTGTACTTTGATACTCCATCTTTATTATTTGAGCAAGTGTTACGTTGCAACACAGTATTTATATACTATTTGGATGCAGGATTGATTGACTTTCTTTTTGTTGCAAGAAAGTTCAAGTGAGTTGGATCTCGGAAGCATGCTACAAATCTTATGATTCGAAGAGATTCCAGCTAAATTTTACGCTGATAGTGGGAATTGAATTGACCCTTTACGGGACATGAGTTAACTTCTTAGTTCTTACCATTTGAACCAAACCAACCTTCATTATCAGGATTCAGGACGGACCCACTTAGTAACGTGTGGGATCACACTTGGTTTTGCAAAAAAGAAAAAAAAAGTAGTGCCGAAGTTTGAATGATCAAATCAATTCCAACAAAAACAAAAAACAATCAACATCAACACTGTATTTTGATACTCCATTATTTTTATTCGAGCAAGTTGCAACGCGGTATAATATAATGTTTTAATGTAGGATTGAATGATTTATTATTCTTTGTTACGGGAAAGTTTGACTTCGATCTCCAAACCTCACTACATACTGTATATATGTCAAATAAGTGGTTAATGAATTTTTCTTAGTAATGAAGTAGTCAAAGTAGTTAATGAAACATATATTAAAAAAGTGGTCAACAACATACACTTTTGTGGTTAAAAGTAGAAAAATAACATTTGACACAAAAGTGGTAAAATTAGTTAATGAAACAACCACATCAGATAACCTTATTTAGAAGGAAAAATAAAATAATAATACCTGAGCCAAATAACCATATCAGATAACCTTATTTAGATGTAGATCATGTCTGATGTGCAAATAAAATCCCTCTCAATTTTGGCTGCATGTGTGCTGGCCTCCTTTCTAGCCATCGCGAGCTTGCAGATTTGTCCTTTCTCAAAGTCAGACATCTAGGGATGAGTCTAAAATTGAGAACTCATTGGACACTCAAAGAAAATAAGACAGTAAACTAATTTTTAAACATGTAAACTTCTAGAGCCTCAGATATAATGGTTTATATAAAATTACTTGCAAAATGTAAGCAGCCTATGGAAGAACACTGCTCTGTAGCATTGTGAATAAAATATAACATTTCTTCAACTTCTTTTGAACATCTGGCAAATTTGCAATATTGAAATGGTGATGCACAGCCAAACACAAAAGAGGTGTGTGTATGTGTATGTATATCCCTAACTTACTACTATCAAGGTCCAGTCCAAGGATTAACCAAACATATTGCTGCAAGATTAACCTCCAAAGATGTCGAAAATAAAAAATACCTTCCAACCGCTCAGTTGTCACTCATGAGAAAAGTTGAGGGTTTCTTATATGCCTTAAAAGTTGCTTACATGTTTTAGTGATGACAAAAAAAATTAAAGACGATTGTCATATATAACAAAATATATACAGTTCCATATCACTAATACCCTTTTGCACTCTAATTGTCATATATAACAAAATTCCCAACCTTTTAGAATCTACATTCTTCTAACCCATGCTTAATAAACACATTCTATATATTGGATAATTTGCAACAAAAACTATAAATTATAAAAGGAAAAGAAAGAAAAACATAAACCTGGCTTGATAAACACATTTTTATATATATTGGATTATTCGCAACAAAAACGATAAATGATAAAAGGAAAAGAAAGAAAAATCCCACAGTGGTGCAATTTTATATCGAGGTAACTGAGTCTTCATCGCTGCCTTCACTATCACTGCTGCTACTGCTCCCACTACCACTACTGCTTCCACTGCCACTGCTACTGCTGGAAGTAGATGTTTGCTCATTCCTCCCCTCTGCATTCACCTGGGCTCTGAGAGCTTCAGCAGCATTGGGTCCTTTGTCCACCTCATCACCACTGTCGTCCACATCGGCAATTTCATCATCAGTGAGTGGAACATTCATGTCAAATCCAACATTATCCTTTTCTTCAACATTGTTGTCATCCTCAGGTGTTCCACCTCCAAAAAGGTCTTCCATGTCTATCTCTCCATGTTCTTCGGCTTCATTTATGGCAGCTGGTGAGGTAGCATAAACGGTGGGTGGTTCAGTTAGATGATCAAATGACCTCTTAGAACCAGATTTGATGCCTGTCATATGATAAGTGCAGCATTAAATTAAAATTTAAACACAATAAATATAAAAAATCAAATAGTATCTAGTCTAATAATGATTAAATATTTCAACAGCTTATTATATCCTCCACGCACCAGATTGAAGGAAAAGGTTGCGGTGATAAACAGAAATGCAACCGAAAAATGACCAAAAATTGAAAGTAATACAAAAAGGCCATATGTTGTTAGGGATATCTCATGTGTCATCAGAAAATCAATTAAACAAGGAAATCAAAACAAAGTCTGCCAAAACCTTCTAACCATATCATACGTACCAGGATTTTCAGGTTCACCAACATCAATACGTTCCACTTCAACCTGTGCAGAATCAATGTAAATATAAGGTAACAGGGTAAGAAAAGAAATTAGTAGAAAGAATAAATCATTTGTTTGCCTTCCATCACCATAGACGCGGCATAGAAAAAAGGCCAACAACTTCTCAATGTTTTTTTTTTAAGAAGAACTTCTCATTGTTGTTCTTACTTCTTACTCCCTATGGTGATCTTTTTTTATAAAAATAAAACTTGTTAGAGACATCAAACAGTGATTGCGTTTTCCGATTCTAACAATTTATTCAGAAATTGATTCACTAACATACGAATCATAATCGTCAATCTACTCTCAAACCACAATCAAATTAAAGACATACTCTTTTAAACGAAAAAACTCAACAACAAAGCTTATATATACTCAACAAATTCAACAATGGGTGCCTTGCATTCGTCCTTTTCAATTGAAAAGTTCCTCTTTTTTGAAACCCAAGTACTACCCAGTTCATGTCTTCCAAAAGATTGTTGACCCAATTTATCTAAAAACTGCATATTTCATTATCTCGACAAATTCAAAAATTGATTTAATACCTTAGAAATTAGGTTGAAAATTTTGAACCCGATAGCAAAAACAAATACTGAGTATTCTAATCTTGAAATATATAAATGTGATGGAGATCGCGTCTAACACTGTGCAATAGAAAGCATCTTAAACGTTGGTTTTGATCGGATGGTAGTTAATTAATTCTCTCATCTCTCACATTAAAAACTTGATATCTTCTCATGATATTTACGCACACAGTACTGTGCATACCAAGTTCAGTAAGGTACAAAAACACTGAAAATTTTAATATACAACAAAATTTATCATATAAAGGATAGTCTCCGCTGCAAAAATGTTTATGATGAAAGGAACTAGACTATTAAACTGACAACTATGCTAAAGATAGTTGGAAGGTACTTACTGGTACAGCTTGATTTGAGCTCCTGCCACTGCCAAAAGGTGCCGGTTTTATGGGCTTCCCAATGGGAGATGACCGAGGATCCAAAGCTGGTCCAGATGGAGCAGCTGGAGCAGTAACAGTTCCAGCCGCAGCAGCTGAAGACTCGCCAGGCATTCGAAGATGTCGCAGTTGCTTTACAGCCCTATCAAGCCGCTCCAACCGAAGTGTCCGACCATCAAAGAACAATACAGCATCGTTTTCCTTGTATTCCTCACTATTTCCCTCAAATGTCACCTTGGGTTTTCCTATTTGATTGTTCTGAAATTCCACAGAAACTCTATTCTCTTTGGTCTTACGTAGCAATCCTGGCTTAGTCTTATCAATTGAAGCTGGCTTAAATTCATCTATACAAATTTCAAGACATAAAGATTAAAAAACTCAAAATATAAACCCAAAAGAATAATAAAATTCAATGTCGAAAACATAACAATATAACTATTGCAAACTCAAGTTTGAATTTTTAGAAATGGGATTTTTTCCCCGAAACTTACATCGCAGCGTGCAATATTTGTTAGACGATTCATCTTTGAAAGAAGGTCCTAAGGTGAGATCATACCACCTATCAGGTTGAGGAGCAGTTTTAGGTTCTTCTTTCGATTTGTTAGCCATTGTGGAAAAAAATTCCACAAACCTTACGCAACCTGATTGGAATGAGTTGTTATTAACAAATTCATTTCCTTCAAAAGGAAATTAATAAATAAAGATTAGCCTAGTCCTAATCAACAATTTGAAGTTACAATTTGAATCTCTCTATAAGACCCTATAATCAAAATTTAACAAAACCTAATAAAGGAATTTTGAGTATCTTAATTCTCACCTTCTTCAGCATCAAAAGAACAATTTTATGGATTAAATTATGAGATTATAAACTCTAATCCTGATTTATTGATTATAGATTATTAATCACATTAATCGCAAACGAGAAAATTATAAAAAGAAGGAAAAGGAAAACCTGGACGGACGTTTTCACTGTTACTGGTGGGCGACGAGCAACTGCGTCTCCGTTTACCGGAAAATTGAGTTCAGTGCTGACTCCAACTAAAAGCTTATCGATTCTTAAAAAACGTGTTTTTTTTTTACTTTGTTTTTTTGTCTTTGGTGAATGATGATGGTTTTCTTCAAAAATTAAGTGGAAAAAATTGTTTAATTGGGCTTGGATTATATATAACTAGACGTTGCACGGATTTAGTTGAACGATAGATATACGATTAAAATTTTTATAATAAAAATTCCAAATAAAAAAAACAAAATAAAATCTAAACATAAATATATTTATATTTAAAACAGAAAGTACAAATGAAACTAAATAATACTAATAAATTAATAAAAATAGAGGATATCATAATTTGATTTAGAAAGGGTAGTATAAAATTAATTGCAAAATTGGCTAAAAGCCAAACAACCGAAGCAAATGTTTTAGGTTTTAAAATTTTGGGTCAAAAATATACCTAAAAAAATTCGATATAATTTATTATGAATGTTTGGTTAGTTTTGGTGGTTAGGATGAAGGCTTCGCATCTCTTTGACCCAGGTTCAATTTACAAATTCAACAACGATGATAAAAAAAATTCATACATTCAGCAAAATAAATATATTTAATTTATTCTTATCAATTTTGTACTAACTAAAAATTTACTTTTTGATTTCTATATCACTTAGACCAATCTTAAATAATTGAGTCAAAGGATAGAGATTTCAAAAGATTGAGAAAATAACAAATCATGCTAATGTTCAAGGTGGCGTATTTAATTTTATAAAAAGTATTTTAAAATTTATAATTTTTATATCAATCAATCTTTTTCTATTTTGATTGTATATCTATGTTATTTTCAATACATAGCAAATGACTAATTCAAAATTCAAATTTATGTGAGATAAATGTGTTATTTTCAATACATATAAAATGGTTAATTCAAAATTCAAATTTATTTAGGTGAGAGAAATTATATGAGAGTATTAATTAATAGTGGTTTAGAAGGGAAAAATTAGGGTTGAGAGTTTAATTATGGTTTTAGTAAGTGTTAAACATAACTTTTATTAAGATTAAGATAAGATTCAGATTAAGATTTTTTGTCAATATCAGATGCTTATAAAATATAACAAAACCAATAAAATCAAAATCTAGTAGTATTAAGTAGTTTGCAGTAGCACGAAAAGAAACAAAAGTAAATGAGACCAAGCAAAATCAAACTAAAGCAAAGAACATGAAGGATTGAAAATGAAAATTGATCCCAAATTTGACTGGCAACAAAAAATATTTTGAATAGCAAATAATATTTACAAAAGAAATATTAAAGAATACAACTTAATAAATATTTTGAATAGCAAAGAAAGTTTGCAAACCTCTCAACAAATTGAGAGCAAGATCGGTGAATGAATTGACATTAGCCATCAGTTTGGACAAAAAAAGTAACATAATGGAGGAGATGGAAAAAAATTCAAATTGCATAGTGTTTGCAAATTTAGTGAGAGAAATAAGGAGGTAATAAATATAAAGAAAAAAAAATAATAACATATAAAAATGTGTGCATAGTGTTTGCAAATTTGGTGAGAGAAATAAAGATGTCATAAATAAGTTGTTGGGGTGGTCATTAAGAAATGAATTAGGAGGAAAAAAAGTTAGGGTTAAATGGTTGCTAAACCTTACTTTTATTATAATTAAGATTAAGATAAGATTAAGATTAAGATTAAGATTAAGATCTCATATTTGAGAGTTTCTTTTAATGCCCATGTATTACTCGCGCACTCTTTTAATTTTCTATTTTTTTTTATTTATTTAAGTAGCGGATGTTATAAAAAAAAATTGAAAACAAAATTCGATGATAAAGTTTATAAGATTTTACATGTTCATTTTTCATGTCATATTGCATTTTTTCATTCCAAATTCATAATATTTCAATCACTAACCCTACTCATCAATCAAAGCAAAATTGTGAAGGCAAGTCATCCAATGGATTCAACTGGAAGCCCACAAGTGTTAATCCTTAATATTAAGTTTTTGTTGATTGCTAGGTTCATAGTTGGTGATGTTTTTGATAATTAGAGTGTGTATTAGGTTGTTGAACATGAGATGTTAAAATGACTTGTTTGCAATTACACAATTATAATAGTGATTAGTTGTTGCAAAAATAAAATAAAATTGGGGGATGGATAAAGCAAAATTTGACTATAAAAAAATGTGCATGGGCATAATAGTCTTATGCAAAATTTGTAAAAAATACTTCAAATAATACAAGTTACAATAGACATACTTCCTCGTTGAATAGACTTATTTTTAAGAGTCGTGTTTTATTTTTACAAACTTTTTTAAAGTTCGTGTTAGCGTGTGTTTTAAAAGCGCATATTAAGCTACCTAAAAGTTAAAATTTAGCATTTAATGTTGTAAAATTTAATGTTCAAAGAGTTTAATGAACAAGTTTCAAGAAAATATTACTACATTTGTGTTCTTAACATGTGTCATAAGGATACACATTAACATTCTCATATTTGTAATTACGATCTATATCTCAAGTTAGATTAAATCATTTGGCTACTAGAATTGGTTTAAACGTCGGTTGCTTACCTTTCACTTATATGGAAGTCCCTGTTTTTAAAGGCAAAGAAGTCTCGATAATTCAGATTAAATCATTAATTTTTAAACCATTTTTTTAGGTTTTAACATTTGGTTCTCAAATTGTGTAAAAAAAAAAAAACATTTGGTTCTCAGATAGAGAAATATCGATGATTCCGAATTTGACCGTGAAATAAATAAAATTTGACTAATGATTGTTTTCAATCAAGTTATCTCAAACGATCTGTCCTAACAAAATATCTTATTAACCACTTGAACTTGGTAAAAATATTACTTATACTAGTATTTTCTTCGGCCTTAATTATAACAAAATGACATTTTTTAGATACATTGAATAATTAATGTATTTAGTCTAAAAAGTGGACTAGATACATTAGTTATTCAATGAAACTAAAAAATGATATTTGTTTATAATTAATTAAGGTTAGATGGAGTATTTCTTTCGACAACATCATTATTACATTTCGTAATATAAGAAAGAAAAGCTAAAGGACAATGGAAACAATATTTCTTTTCTTGTGACAAGAACACAGCTGATTCGAATCATTATGCACCCACTTATTCACCAATCACTATTTTGTAACAAATGTATACAATATCAAATTTTAGTGAAATGCCAAATACTTCCTGCAATTGCAAAATTCGTCAAATACTCCTCTGCAATTTCGAAATAGACAATTACTCATATGAAATTGTAAAATGTCAATCAAATACCCATTTCGTTAGTTTGTTTCGTCAAGTGCGATCAAAATTCGTCAAATACTTCTTTCACCTCCGTTGACAAACACAAACACGTTGTTACGTAGACAAAACGCAAAAAAATATGATCAAAATGCCAAGCATGCTTCATCATCACCATTGCCAATCATCTTCATCATCACCGTCCGTGATCGTTCTTTCTTCATCATCTCCGATCATCTTCTTCATTATCACCATGATTACCATATGATAGGTACACAAAAAATTTCAATTTTGTTTATACAAAAAATTTATATTTTAATCGCAATTGACAGAACAAACTAACGGAGGAAATATTTAATTGACATTTTATAATTTTAGAAAAATATTTGCCTATTTCAAATTTGCAGAAAGTATTTATCATTTCACTATCAAATTTGCTTTCTCTAGCACGCAGAGTTAAGAACAATCAAAGGATTGGTCATTGATTATAAAGTACAAAGACCATTCTACCCTTGTTGCACTGGTTTTCAGTTACTGTCCCACTTCATTCACTTATCTCTGCAAAGTCCAACTAGTAAAAACCCTTTCTTCCCCTCTCTCTCTCTCTCTCTCTCTAGAATCTCTAAACCCATCGAATCAATGGCTTCACTCTCTCTCTTACGCCAAAACCATTTCTTCTCCGCCACACTCCCAACCCAACCCAAACCTAAATATGCATCACCACCAGGACGAGTCCAAATGTCCCTCCAACAAAACGCACCAACAATCGCCGTCGTCGGAGTCACCGGCGCCGTCGGTCAAGAATTTCTCTCCGTTCTCTCCGACCGCGACTTCCCATACAGTTCAATCAAAATGCTCGCATCAAAACGCTCCGCCGGCCGCCGTCTAACATTCGAAAACAAAAACTACGTCGTGGAGGAGCTTACGGCGGAGAGTTTCGACGGTGTTGACATTGCTCTTTTCAGTGCTGGTGGATCCATTAGTAAAAAATTTGGTCCTATTGCTGTGGATCGAGGTACCATTGTTGTTGATAATAGCTCTGCGTTTCGAATGGATGAGAATGTTCCATTGGTTATACCTGAAGTGAATCCTGAAGCAATGAAGAATATTAAAGTTGGAATGGGAAAAGGTGCTCTTATTGCTAATCCTAATTGTTCTACCATTAT
The DNA here is from genome assembly GCA_954870985.1 of Trifolium fragiferum. Lineage (NCBI taxonomy): Eukaryota > Viridiplantae > Streptophyta > Magnoliopsida > Fabales > Fabaceae > Trifolium > Trifolium fragiferum. The sequence continues at coordinate 632,581 of OX940790.1, read as the reverse complement.
TTGCTTAATGGCTGCTACACCTCTTCATCGACGTGCAAAGGTTCAATCTTTTCCTATTTATTTGCTTAATTAATCCAATTACTTTTCTGCTTAATTAATTTGCTACTTGTCAATTTTTTAGTGTGTTTGGTTCTAGGCAAAAAAATAGTTTGATTTTGAATGAATTGATGAGATGGTTTATATAGTTTGGATAGACTGTGTAAAAGTGTTGACCAAACATTATGTTAAAGTCAGTTGAATAATAGATTTGAAGCCGAAAATCTGTTGTAGGTGCGTCGACTTCAAAATCTAGCTTCAAGTTTGATAGGGGTAGGGTCATTCGAAAGCGAGACCAAACATGTCAAAATCAATTTTACACATCTGTAATTAATTTTTTGTCATTGAAAAGTGAGACGAAACCTAGACTTATGTTGTATGGTGTTTGATAGGGGTAGGGTTTAGGTGTCATTTTATCTTAGTGTGTGATTTTAGTATGTATTTGTATACTTTGTGCGGTTTATTTACTCTTTTGTGTTTTTGGTTGATAAATGTTACAGGTTTTGCGTATGGTTGTTAGTACATATCAGGCTGCTAGTGGAGCTGGTGCTGCTGCAATGGAAGAACTTGAGTTGCAAACTCGTGAGGTTTGATTCGATCTATCTCATATTCTACTTTAGGGAACTTATGCGAGGAGAGGCTGGTTTCATAGTCTTTGATTACAAATTGAAGTTTTTGTTTTTAACTTTACAGGTATTGGAAGGAAAACCACCAACATGTAACATATTTAGTCGACAGGTATGTGCTGCTCTTTCTACATCTCTTGTAATTTGAAGTTTGAGAACTGCTTCTTGCTGAACTTATTATTTGGCAGTATGCTTTTAATCTATTCTCACACAATGCGCCTGTTCTTTCAAACGGATATAATGAAGAAGAAATGAAATTGGTCAAGGAGACAAGAAAAATTTGGGTAAATTATCTTCTTTTTTTTTCCTTTTTTTATCTTCTGTTTATTCACATTATGAAATTCTTATACTGTATTTCACTACTCTTTTGCAGAATGACAAGGACGTTAAAGTAACAGCTACATGTATCCGAGTTCCTGTCATGCGGGCTCATGCTGAGAGTGTGAATCTTCAATTCGAGAATCCCCTTGATGAGGTAGTCAATACTATTCCTCTTTATGTTGTAACTGAAAAATTACATAGCTTTTCATTAAAAAAAAATGGATACTACATTTTATTCCAAATCCAGTACTTCTAGCTCATAACTAATTTATTCCATTTTATAAAATATTTATATCAGACTGTAATTTTTTCTCCCCCTCCAAAAAGGATGCAAAGAAAATGGTTTGTATTAGGATCCAAATTGGTACATTATGTGTTCATAAAATTTATGGAATATTCATTTAATTAAGTTAGAATAAGATTGTCGATGAGGTTAGTTATATTTGGTTCTTCCCTATTAACATTTAGTTTCCTGCGTGGTTGACCATGGAGGCTAGATTTTGTAGCTTTTGATCAAAGGATAAGTAGCTTTTGATTTAGAGTGATTAGGGGCAGATAACAAGTTAATTGTGTGACATATTGCGAGTTGCCACAATTAGTTTTAGGGTTGTAGCCTAAGTGACTTTTCACGTGTCATCATACAAAAGTTGATGCAGGATGTCTAAAGCTTTTTTTGTATTAAAAATCAAAATTGATTTCTAAGGCTTTATTTGCATTAAATTCAAACTCATCAGTCACAATAAACAATTCTAACTAATCTTTCCGATTAAATAACAGATTGATGCCTTTTTGAGCTTACGTTTATAGCTTTTCTTGTAGTAGCATACTGCTAGTGTGTATTTATGATGATTGAGCTAAGAGCATTGTTTCGGGCTCAATGAGAAAGCGCAATTTCCTGGACGCCATTTATGTATTGTTGTCATTTGTTGAAGATTTTGTCCCCTTTTTTCATATGTATAAAACATGAAATTTTTATGATTCTTTGTATTTCAGATTTTCATGTTTGAATATGGAATGGTCTTGTACAATTTTAAGCTGGACATAAGATCTCATATCTGAATTTCGTTGATTTTAATATCTTTAGGACACTGCAAGAGATATTTTGAAGAATGCTCCGGGTGTAGTAGTTATTGATGACCGTGAATCCAATAACTTCCCTACTCCATTGGAAGTGTCAAATAAGGACGATGTTGCTGTTGGCAGGATTCGCCGCGACCTGTCTCAGGATGGGAATCAAGGGTAATTTCTTCTATCGCAATATATTTCATCAGTTTTCAATCAGTTTTGCACTTTATCATAATCAGTTTACATCAACCGTAAATTTTACACACAGGTTGGACATTTTTATATGTGGGGATCAAATTCGCAAGGGAGCTGCACTTAACGCAATCCAGATCGCCGAGTTGTTGCTATGAGTTCTGAAATGTCAAGAATTTGGTACCTCAAAATTATGCTGCTTTTGAATCAGTTTTGTATCTGTTAGTTCGAAGTGGTTATTCTTTGGTTTTGTAAGGTTTAGCTAGTCAAGAATTTTTCAAGGATGTGGCTATGCACTAACTCGAACTATTTGTTTTTCCTTTCACGGCCTTAATTAATTTTGCACACACACACACACACTGTGTAGTCCCTGCTCCTGTGAGAATAACAATAATTGGTTATGTCCTTGATCTTAGGATCGACTGATTTGGATTTGATGCGGTAACTTGGATTTGACGGGAATGTCGTTCAAACCGTTTGATCTAGAATCTACGTCCAAGACTGTTTGTAGTTGATTTTGTTAGTGTGTGATCTATGTCGTCCGATTTTGAATAAATGATTGCAATTCAAAACCGCGTGCTTTTCTTATGGTAGGGCAATCCGGTTCAGAGGGAATATATTGAACAACTTTGATTTGCAGTTAACCTAGACACTTCAACACAGAAAAAGCTATGCCTCCTGTCACCTAATCACAATTTTGTGATTCTCAAACTACCTTTGAGCTATAGAATTTTCAACCCGAATTAAAATTTATTCCTGTTTCTATATAAGAAAATTTCAAATATGCTCTGATCTTTCATTGCTTCAATCACATTTAATCTCATTCTTTTCATTGACGTAGTTGTAAATTATTTGATAGTGTAATAATATAATTGATAGAAAAAGTAGTTAATATAATTGAAAACAGTTGTATATTTTTTTCTCTAAAAAATCTACAATGAAGTAATTTTCAATTGCAGGAGCAAATGATCATTTAAGTAGCTAAATAAGCACATGCTATGCCAAGAAGAAATTACTGTGTATGCTATTCCATCAATACCAACATGGAGTTAAAACAAATAAAGTAGAAACAACCTTATAAACAACAGTGCAATTCAAACACCGTGATTTCACCCATTGTGCTAATGAATGCTTGAACATCTTAGATTTGTTCCTCAGCCACCTCTTGCACGATATTTTTTTTTATTCCTCTGCTACTTTGGCTCCGTTTGGCCCAGCTTATTTTCCTCTTTTTTTCTTCTCCTTAAAAATAGTAAAGAATGAAAAAATTGTGTTTTACTTAACTTTTTTTTTTATTTTTTACTTCTTTACTTTATTTCTCTAATACTTTTAAAGAGAAATAATGTCAAATATAATTTTATACTTTTCTATTTCGTTTAAGCAAAATAGAAAAGTAAAAAATAAGTCGGGCCAAACGGGTTATCTATCATCACATCTTTACGTTGAAAAATTTATTCATTTCTTGTTGTCCATATCGTCCACAGACACAAGCAATCCATTCCTTCGTAAACTTATTTTGGAGGACTGAACGCGTAACTATATAGACTAATATTTTAAGGTAAATGAGATCAATTTAAAGAGTTGACATCTTCCAAAAAATATTTTTTTTATACCATTGATCAAAAATCAACATCTGAACCAAATAATTAAAGGACCAAGTATCTACCTTTTTTTTTTTACGATAAGTATCTACCGTTTGCAACCGCATATTATTGGTAAACCTTCATATATTTGTTCCAACCTCATTGTGTTGCACATTATTAGCTCTTTTACTCCTAGCCAATAGTAGTGAAATAGACAGGGGATTAATAGATGTGAAGTAGTTTCTATCTCTCCACAATACACAAAGAACTATCCATCCCAAACTCTAATAGTCAGGCGTCAATATAAGAGTCTGCTACTAGTATTATCCTAATTGTATTTCACTTATTATTACATATGAAATGAAAAAGCACAATTTTGACTAAAAAATACCCTATTCACATAGAATTGAATCACCAGTTAACAACCGTAAACATTGCTTTTTTTTAAGATAAAGGTTAGCTGAAAGAAACTTTCCTCAAAGTAATTTTTTTAATAAAAACACACTTCTAGAACGATTGAAACTTTACTTTTTTATTATAACTCCTGTGATAAATTTCACAATTCAATTTAGGTATGGACAAACGATATTTCAATTCATATAATTGAGATTTTATAAAATATTTCCATAAATATCGACAAAAAATTCCACCAGAAACAATTCCAAACCCCCCAATCAACAAAGAATTCCAACAATTTAGAATTTTTGTTTATAAAAGATTTCAACAGAAACAATTTCACCCCCCAATACGAGTTATCCTAAACGTGGTAGAAAAACACGAGATTGAATAAAAAAGTAACACAAGCTCTTTACAGAGTCAAAACTATTCCATACATTCATTAATTGTATATGTAAATTACGTACAGTACATAATTCAAAACGAGATCTTAAAAGTCATTTAATTTTGTCCTGAAACAAATCCACATCTAAATCTCTATATATCTCCCACATAGTATCATTAAAATTTGAAGGCAATCTGACCATACTCAATTATCAAGAATTCAAGATAACAAAGGCAAAAAGAGCCAACACTTTCACATAGATCATGGAGATACTAGCTTATTTTGGGTTCCTAAGAACAATGATGACTGAATCACCACGGAGGAACATTTTGCTGATAAATCTGTCCTTGTTGACTGGCTGAGCCTTTTTCTTTCCTTTACCAGTCTTAGGCACCTGATACAATACACGAAGAAACATTTAGCTATTGTAACAAATTCAAATGTAACACCCAGTGAAGTAAATTAACATAAACAAAACAAGGCATACCTCAGTCCACATTTCCCTGACATTTTCAAGAACCATATTGCAGTGCCTATCAAAAGCCCTGACCCGACCTAGAAGCTTTTTGTTGTTACGACAATTTATCAGAACCTGCATAAATGTTAAGAGTAAAACAACACATTCAATAAGTTCAGAGTACAACCCAGGAAAACATTGTACTATATGTGATATAAGAAAAACAAACATACCTGTGTATTATTTTTCACACTCATCATGAGTACAGATAGTGGTCCTGTGTTGAATTCCTCTTCCTCGTTCTTCGCCACTGCCTGAAACAATTGACAAGAATATTAAACATCAATCCAACAATAAAAGTCAAATAGTGTACTAGAAAAGCATAGTGATGCACACAGAAAAGACATTATATGATAATAAATCAGTAATGTTGCCCCACATTGAAGCTTGGAAATTCACCACATCAATATTCTGTTCCCAGACTGCAATACAATCTAAGTAAATGACTAAGACATCTAAAACAAAAAACCCTCTAAAAAAACTTAAACTCATCAAAGAAAACAAATTTTCCATTTGCAAAACAAATAAATTCATCAGACCAGATTATGTAAATAGAACATAGATCAAGGAGAATCAGGATCATAATGGCAAACAATAAATCAAAAAGAACATTAAAGAATAAATAACTCACATCTTCTTCCATTGGCCGGCTTGAGAAGAAAAAGTAAAAAAAAAAAACCAAGTTAGACAGCTGCAAATAAAATAACAATGATCATTTTAAAAGATTAAAAAAATAATCAATATGAGAATACATACCTCATTTTGAAAGAGACTTCCTGCTAGATGCTAAAGGCCTCTATGCGAAGTTGAAACTGACAAGAGTAAAGCAATCGATCAACAAATGATAAATTGGAACAAGAAAACAATGCACTGAAAGGTAAAGTTTTAAATTAAATCAAATGCAAGGACCAAAAATATCATACTAAAACACAAGATTTGGAACCTAGGAAAAAGGTGAAAAGGAAGAAAGAAATACATTAGCAAGCCTCTTCAGTTCAGGTCTCCATTTAATTTCCGCATGGGCAACTCAGAAGAACGAAAGTTATGTTTTTGATCATCCTCAGAGGCTATATCTAAGTGGTGTTTCAAGGCACGACAGACTTCACATGACAGAACATAAACAAGGAGAAAAACAAATTTAAAATAGGAACAAAAAACTAAGCACTGAATGCTAAAATTTAAAATAAATGGCATAAAATTATGAAGAAATTACGATAAACAAACAACATAACAAGTTAAAGGGAATAAAAACATCAAAAAGCCTCTTCAGTTCAGGTCTCCAAATAATTTCCGCATGGATAACTCGGACGAAAGTTATTTGTTTGATCATCATTAGAGGATTATTAACTGTGGTTTGAAGGCAGCACAGACTTCACATGATATGACCTTAAACAAGTAAAAGACTTAGTCCAGCAAAAAACTTTTAAGCAAACAAGAAAAAGCCCTACACCCCAAAAACTGAATTAAAAAAAATCTGAATATCACGACCAATAGATTAACAAAAGACTGATCATATCCTAAAATCGGACTTAAACAGATAGGGAAAAATGTTATAAAAGCCTCTTCAGTTCAGGTCTCCATATAATTTCCGCATGGACAACTCGGAAGAACGAAAGTTATTTGTTTGATCATCATCAGAGGCTGGATGGGGGTTTCATAGCAGACCAGACTTCAGATGACATGACCTTAAATAAGTATAAGACCCAATAAAAGCTTTAAGCAAAAACACTAACACACGTTATCCTACAATAAAACTAAATCAAAACATCTAAACATTGTGACTAAGAACAGAAAGAAAATAATATCCTTATTTAAAATTGGCCATCAAAAAAATATATATGTAAGAAAACTCTCTTCAGTTCAGGTCTCCAAGTATCTTCCGCATGTATATCTCAGAAGAACGAAAGTTATTTTGTTTTATATCATCCTCAGAGACTTATTTACTGGTTTTGAAATCGCACCTTAACTTATGAAACCCTAGAAATTCGAACAAAATCGCTTTGGTAAATTAAATTTATGAAGAACTCAAAACGAGAAAATGGGAAAATTGAACAAGAAAAATATTCAATTACCAAACATTGAAGCAAATAAAAATTACACATGATGAAGAAATCACTAAGAACTCAAACTAAATCAAAACATTCGAATATTGTGACTAAGAACTCAAAGAAAATAATATGTAAGAACAGTCTCTTCAGTTCAGGTCTCCAAGTATCTTCCGCATGAACAACTCAGAAGAACGAAAGTTATTTTGTTTTGATCATCCTCAGAGACTTATTCACTGGTTGTTAAATCGAACCTTAACTTATGAAACCCTAGAAGTTCGAACAAAATTGCTTTGGTATATTAAGATTGCGAATAACTCAGAATGAGAAAAATGAAAATTATCAAACATTGAAGAAAATGAAAATTACACATGATGAAGAAATTCCTAATTTTAAAAATTGAAGAGCTCAATTAAAACTACAAGAACATCAACGAGACACGATAATCAAGTAGATGTTACTAGTTAATTGAATAATTTGCATACATAGAAGCGAGAATTGGCATGAAATGTACCTTGTTCCGATCTGAAAGTTACGAACGACGACAAAGAGAGAGAGAGATTCCGATCTACTACGTTCAGTACTCTACTCTCTTTATACTGTTAAATCGCAAAACCCTAATTCTTTTGCGTTTTTCTTTTAGACGGATCAAAACCCTACTTTACGCTCAAGGCCCATTTCTCGGCCCATTCCAAAATTATTCTTCCTAGAAGTTTTCTTTTCCTGCCCCCACGTTTCTTTTTTGCCCTCCGAGTTTCCTATTTTGCCCTTACGAAAAACTTTGGTTTCTATAAATCGAAATTTTTTTTGCCTTGAAATACAACTTTGGTTTTTAGAAACCGAAATTTTCTGAAATTTAAACTAAAAAAATTTCGGTTTCTGCAAATCGAAATTTTTATTAAGGGCAAAATTGAATTTTTTGGGGGTATAAAAGAAACGCAAGGGGCTGGAAAAGAAATCATCTTCTTCCTACCCCACCTTAAATTGTACTCCTACACCTACTTAACACATGAAATTTCTATTTTGAGTCCTAGCAATTTTTAAATATTTGAGGGGTAGAAGGATATTCATTATTTAGAAAACTCAAAATTTGATGTTTTGTGTATTCTTTTATTTTTTTGGTGAATGATGTTTTGAGCATTCTAGTTCACATGAGTTTAATCCAAGTCTTTGATTTGGTAGGTGAAAGAGAGAAAGGAGAGATTTTGAGCTAAATATGGATCATTTTAGAATTCTTGGTCATGGTTTTACTTGCTTAGAGATGGTGAGGGAAACTAGTCAAAGTTAAGAATAAGGTCAAGAAGAACCTTGCCTCATTGAGTCTTAAGCCAGACTTGATCTTTTACTAGTCAAAGTATAGAATCGTCATCCCAATGTAGGTTTTTTGTCTAGTTCAGGTTTTCAATACTTTCGAAAACTCAAAATTAACGTGAAATATGTAAGTTTCTCAAGAATAAAAAATAACGTGAAGGGTGGAAACTTTTGCACGAACCAAAATAATATTTCATAGACTTGAAGATAAGTTTAAGTGAGTAGTAGAAAGTTGAGGTTAAGAACATTAAATGATATATCCTCAACATTAAACTGTTCATCTAGATGAATACAAATGACAATTGGCAACTAAAATCAACATCGAAGAGCGATATAAAAGTTTAACAGTGATGCAGTTGCCCAATGGTATTGGTAGCCAGCAGCAGCGGCCAACATCAAACTGAGATGAAGTAGCCATTTGTAGGATAAGTGAATGTCAGATTTCATTGAGATTAGTTAGTTTAGTTAATCTCAAATCTAAGTTTCACATTTTTTATTGATAACCGTTTGATTTGGCAGGCATTGAATAAGTAAAAATTACACTTAATATACATTAAGATGTACACACAGTAGATTTCTGTCTTCCTTTCTAAAAATTTACAGGCCAGAAAAATCAATAATGGAAAACTATTCAACCTTCTCGAGGAAAACAAGGTATGAAAACCGGTAAGCTTCCTATTCCTTCCTCACGTTTAGGGGTTTTCTTAATCCAGCGAAAAAGTTCCATCGCAATACCTGCAATATTCAAACAAACAAACATTATAACTCACCATACTTAGTTCCACTATACCTGGAATTTGTTAATGTCTGAAACCAATAGATTACCTGTTACTAAACTTCTCAACAGCATCTGAGGCATATAGAAGGGTTTCATTGGCTTTCTCTAGAACCATGTAAAGCTCCTTCCCTCTTGTAACTCGAGAAATAACCCAGGCATTATTTTTTGCTCTTATGCAAACCTCTAGATCTTTCTCACAACTATGGTCTTCTAGTTTTGCTCGACTCTTTTCCAACTCAACCTCCTGCCTAAGCTTATTCATAGCAAGTAAGGACTCCTGTACAAAGTATCCAAATAAAAGTTTAAACTGTTCACAACTTTCAAGTCAGTTACTTTGCAGGCAATGAGAGCACAAATGCCGAGAAAATTTTACAGTGCCAGCCACCAAGAAGTTCCATTAGAAGTTTGATTGCTAGAGGTAAAGTAAAGTTGAACTTTAAATAACAAGTCATATCTTTCAATCTATAACATGCATATCACATCTTGATTTCAAAATAAAACAGTGGAAGATAGAAATCAAAATACAAGGCAATGCAAACACTTTACCTTAGCTAAAGTTGTAACTTTTGTTGCTGGAGAAGCCCTGGATACATTTCTATCGCCGTCCACTAATAAATAGCGGTACCCGCTAACATGATATGCGTTCTCACCACCCCATCCTTTGGATAGTTTTTCTTCAATTTTCAATATCTTAAGTGATGCCTGATGTATTCATTCAACAAAGAAAAGTAGATTGTTAGAGAAAAAGATACATTCATTAAATATCTCAGATTTCAAATATCATATCCTTCTCAACATGAGAACCAACATACAGTTCTTATTCAACAAGATTACCAGATCATCAAACAGAAAAAATTGGCATCCTAGTCACTAAAGAACATTTAGCTACACAAAAATAAACAAGTACATTAAAAACTGTGCACACTGAGGAGTATTTTGCAATGTTATACTCTGCCTAATGAGCACACGTGATGGTAGATGTGTTCGCATCACTCAAGCAGACTACCAGATATTTGGAAAACAATTGATGGTTAGTATAAACGAAAATAATAAAATGCAGTTTATTTCTCTTCTGAAGTACAATATTACCATCCTTGTGTATCTAACATCAATATCAAAAAATGGTTCAGTTATCCCATTTCCCCGGTTATCCACGGCTTCAACACGACACACATAACTTATTAGAGGACAATAATGCAAAAAGATACGAAGTTCCAGAAGTATTTATTAACAAGGTTCCCAAATACATGCCTCCTTATATACTCTCAGATATCATAATCATACACAAAAGCAATACTCAAGCAAAACATGGAAGAAGAAAAAATATAATATGCACTGCTTGCACCCGCAAAAAAAAAAACCTTTCATGTTGTTGTCACTAATGGAATTCAAACAAATTTTTATAAAACTAAAATGGGTAACCCCGAGAAAACAAAGAAACTTTTCAGGCAATGCTCTGTTTCAATGCGATGTGGCAAATGAAAAGGAAATGAGGCTCTCCTGGATTTGCAAATTCTTTTCCATGAAAAGGAACAAGAACAAAATGGGTAACAACTAATCCCCAAGAATGTGTTTTAAGTATAAATAAACAACACACAAAATAGGGATTAAATAAGTGCATTGTATCATGCAAGGAATTAGTTGAGATCCCAAATTAGCTATGGATATGGCCAAATTAGTCCTTATAAGTTATAAGCCTTGGGAAAATCATCACCCTATGAGCTCGCTTTCGAGATTAAGTTTAATACTCCCTCCGGTTCTATATATAAGCAAATTTTACCTTTTTAGATTCATTGCAAAAGTAATGTATCTAGACAATATTATTGTCTAGATACATTATTTTTACAATGAATCTAGAAAGGTAAAATTTGCTTATATATAGAACCGGAGGGAGTATGGTCTAAATTCTAAGATGATACTAGAGTCTATCTCAGATGTATTATTGGAACACCGACATTTGTCCATGCTCAAGATGTCTAGTTCTAGGTGTGAGGGGTGTTGCAATAGGGCCACCTACATTTGTCCATGTTTTAGATGTCCAGTCTTGAGCATAAGGGGTGCGTTGATTGAAGTCCCAGAACAACTAGAGGTATAGCTAAAGTAGTCCTCAAAAGGCTTGAGAAATTCTCATCCCATGAGCTAACTTTTGAGGTTGACTAAGGCATACCCCAAGGAGAGGATCCAAACCAAATTTAAGTATTTAACTCCATGGACAACACCACGATGTTTTGTTTCGATTTATCTCGGTTCATCTTATGCGTACAAACTTATAAGAGCTCGTTAAGAAGAAAAGCATTCAGTATAATAGAAACTAACATTTTCAAGAACTTGTTGCTTTGCTGCCGTCACACCTTGCTCCCCATTAGGTATGGAGGATATGGGAATAAGAAGCATCAAAGTAAGGCTCCTATGCTGATAAGCACAAAGATACATTCTCTCTCCTGTCTGTTGAAGCAAAACTGTTGGAGTGGCAAACACCCATGTACCAACCTCTGCACCCCATAAATCAGTGACAAGATAACCATCTTTTCCCTTGGACCATTTGTCACTCTGCAAGGGCCTCACAACATGATAGTTGTTATCATCACCAGGGGATATATCAGATGATCCATAAAAACTTTCAGACATGGAATTTTGAGAAGCCACATTAGTCTCAGCGACAACATTAGATGCAATATTTCCTTTCCGTAAGTAGGACCAGGAACTTGTTCCGGAAGATAGAGCACGTGGAGTCAACCTTAGCACAGCATATGTGAATAGGTTTATAGTGTCATCCTGACAAAAGAGTCAAAAGTCAATGTTAAGAAGTGATTTAATATATGAGCAAACAACTTTACCAAGATTAAATAAAATAAAACTAATTGTACTTGAAAGTTAAACCATACAGGAGATAGTGTTGTGGACACCAACAGGTCTTGAAATAAAACCAAAGAGTAGCAGGGAGTGTTTACAGCAGAAGATTCGAGCACCCTGACAAGCGACTGCCAAAACAAGAAGTCAAGAAAATGGAATTTCAGCGAAAGCCAAAATCTTGTTTAAACACTGGATCCTAAGGGTGGGATGAGAAATAATATACATCTATAGATAGGATAGGAGGAATTAAAAAGTTTAAACACTTAAATAATGTGTAACAAATGAAAACCCAAAAGCACATTTCTTTGTTGATCAACTAGTTATTGATAAGTAATTACAGCTTTCCCATGACAGATTGACAGCTAAATAATTAAATTTGTGTAATGAAGTGACTCACTAGACAACTCCCTCCGTTGCATATTATGTGTCTCATTTGAAATATTTTTGTCTCACTTTTATTGTCATTTTATAACACCAATAAAACATTTATTAATTTTTACCCATGTTACCCTTATTTTTTAAAGTGGTTGCAACTTGCAAGTATATGGTAGACAAATAATAAATGAAGTACAAAGGTATTTTAGTTGTAACATAGTATGATTTTGTATTTAAAATTGGTATGAGTAATTACTATTTTCTTAAGAACGTGTGCACATCCCACATGAGACACGTGGTCTGAAACCGAAGGAGTATTAGTAAAAAAGTTGTTGCTTAGATACAGCAGATGATATTACCATCCACCAATACACACAAGATAACATGGGCACGTGAAATACCTTTAAAAATTAAACTGCAACATAAAATCTTCTAATCTCTATTGTCCTACTTTTATATGATTTTTGTAGATTTTCTTTTTACAATTCAAAACTTAACTAACCTGAACTTCAATTGCAGCCTCGCGGGTTATTGTCAGCATCTGCACAGTTCCACGTTCCCTTAAGCAATCACGAAATGAAGGTAGAAGGAACTTTTTCCCAACAAGAAAATCTGCCCCAAAGAGAAAACTCATAAGTAAGGTATGAGAGACAGCTCCTTCGACATGAGTCAGGTAGCACATATCCAAAGTAAAACATTTGATACAGCAACTTAACCATTACCACAGCAGCAATCATCCCACAGAGACCGCTTTATACATGCTGACAATTACGACTTGCAATGAAATATTTTGAATCATAACTCTAGTGAAAAACTATTACATTCTATCAATTTCACAGACATGTTACTTACCCCTTAAATAGTCCATGATAAAGGAATACAAATGGCGTCTTACTAGTCCCCCACCAGGTTCTTTCTCAAGCATAGCTCTTATAGATCCATGAAACATTACAAAAAGGGAGTGAATTTCCTTGAGAACTTTTCTCAATGCATCATCTCTCCATATAGGTTCTGAATCATTGCTTTTCTCCACCACCTACAAGGCAGTCATCAACTTTGTATGTATCACATGAAATCGCACAAAAGGTGAACTAATATCACACCAAAAAAAAAAAATCCAAAATCCAAACTAAAAACTCAGTAATTCGAGTCTAAAAAAATATGAATTCACCCAATTTAATGGAAATGCATTGTCGATATAAAATAGTTTTACACAGACATTTCATGAGAACCCGTGATAATGCCTTGCCATGTAATGTAAGTACCGTTCTGTAACCGAAATTTAAAAATAGCCGCAAAATGCTAAATTCTCGTCGGATGTCTAGTTTACATTAACATTCCCATTCCCATTTTTGCTATAAACTTATATAATATTTTTATGAGGAAATAAAATGTGATAAATTTCTTAAAGATTTATTCATAGTGGTAAGAAGCAATAAATGGGGTTAAGTAACAAACCATGACCATCCAAATATCGGGTTCAGGTTCATGAAAAACATGAGAATGTCTTTCAGCTTCGATGGAGTCGCAAGCAGCTTCTGGGGAGAAAATTCTGCAATTGAAGCAAACAAATAGAAATTAATAAAATTGTGCAATTGAATTGAAATGAGGGTTTGTGAAGTTATCGAAAAATGACCTAGTGAAAGTGATGAGTCCTTCACTGAGACCGATAACAGAGAGTTGTTTGGAGAAAGGTAGACCGGAAGGGAAGAAAAACAAGATCTTGTCGAGTTCTTGACCTTCGTGTTGGCCTCTTCTCAAATCGAATATGCATAATTGTATGGATTCGTTTGAATTTGAAGATAAACCCATTGAATTCCCTTTTCGATCTCAATTTCAGAAAACCCTAAATTGTTACTTTCTTCTACTTGTGTTGTGTCACTCAACTTCCCTTCTTCTTCACCCAACTCACTTTCCTAAGTTGAAAGAATATAATTGAGAGTAAGTTGAAAGAAAAACTGACAGAAATTTTTATGATTTCACTGAAATGAATTTAAATTAATTATTATGATGGTAACAATTATATTCATACAAGAAACACAGTCTTGTCCTTCAAACTAAAAAAATAGATACTCAAAAAGAATCATATCATCTAACTGAGATGTAACTAAAGTATGTTAGATAGACTAACAAACTACAGAAAATCTAGAATATCCATGTGTACATGAGTGAGATACTCTATCAAATTACAATCTTCGGCGAGAAAATAAACAAACAGAATTTCCGCAGCTTCTACAATACACCACCGTAATGATGTCCATGGTGGACAATTATTAGTAACCGTAAGGTTCATCTGTGTATTACAAGAATATTAAACACCAATCCAACAATAAAAGTCAAATAGTGTACTAGAAAACCATAGTGATGCACACAGAAAAGACATTATATGATAATAAATCAGTAATGTTGCCCCACATTGAAGCTTGGAAATTCACCACATCAATATTCTGTTCCCAGACTGCAATACAATCTAAGTAAATGACTAAGACATCTAAAACAAAAAACCCTCTAAAAAAACATAAACTTTCGCATTACAAGAGCGGTAAAAATCAGCCCTCGTCAAACAAAACAAATTTTCCATTTGCAAAACAAAGAAATTCATCAGACCAGATTATTTAAATAGAACATAGATCAAGGAGAATCAGGATCATAATGGCAAACAATAAATCAGTATAAGATCATAAATAAGTATAAGACCTAATAAAGCTTTAAGCAAAAACACTAACAGACGTTATCCTACAATAAAACAAAATCAAAACATCTAAACATTGTAACTAGGAACTGAAAGAAAATAATATCCATATTTAAAATTGGTCATCGAAATAATATATATGTAAGAAAAGTCTCTTCAGTTCAGGTCTCCAAGTATCTTCCGCATGGACAACTCAGAAGAACGAAAGTTATTTTGTTTTGATCATCCTCAGAGACTTATTCACTGGTTGTTAAATCGAACCTTAACTTATGAAACCCTAGAAGTTCGAACAAAATTGCTTTGGTATATTAAGATTGCGAATAACTCAGAATGAGAAAAATGAAAATTGTCAAACATTGAAGCAAATGAAAATTACACATGATGAAGAAATTCCTAATTTAAAAATTGAAGAGCTCAATTAAAACTACAAGAACATCAACGAGACACGATAATCAAGTAGATGTTACTAGTTAATTGAATAGAAGCGAGAATTGGAGAGAAATGGCATGAAATGTACCTTGTTCCGATCTGAAAGGTTCCGATCTACTACGAAGAGAGAGATTCCGATCTACTAGAAGCGAGAATTCAAGAGAAATGGCATGAAAACCCTAAATTGTTACTTTCTTCTACTTGTGTTGTGTCACTCAACTTCCCTTCTTCTTCTTCTTCTTCACCCAACTCACTTTCCTAGTACTATGTGTCTATGTCTGCTTCCAAGGTCATTTTCGCTATTTTCCAACTTTATTTTTACCCACTTTATTTATTGCTTACTTTAGCATAATTCTATTCTATGCAAGCATTTATTTGTATCATCAATTTGTAAGACATTTTTAAATAGGTCTTTGATTTATGAATATTTTAAAAAAGTTTTTGACTTTGATAAATTTTATTCATACTAGTTTTTTTACCCGTGCGAATACAATGATCCAATTATATATATCAAGAATATCATTCTATATATACAATTAGGTATATTAAAACTTAAAAGGATTTGTCTAATATAAATTTTTTAAAAATAATTTAACGTAAATTTATTAAAACTTAAAAATAATTTAACAAAAACAGCTACTCATATCAAATTTTCGATGCAAACAATTATTAAATACTAATTCTTTGGAAGACAATCAATTAAATTATGTGTTTCTAGTGTTAATAAGTGTTGATTTCCAATGCAAAACACAAATAAAAAACAGCTACAGTTATTTATGTACGACTATAAAAACATAATTTAATGTAATGTCTCCCATAATCATTAATCAATTCATATTTTCAATACAAATTCATTATAAACACGGGCAAAAAAAAATTGTTGTATTTGTGATGAATTTCAATGCAAATATATAAACATAGCACAAATGCTCATTGTGTTATCGTCTTAGTTATTATTCCTGATTTTTAATAAAAGAAAAATTTTATTAAGAACCAAAGGTAGTAATACTTTTACAAACAGATTTTGATGTATATATTCACTTCGGTTAAATGATGCTATGTATTATGAATGTTTGCAGTCCGGGTTTAGATCGGTTTGAAACAAAAATCATCCGATTTAAATATAAAATTACTTGTAATTTGATTCATTTTTAAATGACTAATTGAAAGAAAAAAAAAATCAAATCCAATTCAATTCACTGCTGATAAATTTGGATTGAATTTTGCAAACCACCATATATTATGTAACTTGTTTTTCATTAGTATCAATTATTCTTCCCCAACAAAAACAATTTTTTATGTGATTCAATGTTTATATGGAGTTGCACCTTCGGTAAATTCAAAATTGAAACTAATAATTCTACCAAAAAAAGTTAAAAATTGAAACTAATAATTTTTTTTCCTCATCTGATTGGAAGAAAATTTGTTTAACCATAAAAATTCTAATAAAATAAGCACTTAAGTTGTAATTCAAAACAATTACAGTATCACTAAAGTATCTATTGATAAAGAGAACAATAAATACATTGTTTAAAAATTAAAAGACAAATAACAAAAATTACATTGTTTCAACTCCAGAATAAAATTGATATTTCCAAAACAAAACATGAAATAAACTATCAAAAGTCCAATATTATACCATACACCCCCATCATATTAATCAAAGAAAACAACAAAAATCCGGAGAAATAAACCAAAACATGGATGGATGCAGCACAAAGTATTGTTCCATCATGTAATAAAAGGAAATGACTTCCAATACGGCTGCACCAAGAGGAGGTTCGTCGCATGCCCATAGGTGGAACCACACTAACATAACATTAACAACTAAGGTGAGTGCCGTCAACAATGTTGAAACTAAGTTGTTGCTGGTTTTTGGTGTGGTTGTTGATGGTGTTGAAACTGTGATTTTGAAACTGACAAAGCATATAAGGGAATGAGAAAAGAAGGAAGGTGATTTTGGTTTTTGTTAATTTGAACCGTTAAAAGTTATAATTTCAGCAAGATTGCAAGACAACCTCAAAAACATTAAGGTAAATTAAAAACCAAGAATATGAAGCTTGCTGCAACTTGAGCAGAGTTTATTAGAAAGATAATATAGATCAAGAGTAGTAAAGGGTGCAAGATGAGCTATTGGAAAGTGAAAAAGAAATTGGATGTTTGGATAGTAATAGAGAAATTGGAAAGTGGAAAAGAAAATGGAAAGTTGCTGCACAATTGTGAATGAAGGTATGTATTGTGTTTTTATGATGATGGCTTGCATTGAAAAGTGGAGAAGAAGTTACACATAGCCCACAACAAAATAAATTTACACGGTTGCTCATAAAAAATGAAATAAGCATGCTTGCCTAGGAAAAAGGTGGAGTAGTTAGTAACATTAAATGATAGTTAATCATCTAATTACCAATGGTAATTCCATTTCCCGCTCAGTAAAAAAGCATATTAGGGTTTAGGTAGATGCAATTAGAGAAATTAGATTTAAGAAAGATTAGTTCTTTAAAAAATAAGTTATAGGCTAAATTGAGAACACGTGGATAAACTTAAGGACCAAATTGATAATAAGTTGTAAAATATAAGGACTTAATTGATAATAATTTATTAAACATAGAGACCAACTTGACAGTTTAACAAAGTCGGTGATCTTTTTGAAATATTCATAAAGTCAGGGACCTATTTGAGAGTGTCTTACAGAGTCAGAGACTAATTTGGCGAATTACTCGTTTATTGGAGATGCATTCATGGTGTAAAATAGTTTTACGTGATTTTTTAATAAAAAATTATCATTTTATTATGTCATGTTAAGAAAGTGTGGTGGAGTGACGTGATGGAAAATATTATTAATATCGGTTGAGAGAATTTCGGTATTTTTTTTTCTCTATTTGTATTTTATCGTCATTATATTGCACTGACTGCAATAACTTTGTCTAGTGGTAAAAAGACGTATCTTAAATTTTTTAAGTTTCGGGTTTGAGTCCCTTTAGTGTTTTTGGATAAAGTGAATATAAACATATGGGTCATGTTAACATGTGCCCTAAGGGCACATGATAAGCTATCTAAAAATAGAAATATATATTTAATGATATAGAGAATTTAATGTTTAAACAATTGAATAATACACAAGTTGTAATAAATTTTTTTCATATTTGTGTTCTTAACACGTGCCCTTAAGGGAACAAGTTAACATTCCCCTTATAAGAATTTTTTGAATTTTAAACTAATTATTGTCTTTAACCGAAAACATCATCTTCTCATTCTAAAATTTAAATACGAAAAAAAAAAAATCATAATATCACTATAACTCGCACATAATTGTGTAATCTTATATTATTTCTATATTGGTTGGATGTTTTTTGCTCTTTATTTTAATAATTTATACTTTTACTTGTATTTTAAAATATTCTTCGTTTATGAATAATTTATCATTTTAGATTCTTTTCAATATTTCACTTGTATTCACACATTTGTTTTATATGAAATGTTGTCACCGGCATTCTAAAGCTCTTTTCATTTAAAAGGCGTTTAAAATAAATTAGTAATTGCATTCCAACAATATTTTGTTATCTTATCATGATATAATACTATTTGAGAAGTTATATTTATTTATACTAGCTCCATCCCGTGCTCGTCAATCCGCTCTTTTTTGTTTTATTATTAATTTAATTTTATTTAAATTAATTTGTGTATTTTTAAAATAAATTTAAAAAAAAAAACCTAAAAATGATATAATACTAACTCACGAAGGCAATGTATATAGTGTTTTCTTGGTACTCGTATGAGTTGTTGATAATTGGATGTTTAAGCGATTTGGTTGTTTATCTTAAGGGTACACTTAAAATTTAAAAATGCATGATAATTTTGTCATTGCTTATGCCTTTCACTTTTAGAATGATGTTTTTGCTCCCAAATTCTACAAATCAAATTCAAATAATTTTTGCACACGTTGCTAACTGTCCTTTCTTATTTTCTTACCGTATGTCTCTCTCACTCTCTACTCTAACATGGGTGAGTCGTTTACTCTCCTCCCAAGCAGCCTCTTGCTTCCTTGATGTTATCATCACCATTGTAGCCCATCTTCTCCTCTATCTTTCTTAATTTCTCTCACAATTCCTTCCATTTTATTTTTGTTGTTGAATTAATCCAGTTTTAAATGAAAAAAAAGACAATAAAAGCTACGTTAAAAATTAAATTAATTAAACTTAATTATCTTTGATTTTCTCTTTGAATAACCGTGCATAGTTGGTGTTGGCGGGAGTATTTAATAAAAAATAAAAATTTTAAAAATAAAAATCAGAGATTGATAAAATTTTATATATATAAAAAATGCATCTTATTTAAGTTCTCGCAAAGCTGCGAGGATTGTGATAATTGGAAGACCTTAATAATATAATGTCAATATAGTCGTATTGTAAACAATGATATACTGACATACAAAAAATTAAAAATTTATTTTGTTTGACAAAACCACAATAAAAGTTATTCAACAAAAAATCAACATTTTCATCTTCACCTGTCGTTCATTTTTATCTGTCCACTTGAATTGTACCTTTATTCTTCTTACTTTCTCACTCTTACCCAATTCTTTTTCAAGTCTACATCATCTTCTAATATGACCAATAGAAGACATACTACCGATTACGTATCAACAGTTTGTTGTCTATGCACACAATTACACATTTTGTTGTCTATGCGCACAATTACTTCTTTGCAGGCAGTTTTGTAACAACAAAATTCATTAATCTGCATTTTAACTTTCACACTTTGGTAATTTAGAGAAAAAAACAAAAAAGAAAACTGCAAAATGTTGATTTAGAAAATAAAAACATAAATGAGATTCAAAAAATAGAAGTAAACTCAATATATTCTTGATAGAATGAACACTACATCAATTATGATTAAATTTAAGATGACTTATCCCTAATAATCATATTTTGTATCCAATTTCGCAATTGCTGCTTCTTTGACCAATTGCTGCTTCTTTGACCAATAACTTATCTCTACCATTTTTGCATTTCTATCCTGTCTCAAATTACTATTTCCCTTGCTAACCTCCCCATACGCCGCATGCTCTCTTTTCATTTTATCTCTTGAGTGAGGTCACACAACCAACTGAAACTTATGAAATTGGTTCATTACAACATTTAATTAAATATGTTTCAAATAATAAATTGAAATGCTTTTGAATAAAATGAAAATTACTATGTATCAAACAGTGTATCTATAGTAAGAACCATATTGATGGTCCCCATGTTGTATTCGTTCAAAAATCTAGTAATATATTATGAAGCTCTAAAACAAAATCAAATTCGTTGAAATAGAATTCAAAAAATATAGACATCACACATAATTCTAACAAAATATATAAATCATGTGTTAACTTCAAAAATAACTTTGATATATATGACATGAGATTAACAATAAAGATTCACTTTTAAGATGTTTTGTGCATTGTTATTCTTCACACAACAAATTGTAACACCGCCTTTAATCTACATAATACAAAAACTTGTAAAAAGGAGGATATTCTTTCGAATATAGCAAGAATATGTATTAATATGGCAAAAATGTAGAATAAAAATGAGTGAGATTAAAAAAATTAAACCAACAACTTAGATTGAAAACCCAACATATATAAAACCTTATTTATCCATTTGTAGACCGGTCTTTATATCTTTGTCTTCAGTCTTCTCGGAATACCTCTCATTGCTGCTACATCAAAACTCAGATGCAAGTGATATTTCCTTAAAAAAATATCAGAATCAATGATTAAAATTGAAGAAAAAGAAAATGGTTGAATAGACCAAAAGTTGAAAGAAAAACTGCCTTTGGGGGAAGTTATTTTGATTTTGGAAAAAGAGGAGGATTTAATTTATCTTTTGTATTGTAAGAGTGAGAAGCAAGGGTATTAATGGGAATTCAAAAAGTCCACCCCAAAAAAATCAATCCTCTTTATATATAGTAATAGATTTTGGCATCATTTGAAACGTTATATAACAGTATTTTTATAATAGTGAGTCATATAAGGGTGTTGTGATTTGTTTATTGTGATGTGTATGATTATTAAATTAAATTCCTCCAGTGTTATAAAATTGGAAGCAAATAAATTTAAGAAGAAAAAAACTCTTTTCACTCACTAACAATTAAAGAAAAAATTAGAGTCTTAAACCCCTTTGATGGTCTATAAGTGAGTCGTAATCTGATTTTTTGTTCGTTTAGCCAAGGCATTTCAAGACTCTTCGTCAGATCTATTTAAAATATTTACTTCTCTCGGCAACTTTGCTTTTTGTACATATTAACATCCACCCATGTAATTTGTGTCACATTATGTTAATTTTATTAAAACACTTTTAGCGTAAAATGAAGTTTTATGGTGCAACAAATGGATATGAAGAGTGGCTATTCGTTTTTTAATGGGGAAAAATCTTCTCAAAATTTGGTTCCAAGGCTAAAGAAACCTCCAAAATGGCGGGGAATAATCTAACTTGTGTTACTTCAAAGTCTATAATCTAAAGTTAAAGAACAAACAAAAATATAGTGCATATATTAACCATTAAGTATTGATACATCAATATATGCATTTTCATAAATGTTCATCCATATTCGTTGAGAAATCACGTATGTTACGCAACTTTTACATCACTATAACAATTAACAATAAATTAAATAAACAAAGTCAATAAATTAAAATTTTGGGCTATTCGGCCCGACCCATTCGGCCCGGCCCATTTTGACAGCTCTACATTCCACCTTTGAATTTTCATCCCACAAAAATTTATAACAATTAAAGATTGAATGAATACTAACAATAGTTAATTAACAAAACTAAATCAATGTAATAGTTCTCGTGAACATGTCAAGATTTGAGATATGAGAATGAGCACGGGTCTCAAATATTCTTCAACTTAGTATCGTCGCCTGATTTAGGAGCAACTTCTGATGAACTCCCGGTTGAAGGTTTCTCTGAGTGTATATTTTCTAATTCATCAACTGTGTCTTTATTTTCACTATAAATTGTATCTTTCTTATCAGCCTCCGCCATTTCAACCTTCTCCATAGTCATTGTTGTTACATCTTCAGCTGCTTTTGCAACAACAGTGATTGCACTTGACACCCACGACGCTCCGGTTGATACATAAGGATTGTTCATGAGTGCGGATCCAGCGTTGGTTGCCTTTTGCTCAGCGACAACATAAGCAGACTTGGTTTTTTCTGAAACTTGGAATTTTTCATCCATTTCTCTCACTTTTTCATTTACTATAGTTGTTCCAATGCTTAGTTTATTGCTCAATCCAATTTTACGATCAATCGAAGCAACTGTGGCTGAAGCATTTGAAATCACATGGTGGCGTTCATCAAAGGATTTTGCTCTATTAATTGCACCTTTTCCCAAAACAAAACCTTTGGAAAGCATTGTGCTCACGACATCTTCAGCCTTCTTAACAGCGGTAGGAGTTTGCCTTTGGTTCTAACAAGAGTGTTGTCCATTAAAAATATTGTATATAGTTATTTAATGCTAGATGATTTAGATTTTCTATTGTGCGTATGAAGGAAATCATATAAGTTGTATTTTGTGGACTCTGGTGATTGGCCATTTGGTTAGTGAGATATGATAAAATTGATTTATTTGAACTTGTCTACTTGCGAGGTTGTTGATGAGAGCTTATGAAAAACAATTCATGACACGAGTATAAGTTATTTTTAACTCGTTTAAGAAACCTCGTAAAGATAGCTTGCGGAAACAAGTTATAACAATTATATGAAACAACTTGACTTTATTTTCTACATTCTTGTAAAATAGCTCATGCATACACACTTATATATGAAAAATGTTTGTGTTTTTGGCATTAAATTAAGTAGCTTATCTAAAGAAAGTTCCAATTCGACTTGAAAAAAAAAAAAGGTATGACAAAAGGTAATTTGGTCTTTATGCATGCAAGATAAATACACTAATTATTAAGATACAAAATGGTGTTGCTAACATGACAAACTATTATGCGTCATATAAATTTATATATAAATATAAAACAATGTTACATCACTTGTTAAATTAACAAGTCATATACAAAAATTGCCAAGTTAATTCAATGTTATTATTAGATGCACATGAGAAATCAAAAGAAACATTGCATGAATTGAATCAATAGTTAAGTACTTACTGGACTAGAGGGAATAGCTTCAGGGGGTAGTTGGTAGTTCTCCATTGGTGTGATGGTGACAGAACCATTAGCAATGTTTGAACCCTATACTAGCAAGAGAATCATGAGTATATGATTGTATCCACGATAAAATATAACCAACTGAAATTATCTATTTATTTGTCAATGGTATTTGAATGGAAATAGATTCCTTGTAAGATTCTTAGTATAAAAATTATACCGTCAAGAATACCGCTGTGTCAGCTCCTTGTCTATTCTTAAAGGTAACATAAGCAGTCTTGGTGTCCCTATAAAAATTACACGAAAGTGGTTGAAACATTTATAGAAATGGATGAAAATGATGACTACATAGCAAGGCCCCCTGACCTTTGCATCTCAACATAGTGGATGTCACCAGAGAATGAGAAGAATTCTTTGATATCCTTCTCTGTCGCATCCATTGATACATTGCTTACCTTAACTGTTTTTATCTGTTAAAAGTAGTAAATAAAAATAAATCAACAACTACTCCGCTAATAGACACCAACACACGACAATAGAGTACAAAATAATTTTTATTCTTATAGAATAACTAGAAATTGCCAAAATTGCAAACAAAATCATAAAACACAAATTGTAAAACGAAATTAGTTTGTAGGCTTAAATAAAGATGCTTTTGGTAGGCTTAAATAAAGATGTTTTTGGTCCTGCAATTATGCCTTATTTTGAAATGAGTTCCTGTAAAAAAATAATTTCATTTTAGTCCTACAATATTTCAAAACTTTTAAAATAGCCCGTGACTAAATTTCTTGATGATATTGCAGGGACTAAAATCAATATTATTTTTTTTTATAGGGACTAAAATCAATTTTTATTTTTTTATAGGATCTCTTTCAAAACAAGGCATAACTGCAGAGACCAAAAACATATTTAAAAATTGATCACGCCAGCTCTAAATCTAGTCATGGGTTATTTTAAAAGTTTTGAGATATGGAAGAAACTAAAATCATATTATTATTTTTTATAGAGGCTCTTTTCAAAACAAGACATAATTACAGAGACAAAAAACATATTTTTTATTAAGCCAGTTCTCTATGCATTTAATCTATGGGAAGATTATATTAACTATATATATATATATACTTATTATTAGCTTTTAGACGGCGTTGTTGTATGTGGTGCAAAATTTGCGGCAAAAGACAAACATATGTATATTGTAGTTAGTAAAACATGATATTGTTCTAAATCATATATTCTACAATCATAGTGATAATCAAAATAATTTCTTTGTCACGTACATCTGAAACATGAATTGTCCATTTTGGTGTAGCTGTAGACTGAGGAGCATCAGTAGATTGAGAAACATCTTCAACCCCTTTATTTGTAGAGTTCACTTGAGCCTGTAAACACAATTCTATGATTATATATATATATATATATATATATATATATATATATATACTATAAACAATCGACGAACTAAAAATGGAGATTCATTTTGTCATTTATGGAAAAATTGCGAAGATCATATCAAAATAAGTTCATAATATAATTGAGGCAACAATAATGACTTTGATATTCATCAATTAAGTATAATGCAGTAACATCATTAAAGGTTAAAAATATTAACAAAACATGTATATGCATTCACCAATTTCTTTACACCCTCCCATTGTTACATAATTCCGCCTATAAATAATCATGTTTACTAATACTAATCAATATCATAGACAATAATAATCAGATTTAAGGTTGATTAATAGCTTTGTAAATAGGATAACTACATGGATAAAATAAATATTTAAAATATTTTACATCTTCATGTATAAATCACAAGTGCACATACATGTATTAAATACATAAACAATTGTGTTATAAAAATACATTTTTGAGTCGTTGCAAATTAACTAATTTTTTAGGAGAAAAACTTAATTATCTCTCTTTTTTTTAAAAACAACTTCTCCATCTCGTTTATTTAGTCACAAATGGTAACAATTCATCCCGAACTTAAACAAAATTAATGACATGTTAATGTCTTGCATGTATGTATTTGAGGATTTTATCAAAATCAAAACAATGCATATAGAAAGAACAATAATATAACAAAACAAGAAAAGTATAACATAAAATAGCTATTGTTAGGCCTAGTGCAAGCATTCTAGACGCGTGCTGAGCCAGGCATGTCGAAGCAAGGCACAGACGCGGGCGCGCCTCAGCTTGGGTTAGCTTGTAGTTAGTTTGCCTAGCTTGGTAGTTACTTGTTAGTTAAGCAATTGTAATCACCTCTTGTATATTGCCTATATAAGGCCTTAATGTGAATAAGAAAATCAAGGAGTATCATTTACTCAACAATTGGTATCAGAGCCTGGTTGAATCGATCCATTCTTCGCGTGCAATAACTGCAGTTAGTTACACAAAGCTTCGTTTCAAGAATCCATGGCGGATTCGAGCAATTTCATGCAACCATCAATCCCTCGATTCGATGGTTACTACGATCACTGGGCCATGTTGATGGAGAATCTCTTAAGATCCAAGGAGTATTGGAATCTTATTGAGACTGGTGTTGTCACTGCACCTGTAGGTGCAACTCAAGAACAATTACGATCAGCTGAGGAGAGTCGTTTAAAGGATCTGAAGGCAAAGAACTACTTGTTTCAAGCAATTGACAGATCAATTCTTGAAACAATTCTTGAGAGAGATACAGCCAAAGACATTTGGGATTCTATGCGTCAAAAGTATCAAGGATCCACAAAGGTTAAGAGAGCACAACTTCAAGCACTTAGAAAAGATTTTGAAGTGTTGAACATGAAGATTGGTGAATCTGTGGAGTCTTACTTCTCAAGAACTCTTACTATAGCTAACAAAATGAAAGCTCATGGTGAAGTCTTGACCTCAGGTAACATAGTTTCAAAGATTCTTCGCTCTTTAACCTCAAGATTCAATTATGTGGTTTGCTCTATCGAAGAATCCAATGATGTTACTACAATGTCTGTGGATGAGCTACAAAGTAGCTTGCTCGTGCACGAGCAAAGAATGAGAAATCTGAGGGAGGAAGAACAAATTCTCAAAGTTTCCTATGGTGGTAGGAGTACTAGAGGTCGTGGCTCAGGCTCAGGTAGAGGTAGAGAAGGAAGAGGGGGAAGAGGAGGCAGAGGTGGTGCAAAACTCAACAAAGAGAATGTTGAGTGCTATAAATGCCATAAACTTGGCCATTTTCAATCTGAATGTCCTAGTTGGGAAGAGGATACTGCAAATTATGCTGAGTTTGATGAAGAGCAAGAAATCTTGCTCATGGCTCAAGATGAAGTGATGAAAAATGAAGCCAGTTCAGGCCAAGAAAGTAATATGAAGCAAGAATTATGGTTCTTGGATTCTGGGTGCAGCAATCACATGGTTGGGAACAAAGATTGGTTGTTTGATTATGATGACACATATAAAGATTCAGTGAAGCTTGGTGATGACTCTAAGATGACAGTTGAAGGCAAAGGTAACTTGAGGCTTCACATTGGAGGATATGTTCAGGTTCTTTCAAATGTTTATTACCTGCCAGGCTTAAAGAATAATTTGATCAGCATAGGTCAATTACAACAGAAAAATTTAACTGTAATCTTCAAAGATGATATGTGTAAGGTTTATCATGAGAGCAAAGGTATTATCATGTCAACACATATGTCTCTAAATCGTATGTATGTGATCAAAGCTCCAGTAATTTTTCCCAAGTGCTTCAAATTGACTGCCACAAATGATAGCCAGTTATGGCACCAAAGATATGGCCATTTGAGTTACAAAGGTTTAGGAATTCTAGTCAGCAAAAATATGGTGCTTGGTCTACCAAAGCTTATTGAACCTTCAGAGAAATGTAGTGATTGCATGAAGGGAAAACAACAAAGAGAATCTATTCCTAAGAAGAGCACCTGGAGAGCAGAAAAGGCTTTGGAACTAGTTCACTCTGACATTTGTGGACCCATAAATCCTGAATCAAATGGAGGAAAAAGGTACTTGATCACTTTCATTGATGATTTTACTAGAAAAACATGGGTATATTTCCTTAGTGAAAAGTCAGAAGCTTTAGTCATATTTCAAAGATTCAAGGTGATGGTTGAAACTGAGTCTAAGAATAGGATTAAATGCTTTAGGACAGATAGAGGAGGAGAATATACTTCTACAGCCTTCAATGAATTCTGTGATGTAAATGGCATAAGAAGGCAACTCACAGTTTCCTACACACCTCAACAAAATGGGGTATCTGAAAGAAAAAATAGAACAATTTTGAATATGGTTAGATGCATGTTAGGAGATAGAAATGTTCCTAAAAGATTTTGGCCTGAAGCAGTTAACTTAGCAGTCTACATACTCAACAGGTGCCCTACATTTGCAGTCAAAGATATTACTCCTGAGGAAGCTTGGAGTGGAAGAAAACCCTCAGTTGGTCATCTTAGAGTATTTGGTTGTGTAGCTTATGTTCATATCCCTGATAATCTCAGAAAGAAGCTTGATGACAAGAGCAAAGTATGTGTGTATTTGGGATTAAGTGAAGAATCAAAGGCTTATAAATTGTTTGATCCTGTCAAAGGGAAAATAATTGTAAGCAAAGATGTGAAATTTGATGAAAGTAGACAATGGAATTGGGATAAAAAGGAAATTGAAGGTAGTAATATTCCTAAAGCATTAATTGATGATGAAGAGTGTTCCACAAGCAATCAGGGAAATGAAGATACTGAGGAAACACAGGTAGTTGATAATCATGATTTTGAGCCTGACAATGATAATACCACTTTGCCAGATGTAATACCTGACTCTGAAGATGATAGTAATGATGAAGGGGAGGATTTAGGCAAGAGAGTCTCAAAAAGGCCAGGTTATCTAGATGATTTCATTACTGAAACAGATGAAGCCTTCAAAGCTAGCCAATCCTTACAAAACTTAGCTGTGTACACTCCATCAGAGGATCCAACTACTTATGAAGAAGCATCAAAACATGATATATGGAGAAAAGCAATGGATGCAGAAATTGAGGCCATTGAAAGGAATAACACCTGGGAATTGACTGAATTACCAAAACATGCTAAGAAGATTGGTGTGAAATGGATTTACAAAACAAAATACAATGAACAAGGAAAGATAGACAAGTACAAGGCCAGGCTTGTAGCCAAAGGATATTCTCAGCAATATGGCATTGATTATAATGAAGTGTTTGCACCAGTTGCTAGATGGGATACAATCAGGACAATTTTGGCAGTAGCAGCAGCCAACAGCTGGCTTGTGTTTCAACTTGATGTTAAAAGTGCGTTTTTGCATGGTGAGTTGGAAGAAGAAGTATATGTAGAGCAACCCCTAGGGTATCAAACTAACAGAAAAGATCAAGTGTATAGGTTGAAGAAATCACTCTATGGCCTGAGACAAGCACCTAGAGCTTGGTATAGCAAGATAGAATCCTATTTTAATACTGAAGGATTTGTGAAATGCCCTCATGAACCTACTCTCTTTGTGAAACATGATGTGGAAGGAAAAACTATAATTGTGAGCCTGTATGTGGATGATTTGATTTTCACGGGAAATGATCAGAGAATGTTTGATGATTTCAAACATTCCATGGAAAGAAATTTTGCCATGACTGACCTGGGCAGGATGAGATACTTCTTAGGAGTGGAAGTGAAGCAAACTGAGCATGGTATCTTCATACATCAACAAAAATATGCTGTTGAAATTCTCAAGAGGTTTGGAATGAGTGACTGCAACAGTGTAAGTAATCCAATTGTGCCAGGCTGCAGGTTAATGAAAGATGAAGCAGGCAAGCCTGGTGACTCAACTTACTATAAGCAAATGGTTGGTTGTCTTATGTATCTGCTAGCCACAAGACCAGATATGGCCTATTCAGTTTGTCTAGTTGCCAGGTATATGGAGAGACCTACAGAGATTCATCTAGCAGCTGTGAAAAGAATTCTCAGGTATCTCAAAGGAACAATTAGCCATGGAATTTGGTATGAAAGAGGCAAGGGAAGTGCTTTGACTGGTTGGTCAGATTCTGATTATGCAGGTGACATTGATGATAGAAGAAGTACTTCAGGCTTTGTATTCATGATTGGAACCAAGGCCGTATCTTGGTGCTCTAAGAAACAACCTATTGTGACCTTGTCTACCACAGAAGCAGAATTTGTTGCTGCAGCTAGTAGTGCTTGCCAAGGCATTTGGTTAGCCAGGATTCTGAGCCTGATTGACAAAGGAAGAAGGGATAAGTGTATCATCATCAACTGTGACAATAGCTCTTCTATAAAGCTATCCAAAAATCCTGTGATGCATGGTCGAAGCAAACACATAGATGTGAGGTTTCACTTTCTTAGGGATCTCACCAATGATGGAGTTATACAATTGGTACATTGTTCATCCATGGATCAAGTGGCAGACATTATGACAAAAGCTCTAAGCCTTGAGAGCTTCAGTAGACATAGAAGCAAGCTTGGAATACAAAAGTTGGAGATTGTAAACTGAGTTTTTGAAAA
Organism: Trifolium fragiferum; assembly: GCA_954870985.1. Taxonomy (NCBI): domain Eukaryota; kingdom Viridiplantae; phylum Streptophyta; class Magnoliopsida; order Fabales; family Fabaceae; genus Trifolium; species Trifolium fragiferum. The sequence goes on along the minus strand of OX940790.1, from coordinate 602,345 downwards.
TGTTCAGTTTAGGGGAGGACTTGTTAGGCCTAGTGCAAGCATTCTAGACGCGTGCTGAGCCAGGCATGTCGAAGCAAGGCACAGACGCGGGCGCGCCTCAGCTTGGGTTAGCTTGTAGTTAGTTTGCCTAGCTTGGTAGTTACTTGTTAGTTAAGCAATTGTAATCACCTCTTGTATATTGCCTATATAAGGCCTTAATGTGAATAAGAAAATCAAGGAGTATCATTTACTCAACAGCTAGATCATGTAAGAACAAACAAGAATTGCACACAATAATGACCAAACATTTACAAGTACAAATGTAAATTCAGAACATACCGACATTTTGATGTCGTTTAAGGTTTCGTTGAATAGAAAATAGCGTCAAGTAATAGAGAGAAAATGAAATATGTCTGGTTGACGAATGAACGAGGACGAATAAATGTATTGTTAAAGAGTGCAAAAAAAAATAAAAAATGTTGTTTTAATAATTTATGAAAAGAAATGTGATTATTCTTGTGAGTAGAATGACGCATGAATAGTTTGCGGCTATGCTTCAAATTTGCTGCAATCAATACCTTTCATTCAATCATTTTTTCTTTTTTTGTCAATTTTATAAACTAATTTATTTCACGTAAAAAACACAAGTCTTTTATCAAATTTCATTGGCCTTATTATACTGATGAATAACTCCTTTTTAGAAGAGACATACTTTTAAGTCTCTACTGTTTTTATTGATTAACAACTCTGTTTTTTTTTTACAAACTAATGAACAAGTTACCAATATGGATAAAAAAGAACATCCATGCATGTTCATATAATTTGTTTCCCTTTTCTCTCTCAACAATATAATCACAACAAAACGTAATGTACTTCCATCAGATGTATATCATATATTATACAACTATATATTAGAAGTAGATGTATCATCTTTCTTTTGTAACAACAATAATCACAATTAAATCATGATGACTAGAAGTAGATATATCATCTTTCTTTTGTAACAATAATAATCACAACTAAATCACGATGACTACACTTCAAAAAAATTAAGCAATATAAAGATCGTGTGTTCTTTGTAAAAAAAATAAATAAAGATCATGTCTTATAAATAAAAAAAATAAAAATAAAGATCACCACGTGTTCCCCTTATTTTTTCTCTCAACGTCCTCCCCTAGTTCAAAATAGTCATATATCCTCTTTTCTCTCAACCTCCATTCTCCTAGTTTAAATATTGTTATTTATTTTACTATCATCTCACACAAACCTCACTGACCACACTTAATTTTCTAAATCATACTAACATCATACTAACTATAATGTTTTCAACCTTAACTCAAAAGGGGAGTACTTATGGCATACAAAAATAATCCAGACCACATAATAAAATAATCTAAATCATATTCATAAGGAATTACATAAAAATAAATATAAGAAACTATTAGATGGTGAAATAAGGTTAGTCATACTAAACAACAGGTTGCATTAGAAATTTTTTCTACTGCACTCAAAAGCATGCAGCTCATATGCCACATATAATGCCCACTATATTCCCTTCTTGCTCAAGATAACTTGCAATGGAAGTTATTAACAAAATATCTTTACGGGATCAATCTCATCTACTGTAATTGTATGAAAGAGTTCATAATTCTAGTTTTTTGTACAGCAGAATAAATTTTTCTTTCAAACTTTAGTTACTCCAAAAGAAAATAAAAATAGAATCTATCATTACATGAATATAATTAAGACTTATAAAACTAAGGGCTTTTGCATTTCAAGAAAGAAAAAAAAGCACATAGAATAGGATCAATTATAATGAAAAAGGTATGTCATAGTATTTCATTGAAAACTAAGGAATTGAATAGAGTAAGTGTGTGCCAACGATCACGAAGCAAGTGGTACAGACCTCATTCGAGGTGGCGAGAGGAAGGATATGTGAGTGCAAGACATGGCCATGGATAACAGACAAGCTCAATTTACCATATTAGAATAATATAATTGAGAGTAAGTTGAAAGAAAAACTGTCAGAAATTTCTATGATTTCACTGAAATGAATTTAAATTAATTATTATGATGGTAACAATTATATTCATACAAAAAACACAGTCTTGTCCTTCAAACTAAAAAAATAGATACTCAAAAAGAATCATATCATCTAACTGAGATGTAACTAAAGTATGTTAGATAGACTAACAAACTACAGAAAATCTAGAATATCCAATGTGTACGTGAGTGAGATGCTCTGTCAGATTACAATCTTTGGCGAGAAAATAAACAAACAGAATTACCGCAGCTTATACAATACACCACCGTAATGATGTCCATGGTGGACAATTATTAGTCACCGTAAGGTTCATTTGTGTATTACAACTCCCGTAATTTAATGGTAGGCACTATACACCAAAAGTTTTCGGTCATCTTCTTCAAACTGGGACTGGAAAGCCAGTAAGAGGCCAACCACCACACGGATTAGAGATGCAGCGCCACTTCGACCAGCTGCAGCTGATAAAGAATGAATTTGATGTCTTTCATAACACTATCATCGAAGTTCCTTATGTATAGCAGCTAACTGGTTCACAAGATCTTTTTCTCCGTATTTTTTTAGCATATCAATTGCACTTTCTTTGTATGGAGGCCGTGGAGGAACAGATTTCTTAAGCATTATTTTCGCAAGCTTTGTGGCCTCTGTCAAGTGGTTTTCTCGACAAAGACCAATTAAAATAATAGAATAAATATCAGTGTCAATGGAAGACAAGAATCCCATATTCTCAATTGTATCAAGCAAGTAGAATCCATCCAGTACCCTATCCTTCAAACAAAACTCCTTTAGCAAAAGGCTAGATGCCAAAGTATCGGGTTTGATCTTAGCAGCAAGTATTTCCTTGAAGAGCTTCTCTGCTTCCTCGAGTTTTTTTATCCTTATCAAAGAAATCACTAGTGAACTGTAGCAATCACCATGCGAGACACAATGTTCCAATACAAATTTATCAGCCAACTTGTAAGCTTCTTCTACGTGACCTTCGGTACAAAGACTCTCAATCAAAGTAAAAACAGTAACATGATTAGCAAAGCACCCAAAAGCTCTCATTCTATCCAAAATATTCATTGCTTCCATCCACTGGCCTCTCTTACAGAAACCTTGAATCAAAGATGTATAAGTAACAACATTAGGACAACAATCTCCACTATTCTCCATTTCATCCAACAATTCCAATGCCCTTTCCATTGAACCCGACCTACACAACCCATCCAAAATAGACGATAAAACCACCGAGTTAGGCGAACAACCATGACCTCTCATAACCTTCAGCATCGAATAAGCATCCTCCAATCGACCCACATTACATAACCCCTCAATCATAGTCATATAAGTAATCAAATCAGGACAAAGACCATTCAAACTCATCTCCTTCACCAACTTCTCAGCCATTTCAACATCACCCTTCTTACAAAACAACTTTATAACAACATTATACATCACCGTATCCGGTTGCAAGTTAAAATCCTCCATTTTCCTCAACACCCACAAACTCAAATCAACAAGTTGAGCCTCTTTACACAACTTCAAAACTTCCCTAAACATGTTAACATTAACAACACACCCTTCAACCTCATAAGACTTAATCAAATCACAAATAATTTCAGGATTCTTATCAATCTGAAGCAAGTTACAAGCTTTTTTATACATATAGCCACTATGCCTATAACCTGTTTGAAATCCAGCCCAAATGAAAAACCTAACACCCAATTGAGAATGTGTAGGACAAAACTTACTAAGAACTTGAATAACACATTGAGAATCCAATTTTGGCTTAGTCTTGGACAAAAAATTCTCAATAGTGATTCCATTATTTTTATGCAAATGGGTATAAAGGGTATCAACAATTGAAGCAATACCCATTTGTTGAGTTGCAAATGGAACGATTTTTAGAGCTTGAAAACATGAAAAAGATCCAATTTTTACTAAGTGGTGCATTGGGTTCGTAAGGGTGTGTTTGGTTCAACAAAGGGGAGGGGATTTTAATGTTTCTTCAGCATCACAAGAACAAATTTATGGATTAAATTATGAGATTATAAACTCTAATCCTGATTTATTGATTATAGATTAATCACATTAATCGCAAACGAGAAAATCATAAAAGTGGGAAAAGGAAAACCTGGACGGACGTTTTCACTGTTACTGGCGGGCGGCGAGCAACTGCGGCTCCATTTACCGGAAAATTGAGTTGAGTGATGACTCCAACTTGTTTATGATACTACAACCTCCTCAATTCTTAAAAAACGTGTTTTTTTTTTGTCTTTGGTGAGTGATCATAGTTTTCTTCAAAAACGAAGTGGAAAAATAGAAAATAAATAAAATTTGAATTGGACTTGGATTTTATATAAGGGTTTTGCTAACGAGTGTCCTCGGGGCATTCTTTAAGCATTTTATTTTAAAAAAAAAAAATTATCAAAAAAAAAATAAACATTACAATTTTCAATGTGTTGATTTTATTAATTTCCATAAAAAATTTATAAAGAACTTACTATTTAAGGCCTTAAAGAGTATCCCGAAAGCACTCGTTAACATTTACCTTTATATAATTTCATATTTTACTTCTCGGGCACCCTTTTAATTTTCTATTTTACTTTTCTATTATAAAAATAAAATAAAAATAAAAACTGAGAAAAAAAAAATCTTAACATCAAATTTATAAGATTTTAACGTTTGTTTTTTATTATTTTAGTCGACGTTATAAAAATGAAAAATTTTAAAAAGGAAAAAATATTAAATTTTCAAGGATTTAGGGGGGGAGCAAAAAACATTATCCTCTTTGGTTTGAAGTTTTTTCTTTACCCCTCCTACCATGTTTCTTTTAGGTTCCCAAACATAAAAAGTCGAACCAAATATAAAGATTTAAAATGTTACCTTACATCTTCTCCCATTCCAAAATCCCCGAACCAAACATACCCTAAATTTAAGATCGTAATTACTCAGTGTTAGGTTAAGTAGCCTCACCAAAGCTTTAGTGTGGTCTCTTCACACCTAATCGCACCTCTTTCTCTCTCGGTTTCTTCTCAGGCGAGCGCTGTCGCCGGTGGTGTAGTGGGCGGCAGCGGGAAGGATGAAGTAGCGAATTTTTTTACGATTTTTTTTTTTGCGCTCGCTCGCATCACATAGTCCTGGTGTGGTTGTAGTAGTGGATTGGGCCTGTTAATATTAGAATATTACTTTTCGCGTCCCTGAACTTCCAATTTTATCTCCCTTGCAGGTTAAGTAATAAGTAGTGAGTGTGTAAATTGTAAAAGTGAAAATTTGATTTGCATTTTAAGTAGCGAATTATGTTTGAGCACACACTCTAAGTACTTAATAGTGTTTTCTCATAATATTTTAATTTATGGGGAGCGTGAAGGGTGGAAACGTTGGAATTGATAAAATAATTGTCCCCTCGCTACATAAGGGCACGAAAAGAAGAACTCTATTGCTTTGCATGTCCCCCAATATTTCTCACGCCATGTAAAATGAACAAAATGCTCATCTCGCTACTTATGTAGCGAAGTCGGTTTGTTGGTTATGCAGCGAGTGAAAATATTTTTCTAATATAACGCCAACCTTTGCACCTGTCACGCCCCGAGATGAAATAACAACCTGAATTGAAAAAACTATTGTTTGCTACATAGGTAGCGAACTTTCTTCGCCTAGTTCTACAGTGTTCTTGGAACACTTGTTAAACATTTTAAAGAAGGTAATAAAAGATAAATTTAATATTAGAAAGACAATTTTTTTACAATTTCAACGTATTGAATGCACGTTTCGAAACAATATTTTTATACTAATATGCTTAACAAGTATCCAAGAGGTAATATTTATTGTTTGGAAAGACTATTGATCATTTTTGTATCATATCTGATGAACAAAATATTATTTTGTTATTTTAGACAACTTGTACTTTAGATCAAAAGTTGTTTTACGATTTAGTAATTGACAAAAATTTCAATTTTTGTCCAGTTTCTTACCCTCGAGTTGTATTGTTCCAAGAACAATTTTGAAATTAAAACAAAGTATAATTGAAGTTATCTTATTTTCTTCTTTATATTTTAACAATTTAAATGAATCGTTAAACTCAAAATGTGCAAATTTGTCATAGTTTTTGTTTATTAGGTGTGCAACAAACAACAAATGAATAAGCTACTTAATTATGTCATATATGCTCCCTCCGTCATAAAATATAAGCAAAAACAAGTCACTAAAAATTGATGTATCTTGTGCAAAATTTAGGCGATGTACATCAAATTTAGGGCATGGAGGCGTGGGTCGCAAATATTGTTTATAAATTTTTTGTTCGATCGACGGCTAGGGGGTGGCAGTTTGACGGTGGAAAGAGGGTCAGCGGTAGACGAATGATGTATCGACAATAACAGGTCAACAATACGGTTGCCGTGATGAAAGAGCACATATGAAAAAGAAAGGAATTCATGCCAAATATTTTAAACGACTGAGATTTGTTGAAAGTTACAATACATTTCCAGCCAAAAAGTCATAGAATTCAGATTCCACGTGAATAAATCTACGCACAATATTTACCTAAAATTTAAAGGGTCTTCCTAATGTATACTTTAAGAGCACATTTAAAGATCCTAAAAATAAAATTATCGCATTGAAAAATATTGCAATTTCACTTTTCAAAAAAATTAAATTCACAATTTTATAAAAATATTCACAATTTCACTTTTTATATTAAGTTGATTATAACGTGTTTTCATTTAATTTAAAAACACATAAAGCGAAGAAATTGATTAAATGAAGTACAGGCTTGAAGTTGGTGTGAGTTATGAGAAGAAAAGACACATTATTTTATTAAATTAAATGCAAAACACTAGTCCCGTGAATGCTTTTATCTCTTTGACCTACCAATGTGACACTACACTTACACCTTCTAATTACATTCAGACTACAAGTACTAGTAAGGTTTTTCTTAGATTTTGGGCCACCACATAATTTAATTGTATGCAGTATTTACAAAAATGAAATAAATATCTAAATCTAAATCTAAATAAGTAATTAATGTCTAATATTTATTTTAGCCCGAGAGTTACGGTTAAATTGGCGGGAAATCGTTGGGTCCAGCTAGCGACCACTTTACTTTTGGGAATTCCAATACTTTTTCATGTATACTGAGTGGGTCCCACATATAACATTCAACCTCAACCAACCAATACCGTACGATCACGTTATAATCCAACGACATCAGATCATTCACCTTCCAGCCGATTTTCTTCTCATTTTAATTTTCACATGCTTTTATAATATACATAGATAGATAGATAGATTTAATTGCAGTTTTTATTCATATTTTCACTATTTTACAAAATTGATATCTTTCATTTAAGATCTGTCAATTTTAACTTGATCATAAAAAATTGATATCTTACATAATTTGAAGTATTTTTTTAATTATATTTATGTTTATGTTTTTAATCATCAGATCATATATATTGTTATTTAAAATATATCACATGATTAATTTTATATTTTAAAATACGATAGATAATAAAAAATATTATCTTTTAAAGTAAAGATAACTTTTTACAAAATAACGATAAAAAAATTTAGTAGTTAAGCTCAATACAATACTACATATTTAAGCATAATGAGATGAAGAATTTAGAGTTTGAACTCGACTTTTTCAATAATATATTTTTGAAAATTGGGTTATACTGTACTTTTTATTTTTGGGAAATGCAAATGAGTGTTGCTAAGACACTATTTTTTTTTGACACAACCAAGACACTATTTAACAATCTTAAAGTTAATAAATTGAAAATTAAAATATTTAAAGAGTATTCGGAGAGGCAGAGACACTCGATTAAGAAATCCCTTTATTTATTTTTTTAAAAGTTATTTTTTAAAATATCAGTACAATAATAAATAGATAACAACTCATAAATACCTTTTTTCTATTTCAATCTCTTCACATTCTCAACTCTCTCTCTCTCTCTCTGCAGTGTGTTTCTTCAATCCTTCTTCACTGCACCACACGCCGCAATTTCTACTTGTTTCTGTACCCAAATCTGAAACAAAAGAGATGGTAACAACGATTCTTCAATTTTCCACTCTAATTTTTCATGCATTCTTATCAAGTTTTCATTTTCAATCTCTTTTCTTTTCATTTGCTTGCAATTCAATATTCATTCAAAATACTTCATTTCTATTTGTTTGTTTGCATTTTCGATTATTTTCATTCTTGATGATGCTGTTTAGTTTAAACTCATTGTGATTATTTCACTAATCTTGTTATTTTCTTTGTAAATGTTGATTGTTTTCAGCTAAGATTAGATGAGTATATACATATCTAATTTGCAATCTGCATGTGAAGATTTAGTTGATTTTTCATTGAATTTTAAATATCTGAGATTAGGTTTAGGTTTTTATTGTAGAAAGTTTACTATTTTCAATCATTGATTGTTGAAATGTGTTTTTTGCTTTTTGTTAATCAAATTTTTGGGTAGGGTTCTTGAATTGATTTTGTGGTTATTGAATAATAATGGATTTTGCAGGTTGGGAAGAATCATTCACCAAAGGAAAAGAATAGAGATTGGATTGGAGCACTTTTGAATAGTAGCTCAGGTTATTGTGATGATCATCGAGATCTTCGATCTAACGAGAAGAATACTTTCTGTGTAGATTGTGCAGTTAGATTGTGTAGGCACTGTAAGGATGCTCATTCTATCCATAGAAGGTTTCAGATATATAGATATTCATATCAGGATGTTTTTCGTCACTGTGACTTACAGAAGCATTTTGATTGCTCAAATATTCAGGTTTGTCACAAGATATAGTGTAGTACTGAATGTTGATTGATTCATTTCCTATCCGATTTAAACCGATTCAATCTGTTAAATTGCTTCTATTTTGTGCTTGATTTGATCTGTGTTTCCCTTATGAATGATAAACTTTAATGATCTGATTTAAATAGTCATTGATGATGTGAACCTGTTGAAATTCCAAGGACTAAGTTTCTATATTGGTTGAATCCAGAGATTATTTACCAACAAATTAATGACCTATTATCAATTTTCTAATGCGGAATGCGGCTGTATATGAAAATAAATAAGCTATGTTATTTTTCCTTTGTTCTGTTGTTATGGACATTGTTTTGAACTGTAAGCTTTACCAATCTGAGTATTATCTCTTTAACAATAAGCTTTGAACATGATTTTCTAATTGATTATCGAGCATAATTTTCATTTTCATCTTACAATGTTCTATGATTTGGCAGACTTATATATCCAATAATGAAAGGATTGTGCATCTAAAACCACGGCCACCAATCTATAAATCTAAAGTTGGTGATCAATGCCCTGAATCTAAATCCAAAGAAAACAACTTATCAGCAAGATTTAAGTCGGGTGGTAGTACATGCGAACAATGTGGAAAACACTTACAAGATGAGCGTAGTCGCTTCTGCTCCATTATATGCAAGGTAACAAGTATGCTCTTATTTAATGGAAATTTTTTGTTGTTTACTTTTACATCACTTGTTAACCTGAATCGTGTGCCGTTGTTTAGATCTCAGTGCTTCCAAATCATCACTCACAAAAGAGTTCAGCTGATTCTTTCAACCAAAGTGGTAGATGCAACATCAGTCCAAAAACTGAGGCCATTGACTTTACTATGACTGATAACCTTAATTCGGAACCGGAGTCATCTATTTCTGAAGCTGAGCCATGTGGGCGGGTTGAAGTTCTGAATTTCAGAAAGCGTCCGAGAAAAACCACTCCTCAGAGGCCTCTCTTTGTTTTCAGTTCTTAGCGTACATTTGGAAATTGCACTGCAATTTTCACGGCATCACCGTGTAGCAACATGAAGCTAGATATCTTGAACTGTGATTTTCCTACTCTACTGTTTCCTTTATTTCTTTTCCTTTGATTATTCCCGCTTACATTCCATCATTTTTGGATAATAAGATAAGATATCTTGAACAATTAAGGGAAGTTCAACTCCTTTATACCTTAATACCTCATATTGGGGTTTAAGTATAAATTGAGTGGTTTGAAGGTACAGTTGCTATGAGAAAAGTAACTAGCTGAGCTTTTTGTACAGCCTAAAACATTGATATAGTATTGCTATTGAAACGATCTTTTCAATTAGTTTGATCACAATTGATTAAAATTCATCTCACTAAAACTTGTGAATGCATGCACTCTAATGCTGCCATCCATGTTGAATTATTGATCTGAGAGATGCAAGACATAGTGTGAATGTGTGATGTGCAAGTAAGTAATTTTATTATTAGCAATGGATAAGAATGAAGGCTCACTGTGGTTACTTTGTCTAGTTGAAAATCAGTATCTTTCATGGTCAATGGTTTTTCACGTGATAATTCATTTCTCTGTTTAGTAAGCCTATTTGTTTATTTATAGCATGCCATTTTTATTTTTGTCCACACATGCCCATTGTTTACTTGGCAAAAATTAATGAATATTACAACAGTATACCTAGTCTCCGACAACAAAAGATGGGGTGTTATTTTTAGATATATAATATATTTTTTCATTCAAGTTTTGTACCTTGAAATAATAATAATCACCTATGAATAAATTCCTATATTTTTAATTCATCATGGTTTTTGACTGTTATGTACTAATCCCAGTTAAACTACAAGGATCGTAATTTTTTTGTATTTTTTTTACAAGCTTTTGTAATCATTTTGCTTTTTATCAATTAATAGTAAAATTAACAAAGCCATATATCAAAATGAAACTATCATGTGAATATGTGACCATTAAACTTTGCAGGCTGAAAATGAAAGGGCATAAAAACCTCACAAGGTTGTTTGGTGAAAGGAATAGGTTGACAGTAGACAAAGATTTTAGTGTCCCCACAACAAAATGAGCAAGAAAACCATATCTTAATGATAGGGTAATGTTAGATTGATAAGGACATATTATAGTCATTTTGTAAACAACATGCAAAAATTATTCTAAATCCTAGTTTTGATTTGGAAGCCATATCTAAATTAAATTTGACTACTATTGATTGAAGATTGAAGATTGAAGTTGAACATGTGTCTGACTCTAAACCTATAAATATTGCCGGACCCAGCCTTCATTCTTTTTATTCCTTTTTCCTCTCAACATTGACAAAAAAGAAAAACTAAATCTTGTGCCTATTGAAGCACATGGAAGATCAAAACTACTATGTTCCCCCTCCACCACCGACTTTTATCTCAGTTCCTTTATGCATTTTTTAATATATATTTTTCTTGAGTTTGACAATAAAGAATAATTCACTTTAGATTAAGATATTTATTGTTCGGTGCTATGAAAAATGGGCTACAAAGAACCACTTGATAAAATAAAATAGGTTACTGCTAACTAGTGCCCTGCCCGGGGCACTAGTTAAGGATACTAAAACAAGAAATTTTGTCATTGAAAATAGTGATATTTGAATATTTAAAAGGTCAATTATGTAAGTTTCAATTTTTTTTTACCACATTTAGTTCCTTAACTAGTGTCCCTGGGCACTTAGTTAGCATTTTCCAATAAAATGAACATTGAACAATTATTGCAAAAAAAAATTACACATACATATTGTATAAATTGTTTCATATTTTAAAAAATGGAGATGAAATCCACAAACGTGTCCAAATATTTTTATGTAAACTCATTTACAAAGTGATATTTTTCTTTCCTAAATTTTAAAGTTAAGCAAAATTTGTAGTTTTTTCTGTAAACAAAATTTAGGATAAAGGGTAGTGCAATTATTTAAGGCAAAAAAGACTTTGGAGTTTAAATAAATAACACTAATGAAAAGTTTGTATTTACATGAAACTAGCCGCACAAAATATATTACATTAAATTACGGACTAAAATATAATCAAACAGCAAAACATACACACTTAGTGAAAAATAACATATTCAAATTTACGCATCAATGTATCAATTGTTCATACAAATTTATCATCTCAACTTTACATACAAACTAGATCGACTTTTTTTTTTTTTTTTGGTTACAATAGAGAAAAAACTAGATCGACTTATAATTGGGTAAATAACATTTATTATCAGAATTTTATAATTTTATTTAAAATTTAGAATTATACATACAAACTAGATCGAGTTATAACTGAGTAAATAACATTTATTATCACAATTTTATAATTTTATTTACTCAAAATTTTTTAAATAAATTTTATTATATAGAAATGAACATGTAATTAGTGCAAGTAAAGAAAACTTTTATCAGGACAATTAAGTCAGTCATTATAAACGTATGTAAATCAACCTATTTGAGGGGAGGAAGAAAATGACAGACGGTTTCTACAGCCTTCATCCTATGAACACAAGACATAATTATTAATCGCTTTATTAACTTGATTCATTCTTAAACAATAGACTCCTTAAAGAAGCCTTCCATGAATGTGTAAAAACATCCAAATCATAAACATATCACAAAATTATGCATCCCTCTTGCCGTAGAGGTTTAATAGATCAAGTCTGAGAAACCGATAGATTTTAGTACAAGAAAGCATTATGAGCATGTTGAAATTGAATATAAAAATATGCATTGATCAGCTACTATCACTCTACATCCCTCTCAAGGGAAAACAGGGCAAGAGTTCAAAATAAATTTGAAGTAATTTAAGGCCAATTTGTGGATAATAAATGATGTTTGCCGACACAAATGATATATTCCTCCTTTGTTTTCTTCTTATCAAAAAGAAAAATCTCCAACAAGTCAAAAGAAGCACGAAAACTTGCTAGGCTAGTCTGGCTAAAGAAATGGAGATACAGATCTAGTCCAGCTCTAATTTATTCTCCAACGGTCAAACCGAATCCAAATTTGTAATCTTTTTTCTTGTGATCAAGCTGCAACAAATAAATATGAAAATCATGTCAACGTGTGATGAATAATCTGACAAACTTGTATGAACATACCCAACAATAAAGAGCTTTAAAAGGGAAAGTACTCTGACCTCTGCAGAAAGAATGAAATTCAGACCCATGTTTAACCGCTCCTCCAAATAAGCAGCGCAAACACCATTGGAATCAACCTTTCCCCTAAGGCGGCACTATAAAAGCCAACACAAGATGTTGAAAGCATATAAGATGACTTTTAAACTGACTACAATAAGTTAAAATTTCATCACTAAATGCACAAAAAGTTTAAATGACCGACTTATGACCTCACTATTCCAAATTCAACAACATAATCCACATGACATCTTATGTCAGTAACACGACATTATTATTAATAATATCAGTGTGATCCTGGTCAGCCTTCAAAGCGAGGCGAGGGCATCTGCTTTTCATTTTCAATAACATTCCACTTAATTTTTAGTTGAAGGGAAACAGGGGTAAGTCTACGTATACTTTTCAGCGTATTCTCACAACTCCACTTAAAACGTTTTCTTCCGCTGCAATTGATATGTAGAGTACTAAATCCCCGTTAAATTCAGAAAATAAGCATAACAAAAATCTGGCGCCATTAAAATCAGCATAGGAAAGACAAAGCATCACTCCATGGTTCTGGTAAAGAAAATGCCATTTTAAATTATTTTGTCCAAATATCGGTATCCACTGAAACTCAAAAACTAGGGTCCCTTTACTTCCCTTAGCTCTGGTTTTCATTTTTATTGCAAATGATGAGCATTAAAGAGTGCAGTATCAAATCGAAAGTGAAAATGTTTTTACAAAACAAAATGCGGGATGAGTTAAAGAAATTGAAAGTTCAAGACAGCAGCTACTGCTAAATATTTTACCGAATAGAAGACAGCCAAAAATGCAGCTCCAGAGAAAAATGAAAGGAATGAAAAGATATCTTAAAAAATGTAATTCTGTAGCTCTACAATGAAAATAACCAACCCAAACAAATACAACATCTCTTAGATATATACAGTTTATCCCAAAAAGGGGAAAAGTTGGACACAGACTACGGATAATCTTGATTGAGAGAAAAATTATGATGTTTCTCATCAAGTGCACCGCCTATTCATGATGTGTTACAGAGGTAATTTCTGCATCCAAATCATAGGGAGGTGCAGTGCAAAAAAAAACCGCACACGTAAATATATCTAAAGCATACAGAATTTCTCAACTTTGCAAGCCTTGATGATGTTATTATTACTTTCATTAGATTGAGGTGAACAGCAAGGGAGGTCTAAAACTTGAAAATGTATCTAGATGCAATGTAGAGATTGATATAAAGTCAATAATAACTCCATGCACCCATATAGATGAGAAAACATAGCACACACAAGGTACACATTGAGTGCACTACCCACTTGGCATGTGTTCCGGTGGGATATTCTGCCTGTATATTGGAGAGAGAAGTTTACATGCACAATCATTTGAGTCACATGACAGCAACTCAACTGTTGAGTCAATAATCCCGTTCATGCTCAATTATATCGAATGTAAAAAACATAATGTAAACATGCCCACACATTCACATACATGTTGTGCTAGTTTCCGTGGCTAAATTCATAAACGAAAAACCTACCTGTCGAAGGATGTAGTCATAACCAAAGCTAGCAGTAACATCTTTTGACAAGTAGTTACACATTAAATCAGTGGCTAGAGAAACCTGCGACGAAAATTTCATGTAAGAAATAAAAAGGACTATTGAAAGCACAAATCTACAATGTCAAGATTGACTCACCTTCTCAGAAACCTTTTGAACATAGCTTAAAAGAACCATTCCAGTGCTGGCAACTTGTCCCGTGGCAACCTGGATGCAGATTAGCAATCTGTTTAATTTTGGAAGCCATATAACATGCATAATGAATAGGAAGATAAAAATGAAACATTGAACAAAGAATAAGATGCGGGTGCATCATCATTCCGATATTCCCACTATTCATGGCCACAACAATGGACTGTGATGCGGTGACAAGTACTATCACAGTCATGGGCACCGGTGCACCGAGGCAGGACTATTGGTAACCCTATGTAGCATAACCAATGGTTTACATTTGGAACAGTAAAAGCATACTATATCAATATGGTATTTTATATTTATGATGTATATCATTGTTTTACTCCAAGAAGATTAGATTAACGAAATCCTTGAAATTGGCTGGGGAAGCAGTAAAATAGTATTGGGCATAATATTCTTACAAACATCAGAATAGATTAATATAAATTCTAGATAAATAAATAGAAGCAGGTCAGGTGAACAAGTCTTGAGCCATCATACCATTTTATCAGTGTTGTAGCGAGCAGCATAACCTACACCAGACTTCCGATGCTGACCAGCCCAAAATACCTCCCCGCCCAACGATAAATGATTTGTCACACTCTGGAACACAAATGCCAATATTCAGTAATAACATATATCAACTCACATGCCTATAAATTGTACCACAGCATGCAGCAAATTGGATCAATTGATGTGTTTATGATGAAAGGAAAATACAGTAAGGCTCATGAACTATTTGGAGTAACGATAATCCAAAATAGACCTAATATATCAACACAGGTTAATTTATGTAACAATCCATGATAACAAAAAAAAATTTCCCATAACAAACAGAATGTATCTCAAAAAATTAAGAAAAAAAAATAGAGAATAATGTTCCAAGGCTCTTCAATAATACCATCAGTTATTGATATAATCCATACTTACTAATGACTTCAGACAAAGAAGAAATTTAGAAATTCTTTCATTCAACAAAGACAGATTGACCATCACATGACCTCAAATATTAGCCAAACTACAACATAGTTAGAATATTAATACTAATCAATTAAATATCTACAGTTTAAATTATTTCCATTGGTAAAAAAATCGCGTCTTCCAAGTATCTATATGAATAACACTGTACATAGAAACTCTGAAGCATGAGTACTTGTAAAATGGTGATGTACCCATACTGCGTACATACTCGAGTACTCCTTTTTTCGTAATTATTATGTAGCGTGTGAAATTTGTGGCTTTCTCACAGATTATTATTAAAAATAATATGCCTAATATATAATTGGTTTAATTGCACTCTTGGTTTCCCTATATTATCACGGTAGGCAAAATAGTCTCCTCTCAATTCAATAAAGTCGAACTTTTTGGCCCCTCAATCATCACATTGTTGTAATTGTCCGAATTGTAAAAATTTGACGAGAAAATACCAGTTAAAGCCAAAAACCACTATTTTTTAGGCTGAAAATCGCCATATCTGGTGTAAAATATGGGCCGACCTCAAAATTGCATGCAGATCAACTACCTGAATATAACTTGCTCCTAGCAAAGCTCCATTCCCCATTTGAAATTGTGTCCTAAAATCCTTTCCCTGAAAAATATAATATTGAATTATAAAACAAGGAAACTACATGATGAAAATATGCATGCATAATCAGAGAATGCTCCATTATAAACTTCGAGATGAGGGCATGAAATTAAATAATATGGAAAAGGAAAAACAGCTGACCTTGTAATCAAGGTTCATCATCCCTTGAGACATATGTGGCTCACTTGTTAGCTGTAATAAAGGCAAGAAAATATGAGGTCGTGGTAAATAAAAGAGACAGCAACAACAACAACTAAAGGAATGGGGAGGGGGAAGAGATCGGAGATGTCATAAACCAAATACCCCTGGAAATAAATTGAGTAATCTCGACAAATTTTCCTTTTCAATCACCGATAAGTTCTAAGTAACCATTTGAAACATAAAACTATACACAAGAAAACAGTACCATACAATCGTAATACTTACGCACTAAATCTAAAATATACACCCATATTTCTTAAGGATGTAGAAACAGCAAAAAATGATAACCTATATCGCTGAGAATTGAAACAAGAAGACACAGACCTGAGCATTGGCTTTCAAAGTGAGATTCTCAAGCATGTCATACTTGAGTCTTGCAGTTAACCTTCCATCAGTCAATAATCTCCCCAGGAGCACCAACTGCAAATCATCATCACAGTTACTTAAGAACGTATTATTATTATTATTATACTACAAACTAAAAATGTAATTACAGTAAAAACGAAAACAATACCTGAGGATGATCAATGAAAGTAGCACCAAATTCATAGTTAGCAGTTGGAATCTTAATAACCTCCGCGGATTGAGAAGGAACCTCAATAGGTCCCATCGACACGCTAATCAAATAACAACAATAAATAAATAAATAAACAAACATACAAAAACAAAAAATGAAAAGAGAAAGTAGGTACCTGTGATTGAGAGAGAATTTCTGATTAAGCATTTTGGTAAAATCAAAACGCATACCCTCAAAGAGTTCAGGTTTCAAAGACACTGAAAAATAGAATGAAATTGAAATTGTGAAGTAGTGTAAAGATAATCGTGAAGAATTAAATTCGAAAAAAGTGAAAGGGAAAACACAGACTCATAGCTTCGCGGTGGAGTTCTTCGAAGGGAATGGGACAAGGGAGGTTGGAGTAATCGACTTTGACATCGTGAGTTTTCTTTTCGTCGGTGGTAGGAATTGGAGGAACCATCGTCGCCATTGTTAGGGATCAGAGACAGAGAGATTTGGGAATTTTCTAAACCCCTCTCGGTGGATGGATGATGACTGCTAAAACCCTAGCTACTTTTGATTCACTTTCTCTCACTCTGTAGCTAGCTTATACACACACTTTCTTGCTCACTTTCACGATTCTACCCGACCCGATTATGAAGTGTCCGGGTTACCAAAATATCCTTATGTAAAAAAATACAGTAACTCCTTAGATAGTAATAGTAATTCATTTTAAATTACAAAAAATGTATTTAAACACAAATTTTACTTTTTGTTTATTTTTAAATAATTTTAAATTTTTTGCACACCTAAAAATATATATTTTATCTCCATATGGTATAAGTTATGTTTTATTTAAGTATCTAAGTTACATTTTGGTGGACGCATTGTTTTTAACCGATAAATATTAGACATTGACATAAAAAATTAAAGTGTCTAATTTTGGTAACTAAGATTTAACTGTCTAATATTTGTAACTTAAAATAATAACAAAAAAAAAACACTTAAGAGACCAAAATGTCCAATGTTTAATATAAATTTGTAAGCTAAGAAATCGAAATAAAATGAAACAAAAATAAGAGGCCAAAATGAAGTTTTAAAATAACTCATTGATAGAAAAGTTAGTTTAACCTTATATTTATGCATACAATCTTTATATAATATATAATTTTGTCCCCATTTTTCAAATTTTTTGGATCAGTTCCTATTTGTTACTATGTTGTTATGTTATCAACTCTGATGTTGTGAAATTATTCGTATCACAATCTTTTTTAGTTTTTATGAACTTGAATCTATAATGATTTTGATTAATATGCTTTACAAATTTGAATGAATGTTGATCGTTCAAAAAATATATATTATTATTATTAATATAAAACTCGAACTAGATGACACACAAGAGCAAGACTCCCATGGTCACATGATTATAAGCACTAATTTTAGACACTGCATATAAAATTAAAATATAGAATTATTTTTTTATTAATTATGAAATAATTAAAAGAATAAAATAAAAATTAACATTTTGTGAGTGTGATTAAGAGAATTATATTTGATCATTTAACCGTATAAGAATAATCCCACACATAAAATAACAAAAAGCAGCACTTTAGCAGAAAGATCCTTTGCATCTAATTTTGTAGTACAATTGATTGTAGATTGTTAGTTTAATAGATAAATTTTATTCTTTTGATCTAATCTAATGGTGTATAACTAACTACTACACAAAATAAAATCTAGAAACAATTTGACCTTTGGTAGTACTAACATTTATGCCCAAAATTGAATGAAATACATTTTTATTTATTTATTTTTCTACAAATGAAGTGTCAAGCATCAATGTAAAAGTTGACATATAATTGTGAAGTTTTGAATAAAAATATCTAGCCTAACAATATATGCATATTTAGTTTAGTTCGGTAATATAAAATAAACGAGTTAAGGGATTACCAAATAAATAAAAAAGAGTGTAGAATATTACGATAGGTTATTTTATAACAAAACCAACACACTCAATAATGCACATTTTATAACAACTATCTTTTATAATTAAAATTCATATGTCTCAAAAAAAATTAGTGAGACTCTTGTTAATTTTAATCTGATAGTAGTGGTAAAAGTGCATCTTAGTTATTCATCTCAAAAGATAAAATTTGGCAACAGCTGGAGCGCTATTTGGGCTACTACTTGTCATCTTCTTTGGCAATGGAGGAATAAGTGCGTTCATGATTCTGATTTTGTTTATCCGCACCGTTCTTGGGTGTTGGTGTTAGATTATGTAGATGACTATAAGAGAAACATGCGGGTTGAATCACAAGTTTGTCGTGAAAGGAGCAAGCAAGAGATAAATGTCAGTTGGATTGCTCCCCCTTTGGGATGGCATGCCTTGAATACAGATGGAGCTGCTAAGCTAAGTGACAGGACTGCTGGTTGTGGAGGTATTGTGAGAAATAACACAAGCAATTGGGTTGAGGGATTCGCGAAAGCTCTTGGCAACACTACTACTTATATGGCAAAACTCTGGGGTGTCTTTGAAAGTCTAGTCCTTGCCAGGAGAATAGGAGTGACTAAGTTAGAGTTGAGGATTGATTATGCAGTAATAGTTCAGAGCCTTCAAGACCGGAAGGAAGGTAGCATTATGGGAACTACCCTGATGAAGAAGATCTATAAACTCATTGAAGACTTCCAAGAGGTGCGAATCATTCATGTCCATCGCGAAGCCAATCGATGTGCTGATATGCTGCAAGCCTAGTGATAGCATTACTTATTTTGTGCACCCTCCCTCTGAGGTGCTACAGATTGTTGATGATGATTTATAGGGGTGTTTCTTTCCTCCGAATTGTTTCCTTGGGCTTAGGCCCCGTTGAATTAAAAAAAAAAAAAAAAAGATTAAATTTGAATCACTAGTTTATTTGATAAAACAAAAAATGTGTTGCCACTTGCTAACTTATTCTTCTAAAAATGTTTATAAACACCAGGAGTGAGTTCTTATTCTCATTTTAAATAATAGAAATAAAAAACAATCTTATTCCTTTAGAAAAAAAGGACACATTAGTCAATCTGTTTGCTATTTAAATGTCTATCAATTGCCATGTTTATTTAAGACATCATTTAAGAGAGGAAAGGGAAAAGGGAAAACAAAGAAAGACGATAAAGATTAAAAATACTAAAAACCAAAAACTGTTCCAAAAGATTTTTGTTGTATGGCAAGTGGAGTGCCACATCAACATTGTCAAAACTCAACAATAAGTCTACTTAAAAATTTGAAATATATCAAATTTATTTGATCAATTTTCCTTTATATTTTAAAACAGAGAAGTACCATTTAAAATTTGACACAACAAAGGGGCTAAAAACATCGAATAAACTATGGACCAATTTGTTATAGACTTAAATGAGATTTTTTCTTTGTATTGTTTTGGGTACACTTTTCTTTGTATTTTTTTAAAATGATCCATATAAAAATTGAAAATAGTAAAATTCATTTTGAAAACATTTACTACTAATTAAACAAGTAATGTTGTCATTTAGTAATTTCAGAGAATAGCTTCAGAGACAGAAATCCAACTTATCCTCAAAGAACCCAGTTAAATCTGGAATCAGCCAAACTGCCAAACGAGGTGCCATGCAAAGAGTCACAGACCATCATTGAACCACCATTAATTTAATTAGGCATTTTCACAAGATTACAAGTCTATATTTTATCTATTAAATCCAAGGAAATGATGCAAAACCACAGAAAACAACCGAAGAGAAACACAATTCAATCTGCATAACCGTGAGTAAGAAGAGACCCATTAATTTGTAGGAAAGAGCATCGTCAAGCCACCATTATAGTCCATTTTTCCATTGAAAAAGGTGAGATATATAAGTTGGCAAGATTGTGTACCGACAAATAGACACCAACAATGAAAGTTAATAGCCACAAGTATATAAAAAAAGTGAGATTTAGAGGAGAGTGTATGGTGACCAACATCCCTAACACAAAAGAGACGAGCAAAAATATCAATCACCATTATAGGCATTTTTTCATAACAAAATTAGTTCTTGAAAACAGAGAAGAAAGTAGCCCCCGAAAGACAGACGAGTCAAATGTGTTTGCGGCTTGCTATAATTGAAATCAACAAGGGGTATTCAAGATGGTGCCGACAATGCTATAGTGAATTTGAAATCAAAAACAGGATCCAAATGTGAGACATGAGAGTGGGGGGGGAGCAAAAATCACCAGACTTTACTTAGCTAGAAACTAAGACCAGAACAAAGATAGTTGTCAAAGAAACATAGTATAACAATAATATAGGCCTGTTTAGATAAACAACTTATTTGCTGCAGCTCGTTACATGCGCTTATCTTGATAATCACTAATGTATAAGCTTACATTGACTAATTCTATTGCAAAAGATAAATTATATTTGGGAACTTATGAAAATAAGCAGAGAAAAACTTATGAAAATTGGCATGTGCACTTCAAATTAATTCCCTCAAACAATCTCATAAAACTTATGCTACCAAATAAGTCAATCCAAACATAACCTTAACACCGGTCCCAATTCCCTAACATCATCCATATAACTAGTAATCAAACTAATTCTAATCATCATACAACCTAAGACTGATTCTGCAATAATTTAGAATTGAATTCAGAGCCAGTAACATTATTCAAACCACATTGGTAAACCGCAAAACATCATCCAAACAGCACAACCAATTCATACAATTATCACAAACAGATTCAGTCAAAATGTGTATATATTAATATAAATTAACACCAACAGAAATCCAATTCAACTAACCAAAATCTTTTATAATTGCATTCAAAACCACCAAACCTCAATTAAAACAGTGCATATCAGTCTTATAAAATACTTAAAAAGCAAAAATGCAATAACATTTGCATAATACCAAGAACAATTTAACGGTAAGATTTCTGGAACCTAGCACGAGCACCACGACCACCAAACTTCTTAGGCTCACAGCGTCTAGGATCAGCAACAAGAAGAGTACGATCATAACGAACAAGAATATCCTTAATCTCCTTCTTACTCTGTTCATCAACGTATTTCTGGTAGTAAGCAACCAAAGCCTTAGCGATACTCTGTCTGATGGCATAGATCTGAGAAGTGTTACCTCCTCCCTTTACTCTGGTCCTTAAGTCGACGCCGGCGAAACGGTGTCTGCCGAGAAGGAGGATTGGTTCGTATGCCTTGAATCGGAGAATCTCAGGCTCGATGAGTTCAATTGGAACGCCGTTGATTTTGATGAGACCGCGACCTCTCTTGCAGTGTGTCACTGCAACGGCATTCTTCTTACGACCGAAACACTGCACTTGCTCCATTTTGCTCTCTCTCTCTCTCTCTCACACTCGCCGCCGCAACCAAAGCCACAAGCAACAGCACGGGTTTCAGTTTCTAGGGTTTTGATGTGAGCTTTCGTCGCCTATATATATAACAGGATAGGGGATCAGTAAATTACTCAAATGCCCAGTCACAATTACTAATACTACTATTTTTAAAATGGTTTATTTAAATAAAAAAAGTTAATTTGTATAAAAAAAAGGTTATAATTAAATTGTCGGAATTTGGTTCTTGGCTCTTGCTTATGAATTTTTTTGTGTATTTATTGGTACTCTGATCAAAATTAGTTATCGTTAACGGTACTAGAGACTTATAGTTATATTGTGATAATATAAAAAAAAATTGATAGTATAATTATTGTGTTTATTTTATGTGGATGTGTCTAAAATAACAATTGAAACTATTTATAATTAATCTTTACTTTTTATATTTCCGCTTTTTTTTGTTAGATTGAAATCAATTTTCAATATTAAATATCATTTGAGAAAATGGATATTAATTTCACCTGAATCCTATCTAATTTCTTTTTTGTCGTTACATTTTTATCTCAAAAAACAAAATTGTTAAACTAAAATTTACTTGATTGCTTTTGTTTCCATTTTCAATTCAAATTTCTTTTGTCACCATCACTTCACGAATATTATATAACTTGTAAAAGTTTTACTTTTAAATAATAATAGTTTGACTGTTGAAACCATATTTATGTTGAAGAAAGTGATATTGATATATTGTTAAAATTTTGTTACATGTTTTTGGAAAATATTCATAGTCAACTTCTTTGATAGTAATGATTGATAATTTTATAAATCATGTAGTGAATTTACTGACACAAAATAAATAAATAAATTGTTGGACAGATTGGTCCGTCATCTCGCAAATAAATGGGATAAACTTATTTTTTAATTGTGACGTCTAAATTGACATGTCATGCTCCATCCAATTTTGGGGCGAATTTAAACGGGACAAACCTCCTGCTTTGCCATCTTTTATTGATTAGAGTTCATTTAAAAAATAAATAATAAATATTCGGTGATTTTAAAAGAAACTCGTGTTTAGAGACAAATTTTGCCAAATGTATTATTATATTTAAATTAAAGTTTACAAATAGTATATTTTTTTTCTTCTAGTAGTATAATTGTTCCTTTAAAACAAATTATTCTTCGATATTAAAGTACCATTTGATTTAGTTTATTTCAAACATTTTTACTTAATAAAAGACTTTTGAAGGTAAAATAAAAAAATCACCACAATCTGTTTACCAATATTAGTGTGTTTGGTTTGGCGGTGAGTTTGATTGAATTGATTTATGTTTGGGTAGACTAATCTAAAAGTGATTCTTACCAATTCATATTGTTTGGGTAGTTTAAAACAAAATTACTTTTAGATGTCTAATTACCAAAATGGGTTTATATTTTTTTTTATTCATAATTTTTACCGTAAAAAAATTGTTATAGTTATTTTGTCAAATAAATATATTAGGCCATAATCCTTATCTTTTACCTAGAAGATTGGGCTTTCTATTCTTTAACCATCCTTTAGTAAAAAAAAAATCCTTTAACCCATTATTATTATTTGTCGTCGTCTCTAACCTTGAGAAAGCAATTCACCCACTCACAACAAATAAGAAACGTACTCCATTGAAACATCAAGAAATAATGATAATGTCCACTTAAAGGGAATCGAACACCTTCAATCCATATTTTATAGTTATTTGTTTTAATTTTTAATTTATTACGTTTTGCTCTCTCCTCTATTGCATCTTCAAGAGTTAAACTGGTTCTGCTATGGCAGATCTGGAGAAGAATTTGAGGGCAATTATGTAACTATACCTGACACTAGAAATTAAAATTATGGAATTGATTTTGATCTGACGCAGAAGCTCCAATTTGTAGCTTTAAGGGAACTCGCGTTTGAGATTAGATTCACGTTTGAGAGATTTGATTTTGCAAGCACCCAAACATAAAAAAATGAAACGGAATCGCGGTTGGGTTCCTGAACTCGCGTTTGAAGCCACAAAACGTGGAACCAAACAAGCGCTATACCTTTCAAATATTTTTCTTTAGCTTTTTCTTAAAGTTTTTATTTTTATTTTTAACTTTCAAATATTTTCTAAGACATAAAAATGTCAGACCAAACAATACGTAATAACTCATTTTCTTCTTGCCGATGAATCTATCAGTTTAAATTTCACCTAAAAGGTGAATAAGTATAGTATCGAGGGATCAAATTTAACATGAATAATTCTTTTTAAATTATTATATTATATATGCATATTTTGTTAATTAATGCAATTAATATGACTAAAAGAAAAAGACATCGAACATAAGTAGTTAATGAATTCTCTTTAGGTCAAATCATTTAAAAAAACTAAAATTTAATAAAAGATAAGAATAATTACTAGTCATACCTTACTTATCCTGTAAAAAAAGTTGACAAAAGAAGCATGCTAAAAACACAAAGAACAAACAATGGACCCGTCTGTTATACCTTACTTATGTTTGGAAAATGTTAAAGAGTGCATCCGGTGCAGCAGAAAAGCAACAAGTTGTTGGAGCCTTGGAGGTAGAAGAACCACCATTGTTTCAGTAAGCATTATCACAAAATCATACCAATCTAATTTAATTAACCAAAATCTTTTATAATTGAATTCAAAACTACCAAGCCTAAATTAAAAGAGTGCAAAACAAATTTTATAAAGTAATTAAAAGCATAACTGCAATAATAATAGGAAAAACAATTTAACGGTAAGATTTCTGGAACCTAGCACGAGCACCACGACCACCAAACTTCTTAGGCTCACAGCGTCTAGGATCAGCAACAAGAAGAGTACGATCATAACGACGAAGAATATTCTTAATCTCGTTCTTACTCTGTTCATCAACATATTTCTGATAGAAAGCAACCAAAGCCTTACCGAGACTCTGTCTGATGGCATAGGCCTGACAAGTTTTACCTCCTCCCTTCACTCTCGTCCTAAGGTCGACGCCGGCGAAACGGTGTTTTCCGAGAAGGAGGATTGGCTCGTATGCCTTGAATCGGAGAATTTCAGGTTCCATGAGTTCGATTGGAACACCGTTGATCTTGATGAGACCATTACCTTTCTTGCAGTGTGTTACTGCAACAGCATTCTTCTTCCGCCCGAAACACTGCACTTGTTCCATTTTGCCCTCTTTCTCTCTCAGAGGGTTCAGTTTCTAGGTTTTAAATTTGAGCTTCGGTGACCATTATATAACAGCCGTCAATTTGAAGGGGAAAATCAATTTGGCCCTAAATTTATTAGGCCCACAAATAAAAACTAGTAATGAGTTATTTTTTAAAAAGTTATAAAAATTTTTGGTTAAAAATTCTTCAAAAATTTTATGGAAATTTTTTTGGAAAAAAAGTTTTGGAATTTTTTGGTAAAAAAAACAAATCGAATTTTTTTCTCAAAATTTATTTTAGAATGTTTATGGGAAAAACTCTCGAAAATTTATTTGGGAAAAAGTTCTCGGATCTTTTTCTGAAAAAATGTTATGAAGTTTTTATCAAGCAAAAAAGCGTTCCGAAATTTTTGGTCAAAAAAACGTGCTGGAGTTTTTCTCGAAATATATTTCAGCATGCTTTTGGGGAAAAATTATCGAAATATGTTTCAAATTTGGTAAAAAACCCTTGAAACTTCTTCGGAAAATAATTTATGAAGTTTTCTCGAGAGACTATTTTCATAATTTTTTAGTAATCAAAAACATGTCAAAAGTTTTATCGAAATTTTTTCAGAATGTTTCATAAAAAAATTCTCGACGTTTACTGTTTTAAATATTCAAATGGTCAAACCCAAAAATACAAGCTTGATAACCTCATAGGAACCTCTAATAAACATGACAGATGTTATAAAAATTGTTAGAGTAATAATTTTGTCTAAAATATATAAATACTTGTTGATTTTTCATTTCTCAAAACAACTTCATATACTAGTATTAATAGAGTATATTTTTTGAAGAAGAAAAATGATAATTTCAACTAAAAATTTGTATTTAAGAACAGTTTTTGTTTTTTGTAAAACATTTTATAATTGTTCCATTAGCTTAACATAATTGATAGGACATTGCATTATATATTATATATGCAAGAGGTTGAGATTTGAACCTCAATCATTCCACTTATCGGACACACTAATTAAACTCCCAAAATATTTTTCTTCTTTTGATTAAAGTAATAGCGTCTACAATAATTTGAAGAAAAGATGTTGTAAGTTGTAGATTGAAAATAAAAATTTGAAGTGGTAATGCATTTAACCTTACCATAAAACCATGAATATAAACAATAGAGTGAAAAGAATTAACATGGTTAACACTTGTGTCTGTTATCATGTGAGTAGTGATGAGTCCGATGTGTCATAAAACATCAAGAAAGAACAAACACATAAGGAAATGTAAGTAAGTTTTGTCTTTCATGTATGCGAATCATTTCTTTCATCGTCTCTTGAAAGATTTTCAATCATGTCTTTTTGGTGTTGCTGGTTTTCAAATTTTGTCCTATTCATTCATGGTGACACAATTAAGGATGAAACATACATGAAATGGAAAAGGTGGATAACGAATCCCTTATATTTGTTCAGAATCATTGAATGTTATGTGAATGAACAAAAAGTAGTAGAATAGCCACACATTACTAGAGGGAAGAAAATTGAGTCTTTGGTAGGTACAACTTTTGTACTTGTTAATTAAGGCATATACTTATTTTGATACTACAGTATATTTTAATTGATGTTTTGCCTTATTTATTCTAACAACTAGTGCTATAGCTTTGGTTCCTTGTGGTGATTGTATTGTGATGAATAGATGGCGTCAATACACATCTATTTCTTACGTTAAATGGTTCTAATCTTGCTTTTTAGAAAAATGGACTCTATTGCTTTGGTTCTTTATGGTGATTGTCTTGTGGAGAATCAACTTCATGTGAAGATTTTTTATTCCATTGATGATAAAACTTATGAAAAATGAACTCTATTGCACACTAAAATTCGCATGGTTATCGAATTTAATGAAATTTTTATTGGATATTTGCCTTCCTTGTCATAAACTTCAAATGCTGCGTCAATTAACAAATTTTGTTTTGAGCATAATTTTGAATGAGATCATAAGAAAGCCACAATATTTTCCTTAAAATTGTATCTTACGGTTTCCATCTTGTTAATATTGTTAATGGAACATCCAATTGTGTTCAATATATAATTGATAACTAAAATGTTTGGCCTGAAATAACTGCAAAGATCAGTGAGGATAGGTCGCTGGACTGCAACCCCCAAAAGTGGGGTGTACAGGCAAACAGTCTGATGTTAAAGTAAGAAAGCGCCGTGAATGTGAGGTTTCGGGATTAGAATAGTGCATAGTGAGCTCATATCATGCGTTAAGCTTTATAGGGGAGAAATTAGGAGTTCCTAAAATTTTCCTCTAGACAGCCGTCCTCGAAAACAAGTGTAGAGAGATTGCCTAATCCATTCATTCTAGTGGTCATGATAGATTGAGCGGTCTTGTTCTCTTGTGCCTCTAGGACGTGTCCATGTTATGCTTCGGCCATGTGCGAGTAACTTGTGGGGACCCGATCCAGCCAGAGAATGGACCTCGGCCAAGTCCGGAACAATAATCAAATTTATAGTTTAATTAATTGGTTAGGAAAACCTACATACAATACTAATACTACTAATAATAATAGTTTAATAGACATATCAATTACATACAGCTGTCAGATGGTGATTTTTCTTTAGTTACACTATGTAGCAACAACAAAATGCTGGCTGAGAGACCAAATATTTGTCTTCTACGATCTAATTCATTTTTTTTTTTACTACACATTTTTCCATTAGGATCCTCAAAATTCCTACATTAAACTCTAAACCTTAAGCTACAGTTTTGCAGGCTCTCTGTCTCTATCAATATGCAATAGTTTTTACCTGTTTTTCCCTCCGTATTTTGGTTACAGTACAATTTTTCCCTCGTAGTTATAGCCTTGACAAAACCAAAGATTATACATTAAAGCATCATTTACTACTTTGGCAATATATATAATGACAAATTACAATAAAACAATTCACCACCAACTTTATTATTAAGCTTATATTATGGTTTCTTATAGCAAACAAGATCCACCAAATCTTGTTCTCTCCCTCTTAAGTCCTCATCAAGAGGGAAAAAAGAGAACTAAGAAGCAATCATGAAGAGGAGGTTCAACAAAGTTTGCACTTCTGTAAAAGAGCAAAGCTATATAAGTTATGCAAAAATTGCTTCAGCTGCAGGCTTTTCTGATATGAATCTCATCATCATAAAAGCAACATCACCTGATGATTTACCGGTTCATGAAAAATACATACAATACCTCTTGAAACTCTTCTCAATATCTCCATCTTCATGCCATTCCTTTGCCATTAGCTTCACTCGGAGATTTGGAACTACTCGAAGTTGGAGGGTTGCACTAAAGTCACTGATTCTTCTCCACCGTTTGCTTCGTTCTGTTCAAGGAAACTCTCCCTTATGGACTGAACTATTATGGACTCGTTCCAATGGTTTGATCTCTCTTTACCCTTGTCATTTCAAAGATGCTACTTATTCTTCATCAACATGTTCTATTTCCTACACAAAATTTGTGTCTTCCTATGCACAATTACTTGATGAAGCTCTTAACTGTGTTGACTTGGACAGCAAGAAACTTGAAAACCAACAACACCAAGAAGAGAAAAATGAAACTTTTCAAGAGAAGATGAATGAAATGGGTGAGATACTTGAAATATTGCCACAACTTCAAAGCATCATTGATAGGGTGATAGATTGTTACCCTATAGGAGTTGCAACAAAAAGTTTCATTGTTCAATCAGCAATGAAACACATAATTCGCGACAGTTTCGTTTGTTACACAAAGTTCAGACGAGAAATTGTTGTTGTTTTAGAGAATCTTTTTGAGATGTCTTATAGGAACTGCATAGCTGCTTTCAATATATATAAGAAATCAGCAGTGCAAACAAATAAGCTTTGTGAGTTCTATGAATGGTGTAAAGCAAAAGGTTTGTGTGGTTACTATGAATATCCTTTGCTAGAACCAATTCCACATTTACATATCAAAGCTTTAGAAAGTTTTCTGAGTGGCATGTGGCAGCTGACAGAGTCTTCTTCATCATCTTGGTCTGACCAGGAATCTAGTTCAGCTTTCACCGAAGAAGATGGAAGACAACAACAACCACACATGATCAAAGGTAATGTAGATGAGGAGAAGCCTTTGATTGATCTAGAAGGAGAATATGATGAAGATAGTTGGGAGACAGTATTGGAATCTTCTGTTAGTTTTTGTCATGCTTATAATCAGGGTGACTTGTTCAGTTCTAATGGCTATCGACAAGAAATAATAGCTCATGAACATAGCTTTGATAGCATGTTGGAAATTGCAACGTACAAATCTACTGCTTATAATCCTTTCTCTCAGCAGAGTTATGAATCCAGTTACTATGGGAGATTTGATCATAATCCTCTGTATCCTTGGGGTCTATAATAGTTTTCACATAGTTCCTAGTTCAACTTATTGTATTCTTTGGATTTCTTTGTTTTTTATTATTATATTTATTGTTTTACGAATAAGATTAGAGTTGAGGATGGGTACTTAGGAAGAAATTATAAGTGTCTCAGCACATTGACAGTTGACATTGATTAAATAAACAGCACTAATCAGACATTTACAATTGCTCCCAAAGAGTTTTGAACTTCATCTCTTATAAGTGAGAATGTCAAATTTTGTACTACTTGACTACAAATACATAATGAACTCATGAGCTATTGTGAATACCAATTATGTTAATTAAATAAATGTACGTCAACCAAAAAAATGTAGAAAAATAAAAATGACATTTTAATTAAGTTTGTTGAAATATTAAAATTCCAAAACTCAGGTTTTCATTATTCTAATTTATTTTTTTTTGAATGGCAAAGATAAATATATTATATTACGAAAAAAATAACAGTACAAATAAGAAAAACAACAAAATAAAATAAGAAAGTGTACTAGAAATACACTCCCAAAACTACAACCACCTAAACCAAAACACCTTACAAATGAGCTCTAATTGATATAGATACTTCAATGATTCTGTGAAAAAGAAAGGAAAAAAAAAAACGATACTTAGAATGATTCAGGCATTCATTTAGGAACTGGAAAGTAATAGGACTTCTAACACTTTCCATGTAAAATCTGCAGAACAGTTACACTAAGTTTACAAAAATTTGTTTCCTATGTTGGACTATTCATGTAATAAACAGAGTTCAGCGAATTAATCACATTGTCAAATAGTACATTTGATCACTTGCTACCCAAAATATACAACACTATATACAAGTGTACAAATCAATTCATATTTTCTTTGCACCCACTTTAGTGGGAAAAAACAAATAATGTAAACTGTTTAAAGTTCAGTACAAGGTAGCAGAGACAATATTGATGTGATGCTGGCCCCTTCATGAAATGAAAAACCTTCCTGAAAGGTTTTACATGCAAATCACCCCTTCATTATTTACTTCCGATGCCTTCGCTTTTGATCAGCTCTTTGTCTCTTCTCATCGTCCCACTCACGGTCATACAAGCTGACAATAATCAATTAAGGATATGCAGTGCACAACTATTAATGGAAAGCTTATATTAATGAAATCCAACTAAAATATGAATTTAAACTTGACAAAAAAAAAGGTATGTACATAAGAAGCACATAAAAACAGTCTAAAAAGACGTGAACTTGTGAATAAAACATGCATATCAGCCAAGTATTTTGCAATTAAGGATACGGATCTGATTCGCGACGATTCAGCTTGCTGGCTACCTCTTTACCATGAATCCTAAGACTTGGTTCATCTATGTAACTGGCATGCTGGATCATTGGCCCTTTTCTGTCTCTTCCATCATACCCTTGTGACATACCAATACCAGGGAGAGGAGGTGCAGGAGCAACTGGTGAGTACTCCCCGGGCTCCATAGTTGGTAGATGCTCCCTCTTAAGTTTACGCCTCTTGGATGCAGCATTTAAATCCAACAACTCTTCTTTTAGAATGCTTGCTTTCTCTCTTTCCCTCTCTTCCACCTGCAGAAAAGAACAGCTGTGTCATGTGTCCATTCTATTAGAACATTAGAAGATGGTATACTGAGTGTTGAGAAGCAAACATCAAAGAACAAAAAATGGAGTGTTGAGAAGCACAACTATGCAAAACACAACATTTGGGGCAACGCAAAAACCAAGGCCAAGTCCTATAAGATATTGCATACGTCTGGCAAAGTATAACAGTATAAATAAGGGAAAATAAAAGCCACTAGTTCCACCTGTACAACAATTACATCCAGTTGAAACTTTAACCATACAACCCCCATGATATCCTAACAGTATAAGTTATAACATTATATGCTGAAATATTTCCTACAGTTGTTGCGTTTTAACCATGAAGTACTTCATGATAATTATTCATAATAACCATGAAGTACTACTCATAGAAACCCATGCTCGGTATATACCTGTCATCCTTTCACTCTATCAAATTTGGTCGCAGAAGACACTTATCACACAGTTTTTCATGTTAATCCTTGTTAGATAAGCAGTATAAAGCAATGATCATACTGTATTTTGTTCTTTTAACTACTAAGGAATAAAATAATTAGTTTAGTGAATAGACTAAGGGACATATTCAACCCCTAAAATATCCATAAATAACAGACTTTATTTTTAAGCACATATATCCATAGGGCTATGTTACATGTATAATGCTTCGTTTAAATCCTTTCATCATAATGTACATATCCCTAGTAACACATCCAGTAAATTGAGACAATTGGTATGCACTCATAGAATTTGGGCCTTAACATGCACAAAATATCGGTTCATACCTTAATTTCTTCACGCTTACGATCTCGAAAATCATCTTCTTTTCTACGTTTGGGGTCATCCTGCAAAATAACAGCCTCTTCAGACCGTCTCTGTTCTTTTTCTTCATGCCTTGGAGACAGTCTTTGAGAATGCCTTGTTGCTCCATACCTCCTATCAGCATCTTCATCACGCCTACCAGCACCAACAGATTGAGGAACCATATTAGGAGGTAAAGGGGGTGGTGGAGGCAAGTTTTGTCCATGGAAGCGGCCCTCAGCGTGAGATTTTTCTATCGGTGCATCGTTGTATCGTAATTTATTTCTATCATCCTTACTTCTTTCATCCTTAGCCTTGTCAGGGAGTCTATTGAAACTCCTCTCTTGCATTCTCTCAACAGATCGTTCTCTTCCATATCTTTCTATTGACCTGTCCCTAGGTTTTTCTACAACAAAGTCATCACCACGAGACTTGTCCAGACGGTCCAATCTTTCCCTGTGTTCCCTTTCATATCCTTTTTCTTTTGGCCTTTCCAATATCTTATCACCTGCTCTGTATAGACCAAATTCATCTGGTCCCACTTTGTCATCAGCTAATCGCAGATCCATCGGCTTCTCTCTTTCAGAGAATCGAACTTCACCCTCTAAATCTCTTAGATCTATATCCCCTTTCCGCCGTTTACCTAGTCTGTCTAGTTCATCAACAGAACCAGCACGCTTCTGAATTTTATCACTAGACTTTGAGGTAGCTATGTTTTCATGCCTAGGGGAATGAACTACACGAGAAGATGATCCTCTTGTGAAGTCAGCAACATCATTTCCATCATCCTTCACCATAGACGATTTGGTAGCTCCAACCTCTGCCTTTGATTCGTTACCAGAACCATCAAATGCATTTTTTGCCGATGGAGCCAAGCCTTTTGCAGACCCTGAGACGCTGTTACCATTAGCACTGACTGATGATAAGACGTTTGTTCCAGTGTGTCTTCCATCTGATGCATGGGTCTGAAGATCCTTGTCATTGCTTGAGGAACCAGAAGTTCTAATAACAGTTTTTCCAGATCTACCATCTTCTTTCAAAGGATCTTGTTTTGAAGGCTTCAATACTGAGCCTGTAGCCACCGAACGTTTCACAGAGGTTCTTGACTGAAAACAGGAGAACCAAATCATTATAGAAAAAACATAAAGGGAATAAAATGGAAAACAGGACAAACAATTTTTTTAGCAGGGAGACGTTTCAAAAAATAATAATTTTGGCAGGGAGAGAATCAACACTTTAAAGCCAAGTATGTACTAGAAAAAAAAAAAAGGTGTCCACCAATATGAATGAAGCAACTATTACAAAAAAAGAGAAGAAAAAAAAACAGTTTAGCGATGCGCACATCTGCACCAAGGGAATATGTTTTTGTAAATAAATTTACTATTGAAATTGGCATTTTGTGGTACTCAATTAGATTGAAACAATGTTATGTACTATAATGAAACATAATATAATTGTTTGAAACGATTAGATTTAGAAATTGCTTGAGATGTTTTACCACTTTCTTTTGAGAGCACAAATTTATTAGTTTTTAATGTTTTGTATGAACTAAATTACAGAAAAATATTTTCAACTCTTCTCCTATCTATAACGGTTATAGTAGAACTTCGTCCAGATCACATGTATTCTCCCAGTTTCCTTTCCCTCCACTCAAGCAGTAAGCTGAGGCAATTAGCAGCTAGTTAACAATGTGACAAGTGACGCAAAATGGACATCAGACATACAAATGGAAAATGCTAACTACACAGCATAACAGAGATGATTAAATGCTACCTCAACATTTCTTGTAACGTGTTCATCTGGTGCCCTACTTATGGATTCTTCCACTTGCTTGGGATTTTCCGCGGATTTTAACGCCCCAGATTGTCCAGCAGGTGAGGGTAGAGATGATTGAGCATCCAATCCATTCACCATTGAGCTACCCTTGAGTTTTACGTGGCCAGAATCAGATTTTGCTGCTGTAATGCTTTCCGTTCTGCCATCTGCAGTTTTTGTTCTTACTGTCTGGTCTTTGACTGTGTTTCCGGAATCCATATGTTTACCACTGGCAGATTCAGTTTGAAAAACATGAGGACCTATCCCACTTTGTACAGCTGCAGATTTAGCCATAGATGGTGCAGGCTTCGGTTCAAGAAAACCCATACCAAATTCTTCTTCAGTGACCCAAGAAGGCTGCATATTGGATGAGATTAGTGTGCTAAAA
Source organism: Trifolium fragiferum (assembly GCA_954870985.1). Classification (NCBI taxonomy): domain Eukaryota; kingdom Viridiplantae; phylum Streptophyta; class Magnoliopsida; order Fabales; family Fabaceae; genus Trifolium; species Trifolium fragiferum. Next base: position 567,949 of record OX940790.1, on the reverse strand, counting down.
ATGACAACAAATAAGTTTGTAATAAGATAATAGCATACCTTCCTAGCAGACAGTGCTGCTGCTACACCAGTTGCCAAAACCTTAAGATCCTCTCTTTCATCACTTTTAATCTTAGCTACCTACATGGAAGATGAATTTATTTTTTTAAATGCATCAATGTTTAAAATAACTAAGTTTAATATAGGCAACTTACCCGCTTTTCGAGGTTTATCCCACTCTTCCGTGTAACAGGGAAAACACTAGAAATTTTAGTCAACATTATAAGAGCATTTCTAATTTCCATGTACTCGCTAGATTCCAGACACTGAATTAGTAACCTTGTGATTCTTTGACTCCATTTCCAGTGTACCTATCAGCAATAAATACAAATATGAAATTGGAAAGAAACAAGGCAAGCCCTGCAAAAAACAATTGAGAAAAATCTGGACAACATGCAAGCAAACAATTATGAGCAGCTGTAAACTAGCAAACAGATGAACATGCCTTAATGAACTGTCCATATGTAACTCGCTGGCTATTTGGAAATCTATAATAAACAGCAAATCCCGGCTTGTTTCCACACTCACGTTCATAAATAGATTCATCACTCTGGAAATAATAAAAGATAACAACAAATGAACGTAAATATTAGAAATATTGAACAAGCCCTGAAAAGCTATGTAAAAAGTGTCACGATAAAATAATAAAAAGTAAACAAATAGTATTAAATAGGTACCTTCCAATGGTAAGCAATCTTCAAAGTCTCATAGAGAAACCTACCAAGCCTACCAACCTCATATTCAGTGCAGCAGCATATCATTGGTTGAAGAGTCTTACAAATAAGAACATCTATGTGGTTGACTGTGTTAAAATAGGGTGTTCCAAGGGAATGAAGTGTGTGGACAAACATAGCACAATAAACAGCGTCTGGCATACTGAAAGTACAGCGTGGAAATATGCAACGCTGAAGAAACTCCATGTTAATCTTCAAGGTATCAGGACAGGAACTTAACCATCTGTCTTTTTCATGAGAGAGCCGTCTACCGACAGATGCAACATTTTCTTCATGTTTATGCAGTTCACTAATAAGACGGTCAAGAGATTCTTGAATTCTTTCCTTCTCTTTCTTCCTCTTGGTGATTGCTGAGCTTGAATTGTCAGAAAGCTCCTCCAATGATTTAAGATTAGCATGCAACTTGGCTATCTCTGATTCATAACGGTTCTTCGGAACGTACAGATCATATAATGTGAGACCCCAAAATGTTGCATAAAGATCAGGAGATAGGCTATTCCATGCTTTTGAAGGCAACATGGTTTTAACAGTATCAAGAAGATATGACCAACTGCATACAGTAATACAATTGTAAATATCAATCCATAAAATAGCAGATAAAGAAGTAAAATTCAAGGCTCAAGTTTTACAGCTGGAATGGCATTTAAATCCATCTCAACATATTGGTTTTAGCAGTTTCACGTTGAAGTTTAGCAGGAAAGTTTTAATAACACACATGGAAAAAAGGTTAGAATTATAACCTAATCTGCTTTTTGTTTGAGCCAATATCTAGAACCATACTACCAGAAGAATCTGCAGGGTCAGACTCAAAGTTCGTAGATGAATCACTTGCAGCATTTTTATCATCCAAGGGCCAGCAAACATCTGGAGTCCTTTGAGACTTGAAAAGTCTCATAACAGGGCGATATATCAAGAAAGCAACCTGACCAGAAAAAAAGGAATTAAATGCAGATTCAAGTAACGAACGGTATGCCATAAATACTGCAACTCAAGGGAAAACCAAAACAGAAATAGAGATGATGCAATGCAGTGATGAAGTTTATAAGAAACATAGAGACAGAAGGGAAACAAAAACCTCAGGGTCTAAGTGGTAAAGATGGATAAGGTCATCAAGTGAGGGAATAAGAATAGCATAATTTGATCCTGGTGTAACTGCACTGCCTAGAAAATCCACATATTGAAGAAGAGTTCCATGGCATCTATCAAATTGTTCACTAACCATTTTAATGTAGGGTGCATCTGCATTGGCGAGAACTCTGCAAAAAATTAGGTTTTAGAATAAAATCTTGATCTTCAGCTCTAACATTTACAAGTTTAAGAGCTTACAGAGAACGATGCTGAGCAAGAAGAAGCAAGAGCGGGGTTGCCAGCTTCGGTTCATCTTTAGGAAGTAATGCATCTCTAAGCCTGCTAGTTGACTTTATCAATGCCTGCGTAGATTATAAGATAGCTTAGTGACTTACAAAGTCAATCACCATGTCACATCACATTACAATACATTATACTAGGTACAATTGCTCTATAATTAAACTTAAACATATAAGAATTCAGAAGCTCATAGCACAAGATTTATAAACAAGAGTATCCAAACTGGAGGCATCCACTCTGCTTTCTATTCAGCAACGTAATGAAAAGAGATCAACCATCAAATAGTTAATCACAACACAGTTCACATTCACTCATTGTTCAGGAAGTTCATCTTTAAACTCAATCAATTATGCAACAAACAAAATGATGCTCAATGTATGCCTTTGCTAAATTATCGAGAACCAAATGCAAACAAGTGCTGATTAACCAGTTCAATAAGTAGAAAACAAAACAACGGTGCCAGTGTAAATTAAAAGTCAAACCAACAAAACAGTCTCCCTTTCACCTAGAGTATAATTTTAATCTGTCAAGTGTCATTTTATCAATCTCTTGCTTTCCATAACCTTGATTTACTTTTTGTACCTTATTATTACGAGTCATCCCAAAAGAAGTTGCTTGATATTTCAGAGTCTCACTCCCTGCCATAGCATCAAGCTGTTCCTCGGTCAAGTTCTCTGTGTACTGAACATTTGCCATTTGTTGGATAAGCTCCTAAAAAACCAGCAAAAATAATTTGTTACGGCCAATATTTGGAATTTGATGAGCTATATATCACACAATAGTATTATTAATTAAAAAATCAACAAAGAAGAACCTGCAGTAGAACAAGCTCAATTCCTTGTCCTCTTTTTAACTGGTTCACAAGATACTGGAAAAGGCCCCGCAATTCCATGGATGGGTACTTTTTGCATCTATCATAAAATGATGACTTGAACTCATGAAAACATTCAAAGAATATCATGCTCTTGAAACAACATACATAAGACGACATACACAATTCTGAACAAAAACAGGCAATAATGGAGACAAGAACAATGAAGTCAAACTATCTATAGCAAGTAGCGGTCACAAACATTGCATAAATTAAAAATAAATAAACACGCTGAATCTTACAACAAAGCCGGCAAGAAATTGCAAGCACGGTTTCATTAACAAGAAAAATGTTTAGTGGAGACCCTCTTAACTTGCTATACAATAATTGCCACACATCCCAAAGAACTCTGCCAAAAGAATATGAAGAAATTGCTGAATCTAATTGTAGAGAGATAAATGAGTACTCTTCTCACCAGCAAATGATTATATAAAGAAATGGTGTATAGAAGATCCTACATTTGCTCAGGATCAATGATATCAACCAAATTATTGTATTTGTTAAATTTCTTTTTCATGCAGTGTCACTCGTTGTTTCCATAATAATTTCTTATTGAGTGCTGCTGATTGAATTCATTTATAACTAATATTTTGCAGTCATCTTTCATTTCACAGTGAACTACATTTGTCTAAGTACATATTTTCTCATTAATAATTCAAACAAGCATACATCATATTTACTAAAAACTGATTCATTTTCTAAATTCTTTATGTACTTCTCCTTTTTTACTAAATGATGAAAATAGATCCTACACTTCCTCCAATTTCCTATTCCTAAACAGCCTTTGACATAACATTACTACGCTGATTTTTTTTTTCAAATTGTGTACTTTTAGAGTCACATGTATGTTGAAATTGGCTAATTGATAATATAACTAAGGCCCTCTAAAGAAGCACGCCAAACCATTAACATACACTTCAATTCACGAGTCAGAGGAATTTAGAAAGCTAATACAGAATAAAACCACACCTTAACTCTATATTATTAAGCACTGAATATTATATAAATCAACACAATGCTTTACAGAAAAAGAGGGCGAGAGAGAAGAAAACCAAACCAAACTGTTCCAGAGAATTAATTCCCCATCCCTCCAAAGCAAAAACAAATATCTAGCGGAATAATGGCCCCCAAAGTTGTTCAGGATTTATAAGCATGCTCAGCGAAGTAGCAAACGTTATGCAGCGGCAAGCATAACATTCTTCATTTTCAAAGTATATATACCCCCGCAAGACCATATATTACAAAACTTGTTTTGCTATCCATTCATCAGAAGAAGGGCAACTCAATCTCAATGTGCTATAGAGACAACACGATCACAAAATGTCCTGTTGTAGTGAACTACTGTAGGTCAACTCAATGTGCTATAGAGACAAGACAATCACAAAATGTCCTGTTGTAGTGAACTAGTGTAGGTCAACCAAGTAAACAACAACTGATGATTAAGCAAATGAAATCAGTATTTGAGTTCCTCTTATTTGAAGAAATAACAGACTACCTAATGGCACTACTCCATTATGTCCATTTGCAGATAAACAGCTTCATAAAGAACTAATGGTTTCTTTCATATCTTAAGGTATCCATTAGCATCACAAAGTGAAAGTATGAACTAATGGAGTATTCCACTACCAAAAATGCCACTACCAACTTAGGTCTCATTAAACCTACAAATTATCAGCTCCACACCGCGGACAAAGAATCCGTGTCCAACAGTTGGGTCTCCGCAATGACTAGCAATAACCAAAATAAAACAGACCAGGCTCTTCCCTCTCTACAAGGCCAACAGCTTGGAAGTTTGATCCCCAATTTTTTTAAAACTCGTAGCCAACTAAGCATAGACAAAATGTTTGATGCATGGTATATGGATCTGTCTCCCTCCTGAAAATAAGTACCCCAATAATAGCCATTAAACTGTCATTTCCTTATTGACATTAGAAATGACCAAAAATCACTGAGAACCACAGGTATCATGCATGCAATACAAATCATTCTTCACATTAAAATCATTCCATTCTTTTATCTCCTCCATTAGATGACTTCCAACATAGGTCATTGAGAACCACAGATATCATGTGTACAACACAGATGACTTCCAACTGATATTACTGCACCGGCAAGTACTCATTCTTTTATCTCCATTAAATAGTTGTATATGATAACAGTACTGAACTTCCAAGCTACCAAAGAGACGTTACTAACCAAATTAAAGAATAACTTCATTTAAATCAGATCATTCTTGATCTATTGTGGTAGACTCCTACTGCAGCCGACAGGTCACTTGTATCTTAAGTGGCAGTGTGCCACATTAACTTTATAAATTGTCCTTAAGAAATTACAAGGACAGTGGATTAATGGAAGTTTGACTTCGAACTTTGCAAGGATAACAAAGAAATGCCCACCCCTATCGATCAATAAACGTCTGTTCCAAAAAATAGGTCACCGAATAACAGTAACTGCACATCATACAGCTGTCTGTGCATGCCCACCAACTGGCAAGCAAAGTGGTATGAATTGATCTGAATTGCTAGTCAGGGATACAAAATGCTGCAATGGCCAGTAATCCTGCACTTGCTAAGGTTGATCTGCAACCTGGAATTTGATACAAGGCATTCCGGATATATCTAAATTCTATAGGATGCCGTACATGTACAAAAATGACTAGGGAACGTTATTATCAATAATACACATGACATAACTCCAAAACAATAAGAGTTTGCACAAAATAGGTATAAAAAGTCAAATATCACCCAAACAACACATAAAACAAAAGGTGTTCCCATTATGCTTTAATCACAGAAGAAAAATCAATAAGATTCAGTCACATATCCCAATAATAAAATTCAAAAATATCATAGTTGCTTCCTATAAATCAACCAAATGCACAGGATAACTTGTCAAGAAAACTAAATATAATAGAGGTGCAAAGGAAACAACTATACATACAGGTGGCCCCAAAATGAAGCTAGAGATTGAAGCCAATCTGATAAATTAAGCCCGTCATCCTTCAACTTATCGCGTCCACTAAGTGCCAATCGCTCAATCACAACGTATTCCAATATATCATATTCAAGCTGTTGTAACAAAACAAGCAACGCTCGAAATCAAAAACAATCAACCAATATCGGAAACAACTTCCAAAAGCAGAACATGATTAATGTACAAAAAAAAAACATATGGAAAAGAACCACGACATATATGAAAAGAAAAAAGGTTGAGCTTCAAACTAATTTCCATCCATAGATGGTTGTGTTAGCATAATTCGAACTTCTCTATATCCTCCTTTATTACACACACTTTTCCAGATTTCAGTAGGGCGGGGGTGACTCAAAGGATTGAAAAAAAAAAAAAAGGTCTTAGGTCACACATCTCTTACTGTTTATTATGATTATGATATCACTAGTGGATGCAGTGAACAAGATAGCGAAAGGAAAATACAAAAACAAATATACAAACCTGAGTCAAATACTTAAACGCATCCACTACAGGAGTAATCATGTCTCTGTATGCCTCAATCTGCATATCACACAATATGAAGGGAAAAAAATCAACATAACAGAGTGGAAAACATCATATAGGTCAGGGCCCTTCAGACTTTGCAGAATACAAGCTATAGTAAATCAGCACCTGGTGAACAATTGTTCGAAGGACAGTCATAGGGTTGGCATGAGCTAGTTTTGCGACCATCCGACCCAGCTGCTTCAAATTTTCCTTTGCCAGCCGTTTCAAAATACGTCTAGTGTCCAACTGTATAAAAATAAATCAAATAGAGTAAAGATAACAAAGAATCAGGCTAGCACATTGAGCACAGATAGTCCACACATATATAGATAGTCAAACCTTGGCAGTTTGTCTAGCAGCCAACAGCATAGGATAGCGATCATCATCTTTTTCCCATTCACCATATAAATGATATCGTGCCTAGATAGGCAACACTCGTCAATTAATCTTGTAGATAAAAGGTAACAATATATCAGGTAAAGGGATAAACAAAAAATGCAAAAGAAAACCTCATAAGGAAGAAGACTCATTAGTTCCCAAATTTCTTGGCCAACAGCTGGATTAGCAGGAACCAACTGTAGAGAAGGTAGTAGACAAGCTCCTAAAGCATCCTCTACCCTTAGCCTTGCTTCCTTCAGATGTAGGTGAGGATTTCCAATAACATGAAATTGAGGATTCAAGGCACCATCACCATTACTTTGTAGATCAAGAGCAGAAAGGTAATAACCTCTCAACACCCTACAAACCTACTCATGTTTGAGGGAGAATATGGCAGAAAGGGAAATCATAATCAGCATAAAATACACCAAGGAGACAAGTTACCAGAATATTAAAACGACTTAACGCACCTTCTGTAACAACATAGTATCTCGGTAGAGAAAAGGTCCAGTACAGGCAAGCATCTGAAAAAGTTCCTTTGGAAGATCTATGAAAGAAACGTGTCCTGAAGGGTTATCTACGTTCATAGCATCAGTGCTGCCTCCAGCGGACGATCCAGGGTTTTGAAGATGTGCTTGGCGAATAACATCATACGGTTTAGAAATTGACTTCTCAATAAGCCTGTATGAAGATCTCAATATTATTTAAAGCTATTGCTAAAAACAATCATTCAAACAAATTGTTGACCTAATTTGGATCATGACTGGCACAAACTATCACCCTAGTCTGCCAAAGTCTTCTCGAAGTTTAGCCCTGTATCCGCCATCAAACATAATATTAAATTCCCAAGCTGATATTTCAAAATTATGTTAGATGTTTGATAGCGGATACAGAGTTGGACTTCGAGAAGGCTTGCCAAGTTAGGGCGATGACAAAGTTGGTATCAGAGCCTAGTTTTTTGTGTGGGTTCTCCATGGCTTCCATATTGTTTTCAGTACAGTCTGACTCCATTTTATTGAAATGATAGTTAGTCTAAGACAAGCATAACTTTTACCCACCCTCTGTTTTCTCTCTTATATCACTACAACTTGTACTCAAGCCTTACCTAAACAAACTATCACATATTTGGATATGTTCCACCGGATTCAATGGTGAGAGGCGTTCAAATAGTACATGTGCATGATACCTGTTAAAACAAAAGGAAACAAACCCATTAATATATGCATTAGAGGGAATTTTGCAAACACTGCAATACATTCTACAAAGAGAAGAACGGTGTTACGCCATAAATCAATGTAGTAGGACTAGAAAGGAACCAAATCTTAAGAATAAAATTATGAACTTTGAAATCCACGTTATATATCTCAATAACATGGTTATCGAATTGAGATTCAAAATATGGATTGGAAGACTTGTGTTCTGATTTCTTAATCTAATCTTTGTTATGAATCGTAATATAGATGATCAATAAAAATATGGTATTTTTAAGTAAAAATAAGCGACTCAGAAAAATTATAAGTTGATATATCATATACAAACCTCAAAAGAATTCAAGATCCAAATCAAAAAATCAAATGACAAAAAAAAACGTGGCTGCTATACAAAGTTCCCAAAATTCAGGTTGGGATTCATTAGAATGAACAGGATTCGTGTTGGGATCAGTGTAGTTAAATATGGGCTATATCAGCGCTATTGCATGGCGGTATTTGAAAAAATCACTATTGTTCCGTTATATGCTATTTAGTGCAAAATATTGTGAAATAGCGGCTATAATAACGCTATAGCAATGTTGCGTAGCGAATTTGAACAAACCCCTATTTTATGTGATCCACAAATGACAACGCTAGTTGGGATCCATTTCCAAAATACATACATGTCGGAACTCATATTGAATTGAGATGCAACTCGCGTGTATCATAAGATGCTGAAAACCATGCTCAATAACACTGATTAAATCATCATGTCTGAAAACATTAGCGCAAATGAAATTCAAGGTAAATGTCTCCACAGACAGCAAAAACAATTTTTCATTGTCATCATTATTCAGAAATTAACATTCAGTATACAAAAATAGTTAAATATATTCATTATTTTTTGACATGGTATCCAAAACAGTTTAAACTGGTATCAAAGGGGGAAGGCTGTGCATTTTGTTGAGACAACACAAAAATATAGCATCCAAAAGTTAAAAATTAACAGCTTATAATAATAAATGTCTTTATAACCACATGCTACAAGCAGATTCACAAATCAGCATACCAGTCTTCCACAGAAAGAAAACCAGTAAGCAAGCCCAAAGTTTGACTGGTATGAAGCTCGGATTTCCGCTCATCAATTGCATCAGTTTCCATGGCTATAGCAGCAAAGAGATCAATAGTGACATCCCCCGTTTTCTCTTCATCCATTAGATCTTTTCCGGTAGCAGCAAGGTTTATTTTTCCAATTTTATTAGCCTGTGATTGAGATTGTTAATCTTCTTGATACGAGACAAGCACCAAAATAAAATATGAAAACATTGGAGAACAGGGTGGGAATATAAAAACATTAATATGTTAATATTATAAAAAATCAACACCAACAATAATAGGTCAAATTGATTGAAATTGAAAATTAAGAACTGGATGGTCACAGTTCCAATGAAATACCCAACCCAATTTGTTTAATGAGTTGATGCAGCATGCAGACTAAGGAAAGATTAATAACGCAATGCATGAATGAGCCCACGCATATGACTGGCCTCACAAAGGCCATCAGCAAGGAACCACAAAAACTAGCATCATGGCTAAAAAAGTCTTAGACAGAAGGCCCTCGGAATGTCTGCGGCTGTAAAAATTCAGGAGCTTACAGCCGTATATTAATTTGAATACCAGGCTAACCAATGAGTATCTAAGGGAAATATGAATCAAGGAAATCAGGGCTCTAGTTCTGAAGCACAGGAAGCAATTGGCCATTACAAGATATTTTGGCTCTTAATCTCTCCATTTTTCTCTCTGGCAAAAATTCTGGTTTTATGGCCAAATTCCTTTATTTCTGTTTTTTTTTTTTTATTATTTTAACAATCAAGCCTTATCCCACAAAGAGCTATTTTTATTCCAAACCAAAATAATAAGAATAAAAAAAAACAATAAATAAATTGCCAGAGCATGAATACCTCATCAAAGCGCTTGGAGGAGAAAGTGCTATAATGCTCAAATGCTTCTTCATCCTTCGGGAGTAAATGAGCATATCTGTAATCAAAATGATAGTTAAAAAGGTAACTCATAATTTGCAGAAAGCACCTCCCGTCTAAATGTCAGCTAGATTAACACAGTAATTATCATAACATACATATGAACTATTTAGTTTTTGGCTTGATTATATGGTGCACTCATTCAACTTCTCCTAGATGTTTTTATAAACAACTCACAAAATAAGGATTAATATCGACAGGCACAACTGGTGTATAACCTCCTTCAATGCAACACCACTTTGTATGACCATAGAGCAAAATATTGATTCAGTATTGAGTATTTGTTCAGAATTACTACTACATATATTACATAAGAATGCTAAATGTGATTCTTGAGCAGCACATGAGCACAACATCTTACATGCAATCAAGATCAATAAAATCTTGCTTCACCAGCAAGGCTGCAAGTCTATAGAGCCCATACGGTACAGGATTACTGACTTCCATGCGCTGATAATATTGAAATTTAAATCCAAGAATCTGTGAAGCATGAGACTGCATAGAAGAGAAAATTTTATCATATAAAAAACTGCCCATAAAAAATTTGAAATCTTTAAACTAAATATAAGAATGACATAGGCTTCTATTTCTATCTACCTTGGGAAAAATAGGAATCAGCTCTATAAACACATCATTATCGGGCTGAAGTTCAAAACACTCAAGTACCTGATAAGAAACATCCGTCAGTAGCCAGATACAACAAGAAATGATAAAGCAGACAGGCACCTGAGTTTATTGCGGAGAAATACACTTGAAAAGATCCAACTTACAATATCAAAAACACGGTTTGGATCCAAATCAAAATGGCCAATCAATGACTGCAGAAGTAAGCTAAACCAGAATTATGATCATTATTATTATAAACGGAAAATCATGAAATAGTCATAATACTTCAAACCACTAAGACCTTAATAATGCCAATTGTTGATGCAGATCCTTTTTGAGTCGGCGCTTCTGAGTCCCGACAAAGTAGAGTGACCTATAGAATTATCCTAAATTAATACAGCATACAACAGAATCTTATCTGGAAAGTATAAGGGATAATTCAGCCAAAATCTCCAACATATACAAATATTAAAGACTGACAGTATGTTGTATTCAATCATGCAATATGTAAGAATTAGAATGCCAAAAAGAACAATTTGTTGAAAAAGCCCAATATAATTTTAAGGATATGTTCCGATGTAATATCTATTAGCCATGTCGTGAGTCTTACTAAATCTACAAAAGAGTTTTATAACAAAGCACCCAAAAGAGAAAACAAACATTACAATTAAGTCCCTTCACTCCTTAAAGTTCTTGTTATTTCCACATTAGTGAAACTTCACCTGACCAAGGGACAACAATAACTGGACCCATCCTAATCCTTAATTAATCGGATGCCATCCTATCATTTCAACAACAACAACAACAACAACAAAGTTAATCGTACTCTTTTATATCCTAAGGAAAGTCTTGATAAATTATCTACTCTTTCAGTCAAACGTAGTTTTTCTTGGATGCTCTTGAGCTAATAAAGGTTATTTGCATGTTCCTTATATTGATCCACAAATCTCTACCCTCTCAGTTTCTTCAAAAGTGTAGGAAAAATGTCTAAAAGCAACTCTTCGATATTCTCAAGCTATTTTGAAATTGTGATAGGTCACGTTTTTTAAAAATAGTTTCCATTTTGCTTCAGAATTTCCAAATATGTGTATCATAGACCAATTAAAACCTGAAATCAATTAACTTCAGTGGTAGAAAAGTGTTGTTTAGTACCATAGTAATATACATAGTAACCTACAATATTGTTTTACTTTTCTTAAGGTCTAAAAAACTTCCTAACTAATTGAACTCAAAAAAGAAAAGAAGCAATTTCTCTTATATGCATTGTAATCAGTCAAAAGATTCAACACCTCAATGGGTGCAAGTGAACATGTAATAATAATTCATAGAAGACATCCAAAAATGTAACAAAAAAAGGCAAGAGAATGGAAATTCAGATTATACCAGTTTGGCATAGCCCTCACTCTCTTCTCTGAGAAGGTTGAATTTGGTTTGCTGATAAAGAAGTCGTGTATTAACTCTGACCTGAAGTCAACAGCACAAATGAATCAAATACACACGATAATGAAATTCCCAGTCAAGCAGAAATACTCTTCACTATAGTTAAGTTGCACTGACCTATAAATACCCAAAACCTCTTGTATTCAGAGTAAACATTTCAGAATCAAATATTCAGAAATTAGATTCTGTACAGAGTGAAGAATCTAATTAATGAATATTTAATTCTGAAAATTTTACTCTGAATACAAGAGGTTTTGGATATTTATAGGTCAGTGTAGCATAACTGATAAGATTCAGTTATTTACGCTTTGCAACTAAATTGTACGGCAGAAATGAACTTTGTTACTTTACTAACAGTCAATGCTAACTAACTATTAGCTGACTATTGCTATCTACTATATTATGTACTTAGATATTCAACACGAGCAACAAAGACGAGTATGAATGAAGCTTGAGATCAATAATGATGTGTGGGGCATAAAACTGCAACTTCGTAAGATCCTTGTCTTTTTTTTTTTTTTTGAAACGGCCAAAGTTAGTAATTAGTTGCTAGTATTAGTATTTTCACTTCGCCGGGACTTAAACCCTGGACATTTGACTCCTTTAACCCTTAGCTCAAACCAGTTGAGCTACCCACCCCACCCTGGAAGATCCTTGTCTTGTAATTGTTTCCATCACATAAGCAACAAAGACCAAGTATGAATAAAGCCCAAAGATCAATAATGATGTGTGTGACATATAATTCTAACTCTATAATCATTGTCTTATAATTTTTTCTATCACATAAGCAACAAAGACCAAGTGTGAATAAAGCTTAAGATCAATAACGATATGTGTGGCACATAACTGTAAGTTAGCTGTCTAATAGTTTGTTCCATAACATGTGTGTGTTTACGCAAGTATATGGGAATTTATTTTAGTGGGGATTGGTAAGTAGCAACCCCCACTTTTTCCTCCGCACAAAAACTGAATTTCCTCTCTCATAACACAAAACCTGTGAGTAATTTAGACTAAGTGAAGCCATATGAAATACTAAAATAGGAATAATCAAAGGGGGAAGAAAGAAGCAGAAGTGAGAAGTCCCGTGCATGTTTATAGAAATTAAGTGCTCACCTCTTTTCCCTTCAACTCCTGAGCTTTGATTTTGATAAATTCAGCCTCCCCCAAAAATTCTTCCTGCAAATGCATAACATACCGATAAAAATTTATAAATGCAAGAAACTTACTAATGCATAAAAGCTAAAGCCTTTTAAAATTGCTCTACAAACTAACTAGAAGACAAAAGATGAACTGTAATGTTAATAGTTTGAAAATGAAGGAGGCCAGAAAAGCAGACCTCACAACGTTCTTGAAGTAACCTGACTGGAACCAATTCCGATTCTACAAGCCATCTTGCCTATACAAATTAAAACTTTTAGGCAAAAACTAAATCGTAGCAAAATTCCGATTAATGAAAACCATAACTGTTAAACAAAATATGAAGATCTACACATAAATATTTGTATTGATTATTGAATAAAGCACACAAGATCAAATACTAACCAGTTTAATGAGACGAGAACGGAACTCTCCTGACAATGTAAGCTGTAGGAATATATGGATTTGGTAAACTTAGTAGTGCAAACAATCTAGTTATAAATTCAACACTCAAATTTGCAAAACAATTCATTATCCCATTGAAGCAGTAACTTACATCTTGAGCCATCTGACTCACTATATCTGCAAAATTTGATGCTACTTTCTCAGCTGAAACTTTATCCAAAAATTCAACTGAATCTAATGCTACTTTACACTTGGGAAACGGCAATTCACCCCGAACCTAACAGCAATCAATAACCAAAAATCAGTCCTTTAACACAAAAATGAAGAAATCAGAACATTGGATTCATCACCCAGATTGAAAATTCATAATAAAAACATCCAAATCAAGAAAAATCAGCAATTGATTTAGAAATAAGTAACGAACCATAGTCCAAGAGAGCTCGTAGAGAAAGCGAAGCATTGGAACAGGTTGGGAGACCTTGAAAGAAGGGTTTCCACTCCTCCATTCGCGAACACAGTCTTCTGTTACGTATACACACTGCACCGGTGGTACAGACATTTCTGATCACAAACCCTAGAAGCAATCGTCGGGAAATTGGGGAAGAAAGGGTTTAAGAAGAGAATCGCATTCCTATCTATCGCACCAAAATTAGGGTTTCAACACAGAAGAAAGGGGTTAGCGTTTAAGGAGATTCTGCACTTTTTTTTTTGTTACAAAGAGATTCTGCACTTTGAATTGCGGTTTGAGAAAATTTTACAAAAAATAATGATAATGATTATAGCATTTGCTTTTAATCAAAAAATTTATCAATTATTTCTAATTTTCTACCAAAAATATATATATTATCAAATTATAAAAATTATTTTAAAAATTAAATAAATAAAGAGTTGGACATGCTAAACATAGCATGAATTAAATTATTTTTGAACTTATATGAAACATCTTATATAAATAAAAAAGATTTTATGTATTATTATAAATTTTTTAAAGTAATTTATGATAAAATAACTAATAAAAATATAATTATTGTCGGTAAAAACTTATAAATCAACCTAAATTTTTATTTATTTTCATAAGTTATTATTTACATAAACTCAAAAATAAATTGAATTCAAACGGATTCTAAGTCAGTTAAATATTTTTACACAACGTTTAATCCACCAACTCCATACAAACAAATTACTCATCACACCTCCTTCACATTCAACCATCTTCCAAAACTCATTACATTCCATCAAATTATGTATACTCCCTCCGTCCCAAAATATAAGCAAACGTGAGTCAAATAAATTTGATGTATTTAGTTTAAAATTTAGACCAAATACATTCACTTTTATTGACCAATTTTTACTTATATTTTGGGACGGAAGGAATATGGGTTTCCATTGTCAACCCTTTGTTGGAAAAAAAAATCATTTATCACATTTTAGGTATCACTTTATACTGAAATAGTCTTATTTCAGTTGAATTTTTTAATGACGTTCCTCAAATCGGTCTTAGGGTTAGTGATGATTTGTTAAGTGTGTTGATGGATAACTAGACGTCGTCCCATGCGATGCGCTGATCTTTTAGAAAATCGTATATAATATTAAATTTATTGTAATAATTATTTGCATAAATAAAATTAAACACAATCTCATTAATCCAAGATTTAGTCATGCTGAAGTAGTACAATACAATTAGTGGATATATACATAAATGTAATAAATATTAGACATTATGAAATACTTCTTTTTGTAAAGAGTGTTTTCATTATCATATCTATCTTCATCTTCGTCGTCGGTTATCAATATGTATAAGTCTTTCCTTGAAATAACACATCAATATATATATATATATATATATATATAAGTCTTTCCTTGAAATAACACTAAGCATTGAAACATATAGCTCGTGGGAGAAATTTGACCGTGAATGATATATTTTAACATTTTTAAGTGATTGATTTTGACTTTTGTTGATAGTCATAGCAAATGAAACAATCAATGAAAATTGTCGACGTTGAAACTTAAAAGAGATTCTTTTATCGTGAGGTTTTAAATTTTTTTATCACGAGGGATCAATGATAACCTAGGAATAAAAACCTCCTGATCAATATTGTTTGCCAAATATTGTGAATACATGTCTTGACATGAACAATGTGATTTTGATGTTTGACAAATGAAGTTTAAGAATGACAATAATGTAAAAAGCAGAAAAGAGGATCAAGACTTACAAAACCTGGGTTATAGACTTATTGAGTTGTAATCCATATATCCATATATTTTATTAGGATGCTTCTGTGAGTAGTAGAAAAAGGTCTTTGAAAATATATCACACACGCACGATAATATTTATTTAAATATGATTTTACATGAAAAGTCGTAATTTATTATGAAAATCATTTTTAGCATCGTACTCATTTGATCTCGTGAAATAATTTTGCATGGAGTTTAGTTACCGTGATTTTAAATGATCATAAGTGTTTAAGTTTTCTCTAAACAATTGGTTATGCATTAAAATTATTTCAGCTCGTTATTTTATATGGCATTGCATGATTCCATTATCAATTGATATTTAAAGGCTATTTAAATGGCCTAATTGTTTTATACTAGTTTGATCTGAGTATCTATTTTCTTAATTGGTCTAATTGACTACTTTGATATCCTCCCAACGGTTGTTAGGGGGGTGTATTGAATTGAGATTTCGAGAGACAATTTTGATAAAAAAAAAAATCTTCAAGATTTTAAAAGACTTTGTGAGATTATATTGACTTTGTTGGATTTTAGAAGACATTTTTAAAAGTCATTTTACAATCAAGATTTTTAGCATAGGATTCTAATGGATTCATAACATAATTTTTTAAGATTTCAAAGTACTTTATGGATTTTTTTTTTGCCTTGGTAATCTATAGTCTGGTCAAGAATTGTTTCCACTACGAATTGAACTCAGATTCTCCGAACGATTTGTCAACCTTGAATGAATTTTGAGAAGGAAATTTTTTTCAAAAGATAAATAAAAAATGGTGAATAATTTATAACATTTTTTCGTTAATATTACTCACCCGTCGAACTTCGTCAGATTGTCAAATATCTCAATAAGAATTATTAGATTAACACAAATAAAAAATAAATCAAAGCAATACAAATTTTCATCCTTTCAATAGCAATATTGTTTAAAATAATAATAATAATAATAATAATTAGATGATTCCCCTCTTCAAAAAATAATTAGATGATTCCATGAACACAATTCGTTACGGAAACAAACGAAAACAATCATATGAACAAACGAAACGAAAACTGATCATATGAACACAATTCTATCATGAATTATATTATATGTATGAACACATGCACGAGAAAACAATAATCACATGTTATATTTGAATATATGATTGCCTATGCGAAAACTGTGGCACTAGTGTACTTGAAGGGATTAGAAGAAAACAATAACATATGAACACAGTTCTTGCGTGGATATGCTATAAACGATAATAGGTTTTGGTGAAAAGAAAAGCGACGGCAAAAAAATCTTTGGAGCGTTGAGAAAGTCTTGAGGATTTGGGTGAGATTGTTTGTATGTATATTTTTAACTAAAAAGTCTCACAAAATCCTTTTTATGAAAGAATCTCTTGAAGGAAAATTTTAACATGGACCACTTCTTCAAGGTAGTCCCTTGAAGGAAAATTCGGTAGTTCATTTGTCCACAGTGGACCACTTGTGAAGGTGGTCCACCGTAGCATTAGTCATCCATTGAAATCCGTATAATATTGAATACCAAGAGATATTTTGTAAGTCATACGAAATCTCAATCGAATACCAACAGAATTTATTGCCTTGAAAAATAAATCATAATTGTCTTAAATGAATACCATAAAATTTTATTAGATTTCCTAAAAGTCATGAATCAATGGCACAAAATTTTTTTATCATAAAAAAGTCTTTTAAAATCCCTTAAAATCCTAATTCAATACACCAAGCTTAGTATTTATATGCAAACGATTATTTTATTTCACCTACATAAATAGGTGTCTTGTGATAGCTCAAATTATAACTTAATTTTGCATCAAAAACAATACTCACCACTCTCGTTATTTTCACACTTGCTAATATAGTTTCTTGAGAGCTCTTTAATACTACATAGTGTATGCTGCAGTACTTGTACTTCAATTTGTTATATCTACACATTTGATGTAATATTTCAATCTTGTAATTTCCTTGTATTGGGTTTGATCACAAGGTTTTCAAGATACGTGATATTTCTTGGTTTATAGGCTCTTGCACAAGGGAGGTGATATATAATATTTATTGTTTGTGTTTTTTTTTTTTTTGCAAACCGGGTATCCTCTGCACGCAACTGCAGAGACTAATCCCTGAGTTTTTAACACTGCTGCATGCCCAAGTCAGGGATCGAACCCAGGACCTTGGTTAAGCTAGAAGAGACCCGCGCCGTCTCATCTAAGTGCTCTTGAGAGTTCTCAGTTGTAAAGGTTATTAGTTTATCTTGTTATAAAAATTTGTGTTAGCGAAATTTCAAGGTGCTTTCCTTGGGGACAGGAGTAGGCCCTTTGTTTTTGGCTGAACCAGTATAATTTTCCGTGTGTGTTTTTCTTAGGGGTGTGCATGGTCAGTTATTTTGACAACCCAAACCATATCCAAACCAAAACCACATATATGGATTTGGATACATGACCATAACCATTATATTTTATAAATCGATTATATAACCAGTTATAAATTTGGATACGGATACATAACTAGATATTTTTATAAAACCGGTTTTAAAGCGGATAATTTTTAAATCCAGTTTTTAACTGGTTATTTTTATAACTGGATTAATAAACAATTAATTTTGTCTTTTTTTTTTTTACGCAGACGAAAAACATATTAAAAACCGTAAAAAAATACACTTTTCTTTTTTTATTCTTTGCATTCATTCTTCTAGATTTTTTTTCCAATTTCAATGAGACAAGGGTATACAAATTGGAGAGAACGAGTGTGGTTCGATTGGAAGAGAATATTGTCGATTAGAGTTCAATTGGAGAGATTATTGTAGATTTGGAATTTATGGTTCATCGCAAATCACAATTGCAGAGATCACACGCACATAGTGATGGTATGTGCGTGAATTAATTTTAATAAAATGATATATGTTTGTTTGGAGAGAATGAGTGTGGTTCGATTGGAAGATAATATCGTCGATTAGAGTTCAATTGGAGAGATTATTGTAGATTTAGAATTTAAGGTTCATCGCAAATCACAATTGCAGAGATCACACACACATGGTGATGGTTTGTGTGTGAATTAATTTTAATAAAAGGATATATGTTTTTTTTTTTTTTACAGAAACAAATTTGAAAAGAATATAATAACCAATTTAAACCAAATCCAAAAATTTAATTTGGATGAATAACCGACCAAATAAAAATGGTTTGGTTAATAACCATATACAAATATTCGAATTTTTTAAAATGAATTTGGATCCGGTTATGGGTTTGGACATTCTAACCGGATATTTTGCACACCCCTAGTTTTTCTATTCCCTTTCATCTATTTTATTTTCCTTGCAAGTTATTTTCACTTTATTATTTGTTTTCGGCAATTTTATTCACAAATTTTTATTTTAATTAAATTTATTTATAAACACTTTATTTCGTTTAGTTAAATTTTTTAAGTGCTAATTTTTAAAACAGTTTTTCATTACACAATTCACCCTCACTCTTGTGTGTTTGGTGTCACTTGTTCAACAAATATAACATTGCCTTCGGGACATATATTATTGTTGTTGTTATCATCAATTGTGTAGCATTGGACAATCGTAAAAACTATCAACAACATTTGTGACTTGAAAGTTCGAAAGAAATTATAGTGTTAAGCTGGCGTGTTAACACTTGAGTCAGTATTACAAGGAGAATCATAACTCGAATAAATTTTCTCTTCTCCAAGCATTGAATCCAACATGTAATTATTTATGGTGTCGACGATTGTATTCACATGAGCTAATATTGTCCTAACTTAAAAAAAAGATCATTCATGTTGTGCAATAAATATGGATATGTGCTCTGAACAATAGTTGAAAATGGATCGTCTAAGCTAAAAAAAAATATATATATATTAGAGGCTCGAAAAATTCATTGATGCTTATATGCTTCAACACATACTTCAGAGATATTTTGCATTATACAAATGATAGTTTGCGATCGTTTGATAATGTATGCAAATTTATCCTAACAATGCATGAAAAATAGTATAAAATGGCGTATACGTATAGTTCAATTAGTAGTTATAACCAGATTGATATCTAGAAGTATGAGTTCAAACCGGAAATTATCTTTCTCCAATTTCTTGTGTTTCCTCACGTGTACAAATTCCACCATTAAAATCTATTTTAAACATTTAATTTATTTTACCTTTTACTTTTGAAAGATTGGTATTTCATATTGGACCCTTTGTTGATTGTAGATGATACAATCATGTATATGTGGCACTGAAACAAGCCCCGCGAGAGCTTGATAATTGAAACAAGGAGTTTATATTCAAATTGCCACAAGTAAAATGGTTGGATTTTTAAGGCGTGATTTTTAATGTAGTATAATTTTTTTATTTTTGAACTCAATGTGTAAGGCGCATCTTCAAGCACGAATTATTATGTCTAAATCATCATAGGGAAATAAAAACACATAATATATATTTTGTTTTCGTCGTATCGATCTCTCTGCGTCCCAAAACTTCAATGATAACACTATTTTTTTCTTTAACAATGAGAAACTATTGGTTTGGTACTATTTATTGAATTAATGTAGGATATGAAGATCATAAACTATTCACATGACAAGAGAAGTTGTAATTACATTGAACACAAAGTCAATGTAAATTGCTATATATCTAACCTGTATATGTGGCAATGAAACAAGCCCCACAAAACCGATTGTAGAGGATACAATCATGTATGTGTGGCAGTGAAACAAGCCCCACAAGAGCTTGATAATTGAAAGAAGGAGTTTAAATTCAAATTAACACAAGTAAAATGGTTGTATTTTTAATGCGTGATTTTTAATATAGCATAATAATTTTTTTTTGAACTCAATGTGTAAGGCGCATCTTCAAGCACCAATTATTCTGTCTAAATCATCGTAAGGAAATAAAAACACATAATATATATTTTGTTTTCGTCGTATCGATTTCTCCGCATCCCAAAACTTCGATGATAACACTATTTTTTTTCTTTAATCATGAGAAACTATTGGGTTTGATACTATTTATTGAATCAACGTAGGATATGAAGATCATAAATTATTCGCATGACAAGAGAAGTTGTAATTACATTGAACACAAAGTCGATGTAAATTGCTATATATCTAACTTCACTTTCGTGCATCTGAAGGCACTTTTGGGGATTCGGAAGTGTGTGAGTTGTCTCTAGTAGTTTGTATTGGCGAGGGAGAAATGGTTAAATCAAGAGTGCTTCTTCCTTCGAATGCTTGCCACCTTTGGAGAGCTTCTGGTAAAGTCATATCAAAGTTGATTCCATATATGTCATCAACATTTTCTTCTGTAGGTTTCCACACTTCAACAAGAGACGACAATACATTCACTGCATGACTCATGTCAGGACGTTGATGAGGCTCCCTTGCACTGCAATGTCCTGCCAACTCGGCGACTGTATTGATGCTTGCATAGGTTTCTTCATCAACCTCAATTGTATGGTCAATGACCGTTTGGAATGAACCCTTATTCAATAACATCCTACGAAACCATGTAACAAGGTGGATATTCTCTTCTGGTTGGCTATCATCAAGAGCTTTCCTTCCTGTTATAATCTCCATTAGAATCACACCAAAACTATATACATCGGCCTTTGTTGTTAGTCTTCCAGTGACTGCATGATTATTTATTACAGTGTCAGTTAGTGCTTTTGAAAAAATGAACAATAAATGATAAAAAATATTATTAAAAATAACAACACTTAATCATCCTACCAATAATCGAGAAATGGACCTCAAATTTATTGACCAAGTAAGTTGTTTTAATATGATTTGCTTAAGTAATTTATGAACAATACAAGGCCATAATAACAATTATTTACATAACTTATATTTATAAGCATGTTTGCAAAAAAAAAAAATGATGAATTAAAAGACAAATAAGAACGATTTAAAAAATAACACAGTAAATAGCAATTTTTTTCAATATGGCCATAATTAGCCATGTGTAAGAACAACTTAGAAGGTAAATATAAACGATTACCCGCATACTCCGGTGCCATATATCCAAAAGTTCCGGCAAGTCTAGTTTGAAATGAAATTTTTCCCTCAGGAGCAAGTCGCACCAATCCAAAGTCAGATACTTTAGCCCGCATATCGTCTCCAAGCAAAATATTGGATGGTTTAAGATCCCTATGGATAAAAATTTGTTCGGTAAACCCATGAAGATATTCCACACCCCTAGCAACATCCAAGGCAATACTAAGCCTTGTCTTCCATTCTAGTGGTTTTATCCCTTCCTCTTTCCAATCGAACAAATGCTTGCTCAGTGCACCTTGAGGCATGTACTCATAAACCAAAAGTCTTTCATCTCCATCCAAGCAATACCCTAATAGTGAAACCAAATGTTTGTGTCGAACCTTTGTAAGAACTGCAATCTCCGACGTGAATTCATTTGGCCCTTTCTCGTCCCCTATTCCTGATTGCATCCTTTTCACCGCAATTTGTGTCCCATCGTGCAATTCCCCTTTGTAAACAGTGCCAAAACCACCCTTCCCGACTATTTTTTCCTCACAAAAATTACATGTAACTTGTCTCAAAACTTGAATTGAAATCACCATGTTACTAGCCTCGTAAACATTACTAGTGGGGCTTAATACACCACTTATTTCACCACCACTAACAACACTTACCTTCAATTCATTTCCATCCCATTGATATCTATCATTCACCTTCATAGAATCAGGATGTTTACCTATCCACGTGTGAATCCCTAACTTTTTCCCAAACTTAATAATTAATAGTGCCCCGATAAAAAGTAAAATGACAATTCCCAAAATAATTCCGACAATGACACTGACACTATTATTTTTGTTACCACTACCTCCAAACTCAAAGCTATCACTAGTACTGGGTTTGTCCTTTCCAATATCAGGATTCCCACTTAATTTAAGAACAACACCTTTAGGAAATGATGGCACGCGACCATACAAATGATTATTGGAAACATCAAGTTCTTGTAGAAGAGGCATAATAGTAAGTTGGTTTGGTATGGTACCCGTGAGACTATTGTTTGGAAGAAGTAATTTTGTTAAAGATGAAAGACTGACAAAGTCTGGAGAAATACGACCAGTTAATCCCATGTTTGGAAAGTTGATAATTGAAATGTTTCCACCGACACAAATTATACCAGTCCATTTATTAGCACAAGGATCATTACCCCTCCAACTTTCAGCGAACTTGAGAGGATAACCCAAAGGTTCAATAACTAACAACAAAGCATTCACAATAGGACTACATGGTTGCCCTGGAACACTTGTGCAAAACTGATTTCTACCGCCAGCCATATTATTATCAACACTAACTCCGTCTCTAAACTTAGGAGGTGAACCTTGAAGATTGTTGTTCGTTAAAATCACTACTTGCAAGTTTGGAAGATTAACTAAAGAAGGTGGAACAACACCAGTCAATTGGTTATCTCTTAAATTTATATAAGACAGTTGATTAAGGCGGGACACATCGGGAATAGGTCCTATAAATGAATTATCATTAACCCATATTTGTTTCAAAGATGTCATGTTTTGTAACACATCCAAAGTACCAGTGAGATTTTGTCCATTCACCAAAAAAAACTCTATTAAACTACTGGAAAGACTTGCAGGCAATACACCTTCTAAATAATTACTAGATATATCCAAATGAACCAACCCAGTGAGGGGACCATCTATGCCAAAAAAATCAGGAATAGTCCCAACAATGCCAGCATTACTAGCATTCAATGTGTGGAGTGCAACACAATCTCTTAAAGAATTAGGAATTTGCCACCGAGACAATGGGTTATCTTTTATACTTACTTCTTGCAAACTGCCCATTCCCGTGAAGAAATCGCCAGGAATGGAGGTGAATTTGTTGCCGTGGATTATAAGCTTCTGTAAAGATTTTGAGAGGTAGGGGAATGGACCTGTGAGGTCATTGCCTTGACACTCGAAATGTTGCAACGCTGTCAAGTCCACAAGCTCTTTCGGGAGAAAGCCTTGAAGGTTTTGGTACCCTATTTGTATACCAGTGACACGATTTCTTGAGTCGCAATAAAGGTGCTTCCATTTACATACATCAGGATCTGTCCATTGGAGTGCAATTGGAGCATTTATGGTGTTTTTCAAAATATTCATTACCTTTGCATCTTGACACTTTGCTGGGATAACCAAAACATAAAACACCAAAACCAAAACAAAATTGAACGAGCCTACAAAACTCAATTCAACTTTTACCATTATTTGTGTGATTCTAGAAAATGTTATGGGAATGATAAAATTGAATATTGAATGTGAGGAAAAAATAGAGAATCCCCCACAACAGGGTTTAAGAAGGGAGATGATCACATTGCATTCGTTAAGGATGGATAAGGAGGAGGACGAGGATGAATCCCCCAACGGAAAAATGAATTTTGGAGAGAGAAAAAATTGTTTTGTATTTTGTTAAGAGGAGAAGATGGTGCAACGAGGAGAGAGAAGTTAAAAAAATTTCTGTTTAGGAGAGAGAAAAAATGGTTGGTTGGCGTGAATCCCTCCCTCTACTCTGGAGGTTTTACAGATCAATGGTTTACAATGTATGTTCAGTTTTGCTTTTACATATTGATAGGGAATTACATGTAATAATATTTATAGTGAATTGTATTTTCTCTTGAAACATGGAAGCTAGATAAGGATTATGTCATCTTTTGCTTTTTCCACGTACGAGGATTTCATTTCATCAATTTAATGTACAAAATTAATGTTAAAATTTATATTGATATCATTGTAACAATTAAAAATAACAATGTTTGCGACATTACTAAGAATAAATATATTTTTTATTGATATTCAAATGATTACTGTTTGAAGAAAAATATTCGGTATTGTATTTAAAAAACTATATAAAAATAAGTTAAGACTATTTTATATAGAGAAAATAAATTATGTTTTAATTATCATTTTTGTGAGAACTAAGCCATGTCATATTTTAAACTACATTATAAAGAGCAAATAAACGATGTTGCAATTATCTTTTTTGTCATAAAAAAAATAAAAGGGTTGATTGAGTTTTATTTACATAATGTGTCAATTATATTTAAAAAGTAGGTATATATAAATTTATTAATATTTTATGTGAATCTATAAGTAGTTTTTTAAACAAAATGAATGGAATTATTAACTAAATAGTTTGTGAATTTAAAAATAAAATCTGTTTAAACTGTCTTCGTGTGAAGAAAATATTCTTCTTGAATTTAGTTGGATTTTGATGATAATAAAGTCAAATCACAAAGAAATAAAATATGTGTAGACTAATGATGAGAAAACAAGATGAAGATTAAGACTTTGAATTCTATAAGTATGGTGTTATATTTGATTTATCACTTTTAATAATTATATAACTTACAATGCTCATAAATTATTTTAAAAATTAATTACAAGTAAATTTATAAGTTAAATATAAAAGTCCAAATGAAGCAAGCTTTAAAGAAAAGCTCTCTGCGTTTTTTAAAACTTTTATTCTGGTCGACCGGTTTAAAAAGACTCGTGTTGATTTAATTTTGAAAACAGTGGACCGTTTGAACCGACACTTTTTATATCCATTTCTTGTAAACCGATATAAAGGGGTTTGGGAAGAATCAATTTTTTTTTTTGTTGAAATAGTATGTTTTTCAATTGTTTTCTATGAGAGTTTTTCTCAAACAGTAGTCTTGCTTCATGGACAATTATAAGAGTCTCTATAAATAATTTTGAGATCATTACAAATTGTTACTAACTTTATATTCCAAAATACTGATATAAAAATATGAATTTCTCACTAAAATTTTCAAACATCATTTTGTGAAACCTTTATTATATTTCCATATCCAAAAATGTTTATGAGCATTAAACTATATTCATTTGAAAGTGATATTTATTTGATACAATCATACATTATATTTCTTCAAAACTTGTTTGTAAATTCTCATCATTTTTGTTCAGGAATTATTATTTAAGATAATTGGGTGCTATCTTAGGATAATGTTAGGGAAACCTTGAGGTGAAGCTGTCTTGTATCAAGAATTCACATATACTGAAATCCTCCGTGCAATGTGAAGGAACTGAAGTACCTTTAATCTCACTCCACCACCATCATATCATTTATCTTCATATATCACCACTGCATAAACGTTTGTTTCTCAGACAAAATTGTTGTTGCTGTCATCTCTGACCGACCGTGGTCGCAACTATGGTTGAATCGCCATCTGCAGCCCTTTGTCTCATGGCCACGATCACAGTGGTTCCGATGATGAAGGTGGTGGTGGCCGGTGACAGGACACATGTCATGGGAGGTTGAGATCGAGCGGCGAGAGATATTTGGTGAACGAGTAAAAAAGACAACAAAAAAATGTATTGATGAACAATAAACTCATGGGAGGTTAAGATCGAGCGGCAAGAGATAGTTGTGTCAAAATAACATTTTTTTTATTAGAGAGTGGTGAAGTGAGTTTAATTGAGGTTTGACAGTAGAGCTACGCACATAAAGTTTTCATTAAACTCTAATTATTTGGCTTATTAAAAAAATAAAAGAATAAATGTGTTTAAAGTAGTTTTATATAAATTAAATCATTCATTTTATTTTTGTGGGAAAATTGATATCTTGATGAAAAAAAAATGCTCCTATACAGAGCAAAAAATGTGCACAAGCACTATTAATTAACAACAAACAAACCCTTTCTTTCTTCTTAATTTGTTCCATCTTTTTAGCAACATTTGGTTCACTATGGTAAGGGGAAGATTAACGGTCATAAAGTTGATATCTCATTCTCCCGCATCCGTTAGAACATCTTTCATAATAAGTGTTGTATCAATAGTTTGTCGAGTAGAGTGATTCATAAGCGAGTGATCACATGACAAATCATCCCTCAAATTTTTATACGGTTGATCATGTTCCATCAAATTTTTATAAAAAATGTTTCATTTATTTGATGAGGACTCTCGATGACAAGCCATCCCTCAACACTTTAGGCAAAATAAATAATAGACCTCTCGATTGATCAGATAGGGTTTTCGAGTTTGGTCAGTATCACGCCACATGAAGCATCTTCAAATGTTTTCAATCTCATCACAAAAATTCTTATAGGGTTTTGCATACTACATGTGGTAGTACAGAATAAAGCTAAGAACCTTTGAGAGGGTAAGTCTTTAGATCATACTAAAACATCAATGTTTCCAACCACATAAAGTTTTCTCCACACATTTAATCTGAACAGTATTCACCCCACTATAGTGTGTTTATTGTCAAACACGCCAACATATTAAACATAACAATTTAATTTTGTTTTAATTTTACATTTAATCCGGACAACACTGGGAAATATGCTAGTAATAATTTAATGTTAGAGTGAAGATAAAATTTGATCTTCGTAGTTTTTTTTTTGGTCCAATTTTGTTTAGGCAACAAAAAAATCCAAAAAACACTTGAATTTTTTAAACAAAGTCAATAAGAAATTGTGAGAGAATAAACATCGGGTATTGGGACGTATCAGACATGTATCGGATATTATTTTTTTATTTAAAAATAATGATTTAACCGATACTTTTTCGATACGAGTATCGAGACATATCATAAGAGTATCATATATTTTCTTTTTATTTAAAAATAATAATTTAACCGATACTTTACCGATACGAGTATCGGGACGTATCGAAAAAGTATAGGTATCGAGTACGTATCGAACACAATACGTCACCATTTTTTGAATATCAAGTCTTCAAAGATACACACATAAACTAAAAATAGAATTATAGGAAAAAAACAATAAAAGATTATAGAAAGTTTAGCCAATATTTTTTTTTAAATAATTAGATCACATTATATATAATTTATTTAAAATATACACGAAACAATAAATTGAATTAAAAATGATTTTTAAATATTATAATTCAAAAGAAATTTTTACATTAATATAGTGAGAATGCGAGTTTTTAAACTAGTTACTGATTATAATTTTATTTTTTTACAACAAAAAAGCTCTAATTATTTGCCTTCTTAAAAAAAAAACCGTCTAAACTAGATTAGATATACACACATGTCTTGTTGAAAAAGAAAAGTAAGATGCTTCTATAGAAACACTATATTATTATGTTTCAAAAGAAAAAAAAAAAAAACACTATTAATTAACAACAAACACAAACCCTTTCTATCTTCTTAGATCTTCCATCATTCCAATAGTAACCGAACCCAAGTGAAGTTAAGCCGAATCCTTTTCTTCCCCACAGCTTCGAAGCCGAGTCCCAAACCCAAACCCTAACCCTAACCCTAACCCTAACCCTAACCCAACTCAATCATGGTTGCGGTCAGCTCTGCCGGCGGCATGTTGGCGATGCTTAACGAATCTCATCTATCGCTCAAGCTTCACGCTCTTTCCAACCTCAACAATTTGGTCGATAGTTTCTGGCCAGAGATCTCCACCAGTGTTCCGCTCATGTAATAATATTTCTCCTTTTCATTCTCGATCCATGCGTTTCTGATTTTTGAATTTTCGTTATTATGCCTGGTTTAGATTATTGAAAACTAGCCGTGTTTCAAATTTAATTGCTTCACTCTTTTTACCTTTTCTTAGTAGTTTTTCAATTGCTTCAATTATAGTAATACTTTTGATTTCAGTTAGGTTTTAGTTGTCAAATTCTACAATTCAGTGATGTAGTTTTGAAAATCAAGGGGATTTAGACTACAATATGAAGATTGGTTTTTTTATTCTAGGGTTCTTACCCTTTTTGGATTTATACTACACTATGCGTTTTATGGTTCTCCCTTCTGTTACTTGATTAAATTATTATTTTTTTTTTTGTGTGCAAACCCTTGGAATGGGAATGTTGAATATTAAACTTTTGTGTTTTGTATGTACGTGTTAAACAGAGAGAGTTTGTATGAAGATGAGGAGTTTGATCAGCACCAAAGGCAACTTGCCGCACTACTTGTATCAAAGGTATTGTTATTCTGCTAAATTATTTGAAGAATCATATCATATTCTATTGAAAATTGTGTGATGCTGTTTTTGTACATGGAGTCTCTCTCCACGAATAAGCATTGACTTTCGTCCTTTCATCCTCGAGGCCATATGTTTTTTGATATCCATAAATTGTTATTCTTAGATGCTGGAGTTTTTGGTACCATGGTTTGTAAGTATCTGATTTTGTTTAACTCCTTAATCTTAGGTCTTCTACTACTTGGGTGAGCTGAATGACTCACTATCCTATGCCCTTGGAGCTGGTCCTCTGTTTGATGTTTCAGAGGATTCCGACTATATAAATACTCTTCTAGGTGAGAATTGTTATTTGGTTTTATTTTATTTCATTTAAATTCGTATACAGATCTTGCAAGGATACCATCCTCTCTATGGAAATAGATTGCATTGGTAATATTTGTTCTGTTGGTATTACTTTTTAGCGGTTTTATTCTTTTCAGTATAACGAACTGCAAAACAATGTCACTTATATATTAATTTTGTGCTACAATGAGTTCATGATATGTTCCGCTTGACATTTTATAAAAACTTCTTATACTTTCAGCTAAAGCTATAGACGAATATGCTAGTTTCAAGTCTAAGGCGGCGGAATCAAACGATGAATCTACCAAAGTGGACCCTAGACTGGAAGCAATTGTGGAGAGACTGTTGGATAAGTACGTATAAGCCGTACTTATTCTTGTGTTTTTTGTATCCAATTAAGACTGAGTTTACTCAATTTTTGTTGCTTTTCCTCAATTCAGGTGTATAGTGGATGGAAAATACCAACAAGCTATGGGAACTGCTATTGAATGCAGGAGATTGGATAAACTTGAGGAAGCAATTACAAGGAGTGACAATGTTCAAGGAACTCTATCATACTGCATTCATGTATCTCATTCCTTTGTGAATCTTAGAGAATACAGACAAGAGGTAAGGGGAATGATGATATTATAGTTATATTGAAGTTATATTCTATTGAATTTCTTTGGGTAATTGATGTGTGCCGTGTGGCATATCTCAAAACTTGCAAAATGTGAGAGAAAGACTTTTTAAACAATGGTGGTTCTGACAAAAGCTGATACTAATTGTTCTTTTTGTTCAGGTTCTCCGTCTTCTTGTTAAAGTATTTCAAAAGCTTCCTTCACCAGATTATCTGAGCATTTGTCAGTGTCTTATGTTCTTGGATGAGCCAGAGGGTGTTGCGAGCATATTGGAAACACTTTTACGTTCTGAAAACAAAGATGATGCTCTTTTGGCACTTCAAATAGCTTTTGATTTGGTAGAGAATGAGCATCAAGCTTTTCTTCTAAATGTTAGAGATCGCCTTGCATTGCCGAAGTCTCAACCTTCAGAACCCATAGAGCCAACACCCAGTGATGCAGATTCTACTCAGAATGCTGGCGTGGATGGATCAGATGATGTTCCAATGACAGAGGGTGAATCGGCTTCTGCTGTCAATGTGCCTGAGGATCCTAGTGAAAAGTTGTATGCTGAGAGGTTAAACAAAATAAAGGGAATTTTGTCTGGGGAAACTTCAATACAGCTGACTCTGCAGTTCCTTTACAGCCATAACAAGTAAGACCTTTTCTTTAATAAAATTTTATTAGATCATCATTTCTTTGTTGGTACTTGGTAGTATGTTGGTTCTTATACTGATTGGATGTACTTTGCATTCAGATCTGACCTCCTTATTCTAAAGACCATAAAGCAGTCCGTGGAGATGAGAAATAGTGTTTGCCACAGTGCTACCATTTATGCCAATGCAATTATGCATGCTGGAACAACTGTGGATACTTTCCTGAGGGAAAATTTGGTCAGTTATTATTGCATAGTTTTTGTTTCCCCCCTCTTCCTTTCCTTGTAATTTGCCATTTTTATGATTTTTGCCCCTTGAAAATTATAGGATTGGTTGAGCAGAGCTACTAATTGGGCCAAATTCAGTGCAACAGCTGGTCTTGGTGTTATCCACAGAGGTCATTTGCAGCAGGGAAGGTCACTGATGGCACCCTACTTGCCTCAGGGCGGGACTGGTGGTGGTGGTAGTCCATACTCAGAAGGCGGTGCTCTCTATGCCCTTGGTCTGATTCATGCCAACCATGGAGAGGGCATCAAACAATTCCTCCGCGATAGCTTGCGCAGTACTACTGTTGAGGTGCTCATCAATATTCATCATCTGTTAAAAAAAGACTATTGCTATATCTAATGTGTTGTTTATGGCCAGGTCATTCAACATGGTGCATGTCTAGGTCTTGGATTGGCATCCCTAGGAACTGCTGATGAGGATATTTATGAAGAAATAAAAAATGTTCTCTATACTGATAGTGCTGTTGCTGGTGAAGCTGCTGGTATCAGTATGGGCTTACTCATGGTTGGAACAGGCAGTGATAAGGCAAATGAAATGCTCACTTATGCACACGAGACACAACATGAGAAGATTATAAGGTAAAGGTGTTTCACTTGGCAATCTGTTAAACCACGGTTTCTCTTGCTCTGATATTTACGGGTTTTAAATGTTTCAGAGGGTTAGCACTGGGAATTGCTCTTACGGTTTACGGAAGAGAAGAAGAAGCTGACACTTTAATTGAGCAGATGACTCGAGATCAGGATCCAATATTACGTTATGGGGGCATGTATGCCCTCGCTTTGGCATATAGGGGAACAGCAAACAATAAGGCCATTCGTCAATTACTTCACTTTGCCGTGTCTGATGTGAGTGATGATGTTAGGAGGACTGCAGTCCTAGCATTAGGTTTTGTGTTGTACTCTGATCCAGAGCAGGTTAGTTCTGTCTTTTTCTTTTTTATGTGTCTAGTCTGTTTTGGTTGAGATTTACAACATTACTTTCCTACACTGCAGACTCCACGAATTGTTTCCCTCCTATCAGAATCTTACAATCCACATGTTCGTTATGGAGCGGCTCTTGCTGTGGGTATTTCCTGTGCGGGTACTGGTCTCAGTGAGGCCATATCTTTGCTGGAGCCTTTAACATCGGATGTCGTTGATTTTGTTCGTCAAGGTGCCCTCATAGCAATGGCTATGGTCATGGTTCAGATTAGTGAAGCTAGTGATTCACGTGTTGGAACATTCAGGTAAGTGAAGTCTATTATTTTGATGCTGAAGCAATAAATTTTATTGATTTCTGACATGCCTCGTATTCTAGGCGACAACTGGAGAAAATTATCCTAGACAAGCATGAGGATACCATGAGTAAGATGGGGGCTATTTTGGCCTCTGGAATCCTTGATGCTGGCGGAAGAAATGTGACCATAAGACTACTTTCTAAGACAAAGCATGATAAAATTACTGCAGTGGTTGGTCTTGCAGTTTTCAGCCAGTTTTGGTATTGGTACCCTCTTATCTATTTCATAAGCTTGGCTTTCTCACCAACAGCTCTTATCGGTCTGAACTATGATCTGAAATCTCCAAAGTTTGAGTTCTTGTCACATGCAAAACCTTCACTTTTTGAATACCCTAAGCCTACTACTGTTCCCACCACTGCTTCAACTGTCAAACTTCCAACAGCTGTTTTGTCGACATCAGCTAAGGCCAAAGCTAGAGCTAGTAAAAAAGCTGAAGAACAGAAGGCTAATGCTGAAGTTGCATCTGGTCCTGACTCTACAGCAGCTGCTGGAAAAGGGAAGTCTTCCGGTGAGAAGGATGGAGAAGCCATGCAGGTGATGCATATATTGGTTTGTTTTAAATGTCTTGTTTCGTTTTACTGATTCAATGAATGTTACTCTTTATGTGCCTATTAGAGGAATAGAAAATTGAGAGGAAAATGGCGGGGTTAAACAAGGATGTCATAGTTTTAGTTTATTTATTTTTTTGTACATGACTTGTTACATCGCATGTGTGTTTCTGTTAAAGTACTTTGATTTTTATGTTGAATTTAATAACATTTCTAAACTTTGTTGTTTAAAGGTTGATAGCCCAACGGAGAAGAAATCTGAGCCTGAGCCTTCTTTCGAGATCCTAACAAATCCAGCCAGAGTGGTTCCTGCTCAGGAGAAGTTCATTAAATTTTTGCAGGACGGCAGATATGTTCCAGTAAAGTTGGCACCTTCGGGATTTGTGCTTCTTAAAGACTTGCGTCCTACTGAGCCTGAAGTTCTCGCCATCACTGACACACCTGCATCTACCACATCAACTGCTGGTGGATCGGGACCAGGATTGCAGAGTTCTTCATCAGATGAGGAACCTCAACCTCCTCAACCATTTGAGTATACCTCATAAATATGGTTCTTATTCTAGAAATTAAGAATGCTTCATGAAAATTTCTGGAATTATTTCCAAACTTGAAATTTGTAAGACATGAAAGATGAAAACACATGCTTCAACGTGGTTGGTTACTTGTGATGTGAGTTGAGAGGACTATTTTTCATGTTGTATTAATTTTGAGTCCAACAAATACCTGCAATCTTGTGATGCAGATAACAATCTCTAAATCTGTTCTTAAGTTCTAGTTAACTTTATTAACTCTCATTGGATCTTATGAAACTCTAACATGTTCTGTATTTTGAAATCTTAATGAAGATGTACAGAACTTACTGAGGTTTAAGTTCTCAAATTGGCATACAAGGTATTGTTGTTTTTGGTGCATAAATCGGCATAACTGTACAAATACTTGTCATGCCTCATTTGTGTCTAGCAAAGTGACTCTCAAAAATTTGCTAGTTGTATCTTGAATAAACAGTTGATGTCGTTTAAAATCAATTAAGATGTCTCTAAACTATTATCTCATTTAACTATTTCAGTCTCTCAATTAACACTTCTGTTATGTTCACCATTTAAAGTTTCTAAATTATGAAAAACAATCAATTTTCCCTTAAACATTTAACTTTTTTTTTTTGGGTTGAATTCCTCTTCTGCTCTAATCCACAACTAACTTAAGCTTTACAGTAAGCTGGTTCACACCAAAAACTAATGATGAAACATGAGCATACAAATGGTTACCAAAGTGTTTAATTTGTAAGCACGCATTTTCATTTTTTAAAACTACTACGTATTGGATTTACTTGAATATTGGACAGGAAAATTATGATTTATATCAACTAACCATATTAACTTAAATACATATGAAAAGCTATAACATCAAATGGAGTTCATAAGCGGCTCCTCTAACTCTTCTAACATAAGATAGCGGCTCCTCTAAATATTCTGATATAACTTATGTTTTAAATGTTGTTTTTTTAAAAAAAATTTAGTATTCAATTATTTTTTTAATTATTTTTCGTATTATGTAACAATGGTGGCAGTGATGTGTAACAACATAGCCACCTAAATTTTGTCTTTATGTAAAAAATCCTTTATACAAAAGTCCAATTTTACTTTAACTTTGACTAGGGTGTTTCACTTAAATGGCAAATAATTTTCTCATGTAAATAAAGTAACCTTTTACTATTTTACTGCAACTATATTCCAATTTCATTGTAACTATTTTATTTAAGAGTGTTGTTTTGACAAATACTTCATACTTAGTGTAATAATAATTAGGGTTAAATATATTTTTAGTCTCTACATTTTGCCTTATAGTCAAGAATAGTCTCTACATTTCTTTTATAGTTTAAAAAAATCCTACAATTTTTCCATAATCAAAATTGATCCCCGCCGTTAATTTTTTTAACAGAATGCTGATAAGGCGCAATTAGTCAATAATATGATGACATGTGTCTTTTATCATGACTTAATTTGGGTTGTTGTTATGGTTTTGGTTGAGTTTGTGGTGATGAAGATGAGGTTGTGTTGTAGGAAGAAAGGTAGAAAGAAAGATTTGGTGTGGAAAAGTACACAATAAATCTGATGGAAAAAGACACATGTCACCATGTTATTGGCTAATTGTGCCACGTCGTTTTGTTAAAAAAAATTAACGGCGAAAACTAATTTTAATTACGGAAAAAATTATAGAATTTTTTTAAATCATAAAAAAAATATAGGAAATTCTAAGAATTGCAAATACTTGAAAAATCTTTTGACTGAATTCTGAATTATTATATTTCAAATAATATAAATTTAACATACATGGACTTTCTAAAATAGAAAAAACACAACTTTATAATTTTTAAATAACGTTACTGTATGATGGAAATCATGTTTTGGTTCTTGTGTGAAGAAACAATGTTTCAAATATTCAATTGAGGAAGATATCGAAATGGTATCTCCGGGACAAGTGTGGAAACATCAGGTCCCAGTGCTAGTCATGTCGCATATTGTGTGAGGCCTTTACAACCCTTCACTATGATGCTGAATTTAGATCTCTTTTATTTTAATAAAAATTTACTTATTGAAAAAAAAATAAAAAAATAATTGAAGCACAAAACGAACACAAGTTTATTTATTAAATTTGTTGAGTAATCGATACACTGATCATGTACTACAAAGTGCAACACGAGTTATTTATGATGGTGTGTTCCGGGAAGCTTCTCCTTAATTTTATCAATTATTCCTTTCTTGTGATGATTGGTCTTCTCCCCCTCATCGATAACATCGTCCATTGCAGTAGTAGTATTAGTAGTAGTGTAAACAACAGTGGTTGTATCGAAATGATCACCTGCACCTGTGACTTGTGTGCTACCACCACCGTCAATGCCGGTGGTGATAGTATCCGTAAGTTCCCTACGAATTAAATCATTGTTGCTTATAGGAACAGCACCGTACTGGTTCTGAAAATTTTCCATTTTCTTACACTTCTTTTACTCAAACATCGGTTTATATTTATATGCATGCATGCGACAATAAATAATTTTATTGATAACATAATATATATCCAGTTAACTAGTGCCTTGTCATTGTAGTTGCTACCAAGTGTTGACAAGTATCACTAGAGATTGCTCGTGAGATTGCCAAGTGTGCCTACACGCCATACATATTTTTTTAAAATTTAGGTACGTTTGGTAAGTCTATAAACTATAGCTTATAGTCTCATATATTGGACTAGTTTATAAATTAGTTTAAAAAAAATAGACGTGTTTGATAATAAATTACTTTAATTAGCGTATAATGTTTTTTGAAATGCTATTAAAAATAACATTTAAATTCTTAAATAACTCACAAACTCTTAAGAAATATATTTTTACAATTTAGAGTTTCAACACAAGATAAACAAAGCATAATTAAGAATATTTATCTATAATTCAAGTTCTGATAAGAAGAAAAAGTAACATATCGTAAATATACAAAAACTAACATATTGTAAATATATTAATAACTAATAATTTGCTATTAAAAATTAAATTTGAATTATTTTAAACAATTAATTTTAGGTAAGTTTATTTATTAAGCACTCGAGCTAAATTTCTTAGTGTGTTGAAACTTGAAACTGAGAGTGAATCCTCTCCCGTTAACATTTCCTCATGTGTAATTCTAAGACTCGCCCTTGATTAAAAAGTAAAATAAAATAAAAATATAAAAAGATAAAATGTGAATGATGGAGATGTTAACTGCTCTTTGTGGTGGTGAATTTAAGAATTGAGACGATCTATTCTCATTATTGAAACTATTTGATAATAAGTAAAATATGAAATAAAGTTATGGGAATAGAAAATGTATGAAAATATGATATGGAGTGGAGTGGGAGACGACACATGTTTGGGTGGGTGTTGTGTTGGATTAGATTGTATTGCATTGCACCTCAACAAACCTAACCATGTGAAGGAGCAGATAGGATAGAGGCCGTACCTTGTTCCATCTTTCAAATCTCTATTACATTTCACAAAAATTAAAGCAAATAGAATATACAATGACAGTGTAAAAATTTTACTATGTTATTTAATATTAACTGTTTATACCATCAAATCACCAGCTATATCCAATTTAATTGTATGACATGATAAACTATATGATTTGCATTGAACTACTGTTTTTATATTAATCTCTGTCAAACCATAGTTTGCCATGTTATTGGAAGTTTTACCAGTTTAACCTCTTCCGCTCAACTCAAACTAGTTGATTGTTTTGTGAAGGTTTGACATTGACAAATAATTGATTTTATTAAGAGTTCTAATTTTCTAATATAGGTACCAACCTTTTCATCTGAAGATATAAAAGAAAAAAAAAAAAAAAAACTAAGCAAATCTTACACGTGGCAATTTTACAAAAATAAGAAGAAAAGCCCTTTCTAATAGGGAAGTGAGTATTGAGATGCATAAGAAAAATATTGAATTTACATAAATTTCCACATCCCTTTCCCTTGGGAAAATCTATACACAAGCTAAGGGATGAAGAGTTATGAGGAGTATAAATTTACTCTTGATCAGATTGAAATCATCATCATGTCCAATCAAACTTGAGCTTGTTAGAAATGAACACTTCATACTTTGAGTATCAATCAAGAATCCTCATATATATTGTTGCTCTCTGCATAATAACATGCTAAACTCAGTTGCATTTTGTCATGAGTTTACTGTTGCGGTAGTAGGTTTGGTCTCGAAAAACTTTGCAACTGCTTGATAAAGATTTTCTTCCTCAAAAGGTTTTGATACATAACCATCCATTCCACATTTCAAACACTCTTCATATGTTGCATGTATTACATCTGCTGTCATGGCTAATATAGGTAAATGGAACTCGATTTTCCCTTCACCGCATTCACCATTCGTTTCCTCATTTGCCGTCCTCTCCATCTCGCGAATTCGACGAGTCGCTTCAAACCTACAAAATGTTGTGATAATATTTAATAACATGATTTATCAAATCCTATGCATATATAACTATTCAAGAAGATTTTATGTTATGATGCTTCCAAAAAAAAAGTCATTAAGCCTAGTTACGGTATTCGGCTACTTTTACCTATGTCTTCGAGTACAGAGTGGCTGCAACACCTTTCTATTATTCAAACTTAGGGTACATAATACAACTTGTGTTTAAAATTATGCTATGTTCAGTTTACAAAATTACCCCGAATCACACCCACATATCAGTAAACTATGAGCCATACCCAACGGTTTCATATAACAGATGAACAAAATTCAGATTATCTTCAAATAATGTAGAAAAAATATCAAGTTTTAATATATACAATAATAATATTATGGAGGGAATGTGGGAACTAAAAATAACTGTTGGCAATTGATGCAAACAAACTTACCCGTCCATTTCTGGCATTTGGATATCCATGAAGCAAGCATCAAAATTGTGAGGGAATTGAAGCATTTCAAGAGCAGCTTTGCCACTATCTGCACACTTCACATCAGCTCCAAAAATTTTCAATGCACCTGCAGCCACTCTCCGGTTCACTACATTGTCATCAACCACTAAAATTTTCTTTCCATAAAGAAGGCTTCGAACTGAAGTCGAACCGTTAGGCATCTCTTTTCCTAACTGTCTCTTCTTGCCTGTCCCTAAAACTTGCTGAAGACAAGCTCCCACCATACTGGCTCTAAGCGGCTTCATGATTACTGTATCGCTAAAACCCGCGGATTTAGCTTTATCGAATTCATTGTTACTAATATTCGTCGCAAGAAGGATCATCTGAGGCATCTTAAATATATGTCCGTTCTGTTTCCAGTCCAGTTGCCGCACACTGAAGATCCCGTCATCTCCACAAATCCATGAATCTTTCTCGACAAAAATAATATCAGGCTGGAATAATCTACAACAACCAAATAGTTTAACTCAGTGAATGAGCTCAAAGAATTTAGTTTTGATACACTGTCGGTGTAAAGAGTTTTACACTGTCAACTAATCATATTTGAGACTTCGAAAGTAGTTATGGTTAAAGTCTGATTAAAAAAAAAGTTATGGTTAAAGTCAAAGGTTTACAATAATCTGAAAGTTATGATTCATTGAAGGTGTTATATGAATTTAATCCTTCTTCAAAACACCATAATATTAGTTTTCATGTGTAAATCATCAATAAACACAAAGAAAAATTAAAAACTTACCCTGTGGTTGAAGAACCATTTTTCCCACATAAAGAAACAGCCTTATTGATGGCATTTGCGACTTTCGCTTGTATCCCAAGTCTCTTCAAATGGTATCTAGTCACAGCAGCTCTAACGGGTTTACCATCAACCACAACAGCTTTAAGCCCTCTAAAACTGGATGGTAGATCTTCATACTTAAGCTTCTTCACCTCAGTTATTGGATTCTTCTTAAATATTCCAAAATCCGCAGTAAATGAAAAGGTGCTTCCAACCTGCGGCCGGCTTATAAAGTTTATCTGACCACCCATTAATTCGACCAGGCACTTACTGATACTCAAGCCAATGCCGGTACCACCGTAGTTTCTAGAAGTTGAGCTATCTGCCTGCACAAAAGGCATGAAAATCCTATTTTGAGCCGGGAAAGGAATTCCAATTCCAGTGTCTTCAACACAAACCATCAAGGTTACTTGCTCATAAGATTCATTAGATGCCACTTTTTTAGTCGAAGCATCGCAGAAAAATTCTTCATCGGCAATTAGATGGTTAAAATTATCCCAGTTGTTGCGTTCATCAGCTGCTTCAAATCCACTCAGGGTTTTAAGATTATAACCACCAGATATATGCATAACTTCTTCAGATCCTCCATTTCGAAAAGTCTCAAATTTTCCATTCACTGCGGACTTTCTATTTTCAGCCAAATGGACTTTAACAAATATATGTCCTCGCTCAGTGAACTACAATGTTTAGAAGTTAATCAGAAATGTGATCAACAAGTACCTTGCTAAAAAATTACTCAGAACAACAGCAAAAATGGACTTGAAGGATTCAAATTTCAAACATTTCCTCACGCACAAAAAAAAGTAGAATTAATAGGACATTTCCAACATAACATACATATTAGTAATGCAAATGCACCTAACTTTAGGCAAATAAACTTTGAAATATTCCACTTACTTTAACAGAGTTGCCAACAAGATTTGTTACTATTTGTCTGAATCTCCCAGGATCTCCCATAACAATATCAGGAACTTTATCAGAAACAAACACCGCCAGCTATGAAAAGGAAAATGAAGTTAGATCATCAATTAAAGAAAAGAAACTCAATTAAGAAATTCTGCAACTAGTGTTGGCTTTCACAATAGGTTGGTTGGCAACAATTAGGCATACCTCTAAACCTTTGTGTCTAGACTTCTCCGAAAAAAGAGAGAGGACATCATCGAGTATCGATCGAAGGTCAAACGGAACTGCTTCCAGCTCTAATTTGCCAGCTTCAATTTTAGCTCGGTCAAGCACTTCATTTATTAATGCTATCAGAGCCTTCCCGCATGCTTGAGCTGTCTGAGCGTAGTCCCGTTGGGTGGAATTCAACTCAGTGCGTAGAAGCAGACCAAGCATTCCTACAGTGAAAATAGAGTTTTAAGATAACATTGTTAATGTGAGAGAGAGAGAGAGAGAGAGAGAGAGAGAGAGAGAGAGAGAGAGAGAGAGAGAGAGAGAGAGAGAGATACCTAAAATGCCATTCATTGGTGTTCTAATTTCATGAGAGACAGTAGCTAGAAACTGACAACAAAAACAAAATTGCAGTTTTAATTATGGTCAAGCAATCCAAGGAAATATCAAGTCCTAATTGCTAAACATGTTGAGAAAAGTACCTGTGACTTGGCAACATCAGCTGCTTCTGCTCGAACTTTCAGTTCTTGCATTTCATGGAAATCATCCTCTACTTTGACAATATGATTCCCAGCACCGTATAAAATGTAACCGATTAATATAAGAATCACAAAGAATAGGGATGCTGTGCTAACTGCTGTACAATTTGTCGGTGCCTTCTGGTGATATCTGTTCAAAAGTTTAATCATAAGCATCTCTGCTGACAAAACGATGAAACTCGTTTGAGAAAATGTACAATATAGCCAGAACAGAAGAACCTACCTACATATCATTTTATGTTTCCTGTATGGATCTCCAAAATCAAGCTTACTTTCATGGACAAGAGAAACATCACCTTCTTCATATTGGTTGCCGTACATGATTAAGGGGTCAGTAGAGTTTGTGATATCATACACATACACCAAAATTGCTTGATGACCAGCAAGTTGACCAAGTAAATTCTCCACTAGGGACTCGACGTCAAAGGATCCTCCAACATATCTGCTTCCAATTAAAAAGTTCATTATACGCATCATTCTATTGAAAAGGTTTGCAGCAATTATAAAAGCAAAAAAACTAACAAGCCAAAAAGAAGTGAAAAAGGATAATACCCTGCGGTTGCTTTAATGAGCTCCTCTGTTGTTGGGTTTGGAGGGAGCTTAGATTTGTAAACAGGAAATGTTAAAACCACACCAAGATGATGAGAACCCAGCAACCTAAAAGGGCTAGTCAGAACAGCTTTCCCAGTAGCCCTAGCTCTCATAATGTTCTCTCGGTCCTCCTGCGTTGAGCAAATGAGAAACTTCAGTAAAAAAAACATCTACGCACACAAATGAGAAGACACAGCAATGGTTCAAAAGTATTGTTATTTACCTCGCCAGACATCATATCAATAGACTCAAGGTAAGAGACGGTTTCTTGAGCAAATATGACCGGTGCATACTCATCCCTAATCGGTGAAGCCTCTCTTTCCACCATTGTCTTTATAACCACTCCATGTTGCTTTTCAAATTGTTCTCTTTCTGAGTTAACCACTCTTTGTGCATATGCCACTCCACTCAGTAATGGCCTTTCGAATGCAGTCCTAGCTGTATATTCTGCAAAAGTTTCCTGAAGAGAATTGATACAAAAAAAGTTAAAAGAAAAAACACACCAAAGATTAAGTCTTTTTCATTTCCAAATCATAAAGATCAAAACTTTCAAGCACAAACCTGATCAATGGCAGAAGGGTTTCTGTAATAATGGAAAGTTGAGACAAGGATGGCAAGAGCATGAACATGGTTGACACTAACACTAAATTGGTCTTGAAGCATTCTAGCCCTTTGATCACAAAGACTACCCAAAACCTCTTTCCTTCTAAGTTTAGTATCCACATCCATTTTTCTGTAGATGCCATAACTAATTATAGCCATCAGAAGAATATATAGCAAAAATAACTTCAGAAGCCAAGCTCTATGTGCTTGAATGAATGTTGATCTTTTGCTCCCATTTTGCTCTTGTAACTTTGAAGCCAAAGGGCGGTGGTGATTCCTCATCTTCAAGAGAAGACCCATTACCCCAACACCAACTAACACAAAATCTCTTTCTGTCACTGCCTATTTCTCTGAAGTCCTCTTCTTCATATCTATGAAAAAGTCCCAAAAATTCTAAATTACTTTTTATATATAGGAACTAGCTTACTTTGTTTAAAGTGGAATGGAAAGTAGTCCTAAAATCTAAGACACTTTTACAGAACAAAAAACCAAGTATAGCATCATTACAGCATTGTTTTGCGTGATTCAAACCCCCTTAGAAACAAGAATCAAATCAAAAGCAAAACCAAGCATGATGAATGATTAGGCAAATTCTTTTTTATTTCTCTCTCTCTGACTCACTTAAGAATCAAAGACCATTTCAAAAATTACACAGAAAATGAGATTGTAATAATAAAAAAAGGAAAGATTAAGAAAGAAGAGAAGTGAGAGAGAGAGAATAGAGAAAGAATTAAAAAGAAGGGAAATTGAGACAAGCATGGGTCTCAAAAGATGGAAAAACAGCTCAAATTCCAAAGAAGCACCTTCTCCTTTCTCCCAACAGCCAATATTTGTGTATTTTAAGGAATTAAAAATTGTAGAGAGTTCTAATCATGCTCTATAGGCGTGAAACAAGTCTTTGCTCAAGGACAAACAAGAGCACGTTCACACTTTTATTTCTTACATATTTTAATCAAAAAAACAAAAACATTGACCAAACAAAAAATTAAAACACCATACTAAACCACACACACACACAAAAAAAATACACAGCGAAGCACACACATAACCCAATGAGAAAGAGACAATGAAAGAGGGTTGTTGAAACAATATTAGAGAAACAATGTTTACCTGTATAGGAAAGAGAAGATGGCTTGTACAATGAATGAACAGAACACAGTTGAAAACCAAATTGGTTGGTTCGTCTTGATCTGCTCTTTTCTCTCTCCCTTTCACTTTCTGTATATTTTTTGTTTTTTTTATACAACCTTTTTATATGTGCTTTGTTACTTTATTACTTTATTTTTAAGCACAAAACATAACCAAAACTAAATCGAATTTTTTCTATTTCTTGTTATTGTTGTCTCCTAGTCAAGACCTTTCAACTCCCTCTCTCACCCCCAACCCAACAGTGTTTCTTGCTCAAGTTAGCAACTTTTTTCAACAAGCACGTTATGGAAGAACCATGAATGAAAAATGAAACGACCCAGTTAAGTTAGTGTTTAGGAACATGAATGTAAAAATTGAAACTTTTTTCACATTCTAGCAACTTTTCTCATGTGGGTCTTTTTCAGTTGTTGATTATTTTTGTGTTTTGTTGAACTTTTATGTTTGTGTTCCAACGTTAAACAATTTAGAACAGAGAGAGAGAGAGAGAGAAAAAAAAAATCGTAATCACAAATCTGAAAGATAGTGACTTGCGACAATGCTC
Organism: Trifolium fragiferum; assembly: GCA_954870985.1. Classification (NCBI taxonomy): domain Eukaryota; kingdom Viridiplantae; phylum Streptophyta; class Magnoliopsida; order Fabales; family Fabaceae; genus Trifolium; species Trifolium fragiferum. Next base: position 524,606 of record OX940790.1, on the reverse strand, counting down.
GGATCTTATTCCCATGTGAAAGGACCGTAATGCCCACGCTTTTTATACTTGGAATTCCTTAAATACCCTCGAACGGATAAATCGACATTAATTAATTTTGTTTGTTTGTAGTGTTAATTAATTAATGTTGTCACTTGACTTAAACTAATGTACCCTCCATAATTCATGTGTAGACCACATTATGTTTTGTTACCTTTATTGTTGGTTAACAGTTAAATTAGTTATTTTTTTTAGCTGAATTTTCCAAATAAATAAAAATTGATGGAATCTCTTATTTATTATATGTTTAAGCATAAGAAAAACTATAAAGCAATTGGAACCTAAGGTAATTTCAATGATATCAACAAAGAGCAAGTGACTAATCGATTTACGTTCATGAATGATAATATTAAGGTTAAGTTAGATTTATGATCTTTAACTTATTTAATAGTTTCATTTTGATCCCTTAAACCACCAACATCGCAAGGTGCTACAATAGATCTTAAACACCTATGTAAATAAAGCCATTGATATTTAACAATTAAATAGTAGTAATATATAACCTTGTTGCCAAGTTTGGATACTGGGCTTTCTTGTTTTTTTTTAAAAATTTTTATTGTTTTATAAAAAAGTAGTTGAGTTGTTTAAAGAATTAAAAAATGCAAAATAATATAAGAAAAATGAATGGAACCCATTTATACTACCAATAGTAACATGAATTTAGATCCTCTTAGTTATTTGTTGTTTCATTTTATCCTCTTACTTTACTTTGTCTACCAAATAAATTTTATTCTGTTAAATTTTACCAAAGAGTATCACGCTTCATATTTACTAATGCGTAAGTATAATAATTTGCTTTCCGTAAAAAGTATAATAATTTGTTTATTTTGATCTCTTATTTTATATTCATGTTTTATTTAGACAAAATTTAAATTTGTTTTTTACAAGAGACAAATTTTATTCATAAAAAATTAAATCTTTGTGATTCCATTGAAAATAAAATGGTTGAATGTTCTGTTCCAAATTATTAACGATGGTCTCATCCTGTTGTACAATTGTGATAATTTCATTGTCTTTTGTTTTATTTAATTTTGAGGTATGGTTTCACTGTCTTAATTATTTCTACTTACACTTTCTTAAAGTGAAAACATTATTACATCTTTAACAAAAGAACAAATTACTAGACCACACCAATCTAATTCTTAAAAGTGATAATTGCTAGTATCAAGTTAGTCTTCAAAAGTAAAGGGGGAGAAAGGAGTTTCTAAGTCTAGATTCCCCCATCAAATTAGTCATTATGTTACTCTCGTATATTGTTCATATGGTTTGTTAGTTGAGCAAGTAGAGAATGTTGTCACATATATGCAACATTCACCTTGACATTGGACACACAAGTGGTCACCACATTCATAGACAAATTCAGACAAGATTAAAATGGTATTAAATGCCAAATAGAATTTTGAGTAAACCAAATTGAGGATAAGTGAAAAAAAATTACTCATACTTTAGTTCATTTTAATTTTAATTTCATTAGTATGTGTTCAGTTTTAATTGGAGAAGTTACAATTGATTCTAGACATGTAAAATGTTATTTTGATATGTTTAATTTCTATAAAATATAATTAATTTTGTCTTCATGTTCAATTTAAAGGTAAGCAATTTAATTTTTAATTATAAAAGTAATTTTTACACTCACAACTGTTGTAAAAAAAATTTATCGCAGAATCAAATATACACTAAAAATATCAAAAATTTGAAGTGGTCACCAACCATAAAATATTTATTGGTTTTGTAAGCCAAGCTCTGAAACATGGTTGCAGCTTCTGAAGGCTCCTAGCTTCTGAAGCTCACAAGCTTCTGAAGTATCTCAGGTTCTGAAGCTCAGCAATTTCTGAAGCTTCGCATCTTCTGAAGCTCAGCAACTTCTGAAGCTTCGCATCTTCTGAAGCTCAGTGTGTTCTGAAGCTTTGCTTTTCTGAAGCTCTGTTTCAGTGAGCTATGTACAGCTGTATTTTCAGTTAGTTTTTTTTGTCTTAGGTAGTTAGGAAACTCGTGTATATATACACCTCATCCAATCAATAAAATACTTTTATCATTTTTTCTCAATTCTTTTCAATTACCTAAAACTTTTCTCTACGTTGTTCTCTTTGTTTTGATTCATCCCCAACAAAGTGGTATCTAGAGCATTGTATGTTCCAAGGGACCTTGATCAAGAAGTGATCAAGACTTGATCTTTACCAAGTCTTTCTGGTGTAGAAGGATTTGTTGGTTGATCACTACAATCAACCATGGCTGGAAACAACAATTTTCATGCAAACCTGCCAGTGTTTGATGGGAAAAATTGGGATACTTGGGTGAAGCAAATGAAGGTGATATTCACTTTTCAAGAGGTGTATGATCAAGTGAATGCAGAGGTTGCTCCACTCCCAGCAAATGCAAATGAAGAACAAAGAACAACTCACAGAGAAGCCAAGAGAAAAGACAACAAAGCCTTGTTCTTGATTCATCAGTGTGTGGATTCAAAGGTTTTTGAAAAGATAGCGGATGCAGAGACTTCAAAAGGTGCATGGGACATATTGCAGAAGTGTTATGGTGGTGATGCTAAGGTAAAGAAGGTCAAATTACAAGCATTAAAGAGGCAATATGAATTAATGCAGATGAAGGGTGATGAAAAGATCTCAGATTATTTCACAAGATTAGTGACACTCACTAATCAGATGAAGAATTGTGGAAGTAATCTTGAAGAACAAGAAACTGTAGAGAAAGTGCTTAGGACTTTAACTTCAAAGTTTGATCACATAGTGGTGACAATTGAAGAGACTAAAGATCTAAGTGAGGTGAAGCTTGAAGATTTGCAGAGTACATTGGAGGCTCATGAGATGAAGCATGGTGATAAGGACCAGGTCAAGGAAGATGAGCAAGCCCTGTATGCAAAATTCAAGAAGTTCCAGAACAATAAGAAAAATTGGCAGAAGAGCAAGAATGGCAAAGAAAGTGTTGAAGACAAACCTGAATCCTCTAATGGAGGAGGAGGGAAACAGAAGAGCAACTCAAAGAAGAAAGACAAGAGTCACATTCAATGCTTCAAGTGTTCAAAGTTTGGACACTATGCAAGTGAATGTGGGAATGAGAAGAAAATCAAGAATCAGAAAAATGGTGAAGAAGCAAATTTGGCTGAGAACAAGGATTCAGATGATGATGTAAGTTTCATGGTGACTATCACTGATGAGACTGCAGAATCTATGGAATGGTACTTTGATACAGGTTGTTCAAACCATATGACTGGAAACAGGAACATTTTGACTGATTTTGATAGTTGTCTCAACACAAAAATCAAACTTGCCAACAGTAAATCCATTGATGCTAAGGGAATTGGCAATGTAGTCATTCAGAGGAAGAATGGAAGAAAGTCAGTGATTGAGAAGGTCTTGTATGTGCCTGGGATGCAGTGTAACTTGATGAGTGTAGGTCAGTTACTTGACAAAGGATTCAAGGTGGTTTTGGAAGATGGAACACTGAAGTTGTTTGATTCAAAACAGAATTTGATCCTTAAGTCAATTCAAAGCAAGAACAGGACTTTCAAGACACAGTTGAAAGCAATTGAACATGAGTGTTTAGCTGCATCAACTGAGATCAAGGAAAGTGAACTATGGCACAAGAGGTATGGTCATTTGAATTTCAAAAGCTTGTCACTATTGAATTCAAAGAACATGGTGTTAGGTCTGCCTAGTGTAATAGCTCCTGTAGAGACCTGTACTACCTGTCTACTTGGAAAACAGCCTAGGGATTCATTCAAAAAACATCTACCAATGAGGTCTAGTGAGGTGTTGAATGTTGTACACTCAGATGTTTGTGGACCTATAGATGTGTTATCTACTGGTGGAAACAAATATTTCATAACATTTGTAGATGAGTTCTCTAGAATGACATGGCTGTATCACATAAAGGCTAAGAGTGAAGTCTTTGATGTGTTCAAAAAGTTTAAGGCACTGGTTGAGAAGCAAAGTGGAAAGCCAATCAAAGTGTTGAGAACTGATGGTGGAGGTGAGTATACTTCAACAGAATTTGAGAATTATTGCAAGAGTCAAGGCATAATTCATGAAGTTACAGCACCATACACTCCTCAACACAATGGTCTTGCTGAAAGGAGAAACAGAAGTATACTTAACATGGCTAGAAGCATGGTTAAGCAGAAGCAGCTGCCAAAGAGGTTTTGGGGAGAAGCAGTGGCTACTGCAGTATACATCCTCAACAGATCACCTACAAAGAGATTGGTAGACAAAGTTCCAGAGGAGGTTTGGTCAGAAGTCAAGCCAAGTGTGTCACATCTGAAGGTGTTTGGTTCCCTATGCTATAAGCACATCCCTGATGCCAAGAGAAAGAAGCTGGATGACAAGAGTGAAGCTATGATATTGGTAGGATATCATAGAACAGGTGCTTATAGATTGTACAATCCCATCACTGATAAGGTTGAAATCAGTAGAGATGTGAAGGTTATTGAGAATGATAACTGGGATTGGAAACAAAAATCAACATCTAAGAAAGCTTGTGAAGTGGACTTAGTTGATGATTCAGATCAGAACAATGAACCAACCACATTTGTGAATCAGAATCATGGTACAGGCCTTGATGAAGATATGCAAACTTCAAGTGATGATGATGACAGAGTTCAATCAATTAGACCTCAGAGACAAGTTCAAATTCCTAGAAGACTAGCTGATTGTGAGATGGCTTCAGATAACATGGTAGACAATGAAGGAGAAATTGTGCATTATGCTATGCTAGCTGATACTGAGCCTATTAATGTGAAGGCTGCACTAAAGAGCAAGGTCTGGATGGAAGCTATGAATGAAGAGTTAAGGTCAATTGAGAAGAACAGGACCTGGGATTTATGTAATCTACCATCAGACAAGAAAGCAATTGATGTGAAGTGGGTGTATAAGGCAAAGCAAAACCCTGAAGGCAAGATAATCAAGTACAAAGCAAGGCTTGTAGCTAAAGGTTTCCTGCAGAGGCAAGGGTTGGATTATGATGAAGTGTTTTCTCCAGTGGCAAGGCATGAAACTATTAGGCTAGTGATTGCTCTAGCTTGTAGTAGAAGATGGCCCCTATTTCATTTAGATGTGAAGTCAGCATTTCTGAATGGACCCCTAGAGGAAGATGTTTATGTGAAACAACCTCCAGGTTTTGAGCTAAAGGGAAAAGAGGACAAGGTGTTGAAACTGCACAAGGCGTTGTATGGCTTGAAACAGGCACTAAGAGCATGGAACAAGAGAATTGACAACCTTCTTGTTATGCAAGGTTTCAAGAAATGCAGTGTAGAGTATGGTGTTTATGTAAAAGGCAGTGATGGCAAGCATATGTTGATCATATGCTTGTATGTTGATGACCTGTTGGTGACAGGTAGCTCACCTATAGAAATAGAGGAGTTCAAATCACAGATGAAGTGTGAATTTGAAATGACTGACCTAGGGAAGTTGACCTACTTCATAGGCATGGAGCTCTTGGAAACTCCAAAGGGAATGATACTGCATCAATCCAAGTATGCTACTGAGATTCTGAAGAAGTTTGAGATGCTTGACTGCAACTCCTCAATCACACCTGCAGATACTAAGGTCAAGCTTGAGGAAGAGGCAGGTGGTGACAGTGTTGATCCAACTATGTTCAGGCAGCTAGTTGGTTCATTGAGATACTTGTGTCAAACCAGGCCTGACATAAGCTGTGCAGTAGGTTATATTAGCAGGTTTATGAGCAAACCATTGAAGTGTCATTTGCTAGCAGCAAAAAGGATACTGAGATATTGCCCCACTGAGAACCAACAAGCTGATCTAATGACCAAGGCTGTGAAGAGAGATCAGTTCCTCAAGCTCAGGAGGGAAATAGGAATTGTATGTTTCGATAGCTTGTCTTAAGGAGGAGTATTGGTTTTGTAAGCCAAGCTCTGAAACATGGTTGCAGCTTCTGAAGGCTCCTAGCTTCTGAAGCTCACAAGCTTCTGAAGTATCTCAGGTTCTGAAGCTCAGCAATTTCTGAAGCTTCGCATCTTCTGAAGCTCAGCAATTTATGAAGCTTCGCATCTTCTGAAGCTCAGCAACTTCTGAAGCTTCGCATCTTCTGAAGCTCAGTGTGTTCTGAAGCTTTGCTTTTCTGAAGCTCTGTTTCAGTGAGCTATGTACAGCTGTATTTTCAGTTAGTTTTTTTTGTCCTAGGTAGTTAGGAAACTCATGTATATATACACCTCATCCAATCAATAAAATTTTTTTATCATTTTTTCTCAATTCTTTTCAATTACCTAAAACTTTTCTCTACGTTGTTCTCTTTGTTTTGATTCATCCCCAACAATATTAACTCGAGAGTTGAAATTTATACTATATTTATAAAAACTATTTATATCATATTTCCAGTCAATATGAAACTTCCAACTCAAACAATATTAATTTTAAGGATGCAATATTTAAAAGTATGGATGATGTTAAATAAGAAGTCAATAAGCACTTTCATGCTTTATTTTCTGATTTTGGTGTGGTCCATCCTAGATCAGACAACATTTGTTCAAGTTTCACCTAAAAGGTGTTAATTCAATTTCTCCTTTACACATAAAATTATTTCACAAATTGACAGTGATTCCTAAGATTCTCATTTTTCTATTTTCCCCTTTTCACTCTCCTTGTTAATTTTAATGGCTTTGTCCGTTTTCCTTCATTCTCATTTCATTGTGAAATAAAATAACAAAAATCTTCCGGAAACTACATAATTTTGACCTATGAAATGGGTTAAATTTAATTAAGAGGTGATCTTGATTTTTTTGTTTGGATTTTCATACTTTTTCCATCTTAGAGATAATCTGAATTCTCTTCGATATATATCGAATACTAAATCTGAATATTTGTTTGAGATTATAGGTTGAGTGCAATCTCTTATCATTTTTTACCAAAGACAAATTGTTTTTTTAATTTATTAAAAATAATTAATGTATTTAATCTATAACAAATATATTAATTTTTCTATAATTCTAAAAATAATTTCCCTTTTATGAAAAAAATAGAGATAGTATCCAGACAGAGTTTATACACTTTTCTATTTGATTGTGTCCATACACACACATGATGGTGAACAATGCACCAAAGCTGAAAGAGGGAGATGTGCTTTATCCAAAAAAATTGGATCAAACCTGTTTTATTAACCAAAGCAAATGTACCAAGTTCTTTATTTTCGGTTGAATGTACCAACAGTTTTATTAATGATACTCATGTTACTAAACAAAAATTTGTAGTTTTATATTGTAGAATGCATGTGGATCTAATAATACTCAATTACATTTTTAATACTAAATATTTTAATATTCTCAAAGCATGCATGTGGACATTTCTTTTTTCTTTCCTATTATTTATATATAAAATAAATAAATTAGGGGAGACACTTCTTCCTACAAGATTAGATAGAACATCAATTTTATTAAAGATTTGCAATTAGATTTATGTATAACTAACTATAACCTACTAATTATAAAATTTTAAAGGATTTAAAGGATATGCACGGTCAGTGTAATGAAAGTTTACACAGATATCCAATAAAAACCTTTTAATTTGTCACATCATCCCACTTATGTATGGTTATTTTAAAACTACTTACATGACATGGAAGAGTGGTGATTTCTAATTAAATGTCCGTGTAAATATTTATTATACCGACTGCTTACCATCTTTAAACTCAATTTTAAATTAGAATTCAAATCATAATTGATGTCAACCACAATCGGTTGCATAATGTGGACATTTCTACTTTTTGTCTCTTGTCTTTAGTAAATAAATTACTAGTAGACATTACTTCTTACATTATTTTATATATTTTTTTTTAACTACTCCCTCTAGTCTTAATTATAAAAAAAAAAAAAAGTACACCTTTTAAGAAAGTGGTCAAAGTAGTAGAAAATTATTGTCATTTCCAATTTTACCCTTACAAGCAAGCTATAAAAGTCTTGGAAACTACAAAGTAATGATTACAGGCTTGTATGAAAAAATATTTGAAAAGTAAAACCAAAGGTAAAATTGGAATATTCAAAATAAATATAATCATTGTAGTTGTTTTTGCTTATAATTAAGACTTTCTAATTTTATATATGAGACCGGAGGGAGTATGTACTTTTATTGATAGGTCTTGCTAACAAGTGCACCCGGTGCACTTTTTAAGCATATTATTTAAAGATTTTTTTTAATTCAAAAGTTAAACAGCACAATTTCCAATACGTTGACTTTATATATATTTATAAAAATTCTATACAAACTTACTATTTAAGGGGTTTAAAGAGTGCACCAGATGCACTATTTAGCATTTTCTTTATTGTTATTTTATGGATTGATACTAATTATGTAATCTCTCTTCACATTATACAAAGGAAAGTAAAAAATTTAGTTGAACAAATGAATAATTAAAATTGCACACATGTTTAAAAACTCCCTTTTGAAGACTTGCAATTGGTTGATTGATTTAATTTAATGGCTACGTAAATATTTGCAATTAAAATTGTAATAGTAAGTAACTATGATATTGAACATTTGAACTCAAATAATTAATAAGTTTCTTTTATGATGAATTTTTTGAAAATAATTACTAGTTAAATTTCATTTATTTTACCATAAAACTCTGAATTATCGAAGCTTCATTTTACTAAAAGTTAATTAAAAAAATTGAAATACCAGTAGGTAGGCACTCGCAGTAAAGACATTCTATCTTATTAATGTGGAACATAATATGGTCACTTGAGAACCGTTTTTTTTATTCTTTGAAATTTTCCCCCAACCACAAATTAAAGTAGTAAATTGTTTTAATCATCATGAATGACACAAGAGCTAGCCAAACAATAAGAGATTGGTAAATCGTTGATTATTACTTATCCATCCCTCTAAATGGCTCTATTTATTTATTTAAAAATTAAAAGAGACCACATCATTCCCAATTAGTATGTTTGTTTAGATTTTCTGATTTTACCTAAGAATGTTTAAAGGGATAGTGCATATTTCTTTTAAGTTAACCAAAATTCTGAATTTATACATGCAATAATTTAAAATAAAAAGGGTAGTACTGTAGTAGTACAAATTTACAATAGACCAAGCCCCAGCTATTTGTCAAACAAAAGTGTAGGACTAGTTATGTTGACTCATACTAATAAATAATAAATGATGAATGTGTCATCAGTATATTGCTGCTGCCCCATGCCTATGCCTATATACCAATCACATGGGGCAGGTTGCCTGACCCAACATGAGCGATGACTTGTTTCATCTTCCTTCATTCTTTGCAATTGCATCATACCCCTCCTCCCTCCTGGTGGGTGTGGGTGGGTTGCCTGACTCCCCCCTCAGCCTCATGTCATCAACCCAATCAGCCATATACTAGTAGTAGCTATAAAGTGGAGAATTCATGAGTTATAAAGATACTGGTTATTTGATGGTTAAAGTCAATGAATTATGAGTAACCTCTTGTAGTATATGACTAATCACTAGCACACTTAATCCAACATTTATATTTGACTTAATTTTTCTTAAAATTAATTCATTCTAAATTAATTCATTTTTGTTAGTGCAAAATCAATTATACACATAATTTTGACCATGTTAAGCTACTCCACCTTAGAATTGTGTTTCTTGCCTAACTATTTTTATTAGAAAATATTTATCAATTAGCTGCAAACATTATCGTAGTTAATTTAAAATTTTCTTGTAGTGTATAGAGAGGACAAACTCCAAAGAATTATAAAATAAAGGGATAAAATTTTAAATTTTAAAATAGCAGGGTAAAATTTCGATTTGTTCTAAATTGAAAGATAAAAGTGCATTTAAGCCGTAGTTTTTTAAACAAAATGAAAGGAAACTATTAACTAAATAATTTGTGAATTTAAAAATACAACATGTTCAAACTTCAAACCGTCTTCGTGTGAATAATATCTTTTTTTGAATTTAGTTGGATTTTGATGATAATAAAGTCAAAGCACAAAAAAAAAATATGGAGACTAATGATGAGAAAACAAGATGAAGATCAAGACTTGAAATTCTATAAGTATGGTGTTATATTTGATTTATCACTTTTAATAATTATATAACTTACAATGTTCATAAATTATTTTAAAAATTAATTTCAAGTAAATTTATAAGTTAAATATAAAAATCCAAATAAAGCAAGCTTTTATTAAAAAAAGTTTTTTAAAGAAAAGCTCTTCGCACTTTTTAAAACGTATATTTTGTTCGACCGATTTAAAATGCCTTGTGCTGATTGAATTTTAAAAACAGTGGATAAATCAAATACTTATATTTCAAAATACTAATATAAAAATATGAATTTCTCACTAAATTTTTCAAACATCAGTTTGTAAAACCTTTATTATATTTCCATATTCAAAAATGTTTATGAGCATTAAACTATATTTATTTGATACAAACATACATTATTTCAAATTGTAAATTCTCATAATTTTTGTTCATAATTATTATTTAAGATAGTTGGGTGCTATCTTGGGATAATGTTAGGGAAACCTTGATGTGAGACTGTCTTGTATCAAGAATTCGCATATACTAAAATTCTTCGTGGGGTGTGATGGAGCTTAAGTACCTTTAATCTCACTCCACCACCATCATGTCATTTATCTTCATCTATCACCATCGCATAAACGTTTGTTTCTCAGACAAAACGGACAAAACCGTTGTCGCCAGGCTGGATTTTAAGGATTATTTTTTATAATAAAAATATATATGTTTAGGTACTATTTGTTCTAACTTATTTCAAACTTTTTTACTTAATTAAAGGTGAAGTTAGGTCAAATAAATTTTTAATAAGTTATTTATTGAAAAAAAATTGTTTAATTTTTATAACTAAAATACATAGATAAAAGACTTTTGAATTTTAAAAAAACAACAAATACCAAACAACTTTAACTTTTTTTTTTTATTTAAAAACTCTTATTTTCACTTTTAGCTTTCAGATGGTTTCTAAGACATAAAAAAGTCGAACCAAACGATATCTTAGTCTTAAAATTGGCTTTAATCTTGCTAGTATCGCAAACGTGAAATGTCTTTTTTTTAGCTATGAATTTAGTGAAGAGTTCGTAACAAAATGAATGACCAATGGTTAAAAGACCATCTTATAACTTATATAAAGAAAAATGAGTGATCAATAATTAAAAGACCGTCTTATAATTTTGGTCTACAAAGCAACACACAATGTCATCCTCGATACATAAAAAATAAATTAATAATAAGGTTGTAACATTCCTTATATGTAGTAAACTCTTTTTTTTTTTAATGGCTTATACGTAGTAAACAGGCCCCGTTTGACCCAGCTTATTTTTTACTTTTCTATTTGGCTTAAACAAAATAGAGAAGTATAAAATTATATTTGACAATATTTCTCCTTAAAAATATTAAAGAAATAAAGTAAAGAAGTAAAAAATAAAGAAAAGTGAAGTCAAACACAATTTTTTCCTTCTTTACTATTTTTAAGGAGACGAAAAAAATGAGAAAATAAACCGGGCCAAACGGGGCCTTAATCTTTAATATTCTAGGTTGGGGCATATGATGTTTGGAGTGCAAGCTGATTAGAAAAAGTAAGTTAGGAGAAATTATACAAAACCAGAGTGCTAGAGTGTAGTGTTGCTAAAAAGATGCTAGATGCAATGTAAAGAGGGACAAGATTTGCATAGTCACATATCACAATCATAAATGAATTGATTTTTGGCACATATGTACTTAATAAATAGAAATATTTCCCTTTTAATTTTAATCATTCGTGTGTGCACCTAAATTTAAATCATTTGTTGTCGTGAGTTGTTCTTGCTCATGCAAGGGGTGTGAAGTAGAAGAAAACATCCTAATTATTTTATCTTATTGTTTTAATGTGTTAAACTCTACATATGTTGACACCATTGTTTTGTTTTGTTTGAAAATTGAAAATATAAAAAAGAACACTATCGAAGTGACAAAATGTCCTTATCGGGAATCAAATCATTTTGAGAGATTGCACCATATATTATCATAACTCAAGTGGAGGCAATTATCACTATGCATTGGCAGGCATCATTAGATATATACTCCCTTTAGTTTTATATATAAGAAAAAGTTAACTTTTTAAATACATTATAAACTTGATGTATTTAGACTATAATGTTGTCAAGATACATGAACTTTATAATAAATCTAAAAAACAAATTGTTTCTTATATATAAGATCGGAGGGAGTACTTGTTATCTTTTGAGCACTTGTCATTATTTAGATGGCAATGTTTGAAAGAGAATGAAAATTTTAAAAGAAAAGCTTATATGCAAGATATGGATTTTTTCTTATGACAAGTGCAAAGATATGGCTTACAAGTCTAAGTAGTATTTAACAAGGAATTGCATAAAATCTATGACGATATAGTTTTAGATTTCATAGTTAAGAAGAACAAGTCTTTAAGTCATCATCTAGAAATCTCAACAAATTTAGTCCTAATCGTATCTTCAGTAATCTATGTACAACATTTTAATATTTCATTTTTTTTTACTCAAATGATTTACTTGATTTAGGTAAAGGAATTTAGTTCTTTATACAGTTGAATTCCATTTGCTTACAATAAACATTTGACTTTAATTACATTTATGGTTGTCTTTTTTTCCCCCTCTCTATTAGTAATTTGTTTTGGTTACCTATTTAAAAAGTGACGTGTTTTTGAAATTTATTATTTACTTCCCTCTTGAAAAATATCATTTGGGATTTAAATCAAATTTTAATGATTAAGTTGGACATAATTCAAAAATTGAGTGACAAAAGAATGGGGAATAAAAACAAATCATAATGACCATTTCTTGGGCTAGTCACCATTTTATTATGTATGTTCCTCCATGTATTTCATCGTTGATTATTAATGAAATGGCTTAAGTTGATTTTGTTCAAAAAAAAATAAAAAATCATAAGTTTAGTGATCAAATACATGTTTAATTAAAGGAAACACAATTGAACAACTTAACCAATGACTGAAACAATCGACAATGTCTATAAAGTTTCTCTTCCTACCCCCCATGACTCTTTTTAACCCCCCAATATTCCAATTTTACCCCTGTACAAAAACCTCGGAACATGTTTTCCGAAGTTTTTCTAGTTCAAATTCATCAAAATTTCGGAAAATACATTCCGAAGTTCGTATTCTAGGCAAAACAAACTTCGGAAAACGCGTTCCGAAGTTTAAAACTAGGGGGAAAAATGGAAATCCGGGGGGGGGGAAGAGTCACGGGGGTGGGAAGAGAAAATTTCCAATGTCTATTCCTTTTTTTTTTTTTTGGTAAAATATGAGGCAAACCCCACACACAAAAAAATAAAAAATTAAACTAGAATTACCGAATATTTTTAGGCATGAACGTTTCAAATATATCATAAAAAAGTAAACTCTAATAATAACAAATTATTATGATTAAATAAATAAATTTGTAGAAAAAAGTGAATTAATACAAATAATATCTGCACTAGTTTGAGAAATAATCCTTCTTTTGTGTTTCTCAAAGTCCATGCGATTATGTTTGGATTGTTTTGCTCGAAAAAGTTTTTATGTCTGCTACTTTGTTCAAGAGGTTGTTTGCAGGTGGATCTTATTCCATGTTTGCACGTGTTTTTTTTTTTTTTTTTGTGTACAAAAATGTGCTAAAGTCCGAAAAAGAAAACAACTACAAGATTTTTCATTCTTATCGTGAGGCCAATGCTTGTGTTGATGCCCTTGCAAGTTTGGGTTGTGATCATGATTCGGGGTTACATGTGTATGATCAATGTCCTCATAGAGTGAACTCTTTGTTGTTAGATGATGTTATGTGGATAACTACCTCTAGAATCATCTGTTTGAGGAGTGTTATAGCACCCACATGCATGCCGCTCATGTGGGTGGTATAAATGGATCCCACATAATATATTATATTATTTTATACTTACCAAATATTTAAACCACTTAATCATATTTTCTAAATATCCATACTATCCATCCAAAACTCTAATATAACCCCACAAAATTCACAATATATATATATTTTTTCAATTACTTTAATACAAAAAACATTTGAAAAAAAGGAAAGAGAATGCAAAACAACCGTATCCAATAATGGAAGTGTGATTTACTTATACCACCACATTTCATTTCATGCTACTATAACACAAATGGTATATGTGGCAAATACCACGCCCTATATTTATGCTCTTAAAAGGTGTGATGCTAGCATTACTCTTTTCACTTTTGCTTAAAAAAAAGCCCGTCATATTTACTAATCCAAAGTCCCTACTCAATTTACTTTGGAAATAATCCTTTCTTGTGTATTTTATCCGTTCTAAGCACGAGGGGGCTGGAATAGCAATCACTATCTACTTTCTTTTGAAGAGGCCCATTATGTATATTCCTTTAAATATGAGGCCCATCATTAACATATAATTAGACACAATTTGGAATATTTTATTTATTTATTTTGCCTGAGAATTAAAACCCATTTGTTGCAGAACGGCGAAAATCTTCATCTCCGTTAAATCCCTTCGTTGCCACTGATCTCAACTTCCGGTACAAAGTTGGTCCAAAAACGGAGGCCGGAGTTTGTCGTTGGCCGCTATACGCTCTGAGAAACTCCGTTCAGGTATTTTTCTTCTTCTGGTTTTCTTTACTCTAACCTAGTGCACGCGATACAATTCGATTCCGGCGCGATTTGCGGTGGCGACAGCCACCCCTGCACAAGGCAACGCACCAGTTAACGAATTGTATCGCGCAGAGCAAAGCTCCACCGCACCGTGATTCTCCAGTTGTGGCCTAAAGCGCCGCGATTCACAACTTAGGTTTTATTAGATTAGATGTATTTTCGATGATTCTATGTGATTTTAAGTCGTTTATTGTTAATTGAACTAGTTAAGTTTAGTTAATTGTTGCTAATTTTCACTTTCTGTTGTTTTTGTTTTGAAGGGTTTTAAGGAATTAACATATCATGCTAGGTTCATTACCTATACTTCCTCTACCAGCTCCTCCTGTCGATGGAAATCTTGGTCCTCTCCCCGAGGCTCAACTCACCCAGGAGGAAGTGAACGAGAGGATTGAGAATGAGAAATCCTCTATCGAGGAAGTGGCGCCAACAACGGTTGCTACACACACTAAAACTATTGGAATAATTCACCCTCCTCCAGACATTAGAACTATTGTTGATAAAACCTCTCAGTTCGTTGCTAAAAATGGTCTTGAATTTGAAAAGAGGATTATTGTTAGTAATGCAGGCAATGCTAAGTTTAATTTCCTCAATTCATCAGATCCCTATCATGGGTATTATCAGCACAGGCTGGCTGAGTTCCGTGCTCAGAATCAGTCTTCTACTCAACAACCTGGGGATTCTGATCTATTGGAGTCAGCTCCGCCTGCACCGTCGGCTACTGATAGTAACGATGTCACAACTACCGAGAAGCCTGATGTTTCTGCCCAGTTTAGACCAGTGAGGAAAGTACTTGATCCCCCCGAAGCTGAGCAGTATACAGTTAGGCTTCCTGAAGGAATTACAGGCGAAGAGCTCGATATAATAAAGCTTACTGCACAGTTTGTGGCTCGAAATGGGAAATCTTTTTTGACTGGATTGACAAGCAGGGAAATTAATAATCCCCAGTTTCATTTCTTGAAACCAACGCACAGCATGTTTACTTTTTTTACTTCCCTTGCGGATGCATATTCAAAGGTTTTGATGCCTCCAAAGGGGTTGACTGAGAAGCTGAAAAAGAGTGTCCCTGACATGACTACCGTGCTGGAAAGGTGTGTGAACAGGCTGGAATGGGAGCGGTCTCAAGAGCAAGCTAGGCAAAAGGCTGAAGATGAGATAGAGCAGGAAAGAATACAAATGGCTATGATTGATTGGCATGATTTTGTGGTGGTTGAATCAATAGATTTTGCTGATGATGAGGATGAAGAATTGCCTCCTCCAATGACGCTTGAGGAGGTTATAAGGAGAAGCAAGATGACACCCATGGAAGAAGATACCGTTGAGCCAGGAAAGGAAGTAGAAATGGAAATGGATGAGGAAGAGGCCCAGCTTGTTGAAGAGGGAATGAGAGCTGCTAGTTTGGAAGACAATGATGATGGGAATAGGAATGAAGTCAGGGTTACTGAGGACCCTGAACCACCGATGAGGATTGTGAAGAACTGGAAAAGACCAGAGGAGAGGCTTCCTGCAGATAGAGATTCAACCAAGTTTGTGGTTTCTCCTATCACTGGTGAACTGATTCCTATTAGTGAAATGTCAGAACATATGCGAATTTCTCTCATTGATCCCAAGTACAAAGAACAAAAAGAAAGGATGTTTGCCAAAATTCGAGAAACCACTCTGGCGCAGGATGATGAAATCTCAAAAAACATTGTTGGACTTGCTCGGACCCGTCCCGATATTTTTGGTACTACAGAGGAAGAGGTTTCCAATGCTGTGAAGGCTGAAATTGAGAAAAATGATGAACAACCTAAGCAGGTTATATGGGATGGTCACAGTGGTAGTATTGGCCGTACTGCAAACCAAGCAATGTCACAGAATATTGGGAGTGAGGATCAAAATGATGCTTTTAATAATGAATCTAAAAACCTCCCTGGTCCTGCTGCACCTCCTCCAAGACCTGGCATGCCTTCAGTTCGACCTCTTCCTCCACCACCTGGACTGGCTTTGAATCTACCTCGTGGTCCTATGCATACCATGCAGTATTCTAATCCTAATAGCGGCGGTCTTCCAATGCCTCCACCAAGACCACCAGGCATGCACATGATGCAATCTCTCAGGCCAGCGCCCCCTCCTCCAATGCAAATGTCTGCTGGACAGCATTCCATGATGGGTGGTCCTCCAATGCAAATGTCCGCTGGACAGCATCCATCAATTCCTATGAACAATCAAGGAATGCCCATACCTCCACCACCTGGATCTCAGTTCACTCCTGTTCCACGGCCTTATGTTCCGCTCTCTCATCCACCATCAGGGATGCCTATGATGCATCCACCACCACCACCTCAAGGACTACCGCCGCCGCCGCCACCTGAGGAAGCTCTTCCCCCGCTCCCAGAGGAACCAGAACCAAAGAGGCAGAAGCATGATGATTCTGCTCTGATCCCTGAGGATAAATTTCTGGCTCAACATCTGGTATGTAGAGTTACCGAGTTAACAATCATATATTTTTTTTTTTAATAAAAAAGTTTGCCAATTATACATATATTTCATTTCACATTTTCTATCAGTGTTATACTGCTATTTATATTTAACCCGAACTGGCATTTTTTCTCCACAGGGACCTGCTCGCATCAGTGTATCTGTTCCTAATGTTGATGAAGGAAATCTCAAGGGACAAGTTCTCGAAATAACTGTACAATCTCTATCTGAAACTGTGGGCAGCCTGAAGGAAAAAATTGCTGGGGAGATCCAACTCCCTGCTAACAAGCAGAAATTGAGTGGAAAGCCGGGCTTTCTCAAGGACAATATGTCACTTGCACATTACAATATTAGTGGAGGAGAAACACTCTCCCTAACCTTGAGAGAGCGTGGTGGTAGAAAGAGATGAGCATATTACGTGCATCGCTGTTCAAGAAGGTTTTTGTAATCTTTGCTTCATTATGAGGCATATCGATTCTTATACTGTTGTTGGACTACACTATGCCTATCTGCATGGATTTTATGTTGAATACTTTATATTTATTGTAATGTGATGCTTCTTGAAGTTTTGATTGTTATCTTAAAGACTGATGTTAATTCTGGAATACAGATTTTTGCACCTTGGCGCTTGTTTCTTGAGGGAAATGGCAAGTGGTGGAGTTCCAATATCTAATCTGATGATGCCATATTGTTTACATCTCTAATTATTGTTTAATTTGTATTTCAGTTTTTATTTATTTTTTTATTTTGAAGTTACTGATCTGTTTATTTATTGAAGCTCCGTGCATTCTCGCTATTATGAACAAGTGGTGATTTAGGATTTTTTTTTTCCCTATCTTTTCCTAGTGTTTAGGTTTTGTCTTGTATTAGATATTTGGATACAGGAGCCCTTTTGACTGTTGATTAGAAGGTCATTTCTGTTGCTGAGTGTCTTTTTTAACTGATGCATCTTGTTTGGGGTTTTACTTTTTAGTCATGAGAGGTTGTTATAGTTTATTGTTGTTATTTATCCTTAACCTATATTAGTGGGTGTGCTGGTTATTGGTTTTTGATTTTGCTGTTTTATCGTAACAGAACTTCGACTTGGACTTGTGGGAAGGCTGTGCAGCTTAGCCTGACGTGTCTTTGAATGGGATGAGGCAGGTAGAATGGCGTACATTTTATCAGATTGTTATAAGCTCGAAATCTTTTAACTGAGATCATTTACTTCTATGTCCGGGTTTTGTTCTGATGGCTGTTTTTGCCTTGCCAACTTATTGTGTAACGGAGTAGGTTCTCATGAATTGAACAGTTGTAGACCCCTTGATTAAGATTATTTATTTGTTAAATCTGCTTCTGCTATATTGGTTTGGGCATGTATTTGATATCTATCTTTGCTCCTAATTAATTTGGTTGAGTCTTTGACCTTGATTCCTTAATGGGATGTTGATCTGTTGATGTGAATTGGATTAGATGGCAATTCCATCGTTTGACTCTTTACTACCTCAGAATATGTGATTGCTCAGCTGCTAGTTCTGGAGTACTTGTTTCCTTTGTGTTGATTATGTTATTTGTATTGAGTAGTCATCTTCCATCATGTGAAGATGGAAATGTCTCCCTTTGCTCGTTGAGAAGCTTTCATACTTTGCACTTGATTCATTACATGAAAGTTAAACTCTTATCTTTCTATGGATTATAGTTTTATTGGGGTAACATACACCAGACTCCATTAACGACCTCACCACCAAAACAAATGTTGGAAAGTACAATTATTTTTTATTTCCTCTCACAAATTTTCGGAATTGTCATTTTCGATATTGCGCATGTGTACATGACTATTCTCTTGCACATTGTTCCTTTGTTCCTCCAACACATTGTTCCGTCATTAAACAATGTGACCAACTTGAACCAAACATTGTAGTCGTGGCCATTGTAGTTTGTATATGTTATATGTTGATATGCATATTTGCTAAAGATGAAATTGCAGAATGTTTATGTCCTTTTTTGACAATACTCCATTGTCGGCAACACTTTTTTTATTGCACAAATTATTTTTGAAAAATCCATTCCTTGAAGATGTAATTTCTAATGTTTTCTGTTTCATTTTTAACTAATTAATATAAAAGAATATAGATCTAATATTTTTGTCACCAATTTCCTTTTCAATTTCAAAAGACAGACTTGATGATTTAAAAAATTTATTTTTTATTTTTTCGTACATTGTCAGTTCAAAAAGTTTTACACGGTCATTAAATCATAAAGTTTTACATGTGTGACTTTATAAATAGTCAATATTAAAGTCACATTTTAATAATAACAATTATGATTATGTTATTATGTGTGAGTGAAATACGTTGCGCTTGGATTAACAACCTGACATTGAATCTCTTGAGTTCTTCATTGGACATCCTCTAAGAAGAAGCATCTCAATTTATTTAATTTTTAGAAAATAAGAGGGCCTAAGCACAAGAAACAAAACAAAATTACAACTTTATCATAATAGGAATGACAAACTCTAACCTCTCAATCTATTTGGAACAGTCTATGAATATGTTGCAATAATCTCCGGTCTCTTAACACTCTTTGCTATATTATTATTCATAGAATCAACCATTACACAAGCTCAATAATATGTCTGAGGCTACAACCCACCATATACTACTACTATATGCTCACATCTTTGCCATTCTCAATTGAGGGAGGTGGAGTGGCAAGAATTTTAGCATGTACTTGGAATCCAATCATGTAAATCACTAATTCTCCAATTACCATAGCTATCAACAAGATCTGCTAAGCATTTATTTAGCATGCACTTGAATTTGTAAATTTGATATCATAAACCCAGGAGCTATATATCCAACAATCATTCACCAGCTGAATTTTCTCACCATGGAAACCATGGGATTTTGTGATTGAACAAGCTCGATGTTATGTTCAAATTAATGCTGCACAAAGTAAGGTGCAAAAGAGACATACAGAGGTGGTGAACACCAGCTGGTACCCCCCTCAACATGGGTAGCAACACTAATGCTTACATAGCTGAACTCTGGGATCTTTATGAAGAAGATTTGGATTTGGCTCGGAGAATGGGGTGCAGAAATTTAAGGTTCAAGTTGATTCCTCTGCGGTGGTGGATGGTGTGCACCTTGAGAAGGTAGGGAGCGCTAAAGGTTTGAGCATTGTGAATAAGATTAGAAGATTAATGTAACTTGATTGAGAAGTTTGGCTTGAACACATTTATCGAAAAGTTAATCGATGTGCAAATATTCTTGCAAACTTAGGATGTGATCCTAATAAAGGTTTCCATATGTTTCATCAACCACTTCATGAGGTGATATAATGTTTAATTGATGATTTTAGGGGTGTCTCTTTACCCTGCTTAGTCACTTTGTAGCTTCTTTTTATTTGGACTTCAGCCCAGTTGTATTAAAAATAAATATTATTATATTTAGTAATTGAAAAACTTCCTGGCTCTAATGTAGGCTTGGTGGGTGGTGGCGCGACAAGGCTCATCCTTCATGCCTCCTTTTCTCTTTTGACAGTTTAATCGAGATGAAATTCATAATGGTCGCATGAATAATTTTATAACAATTATGCTCTAAGTACACAATTTTCATCGCTAAATGTTGATTAATCTCTGGCAAAATATTTATAGGACACTAATGTGAATTCTTTCCTTCCAACTAATTTTGTTTCATATACAAGGGTCGAAGATCGAACGCTTAACTATTTATTTAAGTGATTCAAAACCCATCTTTAATTGATTCATTGTTGTACTTGAATACTTTATATCTGTTTATAGGATTCTTAGAATAAACATCTAAGATATGAAAATGCAACTTTGTCATAAAGAAAGGCATCATAATATTTTAAAATCATTTGCAAGATGAGCATCTTTACTAGTACAAAAGGTTTAATTTTGTCCTATATATATATTTTTACCTCTTCTCTTTTCACAGTTTCATAATGATCTCTGATCACAATCCACATGCTTTAGGACCCATATAATATAAGAATCTGAATAGACATCAACACAACACGCTCATTCCCCAATCCCATCAAAACTATTGAGGACCCAAAACTAAAATTTCCAGATAGATATGTTACAAAACAAAAAAATTGGCTGTTCAAAAAAAGATATGATACAAAACAAAAATGATAAGAAGGTCCAAATAGACTTGACAGAAGATAAAACAAAGGGTAACCATAAAATGCCAAATTGTTCACGTTGACCCAAAAATCTCCATATACCAACACATATCATATCCCAATTCTCAAGCATGAAAAATACAAATTCAAATGTCTAACTTACTACTCTTAACAATACCAATATAATAATATACACATTGATTAAAATTGACCAACATAACAACAAACAATAGAACCTCTGATCCAAAAAACAAAAATAAGAGTACACTTTCCAATTCCACATTAAAAATAAAAAAAGAAAAGATAAAAAAAAACACCTTGATGAGTTTAAGGTGATGGAGTTGAACCTTTGTCTTGTTTGTTACCATAATTATTATTGATGTTGTTGGAATTGGTCAAGTACCTGCAAAGAACCTTACATTTAACAGCACTATCATAGACATAAAAACCAGGTGCAACCATAATCCTAACCATGTTTGGTACCAATCTTGAAGACTTGTCCCCACCCATATCTTCCATGTAAACAGAATCAAAATTAACACCTTTATCGACTCTAAAAATTGACAAACTTGGATGAACTGAATTAGCCAACAAATGAACCATCCAAACACTTTTTGAAGCAACAAAGAAAGCTTGTAAAAGTGGTTCTGACCAAGCTCTATTCCAACCCAACATAGCAACAATTTCACTCATTTTTCTGTCACAAAATCTACTAAAATCTTCACTAAAATGTCTTGTCCCTTTACTCAGAACTTCATCCCAAGTCAACCCATGAATCATGTTGAATGAAGCAAAACTTGATTCACATCTTTCCATTGGGTTTAGTATCTTATTACAACCATTCTTTTGAAACCCAATTGACTCAAAATCTTCAAAAAATGTCTTGTTCAAAAGTGCTTCTAAGTAAAAAAGCAAACTTCTTGGATTCTTTGAAAAAGATATTTTTATATCATAAGGTTGTAAAAGTAATGAAACTTTTTCATAAACTTTGTTCCCTGTGTGTCTAAGTTGCATTGTTAATGAACGACTTAGAAGCCTCACTGAAGATCTTGCTTCAGAAACAGACACCAAGAAATGTTGTACAACGTTGTCGGTGTCTTGAACATGATGATGAAAATTTTTCTGAGAAGAACCAACAACATTATTATTAATGTTGCATTCTTCTAAACCAGATTTCAAAGTGTGACAATAAATTTCAAGCTTGTTTAGCTTTTTCTCTAACTCAGACATTGAATTCATTAACCTTGAAGCTTCTTGAATAGCTTCATCTCTTTTTCTAGTAGCATGAACAAGTTTATGAGAAAGTTCTGCAACTGCCATTTTCCATTGTTCTTCACTATTGTTGTTTGTTGTTGTTGTTGATGTTGTTGATGTTGACATTGGACTTTTTCTTGTTAGCTTTGAAACAATGGATTTGAAAATCCCATTTGGACTTTGTAACAAAGATGAATAATTTCTGTTGTTGGAAGAATGATCATATGGTAAAATGAAGATTTTGTCACGAGAATGTGGTCTACATTTGTTACATGAAACAGAACCATCTTCTTGGTCTGTTTCAGAACGTTTTTTCTTGTGATTTGATTTTGTGTTGTTTTTGTTGATGATTGGTGTTGGTGGATGATGATGAACATTTGTTGGTGTTGTTCTTCTGCTTTCACTGTTGTTGTATTCATCAAATTCATGTTCTTCTTGAATCTGCATATTTAAAAAAAAAAAATACTATAATCATATCATATGATAAAAATAGAATAAAAAACTTTATGTTATAATGAAAAGGGTATGTATACTATACTAACTGGAGTGAATTGTGGAGAATGACGTGAAGAGATAATTAAAGGAGGAGATTTGGAAGAGGAAGAAGGAGAAGAAGCTGAAGAAGAAGCCATTTTGATTTTTTGGGAGTATTGATGAATTTGATTTATTTATGAAAATTAATAATGTATGAATTAATATTATCCGTGACATGTCAGGGGTACAGTACCGAGGATGTGGTCCTAAAGTCTATGAAAAATAAATGTGATGGTCCTGTGAGTGAAAGAAAGTGGGTAACATTAATTGATTATAAGTGGGAGAGTGGTAACTTGTTATGCTTATGGAGTTATCAAAAGGGTAATTGAATTAAATGATACTCAACGACTCACATTTAATTTTGTATGTGGTGGATGGATTCATCAAACCACCAAACATGTCTTTTTCTATCTATCTATCAAGTGCTGTGTGTGTGTATAGTGTATGTGTAGTGTTTATAGATAGATAAGATTAGTGAGAGAGAGCATGTGAACTTATTAAATGACTCACTACAATGGGTCCTCCATCCTCTTCTCATCAATGCCATGTTGGATATTAATTTAATTACATTCATAGTAAATCCTATTTCAACTTGTAGAAATATTGAAATTGCTAGTGTCAAATATTATTATTGGAGTTTGAACTTCAATCCTTCTATTTTGTATATGTGAGGTTTAATTTCTTGTCATTCATCTGATTATTCGACTAAGACGAATTGTTGAGAATTAAATTGGGACTATTAGATCTTAATCAAATAGTTATATTTATTCCAATTGTAGGACAACTTGTAGTTTTGATCACATATAATATTCATATTATGCCACCTTCTAATATAACTCAACCTTGTGATGATATTTAAATTAGAAAGATGTAATAGGATATGTGGCATGATTAACTTATTTCTCTCTTCATCCCTATTTATATAGGACACTAGATAAGAGTAGCAAATACATCTGGTAACATTTAAGCAAAAAATTTTATCTAGTATCTTTCTTTATATGCATGGTAAAAAATTGCTTATATTTTATTTTGATATGAGTATTTGTTAAAAATTCTTAACAATTCCCTCAAAGTAAATTGATACGGTTGATAAGAATTCATATCAAATTTCAGAGGACTAGAGTTCGAATTATGTTATCAATATGAAAATTTATTGGTGGATGATATGTATATACTATCTCCTATTTGTAGTAGTACTCCATGAGCCTTAAGGTTGTAACTTGTACAGTTCAAACAAAGAACCACTTATCCTTAAAAGAAATGTTCTAAAGCAGTGGTGTTTGTATAATGAAACACTATTATTGTCCTAAAGTTTAAGAAAGGTGAATGAAAGTGACAGTTAGGAGTAATGTGTGTTTGAAAAATTGAAGTTAAGAATGTAAAAGGCTTTTACCGTTCCAGTGTGATGATTTAGTCACCTAATGGTTTCATAGGTTTGAATCGAAATGGGAACATGAATTGATCTATTTCATGTGAAGGAAAATCAAATAAATTGATGTGGTCTCTACTCTAGCCTAATAATTCTTGTGATTTAGTAGGGAGTAGTAGTCTTTAGTCTGTCCTTGTAAGTATTTTTTTTGTGAGCATATTTCAACAACGATTAATCCTCTTATGTGTCGAATTTTTTTTGGATAACAAGGAATATGGCCCAAAACAACCGCCAAATAGACCTTTTAAAAGAAATTTACAAATATATCTATAAAAAAAATGTGCTAATTGGCACAAAAAAGAATAAATATGATTTTTAATTATGCCAGAAAAATGTTTTTTTTCTTATAATACGTACAACTATGAATATCATTATTATTACTATTATTATTATTGTATTTTTTTTACCACAATTATTATTATTGTATTAAATATTGTACTTGTGTTAAATTATGAATTTGTGAATATTTTTAACATATTTACACATTAATTTTCGCATATTTAAATGTATTGTTTTATAATAGATTTGAAATAGAATGTCATATAAAATTATTAGATTTAAAAAAAAAATATCACGCTAATAGATTTAAAAAGTACTTAGTGATCTATTTGTCTGTTGACTTGATGTTTCCCTTCTCCTCTTCCTAGTAGTGTAGTGCAATCCCAATCACTGTCTCATGTCCCCAGTTATAGTTATTAATTAATTCGTTTGGCTGCATGCAGGGAAGGGGGTTATTAGATACATACATACAATACAACCAGAGAATGAAGACTTCAGATTACTATCAATCAATTTAGACTTTCAGTTTAATTTGTCTTTTTTCTATACTTATTTATTTCCTATTCACTTATTTATTTTGTACCAAAAGTAGATTTAAAAAATCTCATACTCAGGAGTAAAGATTTCAATACAAAAGAAGTGGTAAAACACTAATCTTGTAAAGTGGTAATCTAGCATTGGAGTTGTCCTATGGAGCTACATCTTTCAGCTACTACTGTTGAAGATTTCACAGACAAAGGGTCT
The DNA here is from genome assembly GCA_954870985.1 of Trifolium fragiferum. Lineage (NCBI taxonomy): Eukaryota > Viridiplantae > Streptophyta > Magnoliopsida > Fabales > Fabaceae > Trifolium > Trifolium fragiferum. Next base: position 499,113 of record OX940790.1, on the reverse strand, counting down.
CAACTCAAACACATCATGAACAAGGAGACTTAGATGGTGCAAGACAAGGTGTTAAACAAGTCTCTAATCAAGGGGTACTCATAGATCTCTTGCTATTGCAACACGTCACACAACAAATATCATAACCTATTTTAGGGCTAATTGCTGAGGAAGCGTTTTGTCTTCTAATTCTATGTATGCTTGCTTAACATAGGCTTGTAATATTCCCTCTCTTACATTCTTTTGTTTTGCTACACACTAAAAAATGGTAAAGGCTGATTACTACGAAACGAAGCATATATAATACATCAGAGCAAGGAAAACCAAGACATGCGGTCATTTCCCCCCAAAATCTAGACATATAAATATATATTACACCAAATGGTACTGAAGTATAAATATCATGTCCTAAAATTTGAATACAAATATCAAGTAGGGAAAAAAGTATGAAAAGAGAAACAAACTAACTAAGTCTGCAATATCCATAGCTTAAATATTGTCAGATGAGCCTTTCAAAACCATTGCAACCTTCTGATTCAAATATGGTGGAAGGACTATTTGTCCATATTAGCAAAGAATGGCACCAATAATAAGGTTACTTCACAAATTAAAGGAATGTTGAACACTGATTGTCAGAAGCTTAATATAATGCCATTTTCAGCCCATATGATTGAAGAAATTTGACTAGTGTATATGGATGAGATGAGATTGACCTAAAACGCCATACGACCAGCCAGTCTGCTCTCAAGTATCCTCTTATCTATGGCTGCATCAATGGAGCTCATCTGCAAGATAAACATGATAATGGTGATGAACAAAAGTCATAGACCACAAATTACAACAACAGACAGATATTTTGGAGCATGGTCCTATGCAAGAGATCCAAACTCTGCGAAAGAAGCTGACCTGGGCCAAGTCTGAATTCACTTGTTCCATAAAATAAATTGTAATCATGCTACGAATGAGCAAAAGTCTGTTGGGTAAGATCATGTTCCACCCAAAACCCCAAACTTTCGAATCAAGCAAGGGGAAAAAAGAATAATATTGGTAAAACGAAACCCAACAAAAATCACATATACATACTCTTTTATCGTGTACAAATGCTGGGATGAAGGATCACGAAGTTGATTGTGTGCAGCAATCTTCACAAATTATGTTGTTACAATTATGATTAACTACCAAAAGGAATTAGTAGAATCTACTTTAATCTATTTCTATTCAGGTGGGAAGCAAAAGGGAGGATTAAATGATGGTTTATTCTGGGCCATTTAATATCTTTAAATGATAGAAACTTATACAGAATGTACCTCTTTTAATGTGTAAGCAACTGAATCTGAATACAGAAAGCATAAATCTTATGTTTTTTTTTCTTTGCCATTTATTTTTTAAAAATTATTGGAAATTTATACAGAATGCACCTATTTTAATGTTGGTAATCAACTGAATCTGAAAACAAAAAGGATATTATAGCCTGTACTTTTTCCTTTGCCGTTGATTTTTTTAAACTGATTGGAAATTTATACATAATGTACCTCTTTTAATATGTGTAAACAACTGAATCTGAAAACAGAAAGCATAAAGCCTACTCATCTGGTTAGATGTGAAAGCAACTCCATGTAATAAAGAGGTAGTATGACTTACCTGGCTACTTTCATCATGCACCTGATATTTTGTTAAAGACATTCTTCTTTCCTCCTACAGCAAAACAAGCATCAAAACATTATCAACCATAAAAAATAGTAGATTAGTAGTCAAATGAAACAACAGATTTTTTCTAGAATATAACTGACCATGGACATTGCCTCGTCATCCCAAACTAAGTAGACTTCATTAGTGGCAGGCTGAGAAGCAGGAGCTTTGTTTGAAATTACCGGGGGAGGTCCAATTGAAGGACCGCCAGTATTTGGGCCAGAAGCATAAGAATGTGAGTTACTTGCTATCCCACCTATAAGAAACCAGAAAGAAAAGGAAATGAAAATCACATGAATCATATAAAGTCAACATAAGACGGAAACACTAAATTTTCAGTGCCAAATTTTTTACGTATATCAAACACAGAGCTGTGTCACAAAACCAGTCACAATGACTCAAGGAAATAAAATAAAATGTTACCTGGAATCCCGAATGCTTGATAACTACTTGTCACAGAAGAGTTGATGCCCAAGTGTGCGTCAATAGGGACATTTGAAGAAAGCACGGGAGTAATTGATGGAACACTTGAAGACAGAGGTGCAGTAGAAAATGGTGAACTTTGAGTTGTCGTGTGGCTATTTCCAACAACAGGAAATAAAGGTTGTGAAACTGGGACAGAAGCTGTAGATGTAGGCAGTCCAGGTGGAGTAATCTGAATGTGTGGTGCAGGAGAATTGGTTGATGGCAATGGAGGCCTCACATTTTGCACAGGAAATAATGGTTGCTGTGCGTATGGACCAGAAGGGGGGATGGAAACAGCTGGAGGCTGGGGATACCATGGCTGAGGCCGAGGTGGAACCACTCCCCATGCATTAGGAGGTACTGGTAGAGCGGGATTATAACTGCAGCAGAGAGAAAAGTAAATGAGGCAGATTTTATGACACTTGTAATTTTCTAATTAGCAAAATATGCATGAATATATCACTTCGCTTCTACCATACTCCAAATAGAATAAGAATTCAAATAGGAGAATTAAAATGAAAAGAAATTTCAACAAGCATACACTGGTCGAATTGGGCCCAAGGTTGGTCGTGGAGGATATCCGGCACCCATAGGAGGTGGCGCCATTCCACCTACAAATGGGGTTGATGGGATATCCACCTTGGCTGTCTTTGATGGAAGATCGTCATCTGCATTACATTCAAAATTGTCAGTATTAAACCACTTCATATATAACTCAACAACATTTTTACCATCACTAACATTATTTATACCAAGCCCATATCTAAAATACTAAACCGTACATAAACACTCTTGACATCAACACTGCCGACAAAACAGAAGAATACACAAAACAACAGCTAACATACATGTAAGGCGTGCAATAGAACATGATCAGAAAATGAGAAAAAGAAAAATTATGGTATTTAATGAGTGTAATAGAGGCGTGCAATAGAATATTCTGATAGAATGGGACAAGAAAAGGTGGAGAAAAAAACGTAGAATTCTTTTATTGAATGGAGATAAAATGAATCTCTACTCTAGAACAATGATCAATTTCAATGACTACTCCTATATCTCTGCTCCCATTTATAATACCTCCCCTGTTGATAACTAACTAGGGCTAATCAGCAGTTACATCTGTTACAGTAATACAGGGGCCTCCTTCCCTGTTTCCCTCCTATTTCCCTATCAGTCTGATTATACATTAAAACATCTTGTTTAACAACAACAGCCAGAGACATTGAAATGGAAAATTAACAGGAGGAAATTCAGAGTTGTTTGTACTTGTACCAGTTATTAAGTTGTCTCTAAACTATCAATAATAACTAATAAACAATGAGAAATTTTTTTAATGCAAGAGACAGAACCAGGATATTATAATTTATGACCTTCATCTCCATAATGAGCAGCCAAGACATCTGGCGGAATCCCTTGCATTCCATATATTTCAATATCTGTACTCTCTCTTCCAGGTTTTGCATTTGGCACCCTGAAAAGAAAAAGGAAATAATTGAGTTCAATAAAACTTATATTCATATTTTAAGGAAGGCTTTCAGGAAGCATTCACTCAAACACCAGTAAGGGCGTTTTTTTCATTCATTCAAGGATCAGTCAAGTGCTTGACCAACAAACCAAACAACCTTCCTCTTTGTTATTATAAGGGGATTATTGGTTTGTCTTATTTGAGTTTAACTACCTGCAAAAGCACTTGTGAGACTGCTTGAGAGAGCTTATGGAAACAGCTTATGACATGCCTATAAGCTGTTTTTCAGCTTATTTCCAAAAACTTTCCACAATAGCTTATGAAAACATCTTATATAGCTTATACAAAAATAGTTCGAATTAATTTTATATTTTTATAGGAATAGCTTATACATAAACACTTGTATGATAACCACACTCAAAAACATTCCTTGAAATGTAGCCACAAATCATAAGTTCTCCAACATAGCTTATGAAAACATCTTGTAGCATACATAAAAAAAAGTTCTTGATTTTATCTTTTGCTATAAAAATACGTTATTTATCCAAACAGGTCCTAAATTGAGTTTTTATAGGAATAGCTTATACATAAGCACTTTTATAATAATAACCAAACTTACAAATATTCCTTTTAGTTTAATTAACCAGAAATCATCATATCAAGAAAACATAATAGATGAAAAATTGAATTGCAAGAAACAATTGATAAGATTGAGCATAATAGCAAAGAAAAATAGAAAACCCTAGAATAAAAGAGAAAAGGAATATACTTGGTGACGTTTTCCTTGTGGACCTGAAGAACGTGAATGGACATGCCACCAGCAGTTGAAAGCTTCTTATGACAAACATGACACTTAAAGTGTTTGGCTTTTTGATGCTGAACCAAGATCTTCTCGTCATCGAATTCTCGATCGCAGTAATAACACCAAACCTTTGAAGCAACTCTCTTCTTCTTCTTCCCCATCGAGATTCCGATTACGATTACAATAACGATGCCGCAAGGGTTTGTGAAGGTTGAGTGCAATCACCCTGTGCTGCGACTACGATGGAAGAAGAAGAAGAAGAAGAAGAAGACCTAGTTAGTTAGGGCTTTCAATTCAACTTTGTTGTTTTTTTCTCTTGTTTTATTGTTGCATCTAAATAAATAAATAAAAACTGAAAACAAAATAAAATACCCTTGGGGTTATAAATATGAATATTTATTATTGTACTAGGTACGTTTGGTTATTTATGCAATTCTAAACAGTTTTGTGGCTAAATAGGAATACTGATTTATTTGATTGATGTGATATATCAACGGTCTATGCTAAAAGATTGGCAATCAATGGTTGAATTGAGTGTGTCTGGTTTCTGTGCGAATTGCGAATACACTTTTGAAGTAAATAAATAAAATAAAATGCTAACGAGTGACTAAGACATCTTAAATAGTAAGATTTAGTTATGTCAAAAAAAAAATTAGTAAATTTTAGTAAATTTTTATGGGAATATGTGAAGTCAACACATTTATATAAATAATTCTTTTTGATAGAAAGCTTAAAGAGTGTCCCGAGAAGATTGGTTAGTAAGACCCATAAATCAAAGATTTTTTCTAGATTCACTATATTTTGGATTTGAATCATCTCCAATGTTTTCTCTCTTTTTCTTAATTCAATGGTTGTTAAATTATAAAGAATAAAATAATACATAACAAGAGAGAGAAAATAAGCAAATGAATGGTTAGGATCACATTGAAAAGAAAACATTGAAGAGAAAATTGGAGAAGATCAAAATCCCTATATTTGTTAATTAAGTTTGTCTTTTCCATCAATTTTAACTCCAAGAATCAAAATTGTAATTGATCCATCAAAAACTACGTTAAATTTTGTGGTATTGGATCTTTGAAGCACCAACAATTAATTTTGGAGTAAACATGCAATTTAGTCCCCGAACTATTACTCTCTCACCGACTTAATTTCTAAACTATTAAAAGTAACTTAAAAGTCCCTAAACTATTTTCCATCCATCAATTTAGTCCTTACCGTTAAGTGGCCGTTAGTGGTCCCTAAACTATTAAAATACTTCAATTTAGTCCCCAAGCTATCTTAAAAAACAACAAAAAATAGTTTCTAAACTATCATAAAAAAACTACAAAATCATCCTTTAAAACTTATGTAGTAAAAGATCAAATAAATTTGCATCCCCAACAACAACTAGTATCTCATTAAAATCACAAACATGAGTCTCTCTAGTCCATTGAACTTGTAAACCTTGTCATCCCAATCATTCTAGCAATGGTACGTTTAACATAAAATTCATTCTTTTGATCAATACGTTGATCTTGCTTAACCATAAATTAAACCATAATTCATTCATTCATTATATAAGCCAACTAAACCGTAATTCATCAAATTCATTACATAAAAGTCAACTAAACCATAATCCATCAAAAGAACTAAATAGAAGGTTCAAACAAAAGACCAAACAAAAGCATTAAGTAGAAGGTTCTTCATTGCAAAAAACAAAATATCATTAGCAAGTATCAAACAAAAACACTAAGTAGAAGGTCTTTCATTGCAAAGAAACCAAATATCATTAGCAAGTATCAAACAAAAACACTAAGTAAAAGGTCCTTCATTGCAAGAAAACCAAATATCATTAAAGCATACAACACAAATGAGACAATGTCAATGAGATTCATGCCGACTCCAAGATTAAGCCGAGGAACACGCAATGAAGGACCTTTTACTTAGTGCTTTTGTTTGATACTTGCTAATGATATTTGGTTTTTTTGCAATGAAGGACATTCTACTTAGTGCTTTTGTTTTGTCTTTTGTTTGAACCTTCTATTTAGTTCTTTTGATAGATTATGGTTTAGTTGGCTTTTATGTAATGAATGAATTATGATTTAATTTATGGTTAAGCAAGATCAATGTATTGATCAAAAGAATGAATTTTATGTTAAACGTACCATTGCTAGAATGATTGGGATGATGAGGTTTAAAAGTTCAATGGACTAGAGAGACTCAGATTTTTGATTTTAATGAGATACTAGTTGTTGTTGGGGATGCAAATTTATTTGATCTTTTACTACATAAGTTTAAAGGATGATTTTGTAATTTTTTATGATAGTTTAGAGATTATTTTTTGTTGTTTTTTAAGATAGTTTGGGGGACTAAATTGAAGTATTTTAATAGTTTAGGGACCACTAACGACCACTTAACGGTAGGGACTAAATTGATGGATGGAAAATAGTTTAGGGACTTTTTAATTACTTTTAATAGTTTAGGGACTAACTTGGTAAGAGAGTGATAGTTCGGGGACTAAATTGCATGTTTACTCATTAATTTTGGGTTACTACATTTAGATCGTTTAAGGTTTAACTTTATACTCTTCGGTTTTATTTATAAGCAAAAATTATTTTTTAGGTTCATTGAACATGTGATATATCTAACTTATAAATAAGACTAGATATATTGCTTGTTCAATGAACTTAAAATGTAACTTTTACTTATAAATAAGGTCGAATGGAGTATCTGTTAATTTGAATAGACGTGAGACTATGAGAACGAGTAATGAGTGTGAAAGATGTTAACTATACATCTCATCAGAAAGAGGAACGAAACAACAAAGCGCCCTTTGTAACAAAAACGACAGTAGCAATCATGATGGAAATAATATCGGCGAGAAAAATACTTATATATAGGCACAAAATACAATAAGTAAAAAAAAGTTAAAAAAATTAGTTGAAGTGATATAAATTAATGTGATTATTTTATTTTTCTCTTAATATTATTGATTTATGTAACTATGTCTAAATTTTATATCTAAATAATTGTGCTTGCGTAAGACTTTCTCTATTAGCGAACACGAGGTACATAAGGACTTTGAGAGCAGAACAAAACTTAATTTATGGGGTCAAAGTGATATAATTATTAATGGGTTCTTGAATTTTAATTTATTTTAATTTTTTAGACATACTGTATGTGCTTTTTTCTAGATTTGTGATTGAAGATCTGGATTTTAATTTATTTTAAATTTATGAAGATGTTTAGAAAGGTGGTAGTAAGGAAGAAGATGAAGAAACGAACATAAAAGTTGGTACTGATGGTTCATCATTAAATACAACAGAATGCAAAATTCAACAGTTGACTTTTTTGAAAAAAAATCAAGCAGTAAATTTTTTTCAAAAAAGGTTTAAAAAATCAATTCATTTATCTTATATGTTGATTGTAGTATACGAGTTTTAACAAGAGAAATATAAGAGAATTAACTTTTTATCAACCAAATTGACTTTAATTTTTTATCATAAAATTTTCTTATGAAAAAGTAAATATTAAATTACTCCCTCCCATAACAACACTTGGTTATTGTCAAAATGAAGAATAGTTAATATAAATGCAAGTGAAAATATAAAAATACTAATTCTGGAAGAGGGATACATTGATCCTTTGTATTTCATAAACTCTTCCCCTAAAGAGAAAATAAAAAAAGTTTACATGATAAACTATATATCAGAAAAGGAAAATATAGAAAATAAAAGAGTTTACTTGATAAATTGTCTGTAGTGTTGGTAAAAAACAATGGCATGGCATCTACCGTATATGGCTCACAACCACAACAAAAAAGACAATATACTTGTTACACAATCAAGAGTAAGAGTACTAGTGATGACGAAAATGGTGTCTAATGCAATACATGCACCGACCACCATAACGCACAACAAAACCACAGCAAAAAAGACAATATACATGTTTGTAACTACACAATCAATGATAAGAGTAGACTATCAGCGATGACGACGAAAATGACATGCACCGACCACTAAGGCAGGGCCTAGTCCTGTAGTTTGCACCATGGGTGACAGGGAGGAGCTGATGAGCACCATGAGCAAATCTACATCTTATTACATGAGCGCATTTAGTGTGGTTGCTGGCCTCCCAAAATTTGCACAGCTCGGTCCTAGGCATGCCCTGATAGTACAAGGGGCGCTGCTGACACAAAAATTATTTCAATCAATTACTATGCTTATTAACGATCAACAATCATCATATTTTCTATATATCAAATCTATAAATTATTAGTATTTATATTCATAAGTTAATATAGAAAATACTTATTGCAAAAGTTAATATTTACACTTTAAAAAAATTAAACACACACTTTATAAGGTAAGATTGTCACTTTTGATTCCTTAATGTAACATATTCCTTTTTTGAAAACATGTGTTCCAATATCTATGCAATTAGTGTCAACTTTTAAACAACTTAACAAATATTTGACACTCTACTAGTCTAGATCATGAGCATGCAACATTAAAAAGCTCATATCTCATGATTTTTATCTCTCAAATATAAACACAGGTTATACTTGCACACTTAGAGAAAAACACACTAACCAAATTAAGAAGTTGAACATGTTCTTAATCATGTTTTATTTCACATCAATTCTATTTCTATGTTTCTTTCTTCTTTTCTCAATTCTAACACTCACAACATTCATAGGAAACCCAAAATACCCACTAGTAAAAGGAACAATCTTCAACCAAATAATCAACTTCAAAACACTCTTCCATTACTTAACAAAAATATCTCAAACCAATCCAACTTTTAGGCTTCTTGCTCCTAAAGAATGCAAGATTTACACGTGACACAAGAAATGTTGAGCACATGCTCAAAACACAATTCCATAAATATTCCAAAGGAAAGTTTAACCATGATACTATTTTTGATCTTTTTGGTGATGGGATTTTTGAGTTTAACCCTGATACTATTTTTGATCTTTAGAAGGAATGTTGTTAGTTTGGTTAGAGTTGTTTTGGGGTTTTCTAACGCTGGATTGATCTTTGATTATTTGGTTGATAGCAATAAAGTACAAGAAGCTTCAAAGTTTATATTTCTAACAAACTACTAAAACAAATCATAGGTTGCAAAAAGCTCACACAAAGCAAAAAACTATCTGGTTTCCAACCATCTCAAGAGGAGGCTTCAGGTTGTGTTCAACCACCTTAACAGGCTCTTCCTACAGCTACATAAAATTTCAACAACAAAAAGTCATATTATAAATTATAGTTGAATCTAATCATCTTCATCTCAAGGTGTTATATGTTTATTTTTTATAAATCAAAGATTACACAACCCAAAATGTGCCGAAAAATTGAAAATTTCATCAAAGTGTTACTTCATTTTGGAACAATTATACTCCCTCCGTCCCTATATATAAGCCCCTCAAGAGAAATTTCACGCTTATTAAGAAAAGTTGATAGTGTAATTAATGTATATTTTTTAGATATTACATAACTTTTAATGTAGGGAAAACAAACATAACTTTTAAACATGTAGAGTTGTATCACAGTATGACTAACTAAATTAAACATACAAGAGCACATTGGCACAGAACACAGACGTAAAAATGTAACAAAAATTCTTCAACAAAACTATAACAGAATAAAGTACAAGAAACAAGGACAACAAAACTACACAAACGACAGTAGACAAAAGCAATAAAGTACAAGAAGCATTTTTAGCAAACTACTAAAATAAATTATAATTTCATTAGCTTGCAAAAAGCTCACAAAATGAAAAAACCATACTACACCGTTGTAGATACCAGATAATAAAGCATTTGATTTTCATGACCATATAATAAATTAAATTTAGTACAAGAAGCTACAGAGGTTAGTTCATCTTTGTTTTTTACTACCTGCAGATTCTTGAACATATCATCAAAATTGAATGCATCATCAAATAACATATGGAAGTCTATTTCCCGCCAACATAATATTATTTATACTTACCGCGGGAGTGGTAGACGAACTCGGAAGAGAACTCGTGAAAAACCTTGGTGACACATATTAGTTGTAGTTTGATACATATTAGTTGTAGTATGACTTTAAGTCCTGACAAGGACAAAACTAACAATATTGTAATATACTAACAACTAACAATTTGCCATTTAAAAAAAAAAGGTTGTAGTTTGACTTTCTATACTATAGAAAGATAGTCCTTCTTCCGATCATATTTATAAGTAAAAAACATTTAAAATTTTGGTCACTATTATAAGTAAAAGTTAATTACTTTTAAACTAATTAATATTGTTATTCTTAATATATCCTAACTTTTCAAAATGTACATGTGATTTCTATGAAAAAAGGTTTAATCTAGTAAATTTATTCATATTTTATTTTAAATCAAGAAAATTAATTATACTTAACTAAATTTTTTAAACACCGCATAAGTAATTTTTTTTCCTATATATGTAACCGAAGGGAGTATTTAATTACATAATTTAAATATATAAAATTCTCTTTAAATTATGTTGCCTCCCACTACAATCCAAATGAGAATCATAGATTAGAGAGAAGGAAAAGAATTTTGAAACTTTTTTCCTTTGATAAGTAGCATCAGCCATCAGTTTAAATATATTTAAATATAATTCATTTCACATTCAACTAAATTCGATTTTATAAATCAATTCGTACAAAATTTTGCTATTATCATGTGTCCAGACACAATCTAATATGTGATGTTTTATGGTTTTTGAGGATAAAGTATTAGAAAAGAGTATATCTTTTATTTTTTTCAGTGTCGGATCTCAAATCGAAATCCTCTTAATTGAAGAACAAATCCTCAACCAAATGTTTTTCATTGTGTGTGTACACCTAAATCTTATACTCAAAAACTTGTATTCAAGCGAGTGTTGCTCATGTGAAATTGTCAAAATGTGACAAAATTATTGCAAGATAGACGGATTAGATGATGCAATGCATATCATAAAGATATGATGATCATGGTCTACTTTCGGCACAATTAATGGCCAACATAAACTTATGGGAGGGAGCTTTTTTTTTTTTTTTTGACTAAAAGGTGTTCATAACATTTCATTAATAATAATATGGTTGATACATGTCGGTACATCAATAAAAATCTTGAAGCTAGCTATAGATGTGGCTACCTTTGCAAGAACATGAACTGCCTCATTTGCTTGTCTCATATTAAACTCAACACGAGAGTTTTTGAAATATAAACTAAACAAATTCTTATGGGAGGGAGCTTATGAATCATAGTATTATGATTTGGCAAATAGTTCAGCCTTAACCGGAATCTTCATATGACTCCTATGTATGATGAAAAGATAACAAAAACTATTTCTTAATTAAATTAGTTGATTATAAAATAAATCAATCACTAAACCAAACAGCTAACTGCTCTCCCTAAATTATAATAATTTCTTAATTAATTGGCTGAACCCTTGAACACTATAGTTTGTAAGAAAAAATGTATGTACGTAAATGTTTATTTGCGTCAAAACTCAAAAATATGCATTAATTGCAAGCAATTTTATAACTAAATAAAGAAAAGATGATTTTTTTTACTCCCTTCTATAAACCACCTATCAACGATCTCAAAATAGAAAATGAAGCCTAAAAATTTTGGTAATTAAATTCACCGTCCTACCTCTTTGGCCAAATTATTCTTTTGTTTCTTGTGCTGAAGATGTGGTCCAAAATTAGGTCTAGATTGAAAAAATTGTACATGGTAATTTGTCCTTATGCTTTTGTTCTTTACTCTATTGCACATATGCCACTATATTTCATTGATTAATTATAGCCTTTTTGAAAAGTTTCAATGGATATGTGAGTGTAAACTAAAGTTTTGGTCACAAATTCATTTCGTTCAAAGGAGAAGATGGCACCATCATATAGGTCAAGGGCCATTTTTGGTAGGACAGGCCATTTGGTATAATACGCTCATCAAAGATTAAAAATATGCTCATCAATGGGATATGTAAATTTTTTTATCCTTTTATAAAACTATCATAACACAATTCTAACCAATGAAAAACAAGTTTATTTTATTCAATCCAGATGATATTTTAGTTCATCAACATATAAAATTTAGAAAATGTGTTGCTAATGATTTTCGTCTATATCAAATATGGAAGATTGAGATTTAATACAATACAAAATTATTTTGTGTAAACATTTAAAGTGTGATCGAATTCGCATCAAAGAACTCATAAAAGAGCTCTCATGTTAAATTTCATTTTATATAGTGTCAAATAAATTTCACATCAAAACATTACACAAATACAAAATTAACCGGATGCATGTGAACATACGCTTAATATGTTTGAATTTGACTAAGAAGTTTTTAAGTCACAAATTTTAACAGAAATAAAACATACAGTGTTTTAACACTTTAGTGACCACTATTGTTCTCATGATGTATTATTCTATCCTCCCACAACTTTGCTCCAATGTATCTTTGCCCCAACATTATACTTCCAACTCTCATCCTTTGTTTTCTTAAAATTCACTTTACCAACAATACTCTAATCGAGTGACTATATTTTTCCCTCATTTCACTATTGTAGTTTTTCTTTCTAAAATGTTCACATAAGTACATAAAAAAGTACATTTTAAAATCTATCAAACACATGTCTGAACTTGCGAGTTTGTCAAAATCACAATACGCATTTTGTAAATTTTTTTTGACAAAAACATTTTGTAAAAAATTAGGCTGTAATTTTGAAAAAATGATAGTAGTTTTTTCATGATTCAATCCTACTCCCTACAAACATAGGATACACCGATTAAAAAGGGTCATGCTCAAAGCTTTAACAAACTTAAAAGAGAAATTTTTTATTTTTATTTTTTTTAGAATTTGACTACATAATTTTCAATGAAATACTATATAATTTTCAACACGTTAGAATTTTCCATTATAAAAACCCAATTCATTTGTTGAGAGAGTTTTGAATAAAATATATTTCTAATTTTAATAAAAAAACATTTAAAAAATAACCAAAACATCGATTCCCCAATTTTTCTTGATAACATAAGTTAAGCATTAAGCTTCAAAATCAAGAAAAATCGGGGAATCGATGATTTAATAATTTTTCTTGAATCAGTTCAGTGTTCACACCGATTCCCATAAATTCTTTAACACACCCAGTCTAACAATCAGACCAGATCAATCACCCCTACGATTCCCCCAAAATTCTCCCTTCATTTCTCTTCTAAACTTGTAAACAAAGCATTATGAAACATCCACCTAAACTAGAGCAGTAGTGTGACACAGATTAGTTGTAGTTTGACTTTCTATGCTACAAAAAGATATTTAATTACATAATTTAAATATATAAAATTCTCTTTAAATTATGTTGCCTCCCACTACAATCCAAATGAGAATCATAGATTAGAGAGAAGGAAAAGAATTTTGAAACTTTTTTCCTTTGATTAGTAGCATCAGCCATCAGTTTAGCTTGAAAAACACAAAAAGAATCAAAAGTAGAGGTCAGTCAGTCCACAGCCTTAGGCTAGTGGCTACCTTGTGATTCAATAGAGAGCATAGTATGTCCACAATTCCAGCAAAACAAAAGCTATCTGGACCCCACCTAAACTTAAACAAGCAATCCCCAAAGCAAAAGGGCACCCCCACAAATAAATAAAAAATTATTATGATTAATAATTAATCTCAAATCTAAATAGTACTAGTACTAATATTCTTCCCTGCAAAAAATTCCATTCTTTCTTCTCTTCTCTTCTCTTCTCTCAACACTAATCAAACCACAATGGAAAAAACAACAACAGAACAATGGAGAAAACAGCACAGAAACCAAATCAACAACAAACCCATTTTAGAAACAGATCTTAACACAAAACAAATCCGACCCATTATCCAATCCACTCGTTGCAAGGCCACAATTTCATCACTTCTTCTATCCACATTTTCCAATGAAACAACAACTTCACAACAACCCACCAACAAAAAGATCAACTTTTTATCTGCTGCAGCTACCATCAGAGGTTTAGGATGCACTGCTGGTGCTTCTCAGCAGGTGTCGGTACCGGCTGTGATTCGTGCATCTGCAGATTGGCCTCATCAAGGGAACAAAACCAGAAAAAAGAAGAAGAACAAGAGAAACAACAAGAATAGTAGTAGTAATGATGGTTCTTCTTCTGCTACTTGTGTTGATTTTCAAGATGTTTGGTGTGGACCTGGAATTGGATTCTCAACAGATGCTGCTGCTTCTGTTGATTGTGTTGTGTCTAAGAAGAATGCATCTTCAACTTCAAGAGCTAAAATTGATCTGGACAAGATTACTCACAGAGGGGTAACAATACTTATTTTGTCTTTGCTTAATGTTTTATTGTTTTTCTATGAACATCGGTTATTATGCATTTATGATGTTTTGCTTTGTTTCACCAAATTGATCTTTTGCATGCATTTAGAATGATTCTAGTGACTATTATGCATTTATAATGCTAAACAGTGCCCCCGGGGCATTGGTTAAGGAGGCAAATATAATAATATGGTATTGAAGAATTTGTGCAGTCAACGCATCAAAAGTATAAAAAGTGTGATTTTCAATTTAAAAATTTCTTTTTTTGGTTTCCTTAACCAGTGCTCCGGGGGCACCGGTTAGCATGATCCTTGTTTTTTTATTGTTTGTTGTGATTTAGATAGACATGTTTTGTATATGTTTAAGATTTTTGTTTTGATTTGTGCTTGCTTCCTTATGTTAATCTTCATTATCATTTTGGTTTCGAATTCGTTAACATGATTATGGACTAAACTTCATGATAACTATATTGGCAGTCTTCATCTTCGTTCCGAAGGCGCACTACTGTCCACCCAGAAACCTTTTCTTTTCCGGATACCGATCCAGACATTTTCACAGCTTGCTCTTTTGGAACTGCAACATACCCTCGCCGTATCAGAGATATTTCTTCTTCCGATGATTTTTCTGAGGTTTGCTCATGCTCTTGTCAATTCTTTCGTCAAGTACATCTTTTTTATCAATGTGATTCATAAAAACTAAGCAAAATCTGGTCTGTTTGTACCAAAACATGGTAATTTACTCTTGATTTTCTGTTTTCGTTATGGTTTTTGTTTTTGAAATGGAACTTACTCTAGGTAGCACTTAAATGTACTGCTACTAAGTTGTGAAATTGGATTGGCTTATCTTGAATATAATACATACTGAATCATGACTTAGCTCCTGTTTTCTGACAAAATTCAATAAAATCAATGATCCCTAAGAGTTGGATCAATATTGGTCGCAATTGTTATGTTATGCTGCATGATTTTTCAAGAAGTAGGAAAATTGGTGAAAACCGCCCCACATGCTAGATTGTAGATGGTGTCGAGTAACTATTTGGATAAAATACTTAGTTAAGCGCTTATAGCATAAGCTCTTATTACATCAAACAGTCCACCCAGAAGCTACTTCTAATGGTATTCTTTGACAAAATTGTGTTATATCCAATAAAGTCTTTGCTAAGATATTATCGTAGTTGAAAGCTAATTTACATATTTTCATTATTGTTGGCACTTTGAAGATAATGGCGCTTCAAGGAAGAGTACTAATGGGAAGACGATTCATTTCACACGACCTTTACAGAGATTGGAGACTAGATGTTGATAACATGTCATATGAGGTGAGTTCTTTCTCCAATAATCATTTCTATTATTTTCCTACTTTAATAACTACATTCCCAAGCTGTTGATGATATGTTGTGCTGCGTAAATGCATGCATATTTGTTTCAAGTTTGTCTAATTTCTTAGTTTGTGTTTGATAGCAATTGCTTGAGCTTGGTGAGAAAATTGGTTATGTCAATACCGGACTTGAAGAAGATGAGATCGAACCTTACATAAGGAAGACCAAGCTTCAGCTTTGTGAAGATGCATCAAAGCATCAAGTAGATAAAAAATGCAGCATCTGTCAGGTAGCTAGTTTCTACATTTTAATTGACTTAAATATAACTTTGGTCTTTCTATTTTGCTTCATTCATAATTTTGTCCCCGATTTCTAAATCCATGGTTTTGATCCCTCAATTTATAGAATGACTAACTTTTTCTCTACCTAGACATTTTGAGACTGGATTTTGATCATCTGACTAGTGAGATGACAAAACACAACCTGCTAATGAATAAAAATTGAAAACGAAATATATGGTACTTTGTTACTTTTTTTTTTTTTTTTTTTACTCATCGTTCAAAGGAGCGATTTAATTTGTTGAGATGTATGCAAGGTTATCTAAAATGGTTCCTGTCACTATCCGATCGAAACATGAACAATTAATTTATATTTCACCAAAATATATATCAATCTATTTCACAAGATAAACTAAATTCAATGCAAGACACTCTCTAAGTGGATTTCACTTAATACCTCGTTTCCATATCATCAATTAAGTTGCCGCATAAGAATCTCGTTTGCCACATCATATAAAATCATCCCCAAATACATAGGTGACAAAAATATCACACATTTTAAAAATTGTGAGAGAGGGACTAAAACTATATTTAAGCCAAATAAAGTTACGATATACATAGTTTATCTTTCACTTATTGTAATGCAATGTGGTAATCTTTTTTAATACTTTTTTAAAGGGTTGCATATATTTAATTGATCATTGTTTTGAGTTCAGGAGGAGTATGAAGCAGATGATGAGATTGGGAGGCTTAACTGTGATCACATGTATCACTTTGAATGTATACAACAATGGGTTGCACACAAAAATTTCTGCCCAGTGTGTAAGCAGCAGGTTGCAGCTAGACACTGAGGGAGATAATCCTAAATGTTATTTTAGACACTTGTTCTATTATCATCCTAAAATAGGTGTATAATTTTTCATATCCCTCGTAAGTATTCATTTTAATTTTTTGGTGTCAATTATGATTTCATCTGCAAGCAAACTTTAAGCCTCATTGTTGAGGAGTGGACAATATATGTTATTGGATATGGAGGTTTCTTAACAATGGATTCATTTAAATACTATGCTTCATTTTTAGATTATCATTGTCTCCCTCTTCATACCTTAATGTGATATAAAAGCTGAACTGAATTAAACTGATTTCTCATCTCTAATTGTAGGACAAGCAAAGCAAACATTTTCACTCCAATTTTTAAGAAAAATAAGTGACATTGAAGTATGATTTACACTTATCAATTATAACAAGTGATGCATAATTTTCATATAGCCACATTGGAAGAGATAATTGTTTCACACACATTGGTTGAAAGGGCAGTCATATGTATCTTTCAATGGGTTTTATTAAATTTAGAGTAACTATTGCTAATAACATTCAATCTAATATTAGGTGATTATCTTTCAATGGGCTATCATATACTTGTAGAAAAAAAAAATTGAGAGTAACTATTGCTAACAATATTTATTTTGACATCATTGTTTACCTTTACTCTTAAAAGTGCTTCTTCAAAATAATCCAAACACACCCGTACGAATGTGTTTGACACTTTCTCGGTTGTTGGTGCTGGTAACCTAAACCCTTCCTAATGTGATACTTACATATATATATATATATATATATATATATATATATATATATATATATATGACCAAATGTGTAATTTTGCCAATACATAACTTATATGATATAATGTGTCTATTTGATTTATGTTCTGTGAACAATTATTTTTGGTTTGTAATATTATTGAAAGTATTTAAAGTGTAGATAAATGGTTTTTGATAATGGTAGATTATTAAGTATGATGAAAAAATACTTTAATCTTGATCACAAGCTAATAATACTCTAATGTAATTTTTTGCTAGGGTTTAATTTAAATTTTTGACAACGTGAAGATTATAAGATTAGTGCTATTATATATATATATATATATATATATATATATATATATATATATATATATATATATATATATAGGCAAAATTACACATTTGGTCCTTTATCTTATTTTTTTGTAACATTTTGGTCCTTTATCTTTTATTTGTAACACTTTGGTCATTTATCTTTTATTTGTAACACTTTAGTCCTTTATCTTTTATAACATTCACATATAAATCCTTTTTCTCATATTTTTTTTATTCAAAAAAATATTGAATTTTATTTGTTAAAATACCTTTTTATTAAAATTAAATAAAACTCATAATTTTGATTAAAATGTTCATCATCTTCATCAATTCTTATATATTTTCATGTTCTTTAAGGGACCAAAATGTTATAAATAAAAGATAAAGGACCAAAGTGTTACAAAAAGATAAGATAAAGGACCAAAGTGTTACAAAAAAATAAAGGACCAAAATGTTACAAAAAAATAAAATAAAAGACCAAATATGTAATTTTGCCTTATTTATTTGGTGCTCTATATGTTAAGTCCAGAAAAAATCTCAGCAAAATGCAACAAATGACATAATAAAAAAATTTGAACTAAAATTGGTGGGGTGCGCCTAGCCAATGCACAACGCATTAGCGACACATGAAAAGCCCAGCAGCAAGCTACTGTGGTGACTCCTCCCCCTCAAAAAAGTAATTTAATATCGTGTGACCCATTGGGCCACATATCAGATATTAAACTGATAAGAACAGATACTACACTTGATCTTAGCCAAAAGGCCGAGAAAGGTATGAATTGTATCGTGGACTCGCTGCTGCTTTTATATCTCCCATCTACTCACTTTCTTTCTTGTCTCCTCGATGTGGGACTATTCAGGTTGAGACTTACTTTGTAGACTAGAGTGAGTACTGGTTCATACTACTCATGCTTCCTTCTTCTTTATCTTGATTTCTTTTCTTCCAATTTTGTGAATTCTTTTTTACAATTCTATCTTTTCCTCAGTTTCAAATGAATTATTAATATGACAGATGTTTTATCCCTCTGCAAACTCCCTTCACAACTGGCATCATACAACTCTGAGACCAGCTACAAATTTTGCAACAAGTTATGCTGATTCATGGTACATGAATCATGATGTTCATCTTGGTTATGAATGTATTAGACTTAGTTACTGGACATGGTATATATATGTTATTAGAGCAAAATTTTAATCAACCATTAAAGGATATAATTAGAAAAATATATGCTACATGGCTACTCACATTACCTATTACACTGAGCTCAAACTTCAACCGTCTTCTATTTGTGAATTTGTATTTCAGTGAGGTCGGTCATACATGATTATCGCGGTCTCTAGTTATTCTTCTACAAGATTTTTCCATTTAAGCTTCCTAATGATAATGAAAGCCAAAGACTTAGTGTCCTTGTTTGGATAAACAACTTAATTTGCAGCTTATAGCATGTGTTTATCATGATAAGAAAACCAGGTATAAAGAATAAACTATTTCTCTAACTAAATTTGCAGCTTATGCTTGGAACATGGAAAGGAAAATCACTGAGTGATTTATATTTTTCTCATGCTTCTGATATCTGTCACTTGCCGTTTAATCAATGTGTACAAGTTCCAACCACCCTGATTTATCTGTTCTGTGTCTAGCAAAGTGACCTGAATTAATGTTTGATTTACATTACCTTTATATATAACTATAACTGTCTTATAATATATAAGACAATGTTTAACTAATGTCTTTTTTATTTCAATAATAGTATAATCTAAATTAATGTAAGCAGCTTTAATTATTGCATGAGTAAATACATATGCAAATGGAAATGTGAGGTTTCAAAGTGAAAGTGAAAACTATGTGCTGGAGTTAGAGGTTTTTTAATGTGCTTAAGTCTACATACACTGTGCTTATTAAGCTAATCATCATTACTCTCACTCTGATACAATACAACTATTTTATAGGTACAGTAAAAATGTCATCAACGTGTTAAATTATGATCACCGTCGCAATCCTTGATATTATAAAAATACAAAAAGTTTAGACAGAAATAAACACGAAACGAAAAGCAAAAAACTAATGGGAGTAGCTTGTCTTATTCAATTGGATTATTACTGTTATAGATAACATAAGAAAAACTAGCTTGAAATATATGATCATATTTGCTGTGAGTTTTTGTTTGGCTGCTGAATGTTATCTATAGGAAATTGTTTTGAAACATCTGATATTGCTGCTCCAGCAACTGCCGGGGTCATGGATTGATACTGAGAGGGTGCATTTGCATTTGAATGCTGTTGTTGCATTTGTGTAGAGTATACTTGTTCTTGCATAGCTCCGCCATAATCATAACCATAAATAGGGTGTGGTGGATGATGAATATTTTGAGACAAAGTCATATATTGCTGCTGTAATTGGTTGGAAGGTATTTGAATAAAACCAGAATTTGATGCTACAGGAGCTTTATAAACACTTGGATTCACTTCAGGTAAAACACTTTGTGGCCTTACTGAGGCTACTACATTTGTGTCAGCTATATTGGATTGCAAAGCCATGTTGTATGGTTGTGTAGATCCAAGTCCAATAGGCATCACATAAACCGGGAACTGATTAAGTTGTTGGTGTGATTGTGGTGCATAATAAGGGTAGTATGATGATATTGGCACTTGACCTGTACCTATAGGACGGTGAATATAGACAAATTGATGCTGATATGTGGCAGGTTGTTGCTGATTTTGAACTGGCTTTTGTTGGAGTGAGACGTAAGTAGAATTGTTTACTTGTTCCTCTTGCTGATTTTGATCACTTTTGACCTGTGATTGCACAAGAAAAGCATCATCTTGCTTCACGTTCGCCACTTTTACATCGTCTAAGTTGTTATCCTCCTGCTGCTGCTGCTGCTGCTCCATCTCAACAGGCCTTTGTTCATCAGCGCGAACTCGTATTTGAGGAAGATTATCAAATGAATAATTAAACATGTTGTCCTCCTCGTCCACAGGTACAGAATAATCCACATCAATTAAATGCTCCTTGTTAACATTACTATTAGTATTTTCGTCGTTGCAGCTAGAAGCACTTGCTTCATAATCATCAAGGTTGAGGAGGCAATTATCAACAACCGCAGCAGAATCAGAAACAACTCGAGAGAGAATCCCTGAGTTGTTGAGAGCTTCCACGAACCACGAATGATTAGAGTCATGGTGGAGAGTGTCCATGGAAACAGCAGTTTCTGGTTTGGAGAAAAAGAGGAACAATCTAAGTCGAGAAGGGGAGGGGGAAGGGTTTGAAGACAAACGATCATACTCTTCGATCATATTTTGGAGGTCTTCATCGGTTGAAATAGTGATGAGATTGTCAAGGTCTTCATCGGGAAGATGGTACTTAAGAGTGAATGATCTTCTTCCATGAAGGAGATTGCGAGAGAGGTGAGCACAGAGGCGTGTTAAGGATGAGTGGCGGTCCACGGCCACAATGCGAGTGTCTCCACCTACATAGTAGAGGGAGTTGTCACGTGGCATAATGTGGCCGCCGTAGCTGCACAAGAGGCGGAGTTTGGAACCAGGCACGTGCGGGAGATCAGTTGTCTCATTATGATAATGATAACGAGGAGACGATACCACTGCTGCCACTGAGTTAGGATGCATTTGTGATATGGGGGGTAATGGATCCATCACATATTAGTGAATGAAAACTATGGAGGAGAAGGAGTGTGTTATTTTGTGTGATTTAATTCTTGTAGATAGCATATATATCATACTTTCATATACTAAGCATCATTGCAAAATGCAAAGATATATCATTGAAGTAAGTGCTAGCATGTGCAGAACTTTGGTTTACAAACTTGAATGAAGTTGGGAGTGAAGTTATTTGTCCCCTTTGAATTGGCCATCCCCTCACCCACGAGGGACGGCTTATGCAGAACACAATCCAAGAGAGCAAATTTAACTATATATTGGAGAGAGTAACATAAATACATTATACTAATACATACTATTATTGTTTAAAAAGAATCCGAGAGAGTAGTATACTACTTTTGTTGACTCATATGTCTTTTATAAAAAGAATCCGAGAAAGTAGTATATTATTTGAACGGCAAAAATCATATTTTGAACTTTTCCAATGTTTAGGGGCTTTCAAACCAGTTTTTGGATCCAACAATTGTACTCTTATAACTTATAATAATTGTTTGACGTAAAACAAAGTACTAAAATTATATGCTTTTCCTAACTTCATGACAGAACATAGTACTAAGGTAATAAATTTTATTATAGTTGAAGTGCAAAGATAAAATACTATATAATGAATCTTTTGCAATATAAAGTATTTAGATTCACTTAGCAACTTTGTATAAGTGATGATGCTAGCACACAAAACGGTTACTTCTATTTAATTACATCTTTAATGAAAATCTTGCATGACCTTTTGTCCTATGCTATGCACTACTATTTCTTCTACAAGAAGAAACAATTAATTACAGAATTCATCATCAACAACTTTCTAACACCAAACAAATGTACCATATTCAGATGATTGCCATGCTACATCATCTAACATCATGTTGGTATTGTTAGTAAACATATTGGAAACTTCAAAATCATCAAACACCATCGGATGCTGTTGTTGTGCATGAAAGTTGTTATCACATTGTATAGCTGCTGAATTCAGTACAGCATTTTGGTCTTGTTCTGCAGGCATTGACTGAACAACTTCAAGCCTTTCATTATTAGGAACATGATTTTGATCTTGCTTTGAATTTTCCCTTCCACTTTTTGACAATTTATTCTTTAACTTTGTCTTTTTACTTGAACTCTTCATACCAAGTCTCAATTTCTGGTAATCAATATTGTAAACTTAATGTTAATAATACAAATTAACAAAAAAACTTCATACATATGATATAATACATTACATACATTAATGTATAAATATAACGGTAACTTTTTCCTAACAAAAAATTATCAAACTTTCCATTAATTTTGACACATGTTAAAACAAAATTATCAACAATCAGAAAGTATATGAAAGAATCAACTAAATTAATAACAAAAACAAACCTGCAAATGGCTAGCAACATGTGTTCTTGTCAAACCCGGAACATTCATCAATTGAGTAATTTTTTTTGGCGTTGCCTCTGAAAAATAAACACAAGTGAGTTTATTGAAATATAAAAAACAAAGAAAATAAAAAGATTTGGCAAAAAATCTTACTATCAATGCCAAGTTGATCCACAGCTCTAAGAAATTGTTCATGAAGTTCTGGTGACCAAGATACGCGATTCTTCTTTGTTGGAGGCTGATAAAGATGATTATCATTATCACTATGATTTTCAAGAACACAAGCATTTGTTTGTTTTGTTGCACTTTCATCTCTGTTCATTATTTTTTGTCCTGTTTTTACCTCCAAGATTCTAAGAATTTGATCATGTTGTTGAATGGTTACAACATGTTGCCACATGTTGTTGATATGATTCACATTCAAAGGTTTACGCCAATATTCACAAGCCCCTTTTTCAATAGCCTTCATCCTTGCATTTGTTATGTCATCAACACCCATCATAATGACTGGAATTTTGATTTCTTGTGTAACACGTTGGCAAAAATCGTACGAATCCATGTCCTTGTCCGGCATTTGAGCTTCCATTAGTATCACATCGAAAGAACCCTTTGTTTCTCTCAAAAGATAAACGGCATAAGAAGCCACAGTGCATGTGGTAACTAGATAGAAACAAATAAGCATACAAGTGAGAAAAAAATTAAGACTTTAAGTTAAAATTGAATAAGGTATGTATGGTGAATTAATTAAGAAACAAACCTTCATAGTTGCATTGTAAGCAGAGATCGGCAATGGCATTAAGTTGAGTGGTGTCATGATCAATCACAAAGACTCTTAAACCCTCTGGGAATCGATAGGGAAGATCATCAATCTCAGTGGAAAGAGCCATAGCAAAAAGGGAAGAATGCAATTAACAGAGTTCTTGAAGAAGGGAAGAGTGACACCCAAGAAACAGAAACCACAAAGGAGTATTATTATCAATAGTAGTATATATATAAAGGAATATAATCTGTTTTTTTTTTTAATCTGTTATTCTCTGATTTTATTTTTTTAACCAAATTTAATTTGGCATTAATATCTCATATCTCAACAAATCTTTGTTTTTTTTTTGGTGAAGACAAATCTTTGTTTAATTTGGCATTAATATCTCTCATATCTCAACAAATCTTTGTTTTTTTTGTTACAATATTTTTTTTATATTATATTTTCTTCTTCTTTCTATCTATCATTAATATCTCAACAAATTTTATTTTTTTTTAAATAGATTTTCTTTCTATGTAGTATAACTATCTTAACAAATTAATTTTTTTTTGCAATATCTTTTCTTTAAAATATATACCCCGTAACTTGAGAGATGAGAGTACAATGACTAATTAGATAATAAAACTAAATAATACTATGTAATAGTAATAATAATAATAATAATAATAATAATAATAATAATAATAATAATAATAATAATAATAATAATAATAATAATAATAATTAACGTATTGTATTAGTTTAAGTGATACAAAAACTCAAATCTTTCAAGCAAGTAATTAAAAGTTCCATCTTTTGACCCTAAATCAGTATAAAACATACCCATAACATTAAAAAAAAAAAAAAAAAAAACTCTTTGAAATATATTTTCTATTTTTTTTTACAAGATATTTGCTATTTATTGGAAGTAAATATAACTATAGTTTCATTCCCTATTTTGAACAAAATAGTAAAAATAGGATGACCAAAATTATAATTAAGCCAATAAAATAAGAGTTCACTCCTTATTTTGATCCCAAATCAAGTATTATAATCAATTATAGTTTTAGCTCTTCAAATTTTACAATTATTTAATTTTAGTCTCTAAAGTGTCAATTATAAAACTTATCAAAACTGCAAATCTGCCATTAGACCTATTATATATACTAATCTCAAATCTTCACCTAGGCAAAAAAATGTTGAAAGGGAGTATTGTCAATTTGCATCGAAATTTTCACTAAAGAAAAGTGGACGAGAGAAAAAGAATGAAATGAAGCGCTTTCTATAGTTGGCTTCAAATTAATTAATTTTTAAAAATAACAGACTTTTCACATACAACTACAAATAATAATCTTTTAAAGTAATTGAGATCTATTTAAAAGTTTAATTTCTCTTAATAAATATTTTTCTATAGGCACCATCCAACGAATTGAATATCATTTAAGGGGTAACATCGGCCAATAATTAATTTATAATTGTTTTTGCTTACAGCTAAGTAGGAAGTGATTATAATTGTTTTTGCTTACGGCCAAGTAAGAAGTGATTACAAATTTTAGTTGAATGGCTAAAACTAATTGATTATTTTTTAGGAAGATATCTTATATTGAAAAACTAGAGACCACCAATTGCTCAAATCAATAAGAGATTGTAAAGAGAAGAAATCAAAGTTCCTGAAGAGAATTTTTTGCCAGAAAAAAGCTTCCTGATAAGTGAATTGGAGCAGGGAGGTTAAAAACATACTGAACATAATTAGGAAAGTTATGTTTTTATTAAATTGATTAATTGAAAAATCAAAAACATCTTACGTTCATACATGATCCTGAAATTCACGGTGTACTAGTTATGAAATAAAGAAAGTTAGTGGGCTTGATCAATAGAATGAATAAACATGTAAAAAGTTAGAACTGGAATTGGTGGGGTGCGCCTAGCCAATGCAATAGTGCAATGCATTGGCGACACATGAGAAGCCCAATAGCAAGCTATTGTGGTGGCTCCTCCCCCTCAAAAAAGTAATTTAATATCGTGTGACCCGTTGGGCCACATATCAGATATTAAACTGATAAGAACAGATACTACACTTGATCTTAGCCAAAAGGCCGAGAAAGGTATGAGTTATAACATTGATTCGCTGCTGATTTTATATCTCACATCTACTCACTTGCTTTCTTGTCTCCTCGATGTGGGACTATTGTGTAATAATGAATGGGACTAACTAGGTACTGTGTTCTTCTCCTATACCTCGTTCCTTCTTCCTCCTTTATCTTTGATTTCTTTTCTTCAAAAGATTGTTGTACTTATGTTTGAACTTTTAACACTGTATCCATTAGTACTTGTGAAGTTTTTAATGTTGATAATTTGGCAAAAAAAGCTTATGCAGAATCAGTTTTAAGCAGGAATTTATTTGAACCATCAAGCTTGGATCCTACTTTATCAGTTTTAAGACATGAAAGATGAAAACACATGCTTCAAAATTACAAGTGTACTTGAGACAACTTCATCCTCAGTTACAATTTTCACACTGTGCTAAGTCTGCCATCAGAAATTGGTTCTTTCTCTTCAGAGAAATCTGGGGATGGTATGTGCAAACAGAACTGAGAAAATGTACATATGATTTATATCAACTATAAAGATAATGTGTTTCTTTCCGATTTCAAGTGTTCACACTCGTGATTAGTTAATGGTAAAATAAATGCATGTACTATGACGCATTGCCACTTGAGCTGAATGCAGCTCCATAATTGTTTGATAAACATTTCCTCCAATTCTTTCCAGCTGAATGGCAATCCTTCATGTAGTATACCAATATCTATCATGTAATTTGAATTTGTGGATGTTTTCTTACATTTCTTAATTCATAAACGTTTCCGGCTCAAAGGCCTCTTGCGCGAGCAGACATGTTATTGAGGTTATGCCGAGATGATAATTCTTGATGACACAAATGAGACAGGACGAGTATTTGTACAGTTATGCCAATTTATGCACCAAAAACAAAACTCCCTCCAGTCTTATATTATAAGAAACATTTCACTTTTTAGATTAAGATTCTTATATAAACTATGAGAAGTATGTTAAATATTAAGACTAAATTGTAGAGCTTTACCCAAAAAGGGAGCCCTTCCAGAAATTCTCAAAGGCCTAGGCAAAACCCAGGCCTAAGAGGGGGTTTGGAAATAGTTTTCAACCAGCAATAGACGCGCCTCAGTTAGAACCTCATAAGCTGCGTCATTGCCCCAAGCGCAAAGATGCTTTCAACATTCGCTCACCACTTCTATTTATATACACTCTATCACTTCTTCACGTTTAACTTACTCGATGTGGGACTTCACAAATTATCACTTCAATGGTTCTAGACTCTAGTCATCAAAACTTAACAAAATATTAGATATTAACTGTTACAAGTTACAACAACATATTATTAATCATTATTATTAACATGTACATCATCACAAAGATTCAGTGTTGGATGTTACTAGAATTTTAAAAATTCTTCTGATAAGAAAGAATCATCAAGCAAAAAAACTAAAAACTTTTTTGCTTCATCATAGTAACTTTGTTGAATGATTAGGGAATTCAAGCTGAAGTTTTACATGGTAAGTTATAGCTTCCTCACTTTTTTGTTCATCTGTCTGAGTAAAAACAGCAACACCATGAGCAAATGCAAATGAACCTGTTCCTCCTACAACCTTAAATTCTTCTCTGTCCTTATGAGCTACTTTGATTGCTTGTACACTCAAGCTACCTGAATGATCTGGTGTATCAAAAGTCAGATACAAAACATTGAATTCTGATTGTTGAAATTGTTCCACTGGAATTATGAAACCTTGTGCTTTTCCTACTACCTTTGAAGTGTTTTCTGGTCCCTCGGTAAGTATGCGGTGAAAGACGAATGCACCGGCATCTTCCCTTGGAACAGCATGTGTATTTGAGGTTGTTATGTTTTGAGGTTGTTGAATGTAAAGGGATAGATCAAGCCATGGTCTTGAATGGATCTTGTTATGTGAAACAGGTGATACCAAAGCCAAAACAATCACTGCTATTGTTGCTAATGTTACTGCACCGAAGAATATGATCCTCGACAACATTATGTGATGTTTTTTTAGGCTTTGGCTGAGAATTTTTGAGGTTTGTGTTCTCTCTTATGAGATGTGAGAGACCAAATTAGTACATTTTTTCCTTTTAAATTGAATGTTAAATCAAAGTGGTTAGCAACCTAATCCATTTTGCATTTCATTACCTAAACCATTATAATTTGAACATTGATCAACAAGAACACCAAATTCAATCAAAAAACATTATAATAATTGAAGCCTATATGTACAATTTTTTAGTCACTATCAATCAACATGTACTAATTGCATATGTTCTTGACAAAAAGTACATGAAAGAAGCAGTCAATATCCAATTTTAATGCAATGCAATATCTGGGAAAGATTCTCATAACAAAGTGATGTAATTTATTTAGACCCACAATAACATATGCATAGTCCTTGGTCATGATATTTTCTCACAAAAATGGTTCAGAACAAGCATAGTCCTTTTGCAATTTTCCTCTTTTTAAACACTTAAAGGACAATGCATAGTGAAATTGACATTGAAAGCACAACAAATGGATGAATTGAATATTAATGTGCTTATTGAATCAAGTATTGATTGTTAAGTTCCAGCAGGTACACAAGAACGTGCACTTAGTACCATCCTTGTTCAATGAAACAACAAATGAACATAACATATTTTATTTTTATAATTTCATCCAAACATTTATATAATTAAGTAATATAGATATTGAATATATCCAATTAATTCTTACAAATATTGCCTTAAAGTACAAAAAAATTGTGTTGGGATATATTAACTTTATCGTCCAGAGTAATCTTAATTCTCATCTAATCCAAGTACCTTAATCAACCATACATTATGTTGGTCTAAGAGAACTATCAACCATTCCAATTGGACATTTATAGTGGGTTTGGACCAAGTGATATTTTTTTTTAGAGAATTTAGAATTCTAAGTAATTTAAATGATTGTATTTGAATTACTTTCATTTTTAAATGTGTGTTTGCACAGAGTAATAGAAAATTTCATTGTTAATATTTTGGGCCACTTTTATAAATTTGAAATGTTTGGGTCAAAATTAAAAATTTGAAAATTAGGGATCAGTTTGCAATTTTTAAATATTTATAGGACCAATATGAAATATTAAGGAACTAATTTGTAATTTTAAAAAATATAATTGGGGTTAATTTGAAATTTTTGAAACATGTGATAGAAAATAATTTCAAATTCCTAGCTTTTTGGTATCATTTAAAATTCCTTAAATTTAACTTGCACAAAATACTTCATAAATTTTCATCATTTAAAAAAAAAAATCAAATTAATCATTTAAACAAGGAGAGATAAAGAAACAAAAAACAAGTGAATATCAGATTACATAGTTACAAGATTATGGTCAAAAAATTTAGACACACTCAAAACAATTAAAAGATTTTATTTTTTTTAAAAGGGTCTTACTAATGTGTGTCCTAGAGACACATGTAACATGTTAAGGAACCTAAACGTAAAACTATTATATTAAAAAAATATAATAATTTGATTTTTGAAAAGTTGAATATGCAATTTTTGAAAGAAAATATTTGTATATTAAGTTGTTTATCATGTGCCCTATATAAACATACCTTTGCAAACTAATTAAAAAGTTGAATGATCAATATTGACTTTTTATATACATTTAAGATATAATTACACGTGAATGAAAGATAAACGGACAATAAGCTGCATCGCTAACCTTTTCTAAATAGTAAAATCAATATTCTTAAGAACTATTTGCAAAAGATTCACATCGTCCGATGCTAGAAAGTTAAAAATGCCAAATATAAATAATATAAAAATATATAGAAAGTTATTACACATTTTCTCATATTTAATCAATTTCTTACATTAAAAAGTTGAATGAATATTTTTTGAGTGTATCTTCTTGCGATCAAACAAGAATAATAAGGTGAAGAATTTTGTTTATATGATTTGCCACCATAGTGGTTGGATATGGCAAATTGGCAATGGGATGACCACTAGTCTATGCTTTAATACATCTCAATTCTTATTCCATTCTATTCTATGTTCTTCTTTAATTTGTCGCTCATTTCGTTAACGAATTTTTGTTTATAATAATAATTCAAAATCGAACTAATTCCCTTATCCAACACTAGTGAGGAAATTTGTCAAAAAAAAAAAAAAAAAAACAAAAACTTGTGACAAAAGGTTAACTCAGTTTTTTTTAAAAGAATAAAATCCCACAAAGAAATATACTATTTCAACTCTCAATTTCTTATATCCTTAATCCTTCCCTACACTGCACAAGTGCACTCTTAGATGAATATGATCTCATATTTACAGGGAAGTAAGTAAAATCTGATAAATAAACTCGCATTTTGTATTATTTATAAATTAAATTTAAGGTACACAACTAAAATATTATTATATACAAGCTAAATTTTTACCATCAAATTAATTATTCTCATCTTATCTTATTTACTTAAATATTGATATTTGTCGATCTAATTATGCAAACAAATTTGTAAATATATTTTTATCGATCCAATTATCATTTTTGTGTAGGTTTTTTACTATTGTATTACCTTTAGGGTAAAGCTTTACATATATTTTTGTGATTGCCGGGTTAGGTTTTGTTCCCTCAACTGTTTGTACTATTTATATTTCCCTATTTTAATATTATTTTATTTGTTTAAAAAATAAATAAAATTTGTGCGACTGTGAATTACAGTATATGTTTTGTAGCACATTTTGAATTTGAAGAATAAATAAAAATAATTCTTTTCAAAGATACCATAACCAGTCAAAAGTTGCGAAGATATATACTATTAGTCCATTTTTTATTCATTTTTTCCTACTTCTTCCCTACTACTAAATATATTCCATACTACAGGAGTATCGGAAACCAATGGCAATAATCAATATCTATAAACCGGGCGAGGAATCTACAAAACCAAAAAGGGAAATTTAGAGGTTCCAACTTGTCTAAACATTGATTAAAAAAAATAATTCTCTAAATTGTCCATAATAAAATAATTTTGTATCATGTGTTGAATATATAAGTTGTCTTGCTGGAGTTATTATTTGAAGTTTCACGTTGTTTGTGTTTATGAACTTTTTTGAGTAATTGAGTGTATAAATTATAAAGACATGTTCTTATTTTGACATACAAATATTTGAAAAGCATTTTTATTTTTTTTAAAAAACATTTTTGTCTAGATTCACCTGCCTAATACACCGTGCATTAAAGAGATGTTGTGGCAGCTACATCTAATGATGGAAAAAATATTCATATTCGTGGATATTTGCAGATAAAATCCACAACAGACATGGAGCGGACAGTCAAATGTATACTTGCGGATAAGATAAATAGATATTTCAACTACCCATTAGTTAATGGATTAGTTAATGGATACATATGCAAATTTAATGGTTTTTGTATTCGCGGATATCCGTATCCGTTAGTAAATAAGAAAATTACAAAAATATATTTAGTTATCAAATATAAAAGCCTTTTAAGTTCTTTAGAACTCTATGATGAACTTTGTTTTGATTAGAAATGAAATGTTTGAATTTTTTTCTTATGAGAAATGTATGAATATTATTATAATTTTGTGAAAAGAAGAAAAATAAATGTGTTGACTTTTTCTTGTTAAATTGAGAGTAAAATGTACAAATATTATTATGTGTTAATATTTTTTTTCTTGTTTCTCCAAAAGAAGATAAACAAATTTCAAAGTAATTAAAATATTTTTTTTTTACAAAAATCAATTTTTTTTAAAAAAAAAAATCGTTATCCATGAATATCTATAAATATTAGCGGGTATCTCAAAATCCACAGATTACTCGTCTAGTGAATATTCGTGCGGATATAAATATCGTATTTATTCTGCCCCATGAGTCAATTGTATTTTCTCTTTTCACTTCATTATTATGTATGTGTTACAAATTTTCATTCACATTAATTATAGGGTGTCTTATTTAGGGATCTACAAGTAAGAAAGGGCATGGTTACAAAATGGAGAGTACATGGAAAGTGTACTAGTCTTAGTCTAGTGGAATATTATTTCAACAAAGCCCTATAGTAAGTAAGTATACTATGGGATGGTTTCTTTTGCATATTTCCCCCTATAAATACCTGATCCTTGCAGAGAAAGAGAAATCAAACACTCCAAACTTCCAAATCTGCAGGCTGATCTATTTTTCTCTTTACATCTTACTACATGCCTATTAATTTTCCTTTCTTTTTTGTTTGTAAAAATCAGTATCTGGGATTAGAGGAATTAGTAGGGAAAAAGAAGGAGGGAATTAAGTATTGTAAGGTTGTTGACAGAAGATAGAGAGCACAGATGATGATATGCATGTATGAATAATAGGAGCTAGCTGCATATGAATGAATTGTGCATTTCACTCATTTGTGCTCTCTATGCTTCTGTCATCACCTTCATCCTCCAATTTAATTTCCATTTTCCTCTACTCTAGCTAGCTAGCAACATGTCATATACAAAATTTCAGGTGGAGGTCATGTTTCTATATAGGTACATGCTTATATATGGGTCAGGATCAAATGACACCAATTAGTTTGACACCAAATGTTACACCGCTCAATAATGCTTTAACGAATTCAAATTTTACAAAATTCACCGTTGGATTGGAACATTATATCATATAGATCATCTATGTTATGTTTTATAAAAATCTAAAATTATTTCATATGTTATTTAGACTCGTCAAGATTAACGGTTTAAGCGTTTTTATTGAATACCTGCCACAAAGGCAAAAATATAGTATATATATTTGATGTATATATGATTATTAACCTTAATTAATTTGTATGTGGCAGTTTGGAGACATCCTTATATTCTGGCTGCTGAAGATTACAAATCTGTTTCTGTGCTAGATATAATGTGCATTATCTTATCATTGTCAGATTAGATATAGTTGGTGGTTTAAAGTTTGTTGCAATTTGGTTAAAAACTGGTTGTCTTTTTTATGATCATTAAGTTTAGTTTAGTTAAGATTGCTGTATATATTTAACTACGTGTATTGTATACTTATTTGTAATCACTTTCTCTTATATATTCTACCATGCTTCCCAACAATTATGATGGCAATATTATTCTTAAGAGCAAGAATCTACAAAATAATAACCACTTGCTTGGGGAGAAATTAATTAGGCTTAATTGCACTTTTGGTCCCCCTATTTTGCCAAAAGTGCGATTTTAGTCCCCCTATCTTAAAATCAAACATTTCAGTCCCCCTATTTTGATTTTTGTTGCACTTTTGGTCCCCCACCCTATTTTTTAACCAAGTGGCAACCAAAACGCTTACGTGGCAAATAAAAATTCCACGTCACCAAATATTTTAATTTTAGATATTTAATTTCCAATATGAAAAATATTATTTTAAAAAAAAATCTGAATAACCAAAAAATATATTTTTTTAAAAACAAATCTGAAAAAAAAACCAAATTTTTTTTTAAAAAAATATGAAAAAACAAAAAAATATTAATTTTTTAAAAAATATCTGAAAAATTATTTAATATTTCAGTTTAATTTCAAATAATATTTTATTTTCAGATTTTAAAAAGAAAATAATAATTTCAGTTTTTTAAGAAACTAATATTACTGATTATAAAAAAATAATATTTGAAATATTATATAAAAAAAAATCTGAAAATCGAAAAACATTTAAATTTATTTTTAAAAAAACTGAAAAAAAGAATCTGAAATATTAATATTTTAAAATTAATATTTAATTTTTCTAAAAAAATTAAAATATAAAATAAACTTTAAGATATTTTTTGAAAAAATTAATATTTCGGTTTTTCTAAAAAAATCAATATTTTTTGTTTTATCATCTTTTTTAAAATTAATAATTTTTGTTTTTTTGGTTTTTTTCTAAAACTAAATTAATATTTCAGATTTTAAAAAAATTATATTTTTTTCGTTTATCAGATTTTTTTTTTAAAAAAATTAGTCTCTTTCATATTGAACATTAAAAAATTAATATTATAATTAAAATATTTGTTGATGTGACACTTTTATTTGCCACATGTATTGCCACGTAAGCGTTTTGGTTGCCACTTGGTCAAAAAATGGGATGGGGGACCAAAAGTGCAACAAAAATCAAAATAGGGGGACTAGAATGTTTGATTTTAAAATAGGGGGACCAAAATCGCAGAATTGGCAAAATAGGGGGACCAAAAGTGCAATTAAGCCAATTAATTAAGAAGAAGGACCACAAACTCAGTATCTAACTTAAAGATTGACTAATTTGAGGGATCCAATTCTACTGTCGACTAACGAGGGCCAATTCAAAGAGAAAGTGACACTAAATGAATTCGAACTTGAAACATATAGAAAAAAACACACTCCAAAATCTCATGTGTTCTCCATGGGGCCAAGGACCACAGTTAAATTGGAATTTGTGGGCAAGGGCATCAAAGCAGAAGCTATTTGAATTTCAACAAAGAAAAATATATGGGGTCCAAACTCCAAATTAACGAGCATGACTTGTAGGGCATATTCTTGCTTCGGATTCTTCTAATTAAGTCAGTATCCCCACTGTTCAGGACCTGGATTCTCTTCATTCAATAAATTCTGCACTTGATATGGCTTATCCAAAATTCCTTTTAGTGCATCACCATATCTCTAAGATAGAATAAGGCAATAATGTAGTACTCATTTATCTTCTCACTACTCGTGGTCTATGCAACTAATTAATTATTTTATGGGAGCAAGAGCAACACGTATTTCGTGTATATAGGATATTAATCATATGGTTATAAGTTAAAGAAAAAAGAGTATATTTTGTGTCATGAATATGAATATAGAAGCATAATTCATCCATACAAAACCGGCTTGTAAGGTGATGATTGTCACTTTGCTTATAAACTCTTATCAAGAATCATATTTATCCGATGTGGGACTAAATATCACTGAGTGTTGGCCGCTAACACACCCCCTCACGCTTTAGCCCGGCAAGCCCAACAATATTAAATTATTAGAGGATTAAATCAATTTGTCTTAGATGAAACCAATCATATTTTTTTTAGTGATAAATCACATTTCATTGCCACCAACGCACGTATTGGGAGTGTCCAACGTGCAACCAATAAGTAGGTATATATTTATGTAAGAAAAACATATTCAAAGATAAAAATTACACTATAAATTGACCTCTCGAGTCACACCATGCTGTGAATGTGAAGCTTCATATATTTTCAAGCTTTGGAAATTCGTAGAAAAAACTTAAGACAAGTAGAAAACGGTATTATGTATGTCATGAATTGAATTTATTTATGTAGTATTAGGATATAGATGATGTCACAGAATTTGCATTTTTCGACTGCGTATTGGCTTGACGGTTGATATGATATGATAAATCATGTGCATATGTCTTCAATTTTTTACATCAATTGTGCTTCAATACAAGTTTATTGATAAGGTAATGTAAAATAGTACTGAAATGCACGTTACAAAATTTAATACGCCTCTACCAGCTATTACTTCAAATAAACAGGTGATTGAATAACAATATCTTTTAGGAGATGGTGTCCCAATTTAAGGTGAAAACAATTTTATAATTCAAAGAGTACTTGCAAAGTATTTACATTTACCTTGACTCGACACTGGTAGAACTTAAACCTCTTGAATCCAAAATCTATATTTTTACTACTAAACACCAAACTTTAGAGTTTGATTGAATAATGAATGTCCATTCTTATATGATACCGTACCAGATATTTATTTTGGCATCATTCCTACTGTTAGTGGTTCTTCTGTTATATCTCATCATTCTATTTCTGACAAAGCTATTCAGACAAAGTACTAGTTAAATGTTTTTTCCTGATCCCTCTCCAATTATTACCTCTCCCAATCATTGACTTCAAGACTACCCATATATGTTTATTAAGTTCAACTATCCTATTCCATGGATCTGGACATAACTTACCATGCCCTGATCTGATATATAACCAAACTAATAATGAAATCTGACTTGTTTTTTTTCCATAATATATGTCATTCATATCTATAAGGATATTTTCACCTAACTGTGCTTAGACAGTACATAACTTTCTTTTTTGAACAGCAGACACTACGGATCTCATAAGGCTTAACTTATCGAACGGTCTTGGGCTGGAGTTCGGTCCTTGAGAATGCAGCCACGTTGAAACTGTTGAGAGACAGTTTTGATGTCCATTTAGGCCCAATCCGACTCGAGGAATTGGTCATTGCAGTTGCGTGCAGAGAATACTTGGTTTATATCCCAAGAATATATTGTTGGAATCATATCCCTCCACCCCAAAGAAAACAGAAACAGGTAAAAAAAAAAACCCAAACACCCCCAATATATAACAGTCAATAAATATCATATAATGAAGTACTATTTCATGCCGTTCGTTGTTGTCCTATTCGGTTTCTGGAATTAGTCTTTGTATTTGCGCATAAAGGATACTCAATTTAATAAATTTCCTAGCCAAGAAAAAACACCCCAATAAGGACATGTTGTCAATAGATATATACAAAGCACTGTTTTGGATCTCTTCCAAAAGTTAACTTAATGAGTGAGTGAGACTGAGAGCATGTATCTGGTGCAAAAATGCAACTTCAATATGGTGCACCATGCTAATGTTAAATTGCTTTGGATCTAATTCCAAAAGGATAACTTATATACCGACGAGACGACTATCATTAAAGAGATAATAATTATAGAAAATATACAACTGAACTTCTAGAAATTAAAACTACTATTACAGATGAAAAGTATCATATTTATTATCAAGTTCGATGTAACAGTTACATATGTATATGAACCTATGCTGCTACATCCACTTCTGCAGTACTTTCCCTCTCCTTGAATGACTTAGTGTGAAGATCCCTTGTGATTTGAGTGGTTGTATCCAAGAAGTACAAAATAAATGATGTGAAGCAACAACAAACAAACATAGGTATGGGCCCATAAATCCACAGGACAAGAGGAATTGACAAGTAAAAAGCCCTTAAGCCAAGAGACCAAGAATAACTTCCACGGTTCAATGTTTTTGCAACATATTCAATAAAATCCTTTTTGCCTTTGAGTGCAGGTGTAGTTATTAAGAAACTCACATGTGCATAGTATCTTATAGATTGCATATTACATAGAAATGCAACAAGGAAACATAATGACATCGAAAGTCGTTTTATTGATGAATTAAGGGAAGATTTGTTGCCATAAACTAATTTAGTCTCTGACTCATTGCTTGCAAACACACCAATAAGTGAACTTAGTGTGATTGCTGTTGTAGCCAGAAGGGTAGACGCCATGATATTGTTCCGGATTGTTTGAACTGCTAAAACTCCATTTTTCAATGGATCCTGAAAACCAACAACATTATACGCAACAAAACAAGAGAGCTCGTTATCAAAACAGTACAAGAGAACATGTAACGAAAACAACTTTCTTAGTGCGTGTTGGGATTTGCGGTGAAAATGGCAGAATCACAGTGAACTAGTACTACAATTTTGATAGAAGCTACACTTTGAAGCTTCGACAGGATCACGATATCATTGTGATTTTGTCAAATTCACCGCTCATCCAAACATACACTTATTGCAATGTTTGGAATCACGGTAAGTTAGACAAAATTAGGATTCATTTTGTTGAAGCTTTAACTATAGCACTGCAGTCAAAAGTACAGTGATTTTTTCCTGAACTTACTGTCAATCTAAACATGTACGTAGATATGTTTGTGAAGAAAAACAACTCAAATCAGAACAAACAAGTTTTAATAAGCTAAAACTCTATCAACATATACCTAAAGATAAAAGACCGAAATCGGAAACCTTCGTATTCAAGCGGTCAGTGGTCGTTGGATCGAGATCAAAAGTCCATATTTCTATGAAGATTTTGACTATTCATTAAAAAAATTAATATATCAAAGTTGAAATCTGAAGTGTCTGATCTCAATCCAACGGCTACCACCGATGTGCCGCAAACTGAATTCAAGAAAAAGTTAAAATCCAACACTATGTTAAGGACAGTGAAGTGTCAGTGACAAGTACAGGAAAGGTATAGAGAGAGTGAGAGATTACTGACAGACATCATGAAAAGAATCCACTGGTAACGAGTTTGAGCATTCAAACCAATAACAGTTCTAGATGGGTGACGGATTATAGTGTAGAGAAGCCAAACATGATAACTTAGCAGCACAAACATACCAACAGGAACCATCATGTAATCCAACTCTTCAATCTTCATCTCCTTCCTCTTTCCTTTCCTTCTTCAAATCAAACTTTACCTTTCTAATATTATTGTTGTTATTATTACCAGTTACCAATGCTACTGTAGTGCTATATATGCATGCTACCCCACAACATAGTCAACACTCCAAAAATGTTTTAAAAATTCAAAATTATAGTCCCACCTCACTAACTAATTACAGTTGTCTGCAATAATAAAAATCCATCTTATGTCAAAAAGAACAAAAAGTGAAGAG
This sequence comes from Trifolium fragiferum, assembly GCA_954870985.1. NCBI lineage: Eukaryota > Viridiplantae > Streptophyta > Magnoliopsida > Fabales > Fabaceae > Trifolium > Trifolium fragiferum. The sequence goes on along the minus strand of OX940790.1, from coordinate 460,612 downwards.
ATAGATATAACAAAAAGAACATTGAAATTGGATTACAGATAAGAAGATTCAGATATGTGTGTTCACAAATTATGATACCCCCACTTAATATTCATTTTTCTAAAACAACTGTTAACTTGTTACTACTAGTTTTGTTACACACTTAATATTCATAAAGGTACAAATTTGTATGTCAAAATTAACAGTTCCAATTACAAATAGATCATGTCATTGGCATATACAAAAAATTCCAATGTGTTTTGCCAATGAATGGTTGAAATTGAAAACTGTTTTTCTTGCTTTTTTGTGTTTTAAGGTAAAGAGAATCTTCCAAAAACATCACTTTCATATACAAACAAGACTTTCAGTTAAATCATGATGTTTGTAACTGTTTCATTTTCATAACTATTGCAAAGTCCATTCCAATTTCCTCACACTGAACCCATTTTTAGATTGTCCATAAATTTTCAGTTTATTTCCATAAGCTCTCCAGAATAGCATAAGAAAACAGCTTATATGAAAATAGTTCGACTTTATTTTATCTTTTGCTATAGAAATAACTTGTGCATAAAGGACTTATATGATGAGCTCTTATGCTATAAGCACTTAATAAGTCATTTATTCAAACAGAACCAAATATTAGTATGATTTTTGAAAGAGGCTTAACTGGTACAAATCCATGTCTTCCATTGAATACAAAAAGTAAAGCAAATTTTATTTCAGCATGATGAGCCTGTGCTGAACCTAGACAGTACTATGACAGAATCAACCACTAATCTTGTTTATGTAGCTAACCATACAGGATGGTGCAAACTACTTCATGAATTGTTGCAGCCTTTTCAAAGTTTATGCTAGAAGAGTGTGGAATGTACTACCTAGAACTCTATTCTCAATGAAACCTTCCAATATCCAATGCACATGTTCATACTTATTAACAGAATCGTACAAAAAGATTACCGAAAATATAACTGCTATCTGTATACATTGATTACACATTATCTACAGCTGCATTTGGTGTCAAATTGTTACCGGCTAGAGGAAAATAATCAGGCTCCGCTGCAGATTCTACATCAATAGTTCCACTCTCCTTCGCGAATGAGTCACTGAGAAGATGCCTTGTGATTCTAGCTGTTGTATCCAAGAAGTACAAGCAGAATGATGTCAAGCAGCAACAAGCAAACATTGGTATAGGTCCATAAATCCATAGGAAGAGAGGAAATGACAAGTAAAATGCTCGCAATCCGAGGGACCAAGAGTGACTACCGCGATTCAAAGTCTTGGCAATATATTCCATATACGCCTTTTTATCTCGTAATGTAGGTGCAGTGATTAAAAAGCTAACATGACAGTAGCATCTAATAGACTGAATATTGCATAAAAATGCAACAAGGAAGCAGATCGTAATAGAAATACGTTTGATTGAAGAAGTACTGTGAAGTATGGAAGATGTGTCATCGGAACTCCATGAACTGCTAGCAAAAATACCAATTAGTGAACTTAGAGTGATTGCTGTTGTAGCAAGAAGAGTGTTAGAAATAATATAAAACCATTGATGTGCCAAATCCTAACAGCTTAAGCTTTTGAGATAATTGGTTATTTGACATGGTATCAGAGCCTCTATGACTAAGTGGTCTAGGGTTCGATTCCCGCTCCCCTCACTTTCTAATTAAAAGTGAAATTTAAGCATATGGTAGGTGGGCCTATGCATTATCCACGCTTCAAGCCCAAGTGGGCTCTTGCGTGAGGGGGTGTGTTAGAAATAATATAAAACCATTGATGTGCCAAATCCTAACAGCTTAAGCTTTTGGGATAATTGGTTATTTGACAAAGAGTAGATGCCATGATATGGTTACGGATAGTTTGGACGGCCAAAACACCGTTCTTGAAGGGATCCTGAAAATATAGGCAATTGAATTTATGTAAGAAAGAAATGATTCAACTCAGATTCCACAAAGACTTAGATCAAAAGAATCACACCAACTAGAGACAGTTACAGAAAGACACAATAAAACTAACTCCAACTTCTCATTTTATCACTTTCTTTGAAGTTATTTCAAACCAACATGCAAAATTTCAGAATAAAAAATTTCAACTAAACAATCAAAATATAGACTACAAGTTCCCATCATGGCAAGAATTGACTCACACTCATCATGGCATGAACCCATTGGTGACGAGACTCAGCGTTTAAGCCAATAATAGTTCGTTGAGGTTCACGAAGAATAGTGAAGAGAAGCCACATATGGTACAAAAAGAACACCAATAATCCCAATGGCACAAACACATACTCAAGATGCTCGTTCCCCCCCATGCCACAAAATTAAGGTAATGTTTGGTTAGTGTAAAAGATTTTCTGATAAATGAAAACTAAGGCAATGTTTCAATCAAGTAGTACTATATAACTACCTAGTATTGAGACCAATCCAAAGACATCAACCTCATTATTACCAAACAAACATAAAAGTGACATTCAATTGTTTTTATTTTTTGTGGATGAAATAAACATGTTGTTTTGTTGCAACTTGTTCATAGGTTGATGGTGGCATAACTGGCGTTAACCAAAAACACATGTTTTCATTTTATCGTCATCTGCAAATTGCAATGCAAGAGGGGAGACATCAATTTTTACTTTGCAACCATCAATAATTAAGGGAAGGTGATATAATAATTAAACAAATTAACTATATTTTGAGTCATCTACTTATTTTTATTATAATGATTATTTTTAAAAAAATATTAGTTCATTGTGCTGCTGGCTGAGTGACAGTGAGTCAAGAAATATATTTTGTTTCCATGTGAACATGTTGTCCAAACGTCGTAGTCTATGTATTCAAAGTTGTATTGTAGGAGTATCAATTTACATTTAAAAATATTTTCTCGAAAAGGGCTCAGTTAAATAATGATGTTTTTAAATTTTCATAATTATTGCAAGTTACTCTCAATATTCTCCAATATATCTGAAATATAATTGTTGCTGTATTTTAAATTTTAAACAAGTTTTATTATGAAAGATCTAAAAAATAGCAGTATACGTACTAGTTTACACAATCATTATTTTTTTAAGGATAGTTTGCACAATCTTAAAATCACTTTTATTAGAGACTCCAAAGTTTTTTTTTTTTTTATCACTTCTAAGTCAACAAACTCCAGATCAGTACAAAACAAACATGGTTGGGTGACTTGTAACAAAAGCAAAGCCACCTTAAAATGAATTCTACAACCATTATTAACAAGAAACAATAAAATTTCTACCTATAACTCTACTCTCAGTGAATCATTCCATTATCCAAAGCACACATTCAAACTTATTAACAGAAAATCATACACAAACATCAACAAAACTGTAACTGCTACATTTATACACCGGCTACACATTATCTACAGATGCATTTTGAACCAAATTATTACCAGCTAAAGGATAATAATCATGCTCCGCTGCAGATTCTTCATCACTACTCTCCTTTGTGAATGAGTCACTGTGAAGATCCCTTGTGATTCTAGTTGTTGTATCCAAGAAGTACAAACAGAATGATGTCAAGCAACAACAAACAAACATCGGTATAGGTCCATAAATCCAGAGGAAGAAAGTAAACGACAGGTAATATGCTCGCAGTCCGAGGGACCAAGCGTGACTGCCGCGGTTCAATGTCTTAGTAATATATTCCATATAAGCCTTTTTATCTCGTAATGTAGGCGCATTGATTAAAAAGCTGACATGACAATAGCATCTAATAGACTGAATATTGCATAAAAATGCAACAAGGAAGCAGAGTGTAATTGAAATACGTTTTATTTGAGCAGTGCTGTGAAATATTGAAGACGTGTCATCAGAATTCCACGCATTGCTAGCAAAAATACCAATCAGCGAACTAAGTGTGATTGCTGTCGTAGCTAGAAGAGTAGACGCCATGATATTGTTGCGGATTGTTTGGATCGCTAAAACACCATTCTTGTTTGGATCCTGAAAATATATCAATTGAATTAATAGAAGAAGGAAAGGAAGTGATGAACACATACCAAGTGAGCTTCCAAGACAATACAGTCAACAAGGACATTCAATCAAAGGCAATGTCTGTATCAAACTCATACTAATAAGCAATAAAAGCTATATACTCTAAGGAAATCACATCAACACAACCATGAAGCATCAGAATGTGTTAATAAATTATTATATTCCCAAGTGAAGATATCAATGAAACACATAAATTTCAAGCATGATTGCCAAACATATATAAGTAATTTTTACACCAATTTCATATCAGAAATACAAAAGTAAAAAATTCCACAGGGACCTGACCTGAGTTCAAATTTCGTTGCTGTTAATTTGAGGACCTCAATGGTGGATAATATCTAATCTTCGAGTTGGAGATGCAACTCATTAAACATTTTCAGATTAAAATTAAGGTTTAACTTTATCCAAAGCAGAATGCCAAAATAAAAAATTAACACCCAACTTTGTGTGCAGTGAAGTTATTTCAGAATATAAAGTTTATGTTCCAAGAATTGACTCACACTCATCATGGCTTGAACCCATTGCTGACGAGACTCGGCGTTTAAGCCAATAACAGTACGATGAGGTTCACGAAGAATAGTATGGTACAAAAAGAACACCAATAATCCCAACGGAACAAACACAAATTCCAGATGCTCGTTCACCCCCATGTCACCAAATAACTTTGGAATTGAATTTATATGTTTTGTTGATACAAAGATTTTTCTGGTGTTTGATTGAAGCAGTAGTACTATATATGTATGTATATAGCTAGTAACGAGACCAAGCCAAAGTTCATGGATGAATGAGAGTGACAGAAACCAGTTTTTTCAGGTGAAATAGAAGATTGACCGCAACTTGTAACTTGTTGATAAGTTGGTAGTGGCGGTTTTTTTTTTGTTTGACAGAATTGGTGGTGTTACCAAAAACACACTTGTCATGATTTTATCATCACTCGTGCAATGCAAGACTAGAGACAACTGAGTTTTTTATTGCAAATACTATGAAGTGTCTCATCTTATGAGCACTAGCTAGTATTATTTTCTTGCCATCATTTTCTAAAACATGTATAACTACTAGTAGTAAATAGTTATATTTTATTATTATTTTTTAGGATAAAAACTAAAGTAATACTGTATTTTATTTTCCATGTTGGGTTTGTACTTGTACAGAAAATGGGGTTCTTTCATTGTACACACTTTGAGAAACTTTCAACTTTGTACTGTCTGTCTACATTTTAGTGTATATTCAACTATTTTTAGTCAACTGTTTCAATTTTTTAAAAAAGTCAACTACTTAATTTTGCGATTATGATTATTATTATAAAGTGAATGTACTGTAATAATGTGTTGGTGATTCAATGAGTGACAACATGTTGCCCAGTTGGTGTCTTCTGATTAATTAACAAACAAGCACATGTTGGCCAGTTACTATCACATGATAAATGCCACCAAGAACAAACTTCATCTACGACTTACAGTATATTTTATTTTACATGTTATTGGCAAAGTATTCATCATTTCATCATCAAAATTTGGATTCAAAGGATAAAACTATTTTTTTAAGTTGAAATAACTAACCATACACAGAAATCTTACAGTTGAAATAGAAAATGATCGCAGACATGCGAAGCAGTTGAAAGTATACTTTTTAAGTTATCAAAGTCTAAATGTTCAACAGTTGTCATGCTGCAAATAAGTTAAAATTTATGGCTGTATGTTCTTCCTCACTTGCAGTATCAACATTATTGCAATTCGGAAAAAAGAGTAACTAGAAACATAGCATTTACAAATTACATTCCAGCTTATCAGCAGTGATGTTTGCAAGTTGCAAGTGTCTTAAGAACTTTTTCCAGCAGCTTTCCCCAAGGAGGTGAAATTTAACCTTAGAATAAGAAGAAAAATGAATGATCAACCAATTAAATTCAATCCAGCTTAACCATGACATAAACCATAAAGACAATTAGAATAATATGGAAATCAAACAAATCATGACAAGTAGACATAGTTCAACAGTTTATCATGGTTTACCTAATAAGGCGTTTCAGCTGTGGTATTGGTGCAGGATTCCCACTTAACATTGGCGCTGTAAGTTCAGCAGGCTTTACAAAGTGTAAACAAAAGATATAGAAAAAAAGTCAGTAGCACTTTGAATTCTTAATGCTATTCCATGGTTGAAATAAAAATAAGAACGTATTTCCCCCTAGGGCTACTGTGTAACAGCTAAATAGAAATTAGGGATATATGGATTGTACATAAAACAAAAGCAGAGAAACAGAATCAAACTTATTGCGTCAGCCCATATTATTTAAGTGACAGAAAGAAATGCAAATTCAATATCCTAATAATATAAAGCCTGCAAACTTCATGCGATAAATGGCAAGATCTGTTTACAAGTTGTGTTATGTTATTTTGATGCATTTCAAATATATGGTTAATTATGTTTAGTAGATAGTTAATGAATATAATAAGATGTTGCAACTCATTAACCATACAGAAAACACAATTTTTAATGCCATTAACCACGACTTTCAGGTGAATATTTGACCACAAGTAATGGTTAATAGATAGATATCATGTATATTTAAACAATATTTGGATGGTTATAATGGATATCATCTTAATTTGAACACCTGAAAAATTCATGGTTAATTAAGTTCAGTATATGGTTAATGAGTTGTGAGAACTTGTTATATTCACTAACCATCCACCGAACATAATTAATCGCATATTTGAACAGTTTTAACCTAAGTATAGCTAAAAAAAGGAACAGCCATAGGCTGATTTGACAGAGTTGTGTGCAACCTTAGCAGACGTTCAGACTTCAGATAATCATAATCAATTAGAAAAAGCTGGTGCTATGATCTATTATAATATTATTATTCTAGAATGATTGAAATTTTTTCAAATGCAAGATGTATATTAAGATGTTAACCTCAAGCTCCTCCAAGCCCCCATTAGAGTATGTATAAGTTGAACTACTGTTTTCCTTTTGAGAAAAAACTGGTTCTGCTGCCACTGCAGACTCTGAGTTTGAAGAGTCCAAGTTGCCGTTTTTCAGGTTCCCGCCAAAATCTTTTATTTGATTTCTATACTGAAGATCATCTTCAAGCTCATCAGGTTCTCCTGAGAAGACTTGCTGTGCACCGTATGGACCACAAGTAATCTTCTCAATGTCGAGCTTTTCTGCTTCATTAAAACTAGATTTATCAGTAGCAGTAAGTAGAGGGTTAATTTGTGATTTGCTTTTCTCTGATCCATTGGTCTCTCTATCCACAGAAGGATACTCCCCAGAAAAATTCAAATCAGGTTTCTCACTCTTTTGTTCACTCATACCGTTGACTTCTGTGTCATCACATTTCACAGAGCAAGAACTAGCAATGCTGACAGGATTTCCATCTTCATGAACTTCCCTGCTGGAGGGTGGCAAAGATGAAAAGACCTTGGAATTTCTCAAGTCATCCGTACTATCATCTGCTCGCTTTCTCTTCCTATCATCATTTGCTCCTAATGCAGCCACTTTACCTTCTTGAGACTTTTCTGTTTGACCATAGCCGGGAATCCTAAGCTCCGAGCTTCGCTTACTCTCCCAGGTTACTTTGGACGGACGGTTAGGCCGAACACCACCAGGAAATACAAAGGCAGGTATATTGCGGCGTTTCACATGGGAGACGGAGATATCCATTCCAGGTTTCCATTGATTGTACGCACCAACAGTATTCTTAAATTCATCAACAGCTACTCTTATGTCAAATTGTTCGCCTTCAGTGGCAGGAACTCCTTGCTTACGTTGCAGACCCATGAAGTAAGAACAGTGTAGATGTCTAGATTTATCTGAAAAATCATCAGGATGTGGATGACACTGAAGCATGCCAGAAGTGTCCCTCTCAATCTAGATGTTCAAAAGACAACCAAATTGGGTTATATATAAATAAAGAAGGGGAAAGAAGAATTTTTCACCCACCAACTCTTTCTGAAAATAAAATAAATAAAAGCACAGGGGAGAAAGAAAATAAACGAGACTACAAATAATAAAACTTGAAGTACATACCTTCAATATCAACTTCCGCATGCGAGACTTAACCCAGCCTTTCCAGTTTCTAAGATCATCAGCATTCTCTGCGGAAATGTCTATCCACAAATAATTCTTATGAGCTTCAAAAAATGGATAGGGCTCAAAAAGAGTATCCCAATCAGTGCTGTTAGCCTCCATAGCCTACAAATATCAGAAACCTTATATTAAGCAACTCCAATAAAACCAAGAAAAACAAAGTATTGGTTGACCTTTGAGGAAACACATCTATAATGCTGATGTTTACCGTCAAACAAAACCAAGAAAGAAAAAAAAGTATCTGCCGACCTTTGAGGAAACACAACTATAATGTTACTAGAATTAAAAAAAATTTAAATTAAAATTTAAACCGTACATCATAAATTCATAACATCACATTTTTGTTTCAAAAAAAAGAATGCTACCTCACATATTTCATGTCCCCTCTGAAACTCCTCTTTTATAATACGCAACGTACTTAACGACACATTGTAGCTAGAATTCATGCAAGGATAAGCAGGAGTAATTATTGGCATTATATGATATTTATCCTTGGGATTTCTTCTAGGATTCCAAACTTGTAGTCCAAGAGATCCATCTTCAATAGCGCAAAGCATTACTGGGTTTGGCCAATGCCACTGAGTATATACTCTAAAGAATCGTGACACCAACATACTGGGCAGTGCATTCGGATATAGCTGGCATATTCGAGCAACCAGCAATGCCCAGTTTATACCACCAAGAAAACCTGCAACCTGCCCATTACATATCATGAAGAAAAGTTAGGTAAATCAAAACATAAAACATTGACAAAGTTCAGGTCAAAACAGAAAGTGAACACTGCATAAGTCATATAGAGTGCGAGATTTCCCCCATACATTTGAATAAACGCCACGACGCTTAGCCCATAACTTCATGCATCTCAATGTTGTGCGAAAATTCTGCACTTCAGAAATAGAAATACAATCAATGATAGGAAACCCAGAAGTCATATCAAAGCTAAACGTCAAAATTCTATCTTTACCTATGAAATTTATATCCATACCTGAATATTTGGAACCAAACGCAAGATTTGATCAGTCACTCTACAACCATTAAGACTGCGAACAGTTTGCTCGTCTGTATTTTGTAATATTGCTTCCTGTGATAAATCCAAGTCCTATCCAACAAAAAGCAGTATTACTTAGTGGTAAATAAAAATGTTAAATACAATTTACACTTTAAACTAGTTTCTAGGAAAATACTGAGGAGATGAAGGGATGTGTATTTCACACATCAAGAAGTCTTCCATAAATCACTTACTTCAGGAATAACCCACAAAGATAATTTTGCATAAAGGAGATCCATAGAGACGCCATTGAACTTGAAACCCATCACTGGAACATGAGCATCAGGCACTGGGTGCAACTCTGTCACTTCTGGCATCTCAGATAGCATTTTATGAAGCTCGCCAAAGAAATCTTCCTAAAGCCAATTCAAATAACAAATTTAGCTGGTGGAAGATATGACCTAAAAAACCTATATCTACATTAAAAAATGGCTAGAATTATCACACATCTCTGGTTGCATGTCTAGGTCCCACACAAAGAACGTCAATATCTGCTCCAGGGCCATGCACCTACAAAATTTGAACTAAAAATGGTAATATGATAAAACCTACAAAATAAATGGTTGAATAAATACATTGCTATAACTAAACTCAATATTTTTGGTCCACAAATTAGAACATCACATTTGATATTAAAAGATATAAATAGAAAATAATTCTCTCCTTCCCTAATCTTCTATTCATAAAATTCATCAAGCTTGATGTGCAATACAAAGATAGAAAGTGCATAAGTATGTGCGAGGGTGCACGCATACAAGAAAAAATTGGAAGGAAAAACAGAACCATACCCCTAGGCGATAGGAGCCAAAAGTAAAAATCTTGGCATTTGCTTCTTGCACCATTTGTTCGTTAAATCCCTTTGCACGGCTAATGTTTTTGACCCAAATCTTCACAATCTAATTCATTTCACAACAGCACATCCAAAATATATGAATTCATAAGGAGCTCTACAAATTTTTCAAGATGGTATAACATGAAATGATGCAACAACAAAATATAAATGAATAAACATGCCCTCAACTCGAGAATATTTTCGTAGACGGCACATGTTTTTCTTTCCCTCAGTTTCTTGGGATCGCAATGACACAAAAATGAACAAAACAATTCACATTCACTCTAGATGATAAAGTAAATAATCGCAATTGTAATAGCAAATTACAAATAAATTCGATTATCATCCGTTGATTTCCTCGTCAACAATTAAGATATCACAATGCAATCAATCGATCAACAAAGTAAATATTCTCAATTGTAATAGTAAATCACAAATAAATTCGAATATCATCCATTGATTTTGTCATCAACAATTGAGATATCGCAATGCAATCAATCGAACAACAAAATAAATTCAACCTGGTCCAGCCTGCCTAGCACTTCCTCCCTACAAATTGCTTCCTCCTGATTCTCATACAAACCAGCGTCTTGCAAATACTGAAATCGAAAATCGAAATTCAACACAACACAACAAAACTAGTAAAACCTCAAAAATAAATAATCAATTCACTAATTAGCCGCAAAAACAGAACCTTCTCGAGCTCACGCGTCTTAGCGACATCATATTCAGTCGGTCCGCTCAATGATATGGGTTCCGTTATCCCTAACCATCGCTGCTGCCCGCTAAAGCGGTTGCTCAACCCAGGGCTCCCCATCAACAAATTGTTACACTTTTTTTTTTTTTCTTTTTTCTTTTTTTGATATATACTATTACAATAATGTATTTTATTTTTAATTTGAATGGAATAATGCTTTATTATTATGATATTGTTTTCCAATAATAAAAACGTACATAACAAGATACTAAATAGAAACAAAAAAGATACTAAATAGAAACAAAAGCAAAAAAAAAAAAAAAAAAAATTAGTAATAAAGTGATGATTGTAGAGTAATGGTGATGAAGAAATCAAAGGTACATAAACTTTGACTATAAAGTAGTATAAAGTATGAATAATAATAATAATTACAAATTGAGCAAGCAATAATAATAAGAAGAGATTACATGAAAGAAGAAATAAGAAATGAAACCCTAAAAAGAGAAATGAATGAGCAAAAAGCAAAAGAAGCGGCACGGTGTTGGTGTTGAAGTTGAAGCTGGAATAAAATGATCGATCCTGTGGAAGAAGAAAAACAGAGAAAGTTAGTTACTTACTTACTTACTAGGATATAATAGAATTGAGAAATAGAAATAGAAATGTGTGGTGTTGATGATACGATACGAACATGAGAAGAATGATGACAAACTCAAACTAAAATCGCTTCTTCTGTGCTGCAGTGAGATACGATGCGATGCGATGCGATGCGATGCTCTTTCTATTCATAGATAGATAGATATTTTCCCAACACTCTCTCTACACTACCAATTATGTCACTATGTTTTTGTTTTTTTTTTTTTTAATCAAAATAGAAAGAGAAAATGGAATAGGCACCCTTAATTTTCGCTTAACCAATCACAAATATGTTTTTCGCCATATCACTTCATTTAACTTCACTTTCTTAATATGACATTACACGTTGAGTCATTTTTAGCGGTTGTCGGTGTGTAGGTCTTTTAAACTCATTAGAAATATCCATTTTGATAGATACAATATAGTCCTTTTTATTTTGTCTTTTGCACCGATTTCTAACTCATCAAAAGTGAGCGACTAATCCGGCTCGTGTGTAGAGTCATGCGCACTGCCCAAACGTTGTTCCCCTAAAAATTAAACTCGATATTCTCCGAGTACGTTCTTGAAAGGAGCTCTTTACCGCTTGAGCCCAACCAAATGAGCAACTTGGTTAGAAATATGTTTTTAGTAGTCTCATTTTCTAAAAATATACTCATTTATTTAAATTAGTAAAATACATTGAAAAGTATATGTCACTAAAACGAGAAAAGATGAGTCCATGAATAGATTAACATAATCTAAATTATTGACATAAAATGACAAAATTAAAGTGAACATAAATATGCACAAGATCACATATATATAGAGCTTCTAATGCACAAAATGATCTTGGGTCTAATTCCCATCTGTCCGCAGCTTTAATAAGATACATCAAGGATAAGTTTAATTAAGCAACAAAAGCATAAATAAAAAGAAATTCATAATATACTAAATTTTTCCATCATTTCCAGATTATTTAAAACACCCTGCCCCACACAAATAATTAAGGTGAACCTTAGTGCCACCTTGGCTGAATCCAACTGCTATTCAATTGTTCTCTCACATGATGAAAATTCAGTATATTTTGTTTTCCATTCCTGAAATGGTTGCCACCGTAGAAAATGATGCATTGTTACAAACAAAAAGCATGTGATTTTTTAGGCTTTCAACTTTGATCCATGTCATTGTTGGCTCATCTAACTTGTAAACATGAACCCAATTTTGAAACTGACCCTCAACTTCAAATACCGATAAGAGATTGTCATCACATTCAACTAGAAAACTATTCAAGTACTTGGTCAATGGAGCTCCAGGCTCCTCTAGTTCTTTCCAAATTAGTCCTCTTTCATGGCCTACATGTCGTCTTACTTGTATAACTCCCAACTTTCCCTCAACGCTAAGATAATAAAATGATCCATTGAAAAAAACAGGGCTTCTGTTGTAGAGAGGAAATTTATCGAAGTCAGGACCTTCATACATGAAAGGAATCCGTTCACCCTCAAGGGAAGTTAGGAATGCTATAATCCCCATACACTCATACATGAAAAAGATTCAGAGAAAGGAATACTATGTGTAGATTGATACTGAGAAATTGAACGAGGGTTAATTTATAAAAAATAATAGAGTGATCGGGTGGGATGGGTAGCTCAATTGTTTAACTAGTTGAGCTAAGGATTAAGGAGTTGGAGGTTCAGATTCAAGTTCTAGCAAATTAAAAAATCTAACATTCTAAAAAAATAGATCGAGAGAGAAGGTGGATGTTTGGCACACTAACTTACTTGTTGATCCCATATAAATAGGTCAGTTATCTACTGCTATCTAAAATTTTATTAAGTTGGATTTTCTAATAATATTCCAAATCTAACTTAAAAAAAAAAATCCAAATCTTCTATGTTCTATATAATTTTATTCAATATATACTAGTTTATATATATATATATATATATATATATATATATATAATAAAATCCTAAATTAACGAACTAAACGAGAGATAATAGCATCCTTACAATCTAAAACTAACCGAGCATGCGAAAAATTACAATTAGGATTCATTAGGCTCAACCTAGGGCTCCCCATCAACAAATTGTTACACTTTTTTTTTTTCTTTTTTTGATATATACTATCACAATAATGTATATTTTTAATTTGGATGGAATAATGCTTTATTATTATAATATTGTTTTCCAATAATAAAAACGTACATAACAAGATATTAAATAGTAGTGCTGTGAATTCGACGATAAACTCATACCAATAAAAGAACTTGATGTGTGGAGCAATTGAATTAAGCAATCAAAATCAAAGAATATATAGAGATGATGATAACTAATGCAAGTAAACAAATCAAAAAGAGAGACACAAATCTTTGTTTACTCGGGTCGGTATTGATTAACCTACTTTGAACGAGAGAGCAGCAACAATAACCTTTGTCTTTGTGTTGGCAAACGCTTATTCCATCATCTCAATTTTTCTATGAATAAAGTAATCCCTCTTTATAAAAAGTATATGCCTATTTATTTCAAAATAAAGTCTTTTAAAATAAAACAAAATCTCATATTGTTTTTAAATATATATATATATATATATATATATATATATATATATATATATATATATATATATATATCCAATTTAAAAACAAACACAATCTAAGTCAGTTATCCTTCAAAACAAATATTCCCAAAGAATCGGTAAAGCCAAGCCTTGTCAGCTGATCCGCTGTCGCACACGGGTCAAAAACGAGTTTTAAAAGGTAGTTTAGAATAAGCGACACTCGAGTATCGTATCGCAAGGACTCTCAATTGGTTTATCAATATTAGAATCAAATGAAGAACTGTAAATTTGGGGGGTTTTGGTTTTGATGAAATAGTTGAAAAAAGAGTTCGGAAATTCAATAATCAAAGACGATCGATTCATTGGTTTTAGGAAAAATTCGTTCATTATATATCCATCATAGGTTACTCATATATTCATTCAAAGGTCTATGCTTGGCTGGTTACGAAACTAATTAAACAAGCGATAATCAGATTCGTAGGAATTCATTCGATTAAGCAAGGAATGTCTTCAACCAACCATGGGCAATGAACAAGCGCCATTAGAACACGGTTGATATCATTAGAAAATTCAGCCAGCCCTTTTGCTAAGCGCAAAAGCTTATATCAATTCTATTCAAATTAATTTAAACAAGCGGAAAATTAATTCGAATAATCTCAACGGCATAAACTCATCACAAAATAATTAAGCATCATTAGCAATGAAATTCATACAGAATAAAGAGGCATGAATTGATACAAGACAACATAGACATGTAAACGAAATTGTAATTAGAATTCGAACCTCAGGAACACATGAACGAAGTTTCCGTATACCAACGAATCAACCTAGGGTTGCTAGTTCTCCATGAGAAAGTAGCAGCCTTTCTTTTCTAATTTGTGTGAACTCAGCATGCCTCTCCCTAGGCTGATTTATCAGTTTATATAATACAAGGAATATTGAAATCCAAAAGTCATGGAAGAATTACAAAAGACCAAAATTAAACTTCCACTTAGGCCAATAAGTCTGCCACTTTCCACGAATTATTAAGGACTTTTGCAGTCTGAAACAGCTCCTCCACTCAACATTAAACTTGTAGCTCTGTCTCTTAGCTTTCCAACGCAACTGACCGTACCACAATCCGATACTCGAAGCTCCAGTTATGAATTTATTCGTGCAGACTGCTAATGCTGAAAAATAAAATACGAAAATAAAATAAAGGCTAAAATAAACTTAAATCTAAAAACACAATAAAATAGTAAAATTATTAACACAAACTAGAGAAATGCCTAAGTACAATAGTAGAAGAATGTGCATCTAAATGCACTGATCATCAGCCACGTATTCGCGCTGACGCCCCGCACAAATGGCAGTGGCGAATCTGCGCCCCACTCCAACAACACCATGCATTCAGAATTTTCGACTTTTTATAACCGAAATTTCAAGACATATCCAACGAGCAGTAACAAAAGCAAAAATTAAAAAAAAGTTAGTAATAAAGTAATGATTGTACGGTAATGGTGATGAAGAAATCAAAATAAACTTTGACTGTAAAGTATGAATAATAATAATTACAAATTGAGCAACCAATAATAACTTTTTTTCGTGAAACGGATTACATGAAACAAGAAATAAGAAGTGAAATTGGGATTGTTGCATTGCATATAACAAAGTTATAAGTTGACCGTTAGCTAACTCAAAATAAAACAAAAAAGGCAAGTTACCAATAGTTGAAAAATTAGTTGAATCAACTTAAAGTGTTTTACTATAGGTTTATTTTTTACTAATCTTGGTATTTCTCTAGTCTTGATACTCCTCATCTTATTCCTTAGCTTTTTTGTCTTCATTATTTCATTTATTTATCATAAAAATTAAAGAAGATAAGGCAGCATGCATTGACTTGATTAAAATACAATGTGTGGAACAAGCCGGCCATTTTACAAATCTATATGGAGCTTAGAATACAAATCTGACATTCACATCATAAACTAATCAACGAATAATTCAACTTTTTCGGCTATAATTACACTATAAAATTACTACATATTAACCTTAACCTTATTATCACATGATGGGACAAAATTCATGAAGAAAAAAAAAATAAAAGTAGAAAAAAGATAATGGTATTGGTGATCACAAGTCACAAGTTTCCACCGAATGTGGAATTGTCAATGCACCCAAAAGTTTCACAAAAACGCGCTTTTCCATAAGCTGTATTCCCATGTTTTTTCCTCAACCAATGAGTCATTTCAATTATTATTATTTTATTTCCATTTCCATGTGCATCTTTCTTCCATTCCACTACTACTCAATCATACTTGCAAGATTTCTTGAGGGAAACAGACACATTGATTTTCTTAGGATCAAATATGACAGAACATTGAACCTTCTTGTAGTATTTTGGTTTGACCAATTTCCCAAGCACATAAGCTCTAGATCTAATCTCAAACTTCAATTTCAATGGCACTGGCAGACTTGGCATACCTGTTGTGCTGCTAAGGCTAGCACCACTTCCATACAATGGGATCTTGCTCCCCATTATTGCCACACTCACTAATCTTTGACTCCTCCTTGATTGATAAAACTTCTTCATCTACAATATACAAAAAGTTTGATACACAATTTTCACTAATTCATGTCAAACTATAAATTAATTCATGTGTGTGTTGGAATTCAGCTTGAAACCGGTTGGCAATCTCCGGATTCACACGGTCAGCACATTAATGGTTGTTAGATCAAGATCTGATCATCTAGATTTCAAATCCATATCTTAGTTTAATAAAAATCAAAATCTAAAATGTCCATCCCAACAACCAATATGCTATGCTGATGGTCTAAATGAAGAGATTATCGACTACAGACAATCTAAATATATGTCTATCAAGTAGGTCACCAGACACAACATTGATACTTACAAATAAATCTATAGATTTGTAATTAAATGTGTCAGTGTTCTAGTGATGTCTTTGACACTGATACGTGTTACACACCGGACACATTTTCAATCTAAAATATTGCATAGGTGTGTGTGTTCTAGTGACTTACATTGCCGGTACCAATTACGATTTCTGAATAGGATAGATCTATAGGTGTGGATGAAACATGAACACCAAAGAATGTACCCTTGTTGCGATAAGTGAATTTCACAGTTGAATTCACTGTGATCATATCAGTAGCCACACCCGTTCCATCTGAACCAGCTTGAACTCTAACATGGTCAAACTTTATACTCTGCAAAACACAAAAATAAAAAAAATTGATGAAGACCCAATTGAGATAATAATTACAAGATCATAGAAAAACAATAAAAATGGACACTTTACCTTAATTGTGACAAGAGGTTTCATGGGTCTACTAGCACCCCAAAGGATAAGAGAGAAAATAGTGAACAAAAGAAAGAAGCCAAGTATAAAAGCAAGGACATAGTAACGACGAGAAAGAGAATGATGGTGATCTTGATTTTGAAGAAGACCTTCTTCTTCAATTACATCAATTTCTTTCCAAGGTTTGTTGTTACGGTGGTTGTTGATTTTCCGGGAACCAGAGAAACGGCTTGAGGAAGAGTGAGAGTGAGGTGGAGAACCCATTGGACTGATAACAGGAGTTGAATGAAACGAGGTTGTTGTTTTTTCACCATCATGGGATGGACTTTGAACATAGTATGCTGGTCGACGAGGAGATCTTGTTGTGGAGGATGCGTCTAGACTAGTAACCTCTGAGTCTGTCTTGTTATGCATCTTGTGTTCTTGTTGTTGATGTTGATGTTCTGTTTTTTTAATGAATGAATGAATGAATCTGAATTGATGTGAAATATGAGAATTGAGATGTGAGGAGGAGAGGATAGTGTTGTTGTTGATGGAAGTGTGGTCTTAAATCTAATAGATAGATCTGGTTTATGTTGTGTTCTCTTAAAGAAAGAGGACCCAACAAGAAAGTAATAATAATGATATATGAAATGAAGGTACTATGAGTAGTACATACAAGGAGAGCGATTGTATTAGTGGGTGATTATTATTTAAGCTCTTTTTAATTTGGCTTGGTGATGGTGAGGTTGAGTGTGGAGATTAAAAAATATGAATATAAAATAAAGAATAGTTATGCTTTGACTAAGATTAACTCCATCCTATTTTGGTAACAAAATTTAAGTAAAAGGATAAAAAGATTACATGTATTTATCATGAGAATATAAATAGAGGAAGTGTTTGATAGAAATAAAATGAAAAATAGGTCAAATACATCTTGTAATATTTTAAGTTACATGTTTATAACAAGTTAGTTTTATATACAATTTCATTTAAAAAAATGTTTACTTGGTTGTTTAATGTTAAGGTTGCAGGTTCAAAAGGTGGTTATCACACCAAATATAATTTACTTAAGTTTTTTTTCTTTAGAATTTAAAATCTAAATATACCATCAATAACATTATAAATAAATCAAGTAATAGATTGATTTTGTTACAAACCGAAGTTGAAATACATTTAGGGTGAAGAAAAGACGTACAAAATTTTAAAATTTAAAGAACGCTCATAGTTACATTTACTTTTAAGTTAATGATGAATTACCGCCAACAATAAAAAAATCGGTATTGATATATTATTATGCAGAACATAAGTGGATAAAGAAATTTTTAAATAAAAGTTTACTTAAAAATATTAAATACGTAACTAAATATATAATATACAACTTCTTTATGTAAGATGGCGAGGATAAAATAGAAGTGAAAAATGCTTATTAAAGTGAGATATAAAAGAGTTTGTCAAAGAATTTTTTTTACTACTAGTAATAATAAATTATTTTTAAGTAAAAGGATAAAAAGATTAGAACTGATCAAGGTTGTTCTTGAAGATGCTGAGAAGAAACAAGTGAAAGACCGCTCTATTAAGTTATGGCTACAACAACTCAAAGATGCTGTATATGTGCTTGATGATATTCTTGATGAGTGTTCCATTAAATCCAATAGACTCAAAGGCTCATCCGCTTTCAAACCAAAGAATATCATTTTCCGCCATAGCATTGGTAATAGGCCGAAAGAAATTTCCACCAGATTAGATGAAATTGCAGAGAGGAAGAAAAAGTTTCTTCTACAAGAGGGTGTTAGTGTTACTGCTAAGGAAATGACAGTTGAAGTGGCTGAATGGCGTCAAACCAGCTCAGTTATTGCTGAACGAAAAGTGTACGGACGAGAAGATGATAAAGATAATATTGTTGAGTTTCTTCTCAACCAAGCGAGGGACTCTAACTCGCTATTTTGGTAACAAAATTTAAGTAAAAGGATAAAAAGATTACATGTATTTATCATGAGAATATAATAAATAGAGGAAGTGTTTGATAGAAATAAAATGAAAAATAGATCAAATACATCTTGTAATATTTTAAGTTACATGTTTATAACAAGTTAGTTTTATATACAATTTCATTTAAAAAAATGTTTACTTGGTTGTTTAATGTTAAGGTTGCAGGTTCAAAAGGTGGTTATCACACCAAATATAATTTACTTAAGTTTTTTTTTTCTTTAGAATTTAAAATCTAAATATACCATCAATAACATTATAAATAAATCAAGTAATAGATTGATTTTGTTACAAACCGAAGTTGAAATACATTTAGGGTGAAGAAAAGGCGTACAAAATTTTAAAGTTTAAAGAACGCTCATAGTTACATTTACTTTTAAGTTAATGATGAATTACCGCCAACAATAAAAGAATCGGTATTGATATATTATCATGCTGAACATAAGGGGATAAAGAAATTTTTAAATAAAAGTTTACATAAAAATATTAAATACGTAACTAAATATATAATATACAACTTCTTTATATAAGATGGCGAGGATAAAATAGAAGTGAAAAATGCTTATTAAAGTGAGATATAAAAGAGTTTGTCAAAGAATTTTTTTACCAGGTAGTCTTAAATTGTAAGTAAAACCATTAAATTATTTTAAAAAATAAATAAATTGGAGAAACTCAGTAGTGTTTTACTTTTAAATTTTTTCCTAAAAAGAAATATAGGATAGAGAAGACTTTAAAACTTAAAATGTTATACTTCTCTCGAAGTATTAGCAGAGTTTAAATCGAAAACTTTTAATTTTCTTATTTTTTTATAAACAAAAGTTTTCATATTTAAAACTATCTTTTTGCCACTAAACCAAAGTGCTATGGATCGCTTGAGCAAGTGAAAGTAGTAATAAATAATGGCCAAACAAACAGCTGCATTACAACTGTCACCGAACAGAACACGAATGTGCTACGAATCTGCGAGTATTTATATGCTGTTGTTGAATGAATCATTTGGATATCAAGATCAAATTAAAAGCACATGCATACTTGGACTCAGACAGATCATGAGATAAAACAAATAAAGATCTTTTTATATTTATGTTGTTTATATATGCCGGTACTCACTCTCTTTTTAATTTTGTTTTACCTTATCTTTGGAGATTACTTAAAAATTCGTTCAAACAAGTTTGGAAGCAAAATCAATCAAACATAATTTCTTTTAAAATAGCCATGTTTGATATTGATAAGATCAATTCTATTAATATCTTCTTGAAACCAAAAACACCATTTGTTATCCCCAACGTTGCACAAAGAAGCCACAATAACTCAAGGACTACAATCCGAGACTTCTAAGAGACATCAGTTAAAAAGTAACAATTGTATGGGTTAATCCAAGCTATCAAAGAGGCACCCCTTTCAGGTGATTAACTTTTGCAAAATCAGACTCTTTATTTGGACTAATAATTACAGCTACACTATTTTTTTTTCACCATTCACTTCGGTTGATCAGCTGTACAAAACAGATTATGCAGTTGGTTTGCCTTCCCTCGTCCTATCCACGGTCCCTGCATAAACATAAAGTCTTGCAGTTATATTTTGCAAAACAACAGTCAAGTACTTTTCTACAAGAAAGAACTTAATTCAGCATGCACTTCTATCATCATCGAGAAATACATCACAAGTCAGGGTCTATATGGCCTAAGGATTAAGGAATCACATATTCTGTTCATAAGAAACTATGTTTAAAAAAATAATTTCAAGCCAACAAAGCCCAACGCTCAAATTGAGGGCTATTAAAAAAAGGGATAAATATGTTTCTGGTCCTTATAAATATTCCAAGTTTTGTTTTTAGTCCCTCTAAAATTTTTCTTCTACTTTTAGTCCCTAAAAAATTTTCAATTAACATTTTTAGTCCCTACTTTTAAATCAACTCATGTGTAGACTTCATATTTTTGAATAAATTTTTTTATGAATGTTTAAAATATTATAAGAATTTCTCCCAATTTTTTTTTGAATTTTTTAACAAAGCATAAATTAAATATAAATTTTTATGTTTTTGGTGCTTAGAAAAATCATATTTAATTCATGTTTTGTTAAAAAATTCAAAAATTTTTTTGTGCGTGATTATTAAAATATTCTAAACTTTTCTGGAAAATTTCATTAAAAAGTATGAAGTCTATATATGACTTAATTTAAAAGTAGGGACCAAAAGTATTAATTGAAAATTTTAGAGGGACCAAAAGTCGAAGAAAAATTTTAGAGGGACTAAAAACAAAACTTGAGATATTTATAGGGACCAGGAACATATTTATCCCTTAAAAAAATATGCTTGATGATGCTTCCAGTTTAGTTTGCCAAAATTCGTGGTTATATTGTATTGCATCCGGTAGAGGGTGCACAACAATAACACCCAAACTTTATCTCATTAAGAAAGATCAGCAACATAAATGAATCAATTGATGCAGTAAGCTCAATCAGCTAGATAGGACATGCTTAAGTAAATAAATAAAATTAAAGAGTTGGTCAATATGTTATCCTAGAGAGCTCAATTTAGCGCTCATTCATGAGTTACTATATTGCAGAACAAAATAAACTAGACATAGCTTATGAACATACAAGTGAAAAGTGCTAGCTTATGAACATTCTCTTTCCAACACTTTCATATTGGGTCGAATTCATGTAGGTCCCACCAATTTATGTGGGACCTGCGTGAATTTCACCCATAAGAGAAAAAGAGTTTAAAAGAGAATGTTAGAATGAGTGTTGCTAGCATAAGTAATAAGTGCATCAAACTATTATAAATGCTCATGTCATGACATAAGCCCGCATAACTTTTTCCAAACACTCCTTTAGGTACAAGATGTTTCATAGAATAACTTGCTTCTTTCAACACAAGCTGTACAAAGTACCTCTACCATTCAAGTGATGCAAACAATGATATCCCTAGGTGTGACAAATATTAATGTGACTGCCACACCATTCCTAGAATACAATGCATGAGCATGAAGAATGCAGATCACACAATTATTTACCATTTCGGCAGTCTCATATTCCGAGAGCAGCTTATCTTGCTTATCTTTCTTCTCTTGATTGCACTCAGTACACCAGCTATAGAAATCTCTTTTAAACTTTTGCATTTCTCTAAATAAAGAACTGCACAAAAATAAAGCAATCTTCATATTTAATTTAATGAGTAAAAAGGAAAATAAAACTATAAATTACAAATCCATTCAGGTAAAAATAAGAGGAAAATAACATTTTAAGTCAATACTACAATTATACAGTCACAATCTGAGACTTCTGCTGCTATTTCCCACAAAATAGGAAAAACATTAAATAAATAAAGGCAAATATAAAAAGCCAAAAGGAAGAATTCGGGCGGGGAATTATATAATCGTGCTTTATTATTTGATGTCTATCGCTTTAATTTGTTGCCTGACATGAATGCATCCGATGATCATAGAGCCAAATGCAAATTCAATTTTGTGTGATGTACCAGCCAAGGTCATTGAATTATATGAGGATCATTCTAAATCAGATTTAGCATTGAGTAACACTACCTTACTGTGCATTTCTTCACACCCTTTATTAGGACCCCTAATATCCCATGTAAACCTCCGATTCTAAGAGTCTGCTCTAGGAGGGTATAAATAGGTGCTTTGTAGGGAAGGGAAGGATTCATTCATTGTATTCATTTGCAAAACTGTCTTACAGTTGTGAAAGGGAATTCTCTGTTGAATTTGAAAGGTAAAAGAGAGAATAATAAGAGTTCTTGATAATAACTGAATAATAGTTTGATACAAAAGACTCAATACTAATCCCTATTCATAGAGGTACACTCCGGCTGCTGAAAACTTAACCTGGAAGTATCACAACCTCAAAAACAATATTGAGTCAGCGCTCACTCCGGCGGCTGAAACTTATGGATTCTGGTGGCACAACTTAAATCTAAACAAATATGCAGTGGTAGAAAACATGTTGACAAGAGTGGCTTAGACAAATTATCGAAACAAACAACTTGAAATTAACAGTAAGACTTGAAAAATGTGATAAGAAGCAAAGATGATGCTAACAAACAAGCTTGAAGCAAATAATGCACAAAACCAGACCAGAAAGAAAAGCGCACTAAAAAGACAAAAGCGAACTAGCAGCAAACATGGGTGTGAAACACACCTGCATAGAGAGGCTCAAATGCCAAAACAATGCAGCACTAGATCTGAGGCATAAAACAGTGACTTTGTCCAGAAAAAAAAATCTAAATCAACACAAAAGAAAACAAATAGGATTCCAGAAACCCACATGACTCAGATGCAAAATACGGCCAAAACATGAACAGGT
This sequence comes from Trifolium fragiferum, assembly GCA_954870985.1. Taxonomy (NCBI): domain Eukaryota; kingdom Viridiplantae; phylum Streptophyta; class Magnoliopsida; order Fabales; family Fabaceae; genus Trifolium; species Trifolium fragiferum. The sequence goes on along the minus strand of OX940790.1, from coordinate 437,194 downwards.
AAGGGCTGTTTGAATAGGAATGCATATTTCCATAGATCAAAACTGAAAAGGGAGGCAGATCTGGAACCACACGGCTGAGATGAGTCAGACAGACCAAATGGCAAAACAGTGGAACGAAATAGTAGCAAAAAACTATGTGTCAGAACAAAAAATAACAGAATGGAACAGGGGTGGCCTTGTTGGAGTCGCCCAGAGGAAACAAGCACAGCGACAGAAAGATCGCCGAAATGGACTGGGGACACGCCACCATGCGCAGTTGTGATGGTGGGGCATGAGATCCACTCGCAAGGGACGAAGCGGTGTGTGAGAGTGTGTGGTTGATCGGGCGGTGTCGTGCCGCTGGTCACTCTGGAAAATTCGCCAAAGAGAGTGATCGTGGTGGCGGCAATGGTGGGACAGCGGAAAACTGATGAAAAAGAAAAGAGAAAGTTATTATCATTATTATAATAATATTTCCCAACCTTTTGGAAACTCGACAGCGGAATAATAGCAGATATATTCAAGGAGGGTCGAAATAGGCCAACGATACCATGTTGAATTTGTGATATTTTAGGTAAAAGAAAGAGAGAATTAGAGCTCTGAATATTATTACGGAGAAATAATTACTGAATAATAGCGTGATACAAAAAACTCAATACAAATCCCTATTTATAGGATACACAGACTCAATCCTAAATCAAGAACAAATAATAATAAAATAATAATAAATAATATAAAATCTGATTGTAAGAAATATTCTAAGATACTCTAGATTAATATAAAAGATATTATAAGACATTTTATAATATTCCAACATTCCCTTTGAAATAATAATAACAGAAAATAGATGTTATTCATTTTCTCTCTCTATCTCTCTCTGGTTTCCATCTCTCTATTGGTTCTTGAATAACTCTAGCTCTACCATTGTTACTATGCATGTGAGAATACAATGACAGGGTATATAAGACTAATATAAGCAGTTACGAACACAAACAAAATATGAAAGCACCTTTTGCACCACAGAAGCAGATTGACCCGATGACCAGCGTATGTGGCTCTAGCACCATGGCGATGACGACCATGATGAAGCACAGCACAACCAGGAACATGCGAATAATCAAAGATCTCCTGCTTTCAAATAAGAGACTCCATAAAAAATGTATACATAATCATACCAATGACAATTTAAAAAAAGCAATGATTCATCCTTAGCACTACTAGTTGTAAAAGTCTGTTAGGAATAACAATTTAATTAGTTTAAATTAGATTATTTGAACCAGTTTACATTAGATTAAGATCAGGATTCAATTAGATCTGATCTATTTTCTTTTTTATCTCTTATCTGTTTTATTTATTTTTATGATTTCCAAAGTGGTAACAGATAGGTTAGTATTGGAGTATCCAATTTTGATTCCTGACAAGAACAATCATCGGATTACCAGAGCCCATTTCTTGGGAACCGAGGGGTTAATTCAAAATAGCAGCCATCCAGCTATCGTGTTTTAGGGTCGGCTGCATTACGTTGATATAAATAATAGTATAAGCATTTCTTTAGTTCTTCATCCAGTCTAATATGTTTGTAAGAAATCATACAAAAAAATGGAAGTATATTTCTCTCGTGTGCATGCTCAAATATTCTCACCGTCGTCTTGAAAAGAATAAAAATCATTAAGAATACTTAAACCAGCTGCATAAAAATAGATGAAATCATATTAACTATGATTGCCTTTTCATCCACGTCAATACTAAAGGATCAGATAATCTATTTTGAAATTAGATCAACGCACACTTAACATGAAAATTTTAAAAGAAATCCTAATGCCAGTTTACTTTTAAGTTGTTCCATCTCCATTTCTTAACTCTTACCTCTGAACGACTTATTGTATTTAAATGTTTATTGCATCGCATGCCCCGAAAGTACAACTCTCCTCCAGAAAATTGCCTACCCAGGCAAACATCTAAGGTAACTTCTGAGTCATCCACATGGAGTTCTGCAAATGTAAGACTATCTGTTAGACCACATTGCATAAAATATTGTAAAATGAAAAATCAAGTTGTTTAGCAGTAATTATATATTGCTGTTGCAAGGTTCACATGGAAAAATGCTAGCCTTCACTAGAACGAATGGCCAACATTATGCACATAGAATGAAAATAAAATTCCATTTTCCTTAAAGGTAACAGAGCGATATTAAATATGAGAAACATACTGATGACAAAACCAGACTGTATCCAACTATTACGAGGAAACTGGGGGCAATGCATACCACATTCTAAGATATGCTAGAATATGCATTCAATTTAAGATAGACCGGCATTAACGATGTAGAAATTCTAAACAGGCATAACTCTTACCCATTTCAACATCTCTATGCAAGCCGAATTCAACAATAAACCCATGGTGAGAATCCAGGGTCGATCCACCAAGTTCTGCATAGAACACTGCATAACAAAGAATTAACTGACTGAAATACATCTTAAGAGAATGAATAACATATACAGCAGCCAGTCTCTTCAAGTGTATAAATCCATAAACATAATTGTAGTAATCAAGCAGACTTCGCTCACCTTTTGACAATGGAGAAATAAAATCTTCCATAAGCTTGTTAAGCATTGTTTGAAGTCCAAAGTCATCAAGTACAGCCCCATATTGATTCATTGTATTGGGACGCATTACAGCGAACTTTGTTCTGTCAACCCACTTCTCAAAATGTTCAACCTAGAGAGACCAAAAAAATAAATTAAAAATAGAAAAAATATGCATCTGTGTATACATCCACTTCAGGTTATAATCTGTATTAAAGGAAGAATAGAATATTGTTTAGACCCCAATAGTTAAAATGATAAATACCTCAGATATCAGTAACTCACAAAAACGTGGTTGAAGCATTTCAAATGTAAAAATGCCTGGAACGGGTTCAGACATTATACTTCTAAAGCTTTTTTCCGTATTACCATTAATTGCTTTCAGAAATGTCGGTACAAAGAAAGCTACAGGGTCAATAGTGTACAACTCTTGATGCAGAGGCTGCAAAATTCGGATAGAAAACCTGTAAATATTGTTTAAAGGAGTACAAAAGAGGAGGAGGAAATGTGGGGAAAATTGTCATTATACTTAGGCACACATGTCTGAGCATAAATCATAAAGTTGTCTGCTGATTTGAATGGAATAACATTTCTTTTATAGGAACTTCATAGATGTTGAAATATTAACATGTTAAAAAAGAACCAAGCACCCACGAAAATTGCATGATTTGAACTCAGAAATATTTAGCAGTGTGCAAGAAAACAATATTCAATGGAATAGGCAATGTATTTAGAACAGTATACTTCCTACGGCAGGAATAGAGCATTAATCTTCGACATTCCATTCCCAATAAAGACTTGACGTAATAGTTTGCAACTGCAGTATGTCACCCCTTATCGCTTCTATTGGGCTCAGGTCCATTCCCAATAAAGACACGGCAACCTTACAATAAGGTTAAAACAGATTTGTAGTGTAGTTGAGTGTTTAAAATTTTATATGTATTCCATATTAGGACAGACTAAATGTCGTCAAAATTGGGAAGTGGAATTCATCATTAGATTGAGCCATTAATATTTCTTAAATCTAATTGATTTAAGAAACTACTTGGGTGACATTATTTAACTGAAATTATTCTTTCAGGTTCCACGGTCCACAGCCCACACTAATTTCAGAAAGGGCAAGAATTAACATTCGGAACTACATACCTGATAACTTGACATTATCTTCTCTCTATATTCTTTTTGCATTTGATCCTGCCATTATCACATTCAAAGTCAAACCATCACAAAAGTATGTGGTAGAACCGTAGAATATTAATAACAACCGCAACAATAATAAAAACAAATGCTACTCTAGTCTCAAATATAAGCAAAATTTGGTCAAACCGGGTATGAACCTAACCCCTCGAGTCTTGTGAGACCCAAATGGGTGGCAATTGGCAAACTCTCCCCAAAAAATTTACCTCTGTTGTACAATATTTTAACATAAATGAAAAATTTCTCAAAGGCAGTTCATCTTCCAGATCATAACAATGAACTGAAAGTTATGCAAGAATAATATCATTAACGCATCCCATTCTCAGTGAGTTTCCCTTCCTCCACATTCTCAGCATTCAAAAGTACCTAAACTATCCACTCTTGTAAAGCTAGTGAACAATGAATCGATTACTTAATCCATGAAACTTGCAATCTACAATTATTCTTAGCATTCCATCATTAATGTATTTCACAATGTTCAACAACCCAACAAATGAATGAACAAACACAATATGTGAATATTTTCAATGAAAAATACTGAAAATTATAATGTAGGTTAAAATTGAAGCATACTCTGGAGCGCAATGCTGGAGGCACATAATCGTGCAAAATATCGCGCATGTAAGTAAATTTCTGGTCGCGAGGAGCACGAAGCAAGCGGCGCGGAAGGTGCATCTCCAACGAGCTTAAAAGCAAAGAAGAACCATCGAGTTTCAAGTCCTCATACGTTTCCGGTTTGTGATTCTTCGCCGGATTCACCATCAGTCTCGACATCTCCGTGCTCTTGCTAGAGCTCCCAGCCTCCAAGCTGATTTTTCCGTATCGGGTGGTGTACTCGGTTGCCGGTGGAATGTCTTGGCGGCGGCCACTGGAGCCGCCGTGAAAGAAACTGCTTCCGATGCTCCTGCATTTTGGGAAATTAGGGTTTTCATGAGAAATTGTTTTTATTTTATTTTTTAACGATAAAATATTCAATCCATTTTATTCAAAGTAATTTTAGATGTTATTATAGCACTTATCACACTTGCTAAAGAGTGAGCAATCGATAGTTAATCTTCTAACAAAACTAATTAGTACAGTTTGTAAAAGAACTAAAAATGAATTTATAATAGTTTAAGATAACATTCAATTCATAAATATGATTAAGAGATTCAAGAAGATAATTAGTGATCGTCTCAAGGGATCAAGAAGCTCAAAAAATAATAATTAGCAATCGTCTCATGAGATCCAGATGATAATTTCAATTTTTTAGTAAAGAACTAGGGTTATTAAGGAAACTTTACCTTTTGAAGTTGTGTTGAAGGGTTATAGTTAGGTTTGAATTTTAATTATAAAAATAGAGATAGATAGAATGGATAAAAATAACAAATAAAATTGATGTGATTATATAGGGTTTACCTTTGTAAACGCCCTTCACTAGATTCAGGGATTGATTGCATAGATTTCTTTCCCCCATGGCTATGCATTGCGAATCAAGACTATTGGCGAAAAATATCTTCTTTTCGACTGCGCTAAAGCTCCCTTGAATGACTGAGAATAAATAAACCCTAAGTTGTTAGCGATGAAAAAAATAAATCTAGAGTGGTCTTATTTCTCCTAGAGACGAGTTTTAGGGTTTCTTTTGCAACACCTAACGAGTTTTAGGTTGAAACTCTTGATGTATGCACCGAAGAGAATTGAGATCTATTTATTTGAAATTTTTGTCATCGCGTACATTATGTTTGGTATCCAAAAAAGTTTTGCTTTTTTTTTTACACCGTGTGTCACGAAAAAATAATAAATATTTTTGAAATTCTCATCATTGTAGTCAAATAAAGTATGCGTAATAAAACAAAACTTATTTTGTTTCGTATTTCGTTTTAGGAGAAAGTGAAATTTTAAGATGTGTTAAGTGTAAACTAAACTCATAGTAAATTTATCAAATCTTATGTTTTAAGTTTTAATCCATAGCAAAAGTGGATTAAAAATAAATAAATAAATAAATAAATAAAATGATATAAAATTTTGTTAAGAAGTCTCACATCGATTGTGAGATAATGTGAATATGAGTTTAAAATGTAAAGACAATCCTCGCCAGTTTTCTAGGATTGAATTAGGTCAAATTCTCAATTCTAAGAATGTGTCAGAATCTTTCCACAATCCGCTGTTCTACTATCAAGTTTTTGATCAGGCCATCCACCATGCAATCTATTGGGCAACCTGCAGCCCCATTTTCCTCAAGCCGAAGGTGAATTGAAGAACTCAAAGTTTGATTTTATAATATAATTATTATTTGCGAAAAAAGGGCGTATAATTGATTTTATATAATTACTATTTGTAATTTGTGACTTAGTAACATTGTTAGAAATATGGAACTTAGTAACAAAAAGAGATGGAAATTACTATTTGTATAATTGATTTTATATAATTGTGTAGGAGTTACTATTTGTGTGCTTCTTGCAATATGAAAATTATTAACAATAGTCCTGAAATATCTAATATCGATAATAAGGAAGAGGATAATGTTAGATCAAGCTAGGGAAATTCGACTTTTAAATGCAGAAGAACAAGAAGTGGCTTCTAAACTAAAAAGGACAAGAAGCGCAAGTCTAAGGAGGCTAATCAGGATGAGCGTAAGCCTGCCGAAAGCCCTAACATTTAAGGTATGGCAATATTTTGTTAAGGTTGGTATTTTAAATGAAAAAGAATGTGCTAAATGTAAGGGATATGAAAAATTACTGAGTTGTAAATCAACCAGTGGAACTATTCATTTACAACGCCATAAATATAGTTGTAGGAAGACTGCTAATTAAATTTCATGATATGGGCGATATGATCACTGGTGAAGGAAAATAAGAGAAAAAACCGAGCTGGCTAGAAACCCCGAAATGGGTCGAGTTTGTGCACTATTTTTAGAAGCCCGTTGGGCACATGGGCTTTCTAACCCGACCCGATGCAGCCCACCATCTGTTCGGACCGGCCCAAAATGGATCGGACTGTCCGTTTTGACAGCTCTACCTCAAAACATTAAAAGAAGTATGTCAAATTGTCATTTGCTTAGTCTTTATTATGATATCACCAAATTGTGTGAAAGAGTAATTAAAAAAAGTGTGAAAGTGTGGACATAGGCTTAATACATCTCATTTCTCAACAAATATGGATCAACAAGTTATTGACAATGTGAAGGGTACACTGATTAACAAAAAAATATATGCATAGAGCATACCATCCATACACAGCTAAATAAAATTAAATCTTCTATCTCTCGCAAGAGGCAGACCATCCAAAATCCCCCACAATTAATTCGGCCACAAATGCATTAAATCTGCCAGTATTTTTGGAGAATCCTCCTAACCATTCACCATCCACTCCCTGGAGTAGTCCTCCACAACTATACCCACCATTGATGATACTCGCACCATACATGAGCGCATATTCCAACAAGACCATCAACAGCGGGTAGGCTTCAAGCTCCTACTCATAGCAGCTTGACCCACCCCGGCTGTGGTGGAACCCCTAACATGCCCAAATATGGTCCTTAGTTATGCTCTGCATTATATCAAAGCAATTAACAGCCTGTATATAATCTAACTCCAGTTTCTGAATCCCTTGCCAAAGTTGCAAGACATATTATCATTGCGACATTCTTTGTTCCTCCACATCCAAAGATAGAGAGTGATATGACAAAGCTCAAAGAACATTCTACTTAATCTTGCTATCATATTTAATATTGCAGATAATGTTGAGCTCAATCCCTTAACACATGAATTATATTTACCTACAAAACACATCTATTGCAATGAGGCTCACTCAATCGCATATGATGCCTCAATTAATTTGCTAGAAATCTACCATGACACACTAACCAAATGAAGCGCCTAATTCTTTCATGAACATCAAGCTTCAAAACATTTTTCCATACCATGTTTTGCAGCTCATCATATTTAACATCAGTATATAGTAATTAATATGCACTAGCTACTATACATTCTACTCTCCCATTCACTGTCCACAAGAATCTATCAGCTCCTAATTCAACTTAGAACAAATTTTACTTTGCTTTGTCATGAAGGTTCAATTATTATAAGCTATAATGGTACAATTCTGGTTTCCAAAAACTGGTTTGAGCTTGGGCCTAATCCCGTCTATTATATTTTTCACCCCCTTTTCCCATTCTTCTATAGACATTATTAATAGACCTATCACCTATCACAACATGCACCAAACATAAAACAAATCACATATCCTATTTAAGAAATGCTATAATTGTTTACAAGATTCAATTTGTCCCATTGGAAGCAAGCATCAAACAGTTTACTCGTATATTACAACTTGGCATGTATAACTAGAGGAGAGGAACACAATTGCTTCAAGATCAACACAAAATCCATTTCTTTCTTTTTCAGTACAAACGACTAATTCCAATTCTATAAAATATTAAATCATTTCCATGGAACATAAAAATAATACAGCTTCCATTTTCATGTCTTGTGATGCTTCGACTAACATCTTAAGAGCATACTTCATCCACACAACTCCAAGAAGCACTCATTCAATTCCATAAGGGAGGGTAATGAAATGAACATTATCAAATAATCAATAGCCATCATGGTCAGACAAATAATCAGCACAGCGATAAATTCACAATACACATAAAGAAGTGATTCAGAAGACTGCAGCAAGTATCACAATCCACAAGAGCATTCGAATTTGTAAATAAAAATAGCAGCCAGAGTCAAAATCGATTAACCAAATTCACTACAGAGAACATAAACTACCAACTTAAAATTAACGTATGAAAGATATAATATGATGATTCAGTTTTCTTCAAATTATTGTCGATGTCCATTAAACTCTACCTCACTGTGACAATATCATCAATCTTCAAAATCATCCGCACGCACTCTGTTGCCAAGGTGATAGCACTCGTGCTTACAAGCAATGGCTGCACAACATTCTCCTCCAAGATATTTGTAATTTGACCTTTCCTCACATTGATTCCAGCATTTATCTCACCCTGCGCATGACGATTCCTCAGCTCAGTAACAATCGCAATCGGATTCAAACCAGCATTCTCAGCCAAAGTATAAGGAATGACTTCAAGCGCCTCAGCAAATGCTCGAATGCAGTAACCCTCCATACCATGTAACACCTTTGCCCAAGCACCCAATTGCCTCGACAACTCTATCTCCGGCGCACCACCACCAGCTATCAAAAACCTCTTAGCAACTAAACACCTAACAACACACAAAGCATCGTGCAGACTCCTCTCGGCTTCATCAAGCACAAGCAAATTGGACCCACGAACAAGCACAGTTGTGGTCTTTCCCATATCCTTAATACCTGAAATCTTAACAATCTTCCCATCCCCAAGAGAAAGCTCCTCCACAAGATCAGCATAACCCAACTTCTCAACACGAAAATGCTCAATATTGGCAATTGGCAAACAATTAAGAGTCTTTGTAATGAACTCAATCTCATCTCGCTCAACATCTTTAATCACCAAAATCTTAGCTTTAGCAAGGTAATGTAAAGACAAATCAGTAACAGCATCTCTCAAAATACTCTTCTGAATCAACAACACATTACAACCAGTTGCTTTAATCTTCTTAATCATACCCAAAATATAACTTCTCTCTTCCTTCAAAATCCTATCCATCTGAGAATAATCACTCACAACAATGCTCTGTTCAATATCAGTCTTGGGAGGTGAAATCTGAAACTGAATCACAGCAATCTTTGCATTCTCCATCCGGGTAGGTCCACCAGCAGCATGGCTAACTTTCTTATCGAATACCAAACCCTTCACAAGCTCGGTATCATCTACAGTTCCACCGAGTTTCTTCACGATCTTAACATCGCGGAGATCGACCATGTAGGGTTTTTCAGGGTCCACAACGGAGAGAACTGAGTCGACGGCGATGGGAGCAAGGAGGGAGGAGTACTGACTAACAACCTTGCTGTTGAGAGAAGTACTAGCGGATTTGACAAGAGAATCGCGGTCGGAGAGTTCAACGGGAACTGCCATGGCGGTGAGGATGTCAACGGCTTTAACGGAGGCTTTGTGGAGTGAATCGGAGATAACAGTAGGGTGAATACCATGGGAGAGAAGGAGGAGACATTTTTCAAGGAGAGAACCAGCGATAACGACGACAGTGGTGGTACCATCACCAGCGGCGGAGTCTTGAGATTTGGAAAGTTCAACGAGCATTTTGGCGGCAGGTTGAAGGACTTGCATCTTGTGGAGAATAGTTGCGCCGTCGTTTGTGATGATGACTTCGTTGTTAGAAGTGGAAATCATTTTGTCCATACCTTTGGGACCGAGACTGGTGCGGACGGCGTTGGCGACGGAACGTGCAGCGATGATGTTGGATTGACGGACGTCATCTTTGCGCTTGTTGTCGGTGTAGGATTCGGTTTTTGAGGAACGGATTTGTGGAGTCGCCATTTGATGATTGAACCCTAAACTGAGTGAAGAAGAAGAAATGAGAGGGTTTTGCGGTTTAGGAAGGTTCTTGCTTTTTCTATGCGCTCACTATTTATTTCGTTCAGATCGCTGCGATTTATTTGTAGGGTTTGGCCTTTGCATTTTAAAGTTTCCATTTACTGTATTTTTTTTATTTATTTTTTTTTACTTAAAAAAGCTTTTACTTTCCTTATTGAATTTTTTTTGTTAAAATGGTGTTGCTGCAATATGAGTCATTTGTGTCTGGAATCATCAATGATATTAACCGTTGAATGAATGATTAAGATCAACCTATGATAAAAAATGTAAAATACAGTTGAAGATGATTCATATGATTAGATGTTGAATACATTTTTATTTATTTTTATATCAAGATATTGAATACTTACTTCGTGACATTTTGTTTGTCAAAATACACTGATCTAAAGTCTATCCTATTGATGCAATAACTGAAGGCCTTTTTGCAATACTGGCCTAAACCTATTAACATCAAGCTTTATATTTTGTTTGTCAAAATACACTGATCTAAAGGCTTCCCATCCTTGTTTTACAATTGATGAGGGATCCTTTATAACCATATGGTCTAATGGATATTGTTGTATAAGAGTGCTTTCTTCCAACCTTATTTTATATTCCAAGTACTTTATATTCATATCCTCTGATGGCTTTGCAAAATCATTTGTGGCAAGCCAATCCACTTGCATTCCACCATAAGGCACAACTTGAATGAAAATTGCATTTTCAGGAAGGAAAAGTATGTTTGTAAGACCAGCACCATGAACTCCCATTAGTACATCACAAGAGTTCACAACATCTGCTATACTTCGCATGTTCCGCCCCGCTTCCATAACAATTACTTTAAAACCTAAGCCTTTAGCCAACTTTGCTATTTGATTTGTATTAGTGAAGGATCTTGATCTTTTTCTTGAGAGAATCAGGAGTCTAGGCTTTTTACTTTGATTACCAATATCTCTGATTTTGATTGCATTAACTCTCTTCAGAGAATAAGAACTTCTCAAAAAATGTCTGAAGTCTTTGATAGAATAGGAATACTTTTGAGGGTCAATGCTTAGCTCTTTATGATACCTTTTAAGGCCAACAATCACCTCAGGGAAGCAATGCACTTCATCGTCTCTATCGATGTCCATAATCTCATAATTAGTCAGCTTTTTAAGAAATGCTTGATGTTTAATAATCCACCAAGGCTTCTTATCGGTTATGATAAGCTGTACTTGTCCATTAAATTGTCGACAAGTCAAAAACAGTGGAATGATAATGTCACTGAATTCATGGAAATGATTTCCAGTATATCCTGCAGTTGAGAATATTACTGCTGGAATGCTGTGATTTTTGGTGCATTGTGAGACTTGGTGGCTAGCTTTTACAGTCTTTACTGACCATTTTCTTACATTACTCATAGCATTTGCATCAGTTTTCCGAGCATAAGGCCTTATACTCCATGACACGTTTTCAGCGAAGCTGTTTGTTTCGCGTGACACAGTGTAAACAGATGATGATTTTCCATGCACTCGGATATCTCCTTGGGTTTGGCAATATTCTGTCCTTGCTTCTGAAACACATTGTGGCTGATTTTGCTCTACTTTTCTCATTTCTAATTTTTCAACTGAAAAATGAAGAGTAATTAAGTCTTGCATATAAGGGATCTTTGAGAATTAATATAATTAATGTTAAAAGTCAATTTCAATCTGATTGAGGTCCTTGCATTTTCTATTGGGGGAGGGTAGAAGGATCAATGTTAGTATATATGGCTAATCTACAGTTTTCAAGTCTCAACCTAACTGAGACAAAGCAACTGATCTTACCTTCAGCTTTCGTTAGAGAGGTGCTGGTTTCGTTGATGAGAGTCTTAGTTGCATTATCTTCAACTGAAAAATAAAGAAGTTTCTGTTAAAATCATTAATTAGCCTCCGCAGTTCTTATAATTATCATCCTAGTGTAGTAGTGTACTCGGTCGATTTTTAACTTTATTTTTAATGGAAATCAAGAAGGTTGAGTTGTTCATATAATTAAAACATTAGTAGAGCTGATCTGACCTTGATCTTACTACTACTATGAATGTTATTACCTTTAGCTATTTGTGGAGAGATTCTTGTGGCATTGACAGGGTTCTTTGGTACAATTCTTTCATCTGACAAATGAGATATCAGAGGGTTAAAGGTTTAGCTTAAATCCTTTTAACAATATTGAGATTCAAAATATCTTACCTTCAATCATATGTAGAGAATTGCCAGTGTCTTCAATAAGTGTTTCAGTTACAATGTCTTCAACTGTAGATCAAAGAATAATCACATAAACAAACACATGTTGTCAGAATCATTTGGCTTGAAAGGCTCAAAAAGTATATATATTATTCTTACCTGAAAAAGCCTTACTGTGTTAAGTTAACCTTATTGTAATTCAGAACACAAGTCTCGATCGTTAGATCGGTTTATTTGAGCTTATCAATTAACATAAACACTTATGATATTGTTCCAAGATAGCCTTGTGGAAATAGCTTATAACATATATGAAAATAATTTGGTTTGATTTTATACAGTGTTATAGAAACAATTTATACATAAGCACTTATATGACAGTAATTGTTTATGCTATAAGCGCTTAATTAATTAAGTTGTTTGTTCAAACATGACTTCTATATCTTATTATTACCTTTGGTTATTTTGAGAGAGCCACCAGTGTCATTGACCATCAACATTTTGGTGTCAACACTAATAGAGAGCTTCATGTTCACTGTGAAAAGTAAAGAGAAAAAGAAGTAAAGATATATTCAAAGGCTACATGTAAACTCATTTAACAAAAGAAAATGATTGAATTTATCTGCATTTCATGCCAAAGAACTATATAAATGAAAAACAACATTCATGCTTTGTACTAATTAGTCTTGCATTATGGAAAGGTGGCAAATGCAAGTAGTTACATTGCAGATGAAAAGTTGAAGTACTCACTATCATGTAAAGGACCCAAGTAAGGCTTAAACACTGTGCAAAGACTCAAAACAATCAGTAAGAAGCCAACAAGTGCTCCATATCCCAACTTTTTCTGCTCGTAACGACTAAAGCTTTTGGCAAATATTGTATTGTAAATCATTTTTATTTCATCAACCAAAGAACCAAGAACTTTATGTCAGAATGTCATCTAACAAATCAAAGCAATTCTGATCATATATAAAATCTTTGTAGGCGAAACTAAGATTTTGAGACATAGTTTTATATATGTGACAAATGGAGGAAGGTGCATTAATTGATTTTTGTCTAAAAAATGTTGCTCTCCTCACGTAGTTGTTAGCTTTTGAATGAGGAGGATTCTCAAAAACTAATAAAATAGGGAATGAAAAGGACTCTGTAGTTGACTGTTAAGACATGTTTGGAAACTTTTTCAATGATTAATTGCTACTACATATTTGGTTAGGTAATTATAGTTTTTTCATACAAGCAAGAACTACCAAACAGCTTTGAAAAGTAATTAACCAACTAAAGCTTGTTTAAAATTATGTTGATATGTATCAATTATTGCAGTTTTATTACCATAGTTGGTGACACATACAACTCAAAGTGAAAATAATCTTACTAGCTAGCTTGATTCATCAAACTACTAACTAGCAACTTAGTTAACTTGTGAACAAAAAAGCCAGGAAGGACAAATTAATAATCAGTTTATAATTATTTTTTAAAAATGAATTGTACTATATAATAATATCGATTGCTGCATCAACCTCAAACACATTCTCTTTATAGAATTATAGTGTGAAAAATGAAACAATAAGTTATTATTATACTCATAATAATAATAATAATAATAATAATAAGTATAAAAAGAAAGGAACAAGATGAAATTAAAAGTTAAAAGCAATGGAATCGTGGGTAGGAAGTTAACTAGCCTATAGTAGTTTGGTAACAAAGAGTAAGACATTTTAACAATCAATCAGAATATATATTTTAATTTCTAGTGGGGTGCATGATCAGCAATTGGAGTAACTAAGATATTCCAAGGCTTGGTATTATATGTGTGCTTTCTTCTTGTGGAATACGTGTGCATATTATATTATTGTCATAAAATAATTAAATGTTGGATTTTAAACGTCATAGGTGGTTCCAATATTCGTTGATTTTATTATCTTGACTTGTAATGCAAGCCACCCTATGTCCCAATTACCTTGCATAGGTTGAGACACCCTCTTGGTAATAATTGATTAAACTTTATATGTCCCAATTACCTTTCATGACAATGCACGTACAAATTCAAAATATTTAGTAGTAACAGAGTAGTACTATAGTATGTATGAGAATGATCTAAACACTGATTTACCCAACAAATCCTTGACCTTGTACATTACCATAATCGGTACAAGTCAATATTAGGTAGCAAATTGTGGGACTAGGATCGATACCCATAATGTGTGGCTAACGTGTACCCTGTATCACTGTGTGCGACGCATGTTCAATTTTTTTTTTCAAACATTTTAAAATTCCAAAAAAATATTTCACTGTCCTAAAATGAGAAATTTAAAATTAAAATACCTAGTAGCATAGGCCGTATTTTATATATGGCATCTTTCTTTTTATTTTTTATAACATGGAGGGCATAAACCCGTATATATGGCATGTGAAACAAAATATTGATATAGATATTTAGATTGTATACATTATTTAATGTTTGTAATTATTTTGACAATTTCTTGTATGTTAGTTTATATTTTTATATATAGTCAATATTTGTTGTACAATTTCTTTTGTATATTTGTTGCTATTGTTCTACATGTATATTTGTTCATATTCACAATTTTGTGTGTTTATATTCATTTAAGCTATGAAAATTGAATATTAACTTTTGATCATTACATTTTAGAGATGAGAATATTTTTAGTTGATAGAGAAGTATTGAGAATGTGACCGGAAGCTGAAGTAGAAGAACTATCACTTGATTTTTTTTCCACCATCAGTTTATCTGATTCGGGGGTCAGTTATGACATCAAACAGTTTTAACCTCTTCCCGATCGCAGTTGTGGGAATGGAACCGTGGTCTTCCATACTAAATTCAGCGGCAATTACTATTGAACCAACTAACGATTGATTAATACTCGATTTTATTTAGCACACTATTAATATGTTATACTTCATCTCTCTTATTTAAAATTGTAGTTTAAAAAATGATGAGTCTTTTTTATTTCGATTAATGATTATTTATATATTATATCACATGTGAATTTGCAATGAAAATTTTATCGAGACTCTATAATATTCCTAACTCGGCCACGGGTCATTCAATACGTTCAATAATTTCTTTCTACACCAACTTATCCCACAATTTATGTTAATTAAGATTAAGATCATATGGCTAATCCTCATGAACTCATACCATTCTATGCAACACTTCTTGAGACATGTTCTTCCACAAAACACTTAAAAAACCTCAAAATAATCCACGCACGCATAATCAAATTTGGCATTTCACACAATGATTTCATTAGAACCAAACTTGTTTCTTGCTATGCTTCATGTGCTCAATTGCACCAAGCAAATATCATTTTTTCATTCACAAATCGCAAACCCACTTTTTTATTCAACTCTCTTATTAGAGCCTATTCATCTCTCAATATGTTCTCTCATTCTCTATCACTATTTAGGCAAATGGGTTTTTGTTATAAGCCTTTTGATTGTCATACATTGCCTGTGGTGCTAAAATCTTGTGCTGGGTTATCGGCTTTAAGGCTTGGGCAACAGGTTCATGGAGCTGTTTTGGTAAATGGGTTTGGATTGGATTTGAGAAATTTGAATGCTTTGATACATATGTATGCTAAATGTGGGTGTTTAGTTTTTGCACGTAAAGTGTTCGATGGAATGTGTGAAAGGAATGAGATTACTTGGTCGACAATGATTGGGGGTTATGGAATGCATGGTAGGTTTGAAGAAGTTAATGAGATGTTTAATAAAATGGTAGAAGTAGGAGAGAGGCCGGATGGTGTGACTTTTACCGTTGTTTTGACTGCGTGTAGTCATGGTGGTTTTGTAGAGAAGGGGAGGGAAATTTTTGAGATGATGAAGGTGAGGTTCGGGGTGAAACCGGAGCTAAGACATTATACATGTATGGTGGATATGTTGGGGAGGGTTGGTCTGGTTGAAGAAGCAGAGAAGTTGATTTTGAAAATGGATGTTGAGCCTGATGGAGCTGTGTGGAGTGCCCTATTGGCGGCTTGTAAAACCTATGGGAAGATTGATGTGGCTGAGAGAGTTGCAGAGAGGATTTATGGGACAGAACTGAGAGTTGTTGCATCCTCAATCTCGGATAGCAGGCCAACCCAAAAATTGCCGTGGCGCGGAAGCGGAACATGTGAAGTATTGCAGATGTTGTGAACTCTTGTGATGTACTAATGGGAGTTCATGGTGCTGGTCTTACTAACATACTTTTCCTTTCTGAAAATGCAATTTTCATTCAAGTTGTGCCTTACGGTGGGATGCAAGTGGAATGGCTTGCCACAAATGATTTTGCAAAGCCATCAGAGGATATGAATATAAAGTATTTGGAATATTAAATAAGGTTGGAAGAAAGCACTCTTATACAACAAAATATCTATTAGACCATATGGTTATAACTTATAAAGGACCCCTCATCAATTGGGAAACAAGGATGGCACGCCCTTTAGGTCAGTGTATTTGAACAAACAAAATGTAAAGCTTGATGTTAATATAGGTTTATGCCAGTAATGCAAAAAGCCCTTGAGTTATTGCATCAATAGATACAGTTTTATGATCCAGCTAGCTGGATTCTTATAATAACAAACAATTTTGGATGTCTTGTTTGGGACTAATTTTAGACTTTTAACTTGCTGCTTGACTTGTTTCCTCTATGATTTACTCTCTCAATGAAAATGGTGTTCTGTTGTATTTTACTTGGTGTTATCTTTGATTTACTTCTAGGAGTTTTATTTATATTTTAGTTGCCACAAATTAAATTATATATTGTACTAATGCATGAATGAAGATATCTAAAAATTCAAATGCTTATAGCTTTTGGTGGGGTTAGATATGAATGCAAGTATTACAGCTTGCAGTGCCATCTAGCAAGCTATAGGTTGGTTTTACAATACATGCATCCATTGATTTTGATGGTGTTACTACTTTTGATTGAGTGTGTAAATACACATAACTACATAAGTAATTGGACATGTGGAAAATAAAGACCATAAAATAAATAAATTTAACTTCACTACTAATCTGCAATAGTCTTCAAAATTAAAGCATGTGTGCGGAGTTGTCCTTAAGTCCTCACATTTGCCATTAAAATACTAATATACATCGCGGAAACCAAAAAGCCATCTAAGCCTTGTTTTTTACTCTGCAGCAGAATGCATATGCTATTTGATCCTGATGCTCTTAGCCTCGAGAACAGTTATTTTATTTTATTTAATAGTATGGTTTTTTTTTTTTTTTTTTTTTTATAGGGAAGAGATGTTTTGAAATAGAGAAAAAGAAATATGCTCGATCGGTATAAATTAATTTTACACCGCCAACTAATAATAATTTTGTATTCCATAAAATTACTCTTCTTCAAACAACTTGTAAAAAGTTAGGTCATTCTTGATATGTCAAAACTATGCATTTAGTCTAACTTTATGTTAGAGGGTGTGTTGTTGCTTGCAATTTTCATTATTTAAAGTGATGAAATCAATTAGAAATCAATTGTTACGATTTTTAAATTGTTCGTATCAATTATAGTTAATTAGCATTAATTATAATCGAGTATATTTCGAATATATAATCACTTTCTTTTTAAACACACATCCATTACACATAATTCTGTATTTTTTATATAAAGCAAGAAAATGGGGAGCTATGAATGAGTTTATGTGTGACTGAAAGGTGTAAACATATGGAGAGAAAAGAGGAAAATGGATCTTTACAGTCTCCATTGCTTCATCAAATAATATCAGTGCAAAAGGATGATACAGAAGCAGTGGCAGAGCAATACAAGAAGAAAAGGGTGGTAGAATCAGAAAGAAGAAAAGATTTCTTTGAAGAAGTGAAGAAGCAGTTATGGCTGGCAGGGCCTTTAACATCTGTGTCTCTTTTAAATTTTGGCATACAGATTATATCTGTAATGTTTGTTGGCCACCTTGGCGAGTTGCCTCTCTCAGGTGCTTCAATGGCTACTTCTTTTACTTCTGTCACTGGCATTAGTGTATTGGTAAGACCTCTCTCTGTGCCACTGCAATGAATATCCCCTTTTGACGAATGGCATTCTTGGCTTTTTGTTGGTCCTTTATGTGAGTTAAAGATGCCAAATTCAGATCTTTTCTAGTGTTTTTATTTCAATGCCGTAATGTATCATAGAAATTAGGAAGTCAATAGAACTATATAGGAATATGTATCTTGATTGATTCTTGAATGGTTTACATTGAAAACTTATTTTCAACTAATGTGTTGATATCAGTGTTTTAAATCACAGTCGCCTAGAGGTCGAATGTAGTTGATGGGGTAGTTGTCTTGGATGTGGTTGATGGGTTATCTTATAATTTGAGTTGAGTCTAATTCAACGTACAAAGTTAGGTTGTAAGGTGAGTGATGTCCATCCAGGCCTTCACAATGTGGACTGTCGATGCGCCCTCTTACACGGCAGCATCAAACTCTCAACACATATCGTCATACCTAAGAATGTACAGTTAGAGTGTGGCACTGTGGCCTGATAGAGGGCAGTCAAACAAATCTTAAATAGACTCTGATATCATCTTAAAATTTGGTTGAATTTAAGTCAACCCTATAAAATCGATTTGTAAGGTAATGACTGAGCTGATCGTTGGATTTTGAATACGACAGCTAGGAATGGCAAGTGCGTTGGATACCTTTTGTGGGCAGTCATATGGAGCAAAGCAGCAGCAGATGTTAGGCATACACATGCAGAGGGCCATGCTCAGTCTTATGATTGTCAGCATACCCTTAGCTATTATCTGGGCAAACACCAGTTCCATTCTGATTTTCCTTGGCCAAGATCCTGAAATATCTGAAGAAGCCGGAAAATATGCTCAATTAATGATCCCAAGCCTTTTTGCTTACGGTCTACTTCAATGCATAAACAGGTTCTTACAAACCCAAAATATTGTATTTCCACTGACCTTCACCTCTGGAGCTGCTACTTTGCTACATCTTATATTATGTTGGATTTTGGTCTTCAAATCTGGACTGGGGAGTAGAGGAGCTGCCATAGCAAATTCTATATCTTACTGTGTGAATGTTTTGATGCTGGCGCTCTATGTAAAGTTTTCTCCTTCTTGTGCAAAAACTTGGACAGGATTTTCAAAAGAGGCACTGCATAATATTCCTTCTTTTCTGAGGCTTGCTATTCCTTCAGCTGCTATGGTTTGGTAACTTCATTCTCTTAGATTTTATTTTAATAACACCCTCTTTGATGGATTGCCAAATCTAAAACATAAAGTTCACTTTAATTCTCTTATATATATAGTTCATGTTTGCCGTTTTAAATTATGGCAATTCAGTTTGAGATCTTAATGTTGTTTTCCATTTTTGTCTCCCACATTGTTGTACAACAGCTTGGAGATGTGGTCATTTGAAATGGTGGTTCTCCTATCCGGTCTTCTGCCAAATCCTAAGTTGGAAACATCAGTGTTTTCTATCTGGTTAGTTTTGTATTTGAGATACTTTTTACTATTCATTAATTGGCTAGGAGGGCTTGCGCACAATTTGACTTGTTTTATTTTCACCAATGTAATGTGGTCTTCTCAGCTTGAATACAGCAGAAACTTTTTGGATGATCTCATTTGGTTTCAGTGGAGCTGTGAGGTATGCAGTACGTTTCAGAAGTTTTTGAATTCTGAGGAAATCTCACACCACTCATCTGCTAAATGTTATGCTTTATTTCTCTCTCCCTATTCTGTCTATAGTACCGAAAACTATAGTTCCAATAATGCTTGTGTGATTATTTGCAGCACTCGGGTATCAAATGAACTGGGCGCTGCTCATCCTTCTGCTGCGCGTTTAGCAGTTCATGTTGTCTTAGTAATGGCACTTATTGAAGGAACCTTAGTTGGAACAGTGATGATATTAATCCGCAATATTTGGGCCTATGCGTATAGTAATGAAATAGAAGTGGTCGAATACGTAGCAAAAATGTTGCCAATTCTTGCAGTATCACACTTCTTGGATGGATTCCAGTGTGTGCTTTCAGGTTTTTTTTCCTTCTTTCCCATTTCTTGTTTGCATGAGACCATAATTCAGAAGCATTTAAAAGTGATATTCAATTTTAGTTACTTAGTTGGAAGAGATATTCAATTTTATTAATTCTAATGCAGGTGCAGTTAGAGGATGTGGTTGGCAGGACATTGGTGCCATTATCAATCTAGGCTCTTATTATGCAGTTGGGATTCCATCAGCTATTGTGTTAGCTTTTGTATTATGTATTGGAGGGAAGGTAAAATAAGTGTAATATATCTTTTATGGCATATAGCATGATCCTGTTGGAATTTTAACAAAAGTTGCACTCATTTGAGTTGTTTTAATTAACCTGCTAAATATCTTGTGTAGGGGCTTTGGCTAGGGATGATATGTGCACTTGTTGTACAAGTAGTGTCTTTAGTAATCATCACCTTACGTACTGATTGGGAGCAGGAGGTGAATTTGTCTTTCTTTTTTAAAATGTTTTTCTTCCTTTTATTTTGTGATGTTGGTTTGCTGAAGGCTCCAAATATTCTTGTGAAAATTTGTTTATTATTCAGGCAAAGAAGGCTATAGATAGAGTCCATGATTCAATGACACCAGAGAGCATAATATCCTGAAGCTGTACCTTCTTCAATGCTACACATTCAGAGCAAATACTTGGTTGGATAAAAGAAAGACAAGTTTTATTAACATCACTTATCATTCTTTTGGTAGAAATAACACTAGTTTTTTTATATGACCAAAGATTAGTCTGTTATATGATTGAGAGACATTTATGATGAACTTATACATTATTGATTGACAATTATGCTCAAATTTTCAGGTTGGAATTCTAACATTGGTTTGACACATTGTCATATTTTTATTGTTTTATTTCTTAGAAAAATGTTGGAAAAAAGAATTCGTTTTTTGTATGAGAATAAAAAAGTTCCTATTTACTAAAAATCAATCGAAGTATTGTGAACGTGCATGTCTACTCATAAAACCTTGGCAATATGATCGTCGTGTCTCGTATGATGGTTATGCCAACACATACTTCTTTATTAAAGATGAAATGAAATTCAAGTTAACTCTATTACCAATTTACCACATAATGAAATCAATAAAAGCATCTTTTTGTCTTTAGTAATCATCACCTTACGTACTGATTGGGAGCAGGAGGTGAATTTGTCTTTCTTTTCTTCCTATTGGGTTTAGCTCCAAATAGTCTTGTGAAAATTTGTTTATTATTATTAAATTTAGTCATTTAAATTACAAATTGGCAAATTGTTATCTACCCATTTCATAAGATTGGGTCATGTGACCCATCCTAAATGTCTTACACATATTGGTTCATTAAAATGTCATTTAGAATATTATTAAAATATAATTAATTTTTAATTGTGACAACACAACTTTTAATAATTGTAAATCCACTCATATTTTTATGTCTTCTAATTTTCTTTCCTTCTCTTCCAGATTCATTCATTCTGTCCATCTTCTTCCTCTTTTTTTTTTCTTGACAAAATCTTCATGATATGCATCTTTTGTATGCTCAAAAATCTCTTTTTACTTGTTCTTCTCTAAATGGTTCTCTTTCTTCTTACTAAATTTTTTCTCTTTCATAATGGGTAACATGGTTTAAGTATCAAATCTGGGTATTTTCTTCAACAAATCTGAGTAGTTTTTTTTAGCAAATCTAATTATTTGTTCTTCATATTTGTTAGATTTTGATTTTAGTATTAATTTCACACTTTTTTAATTGAAATTAAAATAAAAAATATATTAGCAATTATTTGTATACTATTTCTGAGTTATTAGTTTAAGTTCCTGCAACGTGCAAGATTTTGGCTCCCGCAGATCAGAATTCCTAGAGGTTGAAGATGAACTGTCTTTTCTAATATTATTTGTAACGTATATATAAGTTACGAAACAAATTGTGATATAACGCTCGGCGTTGGTGCAGTGGCACACACTTGCTTATTAAATCCACTAGTTACATACCCGTGCGTACGCACGGGATGCGCCTTCGGCGCGTTATATTTCGTGGGGGACATTGTGTCTTTAGAGGTGTGATATAGATTTTGTGAAAAGAATATTTAAAGTGAGGTCAATTGTATGTAATCAAATTTATTTAGGTTGAATAGGAAAATGAAGAGTTATTTTAAATTTTTCATATATCTTATTTCTCGTGTATGCAGTTAATTTAAATTTTTTATCAACAACAATTTTTTTCTCATGTATTGTAGTTATTTCAATTTTGCATAAACAAACTTTTTCTTCGTGTATAATAGTAAATTTAAATTTTTCATCTGCTGCAACTCGTTTCCCGTGTATCACAGTAAACGTGTCCAGTGTATAATAGTTAATTTAAAAAAATTATAAATTTGTCATATATATAAGTAAAAAATAACCGTTTAGAAGAGAACAAAAGAGTATGTAATAAACTTTTGTTTGGTTGAATAGAAAAATAAAATTATGAGTAAAGATCAATACTTGTTTTCCGTGAATTTTTTCATTAACTTTGGGACTATTCTTACTTCTCTTCTCATTTACACATACCAATTTTTATTAAAAATAATTACTTTTCATTTTATTCATCAATGAGAAACATTAGTTCAATGTTTGGATTAGTCACGTTTTGGTTCGAAACAAAAACTAATTTATTTGTGATGACGATGTTTTAATAAATTAATTTGGGACAAATATTTATTTTGTGTAAAAATGAATACTTGTTTCCCGTGAATTTTTTTAATAACTATTCTTACTTCTCATATTTAAAAAAAAAAAAAAAAATTACTTCTATGCACCAATGAGAAACATTAGCTCTATGTTTGGATTTGTCTCATTTTTTTTTAAGGTAAAAAGATGATGATCTTTTAACCAATTGATTTGGGAGAAATATTTATTTTGTGGAAAGATAAATACTTGTTCAGTGAGGAATGTTTTTTCAATAACCTTAGGACTATTTTATTTTTCATTTGCACATACGGATTTATATGAAAACAAAAACTTCTCATTTTTAAGCATCAATGAAAAACATTAGCTCTATGTTTGGATTAGTCTCATGTTGGTTCTAAACAAATATTAATTTACTTGTAATGATGATAGTTTAACTAATTTATTTGGCAGAAGTATTTATTTTGTGTGAAGATGAATATTTGTTTCCAGTGAATTTTTTCAATAATTCTGGGACTATAATTACTTCTCATTTACACATGAATTTTTATGAAAACAATTACTTCTCATTTTATGCATCAATGAGAAACATTAGTTCAATGTTTGGATTAGACTCGTGTTGGTTCCAAACAAAAACTAAATTACTTGTGATGCCGATATTTTAGCTAATTCTTTTGGGACAAATATTTATTTTGTATAAAGATGAATATTGGTTTCCCGTAAATTTTTTCAATAACTTTGGGAAGATTCTTCTCAGTTACACATATGAATTTTTCAATAACTTTGGGATGAATATTTGTCATTTTATGCATCGATGGGAAACATTAGTTCAATGTTTTAATTAGTCTCGTGTTGGTTCTAAAAAAAACTAATTTACTCATGTTGATGATATCTTTCAACTAAATGATTTGGGAGAAATATTTATTTTGTGGAAATATGAATACTTGTTTTTCGTGAATTTTTTCAATAACTTTGGAATTATTCTTACTTCTCATTTACACATACAAATTTGTATGAAAACAATTACTTTTCATTTTATGCATCATTGAGAAACATTAGGTCTATGTTTGGATTTGTCTCGTGTTTGTAGCAGACAAAACCTAAAACCTAATTTACTCATGATGACCTTTTAACCAAATTATTTGGAAGAAATATTAATTTTGTGGAAAGATGAATACTTGCTTAGGGCCGGGTGAATTTTTTTTCAATAACTTTAGGACCATTCTTACTTATCATTTACACATATGAATTTTTATGAAAGCAATTACTTCTCATTTTATGCATCAATGAGTAGCATTAGTTTAATGTTTGGATTAGTCTTGTGTTGGTTCCAAACAAAAACGAATTTACTTGTGATGAAGATATTTTAACTAATTCATTTGGGACAAATTTTTATTTAGTGTAAAGATGAATATTTATTTCTCGTGAATTTTTCAATAATTTTGGGACTATTCTTACTTTTCATTTACACATGCGAATTTTTATAAAAACAATTGAAATTCTGGTGGCAAGTGTCAGATGTGTAGCACGATGTGTACACTTTAGGAATCGTACGATGTGTAGCCTAATGTGTCAACATCGTGGACAACTGAACTTGATGAACAAGTAAACAATATAAAGTGCAGGAAACAAAAGAACACGTGAGTTTGTTAACCCAGTTCGGCACTTATAACAAGCCCTATTCTGGAGGATACCAATCCAGGGATGAATCCACTATGGTAGTATCAATTCAAAGCTAAACTCCCCCGTTTACAACTTCTCACTTAATCACTACCCGTGCTAATTCTACCTAGGAACTCCTAGATATGAGAACCTCTGCTCACTCCCCCTCAACCTTACCCAGTAAGGATTTAATAACAAACTCAGTTTGGAGACACACTCCTAGAAAACTATGCACTCGTACCTAACGGCTTTGAGTGTTGCACACTCTAACTCCTTGCTTCAAAGCTTTGGAGAAAGAATACTAGAGATTACAACTCTATCAAACTCAGTCCTTACTTGTATCAAAATTATGATTCAAGTGAAGGCTCACAAATAACAATGAACAGACTAAGACCTAAGACTCGATATCTTCAACTCTTGGCTTCGTACTTCATTATGTCTTCAGTCTTCCTTTATATAGAACAAGTTTCATGGGCTTGGATCTTCAATGTTGACAGCTGGCCTTTGTTAATTCTCCTTGAGATTTATTTGATCATAATCTTTTAATTGTTTGTTTCAAATCTTTTTGATCAAAGTCGGCCAATAAAATAAAACAGAACCATGAAAGATTATCTTGTTCCTTGGCGCGCAAGCTGGCACGATATACTTGAAAAACAAATCTTTTTCAAAAGATCGCGTTTAAATAAATAAAGGCGCGTCCAGTAGGGCGTCCAGATGTGAATCCTGATGTGCCACACATCATGCTCCACATCATGGAATCAGGCTTATTTTACCAAATGAAGCCAACACCCTAAAAGGTCTCAACAATCTCCCCCTTTGGCAAATTTTGGGCTAAAATAATCTTTGAGTCACCCAACTAAACTTGGAGAGATGTATAGGCACATCAGAGGCATACAGCAGCGGATCAGAGCCTCGCAAATAAAGAGAGAAATAAACTCTCACAAGATAGGAAAATAAATTCCCAAAGACTGAGAAAAATAAATTCTCAGACACATACAAGCATGAGATTCCATGCACACATAAGGGAGGGTAGCAAACCCAGTAATAGTCTACTCCCCTTTGAACTAGAGCACTTTCCATGTACTCCCCCTAAATCTCATATCCTCTATAGGCTTCTTCAGAATGCATGACCTAGAGAGAAATAGAGAAGTTTTAAACTTGGCTTCTTAAGAATGCATGACCAAGTTAAAACTCACAGATGTGTCAAACATCACACAAAATAGCAACTTCTACAGGCTTCTTAAGAATGCATCACCATGTAGAAATCATACAAATGGATCAACCATTACACAAATTAACATCTTCAATTGGACTTCTTAAGAATGCATCACCCAGTTGAAAACGTACAGAAAAAGTCTTCAGAAATACATGCTTTAGAAAACTAATTCTTCAAAAAGTTGTTGAGAAAACATTTGAAGAAAAATAAGCATGTATGCCAGATGTGTAGTCAGATGTGCCACACATGCAGTTAAGACTTCAAAGTTGTTCATTTTAATTTTTACTCCCCCTTTTTAGCCATAAATTATGACAAACATACTGAGAGTAAGTAACACACCATAGAATGCAGATAGCATGAGATGTAGAGATGATGGTGCATGAACAGAAAAAGGCACTCAGGCCGTTAATAGTGCAGCAAGTACAGAACAGGCACACAAAGGTGCATCAGAAATCCAGGGCATAGCCCACAAAATACAAGCAAAAACAAGGAAATACTGAGTACAGGGAAATATTAATGAATTACAATAATTCAAATATCCTGGCTCCCATCAGTTTCCTCAGCTTCAGAGTCATTGGGCTCCTCCTCCTCCAATTCCTCATCCTCAGCCATTGTTTGCTCATCCTCAAGCTCCAGTCCAGTAATGACTGCCTCCAGCTTGGCCTTCTTCTCATCCAGAGCCTTGCAAGTCTCCTTTAAAGCAGCAATCATGTCTGTCCTAGACATAGCATTGTTTGAGCTGGATGTGCCCACATCAGGAGTCACATCAGACTGCTTGAGACTAAAAGAAATAGCAGACTCTCTTCTGCAAGACAAATCATCCTTGCCCAGAACATCCGGTCTCTGGCTCAATATGATTCCACACAGTAGGGAAGGAAATGCAATGGGTAGTTTGACAGCTAGGGTTTTGGCATGTTTGATAGTCTGATCAAAAATATAGGTACCAAAATCAAAATTAGATTTGCTGCCAATAGTATATATGAACCTAGCCAAACCTGTAGCCACATCACAGTTGTGTGTGGTAGGCACCCAGTTAGCAGCAGCAATCCTGTTCAGGATGTTGTAGATTGGTGTGAGCTTGCTTGCTTGCAGTTTCCCTTTCTTAGGCCAAGTCTTGACCTTTCCAGCTGTGATGGCCTTGATTATGTAGTTGTCATTTGCCTCCATCTCAGCAAAGGGCTCCTCACTTCTGCCCAGATACTTGTTGATAACAGTGGGAGAGAAGTGAATTTCTTTACCTCTCACAAAAACAGTTTGGTATTCCTTGTCCAAAGGATTGTCACAGCCAGCAGGGATGTTTACCAAAAACTCTTTGACTACCTTCTCATAGCAGTCACTCAGTCCAGTAACAGTCTTCATCAAGCCAGCACGCTTGATCAACCTCATAACTTCCTTGCACTGCAAGGCTTCAGCACTGAGCTCCCTCTCCAGAGCTAACCTTCTATGAGCAATGTACTTCCATTTACCAGCATGTGCAGGGTTGTGGAAGGAAATCAAATCAACTGGGATGTCAGGAATTCCCTGAGGAATTTTCTTCTTCCCATAGCTCTTCTTCACAGCAGACTCAATGTGAATCACATCAAGCTCCACATTGCGTTCCTTAGCAGATTCTTCCTCAGACTCACTGATGTGAGCTACATCCTGCTCCACATCGTACTCTGAGTCACTTGTAGGTGGCTCTTTTCTTTTCTGAGTCTTCTTCTTTGCAGGTGGAATCACAGCTTTACTAAATCCCTTCTTGGGACCATACATGACTTGCCTCTTAACAGGCTTCTTCTTCTCCTTAGTAGCAGCAGGAGAAATCTCAACAACAGCAGGACCTTTACCACTTCTAGTCCTTTTTGCAATACTATCCTCAGTAAGCTTCTTCAAGGGGATGTCAGAATTGTAGCCTTCTACATCCACAACAACTGTATCTCCATCAGCATCCTTGTCAGAAGGATTGGAGTCTTCATGATCTGAACCTTCAACAGTTTCTTTATCCTTGTCAGACTGGGTATTATCTTTAGGCTCCTCAACCTCAGCAGGTTGATCTTCTTCAACAAATTCCTGTTCAGGAGAATCAGGAATGACAGCAGGTTTTTCAACAGCAGCAGTCTCTTCTTCACCTTGTGGCAATGATGTGCCAACATCTGCCGCAACATTAGGTTCTTGCAGGGCCTGGAGCACAGAATCAATGATCTTCTGAGTCAAGGGATGTCTTTGACTCTCAGGGATCTTTACAGCAGCCTTCTCAGGGTTAGGGTTTGAGGAACCTACACCCATAGATGCTTCAGCATTTGCATCACCAGATTTTGCAGGAAGAGGTTCAACATGCAGACTTTCCATGGTGTGAACCCTCTTTGGTGAGCCAATCTTTGGCTTTTTGCTTTTCTTCTTCTTCTTCTTGGATTTTTCTGTGGAAGGAGAAGGAACAACATCTTCCTCTGCAGCAATGGGGGTTGATTCCCTTCTTGATCGTTTTGACTTCTTCTTCTTTGATCCAGATGGCTTGATCATAGAAACAGGAGTGGCATTAACGATCATGTCACTTTGAACTTCTTCAGGATGCGGGGAATTAGGTTTTGATGATGATGGAGGAGTCGTGAATTTGGTTGAAGGAGATGTTTTGGTTGCAGTAGACATGATGATGATGATGGTGATTTGGTATGAAGATTTTCAAAGAAAATAGCAGAGAGATGAACAAAGGGTTTGAGAGTGATCAAGAAATTTTTTGGTCGTTTGAGTGGTTGAGAAACGAATGTGGTGATCAATGTGGTAGGCAATAAGAAAATCTTGAGTAAACGGATTTCTTGGAGTTTTGATCGTGAAATAGCCGTTGGAAATATTTTGTAATGATTGCCTTTGGATTGCGTGCAACTATGGATGGAGGGAAAAAAACAGGTAACCGTTGCACGCCTAAATAGCTATTATGGCTATTGATCATCAAAGAGGCAAATACCAAGTTTGCCCCTTAACACCTCAAACCTATTTGCATCTAAAGCCTTAGTGAAAATATCTGCCAGTTGATTTTCTGTGGCAACATGCTCTAGAGTCACAATATTGTCTTCAACAAGATCTCTAATAAAATGGTGACGTATATCAATGTGCTTTGTCCTACTATGTTGGATAGGATTTTTGGAAATATTTATAGCACTTAGATTGTCACAGTATAATGTGAGCACATCTTGCTGCACATTGTACTCACCCAACATCTGCTTCATCCAAAGTAGCTGAGAACAACTACTTCCTGCTGCAATATACTCAGCCTCAGCTGTAGAAAGAGAAACACAATTTTGTTTCTTGCTGAACCATGATATAAGGTTGCTTCCCAAAAAGAAACATCCACCAGAAGTGCTTTTCCTGTCATCAGCACTACCTGCCCAGTCAGCATCACAATAACCTAACAATCTTGTGTCTTCACCATGAGAGTAGAGAATTCCATAATCACTTGTACCACTGACATACTTGAGAATCCTTTTGACTTGATTTAGATGACTCATCTTAGGCTCAGCTTGGTACCTTGCACACACACCAACAGCAAAGCTAATATCAGGTCTACTTGCAGTGAGATAAAGTAGACTGCCAATCATGCTTCTGTATAGACTTTGATCAACACTGACACCATGCTCATCTTTAGAAAGTTTGAGATGGGTTGCTGCAGGAGTTCTTTTGTGATTTGCATTCTCCATTCCAAATTTCTTCACAATGTTCTTGGCATACTTGCTTTGGGAGATGAAAATTGTATCTTCCATCTGTTTGACTTGCAGACCAAGAAAGTAGGTAAGTTCACCTACAAGGCTCATCTCAAATTCAGACTGCATCTGATTCACAAACATCTTGACCATTGGATCAGACATTCCTCCAAACACAATGTCATCTACATAGATTTGTGCAATCATGAACTTCCCCTTTTCTTCTCTGACAAACAAGGTTTTGTCTGTTTCTCCTTTTCTATAACCTTGCTGCACAAGAAATTTGGTTAGCCTCTCATACCATGCCCTAGGAGCTTGCTTTAATCCATATAATGCCTTCTTCAATCTGTAGACATGATCTGGATAATTTGGATCAACAAATCCCTTGGGCTGCTCCACATAAACTTCCTCATTCAAGTAGCCATTGAGGAAAGCACTCTTCACATCCATCTGGAATAGCTTGAATTTCAAGATACATGCTACTCCCAAAAGTAACCTTATGGACTCGAGACGTGCCACAGGAGCAAATGTTTCATCAAAGTCTACTCCTTCAATCTGAGAGTAACCTTGAGCCACAAGCCTAGCCTTGTTTCTAGTCACAACACCACTTTCATCAGATTTATTCCTATAAACCCATTTAGTACCAATGATGTTGACTCCTTCAGGTCTAGGAACTAAATCCCACACTTCATTCCTCTTGAACTGGTTCAGCTCCTCTTGCATAGCTCCAATCCAAAACTCATCTGTCAAGGCTTCTTTCACATTCTTTGGTTCTACCTTTGACACAAAACAAGCATTGGATACAACCTCTCTTGACCTTGTCATAACCCCTGACTCAGGATTCCCTATTATGAGTTCTTTTGGATGATTCTTTTGAACTCTAACAGAGGGACCCTTGTTCACTGGAGTCACATCTTCTTGCTGATCATTCTTCTCAGGAATCTCTATAACTTCAGAGTCTTCAGGCAGGGGGTGAGATGTGTCCACATCAGGATCAACATCAGGTACATTGTCTGAATAGTCATCTATGACAACATTGATGGATTCCATCATAGTTCTTGTTCTGTTGTTGAAGACTCTATAGGCTCTGCTGGTTATGGAATAGCCTAGAAAGATTCCTTCATCACTCTTGGGATCCATCTTCCTCCTTTGCTCTCTGTCAGCTAAGATATAGCACTTGCTACCAAAGACATGGAAGTGTTTGACAGTTGGTTTTCTTCCTTTCCATATCTCATACAGTGTGGTTGAGGTACCTTTTCTCAGAGTCACCCTATTGTGTATATAGCATGCAGTACTCATGGCCTCTGCCCAAAAGTAGTAAGGTAGCTTCTTGGCATGTAGTATAACTCTTGCAGCCTCTTGCAAGGTTCTGTTCTTCCTCTCAACTACACCATTTTGTTGGGGTGTGATTGGTGAGGAGAACTCATGCCCAATTCCTTCATCAGCACAAAACTCAGAGAATCTTGAATTTTCAAACTCTTTCCCATGATCACTTCTGATTCTAACAATGCCACTATCCTTCTCTCTTTGTAGTCTAAGGCATAATTCTTTGAATGCATCAAAGGTGTCAGACTTCTCTCTGATGAAGCTAACCCAAGTGAACCTTGAGAAATCATCTACAACCACAAAGGCATATCTTTTGCCACCAATACTCTCTACCTGCATTGGTCCCATCAAGTCCATATGTAGCATTTCAAGAACTCTGGATGTCACCTGATGTTGTAACATTGGGTGTGACATCTGAACCTGCTTTTCAACTTGACATTCACCACATATATTGCCTTCAACAATCTTAAGCTTTGGTAGACCTCTAATAGCTTCCTTGGACACAATCTTCTTCATTCCCTTCAGATTCAAATGGCCAAGTCTTTGGTGCCAAAGCTTTACTTCTTCTTCCTGACTTATCAAACATATAGTGGAGTGAGTTGTTTCATCAGGAATCCATAGATAGCAGTTGTCTCTTGACCTAGATCCTCTCATTAACAATTCTCCTTTGTCAGAAGTAATAAGACATTCATTCTTTGTGAAGTTGACTTTGAGACCTTGATCACACAATTGGCTTATGCTGATAAGATTAGCCTTCAAGCCTTTAACAAGTAGCACATCATCT
Organism: Trifolium fragiferum; assembly: GCA_954870985.1. NCBI lineage: Eukaryota > Viridiplantae > Streptophyta > Magnoliopsida > Fabales > Fabaceae > Trifolium > Trifolium fragiferum. Next base: position 405,481 of record OX940790.1, on the reverse strand, counting down.
AGGTCAGGTAAGCTTTTGCTGCTGAGTTTACCACTGCCCTTGATTTCACCTTTTGCTCCATCACCAAAGGTTACAAAGCTTGTTGTATGAGGCTTGATATTAGTGAGAAATTTCTCAACACCAGTCATATGCCTAGAACAACCACTATCAAAATACCAATCATTACTAGAAGATGCTCTAAGAGAAGTGTGAGCAATATGTGCAGTTTCAGAAACTTTAGGCTTCCACATCTTCTTAGGAGTGACCCTTACTGTTTTGGCTTGCACCTGAGGCCTTTTCTTGGGATACCCATAGAGTTTGTAACAGAAGGGCTTGATGTGACCATTCTTCCCACAGTAGTGACATCTCCAAGCATTAAACTTCTCTTTGCCATCAGGTCTCTGATGTGGAGTGTGATGTGTCCACATTCTGCCAGGGTCAGGTTTCTTCTGAGCAGGAACAAACTTAGTATTTGTCTTCTTGCTGTGATGTTTGTTCTTAAATCCTACACCAGATGAGTCACCAGCATGCTTTCCTACTTTCAAAATTTCATCAAGCATGTTGGTTCCAGGATTGAGCATCTTTACAGACTTGGTCATATTTTTCAAGTTGGTTGACAGTAACTTGACTTCACTTTCAAGACTAGCAACTTGACTCTGTAGTTGACCCTTCTCTGTCTCCAGTTGACTGATGATTTCCTTCTGCTCTTCATTGACCTTGTACAGTTCCTCACTCTTGATAAATAGCTTTTTATGGACTGAGGCTAGTTCATCAAAGGTGAGTTCTTCATCATCAGATTCGACATCAGTATTATCCACCCCAGTCATGGCACTAACATGATTAGCAGCAACATTCTCTGAGTCAGTGTCAGAGTCTTCGTCAGACCATGATACAGTTAGGCCTTTCTTCTGCTTCTTCAGATATGTTCCACATTCTGATCTTATATGACCAAAGCCTTCACATTCATGACATTGAACACCCTTGTTCTGAGCTGACTTATCATCAGTTTTAGTTTTTGTTGAAGTGTTACCTATTTTACTGTTGTCAGTCTGGATGTTCCTCACATTCCTCCTTGGTCTTCTGTCCACCCTCCTTTGAAGCTTGTTGAATTGTCTTCCCAACATGGCTAAGTCATTTGAGAGGTCATCATCTGATTCATCAGCTTCTTCCTCTTCACCAGCACGAGATACAAAAGCTATGCCTTTTCCTTTCTTCTCAGTTGGCTCACTAAAGTTCATCTCAAAAGTTTGAAGCGAGCTCACAAGTTCTTCAAGTTTCATACTTGGGATGTCTTGAGCTTCTTCAATAGCTGTGATTTTCATGTTAAATCTCTTGGGTAGAGACCTAAGCATCTTTCTCACAAGCTTTTCTTCAGACAATTTCTCACCTAGAGCCTCAAAGGAATTGTCCACCTCAAGCAAATTCATGTGAAAGTCATGAATTGATTCTTCTTCTTTCATTCTGAGGTTTTCAAACTTAGTGTTGAGAAGTTGGATTCTTGAGCTTTTTACCTTGGCATTGCCTTCATGAGTGGTTCTGAGTATCTCCCAGGCATTCTTTGCAACAGTACACTGCTTGATTAATCTGAACATGTTCTTGTCCACTCCATTGAATAAAGCATTCAAAGCTTTGGAGTTTCCAAGTGATGCAGTGTCTTCTGCAGCTGACCAATCTTCCTCTGGCTTGAGTACACCAGTGTCAACACCATTAGCATCCAAGATTTTGGGATGCTCCCAGCCTTTGAGCACAGCTTTCCAAGTTCTGCTGTCAAGTGACTTTAGGAAGGCAATCATCCTTGGCTTCCAGTAGTCATAGTTGGTTCCATCCAGGAGGGGTGGTTTGTTGACCGTTGTTCCATCCTTGTCCATGTTTCCAGAAAGTAACTTCCCTGGAGCTCACCCTCAAACAGGCAGGGTGCCTGCTCTGATGCCAATTGAAATTCTGGTGGCAAGTGTCAGATGTGTAGCACGATGTGTACACTTTAGGAATCGTACGATGTGTAGCCTAATGTGTCAACATCGTGGACAACTGAACTTGATGAACAAGTAAACAATATAAAGTGCAGGAAACAAAAGAACACGTGAGTTTGTTAACCCAGTTCGGCACTTATAACAAGCCCTATTCTGGAGGATACCAATCCAGGGATGAATCCACTATGGTAGTATCAATTCAAAGCTAAACTCCCCCGTTTACAACTTCTCACTTAATCACTACCCGTGCTAATTCTACCTAGGAACTCCTAGATATGAGAACCTCTGCTCACTCCCCCTCAACCTTACCCAGTAAGGATTTAATAACAAACTCAGTTTGGAGACACACTCCTAGAAAACTATGCACTCGTACCTAACGGCTTTGAGTGTTGCACACTCTAACTCCTTGCTTCAAAGCTTTGGAGAAAGAATACTAGAGATTACAACTCTATCAAACTCAGTCCTTACTTGTATCAAAATTATGATTCAAGTGAAGGCTCACAAATAACAATGAACAGACTAAGACCTAAGACTCGATATCTTCAACTCTTGGCTTCGTACTTCATTATGTCTTCAGTCTTCCTTTATATAGAACAAGTTTCATGGGCTTGGATCTTCAATGTTGACAGCTGGCCTTTGTTAATTCTCCTTGAGATTTATTTGATCATAATCTTTTAATTGTTTGTTTCAAATCTTTTTGATCAAAGTCGGCCAATAAAATAAAACAGAACCATGAAAGATTATCTTGTTCCTTGGCGCGCAAGCTGGCACGATATACTTGAAAAACAAATCTTTTTCAAAAGATCGCGTTTAAATAAATAAAGGCGCGTCCAGTAGGGCGTCCAGATGTGAATCCTGATGTGCCACACATCATGCTCCACATCATGGAATCAGGCTTATTTTACCAAATGAAGCCAACACCCTAAAAGGTCTCAACAACAATTACTTCTCATTTTATGCATCAATAAGAAACATTCGTTAAATGTTTTGATTAGTCTCGTGTTGGTTCCAAACAAAAAGTAATTTACTCATGATGATGATCTTTTAACTAAATAATTTGAGAGAAATATTTTTTTTGTGGAAAGATGAATACTTGTTTCCCATGAACTTTTTCAATAACTTTGGGACTATTCTTACTCATTTACGTATGCGAATTTGTATGTGAATTTGTATGTGAAATCAATTACTTCTCATTTTATGCGTAAGTGAGAAACATTAGTTTAATAGTTATTAAAAAATTTGTTAGCATCAACTTATCTTGTGTATAAAAGTTATTTTTAAAAAAATAATCAATTTTTCCTATATATGAGAGTAATTTTTCTTTTGTTGAGAGTATAAATTATTTCATTTTTAATTTTATCAGCTGGTATCGAGTATAATAGTAAATTTTCAATTCTTGTCTTTCCCTCAACGTTTTTGGAAATTGAGATTTGAAAAAGGTGGGAAGTCATAGGCAATTGAGAAATAGTATAATAGATAGAACAATTTTGATAATTGTGTGGGATAAAAAACGTGGAGGGAAAGAGCATAAGTACTTTATTATTACATACTTAATTTATTATTTTGTTAGGTCATAGTGAACATGTTAATATTATTGAAACAAAATATAGTCTTACTATTGGATAATATACACTTCCATTTTGTAAAGGTAAGATAGTTTGACACTCCAATATATATATATATTGCAGTCATTACATTTGAAGCAATGTCTTTTCTCATAGAGTACTTGTTGTGATGATCAAAGTTAAACCAAACCTTCAATAGTAGTAGTAATATAATAGTAAATATAATTTACAGTGTCAGAAAAGCAAATGCTTAATTCACTTGAAAAAGGGATTCTGCATGTCACTGGTTCTCTATTGGAAATACTATGTGTTCAGTAGACCTAAGTTTGTCATATTTGTAATAAAAGTCTGAGAATGATCCTCTCAAAATTAATCACCGATCTGCCAATTTTACCTTTTGTAAACTGAACTGGATCCTCTCCTTCAGATCTTGTCTCTTTCTCTCTCTTTCTCTAAATCTGAACCATACTTTGATTAGCCAATAATAATCAAAACGAAGGATATTATGGACTTTTGTTCTACTGAGTTTAAAATTGCAAACACTAAGGACAAGTTAGTACAGACCTTGACTTACTTTTGCTTTTCTTTTACTGACTGATGGGACTTAATTGTTACTACTACATCATATACATTGGTTACATACATACACTTTACAAAAACTTCCCGCTCTTTTTTCTCATTTGAATTTGAATTTCAAATTTTAACACATCATATATTCTAAAATATAGTCTTACTATTGGATAATAACAAATAACTTTTTGTAAAGGTAAGATAGTTTCACACTCCAATATATATTACAATAATTACATTTGAAGCAATGTCTTTTCTCATAGGGTACTTGTGATGATTAAAGTTGAACCAAACCTTCTATAGTGGTAATATAATAGTAAAGCTAATGTACTGTTTCAAAAAAGCAAATAAACTTCCTTTGAAATCCATGTTTCAGTATAGTACCTGTCCAAAATATACTTCCTTTGAAATCTAGCTTTTAGTATTTGCATATTTAATTTAAATCCTTAGTCGGTTAAGTTAATTTATTCTTTATAATCCATGTAATAAAATTGTCTGTTTGGATTGACTTATTGTTTAGCTTATGTAAAACAACTTATGCAAATAAATAAGTTTTCAAGATAGTTTATGAGAAAATTACATATAAAAATATAATTTGTGTTAGTAAAAACTTATGAATTAACACAAAAATTTATTTATTTGCATAAGGTATTGTCATAAGCTTAAAAATAAGCTAAATAAAAACAGGCCCTAAGAAGATATCACATAAGCAAAAGATAACTTTGTCATTAGTCATAGAGTATTAACATCATTCAAAAGCACCTCTTGCAATACATGCAATACATATAAGGGGTGATGTAAATTTAGGAGACGAACCATCATCATGGCTCTAATGGATTGTTGTTTCTATGGTAGATACACCATTGTTTTAATCCATGGTTCGATTGTTGTTTTTGTGGTAGATTTTTAATCATCATCATGCACATTTATTCTCTCAAGAGATTCTTCAAGTGGTTTAATGTTTTTTATTTCATCATTTCATGTAAGCCAACACACATGAAATTGATTGAATCTTAATGTAAATAAAAATTAATGTCTCTATTGTCTAGTATTATTTTCATTGAATCTATTTTTAACAACTTTACCGTTCATACTTAAATTTCTTAGGTAAATATCATTGGACATATAAAATTGTTAGTTTTTCTATTTCTGATATACCTTATCAAATCACTAATACTAAAATCAAAAGCCACACTTTTATGCCAAAAAGTAAGGTATAATTTGAAAACAAACCTGCACCACTTGGAGCAGTATGATTGATTTGATGATTGGGAGTATATGCCTCAGTTTTAGTTCCTTGTTTTAGAGGATATTCCTCCAAGACTATTATTGGCTTCTCCAAATTGACCTTGTATTGCTCTGGCTTCTCTTCCATAGTAAATAAATGAAGAGTGGGAGGAAATTATGAGTTTTGTTGTAAACTAAAAGAAATTTAGAGGTAATGTAATTATAAATGATATGTCTTACAATGGGATAAGCAAGAGAATCTACAATATCAGTGATACAGTCGTTCAATTTAGAGACCTGGCCATCATCTCAAGCATGGACTCCACTTGCTTTCAACATAAGTAAACCCTGCAACTAATAAATTGGTCATTAATAAAGAATTTAAACTCAATTGTGATGATAGAAAAATAAATATAACATGGGCAACTCAACATTTGGGTCCATAGGGAACTTTCCTTGCATCCCAACACTGAGCATTGATCCGAACTTTTTGTCATTTGACACGAAAGGCCAATTTTCTATTCATAAGCTCCTCAAACAATTCAGGGTATTCCAAAGGATCAGTTTCTCCAGCCTGTAGATTATGCAAATAAATTGGGATGTGAGTAGTAAATGTCATTTGTAACTCTTGAAAGTAAACATGAATGTGAAAAAACAAAATAAATGTGAAACCTCCAAAATAGTCCATTTGCAGTCAGTGCACCGAATAAAGAACCGTCCATTTGCAGATGCTCTAACATATGATGTAGTGGCAACAGTTAGACAAATTTGATCCTACATAATATAGTTTGTAAAATGGGAGTACAAAGAACAAATAATGTCTCAGTGTTGGTAAAAAAAAAAAAGATGTGTAAAAAGTGATAAAAAAACAATAGAATGAAGAGAAACGACTATGATGCTGTTCTTTTTTGGATGCCGTTAAACACTAATCAACTACGTGTGTCAAGCGGTGTGCATTCTTGACGATGACAATATTGATAAGGCCAAATTCTGTCCTATCCTTGCAAAAGTACATAAACTTTGTAGCCAAACACTCCCACATTTTAACATCCACAATGTTACTTCTACAAAATAGAAGAGGAATTATGTTTTATCGCCTTAACAATCTTTGATATGTATAATAGTAGAATATAATTAAGCATATAACAAATAAATACCCTAAATCTTTGATAGTGAAAGTGATGTTAAGTTTTCTGCTACTTAATGTGATCTGAGTGGCACCAATAACATCTAAAATATCCATTAACATAATGAGAAAATGTAGGAATTCAAATGATATTATTGATAGATAGTTTGATGAGTACAAAATAAGTTTATACCTACTAAAATATCTTCCCGAAACTTCCAAGCCTTGATATCCTCCAGTTTTCTAAACTTGAAACCACCAACTGGTATATCTTTGTTATCAACCGGAGTACCAGGAATGAAGACCAACTTAAATTCATTTTTAGAGCATTTAAACTTGAAATAATTGGGCTGGACTTTATGACGTTTGGTAAACATTTCTTCAGATGAGCAATGTCCTCCTTTCACTTTTTTACCTCCTCAGTTGGAATGATAACTTGGATAGTAATACCTTGCAATTTGAAATTTAATTCCATTATTATGATTCAACATGAAACAAAGATTTTATTATATATAGATAGTATAAAAAAATGTTGAAATGTGTAAACCATGACCTTTAGATCTCAAATAACCATCTCAAATTGTTCTTCTTTTCCAAAAGAGTTGAAAAAGTAATGAAAACATAGATTAGAGATAACAATCTTAAAGCATCAGTTCAATTCACAAAATATAGGTCACATGAAGCACTGTCAAAGTTTTCAGCCCCAACATATACATCAGACACATATTAACAAAACAAATACAGGAGGTCAAAAATCAAGTATCCTACAAAATTTAATGAATAAAAAGTTAATGACTAAAGCTCTGACTATAGATAAACTCGGATACAATAAGTACTTACAGATGCAGGGTTCATAACACAACCGGTCAGATCAGAACCAAGTATATTAAGTGTTAACTTGGAGAGGCTGGAAATCCAAGTCTTCATGAAGAAACTTCCACGGATTTTTGATGCGGCAAGTCCAAGTGAAATGCTTATAATTGCAAATGTTAGTAATCGTTCTGTCAATGCACCCCGATGAATGTCAACATTCAAACGCGGTCCTCGTCCTATTTCAGGAATGGTCTCAATAAGAAATCTAACTCCAACAATAGATCCAAACACCTGAAGGGATGAATACCATGCATATTAGAATGACAATCTTAATTTCAAGATGACTTTGAAACATTTAGGTATTTGGTTAGATGCATAAAAAATGGTTCATTTATATACTAAAACTCAATGAAACACAACACTCGCATATCACACATATACACCAATGCTATGGGGTATCTTATGTAAGCATTACTGAGGTTTTTTCTATGACTCTACATCGTGTTGATGCATAACAGACTAAGGATAGTTGAAACTTCATGTACGGTGAGAACTCAAAATAAAATATTCAGTCATGCCAAGGCTAGAAGTCAAAATTAATACAAAAATCACACACAACTCATAAGTCAGAAATTAACAACTTAAGGTAGGGTATCAACACGGACAACTTAATAACTCCAAAAAGGAAATTACAAAGCACCAAAATTTTAACAAATACCGAGACAAAAACACCAAAATCAGGCAGTCAAATTCTAGATAATACAAAATTTAATGAATAAAAAGACCAAAATCCCACCTCAAATGTTTAGTAACTCTAAAATAAAACAAACTTTTTGGAGTGTCTTTTTGCACCGTAGCCTCTAATGTTGATGAGAATCCACAGCAACATTTTATCAAACACATGGTGTGCATACATAAAATGAAAGTGTTGAGTAAAATAAAGAAACAAAACAGAAAAATAAAAGAAATAAACTAAAGAAGAAGAACAAAAACAACAACTAAATCCAGCTGTCATCAAGCTCTAGTCCAGATTTGATGACCATTTTCTAAATTTTGATTGAAAAATAAAATGAAAGAAAAATCAAATACCTAGAAATGAATAATAATGGAGATGAGTGTAGAGGAAATTGGGTATTTGATTTCCTCATGTTTTCTTCTTCTTCTCCGGTGGATCTTCTTTCTCTCATGTTTCAATTTCGATGATCTGCAAAAAAAAATTCAAATTTTGTAAAGAATTTAAGGAATAGAAGGAATAGAAAGAGATAGAAGGAATAGAAGGAACATTATCTCACCTCCTTGACTAATGCAACAACTGAGTTTGAGCAGACCTCCCCCCACAAAACGTGTAATACATTTGAAAAAGTTGGGTTTGTGAGAACAATGAGTTTCATGTTAAAAAGAGTTTTATCACTACAAAGGAATTTGAAAATAAAAATGAATAGAAGGAAGAATATGGAAAGAAACTGACGTACATGAGATTAGAGATTGTACAATGAGATACTCCTACCAAATGTGCTATCAGTTTTGAAAAGGTTTTCTTTAACCAAAAGTACAATAATAAGATAGGAAACTTGATTTCAATTGGGCACTGTGCAGAAAATTGGTAGGAGAAGACCAATGTAACCCTGTCCTTTGAGTACTAATTACACATAATGTTCAAAATGAGGTTATTTAAAATGGGGGTAAAGTGGACGTTCGGTGAAATTTTGAACTGAGGAAGATTGTGGTAATTTTAATGAAATTATACCAAGTTTGTCCTTGATGTATGCAGTGAAAAAAAAGCGAAAAAAAAATGGTAAGGGGTAAATCAGTATTTTATTGAACATATTTTTGTCTTTGATTTATAGTAGATTGTTGTGGGTTCAAGCCTTGGTATAGGCAACTTTTCTTTTTTATGGCTTTTTTTTTTCTTTAACTGTTTGGTTGAGAGTTCATCTCTTGTTGGTTAAACCAATTTTTTTTGTTCAATTTCATTAATTTCTATTTAATAAACTAATTAGATTTATCTACCAAAAAAAAAACTAGTTGCATTTCTTCCTTTTTTTTTTGACACAAAAGCTAACTTGGACTAACAATTAATTGATAAATTTGAATTTTAAATTAACGAGAATGAAATGCTTCATTGTTGAAATTCAAATATGTAATCGATAGCTAATCTATTTAGATAATATATTAAACGGTCAACATTCTCATATGAAAAATATCTTTATCATAATAAAACATTAGTTTAGAATACGCATAAAAATAAAAACATAGAATAGAAACATAAACAAATATAATAAAGACATGATACCTAAGATCATAATCTCAATTGTTTTACTACTAAGTAGCTATATAATTTTTTAAAAAGCATATTGACACTACTAAATAAATACTCCCTCCGTTCCTTTTTATTTGTCTTTTAGGGCTAGATTTAGCGTTTCTATTTAATTGTTCTTTTGATATTTTACCGGTATGATTTGTCAATTATACCCTTTGTCAATTGCTCTTATCTTTTTCAATAAAACAAATTAATGCTATATATTTGGAAAACTAAATCTTTTTTTTTTTTTTTGTAACATAACATATTAAATTTTGTTTTTTTTAAACATAATATATTAAATTTATTGGAAAGAGAAAGTGTGTGAAAAAAATAAGAATTTATTAGTGGATTAAAACGATGGTATAATAGGAAGATAAACTGCAAATATACACTTCCTTAATTTGATATTACTATTCTAAAAAGACAAGTAAAAAGGAACGGAAGGAGTAATTATAATTTTTTTATTCTAAATATTTGAATTTCAATAAATACATAATAATAATAATATTAATTTAATATTAAAATATATTATATTTTTTATATTTATATTTTTATATTTAAAAATATATTTTTTAGGGACAAATCGTTAATTTTGTTTCTTATCTTATCCTATCCTGTTGGTTTCTAACCCAGCTCATAGTCAGGATAAGAATTATAAATACAGAGGCATGGTATAATAATTAAGTTCTATGATTAACTTATCATAGCATGTTGTCTCATCAAACACTGAATTGTGACAGGATATAATACAGATATGCTATCTTATCTCTTATCCTGACCATCAAACGGACTCTAGGGTAAAATATGAAAAATAGCGTTAAATAATTCATCGATAATCTAAAGCGACTTATAATTGTTTTAGACTTTAATGTACACTATATGTATTTTTATTTTTTTATAAAAAATTCAATTAATCTATCAAGATGAGTTTGTTCTAATGGAATAGGGTAATCTATTATAGGGTGAAGAACTAAAGAAAAATAGTTTACTTACAATATATTAAAAGAAACTACTACTAAAAAACTTTTTTTATCCTTATCACGTTTAATAATATTTCACCGTTTATGCCCTTAAATGTAATTTTAAATCTAAACTAAAAAAAAAATACAAAAAAAAATTAACAAAAATAACAGCATAAAACAAATCTACTAAACAAAAAAAAATTTAAAAAAACAGCATATAACAAATATACTCATAAAAATAGCAATAGAAACAACTACTAAAGATAAACATAAAAATTAACTAATAGTTTTTTAAACAAGACACTTAATTCTTATCGATAAATATAAAAAATCGTAGAACAATAGAAGACTCAACGATAATAAATAAATAAAAAACAAATGAATAAATATTTATCACCGACATATAAGGAATTGAATAAATATTGTTATTAATAATTATAATTTATTACAAAAAAAAAATTGATATCAATAATTATAATTTATTACAAAAATCATACATGGAACTGTAGCTTTAATAATAATAATTTTTAGTTTAATAAGTTTTACAAGAAAGAGCACAATGATTTCACTTATATTTTAAAAATATTTTATAACAAAATTTTAAATATTATATTTTAAATAAATTTTATACCTTAATATAACGACAAACATAAATATTGAAAAAAAATCAATAGACCCGTGTACTTTACTATAACAATATATATAGGATAATATATTTAATAAAATAAATTTATTCCTTAAAAAATTTTACATGAAACTAGACTAGACAATAACTTTAATAAAATAGATTTACTTCTTATAAATAAATTTTCTACTTTAGTATATAATATCAAACTTAAAAATCAAGAAAAAATCAATGAGTATGTGCATTCACAAATAATTTTTATAAACAACAGAAAAATTAGTTCTCATTGATGATAAATTAAAAAATACAGTACAAATAATCATCGCTTATAGCATAAAAGAAATTGGATAAATATTTGTCATTGATAATTATAATTTATTACAAAATATCATACACGGGGCATATGTTTATCATAAATCAATAAGCAATTTTTTTTAGCTTTTTAAGAGCTTCTAATTAAAAATTTGAATAATTAGAACATATTGATTATAATATATTTAAAAAATATCACGGGACAATAGCTTTAATTAAAATAATTTACACATTAAAAAAAACATATTTAGTAATTTAGTAAGTTTTACAAGAAAGAGCAAAACAGTTTAACTTATATTTTAACAACATTTTTATAACAATTTATTAAATATTTAATTTTAAACAAATATTTAGATTAATATAATGACAAACTTAAATATTGAATAAAAATAATAGACCCATGTGAATGCATGGGTCTCAAAACTAATTTTGATTAAGATATCAAAATGAATTGGATCTAACGGAAAAGACTAAATCAAGTCGATGTAAAAAGTAAAGCAATTGAAACCAAAATCTTAGATTTGCATCTTAATTATGTATTTTGTAAAAATTTAGATTAAAATATTTAAAGGGTTATGGTTTAACGAAAGATGAAGTAATCTCTTAAAGTGTGAAGAACTAAAGAAATTGGAAACATACCCTGAAGCCCTGCATCGTAGTTATTTTTGTAAAATGCTCAATTAAAATATCAAAATTAATTTGATATAACAAATGAGGGGTAATTTTTTACGTTGGGAAAAACTAATATCAATAAAAATATTCGGATAAAGTTTTTTTTACGACATCCGGATAACGTTATTACAGCAGAAGATGATAATCTCTTAAGAAGTGAAAAAATAAATAAAGTCTTTGTAAAAAGTAAAGCAATTGAGAGTTGAGACCATATTCTTAGGTCTCGTGTCTTAATTATTTTTTTTTAAAGTTCAATGAAAATTTCAAGAAGAATTTGATGTAATAGAAGAGAATAATATCCTACAAAGAACTAAATCAAACATAAGGAAAAATTAAAACAAATCAGACTATAATCTTAGGCATCACGTCTTTATTATATTTGTTTATGTTTCTATTCTATGTTTTTATTTTTATGCGTATTCTAAACTAATTTTTTATTATGATAAAGAAATTTTTCATGAGAATGCAGACCGTTTAATATATTATCTAAATAGATTAGTTATCGATTAAATATTTGAAATTAAACAATTGAGCATTTCATTCTCGTTAATTTAAAATTTAAATTTATTAATTAACTAGTATAAGTTGCACGGGTTAGTTTTTACCCATAAACATATAAATATGTTGTATTTGGTGAATAAAATATAGATATTTTAAAATAAGATATATAGTTTTTTTATATATAGAAATGCGATATGTAGTTATATATTATGTTACATGGATATACGATATGAAAGTTTGTATTAGTTTTTAATATTAAATATTCATCTCCATGTAAAAGATTTGTATTTAATATTTGTTTCTTTATTTGTAAAATGTTCATCCCGTATAATATTTATATTAAACATTCATTTCTTTACTTATAAAATATTCATCCTTGTGTATAAGATTTTATATATTTTTTTTTGAAAAAGTTATAAGATTTTATATTAATATTTACTTCTATTAAAATATTAATTCACAATAATTATAATACAATATTCGTCCAAAAGTATTTCAGTCTTTTGGTAGAGTTAAGTCATTTATAACGTAACAAATTCAAGTTTGAATTTGAGGTGAATTTAGATTTTTCAACAATTGAGCATTTCATTTTCGTTAATTTAAAATTCAAATTTATTAATTAATTGTTAATCCAAGTTAGCTTTTGTGTCAAAAGAAAGGAAGAAATCCAATTAGTTTTTTTTTTTTGGTAGATATCTAATTAGTTTATAAAATAGAAATTAATGAAATTGAAAAAAAAAAATGGTTTAACCAACAAGGATTGAACTCTCAACCAAATTGTTAAAGGAAAAAAAAAAAAGTAGCCTATACCAAGACTTGAACCCACAACCTCAAGATTGAAAAAACAAGTGTTGGCCACTGCACCAATGAGGGTCACAGTTTGTTTCGTAATTAATATATACGTTAAAAGTAATATTAGAAAAGACTGTTCATCTTCAACCTCTAGGAATTCTGATTTGCGGGAGGCAAAATCTTGCACGTTTCAGGCACTTAAACATTAAAAACTACAACTAATAACTCAGAAACAATATATAAATAATTGCTAATATTTTTTTGATTTTAATTTCAATTAGAAACGTGTGAAATTAATACTAAAATCAAAATCTAACAAATATGAAGAATAAATAATTAAATTTGCTAAAAAAACTACTCAGATTTGTTGAAGAAAATACCCAGATTTAATACCTAAACCATGTTACCCATAATGAGGGATAAAAATTTGAGTAAGAAAAAATAGATCCATTTAGAGAAGAAGAAGTACAAAGAGATTTTTGAGGATACTAAAGATGCATATCAAGAGGAAGAAGATTTTGTCAAGAAAAAGAGAGGAAGAGGATGGAAGAATGAATGAATATAGAAGAGAATGAAAAAAAATTAGAAGACATGAAAACATGGGTGGATTTATAATTATTAAAAGTTGTGTTGTCACAATTAAAAATTAATTAGATTTTAATAATATTCTAAATTACATTTTAATAAAGCAATATGTTTAAGACAACTAGGATGGGTCATTTGGCCCAATCTTATGAAATGGGTAGCTAAGTTGTCACCTTTTCTTCCTATTGGGTTTAGCTCCAAATAGTCTTGTGAAAATTTGTTTATTATTATTAAATTTAGTCATTTAAATTACAAATGTTTATTTACTTGGGTATATGTTGCTTAAATATTTACTTCATATATAGCATGTATAAGCTACAGTATGTGCGGGGAAAAAATCACATTATTAAAGCATGTGCGGGGAAATTAAAGCTCAGAAGTAAATATGAATGAATTCTTTCGACATGTATAGATCAGAAGTAAATAAAATAGGGCAAATTAAAGCATGTGCGGGGAAAAAATGTAATGAGCTACAGTATGTTTTTTGAGAATAAATTAATTAAGCGTGGGCCATCCCACGTTAATCAAAAGGGTAATTCTACTGTGTATTCAGGTCAATGAATACATTGGTGTAGTTATGTTGACCAGCCAATAGAAAATAAGGTGACTCCACATCAGCAAACATAATGCAGGATGTCTATCATACACCCGTTTTGCATCAATTTTTTGCTTTTGCATATTAGCCCCTCATTAACTTTATATTATTTGCAAACTTACAACTTTTATTTCAATTAAAATTGTATAAAACATTTCAGATTAATTCCATTAAATAATCTTTTTTTTCAGATTACTAACAAAATTTCTAAATAAAATTGTATGAACTTTTGTGAAATTGAAAACGCTAAATCCCCTCCATGTTCTTCTTCTTATGCGACCCCATCATCTTCGTCTTCGACGCCATCATCATCGTCTTCCATGTTCGTGTCTTTCGAACTCCATTAAAGTTCTTTGTCCTTCTTTTTCGTCAATGTAGCAGAAGGATAGTTGGAAGCGATAATTCAATGTCGTCGTCTCGTTTCTCATGTAAGTGTTTGCATTCTTTTTCGCTTTGTTTATTAACGTCTGAATTTCAAATTGAATGGGGTTAGGGTTCGAAACGAATTGGGAATTATGGTTCGTATTGTTTATTAAATCCGGAATTTCAATGTAATTGGGGATTAAGGTTCATTTTGTTTATTAAATTAAATTCTGAATTTCAATTTAATTGGGATTCAAATCGAATTGGGGATTAGGGTTCATTTCGTTTATTAAATTCCGAATTTCAATTTAATTGGGGATTAGGGTTCATATGGAATTGGGGATTAGGGTTCATTTTGTTTATTAAATTCTGAATTTCAATTTATTTGGTGATTAGGGTTCATATGGAATTGGGGATTAGGGTTCGTTTTTTATATTAAAGTCTGATTTTGAATTTAATTGGGGGTTAGCGTTGTCTGTGTAGTGGTGAAGTGGGTTTTTGTTACCTTTCATCTGTTTTCAGTGGTCTGTGTGTTATTTCTTTTGATTAATTTGTGTTATTTTCAGATGTGATGATTTTGCTGCAGTTAAGTAATGGTAATGGATGGCAATATCACAACTTTGATCCCAACTAAGGAAGCATGCAGTTTGAGGTTCACAACAGATATGGAACAGCTGAAGAAGAGGTTGAATGGGTAAACCAATCATGGGTGGTATTGACAAGCTAAATGCTTCATGTATGAGGGATGCAATGACCTAGCATAAGAAACAAGTGTATAGAGTAATCTGAATTTCAGATAAGTTATATTTCATCAATATAGCATATAACTACTCTGAAATTGAGTTCAATAATGTAAACTGTTTATTAGTGTATCAATATTCTAGTTGGTGTTAACATGTAAAAATAATTAAGTTAATGACTATAGGGGCTTTAATTCACATGTTTTCGATATGCTGGTGTATCTGTATTCAATGCCTTTTGGCCATTTAATAAATAAAGTGTATGAGTAACACTGATAAAATTTAAATTTAATAGTGTGTATTTGAAGCATGTTGTAACATCTAAACTAATGTGTATGTTCACTATGAACTTATGATTTTCAATAGATCTGATTTTTTGAATATCTGAATACTGTAACTTTTCACTATGAAACTATTGACAATGGTAAAATTTTTGTAAGGTGTACTCAGTTAGTGATACTAACTTCATTTTCGTTTCAACTTTAAACAGGTGCTTGTTTGTAAGTAAAAAGTGAAGTTGGATATAATGTGAAGTAAAGGGCAAAGACAGTTATAAAAGAGGTATGTGAAAGTGTTTTTTCTGCGCATGTTAAAACGAAAATTTTTTATTAGATTTGAAACGTAAAAATATGTTCTGCATTTTGTTAGAAAAGACTAAGTTAATAGTAGTAATGTAATAGAAAATAGATGAAGACCAGAATCAAGTTCCTTAACCATATAATAAACCAAAATGCAATATTATCATCCCAAAATATTGTTACAAAACCAACAGACAAAAATTCAAAAGACATAAATCATCCAAAAAACATAGAAATTATCCAAACAAAACATGGGAGATATAGTCATCCCAATAGCATCCAGAGACAAATTATCCAAACAAAACATGGGAGATATAGTCATCCCAATAGCATCCAGAGACAAATTATCCAAACATAAGAAAACTTAACAAATTAAAACCAACACAGTTCAATAGTTTCCCAAACTGACAAGACCAACATAAGAAAACTTCAAATGATAACTAGTTTTTTCCTCCTCTTTTCCATAGTAGCCCAATAATCAGCAGCCTTTGCCACAACTTCTTCCAACAACAGATTGTTAGCTGAGTGAACCAGATAGAGAGCAAGCTTCATCCTAGTTGCAGTGACAACCTGTATTGGGATTTAAAGTTAGTAATATAATTGGAGGTCAAATACTTAAGAAATAAATAATTACAACAGGAATTCAACTTACAGTAACTTTTTCATAATTATTCTGGAAAGGGCATTCAATAATCCACTTTGCAACCCAGACTCCACAATCATTTCTGCAGAAAATTTTAAAATTAAATTAATGTCAAGTTAAAAGGTAATCTTAAAAAAAGAGCACATAATGAATGCTGTGCGTGATACATACGAGCCAATTCGCTGCTGGGGTACAACAGGTTCATCCAAGCTGAATTTTGTAACCAATTTATAAGGAATAAGTCGCCTTAGCTGAGCAAAAGAGTCCTCCAGCATCATTTCCTCAAGAAACAAGGCCTGCCATCATTATAAATAAATACTCAATATATAGATTTTAAAAAAACAAACAACATAAGATTTTAAACTATGACTGATTATGGTTAACATGCATACCACTTTCATGATTACATGCCGTCTTTTGTTATGCCTTTCATCAGATGGCAAAGAGTCCAGCCAGACTAGTTTTCTCTCCAGAAAATCCACAACCAACAGATACCAATGCCCGCCTTCGTCGTTAAGCGGAATAAAAATCTATAATATTGAAAATGAACATAATATTGTCAAAAAAAACATAATAGCTTATGCATAGATACATAACATTTTGTAAATCAACAGACAATCACCTTTGTAACATTAGATTGTGTTGACATGAATTTATCCATATACAGCTCACTCACATATGCAACTGTGTAGTGAGGGTTCAGAGCATATTGCTTGAAACACATAAATTAGAGTTAGTAGTTAGAGTCAATAGCCAATATTTAATGAATTTAAATGCAATACTGGATTAGATGTGTACTTACTGCAAACTCAGTAGGAAAAATCCAAACAGACTTTGTCTTGCCTATACCATCAATCATCCAGTTAACCCTTGCAACAACAAGATTGATGATCTGTATATTCAAATAAGAAGAATATTAGATAAAAAATATATGTTAATTTTGATATGAAATTTTTTATTCCAATTATGTTTGTGAATATAACCTGTTGGTCAACCGCAGTTCTAGGCAATAGAGTGTTAAGTGCTGCCCTGTCCCCAAATACACCAGATGTGGTTCTTACCAACAGCTCATCACTACAAACAGTATAAAGTTGTTAGAAAATTTAATCTGAAAATAAATTTGCAATAGGTTGTAGATGTGTATGTAGAATGCATACCCATTTTGTTGATCATAATCACCCTTAAATATATATGCGCATGTGTATGCACATATGTCATTCAGGTTCAATTTGGAAGGGGGCGGAAAATTCATCGGCATCCACTATAATTAAAAAAGTACATATGAAATTAATATTGTTATAACTTATAAACAGATACAAGTCATAAAGATTGTTATATGTTATGTTAGGTTGTATTTAAACAGATATAAGTTAACACTTACATTAGGAATAGCAAAACCTGTGTCAAAGCCTTCATATCCAACCGTAGTATTAGGATGGAAGTTAATGTAAAAGTCTTTGTCAAAGCCTTCTCTCAGTTGCTGCAACTTTTTTACCCTTTTTTTTACGCATTTGCTTAGGCGTAGAAGCAGTTGAGTCGTAATCGCTTGGATCACGATCAGGGTTGTCATTGTAGCCTTTGCTAGTTGTTTGGTGACTGTCAAAACAAATTAACAAATCAGGTTAGTAATGGCATTAACAATTTTTTATTTGTTGCCACTTTTTACTAATGTCAGCATTGTTTTCAATTTAAATTTATTTGTAAATTTTGTTACCACTTTTCACTTATTTTGTTCCTTTGATTAGGTCAATTGTTCTACAAAGAGTGACATTTTGTTTGTTCCTTTGGTTTTGATGTAATGTTCAATATATTCGTTTCATACAAAAAGCCACACACAATTTCAGTGACATTTTGAGTCACTGTATATTTCTGAAAATACAGATTTGGTTTCTAAAGAAAATGGATTTGACACACACACACACACACATACACACTTTGTGAGTGTCTTCTTTTGCAAAATGGATCTCATACATACACACACATGCAGACATTGTTTGGTTGTAAAACACATATAAACTCACACACAAACAAAGATAAAACAGTGAGACTTTGTTTATGAAAAATATCAAATTGAAGTACTAAAAAATTATGCAAATAGCCTTTGATTAAAACACCAATTAATAGTGAGACTTTGTTTATAAAAACTTTCAGTCATTAGATTTAGGTGTTGTTAAAAAAAAGATAAAAATATAACCTCAGCTTTCTTTAAAAAAAAAAAAATAGTTCATACCTAGATGATATGTATATAACCTCAGCTTTGAACTCTTGGTCCTTTGTCTCAGAGTAGTGGTTATTGATAGTCAAGGAATGATGTGTAGTATTTTTGTTCCTGATGTTGTCTGGTACAATATTTGCAGGGTTGGTGTGTTTTCTGCGCCATTTAGGTCTTGGTGGAGAGGGTCTTTTCATTCTTCTTCTCATTTTCGTTTCTGATGGAGAAGGCAAAGTGTGTGATGGACTGGATGCAGATTCAATGTTTTGGATTAAAAGCTTAGGTTAAAAGTTTCTGTTGGGAGGATAATTGACAGATTTTGGAAGTTGAATCTGTCATTAAATGATGTTTTTTAGCTGATAAAAGAGGGAACCGAAGAGTTTATAGGCCTTTTGTATGCTCTAGGTGCTACTTAGGCATGCACTTCTATCATTGAAAGTAATTAATAGTCACATTTGTATTTTTTTTTCTTTCTTTCTCCATGTAATTCATGTTACTTGTATGGAAAATCCTTGTAAGGAGAAATTGTAACAGTCACCATTGTAGAAAAAATAATATTATTTATTTGCTTTCATTTTTTTGTGTGTGTTATGCACTTTAAGTTGAAACTTAATTTTTTATTTAAAACAACTCTCATTCTCTTATAAGCTATACTAATGAACTAAATTTTTTGTGTTATGATCGTAAGTTAGTTACCTATGAATTAATTGGTAGCAAGTTTGATGTGTAACAATGACTTTAAAATTGATTTATTAAGTCCCAGACCTTTTTTTTTCCACTTTTTTTAAATAAAGTTTATATTAATATTTGTTGATGCATATTACTTAACGGATGAAACAGCCACCCCAGTGGCATCAAACTTGCGCCTTTGAACGAGAGGTTTGGGGTTCGAATCCCCCTCGCCCCAGACCTTTTATTTTTTTAAATTTTGTATGAATTTTAGGTTTTTAAACAAATGTCATATACATGTTATTTACATATCATTTTAGTTTTTCGTTTTCAAACAAATAACCAACTAAAACAAGAAATTTAGGTAATAATATCACATTTTAAATAAAATGTAAAATATATAAGGGTCAATTCATAATACGTGAGAAGGTAACAATAAGAAGCGTAACCCTGACTCGGGGAATACGGTTAGTATTTGTCCGTTTTGAATCATAGCGCGAACGGGAAGACAAACGATAAGCTAAAATAAGAAATTTAGGTAATAATATCACATTTTAAATAAAATGTAAAATATATAAGGGTCAATTCATAATACGTGAGAAGGTAACAATAAGAAGCGTAACCCTGACTCGGGGAATACCGTTAGTATTTGTCCGTTTTGAAGCATAGCGCGAACGGGAAGACAAACGATAAGCTAAAATAAGAAATTTAGGTAATAATATCACATTTTAAATAAAATGTAAAATATATAAGGGTCAATTCATAATACGTGAGAAGGTAACAATAAGAAGCGTAACCCTGACTCGGGGAATACGGTTAGTATTTGTCCGTTTTGAATCATAGCGCGAACGGGAAGACAAACGATAAGCTAAAATAAGAAATTTAGGTGATAATATCACATTTTAAATAAAATGTAAAATATATAAGGGTCAATTCATAATACGTGAGAAGGTAACAATAAGAAGCGTAACCCTGACTCGGGGAATACGGTTAGTATTTGTCCGTTTTGAATCATAGCGCGAACGGGAAGACAAACGATAAGCTAAAATAAGAAATTTAGGTGATAATATCACATTTTAAATAAAATGTAAAATATATAAGGGTCAATTCATAATACGTGAGAAGGTAACAATAAGAAGCGTAACCCTGACTCGGGGAATACGGTTAGTATTTGTCCGTTTTGAATCATAGCGCGAACGGGAAGACAAACGATAAGCTAAAATAAGAAATTTAGGTAATAATATCACATTTTAAATAAAATGTAAAATATATAAGGGTCAATTCATAAGTGAGTTTTGAAAATTTGAGTTAAATTTGATTTAATAATTTCAGTTAAATAAACTTTATATTAATATTTGTTGATGCATATTATTGAACGGATGAAACAGCCACCCCAGTGGCATCACACTTGCGCCTTTGAACGAGAGGTCTGGGGTTCGAATCCCCCTCGCCCCAGACCTTTTATTTTTTTAGAGAAAAATTTAAATAAGGTTTATATTAATAATTGTTGTTGCACATAACTCAACGGATGAAACAGCCACCCCAGTGGCATCAAACTTGCGCCTTTGAACGAGAGGTCTGGGGTTCGAATCCCCCTCGCCCCAGACCTTTTTTTCTTTTCCAATTTTGTATGAATTTTTGGTTTTTAAACAAATGTCATTTACATATCATTTTTTTTTCCAGTTATGGAAGACGATTCTGGAGGTGTCGAAATTGGAATGTAAGTTTTCATCTTTTTTAAACTGGTTTATGAAACATAATGTTGTTTTGCCTCATAATTTTTGCGTTGAATCTTATTTTTGATACAGAAGGGAAAGGGATTTACATGTGAGAAGTTTGACTGGGAGGATGATGTTGTACCAGAAGCTACAATGGAAGAAACGAAGCAGGTTGTAGTTCATTGTGCTGCTTGCAAGAGTGTTGCAGAGATTGTGAATGACATTGAGCTGAAGAGAAATGTTAAAGTCAAGTCTAAATATTTGAAGGAGAAGAAGAAAGTGAAATATGTGACATTGATGTTAATTTTTAGTTGGTTTTTTTTTGTTTGGTATGTTAACAAATGAATCAAATGTAAAAAAATCATGTAATGAATTCAACATGAATGAAAAATGGTTTTTGAGATTAAATGTTTGTGGTTGTTTTAGTTTGGTCTTAGTTTCTTTAGAATTGGAGTGGCAAATTTGGCATATATAGTGCAGTGGCAAAATTGCCATATAACTGATGTTCAAATTATAGTGGCAAATTTGGTATGAGTTCCTTTAGAAGTGCAGTGGCAATTTATAGTGCACAACGAAACAGGTGGTAAAGTGGGAGTCGTAGTTATTCAAAGGTCCTGGGTTCGAAACTGGGATATGTAAATTGATTTTTATTTTGATTTTCGTCAAAGTGGGAGTCGTAGTTATTCAAAGGTCCGTTTCTAAGATGAAGACCATATCAATAGAGATGAAACAAAATGCAATATTATCATCCCAAAATATTGTTACGAAACCAACATACAAAAATTCAAAATACATACATCATCCAAAAAACAAGACAAATTATCCAAACAAAACATGGGACATAAAAGTAGTAATCCCAATAGCATCCAGAGCCACAAAACGAACATATGAAAATTTAAGAAATTAAACCAACCAGCACCGTTCAATACTTTCCCAAAATGACAATTAAGAAACATGACCCGCAGCGTCATGCACTTGTCGTAGCATACGACCAAAACCCTGATTTGAACTTTCACCTCCATGATTTCCATATAATCGATACATGTGTTGTAGCTGCATAGGATTTACAGGTTGCATCACAGGCATCATATGTGGAATTCCATACACCGGAGGTTTTTCTCTGCTTGTAACATCTACGTATGATGGAGTTGAACATTCCTTTTGCAAACTTCTTTTACCATGGCAAGTTGTTTTCCTTCTCTTGTTCTGTTTATAAAAAAAATAAATGAATATTTATATAAATAAATAATACATATTATACTAAGAATTTTACAACATAAGTTCTATGAATAAATAAATATAACATATTATACCTTCACAATTTGGCTTACAGCATCACCTACCGACGCCGAATCCAAATCTACGCTTCCTTTATCTGGGGTGCCTTTTCCAACCTTCAGAATACCATAACAATTATTATGTAACATAGTCAAGTTCGATATCAGTGATTGTAACAATTAGATATTAGGTTGTTATATACTTACCGCACAACTCCTAGAATTATGATCTGGACTCTTGCATATTGTGCAGTGCCTACTAGATTTTCCTTCATTCTTTTTTCTCTTTGGAGCACCTTTACCGTTCACCTTTTTTGGATCACGTACACCCGACTTTGGTGTCCGTAGAGGTTCGTCAGCATCAATGGAATACTTTTTTTTTAAATTCATTATGTCGTTTATTATGTCAACAAAAACACCCTCCCTTTTAGCAGCTTCTCTGCAAAATTGTGTTAGAGTAGAACAATATGCACTAAAACGAGCTTCCTCCATTGATTCTTCATCGACATTACCATTACGATCCATCACATTCAAATATTCCATTTTGGCATCCTTCGTCCAGCGAGATAGAACCAAACTCCTAGGAATTTGCTCAACATCTTCTTCCTTCATAACGTAAAAAATATGAGAACATGGAAGGCCACGAGTTTCAAAGAACTTACACGAGCATTTCAATGTCTCACCATCGTAAACAACTTCTCTTTCATACTTATCCTTACAATATTTCTTCAACGTATAATGTTTAATGTACCCGTTCTGATATTTTTCCTTAACAATCAACGGACCAGCCTTCATAATTTGTTCTCTAACATCTCCAAAAATCTCCGCTGTAAAAATTTTAGCTGCATCGCGCTCAATCTGAGGTAGGTGAGTTGTCAACACAGGCTCTGTATACTGTGATGTATAATCAGCAACCACTTCATTGTGTCTGTAGCCCCTTACAGCCTCATCAAAATTGTGCATAAATTCATAAATGCTGCATGCCTTCCTAACATAAGTCTTTATAATCGCATTAACAGATTCACATTGTGACGTAGTTCTAAAACGTCCAAAAAACTTTTCACGTAGATATGCAGTTGCCCACAATTTCTTGTTCTCATAAGTTTTTGTAACCCAAGGATGTCCTGCAACTTTACTTTTTTTAATAAGCTCAGCCCAATACTCTTCAAATTGATCTGGAGTGAAATTTCCGTACATTGCTTTTGAAAAACCTTCCAGAAATTCAGAACTCTTTACCTTTTTATTTGCATTCTTATTCAAATGCCAAGAACATAACCTATGAGTCGCATCAGGAAAAACATGCTTAATAGCCTCCCTCATAGCACCATCTTCATCTGTCACCACTGCTTTGGGGTATTGATGATTCATGCACTTCAAAAAACGATTCAACACCCACTTATATGTCTCTGCTGTTTCATCTGCTACCAATGCAGCTCCAAAGATAACCGTCTGAGCGTGGTGGTTGCATCCAGAAAATACAACCAATGGGTAGTTGTATTTGTTCTTTTTGTATGTTGTGTCAAAGGCAAGCACGTCGCCAAAACAGAAATAGTCACATCTACTAGTCCCATCAGCCCAAAAAAGAGACTTCATTCGTCCATCAGGTTCGTCGACTAAGCATTCAGCATATAGCCCAGTATCAGTAGAAGACTTTAAATTCAGATAACTGAGAGAAGCTTCAATATCACCATCTTTGACAACTTCACGCATTTTTCTATCAAAATAATTGTATAGATCTTTCTTTGTAAACCCCACATTAGCATATCCACCCTTTTGAGCAACCATGTACCCCATTATATGACAAGTCCTAATACCATGGGACTGAAGACCATCAATCTGAGCTTTGTCAGCTTCACTAATTTTACGATACACGGGGTGTAAGTGCACATACCTAGATGGGGTTAGTTCATGGTTATGACCCTCTACAAACATTGACACTATATATCTATCCTTTGCATTGTCGTATTTAACACGAAGCTTAGCAGAACAATTAGTCCGGGTCACACGCCTGTGTTCTCTTTTCCTATCTGTCCTCATTAAATGTTTCTTATCTCTATAACCTTCTTTACTGCATACAAATAGCCTCATTACAGTTTTTTTGTAACCGTCAGACCCTGTCTTCTTCCTAGAATCACTTTTCCTAACGCCAAAACCTTTACATTTACCATACCGGTAATAAAATTCATATGCTTCTTCTAGACTACCAAATTCCATAGCTATAATGTCATCAGAAGTAAGGGAATTGATTTTTACCAATTTTTCACCTACCACCGCATCTGAGAATGAAGAAACATTGCCATCCTCACTGTCATCACCATCATCTGAATTTTCATCCTCACCGTCATCACCAGACACCGAGACATTGTCATCGTGAACATCATCCGTATCACCACAATCTGAATTAACCTTGTCGGAATCATATTCCACAGATTCATCATGATTTTCCATAGTAAACCTGAATCAACATCAACACCAATAATGAAGTTAACACAACAAAACGAATACTCAATCACAAAAACGCATAATTACCTCCTAAAATCAAATGTAACTTCAAAAAATTCAATTTCTGTATTCATTATATTTGACTCAATTGGTCCAAATCATTATTTCAAAGTTGTTTGAAACCCATATATAGAAGACAAATTCAACCATAAACCCTAATTCCCAATTTCATATCAGATTCAAATTTAACATTTAACAGCGTATATAGCAGAAAAAATCAACCATAAACCCTTATTTACAAATTCAATTCAGATTCAAATTTAACACCATATATAACTACAATTAACGGCAACAACAATTTCGTATTTACCTCAACGCAATATGGAAACGATACGAATTCAATGGGAGAAAACGAAACGAACGTTCTTCTGCAGTGATGGAAACGATACTATTTCGTGCAGTTGAGAGAGTTGAGAGAATAGACGAAGTTGATTGATGTTGATTATAGGAAGTTGTTTGACAGATTTTCTACCAAAGAGGGGAATGAAGATGATGAACAGGAAGAACAATTAATCTCGTTTTTGTTTTAGTGAACAATTAATCAAATTTTTGTTTTAGTGTTTCTAATATTTGATTTTGTTTATTTAGATTTCCAAATTGTAATTAAGTTAATAAAAAATATAAAATTTTAACTTATAAAGGATTAGGGACTTAGTTGCAATATTTAAAACATACAATAGACATGATAAGTGAATTGTATAGAATAATCCTAGGTGGCACCTAGGTGGCAGTGGAAAATTCAACAATCCATTCCTATTGGCCAAATGGTTGAATACACCAGTTGAGTTATTTGACTTGAATACACAGTAGAATTTTCCTAATCAAAATATGCTTTCCTATACTTTGGGGTTTGGGTCCAATTTGCTCAGAAAAATATTTATGGTGGGATCCTATATCCTTTCTTTCCTTTTATAGCATGGTTCCAAACCTCCTACTCTCTCTTTCATCAATTTTCTTACGACTTTCATGCAAAAGCCATTTATCCTTTCCTTTTATATAGTATGTTCCAAACCTCCTAGAAATTCAAGACGGAGAGATTCAAGAACATTTCGTGATTAATATAGTAAAATCGATTGACAACCAAATAAGTTCAGATTCAAACATAAGATTAAAGCAATAATGTTTCAATGTCATTTTCTTGAGGCCAAATATAGTTAGATGATAATATGTTTAAATCATAAAAGAAAATGATGCAATATACTATGTTACATTACAAATATCAAATAGGCTAGAAACTATTAAAATAAAAATTCAAAAATTCAAAAATTATTAATTAGTGGGTATGTTACTAATTAATAACTAAGAATTTTATGTACCAAAAAAAAAAACTATAAAAAATCCAAATGCTAATAAATATTAGTTTAAATATGGGAAAAACTAACATGTGTTCCTTAGTGTGCATGTTAATGATTCAAAAATAAAAATATTTTATTGTACTCGGTATATTTAATTCAACTTTTAACCTTTTTCACAATAATAGAAAATCAGATTTTATTAACAATAATAGAGAATTAGCATAAGGAATGGTAAGACTCTACAAAATACAAGAAAATCAGATCACAGAGTGAGAAACCCAACCAAAAGGAAACAGCTATATATTCAAGGGCTGAAAAAGGAAACCAACACAGTACCCCGCCCTGAAAAACCAAAAACAGAAATACAACCACCATAAGCAGAAGAACTGACGTTGAGAAACGAACATGATAGAAATGGTATGTAGGATGTATTGAAGGATTCCAACAAAGGTAAGGGGAAATGCCAACCATAGTTGTCTCTTTACTTCTGCTATCACTTCTTTCTTGTTTGTCAACGTTGACAAACAAGAAAGAAGTGATAGCAGAAGTAAAACGTTGACAAACAAGAAAGAAGTGATAGCAGAAGTAAAGAGACAACTATGGTTGGCATTTCCCCTTACCTTTGTTGGAATCCTTCAATACATCCTACATACCATCTCTATCATGTTCGTTGGTCATCTTGGTACCCTCCCTCTCTCTGGTGCTTCAATGACTACTACTTTTGCATCCGCCACCGGTTTCACCTTACTGGTACATTCATATCTTCCTCTACTTTTGGTTGGGTTTCTGTGATCTGATTTTCTTGTATTTCATGTTAGTATATTTTTTCCATGTTAGTTTTTAAAACAAAAGGCAGAACATAGCTGTTTTGGTTTTTTGGTTTAGGGCTGTTTGATTTAGTTTTGGTTTTTAATTTTGAAAAACTGTTTGTCAAATCAGATTTTAAAAACAATTTTTAACATCTTTACCTCATTGTATTTCATTCTTATTGTTTAATGAAATGAATTAAGCTTTTGTTTGTCAAAAAAAATAAAAAATTTTAAGAAATATTTTAAACAAAAAGTTGTTTGGTACACTTAGTTTTAAAAACTGTTTTGAAGATGGAAAAGTAAAACTTGTTTGGTAAATTTATTTTCAAAATATATTTTAAAAACTAAACTATATAAAACTTGTTTAATACATAATTAATTCAATTTTTTCTTAATTATTCTCTTTTAATATATCATCTTCAAATTAATAAATAATTTGCAAATTAAATTTTAAGCAAAAGTGTAAGCGGAGTGAGACATTTAATAAGAAAAAAAATCATATAATAAAAATGAGTTGTTTTCCCTTTTTAATCCACAAATTCGTTTTTTTCTCTAATAGAATTAATTAATTAATTATACCAAAGGAAAAAGTTAGAAATAATTATTATACCGAAAAAGGGGTGAATAAAATTAATTAAACCAAACAGACCCTAACGGAACAAGCTAGAATGAAAGTGGCCAAGAACATTTGTTGAAAAGTCAAAGTTGAGGAAAATTGCAATATTGTGATTAATGAAAATTGCAATATATCATTTGGTCATTTTTGTTTTATGTATACACTTTAACTTATTTATTTACGAGAGCTAATAGAAATCAAAAGTACACTGCAAGGTAAATGTAGTAGTTTGATATTTGATTTGATGGTTTTTATTTGATAGCATACGGGTATCAAATGAACTAGGAGGTGGAAATCCACAAGGTGCAAGTCTAGCGGTTCGTGTGGGCTTATCTACGGCCTTCATCGAAGCCTTATTTTTGGTTTTAGGCATGGTTGTAGTGAGGAATGTTTGGGGTGATCTTTATAGTGATGACAAAGAAGTCATCAAACATGTTGCAGCCATGATGCCAATTTTGGGTGTTTCCAGTTTCCTTGATGCAATCCCAAGTGCACTTTCAGGTATAACATATGCATCTCTTCGTATTATCAACTACTATTATCTATATTTATATAGGTTTTGTTTGAATTGACTTATTTAAATTTATCTATTAACATAAGTATTTCTGAGACCGTTTGACAGAATTATAAATTGTTATGATATGTTCATAAGTTGTTTATAGCACATATTTTCATAAGCTCTACAATATAGCATATGCGAAAAAAATTGAACGATTGAAAATTAAGATGTATAAATTGTAAATTAAGATGTTTATCTAAACAGGGTTATAATGTTGTTCCATCGACTTACACGGTTGCGGATTGGATATGATGCAGGTGTTCTTTCAGGATGTGGGAGGCAAAAGATTGGTGCCTATGTGAACCTTGGCTCATTTTATATTGTAGGTGTACCGTACCATGCGCAGTTGTATTAGCTTTTGTTGTTCACATGCATGCCAAGGTAAATTCTGTATTCTAACTACATTTATAATAAATGCCGCACCATATCTATTTGGATTGTTTTATTTTAAATTTTCTTATAAGTGCTGCTGACTGTATTTTCGAAAAATAGGGACTGTGGTTAGGAATCATCTCTGCGTTTGTTGTGCAGACCCTGCTTTACATTATTTTTACCATTCGTTCTAACTGGGAGGAACTTGTAAGTAGATTCAGAATAACTCAACATTCTATAATGTGTTCTTTTTTTTTGTTATTGCACTTATTTACTTGCACAATTTTTGTTATTTATTAGGCAAGAAAAGCTCAAAGCAGAGTTGAGCGTTTAGCTACAACTGGTGCGCCAACTACTACCGAGTGAGACTGATAGGATTATAGTACTAGTTAATCACATAATTTAGAAGTAGTAGAATTTGTATTATTATTTGAGCATTAACTATGTGAGACTGTTTAGATTGGGCTTTATAGTTTTAAGCCCATTTTGGTTATCATCCATTAAGACTGTTATATATGCAGTGTTTTCATACACTTTAGAATCAAAGAATGAATATGAATGAATCTTTGTAGCTAATATTATTGTTCTGTTTCTAGATTTAACTTAGTTTTCCATAGTTCATAAACTTAGTAGGATTAACATCCTATCTGAGACAGCGCCTACAATCTCAAAAACTTGAATAAATTCCTTAACAATTGATTGTGTTTATTGCTTTTAACATGTTGAAATTTGAATCATCGCAAAACCTTCCTCCAAAGAAATAGTAATGTTTTGTTGAGTAGTAGCTCACTAGAAGGTCTTTTTTTCTTAAAACAAAGGGAACTTGAAAGGAGAAAGACCCTAAAATATATATATATATATATATAAAAAAAGGAAAGAAAAAGTACATTAAAGAGAGGGGCAAAAACCTGACCCTCAACAAGCAAAAACAACAAGCTTAGCCAAACCTATAGAAAGGTAAACCAAGTCTATTTCTACCAAAATCCAATCTAATCTGAATAGGGATATCAGTCCACCAAGCATGATTAGGTATAGTCAAACCAATATTAGCAAGAATTTCAGCACAAGAATTGCCTTCCCTATAAATATGAGATACAATAAAATTCATGTAGGTGAGAACCTGCTTGCAATTATCCCATCTGTTTCTTATCTGCCAAGGCACCACTGAAGAGGTGTGAAAGGCCAAAAAGACCAACCTAGAATCTGTCTCCAACCAAAGATTAAACCAGCCATGATGGTGAACTAATTCAATTGCATACATAGCACCATTTAGTTCAGCTATAAGAGAGTTAAAATCTCCTAGATTATTGGCATTTGAGTTTCTAAAAATTCCACCATAAGAAGATGGACCAGGGTTTCCAATAGCAGATCCATCACTATTACACTTAATCCAATTGACAAGGGAGGGCTGCCACAGAACTTCCTTAATATCCAAAGATTTCACTCTACTAGTTTGAATGTTGAAGGCTTTTAGAATAAAAAACTCAGACATGGAAGAGAAGGCTTTTAACTTATTGTTATTTCCAGAAATATTGACATTAGCAATAATAACGTTAACTGCAAATCTAAAACTGGTACTCTTATCATTGAATCTTTTTTTATTTCTACAAAACCAAAGTGTTGGAACAAAATTATGATTTTGTATCTCCTTAATTGATTTTGATGATAACAATGTATTTAAGGTTAAATTGGAATACTAATAATTTAATTCAGTGTGCAGGATTAAAAGTTAAAATTTGCGTACTAAAGAACCTTAGAATTTCTGAAGGAATTACTTCTGAGCTCACCAGATCTGAAGCAAGTGAAACTCTGAAGTTATTATCTGAACCTTAGAATTTCTGAAGGAATTACTTCTGAGCTCACCAGATCTGAAGCAAGTAATTCTGAGCCTGTGAAACTCTGAAGTTATTATCTGAACCTTAGAATTTCTGAAGGAATTACTTCTGAGCTCACCAGATCTGAAACAAGTAATTCTGAGCCTATCAAAATCTGAAGAACATCTGAGCTCACCAGATCTGAAACAAGTAATTCTGAGCCTATCAAAATCTAAAGAACATCTGAGCTCACCAGATCTGAAACAAGTAATTCTGAGCCTATCAAAATCTGAAGAACATCTGAGCTCACCAGATCTGAAACAAGTATTTCTGAGCCTATCAAAATCTGAAGAACATCTGAGCTCACCAGATCTGAAACAAGTAATTCTGAGCCTATCAAAATCTGAAGAACATCTGAGCTCACCAGATCTGAAACAAGTATTTCTGAGCCTATCAAAATCTGAAGGCTCGTCAGATATAAGTGTTAAGCTACATTTGAGAGTACAATTTTATTGAAGACTGTGCCTGACTAAGTCCAAACGCAGAAACCAAGAATGAAAAGGTTTGACCATGGAAAGGTCCTTTTCAAGTCAGGCTTCAGAAACGATTATTTCCTTATTTGGCTTTCACCAAGGTTCAAATATCAAAAGCCAAAAGGAATCTCTCATTTTGTAGTAAACGTTAAGCTCCTAAGCTACTGCAAATCAGAACAGCTAATAAGCTCACTGATCTATACAAAGGAGCGTCTCAATTCTTCAAACGGCTATAATCTTCAACGTTCATTTTATCATCTATAAAAGGAAGAAGATTTGTGAAGAAATGGAATCAAGACTAAAGCTTCTGAACGTGCTGAAACTCTGTCAAATTCTGAAGCTATCAAACACTTAGAAACTTTGTGATAATTTTCTAAGTTAGTCTTGTAACTGAGTTGTATTTTGTAAACACCTCTGATTGTATATCAAGTGTTAATCTCTTATCTTTATTAACATTAAAACCAGTTAGAAGTCTCTTGCTTTGTGCTTGAGCATTGGAAGTCTCTTGCTTTGTGCTTGAGCATTGGAAGTCTCTTGCTTTGTGCTTGAGCATTGGAAGTCTCTTGCTTTGTGCTTGAGCATTGGAAGTCTCTTGCTTTGTGCTTGAGCATTGGAAGTCTCTTGCTTTGTGCTTGAGCATTGGAAGTCTCTTGCTTTGTGCTTGAGCATTGGAAGTCTCTTGCTTTGTGCTTGAGTAGTTAGAAGTCTCTTGCTTTGTGCTTGAGCAGTTTGAAGTCTCTTGCTTAGTGCTTGAGCATTTGTAATCTGAGTGATTATAGTGAAATCTCTTGTGAAGGACAAGAGGACTGGACTACTCCTGTTAGTGGGAGGAACCAGTATAAAAATTCTGAGCATCTCTCTCTAACCCTATCCTCATATATTGTGTGTGTTATACCTTATCCGCTGCAATTTGTTTTAACTTAGAAAAAGTCTCACACAATTCAACCCCCCCCCCCTTCTTGTGTGTTTTTCAACCTTCAATTGGCATCAGAGCTCCGGTCTGTTGCTCTTCACTTAACAGTGAAACAGTAAAAGATCTAGGGGTACTTAGTTGAAAAACATGTCTGGTGTTACCTCTCCTTCTGCTTCCTCTGGACCTGATCACTCTGCTGTTCCACCTCCTCACAACTATGATAGGGAAAGGAACAGTGATAATCACAGAGACAAACCACCTTACTTCAACAGTGATCCTACTACTTTTCCTTTCTGGAAAACCAAGATGTATAGTTACATCATTGGGACCGATGATGAGTTATGGGATATCATTGAAGATGGTATACATTTTGAACACATGGATGATGAAGGTGTTGTAAGAAATACCTACAGAAAGTTCTTTGATGCTGAAAAGAAGAAACAGTATAAGAAGCATCATACTGTTAAGAATATGCTTATTGGTGCAATATCTCATGCTGAGTATTTAAAAATATCCAACAAGTCATGTGCCAAAACTATCTGGGACTCTCTATGTTCCACCTATGAAGGAAATAAGCAAGTCAAAGAAGCTAAGGCAAACTTATTAGTTCATCAATATGAGCTGTTCAGAATGAAGGAAGATGAAGATATTGAAACCATGTATTCAAGGTTTCAAACCCTTGTCTCTGGTCTTCAAGTTCTGAAGAAAAGCTACACTGCATCTGATCACGTGAAGAAAATTCTGAGGAGCTTACCTTCCAAATGGAGACCAAAAGTTACAGCTTTTCAGGAATCCAAGGATTTGGACAATGTGACTCTTGAAGATTTAATAAGCTCACTCAGAAGTCATGAGCTAGAACTTATGTCAGATGAACCTGTCAAGAAGATGAAGTCCTTGGCTCTAAGCTCTGTTCAGACTTCCTCAAAAGCTGCAAAGATCAAAGTGTCTGAACAAGAGGAAGAAACTTCTGATGATATGATGGATGAAAATTCTGAGAATGAAGAAATGGCACTAATGGTTAGAAGGTTTCAGAAATGGAACAAGAAATACAAAAGGTTTTCAAACAAAGGAAACAACTCAAGAAGTTCCTTTTCAAAGGACAAAAAGGAAGAACTGAACAACTGCTATAACTGCAAGAAATCTGGACACTTCATTGCGGACTGTCCAGAAATGTCATCCAAGGACAAAGGAAAGAATAAGAGCTTTGGGAAAGAAAAGTACAAAGAAAAGGTAAGGAAGAGTTTGTTAGCCACTTGGGAGACCATTGAGAATGACTCTGAAGGAGAAGATGATGAAGAAGGCAATCTGGCTTTAATGGCAAGAACTTCTGAAGGTAACAACTCTGATAGAGATTCTGAAGATGACTCAGATGATGAAAATGAGGTATACTCTAACATGACTAAATCTGAATTAATTGATTCTCTTAAGATTGCCGTGAAACATTACTCTCGTATAGTAAGTCAACACAAAATTCTGAAGAATGTTCATGAATCATTGAAAAAGGATGCCAAGATTCTTTATGATGAAAATGAATCGTTAAACATTCGTATTTGTCATGTTGAATCTAACTATGTCTTGGCAGACAAGCTCAATGATGATCATGAAGATGCTCTTCACGAATTTATTCGTTGTACCTTCAATAGGAGTAAAATGGCTTCCATGATTTATCATATGACTCGTAACTATGGTGAAGGCATTGGTTATTCTCGGTTTAAGAACTGGGATAAACCTCTGAAATCATATAGTGAGGATGATACTCCACCTGAATTATTCTCTACCTTTGTTAAAAGTGGTACACTTGATCTGAAGGCATCCAACTCTGAAGGAGGTTCTGAAGCTGAACCCAAAGACTCAGAAGTTCCAAGTTCTTCTGAACCTAAAATTTCTGAGTCCAAAAGTTCTCAAGTTAAGGCTCAGAAGTCATCTGAACCTCTGAGAAATCAAGGTAAAGTTACTTCAGATCCTTGCTTGACCTTTGGAACTGTGATATACTCCAGATCAAAATCCAAGAATCAAATTAAGCCTAAACATTCTTGTCAAAGCTTAATTAATTCTAGATCTTGTGTTGATCATAGAAAACAAAGAAGGAATACTATTCAGAAGACTAACTCTAAAGGACCCATCAGAATATGGGTACCAAAATCTGAAATAATGTTTGCTTCAGATGCTCATGCAAGGAAAGGTAAAACAGCAGCCCTGGTACCTGGACAGTGGTTGCTCACGACATATGACGGGAGAAAAGCATATGTTCCAAACCCTAACTCTGAAAGAGGGAGGCTCTGTGGGATTTGGAGGAAAACAAAAAGGGAAGATCATTGGTACAGGTACAGTTGGTAATTCTTCTCTTTCCATTAAAGATGTTTGGTTAGTTGATGGACTTAAACACAATCTATTGAGCATTAGTCAATTTTGTGACAATGGGTGTGTTGTTACATTTAATAAGGAATCATGTACTGTATCAAAAGACTCTGACAAATCTGTAGTATTCAAGGGAATGAGAGTTGGCAATGTTTATAAAGTAAACTTTTCTGATTTGGTTGACCAAAAGATTATATGTCTTTTGTCTCTGAGTGATGAGAAATGGCTATGGCACAAGCGTCTTGGTCATGCTAACTGGAGGTTGATCTCTAAGCTTAGCAAACAAAAGCTTGTTAGTGGTTTGCCTGACATTGATTATCACTCAGATGCACTTTGTGGCTCATGTCAAAAAGGAAAATTTGCTAAGACTTCATTCAAGTCTAAAAACATTGTCTCTACTTCCAGACCCTTAGAATTGCTTCACATTGATCTGTTTGGTCCTGTTTCGACAGCCTCTATCAATGGTAAAAAATATGGATTGGTCATGGTTGATGATTTCAGTAGATGGACTTGGGTGAAATTCCTACGTTCTAAGAGTGAAGCACTTGTGGTGTTCAGTGACTTCTGCACACAAATACAAAGTGAAAAGGATCTTCGGATTCTGAAGGTTAGAAGCGACCATGGGGGAGAGTTCGAAAATGACTCTTTCGAATCTTTCTGCTCAGAGCATGGAGTAATCCATGAATTCTCTTCTCCTAGAACACCACAGCAGAATGGTGTTGTAGAAAGAAAGAATAGATCTTTGCAAGAAATGGCTCGTACCATGATGCTTGAGTCTAACCTAGCTAAGTTCTTGTGGGCAGAAGCCGTGAGTACTGCTTGCTATGTTCAGAATAGAATCTACATCAGACCTATTCTGAACAAAACTGCTTATGAACTGTTCAAAGGAAGAAAACCAAATATTTCTTATTTTCATCAGTTTGGATGTACTTGTTATATTCTAGACAACAAGGTCTATCGAAAGAAATTTGATGCTAGAGCTTATAAGGGTATCTTTATAGGCTACTCTGAACGCTCAAAAGCATACAGATTGTATAATTCTGAAACTCACACAGTTGAAGAATCTATACATGTTAGATTTGATGATAAAGAGCCTGACGATAAAATGTCAGAGCAAGCTGAGACTTTTGCAGAATTTCAAGTTTCCTCAAATTCTGAGTGTGAAGATCTCTCCATTGCTGTATATCCATCTGAGACTCAAAATGAAGATATCTCTGAAGGCCTTGAAACTGAAGACCCTTCAGAAACTGAACCCTCTCAGACACCTGCTCCACCTAAGAGTAAATTCAAGTATAGATCATCTCATCCTGAAGAGCTAATTGTTGGTAACAAGGATAGCCCAAGAAAGACCAGATCTGCTTTCAAAGAGGATGAATCCCTATTTGGGTTAATTTCATTAATTGAACCCACAAACATAGAAGAAGCACTCTCAGATGATGGGTGGATTGTTGCAATGCAAGAAGAACTCAATCAATTTGAAAGAAATGATGTTTGGGATCTGGTACCAAAACCCAAACACAAGAACATTATTGGAACAAAATGGGTATTCAGAAACAAGTCAAATGAAAAGGGAGAAGTTGTCAGAAATAAAGCTAGACTGGTTGCACAAGGTTATAGTCAGCAAGAAGGCATAGATTTCACTGAAACCTTTGCACCAGTAGCAAGACTTGAGGCAATTAGACTTCTCTTGTCCTATGCAGTTAATCATGACATCACTCTATTTCAAATGGATGTTAAGAGTGCATTTCTGAATGGAGTAATTTATGAAGAAGTCTATGTTAAACAACCTCCTGGCTTTGAAGATATAAAGTGTCCTGATCATGTTTACAAATTGAAGAAATCTCTGTATGGTTTGAAACAAGCTCCAAGAGCTTGGTATGAAAGGTTAAGTATATTTCTTCTAGAAAATGGTTTTGAAAAAGGACATGTTGATAACACTCTCTTTAGAAAAACCTTAAAAACTGATATTTTGATTGTTCAGATTTATGTTGATGATATTATCTTTGGTTCAACTAATGCTTCTCTTTGCAAGAATTTCTCTAAGCTTATGCAGGATGAATTTGAAATGAGTATGATGGGAGAACTAACATTCTTCTTGGGAATTCAAATCAATCAAAGAAAAGAAGGAGTATATGTGCATCAAACCAAATACACAAAGGATTTACTGAAGAAATTTGGTCTTGAAGATTGCAAACCAATGTCAACTCCTATGCATCCCTCTAGCAGTCTTCTGAAGGAAGAATCTGAAGGCAAAGTAGATCAGAAATTATACAGAGGTATGATTGGTTCCCTCCTTTATCTCACTGCATCTAGACCAGATATCTTGTTCAGTGTATGCTTGTGTGCTAGATTTCAATCAGATCCTAGAGAGTCTCATCTAACTGCTGTTAAGAGAATCTTTAGATATCTGAAAGGAACCACTAATCTTGGATTACTTTATAAGAAATCCTTAGATTATCAGCTTATTGGATTCTGTGATGCTGACTATGCTGGTGATAAAATTGAAAGGAAGTCCACTAGTGGAAACTGTCAATTTCTAGGTGAAAACCTTATATCATGGGCTAGTAAGAGACAAGCAACTATTGCTCTATCTACAGCAGAAGCAGAGTACATCTCAGCTGCTAAGTGTTGCACGCAATTGCTCTGGATGAAACATCAGTTGGAGGACTATCAGATAAGGATAAGTAGTATACCACTTCTCTGTGATAATACTGCTGCTATCTGTTTGTCTAAGAATCCTATTTTGCATTCAAGAGCTAAACACATTGAGATCAAACATCACTTCATTAGAGACTATGTTCAGAAGGGAGTAATTAAGATTCAATTCATTGATACTGAGCATCAATGGGCTGATATCTTTACCAAACCTCTTGCTATTGATCGTTTCGATTTTATCAAGAAAAATCTGAACATGGTTTTTATTTCTGAATGATATCTCTGAATGCTGTTAACTCTGAATGAATAAACTGGTTCTGAAGGGCCTCAGAAGTTTGGACGGCTCAGAAACTATTATATAGGTTCTGAAGCACTCTCTCATCTGAAGCAATCAGAATTATTTATTATTAAATATGATTTCTTGTGACTCAGATACCTACTCTAAGTGTTAGTTGACCACTCAGTTTCTCTAACTGACAGCTGGCTTCTGAAAACACTACTTATCTGTGTAACTTCCCATCATGTCTAGTAACCGCTGGGTAATGAAGGAGAGCTAATGATGATTTTATTAAAAGTAACTGCCAAGCCCCCATTACGTCACTATCTTGTTTCCCCAATATTTTGAAACTTCCACTATAATCACTTAACTACACACTAGTCACTATCACTTCTCACGTTTTCAATATTTTGAAACTTCCACTATAACCATTTCTGACACTCCTAAATCCCCTCAGAAATCTCCTATTAAAGATTCTGAGTCTACCCCAATAGCAATGGACGTAGACCAATCTGAACCCTCAAATGTTCAAAATTCTGAAGTCCCTGCTGAATCCCAAACTGAACCCCTTCAGACTTCATCTCCTAAGCCAACCACTTCTGAACCAAACCCCTCATCCATTCAAACCACTCCACCTTTTCCTGGAACTGATTCAGATCTTGAAGAAACTCGTCTTCATTCTGAAACAATTCCCTGTTTCACCATGGTACTTAACAATTCCCTTTTACCGTTGAATGCATTTACTGCTGGTGGTTGTTTGCTGTGTGCATTTACTACCCTGTAACTTGTGCTTTGACTGACCCGTTTTTGATAATGACAAAGGGGGAGAAAATATTATTTCATTTCCTATGGCAGTGAAATTATTTCTGAAGCTCTAAAGATCACATTTTCTGAACTCTACTCTTGTTAAGTTATATTAAAGTCTTTTAAACTTTTAATGAGGGGGAGTAATAAATTTTGTCCAACATAAATTCATATAATATAAGATACGCTTGCAAACCATATCTTATATTTGTCAGTCTGAAGAAATAGAGCTTGCAAACCTCTAATTCTGAAGGTAGAATATATGAAATTATATTTGACATTAAATATTACTCTTAGACTGTTTTATATTTA
The DNA here is from genome assembly GCA_954870985.1 of Trifolium fragiferum. NCBI lineage: Eukaryota > Viridiplantae > Streptophyta > Magnoliopsida > Fabales > Fabaceae > Trifolium > Trifolium fragiferum. The sequence continues at coordinate 366,866 of OX940790.1, read as the reverse complement.
TCATTGATAAACTTTTGAAGCTTATCAGACTCAGGGGGAGCTTGCAAACCTCAGAACCTGAAGTCAAGATGTTAAATAAAAACAACAACAATTGATTTTAAATACATATAGTTGTCATCATCAAAAAGGGGGAGATTGTTGGAACAAAATTATGATTTTGTATCTCCTTAATTGATTTTGATGATAACAATGTATTTAAGGTTAAATTGGAATACTAATAATTTAATTCAGTGTGCAGGATTAAAAGTTAAAATTTGCGTACTAAAGAACCTTAGAATTTCTGAAGGAATTACTTCTGAGCTCACCAGATCTGAAGCAAGTGAAACTCTGAAGTTATTATCTGAACCTTAGAATTTCTGAAGGAATTACTTCTGAGCTCACCAGATCTGAAGCAAGTAATTCTGAGCCTGTGAAACTCTGAAGTTATTATCTGAACCTTAGAATTTCTGAAGGAATTACTTCTGAGCTCACCAGATCTGAAACAAGTAATTCTGAGCCTATCAAAATCTGAAGAACATCTGAGCTCACCAGATCTGAAACAAGTAATTCTGAGCCTATCAAAATCTGAAGAACATCTGAGCTCACCAGATCTGAAACAAGTATTTCTGAGCCTATCAAAATCTGAAGAACATCTGAGCTCACCAGATCTGAAACAAGTAATTCTGAGCCTATCAAAATCTGAAGAACATCTGAGCTCACCAGATCTGAAACAAGTATTTCTGAGCCTATCAAAATCTGAAGAACATCTGAGCTCACCAGATCTGAAACAAGTAATTCTGAGCCTATCAAAATCTGAAGAACATCTGAGCTCACCAGATCTGAAACAAGTATTTCTGAGCCTATCAAAATCTGAAGGCTCGTCAGATATAAGTGTTAAGCTACATTTGAGAGTACAATTTTATTGAAGACTGTGCCTGACTAAGTCCAAACGCAGAAACCAAGAATGAAAAGGTTTGACCATGGAAAGGTCCTTTTCAAGTCAGGCTTCAGAAACGATTATTTCCTTATTTGGCTTTCACCAAGGTTCAAATATCAAAAGCCAAAAGGAATCTCTCATTTTGTAGTAAACGTTAAGCTCCTAAGCTACTGCAAATCAGAACAGCTAATAAGCTCACTGATCTATACAAAGGAGCGTCTCAATTCTTCAAACGGCTATAATCTTCAACGTTCATTTTATCATCTATAAAAGGAAGAAGATTTGTGAAGAAATGGAATCAAGACTAAAGCTTCTGAACGTGCTGAAACTCTGTCAAATTCTGAAGCTATCAAACACTTAGAAACTTTGTGATAATTTTCTAAGTTAGTCTTGTAACTGAGTTGTATTTTGTAAACACCTCTGATTGTATATCAAGTGTTAATCTCTTATCTTTATTAACATTAAAACCAGTTAGAAGTCTCTTGCTTTGTGCTTGAGCATTGGAAGTCTCTTGCTTTGTGCTTGAGCATTGGAAGTCTCTTGCTTTGTGCTTGAGCATTGGAAGTCTCTTGCTTTGTGCTTGAGCATTGGAAGTCTCTTGCTTTGTGCTTGAGCATTGGAAGTCTCTTGCTTTGTGCTTGAGCAGTTAGAAGTCTCTTGCTTTGTGCTTGAGCAGTTTGAAGTCTCTTGCTTAGTGCTTGAGCATTTGTAATCTGAGTGATTATAGTGAAATCTCTTGTGAAGGACAAGAGGACTGGACTACTCCTGTTAGTGGGAGGAACCAGTATAAAAATTCTGAGCATCTCTCTCTAACCCTATCCTCATATATTGTGTGTGTTATACCTTATCCGCTGCAATTTGTTTTAACTTAGAAAAAGTCTCACACAATTCAACCCCCCCCTTCTTGTGTGTTTTTCAACCTTCACAAAGAACATTGAAGTAGTTCATAACAGTAGCCAATACCACTAACCTGCAGAGAGGGGACAAGTTCCTGTAACATAGCTCAAGAGGATTTGACAGGCTATTGAAGTTACAATGAATGTTGAGAGTTGTGCTGCTGAGCCAGTTCCAAATTTGAGTTGCAAATGGACATTCCAAAAAGAGATGGATAGAGGATTCACCTGCTACTCCACAGAGATTGCACATAGAGGGAAGACAACAACCTCTCAATAAGAGATAGGTTGTCATCTGTTGGTAACTTGCTATGCAAGGTTCTCCAGATAAGCATGGATTGGATGGAGGGATAGCAGCATGCCAAATGAGTTTGGCCCATTGAATGTTTTGACCTTCCTCACAGTGAAATTTATAAGCCTCTTTGAAAGAAAGTCGACCATATCTTTAGGGTGCACAGGAAGAGTGACCTTGTTGATGATGGATTGCAAATCAGGATATGCAAGAGGTGGAATATTCCATTTTGCATTAGAAATGAGGCAGCTAACGCCTTCAAAATCCCCACGGCACATGTTGTTTCACCAAAACAATCATTGTTGGTTTGTTAACTCACTAGTAGGTCTTGATTGAGCAATAAAGGAATTCAAGGACTTGGATTGAATACAGAATTTGGCAACTAAAAACTGGATTTTTTTTTATTACAAGGACGGAATAAGCCCAAGAGGAATTTTAATTTTTTCTTTATATACATACATAGTAAGAAAATGAAGTTAGATTTAAATTCAATAACCTACTTCTAATCTAATATAATAAACAGGACAAATTACATTGAACTCCCCTGAAGTTTGGTGAAACAATACAAACACCTCCTATGATTTCTGAAAAACACCAACCTTCCCTCATTTGAACAGTGACAAAAATATCCGAAAACCTCTTTGAAAGCAACATTTGTTGTAGCTGAAGCAGTTTTGTTTTCTGGATTAGTGATTAAAATTTTTAAACCCTGTTTAGTCTTAACTCTAGAGATGGCGACATAAAATTGACCGTGTGAGAATACCGGTCGAGGCAAGTACAAACCAACATTATCGAGAGATTGACCCTGCGATTTGTTTATTGTGATAGCATAAGAGACGATGATGGGAAACTGCCTTCTTATCAGTTTAAAAGGTCACGGAGATTCCAATGGTGACATAGGAATCCTTGGAATATAGATAACATTTCCAATGTTTTTATTAGACATGATTGTTGCCTCAAGAATGTGGCTTGCCATTTTGGTGAGAATGAGTCTAGTACCATTACATAAGCCCTCAGCTTGATCTAGATTTCTCATCAACATAATTGGTGTGCCAATTTTTAACTTTATTTTATGATTTGGAAGTTCAGAACACCTAAGCGATCCAAGAAATTCTGGCGTGAGAACATCATAGATCTGCGCGTCATTAACTTCAGATCGATCAATGCTGTCACCACTGAGGTATTCTCTTTCGTCACATGATTATGACATTGTGAGAAAAAAAAGAGTCAAGTCGAGTTGGACGTTCAAAATTCAAAAACAACTTGGTTTGACTCGTTAGGTCAAACTTGTTTGCTCAATTTATTTTTGCTAGAGTTCAATATAAAAAAAAAATTTCAGTTCAAGTTTGATATGTTTAATTTTCAGCCGAAATTGACGCATTTAAAGTTCACAAATAACTCGGTTGAATTTAAGTCAACCCTATAAAATCTATTTGTAAGGTAATGACTGAGCTGATTGTTGGATTTTTAATACAACAGCTAGGAATGGCAAGTGCGTTGGATACCTTTTGTGGGCAGTACTCATATGGAGCAAAGATGGCTTGCCAAAGCTAAAACATAAACTTCACTTTAATTCTCTTATATATATAGTTCGTGTTTGCCGTTTTAAATTATGGCAATTCAGTTTGAGATCTTAATGTTGTTTTCAATTTTTGTCTCCCACATTGTTGTACAACAGCTTGGAGATGTGGTCATTTGAAATGGTGGTTCTCCTATCCGGACTTCTGCCAAATCCTAAGTTGGAAACATCAGTGTTTTCTATCTGGTTAGTTTTGTATTTGAGATACTTTTTACTATTCATTAAATGGCTAGGAGGGCTTGCACACAATTTGACTTGTTTTATTTTCACCAATGTAATGTGGTCTTCTCAGCTTGAATACAGCAGAAACTTTTTGGATGATCTCATTTGGTTTCAGTGGAGCTGTGAGGTATGCAGTACTTTTCAGAAGTTTTTGAATTCTGAGGAAATCTCACACCACTCATCTGCTAAATGTTATGCTTTATTTCTCTCTCCCTATTCTGTCTATAGTACCGAAAACTATAGTTCCAATAATGCTTGTGTGATTATTTGCAGCACTCGGGTATCAAATGAACTGGGCGCTGCTCATCCTTCTGCTGCGCGTTTAGCAGTTCATGTTGTCTTAGTAATGGCACTTATTGAAGGAACCTTAGTTGGAACAGTGATGATATTAATCCGCAATATTTGGGCCTATGCGTATAGTAATGAAATAGAAGTGGTCGAATATGTAGCAAAACTGCTGCCAATTCTTGCAGTATCACACTTCTTGGATGGATTCCAGTGTGTGCTTTCAGGTTTATTTTTTCCTTCTTTCCCATTTCTTGTTTGCATGAGACCATAATTCAGATGCATTTAAAAGTGATATTCAATATTAGTTACTTAGTTGGAAGTGATATTCAATTTTATTAATTCTAATGCAGGTGCAGTTAGAGGATGTGGTTGGCAGGAAATTGGTGCTATTATCAATCTAGGCTCTTATTATGCAGTTGGGATTCCATCAGCTATTGTGTTAGCTTTTGTATTATGTATTGGAGGGAAGGTAAAATAAGTGTATATATCTTTTATGGCATATCATGGTGATCCTAATGGAATTTTAAAAAAAGTTGCAATCATTTGAGTTGTATTAATTAACCTGCTAAATATCTTGTGTAGGGGCTTTGGCTAGGGATGATAGGTGCACTTGTTGTACAAGTAGTGTCTTTAGTAATCATAACCTTACGTACTGATTGGGAGCAGGAGGTGAATTTGTTGTTTTTAAATGTTTTTCTTCCTATCATTTTATGATATTCTCCAAATAGTCTTGTGAAAATTTGTTTATCATACAGGCAAAGAAGGCTATAGATAGAGTCCATGATTCAATGACACCAGAGAGCATAGTATCCTGAAGCTGTACCATCTTCAATATTGCTACAAATTCAGAGCAAATATTTGAATGAAAGAAAGACGAGTTTTATTAACACCACTTATCATTCTTTTGGTAGAAATAACACTAGTTTTTTTATATGAGCAAAGATTAGTCCGTTATATGATTGAGAGACATTTATGATGAACTTCTGAGTTGTTATGAAAATACATTAGTGATTGAGAATTATGCTCAAGGTTTAAGAGTTTTTTTCACCATGCATTCAATACTATTTTTTGTGGACTTTATATCCCAGTTGTTAGAGGGATCTAATGGTTGAGCAATGTGCAGCAGAAAATTCTGCTGCAGATGATCCAAATTACAATACTATATATATAGAGAGACTGTGTTATTGTTGGAATATTGTAATGATATGAACCCCGACTCTCTACATATATAATGTAATGTTCTATCAACTGAACTAAGTTCGTGGAACTGTGGGTAAACATCTCTATTAATTATATTAGCAATTAAAAGTGTTAATTGATTGATAATTAAATTAAGTAAAAAGATTAATTACATTTTTATTTGGTATGAATGGACGTCAGGATGGCCCGTTTCAGAATAATGAAGATGAATTCTTCTATTCAGATATTCATATAATCCTTGGTAAAATAAACATGTCGTAGATCCTAGAACTATACATATGTACTCTCTGCTTGTTTGGTTTCGGCACTAAAATAAGGTAAAAAACAACTAATAAAAATAAATTATTTTTATTATTTTATTTAACCGTGGAGTATGGTTTATTGTGAAAAGTTACTCATTAGTTATGATAAATGAAAGTTATTTTGATGACTTCTTTGCTTCGTAGAGAGTCACTTTTTTTGTATATATAAAAAAAAACCTTCTTATACAATAGTAAGGAATGTCAATAAATATTCATGGACGCGGATAATGTGATATTCTTGTTCTCTTCGTTGGATAAATATGATATCCGTGTCTTCTCCATATCCATGCAGATATCCGATAATCGGGTAATTCACGGATATTCATGGATGATGTTTTTTTATAACTAAAAACTAGTCATTGGGAAAAAAAGTTAGTTTTTTTTAAAGACCAAATATTAACACATAATATTCATACATTTTGCTCACTTTTTTTAAAAAAAATTGCAAAAGGGAATTTTATTAAAATGATGAGGAGGGATTTGTAAGAAGCTGAAAAGTTTTCCTTAAAAATGAAAACAAAAATAAAAAGTTTTCTCTATATGAAAAGAAAACATAAAATATAGAAGCACTATTTTTTTATACAAGAAAAATACTATAATTTACATTTAAGTAGGGACATTTAAATAATTTTACTAATTATTTAGCGGGTATGGATATCTGCGTGCGCGGATAGTAGTAAACCCGTATTCGTATCCATTAAATACGGATAATTGAAATATCCATTTATTTTGTCTGCGGATATCCATTAAGTTATCCACTCTGTATCTCTAACAGATTTTTCCCGCAAATATCTGCAGATACGAATATTTTTGTCATCCCTACTAATAGTAGCATCTCAATTTTATTCGGATAAATTTAAAAAAATAAAAAGAATAAGTGGTAATTTCATTACATTTAAGTTTTTTTTCATCTAAGTGGTTCTAGTGTCTCTCTCATACTCACATTATACTCTCTCTTGTTTTTGTCCAATAAGAATAGGAGAAATGAAAGGTGTCCCAATATTATCCCAAAATTGTTGTTCAAAATTATCATTAGTCACACTGATCATGAAATATCGATTTTTATTTTATTCTTTTCATTGTTTCGTAAATAATCAAAAAATTAATTCTATATTTTAATTTTATGTGAGTGTATAAAAAATTGGTGTTTATTGTCACGTGACCATGGAAGTCTTGCTTAAATTGGCATCATACACATATTTGATAACTTGTTTTTAATGGATTTAGATCTACCGCAGTTGAAAATCATGAAGATTGGTGCATTTATTCAACTTATTTGTGAGAAAACAATTTTTTTTACAGGAGAAAGAGAAAATAGATTTCCAACAAAAAAAAATAAAGAGATACAATTGTGCCTTTATTGCACGAACCGAAGCAAAAGTTGACTGCACTGGATCTTGATATGTTTTTCATCACTATAAATATGACCCCGCACATTCTTGACTAGAACCTTGCTTAAAACTATAAATAAGGTTGCAAAATGTTACTCTGTTCAATGACGTTTTTATTGAATTAGTCGACAATGACTTTTGTTTATAAACTTTTCATTTCTCAGTGTTTTGTAGTGCAATATAATTACTTAAATATTACATTTGTGTAATTTGATATCTTCTTTTACACGCATGCTCGCACGCACAAATGCACACACATTTGATGACTCATAAAAATTTCAAACTAGACCAAATGTGTTAAGGCTACAAAATATATACCGTAACATATTGGTTTTAGTACCTAAAATTACAACGCTTATAGGAAACAACAAATTAATGTGCACTGCATTTAAGAATATCGTGAATATTTGAGTTTGAGATATTTTACTAAACATATTGAAAGCACTAAAGTTTCTAATATTTCAAATGTCCAAATTTTCAAGCTGTCACAAGAACTTTAAAAAATCTATTATATTTTTATAAATTATCGGAAAAATTGCATCATGTCAAAAAAAATTATGCCTTTGTGCTAAATAGGTTGTTTAAGTAATGTGTCTAACGTACTTACAAAACTAATATGGTACAAATCCATAACTTTAAGGACGACGACGTATACACTTTTGTCACTTTAATTAATAATATAATTTTCTCTTATGATGAGACGAGAATATCTAGTACATTGGATACGTTTTGTGGTCAATCAAATGGGGCAGAACAGTACCATATGCTTGGCATACACACGCGAAGATGTATGTTTGTTGTTTCAATTGTGAGTGTATTCCTTGCAATCATATGGACAAATACGAAACAAATTCTAATTGTTATGCATCAGGACAAAGCCATATCCAAGGAAGCTGGTTCATATGCATTTTACATGATCCCAAGTTTGTTTGCATATGGTCTTCTCCAATGCATTCTCAAGTTCGTGCGAACTCAAAACATTGTCCTTCCAATGGTAGCAACTTCTGGAATTGCAGCTTTGCTGCACATACTTTTGTGTTGGGTTTTGATTTTTAAATTTAAACTTGGAAGCAAAGGAGCAGCTTTGTCTAATTCTATATGTTATTGGGTCAATGTTTTGTTGATTTCACTCTATGTGAAATTTTCTTCTTCTTGTAAACAGACATGGATAGGGTTTTCAAAAAGAGTTTTGCATGATCTTTTTGACTTCCTTAAACTTGCTCTTCCTTCAGCTCTCATGCTTTGGTAAAATTTTTGGACCTCCCAAATAATAGTATAACTTTAACAAAATTGTATCCATCATTGTCCTTAAAGTTATGGATTTGCACCAGATTAGTTATGGAGTCACGTTAAACACATTACTTAAACGACCAATCTAGTATAAAGGCATAATTGTTGTTTTATATATGCATGCAACTTTTCCTATCATTTATAAAAATAAAAGAGATTTTTCAGAATTCTTTTAATGGTGCATATATATGTTTGTGACAGCTTGAAAGTGTGGGCATTTGAAATTATGCATCTCATGTCTGATCCCCTTCCTGATCCAATATTAGAGACTTCAGCGCTTTCAATATGGTTAGCAATATATGTCAAGCTCAAGCACCGATAACATTCTTCAATTTAGTGCACATTAATTTATTTTGTCTCCTATAAATGTACTAATTGTGGGGACTAAAAACAGAATAATATATATTTCACAGCCTCAATACATTTAATCTAGCTTGGATAATCTCTTTTGGGTGCAGTGCTGCTATTAGGTATTTTTTTGGTCATTTTCTTCATGTATATACTTGAACTTATTTATTTATGAGAGATGATAGAAATATAAATGTTGTGTACTTGATATTTGATTTTATGGTCTTTTTTATTTAAAAGCATACGGGTGTCAAATGAACTCGGGATGGAAATCCAGAAGCTACAAGCATAGTAGTTCGTGTGGGATTATCTACGGCTTTCATTGAAGCCTTATTTATAATTTTAAGCATGGTTCTAGTCAGAAATGTGTGGGGTCATCTTTATAGTGATGACAAACAAGTCATCAAATATGTGTCGGCTATAATTACTCAAATATTACATTAGTGTAATTTGATATCTTCTTTTACATGCACGCTCGCACGCACATACGTACACACAATTGATGAATCATAAAAAATTTCAAACTCCGCTACAACCCTTCAAAAAATTTAAGTCTCAGTCACTTACAATACTGCACCCAAAAGGGGTCATCCAAACTAGACCAAATGTGTTAAGACTAAAAAATATATACCGTAACATTTTGGTTTTAGTATCTAAAATTACAACGCTTATAGAAGACAACAAATTAATATGCACTGCATTTAAGAATGTCGTGAATATTTGAGCTTGAGATATTTTACTAAACATATTTAAAGCACTAAAGTTTCTAATATTTCAAATGTCCAAATTTTCAAGCTGTCACAAGAACTTTGAAAAATCTATTTTATTTTTATAAATTATAGGAAAAATTGCATCATGTCAAAAAAAAAAAAATTATGTCTTTGTGCTAAATAGGGTTAGAGAACTACAAATCCATAACTTTAAGAACAATGACAGATACACTTTTGTTAAAGTATACACTATTACTTGGGAGGTCAAAAAATTTATCATATCATAAGAGGAAATTATATTATTAATTAAAATGACATAAATGATCATTTTATATTTGTTCTAGACCAATTTGAACTTTATCCCTTAAAATTGCAATATTTAACTCATACCGTAGAACTAACACGTTATGATTTGATAAAAAAAATATACATGTATACTATGTTTATTTTATTTGTTTTGAGATTTACTATATACCACCTTATTCAAAGAAAACTAACATGATATATATAGGAGAGGAGGATAAGAATGTACCAGTAAGATGAAGCCAATGACAAATGCAAAAGAATTAGTCATGGAAGCACCCGAAAAAGGGAGGGTACCAAGATGACCAACAAACATAATAGAAATGGTTTGGAGGTACCGTAGGATTTCAACTATGGTAAGAGGAAATGCTAACCATACTTGCCTCTCCACTTCTTATAAGTAAAGTGGCAATTATGGTTATCACTTTCTCATACCTTAACTGGAATCCTACAATACATTCTTCAAACTAACTGGTACAGTTTTATAATGGTATCCTTCCTTTTTTCGGTGTTTTCCTGGCTAATTTTTTTGCATTTGTCACTGGCTTCACCTAATTGGTACATTCTTATCATCTTCTCCTATGTATATGTATACTTTTTCCATGTTAGTTTTCTTTGCATCTAACATAGTATATAGTAAATCTCAAAACAAATAAAATAAACATAATATACATATATGTTTTTATCAAATCATGACGTGTTAATCCAATAATAAGAGTTTAATATTGCAATTTTAAGTGTTAATCCAATTATAGACGAGTGATGTGTACATTTATGGCTCAGTTAAGTAATAATGAGAAACCTTCTTCTTCTGCATCCTAATGATTTGAGGGGAGGAAGAGAAGTTTCACTAAATTAGCATCTTCTGTCTATGACACATACCAATCAGTGCAAGTTTACCACTTGCAAACAATTCACATTAAACTCCCTGGGACCAGTTTGTCTATATATAAATCAACCTATCCATTTCCAAATTTGTCTTACTCACTAAGGATCAATGCAATGTCACCATTCATCTTCTATCCTCCACAAATACAATTCATCATATTTTTTTATTTTTCTTGGTTCAGAAACAGCCTTTAACAATTGCCTGCCACACTATCTTATCTTCTCACTCTCCCAAACAATCATTCATTCACTACCAATGGCAGCTTCGAAGAACAATCCCAATGCTCAGATTCTTGACGAACTAGAAGCTCTGAGTGAAACCCTCTACAAAAATCACACATCGACCACAGCTCGAAGAACAGCTTCACTTGTGTTGCCACGAAATACTCCTGTTCCATCCATTGAAGATGACAACCACGCGGCCGAAGTTTACGGTGAAAGCAGTAACAAACCTCGATCCCGTCGCATGTCCTTGTCCCCGTGGCGGTCAAGACCAAAGCTTGAGGATGGAATTTCAAAACCAGAAACCAAAGAGGTGGTGGTTAAAAGTAACAAATCAACAACTAATTTGGAAGAGAATGAGAAGAAAGGGATTTGGAAGTGGAAGCCTATGAGGGCACTTTCACATATTGGAATGCAGAAACTAAGCTGTTTGTTCTCTGTTGAAGTGGTTGCTGCTCAAGACCTTCCTTCTTCCATGAATGGACTAAGGCTAGCCGTTTGTGTTAGGAAGAAGGAAACAAAGGATGGTGCTGTTAAGACAATGCCATCACGTGTTTCACAAGGAGCTGCTGATTTTGAAGAGACCCTTTTCATCAAGTGCCACGCTTATTACACCAACAGCAATCATGACAAAAGGCTTAAGTTTGAGCCACGTCCGTTTTCGATATACCTTTTTGCTGTTGATGCTCAAGAGCTTGATTTTGGAAGAAACTATGTGGATTTGAGCGAGTTGATTCAAGAGTCCGTCGAGAAAAACCAACAAGGTGCGCGAGTTAGGCAATGGGATATGAGCTTCGAGTTATCTGGAAAGGCAAAAGGAGGAGAACTTGTTGTGAAACTTGGTTTTCAGATTGTAGAGAAAGATGGAGGAGTTGATATATACAATAATAGCAATAGCAATAGTCCAATGCAGAATTCAAAGTCCAGCAAGTTGAGTAGTTTCTCATCTTCTTTTGCACGCAAACAATCCAAGACATCCTTCAGCGTGCCTAGTCCTAGAATGACAAGCAGAAACGATGAGTGGACTCCTTCACCTTCACATGAAGGTGGCATTCAAGGAATGGACGATTTGAATCTTGATGATCCAAACCCAGTTCATGATTCCACCTCTTCTGCACAAAAAGTTGATCATGACCACATAGAACAGGTGGAGGATTTTGATCTTCCAGATTTTGAGGTTGTTGATAAAGGGATTGAGGTTCAAGAGAAGGAAGAAGATGAAGGAGAGGAATCTGATAAAACCGTAGAAGAGAAACCGGTTGCAGATGAGGTTGTGAAGGAAGTGGTACACGATCATGTGCACCATACAAGATTGTCTGAGCTTGATTCAATTGCTCAACAAATAAAAGCTCTTGAGTCTATGATGGGAGATGAAAGTATCAATGACATGATGAAAATAGATGAAGAGACAGAGGAACTGGATGCAGATGAAGAAACCGTGACTAGGGAGTTTCTTGAGATGCTTGAGGATGATCAAGACAGCAAGGGATACTTATTCAACCAACCGGAAATTCCACCTTTGCAACTTGAAGACACACACGACGATTCTCCTGCAGATGCAGGAGAATCCAAAGTATATCTTTCTGACCTCGGTAAGGGCTTGGGTTGCGTGGTTCAAACAAAAGATGGAGGCTACCTGGCCTCCATGAACCCTTTGGATGTTGCTGTCGCTAGAAAAGATAATCCAAAACTGGCAATGCAGACGTCAAAGCCTTTTGTGTTGGCATCGCATGAATCTGTGAGTGGGTTTGATTTGTTTCAGAAATTGGCTGGTGTTGGTCTTGATGAACTCAGCTCTCAAGTTTTATCCTCCTTGATGCCAATAGATGAACTGATGGGTAAAACAGCAGAGCAAATTGCTTTTGAAGGCATTGCTTCAGCCGTCGTACAAGGTAGGAACAAGGAAGGAGCAAGTTCCAGCGCTGCCCGCATAGTTTCTGCTTTGAAAAGCATGTCAACTATTGTCAGTTCAGGAAGAAAAGAACGAATATCAACAGGACTTTGGAATGTTGATGAAGATCCAGTTACTTTAGAAGAGCTTCTTCCTATTTCAATGCAGAAGATCGAGTCCATGACAGTTGAGGCATTGAAAATTCAAGCTGACACGGCCGAGGAAGTAGCTCCGTTTGAAATTTCTGCACTCAGATCAAAGAAAGGGGAAAGTGGGAAAGATCTTTTGGCTTCTGCTATTCCACTTGAGGATTGGATTAGAGACCAAACCTTAATAAGCTACAAGAAGGGTGCTGCGACTGCAAGTTCTGATGATGAATCTGGAAGAGTCACACTGATATTGGTTGTCCAACTGCGGGATCCATTGAGACGCTATGAAGCAGTTGGAGGCCCTACAATGGTGCTTATTCACGCAACACGCACAAAGGGAAATGAGGAAGAGAAGAGGTTTAAAGTAACAAGCATGCATGTGGGAGGATTCAAGGTTAGGAGTTCCACAAAGAAGAATGCATGGGACAATGAGAAGCAAAGACTGACCGCTATGCAATGGCTGGTTGCATATGGGTTGGGAAAGGCAGGGAAGAAAGGGAAGCAGGCATTGGCTAAGGGACAAGACCTGCTATGGAGTATTTCCTCACGGATCGTGGCTGATATGTGGCTCAAAACCATGAGAAATCCAGATGTCAAGCTTGTAAATTGATTAGTTATGTTATGCCAAGGAATGTTTCATTCATGTATCATAGAAAGTGTCCAGTTGAGGAAACACTTCTTTTCAGCCTGTGGATTCATATTTGTTGATTTGGTTTGATTAACTATATAAATAAAAGTGTGTATTTTTGCATTGTGAATGCATAAGCGGGATATAGAACAAAAATAATAAAGACAATTTATCGAGACCTGCACATACGTGACTGTTGCTTATAGAGAAATTTGTTACACCAAACCCTAGATAAGAACCAGCTTCAATGCACATAAATTTATGTAGCCAATGACACTGCATCATTATCATTGATGAGCATAACAAAAAGATGCCAGTGAACATTTCACTTAAGATGCAGCAGAAATCCAGAAACCATGATTCAGTGTTATAAAATATATCAGAGTTGCTAGATTCGTCAGAGATGCAACTGACATATTATCATATGATCATAGACTTCACGCTAGATTTCTTTTTCCACTCCACCAAAAAGGGAAGTTCTTCTTGATACAAATCTATTCAGAATTTATCAAAAGATACAAAGAAACATTTTGAAAGACAAATATTATGCCAAATTAATACATATTTTTCGTCATTGGCTTATGGAATTGCATCAGTATTTTAAGTCATTTGATTTTACTTTTTAAAAAAATAAAGTTTGAAAGAACACCTGTCAACTGTTTCTCTACATTTGTTTGGTATAAGTTATTTTATGATACCCATTAAGTTTTGAGAAAAATCTTATCACCTGTAACATTGTACGAAACTGAAAATGTAAGTAAGTTCAGTGTGCACAAAAAAAAAAAGTATGTAAGTTCAATGAAAATGTTTCGAAAAGATAGGATTAGAAATGAAAGTATTAAGCAGAAAGTCAGAGTAACATCTGTTTATAGGTGAAATTAAAAAAGAAAATTGTATCTTAAGTAATGTAGACATGTGTGTGTGGAAAAGACTATCATGGGTACTGGTAAGAGAGTAGAGCATGAAGGAAGACAAAAATACAAATCAAATCATTAAGAGATATTTGGATTCAGATAGTTTATTTTGACAAATGATTCGTCGTAATAAGATATTATGACACTATCAATTAATATGTGTGAAAAAACATTGGCTTGTCATTGTTGTCTGTTTCAGCAAGCAAGAAATCCAAAATCCACAAGATTTGCAATATCCAGTAATCATTGTTAAACTCTTCTAGTGTAACTATTCAAATAACAAGACACCGTAATATTTAAGCCACGAGAATATCACTAACAGCCAAATTCACAAGAACATAGAGAACGTGTAGTAAATATAACTTTCACAACAAAATTGTGTAAAATTACATTGAGTTTTTTTTTAAAGAAAATTATTACATTGAGTTGAACACATTCTGAAACATACAATTCAGATTGACTTGTTCAATATATAACTAACTCAGCCTATTTTTATACTACTTTATGAACCCTCTTTACTTTAATTGCTGTGTGATTCTTCCTCTTAAATGGCCCCACCCGAATTTCTACAGAAGGGGCATACCATCATTAAGATATCATGAAACAAAAACTTTAATTTGAAGTATCTATATACATTTCAGTTTCCTGGATTGTATGTATACAATACACAAGTACAAATAAATAACTCACCTGAATGACTTCAACTGCATCGAATTATCTACATGGATCTTTTTTTATAAGGAAGCTAAAAAGCATCAAATATCTATCCGATGACACCTACACCAAAATGCAGTACCTCCACTTCGGCCTCGAGCAACAGCTATTTCCTCATCAACATAAAACCAGATGAAAAAAGGATCCTTGGTACTTGGTTCCCGGTCTTCCTTTTGTCCAAGGCTGATTTGTAGCGGTTTTAAGGGTCCAACTTTTATTTGAAAAGTCTCAAAAAGGAAAGACAGTATCCTGTTTTTCCACGAAAGTCTGCCTTCAAATGTTAATTGTCCAATAGGTCCAAGAAATACACCATTTTCAATCCTCTTTGCCTAACAATTCACCAATATAACTTAGTAAGAAGCAATTGAAGATATTTTAGAAATAGCTGGATGATTTGGTATATGCAACATTTACAAGTAATGAAGCTGTTGCATAAATTTGTGTGGGGGTGAGGTTGCTACAACAAAAAGAATAGAGATGGAGTAGATAATTGCACAATTACTCCAAATTGTGTGTGGATACTAAGGCTTTCAAAACAACCTGTATTCTTTAGAACGTTTTTCTTAACGCTCATCAAATGTTTAAAACTCAACAACACAGAAGGGTGTAAACTTCTCATTGTGTAGATGAAGGATTTTTTTTTTTAAAAAAAAAAAACAAAACAAAACAAAAAACACTCTAAATGGACTCTTATGTATCAAGAATGAAATATAGATATTAATAGAGACTTACAGCAGCATCAAATCTCTGAACAGCTGTGATAGGAAAATAACTACCACCATCTAATTTTTTCTGAAATTCAGCACAAAATTACAGTGAGTGTAAATTGGTAAAGATGGTTTAAATGAATCATACGAAACAATAGAAATATGCCAACCTTTGCAGTAAAAATTAGCATCCAGGTTCTCCCGGGGGATTCCTTTCCTCCAAGGGTGTCAAGAAAACCAGAAGGATCAACTTTTGCTTTCTCAATGAAAGACAGTGCAGAAAGAATCTCCTCTGCTGGTACCTTTCTTGTCTTAGCTGCATTTTTTAGCACTTTCACACTTTCCTCTAATTCCTAAGTAAAATAGAAACTAAAAATTAAATCAAGGCCTAGTTGAATAAAATAACATCAGAGTATTTTTTTATATAAACTACAAGTTATTTCATAATCTACCATGAAGAGCTTATAAAATAAGCTAAAAAACAGCTTATGGAGATGTTATAAGTTGTTTCCATAAGTTATCCCAAACAGTCTTACTTATAAGTGCCTATGTTAGTAGATAAATTCAAATAAACAAATTCAAACAAGCCCTAAATGGAATTGGAAAACAAAACAGAAACCTCATAAAAATATAAAAATAAAAATCAAACTTTGAGCTCAGATCATAACAGTAGAAGAATCCCCACCCCACCATACAAAGTGACAAGTTTTGATAGTAAATGATCGAAAGGGTTCGCTAAAGATTCAAATTTTAGCATCTTATCCACTTCAATTTTTTAATAAACTAAACAAAGGTTTGAAAACATTAATGGTAAATCAAAATGAATGCAAAGGAAAAGAGCATAGGAGCATATACCCTTTTGGGTTTATCGTCCTCAACAACAAGTGGGGTTGAGGAAAGTTCATATTTTTCAATGTCATCAAGGGTTGCTCTTGTTCTTGTTCTTTCTCTATGATATTTAACAACGTTATGTTTTGTTGTTGTTATTCTGATAGGAGTGGAATTCAGAGGCTTTGATGATACTGAATTTGGAAAACAGGTTCTGAATGACGAAATGTGTAACATATGAATTGGTGCTATGGATGAATTTATTGCCATTTGAACCATTTTAATTTTGGGGCATATCATATCAAGAAATGGCCATAATATACGTTTCTGTGTTTTCTATTTATGTGGTTCTGAAATTTCTATTATCGTTATGATTTATATTTTATATTCATATTAATAACAACAGTATTAACACCAAAAATATTGGGCGGGGAAGAAAAAAAAAAAAAGTGTTGCTGGAATTACGTTTTTAGAAAACTCTACACTGGTATTTATTATCGGAGTAAACTAAACAATAATATTTTTATGAATATATTATTAATAGAGTAAAATTACAATGGATGTTATAAAATTTGGAATATTATTGAATTCGATATGAACAAATTAGTAAATTTGGTAGTAATCAACTTTATTATTTTTTTTTTTTTTTTTTGAGGCAATATATTAATAATAATATTAATACTATATGGAAAAAGTTTTTTGTTAAGAAAATTTAAAGAGAAGAATTACAAGAATAAATCTTCACATTTGTTTACAACTATCATCATCCATGATTTCTACAAAAGAATGAGATTTAATGACATTATCCTTAAGATTTTGTCATGTGTTGATTTTTACATTTTTTGTGTAAAAATTTCTTACTAATTAAGAATGCTCATAATGTATACTTCATATGGTCTTTTTTACCGAAAGCAATTGACTTTTTAGATTCATTTAATAATTGATGTATATGGTCTATAATATAGAGCAAATACATCAGTAATTCAATGAATTTAAAAAGTGAATTATCTCTTATAAAAAAGATCGGAGAGAATATTAAAATTATATGAATCATCCTTGCTTTGTAACAATAATCACAACTAAATCATGATGACTACACTTCCCAAAAATAAGGCTAATATAAAGATCATGTGTTCCTCTCCTATTCTCTCTCAAACTCCACTAGTTTAAATTTCTTTTACTATCACACAAACCTCACACGCAGTAAACCTCCCTTAATTTCAATTTCTTAAGAAGTCTCACAATATAAAATCAGTAGGCTCCTCGATATCATCATCTCTCATTCATATCTCAATCATACCAATACTTCCTCATTAACACCATCTCTCAATCATACCAAAGAAACCGTTGATTATATTTTTTTGATAGACTCATATTAGGTAGGAATTGTGTTATGTAGTTGTATAATCTTAGCATCTACCTTTGTATATTAAAAATAAACTAAGAAAAAAATTATTTTTATTATTTTATTTAAATATATAGAGTCACTTTTTGTTTTTTGGAAGAAAAAAAATAACTTTCTTCTATTAATAGTATTGCGTTTGGTTTTGAAGAAAATAGACGATCTTGTTATATTGTGGGGATATATACATTATAGTCTTAGCGGCAGTATTATAAACCTTAGTGACAAACAGTTGATATATTTTGATCGGTGAAGTATTCCTATTATTGTAAGAGGAAGTGCCAACCATAGTTGCCTCTTCACTTCTGCTATCACTTCCTTTCTGCATGTCATCTTTTCAAATTACAGAGTACTCGATCTTGTATAATTCGTTTCTAAACATTAGAATAGATATAAGAAGAGTACTTCTGCTATTTTTTTTAACCCTTATATGAATTAAGACAAAAATCGTTGAGCTTGTAAAATAGAAAGACCAAAGTGCAAGTAAGACTAATAATGCATATGTCCCAACAATATAATAAGATCATTTATTTTCTTCAAAACCAAACATAATACTGTTAATATAAGAAAGTAATTTTCTTTATTAAAAAAAAAAGTGACTCTACATTTAAATAAAATAATAAAAATAATTTCTTTTTATTAGTTTATTTTTAATAAACAGAGGTAAATACTCAGATTATACAGCTACATAACATAATCCTTACCTAGTATGAGTCTATCAGAAAAAAGCGATCAATGGCACGATCAAGTTTCTTTGGTATGATTAAGAGATGGTGTTTATAAGGAGCTATTGATATGATTGAGAGATGGCGATAACGAAGAGCCGGTTGATTTTATATTGAGAGACTTCTTAAGAAATTGAAATTAATGGAGGTTTTCTGCGTGGGACGTTTGTGTGATAGTAAAAGAAATTTAAACTAGTGGAGGTTGAGAGAAAAGAGGAGGCCAACGCAGGATCTTTATGTTGCCTTATTTTTTAGAAGTGTAGTCATAATGATTTAGTTGTGATTATTGTTGTTGCAAAGGAAGGATGATATATTTACTTCCAATCTACTTCTGATACATATGGTTGAGAAAAAATAGGAGGGCAGCACATGATCTTTATATTGCCTTATTTTCGAGAAGTGTAGTCATCATGACTTAGTTGTGATTATTGTTGTTGCAAAGGAAGGATGATACATTTACTTCCAATCTACTTCTGATACATATGGTTGAGAAAAAAGAGGAGGGCAGCGCATGATCTTTATATTGCCTTATTTTCGAGAAGTGTAGTCATCATGACTTAGTTGTGATTATTGTTGTTGCAAAGGAAGGATGATACATTTACTTCCAATCTACTTCTGATACATATGGTTGAGAAAAAAGAGGAGGGCAGCGCATGATCTTTATATTGCCTTATTTTCGAGAAGTGTAGTCATCATGACTTAGTTGTGATTATTGTTGTTGCAAAGGAAGGATGATACATCTACTTCCAATCTACCCGTGAAATATATTATTAATATAATAAAGTTGATTACTATTAAATTATTAATTTGTCTATATCAAGTTTAATAATATTTCAAATTTTATATCTTCTATTGTTTATACAACTCTCTTAAATAGATTCACAGTCTTATAAAAATAAATTTTAAAAAATAAATTCTATTAAAATTTTATTTATATTAGTCCTTCAAACAATATGTTAGAGAAAAAATTGATAATAAACGGGTAAACTTATAAATCACATTAATAGTAAATTGTAAAATAGAGGGATTTATTGAAAATAAATGATAAAATGTATGCACCAATTTAAAAGTTTAATTTAGTGGTTTACTCGGGGAACAGCTCTCTTGTTGTGTTCATGTCAGCACAAATTCACTAAATGATCTTTACCTTACCAACTAAAAACTCATCTCTCAAGATGCATAAAATCTAGAAAACCAACACCATGTTAAAGAAGTATTTATTAGTATTTTTTAAAACTATTTTTAAATGAGTTTCGACAAGTTCGCCACGTCTAGTATAACAACACCTCTGATCCTTTTTATAAGAAATAATTTGAGAGGAAAAAAAAAACAACCAAGAAAACTAATTTTTCTCAATAATAATTCTAAAACTTTATGTTTTATGCCCAAATTAATCTTGAACTAACATAATAAGAGTACAAATGGAATTGTGTATTCAATAAAGAATAAATTGAGAGATATCTTATAAAAATGACCAAATCTTTTTCTAAATTGTTCCTTATAAAAAGGATAGATGGTTGTAATTGTTTATTTCAGGACATATAACTTCATCCTAAAAGGATTGATTCAGTAAGTTATACATGCGGCATACTAGTTCATTTTCAAAATACATGTCACTGAATCCAACTTGCAAATTTCCATCAGGTATACTCAGTAATAATAATATAGTAAAAGAGAAATCATTTATCAACATCAAATAAAATATGCCCCATTCAACTGTAACTAGAAAAAAATTGTTCGATAACTGTTATTCTAAAATATGAATAGGCACCAGATACCACAACTAATCAGGTGGATCGATTCAAAACCATCCATTTCAATTATATATCACATGCAGTATGGTTGGAAGCCGCCAGCCATATAATACTGAAGCAACCAGGCCGTGTACGGCCGCGTACAAGTACATGGGCACCAGCTGCAACAAATTACTCTTCATTGAATACTACCCCAGAAAGCAAAAGAAATTCCGAAATGAAATGGATATATAGCAAACTCCATGCAGTCAATTACACCCCAATGCTGCCATTCCATTTGTATCTGCAGGAATGCCATTCTATACACAATTAGTCGTAGTTAATTTGAAAAAACAAAGGCAAGAACCAAAAATTAAAACTGACTGTTCCCATGCAAGAGACCAAGTGGAATTAGCAAAGTTATTTCCTAGTCTATTACCGTAAAATCATTTGATTTGTCCAATAAACATAGAACACCAGAAAAATCTATAGACATGACGATTGGAACATAATGCAAAACAAAATATTTGATATTTTAGGCTCAACCATTTGCAAGTTCATTTCCAAATCAAACAATATATCAAGATACAAAAGAGAAAGACAATAGAAAGGTCCTCTAACTTCAAAATTAACAAAAAAAAATAAAAGTAGAAATATTAGGATAATCAAACCATGGAAAACCAGATGAACGGCATTACAAAGTTGACCATTAAAAACAAGAATATATCAACAATGCATATGAAATATTTTGTACCTCACGTCAAAAAATTTACAAACTCAGAGAGCAGTGATTTTCCCCACAGCAACAGTTTTTCCTGCAGAACAAAGTATGTCATACAGCTTGAACATATATAAATAAATATCATAAACACATTTGCAAGTTGAACAATCGTCTTAATCCTTACCTTCTGTTCGAAGAGTGAACCTCCCTAGCTGTGGAAAATCAGAGAACTTCTCAACACATATCACGTTATTAACCTGCAAGCACGTCACAAAAACAGGATGAAAATAAGCTCTTATAAATAAATGAATAAATAAATAAACAAATAAATAAACAAATAAATACAAGAAATGTTAACGAGTACCCTTGAGGTACTTGTTAAGGTTTAAAAAATGAAAGTATTGAAGGAAAAATTAAATCTTTTTAAGGCCAACATATCAAGTACCATACTATTCATCAAATAATGTTTATCTTTAGGTTTCTCAACAAATACTCGTGGGCACTAATTAGCAAGGCCCAGATGAAGAAAGGAAAATTAAAAAAAAAAAAAAAAAAACTAGGTTTAACGATGAAAGCATTTCTCTCCAAGACTACAGAACTATTCTGCACATTCTAGATGAAGTAAAAGTCTTATCATAGCCCTGGGGAGCCCACCTACAGCAAGTCGGCAATGTAATAAAAAGGGAAACTTGGGGTGACAAATACCACAGGCTCAAGGAAAGGGTACGGTCAAAAGTTAACCCACTGAGTTCATGGCAGACGGCCTCATGGTAGATGAAAGTGGTGACTGTAACCATGGAGCAACAGTTGGTCCTGCTTCTCACAATTTGTGTATGACAGGTTGATGCAACCTAGGAATGGCTTGATTCACGACAAAATGTTGGACAGTGTCCCTTCGGGGAATGTTCTACCTGTTTCCAAACTAAGAATATCTTGTCATCCAATTTTTCCAAGATGACAATTCACAAAAGAGAGGGTGGTCGGCTCAGAATTGTCAGCAAAGAAGGTAACACTTGCCCCACAAGCTAGCATATCGGGTTGGATTAGACCAAAACTCAAATCCTAAGATGGTAATATAGCCTATCATGGATCCATGGGCCACCAGCAAATGTCCTGGGCGTGAGAGTTGGGCGTGAGAGTCCCATATTAGATAGTGATATGACTTAAATATAGGTTATAAGTGGGGAGCAACCTTCATACTCTTGCTAGGGCGGCCAATGTCTGGGCTAGTTTCCATAGATTTGAGATTATTCCCTTATGTATTAAACATTTCTTAGTTAATGATATGAATTAAGTTTGTTTGGTTCAAAAAAAAAAGTGGGAACAAGCTTCACCCTATGAGCTAGCTTTTGGGGTCTAGTTGAAACCCAATACTACGAGGACGTGCAGAACAGAAGAATACTAGTTGCACAATATTCTAGAGACAGAAGAATTACTAACTAACAATTGATTCCGCTAACAGAATACAACAGCTATCTGCATAACATTAGGGTAATGTGACTGTGACATTGCATCTTTTAATATTGTCCACCAATAAAAAAAGATACAAATTAGATTCCAGATTTGTGATGTAAAAAATGTACCTGAACACGGCATAATACAATAGCGCCATTCTTTACAAAGAGAACTTTCTTCTTTATAGGCTTCCTTGTCTTTGGATCAATTTGTTGCAATAGCTCAACAATCTCACATTCCTCAACTACAGAGTGGACGTGCAGAACAGCTTTGTATCCAGCAGTAAAAATAGCCTGCAGAAATTATATAAAGATGTCAATTTCGTTGACAATACATAGAAACTACTGCTAACTTCCAAATACAAAAAAGAGAGGATACACACATTGTCCAGTAATTCAAGGATCTGCAACTGAGCAACAAACTCTGTAACTGTTGATATTGGATTTGCTGCAAAAAGGTGGAAACAAAAACCATGTAAGAACCACCATACAGCACATGGATCTCAACATAAATGACATAGGTCTCAATATTTAATTGAGTAGCACTTGAAGCATGTTTATGGTAGGAAAAGGAACTTTTGTCACCATCTGGAATCATTATGATCAAATCAATTTTTTCAACCCATTATAATTTATGAATAAATTTCAAATCAAAACAACACAATACAATTTGAAATTGTTAGGAATGGGAACTGAGGTCAGTATATTAGTTAGGCAAATTGTCATGGCATACTAGAAGGCTTAACTTTTAATATCAGAACAAGAAATGAAATACTTCCAAAATAAACTAGCTTTTACACATTGCGTCAAAATTGTTTTTTAATTATATTTTCTATAACACATTTTCAATAAAACTTCTCCAATAACTTTTAAAATGTACTATTGTTGGGATGCATCTTTCAAGTGCGGCAAAATTTAATAAAAGGAAGAGAAACAAATCCTTACCAGCACTAGACAGGACGAACCCAGACAATATGTCTTCTTCTTCAACACCAGATAATCGAACCCGTAAATTTTCACCAGGTCCAGCACGTTTTACCCGATTTTCATCGATATATAAAGCAACAACTTTTACATGATCCTGCAAAATAATGTACCGTTGTCACCTATTACAACAAATAGGAAAAAGCAGAAGAAAGAACGGAAGGACAAAACTCACAACACCCTGAAAAGACTACCTTATTTGGCATGATCAAAAGGGAATCTCCATCGCTAATAGTACCAGATTCAACTTTGCCCATAACAACAGTTCCCATGTCTTTGAATTTGTCAATTATAGGCATCCTACAAATATGAGAAGTTCAATCACAAAAAAACAAAAGTTGATCTCTAAAAATAAAGAATTATAAAGGACCTCTAGGAGAGAAAAGGAAGCAACAAAATGTTTAAAATGCAGCACCTGAAAGGACTTTTGGGATCTCCCATAGGAACTTCAATACTATCAAGGGCTTCAAATAAGCAAGGTCCATCCCACCATGAACAATGGCTTTTATCCAATCTTGTTTTTAAGTTTAAACCCATGAGCCCCGATATTGGTAAAAATGAGACATCTGTTAAATAAAACAATTACTAAAATAAGTCTATTTGCATTATCCGTTAAACTCGTAAAGGTGTGCACAAAATATGAAATTATTGGTAGGAAATGATTTTTAAATCCCACAAATAACTTGCAGGGTGGGAAAAGAAAAGCCTTTGTAAGACCTAAATAGAGATCACAATCCTTACTTATCTAAAAGCAAAGAAAATTTCTTTTCATTCCCATTTAATAATAGGTTTACATCATGCATCCATCCCTTGAGAAATTAATACCCGCATCTCAGTGCACAAAGAAACTATTTTCAGCAATCTTCAACATGTCCCAAGCTCTGGAGCATCCAGCAACACAACATTCCCCACCCCTCTAGACGAGAATAAGAAATTTTTAGGAGTGAACTACGGTAGAAAGTTTACCACCCCCGTCATGCTCCCAATGTTAAGGCAATATAACCTACCCACTATTTATAATGCATTTATACCAACATCTAAAAATAAGAGTTAAACAGACAAGCAAAATAATAAATTCCCACATTCTTCAGCATATAAAAGGCAGAAGATACCTTTCTTTACATTGTATCCTGATTGCTTTAAAAATGGAATCATCTTTGACTCAATTTCATCATACCTAATAGAACACCACCAGTAAGATATCTCATTACAATTCCTTGTAAGCTCGTAATGCAGAGAGAGAGAGAGAGAGAGAGAGAGCTCTAACCTTTCTTTTGCCCAGTTTACAGTAGGATCGTCCATTTTATTGACAACCACAAGCAGCTTAGTCACACCCAATGTTTTTGCAAGCTGGACATGTTCACGAGTTTGCCCACCTCTCTCATATCCAGTTTCAAACTCTCCCTTCCGAGCAGAAATTACCTGATGATGAGCATAGAACACGGATATGAAAAGACAAACATATTATCAAATGCTTGTGAAGAAACATATAATGAAATTCAAGAAACAAAATGAGTGTCACATATCAACTTACCAACACTCCAATATCAGCTTGAGATGCACCACTGATCATATTAGGAACATAGCTCTTGTGGCCCTGCAATAACAATATAATTTAATATTAAATGTTTGCTACATTAACATAAAACGATGCTGTTTAAAATCAAAGATACTATGACAATTAAGTCAAGGGAAGACTTTTAGTCAGAGAAAATTCGCAGTAATCAATCAAAAACAGGAAACTATTGTTACGCAACAGAATATGCATTCCGAGACACAGAAAACTGATCTGAGGAGAATCAAGCAATAAATATACTCACAGGTGCATCCAAAATGGTGAACCTTGTTGTGTCTGTCTCAAAATGTGCTCTTCCAACTTCAACAGTTTTTCCCTGTAATTATCACAAATTCACTCTCATTATGCGTCCAAATCAAATTCATATGGTTAAGCAAAAGTGGAGATCTACATTAAATGGGATAAACCAATTAAATGTTACGAGTGAATTTATTCATACCTTTACTCTCTCCTCCTCATTTGTGTCCATAATATAGGCCATGTACCTGGCATATAATTTCCAAATCATTAACTTGATATAGATTAGTATCAAAGGTAGAAAACTAATGGACATTCTGATCAACATGTATCATCCCATTAAAATTGATTGAAGGTGAACCAACTTAAAAACTGTTCAAGATGCTACAAGAAGAAAAGTATCCCTGTTAACTTATTAGATTATACTCTCAAATTCAGTAATTATCAATAGCCCAACACAAATTCTACGACTTTCTAAATCGTGATAATTCAACCTGGTCAGTGCAGTACCCTGCCAACTACAATAAATTAAGACCCCAAGTGGCAGCAAACAAATGATGATGCAGCAAAGCAGAATTTGGATAATAGAACAATCACAATACAGAAACAAAGTACTAACCAGCTTTCTCGACTTTTGTCCTTAGCTTCTTTCTCATATTTTTGGATAGTTCGATCATCAACCTGACCACTTAAGAAAAGTATCTGACCTCCAGTTGTAGATTTGCCAGCATCTAGAGCAAGAATAAAAAAAATCACCGCTAGAACAACATTATACTGAAAGAACACAGGAACACATAGACCATGCGAGAAAGGTTGGTTTTAAAATCTGTTAAAAGACCCATACTACTTGAATAGCCAATTGTAGATTAATCCTGAGACAAATGAATCGCCATATTAAGAAAGAAAGTAACACGAACTGAGTTCTTATTCTTATATTAGACAAATGGGAGATGGGAGACTAGCTCCTTAAAACTTAAACAATCTCATCCCCAACACCTCTTCTTTATGCAGTTCTCTCTGCTGCCCTCCTCTCCCTCAGCCCTCTTTTAAGCTTTTTTTTTACAAACTGAATTCACAGCTCCCTGACTTTCTCCCCTGCTGCCACATATCCAGGCAATTACAACAAATCCCCCACGCATATTCCCTTCCACCTCACATCTCTTATTATCATAAGTCTATTATTTTTCCTCAAATGTTTAATAATACGTGCATACATATTCAAAGCAACTTAAGTTTGTGTTTGGGGTTGGCTTAGTTTATTTACAAAGCATCATAAAAATTGATTATCCTCCCAAATTAATCAAACGAAACAAGTTACTAGACATATACAGATTATAGGTGAATTGCCACATGAATTATAAGTGAGGAGTGAAAACCCACCATCCAGGTCAAGAATATACATTAATTTCTTCTGTCTTGAAAATAAATGGGTAACCTCTCTAATAATGAATGACCAACGTCTAAAATTCAGTTGATATGCAGTGGAATCAAGGGACATTCAAATGCAAGCCTATAACGCACTAATGATAGTCATGAAAGACCATAATCTTGACCAATTTAACAGTGACAAAGGCTGAATAAAAGACAAAAAAGGAAACCTGGTAACCTATACCGGTAAAGCAACCATGTGGGATTCATCAACTTACCAACATGCCCAATAAACACAACATTCAAATGCCTTTTCTTCGTCTGCTCATCTTCTTCATCTTGACCGGAAGGAATTTCCTTTTCTTTCGCTACAAATCAAATTCATGGAGTGAGGACATGAATATAGATGTTGATATCTTAATTGGCATTGAGTTGTCTAACTTCAAAACAACAATCTAAATGTGCAATACATGCGATATGACATATTAGAAAACCAAAAACAATTCAATACCTTTTGGCTCGGCCTCAACAGACTGAGCCTGAACTTCCTGCTTTGGATCTGAAACAGTCAAATTGAAATCTTTCATATCTCCCTCGTTAAGTTATACTTGTTACAAAGGTAAACTAATGCATCATACATTGCTAGAAGAACATAGATGTTGATATCTTAATTGGCATTGAGTTGTCTAACTTCAAAACAACAATCTAAATGTGCAATACATGCGCTATAACATATTAGAAAACCAAAAACATTTCAATACCGTTTGGCTCGGCCTCAACAGACTGAGCTTGAACATCCTGCTTTGGATCTGAAACAGTCAAATTGAAATCTCTCATATCTCCCTCGTTAAGTTATACTTGTTACAGAGGTAAACTAATAAAATGGGCAACCAACAACTAATAAAACAATCAACAATGAACACAGAAAAGAACTAATGCATCGTACATTGCTAGAAGAAACAACTGAGCTTTGCATATATGAGCTTAACAACAATAGCAATAATAGGCAAGCAAGATCTCTAGTTCTGACAAAGCAAATGGAAACTACACAACTAAACTTATCACAAATCAGATGCGACCTATTTTGGGGACAGTCTATCTATTCTGGTTATCAATCATTCATTCAAAACAGATGAGCCAATATAACGAAATTCTATTCACCATAAGTACAGGATTATAACAAGATATCTGAAGAAAAGGGTGGGAAAAAGAGGAACGCGTCTGTTTCCTATTTCTATAATATCTTTTAAGAGTCTCGTTCAACAGCTAGCAATAAAGCTCAAACCATCGCTCTGAATAATTGAGAATTCAAAAATGATTGTGTTAAGGGGAAATGATAAGTATTAGTATACAAAGTATTTACCCATGCATGTAAGAAGCAGAAAAAGGTTGATAACAAAAGAAATTGATAATGACAATGATGATGATATTTTAAATGAAATCCAAAATAAGAAAAAGAATAGACTGTGAAGAATAATGAACTACCATGATACCTTTATTTTCATTATAAAAAATAAAAAAACAATGTCCCACTTTTGATGCTAATGAGATTTTCTTTCACAGAAAATATAAACATGAAAATGGAAGGCACAAAATAAAACACAGAAATAACCACTTCCTGACAACAAACCTTCATCTATCTTATCAAAATTATCAACATCTGGCTTCTCATCCTCTGGATTTACCACCCCATTAACGTCTTCTGCTTTATCACAATCAAGATTGGATAGACAAATTAAAAATCATACAACCCATAAATACATAGTAAAGAAAAACAAATATGAACACAAAAAAAACTTAGCCTATGGATTACCTGCTGAGTCAAGCTGTAAAGAACGAATGTCCTCCTCAAGATCTACCATCCAAACAAAACAAAAAAAAAAAACATTACCCCCGACTCCTCTGATTCCTTAAAACCTTAAATAGAATGCTTTTGAGTGAATTAACGAAAAGCAATAAAATTATTCAAAACTTTTGTTTTCTCGGGTATGATGGAATCAAAAAGGAATTGTAAATTAAGTTTTTCTAAGCAACAAGAAAGATCTATCTATTAATTAAAAAGAGAAAACAGGAGGAAAATGGAAAAGAATCAAAAACATTGGAGGATAAAACCAAAACTCGTGCTAAACAAATTTAAAACTATCCATAACTTGGTCGTTGAATTGAGCAACTTCCGGAAAAAAGTTTTTCTCAGTTAACGCCGTTATAATTTAGATGTAATATCACCCGAATAATGACCAAAAAGAAATGAATTGAAAATTATATATCAAGCCACAGCGCCACCATAACATGCAACTCACAATAAGGTAATAAAATTGAACTACAAGTTGAGTAATATAACAAAAAACACAGTATAACACTATGTGATGACAGAACAGAATCATGCAAAGTGAAAATTCACGTGCTCAATTATTATATCAGTAAAATTGCATCCATGAACACTCTCAAAGAATCATAATCACTAAAAATCAAGCAAAACGAAGTGATATTGATTGATCAGCGATTGATAAAGCTAAGATAAAAATAAGAATATGAAAAATTGAAAACGTGCAGATCTAACTAATCTAACTTTTGTGGCTAGATCTAATTAATCTATGTATGACGGATTAAAATGAAACATGTAAGTTTGATTGATGAAGGAAAATATAGCAAGAAATAAATTGCAGAAAAGAGAATGATAAATTGGTATAAGATAGAGAAAACGTACCCATGGTAGAAAGAAGGAATGAAGAGGATTGATATGATATGATACGATACGATACTAGGGTTTCGAGGAGCACGCAGTTGAACAACAAAACAAATAGGCGTAAGGAGGTTTTTGTATGCCCACAATATATATTCCAATCTTCTTTTTTGCGGTGGTAGTTTTCTTTTTTTACTGAATTTTTTTTGTTTAAGATAAATACAACGATGAATATTATTATTATATACTGTATTATTATTATTTATTATTGTTTATCTTAATCTTAATAATATCTTAATCTTAATTATCTATAACATTATATAAAGAGGACACATCACTTTGGTGTAGATTTTTTGTATTTCCAAATTTACCCTCTCATAAATGGGGTAGTTTTATTTTTTATGGTAATTACATACATAGGGTAGTTGATTCAACAAATTGGTAACCGCCTGCATCAGTTTCTAACATTGTTCTTACATTTCAATGTTTTGCTCCACATTAGCCTCTTATATTTTGTCCATCACACATTACTACAATTAATGGGATATTGATATTGTTGAAGAATAGATTCTTGGTATCAAAGGTAATTTTTTTAACAAAAATTTGGTTACTTTTCCTACTTTAAATTTTATAAAGCAAGTAAAGCACGTACATATCTATAACCGATCAGGATTTGACAAAGAGAATGCGCACAAATTTTTTAGCAAATTAACTGGTTTGATGATTGTAAAGAAAATCATGGCTTAAAATTCATAACAAGGAAATAAAAAATAAACAAAGCACTGTAAGATTGTGCCAAAGGGATGAAACCATCATGCAACAACCAATCTTTTTTCTTCCTCTTTCTTCTATCTCATTATTATTTGAACCAAGGGTATCTATATAATTTTGCAAACGGGGAAGTGGATTCAATACCACCAGTGCAACATATTGTCCATGCCATTAGCAAATCATTCGATACCACCCCAAAATAATATTTTTCTTTCCATCTTTTTTTCACTTTCCTTTTCTTTTTTTTACTTTGAATCCTTTTTACATTTTATTCCACCTGATTTTAAATATCTTCCTTTTTTTATTTTATGATAGGGAGTGATCACAGCAAGGGTGGAGGAAAAAGACCGCATTGTTGATGGTTATATATGACATTTTAATTTCATATATAGTTTGCCTTTTGGTGTATATTGATTTTTAGCATTTATTTGTTGTTCATATTTTGTTATAACAACTTTCAAATATGAGAAATGATCATGAATGATTTTTAAACTGCAGGGTGCATGTGTGATTCGAACAACACTTGAGAAATTCTTTTAAAGTATGACATGGTGATTCAAGCTCCTTTGTTTTTTGGAATAATTATAGAAGAAGTAACAATGTTAATTGCAAAAAATGAACTGTTTATACCGACTCTATTTGTTAATTTCTACTCTGAAAGTGAATTCTCTATTTAATTCTTTGTGCATGCTTTCAAATTTCTCCACTTAGAATATTGATGGTAATTTTAATATATTGAATTCACATAGAAAGGCATGGATGATGGAGCAAGGGATGTGGAAATGATTTATTATACACTTTTATACTCAACTTCTCCTCTTTACAAGATACTTTGAAGATTAATTCTTTGAAATATTGTTTATGTCCAACTTTTAATTGTGATCTTAAATTAGGTAGCAAATTACTTTTAAGCACTATATTCTTTTATTTTTTTCACACACTTTTGGTCATATAATGTTTTAACATTGGTTCAAAGGATATGTTCTCTTTTCTTGGTTTTCTCAAGCACTATATTCTTTTATTTTTTTCACACACTTTTGGGCATATAATGTTTGAACATTGAACTTCAAAACTTAATCTTTTCTAATTATAGAGTTTTCTCTTTGATTTTAACCATTTTTTTCTTCTCATATTGTTCGATTTCAAAGGGTTGCTGACTTGCTTTGTTGATATTATTACATTAACTATGCGAGGAGGGCTGCAAAATAGCAACAATTCACAATTTAAATTTCAACACTTCATTTCATATGAGGATAATTTATATTTTCTACTTTCTTAGTTTGACTTCTCATCTTTAAATATAGAGAAAATTCTACATATTGTAATTACTATTTGTTTAATTCCTCTTTCTCAAGATATTGCATAACATGGCACGATATATGATTAACATGAGCTCCGCTTTGAAGAAAAAATTGGTAATAAAACGTATCTTTTGACTCAATTATTCAGGATTCGTCTAACTGGTGTAGAAATCTAAAATGAAATTTTTAGTGAGTACAAAATTGATAAGAATAAATTAAATGTATTTATTTTGCTGAATGTATGAATATTTTTTTTATCAACATTGATGAATGTGTAAATTGAACCTGGGTCAAAGAGACGCGAAGCCTCCATCATAACCACCTAAACTAACCAAACATTCATATTAAATTTATTAAATTATATTGAATTTTTTTAGGTATATTTTTGACCAAAAATTTTAAAACCTAAAACATTTGCTTCGGTTGTTTGGCTTTTAGCCAATTTTGCAATTAATTTTGTACTACCATTTCTGAATCAAATTATTTTTATTCTATATGATTTCAATTTTATGATATCCTCTATTTTTATTAATTTATTAGGATTGTTTAGTTTCATTTGTACTCTGTTTTAACTTTCAATATACTAGTGGACATAGTTATTTATTATAAATTTGGTTTTTATTTAGATTAATTTATCTATTTTTAGTTTATCTCAAAATAAAAATTGTACTTTACATGCATTAATGGTCCAAACCATAGGTAACTTATCATAGTTACATATATAAATGATTTTAAAAAAACAAAGTTGGTTTTGGAAGTTTTTTAGAAAAATGTTAGTTTTTGGAAGTTAAAGGGTATTATTGGAATTCCAAAAAAAGGCTACACCAAAATGGTGTTTTGCCTTTATCTATTAGTATAGATATACTAGTGGACATAGTTATTTATTATAAATTTGGTTTTTATTTAGATTAATTTATGTATTTTTAGTTTATCTCAAAATAAAAATTGTACTTTACATGCATTAATGGTCCAAACCATATGTAACTTATCATAGTTACATATATAAATGATTTAAAAAAAACAAAGTTGGTTTTGGAAGTTTTTTTAGAAAAATGTTAGTTTTTGGAAGTTAAAGGGTATTATTGGAATTCCAAAAAAAGGTTACATCAAAATGATGTTTTGCCTTTATCTATTAGTATAGATTTATGTTTAGATTTTATTTCCAATTATAAAATGAATATATAATTAAAGACACATTTAACCCTAACCTTAATTTTATTAATTTAGATTAGATGTTTAAACCCTAATCCTAATCCTAATCCTAATTTTATTAGTTTAAATGTTTGACGAATATATAACCAAAAGCATACTTAACCCTAACCCTAATTTTATTAGTTTAGATGTTTGATCTTTAACCTAATTTTATTAGTTTAGATGATTGACACGTGGAAACAATATAAATATATCAATGGTTATGATTAAAACTTAAATCTTTATTATCATTCTTAAAAAAAAATATTTACAATCATACTAAATTCTTTTTTATGATGAGCGGATAAAAACAAAATGAATATTGATTTTAACGAATTAAAAATTGCACTTTTGTGTGAGTAAGCAGAATGAATTATTGATTTTTCAAAAAATAAAAAATAAAAAATCAGAGTGAATCTTCTTTTAATTCAATCTCATAACACAAAATATGATGACATGGTAAATTCACATGGTGGATAAAGAAATTCATGTTCGTATATTTTAAGTGGGTTAAAATGACGATTTTGAGACGAGATGGAAATAGAAAAAAAATAAATTATCTTACTCGAAAATGAGCATCAGAATAATAACATGAAAATGATTAAAAGATTTCCATCAAATAAAAATGAAAATCATTTATATGAATCCTCGAAAAATCCCTTTTAATACAATTTTTAAATTTTTTCATGTATTAATATAATTTGGTATTATCAAGAAAACAAAAATTTCATCCAAGTTGAAAATTGTTCTTCCTTCCAATTCTCTTTTCTCAATTTCCTTCAAAATCTTCCCCTCTTGGATTCCCACACGAACAAAACACTACTTCAATTCCTCGCTGCACTTATTGCATGGAAATAATATTATTATTTTTTCCAAAACAACACTTCATCATTCGGAGACTAGCCAATGTTCCATCCTACTTTGGAGTTATTAAAAATGTTTATACAATGTACTTGTTTTCGTTACAAAACCTTGGGATAAATTTTATTGGAAGATATGCCAATATTGTTGCTCACTGAGTCACTGGATTGTCATTGTCTTTTTTAGTCACCAATTATT
The DNA here is from genome assembly GCA_954870985.1 of Trifolium fragiferum. Taxonomy (NCBI): domain Eukaryota; kingdom Viridiplantae; phylum Streptophyta; class Magnoliopsida; order Fabales; family Fabaceae; genus Trifolium; species Trifolium fragiferum. The sequence continues at coordinate 332,986 of OX940790.1, read as the reverse complement.
TGATTATATGGTCTTGCTAACAAATGTCTCTTAGGCACTCTTTAAGCATCTTAAATAATTTAATAAAAAAATTATGAAAATATATGAAATCAATGCATTCAAATTGAAATGTTTACATTTTTAAATAAACATTTTTTTCTCAAATAGAATGTTTAAAGAGTAACCCAAAAACACTCATTAACATCTTGCTTGATATATATCAATATCATCCCATGTTAAAACTTTGTCGATGAAATGAACTAAGCTTGTGTGTGTCAAAAAAAAAAAAACTTCATCATTTATAAGCTATTTTATAATAATAAATGTAATTTAGACTAAATTAAACGTTTGGTTCTTTAATTTATTTATTAGTTTCATTTTGGTCCCTTAATGGACCAAATTGATTATTTTTTCATTTTGATCCATTAACTTTGCTTGTGTCTGTCAAATAAATCTCTTCTATTAAAATTTGCCAAAAACTGTTAACATTCATCACAAACTCAAATATTCCAGAAAATTTATCAAGTCATTCATCATCTTTTTCCTTCATCCTGTTTATATTTTGACATGTTTATCTTTTTTGCCGAGCAAGTGGACAATATTTTCATGACACAAAATATCAATAGGTACAATAGCAATTAAAGTAAAAGTTACACATACAAAACTAGATAAGCAGATACAAATCTCATGATTCTGAATTCGCCAGTTGCCCATTTTCAGTGATAGGATCCAAGTTCCAGCCTCTGGAGAATAAAAAAGGAGAAAAAAAAATAATCAAACATCAAAACTAGATTAAATCGGCCAAGAAAAACAAAATTTATGCAGCTGAATCACCTTTCTCCTGCTTCTCTTCTCAGTTCATCTAGTCGAGTTTCAACCGAAGCACACGCAACTTTGATGTCTATATTTTTCTGACAGAGTTCGTTCCATTGCATGGACAAAGCATTAAGCTCATATGCAGTGTTTTGCTGACAATAGAAAAAAGTGACTTTAAGAAAACTTGATAAGGACGTTAACAAATAACAGTGACAAGGGCAGACAGGAAAGTCATATTCACCTGATGATATTTCCTTTCACGGTTAACTTTTTCAATCTTATCATTTTGTTCCTGAGCTAATTTCTGCATTCTGAAAATGGATAACACAACTATAACCAATGCTATACACATAAAGCGATACATAAGTGACAAAACAGATAACAGTTCCTCAATATCAAAATGGATGAAAGAAAAATGATATAATGCTACGAAATTCAGTCCTTGAAACTAGCAAGTTTTAAAAGCTTTGGGTTATGCCTAATGATCCAAAGGAGTAACCTTTACGTGAAGAAGATGGAGTTGGACAGCAATTAATTAGGGATAAGAAGCCTGTCCCCTAATTCTTTGTTTACTGACAATGCGATTTCATTTCTGTTCTTAGAATGATATGGGATGATGTGTTAGAGTTGAAATCTCTTTGCTAAGGATTAACATCACTTTTGGTATTCCATATTGCATTGGGATTTTATTAAATATACTTTGATATCTGTTCATTAGTTTAACTAGCTTGTTCCTGATACTGCTTTATTTACAATCAAACAATCTTGGGTCATTTATCAAAACAAACTTTCCCATAAGAACAATTTTTGACTATTGTTAGGGAATTAACATGTCACATGCATTATATGTACAAACAAGGTCACAAGTTCTGTGAAGCGCTGAACTAAGAAATGCTACTATAGACAAGAGATTTACAAAATCTCTACAAATAGTTTCTTTAGTGAGAAACTCCAGTAAGCCTCACTCAAACAACCAAATCACTATGGGAAAAATAAAGTCAGATCTGAATATTTGTTAGTTAGATACTTAAGGGAAAATGCCTCGAGCACATCTGAGGCCATCAACCTCAAGTACCATATTTACTATGAAACATTCCTTTATCCGCAGAGTTGCTCTCGAGAACCAATTCAACTAAAAAACTTAATCTGATTTCTCTATGTAAGAAATTCAAAACCAAAAGGAACAAGTACTATAATCATACAGGACCAATGCTAACATATGAAGTAAGCAAAATTTGCACAGATACAAGCACATAGTGAAGAAGAAAATGTAGGACTGAATAAAGAAACCTGGACAAGTAAACTTCCAATCGTTGGTTATGTTGTTTCCAAGCATCAGGGCCATATTTCAACAACAAATCCAAATTTTCCATCCTCAAAGTTTGATATTGAAGTAGACGTTGAGCAGTTTGAAGAGATAGTTTCCATGCAGTTTCATCGTTCATTTTATTCGCCGGCGGTACTTGTAATTCATATCTCCCCCTGTCAATTTTAAAAGGAGCCTGGCCAGCTTTTACACGCTCATACTCTCTACCAATCATAGGGTACTCCTGTGTGTATGTGATAACATGAAAGAGAGAAAAACTCAGAAAAAGACGAAACCCTAGCGGCTATAATAGGTAAGGGGAGAAAGAGTGGTAATGTTACCTCGAAATTGGAAGTGGGAAGAGGAGGAAAATCTTTGAGGAAATCGGCGGGTTTTTTGGAGCTGCGGCGCATCTCTTCCTCGACGAGATGGTCGACTTCTTCCTTGACACTTTTTTTACTGTAGTCGTCGTCAATGTAAGGCAATGCGTCTATGATTTCGGCATCGGAATTGCTTGATCTACCGTAAGAAGGTGGAGCCTCCAGCATCAGAACATCACCGTTGCTGCTTCCATCTCCCATTGTTATGCAGGCCTAGAGTTACTTTTTTTGCAAAAATAGAAAGATACAACCAGCAGCACAGGAACATGGGTCATTAGTCTAATAAGAAAAACAAGGTTGAACATAAGTTCAAGGAAAAAGTCAGCACCAAACAATATAGCATCCAAGACCTAATTGCAAAGCATTATGATAAGAGCTAAACCAATGACACCCCTGTTTCATATTTGAGTTCTTTTTCCGTAAAACAATTTCAAGAACTGAACTGTTAGTTAAAAAACTGAAACTGATAAGAAACACTGCAGAATGATTATCACAAACTTCAGTTCCAATTAATGAAACTTTAATAACAGTTCAGTTCCAGTTAGAGAACGAACTTGGTTAAAGTGCCAGTTAACCAAATTTTAATAACAGTTCAGTTTCATTTCCAGTTAACCAAAGTTTTGATTAAAGTTTTGATACATTTAGCATAACTAGATCTTCGTTTTTTAACAAGAACTTTTGATTATATATAATCAGATTAGGCATATTCAAACTGTGGAACATAATTCCCCTAACTTCAATTCAGTTTGGGATTATGTTGTTTGAATGATGAAGCACAATTCTCCTCAACTCAAAGTTAATAAACTGGACTGAATCCAGACAGACAGCTCAATCTAATTTTGCAAAATGCTAGCACCAGTTTAAGCACCATGGAACTCATGTAGCAGGCAGGAATAATTAGAAGAACTCTCGTGTAATTCAAACTCCAGTTGATAAAATTTCATTCCCTTTTGGTTTTTCTTAAGTGTAGGCAAAATCTAAGAAAGATAAAACACCTTTCTTATATTCACGACTAAACCTTGGTAGCTTAGTCCACTCTTTCTCCGTCACTATCAATCTAATACAAAGAGTTCACATACAATAAGACATTATTCACTCACTTAACATGACAAGTGAAAATACTCAATCATATACCAAGGGTCCGTTTGGATTAGCTTATTTTTGAGCTTATGCAATATAAATTATGTTTTATGCTATTTTATAAGTTCAAACTAGTGAAAATTGTATTTTTATAAGTTATTTTATCATAAACTACCTTGACAAACTTATAATAATACATAAAAATTGCATAAGTTGTTTGCATAAGCTCAAAATTAAGCTAATCCAAACGAGTCCTAATTACTAACTAAGAGTGAGCAAACATAACTTATGTATTCAGCTAATGACAAAGAGAGTAAAGTTCAATCAAACTCACATTAATTAGTATTATTCATACAATATTCTAACTTTATTTATACATATTAAATAATTGATACTAGATGTATTTATGATGAAAAAGTAAAATAATACTTAAAATTCCTAAAAAATTCATAAAATAACAATGAAACCATAAATCTAATATTAAACAATTATGTATGTATATTACATTGTCAAGATCAACACCTCTTACATCACATACTCTCAACAAATACTATAAAGCCAAACACTTAGCTTGAGGACTGAGAATGAGAATGGTTGATTACTAATCTTGGATTATGCAATCTAAAGTATTGGTGCAGCATATAATTATGAAACGCGGTGAAAGGCATACATAATATAACGATGCATCTTAATTGTTTTGTATAAAACCAAAATAGAGAACCACCACACACAACAACACTCTCAACTACTAAGTCTTCCCCTCAAACTGTTAGAGCCCGTAAAACTACAGTAACCTACATTAAAAAGCTTGCTATTTTATTTGATGAATTGGGATAAGGAATAGAGAGGGGAGGGAGTTATAAGCAATTTCACATTTTCATATACGAATCAGTGGTGTTATCAGCAACCCCAAGTACTTCCTAGTGTGTGGCAGACGAATTTCAAAATGGAAATCTTCAACACATGAGCTGGGCATATGCCACAAGAGGACTGGTGAGAGCAACTTTAACATATATGATTCATTTACATTGTATAAAATTTGATTCATTATCTTTTAACATTTAACCTTGTATTTTTTAACAGGCTTGAGAAAAGGCCGCATGTGGTGAACGGAGGTGGTTTTGTGGTCACCGGTTGTACTACTCCAAAGGGATGGCTGAGTTAAAGATTTACTAGTAATGGTTGCATCACCATTTCTTAATACTCCAATACTTTGACGTCTCCATTTCTTAATACTTGAATACTTGAAAATTATACTGTCTTATAAAATTGTCTCAAATCATCAAATTCTACAACATTATTCAATACTTGAATACTTAAATTACATCCCCATTGTTTACCATTTCCTACAACACATCCAAGATCACTTAAAACACAAAACAACTAAATTAACAAATAATCATGAAACACAATGAAACTATATAATCATTGCTTAACAGTTAACACACAATAGCAGTGAGAGTGAATGTTTAATATGGAATGGATTTTGGTTTCTGAAAGATAAATATAGTAAAAACACACAATTGTTATAACCAAAATCAACTTAACCACACGAGCAGAACAGATAAACAGAAATTGATGCATAGCAAAGATGAACCCTAATTTCTTCAATATGGTTCAAAGAGGATAAATTGGTAACAAAAGGGAATCAGAGAGAATACAGAGATTATAGCTTACCGAGAAATAACTAATAAGAACAGACGCACGCGAAGCACCCTTCGTCAACCCTTTAAGACTGAGATGTGAACTTGCGACTGATCAGAGAGAAGCTTGAAGACTGAGGTGTGTGAGTGAAGAAGAAAGAAAGTGTGGAGATCTTGGGCGGCCTATTTTGCCATCTGCATCCTTCAGAACCAAGCCCAACAATAAGTCATATTTTTACTATTCATAAAGTTCATATTGCAGTGGAAAAAGTTGATTTTCAAAAAATGGATTTTCTAAAATTGATTCTAGTTAAAATTGAATCAATTGATTGATTTAATGGATAAATTCATATGAAATAAAGTTAAAAAATAAACTTGAGAGTAAAAATTAGTTTTAGAATCATCTTGGTTTAACCAATCGTTAGTTGGTTCAGTGGTGATTGGCGCTGAACTTGGTAGGGAGGACCACGGTTCGATCCCCCGCAACTGCGATCGGGAGGGGGCTGCTCTAGAAGATCTTACCCCGGGAGCAAAACAAATAAGCTCCACCGACAAATGAGCGCCCTTCCTCACCGGAACAGCCCGAGCAAACAAAGCAACGCTCCGCTGCAGGGGATATTTTTCTTTCAGGAGCCAAAGGGCTAGCGCTTCGAGTTCAGGTGCGACTTCGTGATTAAAGGAAACTGGCGATCTATGCCTCACTCAGGTTGCTCTAAAATCCTATCCCAGCACCGCTTCACTCGATAGCAAGTGAGGAAGCGAAAGCGAATTTTTGGCGCTGAACTTGGTAGGGAGGACCACGGTTCGATCCCCCGCAACTGCGATCGGAGGAGGCTGGAACCACTTGATGCCAGAACTGACCACCGAACCAGATTCAACTGGTGGTGAAAAAAAAAAAAAAAAAAAAAAAAACAATTTTGGTTTGGAGAACCAAAAGAGTGTCGCGGAAAAAAAATATTGAAACAAGTTAGTATACAATTTTTTAATGTATACGTTCAAGATCATATATGTTACTCTTTTGTACTAAAAAAACGTCGTTTCAATGTTTTTACAATTATTTATCTCATAGCTCTTCTAGAAAATTAGATAATGTTTGTGGTAGATTAAAGAATCATCCAATAAGAGGTGATTGTAACGCATTATTAGTATTGTTTTTTGTTAGAAGTATATAGTTCTTAAGACAAAATGATAATCGTAGCAATTGAGATACCAAGAGGTCGAATTTGAACAATTGAATACAAAAATTCCATAATCTCAATGCTTGGAACTAATTTGCATAATTACAATTGTGATAAAAAATTAACTTTAAGTTTATTAAAAGTAAAAAATTATCCCCATTAACTTAAGGTCAAGTGTTGTGTTATACAAAGAATGCATATTTAGACTCCTCTAGAAATATTTACCGTGTGTAACAACCTGTGAATAATTGGAGGTAGGGGTGAGTATCGGTCGGGTTCGGTCGGATTCGGGTTGAAAATTGTCAAACCGATAAAAATCGCGATCTTTTAATTTAGACCTAATTCTGACCGTTTACGTCTTCGGTTTGTTCGGGTTCGGGTCATACGGGTGATGGGTTTCAACGGGTCGGTTTAAACGGATTAGATTGAAACGGTGTTGTTACATTTAAAACTTCATTTATCAAAAAATTATTTGTTTTTTGACAATTCGTTCAATATTTCGTACATACTGCAACAAAAGATACAATAAAAATGATGAGATGAAGTTAATTTGTTTCAAATTTTAAAATTCAACGACAATAATATATAGTAGATGAGAAGTAAAAATTAAGATAAATCTAAGATATAAAATTAACAAAGTGAAGTGCATATGATATTAAGAGAGAAAAAAGGTATTTGAAACTAGAAAAAAATTTAATTTGTATTTTAGAAATTGTTCGGTCGGTTTCGGTTATGAAGAAACGAATTTTTAGAGACCCGCATCCGCCCGTATACAACCGTTCATGACTGATTTTTTACAATTGTTGACCCGAGACCCGACCCGCACCCGACCGGGTGCTTCTATATATTGGCGGTTATGTCGATTTCGAGTCGGGTTGCGGGTTTGTGCTCCCACTAATTGGAGGGTAATCTAATTACACACATGCATCTAGTTGTCTTATATCATAATAATGTTATTTTATAATTTTAGTTCCTAACACATCTCTATTGATGTCTAATAAGGCATGATTTTTTTTATTTATTTTTTTTGGTGCAAATAAGGCATGATTTATTACATGTGTAAAATGCATTCTTTAAACTTATATTTTTACTATATATCTTGCTTTCTCCATGTTCTCAAAAAGTGAAACAAAAAATATTTGGACAAACTTAATTGAGCAGATCTTTGCTCGCAGAATTATGACAAGAACAATCTAGCTTTAACTAAAATTCCTGGATCCGATCTACGAAGCTAGGAATACACTAGCATTGTAGAACAAACACTAGCATAGAGCAACTCCAATGAAGGTTGCTTGTTGCCTAGGTGGAGGTTTAAGTTCTCTCTTTCAAAAATTTTAGCATCGGAGTACATCCAAATGAGATTTGGATCCTCTTCAATTTTCTCTTTAATATTTGTTCTTCAATGTGATCCTAAACATTTATTTGTTTATTTTCTCTATCTTTTTAAGTATTATTTTATTTTTTATAATTTATCAACCATTAAATTAAAAAAATGAGAAAAAACATTGGAGAAAAAATTGAAGAGTATCCAAATTCCATCCGGATGGAGTTCCATATTGCTTCACTATTAGTGTCAGGTTGCTTTATAAAGCAATGAAAAGTATGTGTTGCTTAGCATTAAAATAATAATAAAACTTGATAAAGTAAACACAGATGAGTATAATAACAATGAAAAATCTGAACAAAGAAATTTTATTTCAATAGAATTAAGATGAAGAGAAGGCAGATCTACAAAAATCTCACGAATACAATCTTCTTTCACAAATAGATTTACAAATGTTTCCAGAATACAAAAAAAATAAAAATTGTAGATTTATAAAAAGGGAGAAAGGGGATCGATTGAAGGAGATAGAGGAGAGTTAGGGGATGTTTGGTGAGAGTGTTTGAGAAAATTGATTGAAGAATAGTGTTATTATCTCTATGTGGGTGTTGAACAGAGAACATAAAATAATCGAGAGCAATTGAAGAAGGAGAGTATTGTTGTTATCTTTGTGTGTGTTTCACCAAGAAATTTTTCAGAGACCACTAGAGAGTAGAGAGTCATGGAAGAAAAAAAATGTGGAGTGCAGCGTGTTTCAACTTTCACCCATGTGTGTGGTGATTTTTTATTAATTCTTTTTACTTTCAAGTTTATCTTTTTACTACTGCATTGAATGAAACTTTAATTAGGGTTTGGGTTTGCTCCATTTCCTACTCATCCATTTGTTGTCCATTTATGAGAGAGATAGACACAAATGAATATTAGTGGGATCCATTAAAAGTGGACCCCACCAATTAGTGGATCCCACTAATATTCATTTGTGTCTATCTCTCTCATAAATGGACAACAAATGGATGGGTAGTAAATGGAGCAAACCCAAACTCCTTTAATTAATATTTAAATTTTAATAAAAATAAGTGAAAATAAAAAATAAAAATTAGTGGGACCAAATATGAGTTGCTTGTTGAAATTGCCATTGGAGTAAAATTGAATGAAATTGCTTAGACCATGTACAATGGCAAAACACATTCAACACCCTCAACACCCACTTTTTACACTCCACATCATCTTCTCTCTCTTCCACCTAATCATTCAACACCCCATTCAATTTTTACCATCTCCAATAGTTTTTTCATTCAACACCCTACCCCACCACCTTCTCTACCCCACCATTTTTTATTTCATATTCTTATTTAAATTTTAATTTTTGTTTGAAATGATTAAATAAAATTATAATTATCGATTAAAATAATAAACACTCAACAAAAAATTTTTAAATAATTTTTTTATTTTATTCTTAATTTAAAATGCAATACATCACACAAATAACGTAATTAATACGATACAAATTAACTTAAAATGCAATACAACACACAAGTAACATAATTAATACGATGCAAATTAACTTAAAATGCAAAACAACACACAAACATAATTAATACGAAACAAATCATCTTCAATTCGGATACATTCCAAACTTTGTCCATATGTGTTTCACTAGATCTGCTTGCAATTCGTGATGAACTTTTTGATCACGGAGCTCGGACCTAGCACGCACATGATTTGCAAAAGCGGGTAATACCTCTGTTGAATATGGTTGCGGTGCACTAGATCCACTTTCCTCAGACTGCTCAAAATCGGTCCAACGTTGAGAATATGAATCTCGTTCATCCTCAACAATCATATTATGTAATATGATGCAAGACCTCATGATGATACTCAAATCAGCTATGTCCCACAAGCGAGCTGGTTCACGGATGATTTTAAATCGAGCTTGAAGCACTCCAAATGCACGTTCGATGTCCTTCCGACATCCCTCCTGATATTTTGCAAATAACTTATCGGGTTCACTTTAAGGAAGTCTAATTGATTTGACGAAAGTTGGATAAGAAGGGTAGATACCATCAGCTAGATAGTATGTCATATCATAGGGACGTTGATTCACATAGAAATTCACACTTGGAGTCTTTCCCTGTTCCACGTCATCAAAAACGGGTGAACGGTTTAGAACGTTTATGTCGTTCAACGTTCCCGGACATCCAAAAAAGGCATGTCAGATCCATAGATCATGAGTTGCAACTGCTTCAAGAATAACTGTGGTGGTTCCCTTATCCCCCCTAGTAAATTGACCTTCCCATGCTTTAGGACAATTTTTCCACTCCCAGTGCATGCAGTCAATACTCCCAATCATCCCCGGGAACCCACGTAGTTCACTAACATGTAGTATTTTTTCCAGGTCATCTTGGGTTGGTGCTCTGAGATACACTTGCTCATATAATCGTATGATTCCTTTACAGAATCTACGTAAGCACTCTAATGCTGTAGTACTTCCAATTTTGATGTACTCATCGACCGCATCTGCTGCCATACCGTATGCTAACATTCACATTGCTGTGGTACATTTTGCTAAAGGTGATATACCTTCTTTGTTGGTAGCATCAACTCGCTGGGTGAAGTAGTTATCACTACTTGAAAGGTCTTCAACGATTCGAAGGAAAAGATGTTTCTGCATGCGCTACCGACGACGAAACATTGCATCGTCATATGTAGGCTCATTGGCGAAGTAGTCGTCAATTAGTCTTTGGTTTACAGCTGTATGATCTCTATTGAGATATTTTCTACTACGACGTGCACCATCTTCCAATATTTTCTTTCGACGTTCTCTAAATCGGTTGCGTACATAAACGTCTTCAACTTCACGATTTTTAGCGTAAGCTGCGACATCAAAATCATCATCTGATGAATCCATTGTTTGTGTTATTTGAAGTATATTGGATGAGATTTAGGATATTGGAAGTAGATTGGATGAGATTTGGAATATTGGTACATAAATGGATGAGTCTCTATATATAGATTCAACTTGGTCCACTGACGGATTTGAAATAATTATGGTATAGAGTTAATTATCAGATAAGGATTGAGTGGTGGACTAAATAATTAAAGCAAGTTGGGTGGTGGACAGCTTGCGTATTTCAAATAAGTATTGTATAGAGTTAATTATCAGATAAGAATTGGACACAATAATCAAAACAAACATGTAGCAAAGACTACACTGATTTATTCAATCACAATAATTCAAGCAAACACTACAGACAAATACTTAAAGCAAATAGTAGACTGACATATTCAACACAATAATTAATGGAAACACTACATGCAAATACTTGATTGAAATTAATTAGGAAACAGTTCTTGGGTCAACGTGTCCAACATGGCTTTCTTCCGGTCATCCAGATTCTCATCTGAAGTTAACTTCAGATACAAATCCATTTTCTTAAGTTTGTTTTTATCTTTCAATGTCTTGTTTTTCTCTTCTTGATTGGAAACTATCCTTGCCAAATGTTCCACCTCTTTTTCCCTCATTATTCTGTAATCATCCCAATCTTTGTCCACCACCTCCATGGCAGATTTCTTTTTACCCTTCTTTTTTGCTGCCTCCCTACCTATAGGACGAACACTAGATCCTACAGAGTTTGAGCCAGAAGCATCATCGTGAGATCTCTTAGATCCACTACTTCCCGAGCCAATAGTTCCTCCTAGTTGACTTGAATAACGCGGTTGATCACGGAGAGCATGCCATTCTTCCATTAAGGTGAATTGAATATTCTTCCCACAGGCGTATAATTCCTGCGCTTTTGCCAAAACATCATTCTCCGACCAACCGCTTGCTTTCAAACGGTTAGCGCTATCATAAGCGCCAATCCATTTATTCAATATTTTGTTCATATAATTATAACGGTTTCGGCATGCAATTGCATCACGCGGAGGAACAAATGAGCAATGGTCATTACAGTGCTCAACAATTTTGCCCCAATATGCTTCACTTTTTTGGTTTCTTCCGACAATACTGTCTGTGCTAAATTTTATCCACCCACTAATTAACACCAAATTGTGTTCAGTGTTCCATGGTTGTTCCTTCTTTTTCTTGCTCTTAGGTGTTGAATCATCTGAATTAGGAGTGACCTGATTAGCAAATGTCGTGCCATCTAAATTAAATTGCGTTGAAAATTCGGGAATTTCAAAAGCATCACCACTAGAAACATTTGCATTCACCATTGGCATATGACCATTAAACGGGAGTGTTTGAGATGGATTTGGCAGCATAGATCCATAATATGGATGAAAGCTTGGAACAGATGATGATTGGTTGAAATTTGGTGCATAACCAAAATTATGAAAGTTTTGAGGATGTTGGTTGGAAAATTGATTTGGATTTGGATAATTGTTGGAATTTTGATAACTGTTAGGATTTGGATAATTGTTGGGATTTTGATAGCCAAATGGAAAATTAGAAGAATTTTGAGTGTTGAAATTATTATTGGGATCCATTTCACACAAAAAAAAGGACTAAAACTTCAAATTAAACACTAATTGAAAGATAAACAAGATTAAGATAGTGAAAAACTTGGTTTTTTTTTCTGTGTCCAAATCAAATGAACCAAGTCTCTATTTATAGAGAAAAAAAAAATTACGAATTTTGGTGAAAAAAGAAAAAATAAATAAATTAATTTGCATTGAAATAATTGAGTTCAAAGATAAGATGAGGTAAAAATCCGGGCAGCCAATCAGAAGCTGCCACCTGCCCCCACCAGCTTCTCTCTCCGCGTCCCCCTGCTCCTCACACGCCCTGTCCGCGCGTGGCTTACACGCGCCTGTTTGGTGCAAATCCGCGACCGCCACGTGTCCCCCTGCGCAGAACCCTCAACATGTTTACTCCATTCATCTTCTCTTTCATCCAGCATACATTAAACACCCTTCTCCAATGGTATATTTAAATTCAATAGGCATTCAACACCCAATTCAACATGCCCATTGCACTTGCTCTTAGAGCAACTCCAACAGAAGTTGCTTGGTGTCCACGTGGGAGATGTTAGTTCCCATCACTTGACTTTTCCAGCATTGGAGTAAATCTAGTTGGCATTCTTGTTGCTTCAAAATTGTTGTCAGTTGCTTCAAAAGCAACGAAAACGACAAGTTGCTTATCAATATAAAATAATAAAACTTGCCAAAAATCTCAACGGAAATTTAGATACGAAGAGGGAAAAAAAACCAAATCAACATGATAACAATGAAAAATCTCAAAATAAATTACTTCAATGGCAGAAAGATGAAGAGAATCATAGATCTAGATTTTTTTTCATCTTTGTTGTAACGGTGGTACTGCAAACAACAACATTTCTTTTTACTTTGAGGTTCCTTTATATTGACTCGTCCAATGGCAGAAATAAAGTAGTTTGGTGGTTGCAACTCAACATTCAGTGGTTGCAAACAAAAACACAAAATAGAGGATAATAGATCTGCTGTGAGTTATCAATTGAAGGAGAAATGAAAGTTTGTTGTTTTAGAGTCTTTTTTTTTTTGTGGTGAGATTTTGAGAAATTTATTAAGAATGAGAAGTGTGTGTTGTCCGAATGAAGAAGACATAGCTGGTTGAATTGAACAGAAGTGTTTATGTTTGTGGTGTGAGATTTTGAGTTTTTCATTGTGTTTTGAGAATGGGATTCTAGAAACACAATGAAAGAAGATGAAAATGAAATACTGAAAGTGGGTTGACGTGTTTCACCCAAGTGTGGTGGTGATTTTTTATTTTACTTTTTTATTTTAATTTTTTGAACGTAGTGGTGATTATTTATTGGTTGGTAGTGGTGGTGATTTTTTTTATTAATTATCTTTTTAATAAAAATTGGTGTTCAAATGTCCAATATTTAAATTTAATCAAAATTAAGTGAAAATGAAGATATAAATTGGTGGGGTCAAATATGAATTGCTTATTGTAATTGCTTAGAGCAAGTCCAATGCTAGTTGCTTAGTGCCAACGTGGCAGTATTAGTTCTGCTTCTCAACTTTCCCAGCAGTGGAGCATATCCCAAGTGGCGTTCCCATTGCTTCACAGTGTGTCAGTGTTGCTTTCTGAAGCAACACAAAGGTGTTGCTTAGCATTAAAATAATAATAAATCTCACAAGGGAGGGAATGAGGGATCAATCTGATAACAATTAAAAATCCAAAAGTAAATTAATTTCAATGGAATATATGTGTTGACAGAACGGAACATACAATCTCACAAATAATATCTTCTCTCTTTTTTGACAGTAAAAAAAATAGTAGATCTATAATAATGGAAAAAGAGGAGATATATTCAGATCTGTACTCATCTCCATCAATGGCCCTTCGCCGTACCGTCGCATCTCCGGCGTATTGCATCGTCGTCTCGTTTTGTTGTGAGAAAGATCAATCTTTGCACAAGTAACTCAATTAGAAAAAGAAAGGAGAGTATGCTGGTATTTTGTTTTTGTGGTGAGAGTTTGAAGTAAAAGAAGAAAGTTTGATTAGAGAAAAAAAGAAAGTTTTGATTTTGTGATTCTAGATTTCTCCAGAGAAATGAAATGGAATGTTGTTCCCCTATGCCTGTGGGAAACCACGATTATAACCTTTTTTTTATTATATTTATATTTATCATTTATTTAACACATATTTTTAAGTTTTTAATAGTTACAAGTAGTATATTTTTAAATATTAACAAAATTAATATTCAAATTTACATTAATATGAAATAAAAATAATAAAAATATAAATTGGTGGGGTCAAGTAAAGGTTGCTTATTGAAATACCATTGGAGTAAAATTAACTAAAATTGCTTAGAAGTTGCTTAAATGCAATGTGGCACTTTGGGCCCACAAAAAATAGCTTAAGCAACCAAAATTAATTCTCCCATTGGAGATGCTCTTAGATGCAATGTGGCAATTTGGACCCACAAAAAATAACTTAAGCAATAATCTAAGTAGGGGTGGACAAAAAACCGCGACTCGATTTAATCCGAGGAAACCGAAAAAATAATAAGGAATATGAGCGGTTTGGATCGGGCCACGGGTTAACGGGTTTGAAAATTCGGTTTGAATATAGTTGACATGGGCGAGTCCGGGTGGAGAGAATAGGACCGATGGGACCCGAAACCCGCATTAGTACATCAAAATTTCGCATTTAACATTTTTCTTTTGCGATATACACACTCTAAACTCTTTTTTCATTTATTCTTTACACTTTCTCATTTCACCTCAAATTCATAGAGACTGAAACAATCATGAAACATTTTGAAACATAAAACTTATATTTCTTCATCTTTTTTATCTAACTTCGTTGAAATCAAATGTTATATTTTTAATTTTATTTAAGTTTTTTATTTTTTCTTACTTTTTATATTTATTTAGGGTTTGTAACACTTTTATTTTGTATTTGTTTCATGATTCTCAAATCTCTTGGTGCATATTCTTAGAATTTAAATTGCAAAGATTGAGTTTATTACTGATTTTATTATTTTATTTTTTTATTTCTAACCGATCGAACCGAATTAAACCGCCCAATAACCCGATTAAACCGCAACCCGAACTCGAGAAAACCGATCGCTATTATATTAGCGGATTGGATCTTGTTTTTTGACTCTGCGGTTTGACTTGGATGACAACTTTGAACCCGAACCCGCCCAAACTCGCGCCACTGTCCACCCCTACATCTAAGTTCCCTCCATTGTAGATGCTCTTATGAATTGCTTAAGGCATATGTGGCAATTTGGACCCAGAAAAAACAACCTATACAACCCATGTTAAGTTCATCCATTGTAGATGCTCTGATAACATATCAAATGTCAATTCAATAATCATTGCATGAACAAATTTTTTGGAAGAGGTGATAAAAAAAAAATCATTTTCCCTTTTCGGCTAAGAATAAAACAATCTAAAGTCATATCTGACCCACCTCCTCCAAATGCCAAGTTAGAGCCAAATGGGGGAGGGAGCCATTATGAAACACTAATAGTGATTACAACCAAAGGTAATTGTCATAATCAAATTGTTAATTTTTTTTTTGTCATAATCAAAAGATGAAGGCTAACAAATTTCCTTATTACTATCTTTTTTGAACCTCGATTAAGTTTTTGTACATTGTCTTGCACCATTTGTGCAATGAATTTGATCTGTTTGGTTTATTTCATTTAGAACATAAAACATATGCTCTGTATACTAGTGTAATGAAGTCAAGCATAACAATACATCAAAACATTTAAATTTTGGTCCTCTTTATTTTGTCTCATTCCCATTATTTTTAAATTCACGTCAATGACTAACTTTTTAAATTTGATATTTTGCATTTTCTTTTTGGAGAAAATATAAAAAAATTTGGATGATTCATTGTGATACGAACAATATAACATTTTCATGTTATATCTAAAAAAAAAATATAATTCAATTTTTCGTTAAGAAAATAAAGATATTTTTTCGGTTAAGTAAAAAAACAGAAGAAGAGTTCCGTGAGCCTAATTCAGTTGGTAGGACATTTGCACGTAAAGTGCAGGGACCGGGGTTCTAACTCTGGTACGCCCACTTATTCATCTTTAAGGGGTGAAATTCTAGCCACTAGACTACCTAACAAAAAAAAAAGAAAAAAATGAATTATTTGTATCGAATAAAATGAAAAAGAATTATTCTGGCTCTTTGGGCCTATAAGAAATGGTTGGTATAATTGGGCCGAACCTAAAGAAGAAGAAACCAAAACCCTAATTGACACACTATATAAATCCACGCTAAATCTAACACTCACAAAGCCTCCTAACTCTCAAATTGACAGCAAACCCTAGCAACACTTTTCTCCCAAAAATGGCTGAGGGGCTCGTTCTTCGCGGCACCATGCGTGCTCACACCGATGTTGTCACCGCCATTGCCACTCCAATCGACAACTCCGACATGATTGTCACCGCTTCACGTGACAAATCCATCATCCTCTGGCACCTTACCAAGGAAGAGAAGACCTACGGTGTTCCCCGCCGCCGTCTCACCGGTCACTCTCACTTTGTCCAGGATGTTGTTCTCTCATCCGACGGTCAGTTCGCTCTCTCCGGTTCATGGGACGGTGAACTCCGTCTTTGGGACCTCAACGCTGGAACCTCCGCTCGCCGATTCGTTGGTCACACCAAAGACGTTCTCTCCGTAGCTTTCTCGATCGACAACCGTCAGATCGTGTCTGCTTCTCGTGACCGCACGATTAAGCTGTGGAACACTCTCGGTGAATGCAAATACACCATTCAAGACGGTGATGCTCATTCTGATTGGGTTAGCTGTGTGAGATTCAGCCCTAGCACTCTTCAACCAACAATCGTTTCTGCTTCATGGGATCGTACGGTGAAGGTTTGGAATCTGACGAATTGCAAGCTGAGAAACACTCTTGCTGGACACTCTGGATATGTGAACACTGTTGCTGTTTCACCTGATGGTTCTCTTTGTGCTTCTGGTGGCAAAGATGGTGTTATTCTTCTGTGGGATTTGGCTGAGGGAAAGAGACTTTACTCTCTTGATGCTGGTTCTATTATTCATGCTTTGTGTTTCAGTCCTAATAGGTACTGGCTATGTGCTGCAACTGAATCAAGCATCAAGATCTGGGATTTGGAGAGCAAAAGCATTGTTGAGGATTTGAAGGTTGACCTTAGGAATGAAGCTGAAACTACCACCGGTGGTGGTGGTGCTGCCACAGCTACCAAGAAGAAGGTAATATCATTTTTAATTCTGTTGCTGTTTCAAGTTTTTAATGATTGATTATTAATTAACTAGTAATGTTTATCAGCTATTAGTAATTGTTTCAATATATTGATGTTAATGTGGTAATTCTGTTATGTGAATGTGTTATCGTTTATATATTTTCTGTTTAATTATGTGAGTTGATTATTATATGATAAAAAGCCTTGTTAAGCATTAAAAATTAGCCTTTTTGCGGAAGGGTTTTCTCTGTTATTATTGAATTGAGTTTATCATGTTGCTATTTGATTATCCTTGTTTAAATACATTAGAATTGAATTAAGTTTTGATTAGTGATACAATGACTGATTTATATATGATCAAAAGCTAGACCTATCCTACGTATATTTATATATCATTTTGCTTGATGAATGTTGTTTATAATTTGCTGTTTGAATTATTTAATTTGCACACTATTAAATGTAAAGTTATTGATTAATCCATTTATTCCCTGTGTTCTTGCAATTGAATTGCAGGTTATCTACTGTACTAGCTTGAACTGGAGTGCAGATGGAAGCACCTTGTTCAGTGGATATACAGATGGTGTTGTCAGGGTTTGGGGTATTGGTATTTCTCGTTATTAGTTAAGCTGCAGTTTATGTGTTGAACACATTTGAACTTTTGTTTTTGATTCTTGAGACAAATTTAGTTACTGCATTACCGTAGAAACGATTTTAATTTTGATGACAATGGCTTTGTGGCCTGTTTTATTTATTTTCAAGTGTTTGCTTTTGTTTCTTTCTCCAAGTAACAAGTATAATCTTTATTTTGGAATATGTATGAAGTTTAGTTGCTGCTCCATTGCTGTGTCTCATCATAAAATGTTTCATATTGACTTGCTATAGCAAGTAACAGTATGGATTTCAGTTCTTTTAACCCCTGTTTGCAGTAATACTGCTATGCCACATTTCTTGATTGGTTGCCTATTCAGTTGTATCTAGCCAAGTTTGTTAAAGTTTTAGGTTGAAGTAGAGTTAGCAAAAATGAAACCATCATCTGACTGGCAAATACACTAATTCGTCTTATAAATACCGCACCTTGTGGTACTTGATAAGTATAGTGATAAACGCTGGAATATCATTTACATGAATAATTCTTGATAATTCGATTAAATGCCTCATGTAGGCCTTTTGAGGTGTTCAATGCACTCAATTGTATATCTATGATATTGGTAGTGCGACTAGTATTGCATTGCCATGATAATCATATTTTTCTTCTAGTTCGCAATGTTTATAGTCAATACGATGAATACTGTAGTTTATATGCAATTAGACATGTTGAACCAATAATGATTAGTTTTAGGAAAATGTTTAATAACATGACAATAGCTTTCAACGAAGCAGTGATCTTAATTGGACGTTTTTTTTCTTACCCTTCACTCTCATTTTATTGGATTGTTTTTCCCATGAAAATATTGCTATTACTGTGACCTTTATTCTTATGATACACACAGCCCTATATTTTGCATTTATTCGGACCTCCTCAAACCAGACCATCTTATCGATCATTGATTCATGTGTTGTTCTTCTTACTTTTTCAGTTTTTGTTGGATATTACAATGTTACCTTACTTACAAAAATTTGTCAATTAATTACCAATATAAGCAATCGTATGATTTATAATATTTTTTATTTTAAGAATATAGAGAACAATGTAAATTAAGTTTAAAGAATGCAAGTATGACAATTTTCGAGTTTCACAAAATTATGAGGTTGTTGCTTCAAAAAAAAATTATGAGGTTGTTGTTTTATTGTTGGGTCATGCTAAATAGTGCACCTAGTTCCAAGAAATTTTTTCTATATTAATATGCGTAAACAAGCACTAGGTGTATTGTTTAACATTTTTCTTATTATGATAAACCCCCTCCTTCGAAACTCTTCTATTTCTTTCACTCGTTTCTTCATTGTTTTTCAATAAATTTCTGTCCTCTTCAAACTCGGAAAGTTTTAGTCACCTATACAGCCTAGGAAATCTGCTAACCGACTATGATTTCAAAGTTCATCTATTCAATATACCTGATCAATAAGATTTGGATGTTTGGTTAAACATTTTGTCGTGAGGGCAACTCTAGGGTGGGAGAGTGAGGTGGGTCTCCCACCATGAGTGACTTTGTTTTAACCATAGATTTATTTAAGACACATCATATTATCCTACACACTCCACACCATATCACTTTATCCTACAACTCTCCACTCACACTACGAGCACCACCTCCTCTCTCTCTCTCTCTCTCTCTTCACTATCTTCATCGCCACCATGACAAAATCTCTCCACCATCTCAATCACCACCATGACAAAAGCTTAGCACTTGTAGAAAAATCTCTCCTCTTTCACCCTTTCTTCTCTCAGCCCCTCCTTGTTTTTGCAACAAATCAATATTTTAGTGGAGCACAACCTCTCAAATATTAAGTTAATTTTTGGATGGATATATATGATTAAAGATTGTGTTAAATAAGTTTTAAATATAATAGACTTTGAACATTGAGTAAAAATGTCAAATTAGCTTAGAGTAAAAATTTCACATATGCAATCTCTTAGATTTAGAAGATGTTTATTTTTGGCGGTTCTAAATTCCCACATTGCAACCAAACTGTGTTGCAAAGAAGAAGAGGAAAAAGATCTGTCAAAAAAAAAAAAAGAAGAGGAAAAAGAGAAGAAGGCAAAACCTTCTTAGAAGATGTTTATTTTGGAGCAGTTAATAATAGTTACTCTGAATTAGTTGAGATAATTGATATTATTAATGAATAATGATGAGTTAGTTTTGTCAATAAAAAATTAATGATGAAATTGATGGTAGAAATGCTAGCCAATTATGAACAAATGGAGAAACATGAAAAACACAGCAGGATGAAAAGATAAGTTGACAAAGAAGAAAGAGAAATTTTTTTTATAAAATACTGATGATACATAATATCATCTTTCATTCAACGGTTTAGATGACTTTCTCATGGTGGGAGACCTAAATCACTTACCCACCCTAGAATTCGCCTTGTCGTGAACTGAGTATGGACATTCAGTTTAGTTGAAAGATCTCAATTATAAATTATTTTCATAAATTATCTCTGAGAACTTTATAAGTCTATACAAGTTATGAATATCACCTAAACATAAACAATATTTGAAATTTTAATGAAGACATATGTTAGTTTTTTTTTGATACAAGGGAGGCCCATTAGGCCGAACTAAACACGAATTCTACGACGAAAATAAACTCCAACATAGTCTTGCCATAAGAGGTTCGAACACCCTGGCGGAGGAGAGTAAAAAGCATGAGTACCCGTAGGTAGAAATAAAGAGTGACCCGCAAACCAGTTTGCCACCTGATTTGCCTGCCTATAAGTATGTTGGAAGATGACCTCCTTATCCTGCATCTTAAGGCGATTGATGCGGGAAACCAAAGAAGCACAAGGGTGATTAGACGGACATCCCTTAATAATAAGATCTACAGCGATCACTGAGTCTGTCTCCAAAACAATTTTTTGGTATCTTTTCTCCTCTGCTATCTGAAGGGCTGTGAGTATGCCCCATAACTCTGCCATAGTTGCAGAACAGCTGCCAATCTTGCGGGAAAAACCAGCCACCCACGAACCTGAGTCGTTTCTGAAAACTCCTCCGCAACCTGCTTGATGATTCTGGGCAACTAAAGCTCCATCTGTGTTACATTTTAGCCAACCTGTCTGAGGCCTAGACCAGCCAACCTGAATCATGGAATATGGTTTCTCCATATGTGAAAAACTATTAATAGCACGATTGATGTCACTCATGATGTTTTTAGCATGTAGAGACACAGCCTGCCATTCAAAAGCTTTATCATCAAAAACAAGCTAATTTCTATGAACCCAAATGCACCAAGCAAGAACTCCAAATATTATGTGTCGGTCATGTCGGGCAGGTTTCAAGTAATTCCTTAGCCAGCCTTGCACATCATCACTAACAGCATGGTTGAAAACAAAACCAAACTGCTGCCAAATTGGCTTCACCAAAGGACAGTCCCGCAGTAAATGAAGAGAGCTTTCTCTTTCGGATAGACACAACGCGCAATGCGCCTGCGGATCGATTCGACATCTATTCCTCTTATCGTTTGTCTTCAACCCGTCATTTAACACCGACCAAAGGAAACATTTGATTTTTTGCGGTCCTTCCCATTTCCACACATTATTCCACATGGATTTATCAGCAGTATCTGCACTAAGAAGTAATTCATAAGCTGACTGGACAGTGAACATACCATTGGAAGAGTAAGGCCAAGATGGAGTATCTTCTCCTAAAAAATCTGCCGCGGCTGAGCACCCTTGGATTTGAGATATAACATGTGCCGGAATTACATTCTGAACATGTTGTAGCTGCCAGGTACCATTATTATCCGAAAAGAAACTCACTGTATTATTCACAAGATTTGGATTAATTGGCGGGTTAGCCACGTCCTTCAAGATAATACCCGAGGGGAGCCAGTTATCCACCCAGAAACGAATTTTCCTTCCATTACCAATGTTCCATTGCAGTCCATTGGTCATCTTGTCCCACACCGAAACAATTGCTCGCCAAGTTGAGGAGCAGTTATGAGTGCACAGAACCTTAGGAATTGCCTCCTCTCCACACTTATATTTGGATTTTAAAACTTTCACCCACAAGGCTGAAGGATCATTAATAATATTCCACGCAAGCTTCATGAGGAGAGCTTGATTGTAACATCTGACTCTACGAATGCCCAAGCCACCTTGTGGCTTTGGTTTGCAAATGTTATTCCACGAGACGGTATGCCAGCTGCGATTCTCATCCGACGATCCCCAAATGAAACTACGCATCAACTTCTCAATTCTATTACAGACACCTTGAGGTAGGAGTGTCGTTTGCATGACATATGTTGGAAGCGCAGCTAGAACTGATTGGGTGAGAGTAAGTCGCCCCGCAAAAGTAAGATTCTTAGCCTTCCAAGAGGTGAGTCGTTTTCGGACTTTATCGATAATGAATTCATACAGAGCATTTTTCTTCCGCGAGTGAATTATCGGAACTCCTAGATACTTGCCAAAGTCAGAAGTTAGCCCGAAGCCAGAGGCAGTGCTGAGTTCCCTTGCCCTGCTGCTATTTACATTTTTGAAAATATAAGTTCATGATCATTCTCATTTTTGAAATTGAAATTATTCTTTCTGATTTTATATATAAGCAAATTTTAGCTATCTAGATACTTTGAAAAAATAATGTATTTTGTCAATAGATAAATTACTTTTTCAATGTATCTAGAAAACTAAAATTTACTTATATATAGAACCGGAGGGAATATTATTTATTTGATACCAGTTTGATTAAAACAACAAAAAATCTAAAATGTAACTCTTAAGGAACATGTCAATCATGTCATTTTTTAACCATAGACTTTGAGAGTAGTGATTTTTTACTTTTGAAGCGTATTATCGACAATCATCATTATAATATATGATAATGCACTGGTTCACGATGAATCACTTATGAAGGTGTTGCACCAAAGAACGCCAAAAAAAAAAAAAAAAACAGAGAGATTAACATGTCAAATTTGTTGTTTTTTTAATTGTTCGTTACGCTAAGTGTTAAGGGATCTATTTGGATTTTGGTTTATACGATAAGATATAGACATGATATGATAACACACTAAACATATATAGAATAATGACATGATAATCATTTATTCTATTATGAGTATTATGAGTTTTTGGTGATAATGTTATTTTCTACATTTTAGGTTTAAATAACTTTTTGGTCCCTGTAAGTATGTGAATTTTTTGTTTTAGTCTCTATATATTTTTTTGTTGCAAATATACCCCTAGATGTGCAAATCTTGTTGGTTTTAGTCACTTGTTAAAAAATGATACGTTTGTAGCTAATTACAAACGCAGTCCGAAGACTAAAATCAACAAAATTTGTTTACATTCAGCGGTATATTTACAACAAAAACGACACAAAGATAAAACCAAAAAATTCGAGTTGTTACAGCGATCAAAAGGTTACTTAAGCCATTAAAATATAACTTTGAAAATTTTAAGGACTAATTTATTCTCAACTTAAAAATATCAAAAGTTATTTAAATTTATATTAAACCTTAACAAAATTGCGTGTTTCTACACTCTAAGGTTAGAAAAAGTATGTTTTGAAACAAAATTTGCACGTTTATCTTTTGCTTATAAGTTATTATAATCAAGAACATAGCAAGTATACGTGTATATATAGTGATGTTTTTTTTTTTTAAAACAAAACAATATAGTGATATTTTTTTTTTTCTTTTTATGTGTTCTTTTGTTAACTTTTTTTTGTAATTATTTATTCTTTTTCATACATAGTTCAATGCAACATTAAATACATACTTCCTAAATAGTCGTCAAATTAATCTAATAGTTGAGATATGAGAGAATGGACACTTTATTTTTTTTTTCCCCTTGGTTTTTAAAACTCTAGTTTTTAGAGGAAAAAAGCCTTGATGATTCAAAGTTCGGTCACAATGTAAGTAAAATTTAATTAATAATGTTTATCTCATGAATTAAACTCGAGTTATTTCGAATGATTCATTTGAACTTAATATCTTAATTATTGAAAAATTGAAATATTTTTCTTATAAGCAAAATTTCATTGAAATTTGTCTGATAGTTTTACATCACAAATAGTTTTATTCAATATCCACTGGATAGATTGATTTTACATCCTAACCAATAATTGGATTTGTATAGTAGGCCAACTTGAATTCAATATCCACTGGATAGTTTGATTTTTTCCTTTTTTTTTTCCCTTTGTTGACTTTTTTCTTGTTTTTATTTATTATTTTTATATATAGTCAATGCAACATTAAATATATACTTCCTAGATAGTTGTGGAATTAATCTAATAATTGAGATCTGAGAGGATAAACATTGAATTATTCATTTCAGAAATTAAACTTAAGTTCTTTTGAATAATTCATCATAAAAATTTTTATTAATTATTTGAGCTCAATATATTAATTATTGAAAAATTAAAATATTTTTCTTATAATAGATGAATTTGCTCACAACTGCGAAATTTCACTAAATAACTAAAATTTGTTTATGGAGTTGATATTTCACCACAAATATTTTTGACAATTTCTTTTCCAGCCCCCTCGCGTTTCTTTTATACCCCCCAAAAATCCGATTTTGCCCTTAATAAAAATTTCGGTTCGCAGAAACCGAAATTTTTTTAGTTTAAATTTCAAAAAATTTCGGTTTCTAAAAACCAAAGTTGTATTTCAAGGCAAAAGAAATTTCGGTTTATAGAAACCAAAGTTTTTCGTAAGGGCATAATAGGAAACTCGGGAGTAAAAAAGAAACGTGGGGGACTGAAAAAGAAAACTTCAATATATTTACATCGTAACCGGCAATTGGATTTGTATAGTATATATAGTAGGCCAACTTTAGAATTCAATATCTACTATGTTTGCTTTGCACCATATTTAATCTATCATTTAAAATAATTGATTTCACAATGGCTATTTAAAGTAATTTTGTATTTTTATTCAATAAAATTAATTAATTAACATAACTTTATCTTTAAAATATTATATTCAAATATTAATTACTATTTGAAACTCAAGTTAATCTAAAATTAATTATTTCACCAAAAATGGTTTACAATTATAATTTTACCAATTTAACAATTTTTCTTTTTCAAAATTTTAGCAAATTCATAATATGTCAAATAATTAATGGCACCGATTGAATTGAATGATAGATAAAGAAAGCGTTTGAAATAATGTTATGATTCAGAGACTCAAAAATCACTATATATTTATCATTTTGGTGAATGAATGATGAAAAAAACAAAATACTAAAGCACTTGAAAAACATTTTGTTACAATTGATCACACAGTGTTGAAACTGAGACAAAAATCTTCCCAAACCAATTATGGCACCTTTCATTCATCCTCATCTTCAACCTCTTGTGGCCAAAATGACTCTCTTTGACACCATACTCTTCTATGTTAGTACCACCATACTTCTCTTCCTCTTTAATTATATATGTTTGTGTTTGCAATTTTTTAGTTCAACAAAATTTTATTTATGTTTCAAACTAATAAAATTAATCAATCGTAAAGTAATATAAAAGTATATTAGTTTATAGATTATATATTTTTTTGATGAATAGTTTATAGTGATTGGTGTTTTGAGTTAATTTTACGTGTTAATATTATTATTGTGATGATAATGTTTGATTTATGTAGATTATACATTTTGTGGACAAGATTGTGTTATGGCATAGGCTTCCAGTGTTGTTTGGGGCAATATACTTAGGAATTAGGAGACGCTTACACAATCGTTACAATTTGTTGCATGTTGGAGGAGTGAGTGGCCACAACTATGATAAACAACACTATTCATATCGGACTCCGGCAGGCACATGCAACCACCCCGACGATCACTTGGTCGGTAGTCAGGGAACTACCTTTGGCCGGAATATGCCTCCAACCACCTTAAATTATGGGGTAATTAATTAATTAATTAATTAATTAAGCCATTCAATCTATTTATTTTATTTTGATGTCTTCATAATCTAATATTATGTGTGCAGCTTCTAGAGCCTCACCCTACTGTAGTGGCCTCAAAGCTTCTAGCAAGAAAGAGTTTCATTGACTCAGGGAACCAATTTAACATGATAGCTTGTTCATGGATACAGTTCATGATTCATGATTGGATTGATCATTTGGAGGACACAGAACAGGTCTAACTAATATTTATTACTTACACATGCCTGCCACAAACTATATGTTAAATATTTTACACGAATTTAAAACATATCTATATAATTCACAGAATTTTAACTACTTGTGTTGTGTTTAGAAGCATCCAATGCTCTTGAGGTGATACAATGTCCATCAGACAGAGAAATTGATACAAAAGTGATCTTATCCTCTAATTTTTCTAACCAATTCTCCAAAACTGTGGTGTATTTCTTGTATAATTTTTGGAACAGGTGGAAATCAGTGCTCCTGATGGTTACTCAAGTGGCTGTCCTCTGAAGACTTTCAAGTTTTTCAAGACTAAGAAATTCCAAACCGGCTCTCCAGACATGAAGTTTGGCTTCCAAAACACTAGGACTCCTTGGTGGTAAGTACGACACAGATGCTATATCTAATGTGTTATGAGTTTAATTGGTGTGCACCGATGGGGTAAAACAATTTTACATGCATCTGATCATATCTCACCACATAGATATTCGTGGAGATATTTCAGAAACTAATATAGTCATATAGCAAAGTGATGTAGATTAGACGCACGAATAAAACTCTTTACTCTGACATGATGATGCGAATCAATTAATATAGCTTATTGCTGATAGAATTGAAGATCTGGTTCAATTGACGAGCTTACTATTGTTTTTCTTATGAGTGAATTATTAGGGATGGAAGTGTGATATATGGGAACAATGAGAAGGGAATGGGAAGAGTGAGGACATTCAAAGAGGGAAAGCTGAGGATCTCAGAAGATGGACTTCTTGAGCATGATGAGAAAGGTATTCCTGTGTCTGGAGATGTTCGAAATACATGGGCTGGTTATTCCCTTCTTCAAGCCTTGTTTGTCAAAGAGCACAATGCAGTATGTGACATGCTCAAAGTAAGTCAAATTATTTTCATCAGTTGCATAGCTTTGCTCCTTTTGCACTCAATTTTTTCCTCGGGAAATAATGCGCGGTATTCTTTTTTGGTTTATAGGAGCACTATCCTGATTTTGATGATGAGCAACTCTATAGGTATGCAAGATTGGTGACTTCAGCAGTCATTGCAAAAATCCATACAATTGATTGGACTGTAGAACTCTTAAAAACTGATACTCTTCTGGCTGCTATGAGGATCAACTGGTAAGTCTAAATAGCATTGCAGAAGCATGTATTTTGAAGGAGAAAATACAGTTTTCAATGCAGTTATAGTGAAACTTTTTATTTTATTTTGGCAGGTATGGATTTTTTGGAAAGAAATTTAAAGATTTATTTGGAAACATTTTCGGACCTGAACTTAGTGGATTAGTTGGTCTTAAGGAGCCAAGAGATCATGGAGTTCCCTATTCACTTACTGAAGAGTTCGTCAGTGTTTACAGAATGCATGCGCTGTTACCTGAGGAGATGGTCCTTCGAAACATCAAGCCTACAACAGGAGAAGACAAATGCCCTCCAATACTTGAAAAGTACACTCATATGATATCCTTCTCACTGGTTCTAGTTTTGTACTTAAGATTTAAGAATTTTTTACATTTTTTTTGAGTTATTTCCAATATGCATGTGGAAGTTGCTTCCCTTTTCCTGCATTTTCCCTTTAACGTTTCCAGCGTTGCGCATACGGAAAATATGTGAAATCATTTTTCATAGTGTGTGGTTTTGTAATGAGAAGGGTAACAATTAAGTATAATTGCATATATGTTAATATAGGGTGCCAATGGAAGAATTGATTGGAAAACAAGGGGGAAAAAGGCTTTCAAAAATAGGAATGGAGCAAATGCTGGTATCCATGGGTCATCAATCATGTGGTGCAGTTGCTTTATGGAACTTTCCAACATGGCTAAGGAACCTCGTTGCACATGATATTGATGGAGAAGATAGACCTGATCCAGTTGACATGGCTACTATGGAAGGTAACTATATAGTGCAGTACCTTTTGAAAGCATGCTTTTGTAATTTTATATGATCAATTTGTTCTAAAATGATGAATCTTATTCTATCTATTAGTTTATAGAGATAGAGAAAGGCGAGTCGCGAGGTATAATGAATTCAGAAGAAACATGCTAATGATTCCAATTAGCAAGTGGGAAGATTTAACAGATGATGAAGAGGTTATTGAAGGTCTCAAAGAGGTATATGGAGATGATGTTGAGAAGCTGGACTTAATTGTGGGTCTCCATGCAGAGAAGAAGATAAAAGGGTTTGCTATAAGCGAGACTGCTTTCTTTATCTTTGTGATCATGGCTTCAAGGTAAGTTTTCAGCACTAAATATGCAACTAAAATTTGATCATTTTGGCTTAGAGTCTTATGCTTTTATGTGGTGACTTTGATTCTTAGGAGGCTAGAAGCGGACCGTTTCTTCACGACGAATTTCAACTCGAAAACATACACTGTTGAAGGGCTGGAATGGGTAAACAACACAGAGACTTTGAAGGATGTGATTGACAGGCACTTCCCTGAAATGACTGAAAAATGGATGACATGCTCAAGTGCATTCTCTGTGTGGGGTTCAATGCCAGATCCTAAGAAATACTTGCCTCTATATTTGAGATAAGCCAAACGATAATTATGTTTGATTCAGAACCACTTGAACAACTCAGTCACAGTTTTGCTCCTGTAATATATGATATGAAGCCTATCAGAATAATTTCTTATTATTTATGTCTTTCAACTTGAGCATACTCACTGCTCTGTATTTGTATTACCATTTTAATAATGTAAAAACCTTTTTATTACAATTTAAGCCCGTTCTTGCTGATACTTGAAAAGCGCAAAATATGCAAATAACTCATAACATGTCATTAATTTTCGGCTTTCCGCAAATCAAACCTTTAAACGTTACTAAATGATCATACCCTCCTTCCGGTAACACCATTGAAATCCCTATCCATTTGGCTATTTCTCTAGGACCTCACCTTCTTATCATATACCCTTGATCAATGACATGTCTAAGGCTGAAGAGCTGAGTCGTGCTGATCGGAAGCGGCAGGTGAAGAGGTTGAGTCCCAACAAGACGACTTACATGGTTCTGATTGATTCCTTTTGCAAACAAGATAGGTTTGACGTGGCTTATAGGGTTTTGAATGAAATGATTGTTAGTGGGTTTTCCCCTTCGGTTGTTACTTTGAACAATGTTCTTCGTGGGTTGATCCGAATCGGGGACATGAGGAAGGCTTTTGAAATGCGCAACCAGATGAATGAACACACTGGCGTTTCCTGCTGGATGGACCAAGACACGGAATTTTTGTTTTTACAAGGCCTGTCGGATGAGGTTTCTTATACTAGTTTGATGAATGCTTATATAGATGAAGGTAAATTCGATGATATCGAGGACTTGTATTTTGAAATGACATGCTTAGATAAATTTCTTGATCAGAATGGAATAAGACACATATGTGCTTTGCCAAAATCTATTATAGATGGTGTGTTTATTAATGGACTTGATTACAAAGCTAGGACAACAGAAATTAACAGGCATCTTCTCAATTTTAATTATATTTATAGGTTCTCTTTGTATAGGCCAATTTTAGAATTCCATCATACTCTGGCAGAGAACTGCAGTGATGATGAATTTAAGTGTCTGGTGGAGCTTGTCTATCGTTTCTGCAATAGGGATTTAGAGAATGCTTCTGACATAATGTCAAAATGATAAAATTGATGAGGCCTATAATATGTACAAGGAGATGGTGCATTATGGTTTTGTTTGTTATATGTTCACTGTGTTTGCTCTTATTACAACTCTAAAAGACAAAAATTTGGTCGATCAGCTGCTTTGGGTAATACAAAACGTATTGAGGAGCTGTAATCTCAATGATTCTGAGATAGTTAAATTCCTTAATGAATTTAACCCCAAGAACCCTTGCAGTGAAGCTTTTTTCGATGTGCTAGCTGAAAAAGCCAAGGATGGCCTGTTTCTTAAGTGTTCATATGCTCCACCAAGTGCCTAATATATTTGTTTTTGCTTGTTGATCTGACTCTTCCAGCTTGCATCTAGAATGGTACTTGCAATATGGAAAGTTCTTGACCAGGTTTACCATTTCGCTTATCTAGCAAATTTGGCTTGGAGACTTAAATCTATTTCATGTCATTGTGTAGTTTGTTTCAGTTAGAAGTTTATATTATTTGGTATGTTTGTTGTATTTTATTTGACAAACTCACAATGCTTCTTGTTGATGCATCATGAGTTTGAGGGTAGGTTTTAGATAATAAAGTATTGGGCTTAAGCTATTTGGCATTTATACAAGTAAGTTAGAGTTCATTAGATATTATTATAAATTCTCTTGTAATTCTTAATTTATGTTAAGCAGTCTTTATTTTTGGTAATCTCTAAAGTTAACATGGTATCGAGAGCATGGTTTGATCCGCCTTGAATCACTTATCGCTTCTGTCATTGAATTACCATAAGTGTTTGTTGGATAGTGAATTTACTTGCTTTGTTTTGTTGCAGTGGCGGAGCCACCGCCCAGCATGCCTGGACACGTGCCCGGGCTCGACCGCACCGCACACCACCACTCGCCAAAAAAAGGCTTAACCGATACTAACCACTGGCATCACACCACTCCCCATCGGTCCGTTCTCCCCCTTTGATGTAATTTGATGTAGTTTGAAGTTGAGTTATGAAGTTATTTTTCGATGTAATAGAATTTGAACTTATTTTTCGATGTAATTTTAACTTGGAAGTATTTAAGAAGTATTTTGATAATTTGAATTCGACTTATTTTCAATGTCATTTTAAATTGACCACCATTGTCACTTATATTACTATAGCTTATGTTGAATATCACTTGTATTTTGGATTACTAAGTATGCTGTCATTCCATTATAGGTAAGAATTACACAAGTCAAGTTCAAATTACATCCAAGGGGGCATTTTGCCACATTTTTCAATTTTCAGGGGGTATTTTGCATTTAAGTAGTAAATTGCAGGGGGTATTTGCCTATGGCGTGGCAACTCTAAGTGACGTGGAGTCTACGTGGCAGTTGCCACGTCACTCTTAACAGAACAAATTGGCGGAGGGGGACGTTTGATTGATAGTTTACAATTGCAGGGGGTATTTGCTTATTTTGAAATTGCAGGGGGATATTTGACGAATTTTGAAATTGCAGGGGGTATTTGCCTATTCACTCTTCTTTAATAATATTGCAGTTTTATATAAATCCTTTGGTTTTTCAAAACCGCATACTTTTCTTATGCATGTACCGCATGCGTTTTTTAAAAAGTCACTTGTAAGTACAAGTTGGAAGTTAGATTCAAATTTTAGTTTAAAATTGCACATACCCTCATCTATTATAAATACAAACTTGGTATCTAAACATAAGAAGATTTTTCATGTGATTAGAAAAATCAAGAGTTCATAGGTTTTCACTTGTCTTCATCTTCTTCAATACTTTCCTAGAATCCTTCATCTACAATTCACACGATTGTTTGAGGTGTTCAACGGTAATGAAGATAACGTCCATGGTAACCTTGACTTGGTTTTCGGGTTGAAAGTGATTTGTGACCTTCTCTCAAAGGTTTCAAGGATTCTCAAGGTTGATTGATCCTTGGATACAAAGGATTGTTCTTCCACAAGGTTGGTGGTGATTTGGTACTCACAACAAAGGTTGATTGAAGATCGAAGAACAAGTTTGGGTGCATCTTGATAATTGAATGAGGTAATAGTTTAAAGACTTTTAAGTTGATTTTAATAGTTTTAAGGACTAAATAGTTGGATGATAGATTAGTTTAGGGACCTTTTAATAGTTTAGGGGATAAGTTGAGTGTTTATTTCAAAATATAGATCTGATCTGTTACTCTTTGAAGCGAAAGCATTGTGATATACGACATAACTATGAAAACGTACACAGATACCAACAAAATTTATCCTTAGTTTTGTCTGTAATCAAGATTCAATAAATTAACAAACAACAAACATGCACAACCAAAGCAAACAGTAGTATCAATCTGGCGACAAACATGAGGAGCTGACTGAGTAATATCCTCTAAACAGAAAACCAAAGCAGTCACCATCAGGGATTTGAGTGAGGGTACTCATATTGGTTCCCTGTAATGTACTCGGCAAAATTCTTTCGACAACTCTGGCACATAAATAGAATGATCTACAGTAGCACCATGGTAGTCTACATTTTAAAACACACAAACTACCCACACAACAAGAAAAATGGCCTTCATCCTGCAAAATTAAGAGTGAACACCAAACCGAAGCTTTGCAAATCGCAAAAGTCATCTTGTGATATAAACAAACAATCAAAAAAAGCTCATTTGTCTTTTAGGATACCTCTATTCTCCAACCTGTGGTGATAAGCACAACCGTCTTCATCATTTCTGACTTTTGGAAGCCTTGTATAGGAACAATAAATTTGAAATCCAACAAAAGTTTCCCAGTTTCTGTTTACAACCTTGATCTTCAGGGAGGGGTTATCTTCCAGACACGAATAAAAGCATCCTCGCCTGAGCTAACCAAACTATAGTCATCAGTGAATACTAACCCATAAACCCCACCTAAATGAGCACCCTTTATGGTATTTCTACTAGACACAGGTTGGTCAATTTCATATATAATGACCCATGTGTCAAGTGATCCTGTAGCAATCCTACAGCTATCAGGGGACCAAGCAAGACAGTTTATCCGTGCATTATGGTACAACATATTCTTGAGCTTCACCTGCACAATAACATATAATAGAAAAGGGTTTACATTTAAAAGCACAATTACATAATACTTTGGTTATTTACAGGCCAGCTTTTTTTGAAAAAAAATGTTTCTTTTTCATTTCCGGTTTTCATTTTAATTGCATAACCGGGTCTGTGTTTTCACTTTGTTTTCTGTTTGTAATATTTAAAAGCAAAGAACAAAGTGAAACAAAGGAAAAGTGTGCCACTAAAAGTGAACAAGAAATGGAAAAAAATATGTTCGTAAACCAAACCGGCTCAAAAGTAGCACTCACATCTCGGGAGGCACGGTCCCAAACAACAGCTTCTCGATTGACATCCCCTGATGCAAACATTGAAAAATCTGGAGAATACCGTATGACACTAATGGCACCCCTATGTTTCTCAAGGACAGCCTCTTCAACAAGTGTATCACCAGAAATAGAATATATGTGCAGTTTACCATCCTGCCCACCAATAATGGCTTCACTTCCATCAGGAGATACAACAGATGCTGAAACCGTAAATCCAAGATTAATGGTTGACACAATTTTTGTGCCACGCAGCACGACAACTCCCGAATCAATTGAAACTAGAACAAGTTCGGGAGACAAAAGTGCAACACTAAAATCCTTTGGTTGACTTCCTAAATCAATGGCTTCAATATCTCCACACTGATCCCCATGTAAGGAAACCCGCCGTATCTGGTTGTTAGGAGAGAAAGGAAACAAAGGAGTAAGAGGAAGAAACAATTTTTCCCCATGATTTTCAAATATGCAATACCTTGAAATTGCTCACACCACTAATTTGCCCATATCTAATAAAAAGAATTGCTTCCGATTGAAATCTATATCGCATTTATTGAACAGTTTTCTATAAGAAAATAGGAAAATATCACAATTCAAAACAAGAACAAAGGTATAAGTATCTGTCCGGGAACAATAAGGTACAAAATAGAAACTGATCAGTGAAAACAGACATTTTCACGTAATATCAAGACATACATGTAAACGGGGTAAAAAATATTTATAATAACAGTGCATATGAGTTAAATCTAAAAGTATCTTGTTATTTATTTTTTTCAAAAAAATACTATGCTTCTGTTTATGCAATGGGGTCTACAAATCAAGATGTTTAGCCAAGTTCCCCAAGGAAATTTCTATGAAAATATACGACCAATATACTTAAATAAATAACAGTGTAAATGATTTATTTCATAACATAAAAAGAAGAACAGTATCATACTTCAATGCAAATGACAAGCAATGCTGATTTGTTTCTTGTCCAAATAAAATTGGAGGAAGTGGAAATTGAAAAAAACATAATGTAATGATTATCACTAGTAACCATTAAAGAGTAAGCAAAACGCTCACTCACCTTATTATCAAACCCAGATGTAACGATCTCTTCATCTGCAGCTGCTAAGGATTTGATTTGAGAATTTTCCTTCCTTTGTAGTTTACCACTATATCCAATCCCCTGAATCCACTTAACTATTAAGCCATCATAACTACAAGACAGGAGAACTCTGGGGTTACTTCTAAGAATGGTTAAGGAGGAAACATTTTTCATGTGTCCTGAAAATGATGTCGGGGCTTTATCAAGATCACTTGCTATATAAATAGATATCGTCCCGCCAAGAGAAACAGTAACAAGATAATCGTTCAACCATAGGCACCCTACTAGCATGTCTTCAACTCCACCAGATCCAGAACAAAGCAATGTTTTCTTCAGCTTCCCAATGTTATCCTCAGATATGTCCCATACTTTTGCAGACTTATCAGCAGATACAGTCAGCACCTAAAGATAACATTACAAATGAAGATCAGATGTCTTACAGGGAAGAAAGTAAAGAGACTTGGACAAAAATGACAAGAAGCAGAGCCGGGGGGGGGGGGGGGGGGGGAGAGCAACTCTGCAAATATAACAGTTCAACAGCAAACTCAAAAGTTATTGATAGGATTCCTATCAACTGAATAACTTTATTGAATGAAAACAACAATAACAGAAATTAAGAAAGGACTCTGTCCTCCCTAGCCCAGAGACAATACTCTGAAACTTCCAAATACAAGATTAATTCTCACATACCCTCCACCCACTCGTGTTAACCTCCTCTAATTATAACGTTTTCAAAACTAATTACCCACTGCTCTTAGGATAACATCACCTCACTGGATATGGGTAACCTCCCCATTACTTCTACTTATTGGTCTTGAGTCTACGTGAGTAGACTTGAAGCGGTTTGCTATCAGTTAACTTGCCCAAGAACTTTGCTAATTGAAATGTGCAAATTACATCTAACATTTAGACTGCTATACCAAACAAATTGGGAAATTAGAAATCAAAACATGCATGTTCAGCAAGTAAAACTGCAATATGTATTGCTTTTGAACTCTCAAATAGATCTAAAATCAATATTTACAAAAACACCATATACCAAACAAACCATAACTTACAAGTTCAAACACATGCATAAATGGCTAACTTTGAGAGCAATATAATGGAAAAGTAAATATATGCCCGGCTAGCAAGAGAACTAAGACTAAAAGAATTATTTTAAAATCTCCAATCCTTTGCTCTAACAACTTGTATGCACCATAATTTGTCTCAAATTTTTACTGCAGTAAAGCATTTAAAGTTATTAATTATTATAACATGTCTTTTTATTTTATCACATTTTTCGTAGTATTTTTTGGTAACTTACATTTTTCTTAGTTTATTGCGGTATGTTAACTTCTAAAAGAAAAATGGGATTGGTACATGATGAAACCTGCCACAATCAATAAAAGAGTACTTGTAATTTAGCTTACTTGTTTTCCATCAGTACTCCAGCTAACAGCATAAATACTGCCAGTATGGCCACCTTCAGAAGACAACTCACCGATCTTCTCTCCAGTCTTTCCATCGAATATGATACCCTTTTTGTCAGAACTAACAGTTACAAATTTACTGCCATCTGGAGAGTATCTTACACAGTTGACAAAATTTGAATGATCCCTATGCATAAACAAATTATTGTGATATCAGTCGTTTATCAAGACTGGTGTAACACGCAGAAAGGACCAAAGATAAAAACAAACCAAAACAGATGAATGTGATAGCAAAATTACACATTCTTTAAGAAAAAACTAATTTTGAAGAACCATCAATTAAGACTTTTTTGTTTATGTTAGAATGATAAAACATAAAAAGTTTATGACAATTTGCAAAATTTTGGGTTTCACTATTTTTAATCGGAAGCATTCTTTCATTGCCATGAAAAGGAAAAACTTTCTTTCAATTACCTCAAAAGATCAATTTTCCTATCACAAAAGTATACACAAATACACGGAGATAAAGTTTCTCGTATCAATCAGCAGAAATCAAGTAGTATTGTCTAAAGAGAGCAGAGAACAAACCATGATATAGATAGGCCTAGCTTAAAAAATTATTGCTGTGAGATTGTTAATTTCAATCAAGAAATCAGCATTGAGTTTGTGATACCATACCTGTGAGATTGCTTAAATCTAAATGGCGGTCCTTCATAAAAATTGACCAGAAAATCTTCTCCACAAGTGACAACGCGAAAAGGCCTTGTAGGCTTATATGCACAACTCAAAACCCGCCTCGAGTGTCCATCAAATTCACCAACATTAGTCCCAGAATCCCACCTATCAATTGCAGAAATTGATCAGAGAGTAACTAAAGAACTAGCATATAGAAATGATAAAACTGAAACATAGATAGCAAAATCATGAAAAACAGTTGATTTAATTAGTACTAAATGAAGTCGATAAACTATGTAAGAGATGAATCCCTAATAATAATTATTATAGTAAAATGAAGTCAAACAGAGTCAAAATAGTTTGAAGAAAGCATTGTATTTGGATAATTGAGAAGGAAAAATACATGAAAGCGCGAACAAAGGAGTTTCCTTTAGCTTCGCCGCAAGCTACAATTCTGATGCCATCAGGGGACCACTGAAGATCATCGATCCGACCGGAAAGAACACGAAACTCCTTCTTCAAAACGAAGTCGTTGCGAGTTCCCCAGATCCTGACGGTACCTGATACGTCAGCGGAAGCGACCCATTCACCGTTGGGGGAAAATCTGGCGACGGTGGCAGGGTAAGCGTGTTCACCGTAGACGGAGACTTGGAGAGGGTTTTGGAGGTTAAGCATGACAACCGATCTGGCATTGGTGTAAGTGATGGTGTTGGACTTGGAGTCGCCGGAGATGAGAATTCCTCGGCCACGCTCGGTTGAAGGCGTGCAGGCGTAAGTCTCAGACAGCTCCACCGCGGTCATGTTTGAAATTGGATCAATCGGGTAACTCAGTCAAAGCAAAAGACTCACTCTCACACTCACATCACATGGTAAGCTTTTTGTTCAAACAAGGTAACGTAACGCCTGTGTTGTGTTGTGTTGTGTTGTGTACCATCTTTCACAATTGCTACAAACAGTCAATTTTTTCACCTTTCTTTTGTTACTCTCTTTCATTCCGATTTTATGTTTTTTATTTTTTCATGTTATTTTTATTTATGTTTTTACATATTTTTATGTTTTTTTTATTTAATTTATGTGATGACATGTGTTACTATGTTATTGGTAACTCGTTGAAACAATAGGGTCTCACGGATTTGTATTCTGTAACTTCAACGGTAGGTGCAGTCGTGCAGTCATGCAATTTAAACCGTACGATCTTGATCGAATGGTTCAAATGTTAACTCAAACTTATATATTAAAATAAAATAAAAAACTATCTTAAAATATAATCAATCTGATCATGATCAAACGGTTCACAATCCATGACTGCATGCAGTCACAACTGCACAGAATCTGTTTTCGGGTCTCACTCTACAAACAGTCAAAACTTTTTGGTTTTTTTTACTTCATTCAAGACAAGGTTTAGAAGAAGTTAAAGGGTTGGAAAGCGAAAACTTCTCTTTTGCTAGTAAAAGTATACTCTCATTAGGACTGTAGTCCTCACCTAAATTATGAGTAGCTTCCTTTTACCTAAAGGACTTTGTGAGAACATCGAAAGAATGATATGTCACTTATGATAGGAGAATACTCAAAAGAAAAGTTAGAATTAATGAGGCACATCTAACTAAACAATATATTTTCAATACGTAAAAATATTATAAAGGGTTAAACATATTTTGCGCCTCAAAGAATGAATTTTGATTTCTAATACCAAAAAATAAAAATAAGATATTTTCATCCTCCATAAACTGTCCACTAAAGACTAAAATCTAAACAGAAAGTTTTTGAAGGATGAAAACATCGCATTTTTAGTTTTTGAAATAAAAATAAAAATTCACTATACTTGTATATGGACTAAAAACTTATATTTAATAAAAGTCACTAAATTTAGTCTGAAAAAATTCGGTAATATGCATTTCCTAGATTCAAATCTCATTTTCTCCAATGTTTTAAAAAAAACCTTATTACCCCCATTATAAATAAATACTTCTTTCATTTCATTTTCTCTAATTCGAAAGAATAAAATTCTAGTAGTAGCTAGCAGTTTAGTTCATTATTACTCCACCGGCCTAATCTCTAAGAATTTTAGTAGTGAGTTGAATTGGGAACAATTCGTAATTACACCAAAGTCCAAATCGGATCTAGATTCCTTGCAGTAAAGGAATCCCACATTTATACGCAATAATAGATTTCAACTGTCAAATTGAGATCGGACGGCTCATGTTATACAACAGTAAATCAATAGTACATCTATTAAATTATGATCGGACGGTCAGAATCAATGCTTTCTACGGTTACTCCCTAAATCTGTTTCGTCCAAACCTAAACAAAACTTGAATAAAAGTATAAAACTCAAAGTAAAGCATAGATATTATATATAATAATTAATAATAATAATTAAGTTGGGTAGCTGGGACGTGGTTGATGAACCCAACAGCTCCATTCGTTTACTCTTCAACGTATTGAAATTCTTGTATGTATGTATCTACCACTTCTTTCTTCTCCTCTCCCCACACACACACACACACTATTATTGACATAAACATTGATCAATTCGTTGTTTATTAATTACTAGTAGCTGTTATAAAGACAGACATGCATGCATATACCTTAAAGTCAATATTGCTTGCTGGTTAGTCTTGTGCACGATGATACATACGTGCAAGTGTGCAACCACATGGCATATATATCTAATATTCGATTCCTTCGATCGAGATGCATGATCAACTGAAGCTGTAGGGACACCACTGTGAGTAATTTCCTTGCTTTCCTTTGTCAACTGAACATTCTCTTGCTCCATTATTCTTTATTTCGTTGTCTGTTCGACCTTGATAATGATATGTACTTTATCACTATATACTAACTAGTACTTATATACCTTTCTGTTAAAAAGAGGGTTTATTAATTGATTATATTGTCAAGGTCGAAAAGACAACGAAATGAAGTTTCTTGCAAGAAAGGTTCGCTTCACAAAGTTTAGCATTGAAATCTATCATTCTCATCATTCATGTATTTGTTTTATGGACTTCTTTTCTTGATGGACTCTCACCATTCATGCATTACAAGTATACTTTTTATAAACTTCTTTTATCCAATTTACTTTTATAAGTTCGTCAAAAATGTACCTATGAACTTAATTAATTAGCTCAGTTGGTAGGAACATCACATTTTATATGTATTCAAATCCTTAACTTCATTTATTTACTTTAAAGGTAAAATTATATCTACTAGATATATACTCGACAAAAAAAAAAGCTCGTAAAAAATCTTTTCTTCTCATTAAATATGTCTATGTTGTGTGATTCACTGTGTGACTATAATATGATGTGATGACGCTATATATCCCAAAAAGAAAAGCTTGTAAAAAGTATTCTCTTCTCATTAAATATATATTTACGTCTTGTGTGATCACTGTGTGACTATAATATGCTGTGATGACGCTATATATCACCTGAAAAAGAAAAGCTTGTAAAAAGTCTTCTCTTCTCATTAAATGTATATTTATGTCTTGTGTGATTCACTGTGTGACTATAATATGCAGTGATGACGCTATATATCACCCGAAAAAGAAAAGTTTGTAAAAAGTATTCTCTACTCATTAAATATATATTTACGTCTTGTGTGATTCACTGAGTGACTATAATATGTTGTGATGACGCTATATATCACACGAAAAAGAAAAGCTTGTAAAAATTATTCTCTTCTCATTAAATATATATTTATGTCTTGTGTGATTCACCGTTGACTGTAATATGTCGTGATGACGCTATATATTGCCCGAAACAAAAGCTTGTAAAAAGTCATCTCTTCTCATTAAATATATATTTACGTGTCACGTTATTCACTATGTCACTATAATATATGTGACGAAACTATATATCACCCGGAAAACTATTGTGTGTGTGTGTGTGTGTATGTGTGTATACACTAGGGATGTCAACGGGGCGGAGATTGAGCGGATAATACTTTACCACTCCTTGCTCCATTCTCCGCTTCGGGGACATTTCTTCCTCCATCCCCATGACCCGTGAGGAGATTTCTTCCTCCATCCTCATCCCCACGGATCCCAACAGTATCAACAGATCTCCACGGACAAAAAAAATTAACAAAATTGTTATACATTTTAGGGTTAAATATGTTTTTAGTCCCTACATTTTACCTTATAGTCAAGAATAGTCCCTACATTTTTTTTATGATTTAAAAAAACCCTACAATTTTTTCCATAATTAAAATTGGTCCCCGCCGTTAATTTTTTTTAACAGAATGCTGATGAGGCGCAATTAACCAATAACATGATAACATAATTTTTTTTTTACCATGACTTCAGTTTGAGTTTGTGGTGATTAAGATGGGGTTGTGTAGGAGGAAGAAAGGTAGAAATAAAGATTTGGTGTGGAAAAGTGCACAATAAACCTGATGAAAAAAGACATGTGTCATCATGTTATTGACTAATTGCGCCTCATCAGCGTTCTGTTAAAAAAAATTAACGGCGGGGACCAATTTTGATTATGAAAAAAATTGTAGGGTTTTTTTAAATCATAAAAAAAATATAGGGACTATTCTTGACTATAAGGCAAAATGTAGGGACTAAAAACATATTTAACTCTACATTTTAATCAAAAGCACAACATTAATATCTTGGTTTTTTCTTCCTTTTTTCTAAAAAAAGTAATATTTTGTATCTTTCATTTTTTAAAAATAAAAGTACATTTAATATCAATAACAAAAACTGCAAAAGCACATTCTAATATTTCGTTTTGTCAAAAAAATTAAATATCCAATTGAACTTGTAGCCACCATACATATAATCATAACCTTTATAATGTATTAATTATTATTTTTTATTTAAAAAAACATATAAAGTTATATAATTATATATATAATTTAAATAATATGGTCGGGGAATCCGCGGTGGCGGAGGGACCTTCTCCTTTCCCCGCTCCAAATTATCCACGGGGGAATTTCTCCCTCCATCCCCACGAGGTAAAAAATCCGCGATTTCGAATCACCATACAGATAATCCCTACGAATAATCCGTTATTAGATATAAATTGACATCCCTAGTATACACACCTCAATTATCCTTCGTAGTGGAAAATATGCAAACTCTTTATGTATATATATAATGTATAAATATATATATATGGACCGTAGAATTACTAAGAGATACGAGAGAAACAAAAAAAGAGATTTCAATTTATAGAATTTTAAGATATGTGTAATTGATCAATGCCATACAACAGTCGCTCCGATGACCAATTAAAATTGGCCCCACAACCCAAGATCATTGACTGTTACGGAAGACTAAGAATTCCGAACACTAATCAAATTTGCATTTTAACTAACGAACAATGTTTCAGTGCGGGAGGGGGTGGTGGCAAAGTAAATTTGGAAGCGCAGGGGGGTGTGAAAAGAAATTATCTCAAGTTATAAGCCCACATTTCAGTGTAAAACACATTTTGATTTTGAACTTTGGATTTGTACCAAGCCCATTAAAATTTGTATACAATGACTTTCTTTTCCTTCAAACATCGTCTAAAGTGACAAAAATTGACTTCTGAATTTTGATTTAGTTATAAGATTGAAAATCTTCTAACACAAAATCATGATAATCTTTTCTTCCCTCAAGGTATTTTTACATTAATTCAAGATTTGTATTTGATATCAACACTCTTGGATTATCAAAAATGAAATCGTAGTTCAAGATCATGCTATAAGTCAGAATTGTCGTTTTCATCAAGTCTATTTCGTAACCTAATGGCAATGCTTATATTCACACTAAAAGTGAGGGCATCAAAGGCAAACATGAAGAAAAAGCTTATTGGAAGGCTCCAGAACTTTTATATTCTTCATTTGTATATATTAAAAATTAATTTAATTATTTTTTTTTGACAAAAAAAAAAATCTCGTGCATATATATATGTTTCTCCTTATACAGATCAAATTTGCTTGCACTAATTTTATCCCAAATAATAGATTTGTAGATTTTGAAATATTGTCTATCCAAATGAAGTCTGATAAGTCCCTAATAAAATTAAGGCATCATCAAGTATAACTTGAGAGTATATCAATTTCTCAATTCCCAAATAGACCGAAACAATGCATACCAAATCAAAGCTAGCTCTGTCCATTAGTTCTTCCTCTCCCCTTCCAACTACTCCCCAGAGAAATAATAAATAGTTTGAATTAGTCTCTAATAGATATAGTATATAATATCTCAAATCTTACTGACCATATACATACCAAATTGCAAGAGAAAAATTACATATAACAAACAAGGTGCATCTTTGATTTTTGGAACCTGAGCATTAAACACAACGACAAGATACTACTACATTCAGTATTAGGTTTACCTGCTGTAACTGTTTATACAGTTACACGCAGTAAGCAATTTCGGCCGTGTAAAAATAATTGGACAACCATGATTGATCAGAGTAATTTAAACATAGTTTTAATC
This sequence comes from Trifolium fragiferum, assembly GCA_954870985.1. Lineage (NCBI taxonomy): Eukaryota > Viridiplantae > Streptophyta > Magnoliopsida > Fabales > Fabaceae > Trifolium > Trifolium fragiferum. The sequence goes on along the minus strand of OX940790.1, from coordinate 290,304 downwards.
TCAACCGCTTATTATTAATCGGATGGTTGAAAATTAGTACCGCGTCAACGAACTAACAATGTCAGCCGTCCAATCTGAATCAATGGTTGAGATATTAATAGAAGCAGATTAATCATAGTCGTCCGATCAAAAATCAATGATTGTGATTCAAAACAGCGAGAAACTGTGTTAATATCTACGACAGCAAATCTAGGTCCTACATTCATATCCTTAACTTAATCCCCCATCTCCTAAACTAGAGAATAAGAGGTGCTCTAACCCTTATACATAGAACCAATAGGTACAATCCATAATTATCACTTACCCCTATAGCTACAATCTATAGGATCCACAGACCATATACTGGCCACTGAATCCTACTCCCAAATAAATAAAACTCTCCTGGTCTCCAAGCTTTCTAATCCCACCCCCCCACCCTACCTAATGTAATGACACATATATTATGTTTGCGATCGACTATATCTCAGCGCTTATTTGAAACATAAGAGCCTATAGTTGATATTGGATCATCGGAGGTACATCCCCCTATCCAGAAGTTGTTACAAAAGAGTCTATCATGAGGCTTAGCTCTCTTTTTTGTTAGCGGAAGGAAGCAGTACCATACAACAAATAGCTAGCACAATATAATATATATATATATATATATATATATATATATATTTTTAGAAATTAGCAAATGAGAAGCGCATATATAGAAAAAGGAAAAGTTATCCGAACCACAACATGTCACAAAGAACAAAGCACATATATTGTTCTTAGGACTGAGAGTACTATATATATAATATAACTATATATACACACACCCTCCCCTATTATTCATATTGATATTATATATTATTATTAGTTGATCAACGCCTCTTAGCTTGAGGCTCTTTCTGCGAATTGAAATAGACAGTGGCTACTGGGAGCCCAAGATCCAACTGACTTGCAAAATAACGAGTGTTGAAGCTAACTCGACTTGTTGGCTGTTCCACCATGCCAATAGGTCCCTTCTGCTCAAACAGTACCAATATGTATCGGTGAATTCCAACCGGTGGTTTTGGTCCTATGTACGGCAGAATCTCCTTTCCTGCATGCATGCAATTAACAAGGTTATTTTAATTTTATTAAAGTATCATGCACTAAAATAAAAAAATTTAAAAATTGTAGTTCCATATATTGTTCTCTTTGAAGCAAGTGGAACTCTTCATGTTTGACACATTGGTCATCAAGTCATGAAATTCAAGCACACACTTTTGTGACATGCAAGCTATGAGCCACGTGTGATGATCTCAAGGAAAAAGACATGTCATCTAAGTTGGTGTATATATTTATGCAATTTATTACAATATTTATTTATAAGCAAATTAAATCATTTAACAAAAAAGGTTTAATGAATTATTTAAAAAAATATTATTTTGTTTTTATCTAGATGATATAGGGATAGAGAAAAAAAAATTGTAAAAATAAGTTATTTGAGAAAAATGTGTGGTAAGTAAGTGTGGCCGGCACATGGTGGGCAGGTGGAGGATGGAAGTGAGCATTGGATCCACAGATTCCATAAAGAAACAGAATAGGTGTGGAAGGATATGATTTGTTAGAGTGAAAGAGTGTAAACTAGATAGATGTGATGTAATGTATGTATGCCTGAAAATTTTGTGATATTTTTCAGAAAGAGAGACCTGAAACATATATGAAAAGCCAAACAACATGCATGCATGCATGCATGTCCATTTTTTTCTGAGAAACGGAACAAACAAACAGTTGGCGTATGTATGTAGCTGGAAAGAAAGGAACATCCCTAATAACAAAGGTGCATATAAATAAAAGCTATCATTTTTCTTTTCAAATGTTTGCTAACACACTACTATATTCATATGCATGCCATCCCCTCCCTCCCAAAAAAAATTAAAATAAAAATAAAAGATCATTCACGAACATGAAATTTGCCCAAGTAGAAAAATTATATAAAAGTACTCATGTCATCATGAGTCATATGCATGCAACATCAAATGAATAAGAAGAGAGAAAGAAAAAAAAGTGTGATCGCATGCATGCAGATTGCAGATGGTTTCTTTTATACCTCGTTTTGGATTTGTCCCTCCCGGAATGTCAACCACAATCCTGAAAAATGAAAACATGAAGATCATTAACTAAATATCAAATAAAAAAGAAAGAAAATAGTAATAAATTAAAAATGATGATGACGGACCAGTGTATCAGCTCTCGCATGCTCGGCTCACTTGGGCTTGGAGCATCCGGGTCAGTCATAACCTGCATGCACATACAAATCGTTAAAGCAAAACCGATCATCATATGCGCATGCAAAGATCAAAGAGATGTATAAATTAATGATAATATTATTAAAAGATCTGTATACCAGAGTGTAGAGGTTATCCATCTTGCCAGTGAGGGTGACCTTAGGAGGGTTGATAGCAATGGATGGCTTAATGTCGCAACCATTAGTGACATGTTTAGGACCAAAGTAAACAGACATGCCAACAGATGGTATGAACATGTCAACTACATCTCCAATCACACGACCAACAACCAAAGGATCAACCGAGGTAGCCATCATCATAAAAGCAATGGACAAAATTGGAATCAAGTTGTTTTTGAAGGATAAAGGCATAAGAAATTAGAAGAAGAAGAAGAAGAAGAAGAAGAAGGAAATAAAAACAAAAGACAAGCGCTTAGTTTGATCGATGCTGTGGTTTTCAATTGTGCTCAGGAGCAACCTTTATATACTAGTAGTTGCTACTACCTCATGTAATAAATATAAGAAAAAATTGGGTCAAAAATTTGTTGTATATATTTGATATAAATTTTCATCTAAATACATTAACTTTAGTTAACTCAATTTTTTATATTTAAAATCAAAGAAAACAATTTAACTTTTAAATTTCTTTATTACATGATTATTGACATTCGATCATTTTACATAAATTTTAAAAAATGATATTTAATTTCTTTTATATATATGATATTACCAAATTATCTATTTTGAATATTATTAATTCCAATTGTCAAAATGTAAAGTGTAGAAATAATAAACTAAAATTGATTGAATGTAATTTTTTTAACGGCAAATAATATATATATATATATATATATATATATATATATATATATTTGATCTCACTATAAGATGAACAGAGACCAGAAAAGAAGTGCTACAAATAAATGCGTCGTATATATGTGGAACCCCAATGATAACACACCAAAACAGATAATACCTAAACTCCCTGACCATCAGAGCCTTTCTCCTCGAACCCAAAAAGAAGCCTCTAGACACTAACTTTCAATCTCGAATCAAAATTAACTGGCTCATCAGTATCCAAAAGGCAGCTCCTTAAGTCATAAGTTGAAGGGACACCAATAGAAATAATGCTTAGGTAAATACGTCTCAGCTTGCATATCACATCCAAAACAGTCAATACCAGTGCGATAGAAATTACCCAGATAGCTTGAAACTTGCAAATCTCAACAGATTTAGACACCATCAGAAACTCAGAGTATCCTACAAATCCCGACAGACTTAAAAAATAGTCAACGTCCACCACACACCCACACACCAAAAGCCACTAAAACAACAACTCACCATATATATTATAATGAAAGTAATGTTCGATGTAAAAATTTATTTTTTTTAATATTCATTGAAAACATGATATATTATAAATAGATCTGTTTTATTGACAACAAATATTTGAATTATATTCAATAATAAAATCAGTACATGAGGTACCTTCTCAACAAAATTAAGATATAAGTTCAAGTAGTACTCGCCTTAATAACATCGGACGAATACAAAATAAACCTTAAGCCCTATACTATACTCCCCAAATGCTATAGTGAACTATACGATCAAAAGGATTATCACACAATTTCTAAAATAAACATGGAGCACTAGTCTTCTTTGCTACCAACAATTTCCCTAAAGAAATTTAGATTTTATCAAATAACTCTTCCACCTAACATCTTTTGCATTAAAAATCTTGTCATTTTTGTGCGTCATAACACAAACTATCGCACGTCAGACAAAAGAGTTACCTTAAATTCATATTTTCCTTTTCTCCTTTAAAAAGCTTCCACGCATAGAGAACACCAATATTACACCAAATTTCTTATGGACTGAAAAGTTAATTTTCAATGAATTTAAAAAATTATTTTTACTTATATATAAACTCTGGGTACATTTGAATTTTAAAGTTACTAATTTTTTTTGACAAATTTTTATTACAATCCAATGCTACCAACAATTTTCCCAAAGAAATTTAGATTTTATCAAATAATTGGTGGTGATGAGCTGATGTTTGCTCTGGTGATGGTGTGCTGGAGTTGAGGCGGTGGTTGTTGTGAGGGCGCCATAAGTACTATGGGTGCTATGTTCTGGTGTTTTCAAGTTTGGTTTGAATTTGGGTGGTTCTGGCGGTGGTGTTGTGGATTTGGCGTTACTGGTTGATGTCGTGTGTGAGTGGTTTTATCACGATACTTGATTCTCTGACCGTTTTTCAAATCTGCTGAGATTTGCAGTATTCTTTTGAGTCGCCGAGGGTTTTTAAATCTGTTGAGATTTGCAGGTTTCTGGTATTTGGTTGAACTTACCGCATCAATGTTGACCGTTAGTTATCTTTCTACCGGCAACCACCAATTTTTGACTTAAGGAGCTAGTTTTTGGATTATGATGGGCCGAGTAATTTTGATTCGAGTTCGAAAGTTAGTATCTAGTGTTGTCTATTTGGGTTGGGTTGGTGATCATTAATGAATTTCAATTAATGTAGGGGTGGATGATTGAGTGATGTTTGGTGTACTTTTTAATTGGTTAAAGTGTTTTAATCACTTTGTCTCTCGGTGTATGTTTCAACAATTTCTTATATTTTTTGTTTAGAAATTGTTCATTAATAAAATTTAGCCGATTAAAAAAAAAAAAAAACTTCCAACTAACATCTTTTGCACTAAAAATCTTGTCATTTTCAATGCGTCATAACGTAAACCGTCGCACGTCAAACAAAAAAAACTACCTTAAATTCATATTTTCCTTTTCTAGTTAAGAAAACTCCCACACATCACCAATATTACACTAAATTTCTTATGGACTAAAAAGTTAATTTTCAATGAATTTAAAAAGTTATTTTTACTTATATAAACTCTGGGTGCATTTGAATTTTAAAGTTGCAAAATTTTTTTGGACAAATTTTTATTACAATCCAATGAATTTATTGGACAGTTTTTTGTATTTTATTTTGATTTTTAGTTTCATCTTTTTGTGTCAAATGAAACCGTGGCTCATCTTTCATGCATAGGTCCATCAGAGAATCAGCAGCAGAGAGTGGATGACACCTGTCCCGTCTTTTGTAACCTTGTGACACGTGGCTTTTGTGTCACCGTTGATTGAAATTAATGGTGATGATGATAAAAAACATTTCTTTGGATTTGGACAGAAGGACAGCGTGAAATACGTTTGGTGGAGCCCACATGGAAATATCAGTGGCAGATGAGAAGGGTACAGACTGGAATATGGTGGATTTAACGGCACAAGAGCACGGCCCGTTTGTAAATTTTGTTTATTTTATGGGAAACATCTCAAATATGAATTTTGTTTTAGGAAATTCCACCACAAAATATTAGACTTATAGGAGTATTTATTTGACTCTATTTTATATGAAATGAATTTATTTGGTCATTTATAAATTATAAGATTTTTTTGACGAATATAAAATATAAGATTGTTATATTATGCATGTATTGAAATTATTTTGATGAATGAAATACGTTAAGATTGTTATGTTAAAAAAATAAATCATAAGATTGATTAAACTCGTGAATTAAAGATTTCTTATTATATCAAAATTGTATTTATTATTTTATTTATGACGAGGGTCATGAATGTTCTAAAATGTTTTTCATTGACAATCAACTTCTTGAGTCTTTCTTTATCTGCATTCGAAAAATATGAAATACTCCTCCGATCTCATATAAATAACATTTCACATTTTAGATTCGTCAATTATTAAATAAACGTAAAAAGTAAAAAGTTGCTTATATATGAGACATCTTTTTCTTAGTTTCATTGGAATCAATTATAAAGCCAAATTCAGTTATACCAAATAACATCTAAATATATCAAAACCAATTTTAAACCTTGTGAAGTAAGTCAATTTGGAATCCTCCAAAAAGTTAATTAGGTAACTATTTCATGCTTTACCTTCAAAATGGTCATTGCAAATCTGCAATGTGTATTAGTTCACATATGGACTAACTAAGGTCTAATGAAATGGCTATAGCCTTAAACACCACACAAATGTTAAGAGTCGACAAGGACAACATTTTCAATTTTCATGGTCTAATTAATGTCGAAGAACTCATTCTTTTTTTCTGTCCATGAAAATTACCTAACTAGTATTTTAAGCTGATTTTCACCATTTGCCATGTTTTAATTTCATGTTGAACTTGTGATACGTCCTTATCCTAGGTAAATTAAGACAGCAAATCACATTGTGTTAACTTACACTATAAATGATAACTACGTGAAGCACACAACTGTCTCAAAAATAATGACACCAAACTAGTGAAAGTACATCCAATATTTTGTCCCACCAAAACAATACACTAGTCGCTATAAGCACATGGTAGTGCTCTGTCTAGTGAAGGCCTACCAAAATTATATTATAAAACTTTATGAATCTTGTGTCAAACATTTCAACCCAGATCTCTCTTAGGTATAAGGTTTTGCATTCGCATTTCTGCGGATGAAAAAATGTGATTGAGAGGAGAGATTTCACTAGAGTTACCGGCAAAACATGTTCCACATAAGAGATTAATCATCGATAAAACCAGTCAATTAATTAATAAATAAAACAGGATTAAAAAACATCTCACCTCAAATTCAATTAATAATTAAGAAAAATTACACCCCTAGTAGCTAGGCACCAAATCTAAGATTGAAATTTACAAATGCCAAGATAGAGGATGAATCTTTTTGTTCTCATTTGAGTTAAGTGGATAATAGAATGAAATGCATAACTATAACTAGTACAAGAAATATTGGAGCTTGAAATTTGATTGATGAAGATTGATCATACAATTCAGATGAATCAACAGCAAGAGGCATTCCATCACTATTAAGGGTGCATGATTGTGGATCAGATCCATCAGGATTCAACATCAATGCGCGAAGAACCAAAGTAACTGTGTGAATGTAAGCGTTCCGGTTCTTAGCTAATAGCCATGTCAACCCCATTAGTTCACAATCTTTGTTATGTATCTTGGTTGTTCTATCTCCTGATTTGCTTGAATTTGAAGTCTTCTTTCTAAGCTGTATAACCATTATTGTTAATTGTTATTTCAATTACATAATTTCAATTGGATAATCACAAAAACAGCACATCATTCTGCATAATAAATATAGGTTTGGTGTAACATCCTTTTCAATGAAAAATAGTCAAAGCTGCACATGAATATAGATATTATTGTTAAGACTTTAATAAAGAATGATATTATGTTATGCTATGATTAATTTATTTTTTCTGAAGTAATACACTACTAGGTACTATCTTCAAATGCAATAAGCAAAAAACAACTGAAGTCCAACTGTTTTTTAATAATAACTTTGGATTCTGAAACAGTGCATGGATTTTATACACAAGCAAGTGACAGCATTTTTGTAAACTCCAAACAAACTATAAATCAGAAACAGGAACGATAAATCCAAATGTGGCTACAGATGTTGTCATCTAATGCCAGTAACTCTGAGTTAAGTAAGAAATGTGAATCAGAGGGATAATAATATTTCACTTTTACTCATTAGCAGTCAAGAACACTAAAATTGACAGTTTGGAATCACTCTGAATTTGACAAAAACAACAGTGGCACCGTAATTTTGATGAATCCACAAATTGTAACTTTTGTCGAAAATACGGTGGACAACCACCATTATTTCATCAAACTCACCGCCAATCCAAACATGTAAAGAGCCGCTTTAAAATTGATTATGATGTCTTTTCATTCAAGATACAAAACTCTTCTTTTAAGCAATAGCTTATTTTGCACATTGGATACTATTTAAGTCATCAAATTTTGTGATGCAATCTTTACAAGAAGGTTAACAAAATAGATTTAAAAAAAAAAAAAATCAGGAAAGGACTATTTCAAACATAAATGGCTTGACATTGCATGTTTTAATCTATTAACAGGCACATCAGATTAATGTTTTTAAGACCTTGATTCAAATACACTCATTCATTTATTTAACTATGGTCTATTTCACTAATACAACTTATGGTTCTTCTGTTAACTGTTAAGGTTCTTTAACTAAAATTATAGTGTGAAGAGACATTTCCCCCAATTACCAAGCATGAAAGTTTGAAATGAAGATGAAACCTTGATGAATTTGATTTTGATCTTGTTCAATTTTGAATAAGATCCATCAAATTTTCCAAGTAAACAAGTACCATAAGAAAGCTAAAAAGATCAAAGCAATTTAACAAAATTGACTTACCAAATAGAGACTATGCAAACACTTAGAACAACCTCCGAGACCAGGAAATCCATTAACACCATTTCTACTACTACTACTACTACTACTACTACTCAAGCAATTTGTCTCTAATCTCTTGACACTTTCATCTCCAACAAGATTTCCACTATGAGTAAGTTTAAATGATTCAGGACAGCTCAAAGGGTGAAGCCTAATACCACAATAACAATAAACCAAATCACAAGTCTCATTTGGTTGAAAAAGCTCAATTCCTCTAACTTTCAAAGCCTTTCCGAAATCACTCTCACATGTTTCAGAATCATCTGGTAACAAAGGCATATCATAAGATGAGGTGTGTCCATGTTCCAATCCACCAAGGGCAGTTGCTGAATAAGCAGAATAAAGCCAGGCAGCAAGAACAGGACAACATCGGCTACGGTGGAGTTCATTGTTATCATCATCAGAAGAAGAATGTTTGTTTGATTTGGAACTGCATGCGTTTTTGATTCCATTGAAGTGTTCATCTGAGAGACTTAAAGGACATCTTGCAACATCAGCTTGTTCAGGGAAGGCAGGGATTGTACCTTGTGAAGATGAAGATGGATTTTGTGTGAGAGGTTGAATTGTTGCTGCATCAGGGATAGGGAGAGATAGATAACAAGGAATTATGAAAAGAGTGAACAAGATGAATGAGAATGGAGGCAGTGTGAGTAGTGTCATGGTGTGAGTGAAGTGAATGAGAATGTGTGTGTTATTGAATGAAGCAAGAAAAGAAAGAAGAGAATATTGGGGGTGTGTTGTTGGGACAGACAGAAGTCACAAGGGAAATGAGAAAATAATAAAGATGGTGTGGTGTGGGGTTCAGCAAAGTTTGGCAGCATGCTAATGCTATTGCTATTGCTATTTGCTAACTCTGTAAAGGAAAGTTACTGGGTAGTAGGGATTACTGATTACTAGTAGTAATTAGTGGCATGGAAGAAAAGAATTTGATTGAAATTGATGATGATGCAGTAGTCTTTTCAGAATTTTTACTGTCCAATTTTATGTTCTTTATCTCTTTTTCTTGTCACTTTACATAACTGTTAATGTTATTGTTCTCACTTGTCACATATTTTAACTGTTAGCTAGTATGAACATATAAGCGCAACCATGTTTTGACACAAAATGATCCCATAATCCAATTTAAGAGTTGATTTGGTTGTAATAAAAACACTAGTTGAAAATGGTAAAAATTTGGCTAACCTGCCGGATCAACTAAGTTAAACAATTTTATTGAACTTTGAAAAGAATTCTATATAATATACTTGAGTTGAGTAGCTATGTCCTTGCTAATTCAATGATGAATTAGTAGCATGAAATCCGGAAAATTTTCAATGAAACTGTAATGTTAGATTCAAAGGCTCAGTTTACAAAGCAGTTTATTAATTACTAACTTATCAGTGATCACTTCAGTTAATTCTATTTTTTTTTTTTTGGTACATCACTTCAGTTAATTCTATAGTTCCCAACAATATAGTACTAGAATATCTCCAATATTTTATGCTTTTGAGCGTCTCATATGCATAATTGTGTCCCCACTCCCCACCCACAACCTGTAAAATATATACTATACTATAGTGCAAACAAGAGACATAAAGATCGGATAACAGACTAAAATATGTGATAAAAATAATGTAATTAACGACATCATAAAAAGGATAATAAAAATTAACACAGATTAATGTAAAAAATTAAGTTAGTAAGTTTACAAATGTCATGATTCTTTTTCTTTACTCAACAAAAACATAGGCTTAATTAATGTGTTTTTGACTGCAATCTTGTAGAGTAAAATCCATATTTCACCCTTTGATGTTGGGTTGAATGAATAAAAATGTAACTTTTCTCCCCAGCCAAAAAAGTAACAAAAAGAAAAGCCAGCTGTTGCCAATGTCATTTGAGCTTTTTGTTTTTTCTTTGCTTTACATTTACTATTTATGTTAAAGTTTTTTGATCCATTATTTATGTTGCATTCTATTTACATGGTTAATCTTAAAGTAATGTTAAGCTACATTTGCAATTCTTTAAGTTTGACTGTTTTCTTGCAATGCGGTTGCCTAAATAAAAAACTTATCTGATTTAGATATTATTATTTTGTTTTTGTTTGTTTGTTATGAATTTTGGTATATTAGTTTTGTGGTGTGCTATATAAAATACAAAGTGTATGTTTGTATACATACCCATACAGCCATATACAATTGGCTAAAATAAATAGACCAAGGGTAGCGAGAGATGATATACATCGACCAATTGGGAATGGCTAAAGGATTTAGATTGCTAGCAATCAAAATTGCATTTTCTTAACATGTCATGGATTTTTAATATGGAATGCATAAAGTTATCTTATAGTATAAGTTTTTAATTAGTCTTGACTCAGTTGTTACATGTTATGTTACAATTTAATGATGTATAATGTATTTGTGTTTGTTTAACCTTGTCTCTATTTGGTTTTGAGCTCCGAGCTGTTGTTGGAGGAGGGGCACGCTTTGCTTTGCAGTCTAATAAAGCTGCTTAAAAGCCGGACTCTTTTTCAATTATGAAACTTTAGTTTCATCAATCAACCTTTTAATTATTTTATTGACAGTTTAATTTCATCAACATGTTAGTCTTAGTCATGTGAACCCATTTACTCTTCTAGTCTGTAGTTAGTTAGTGTATGAATATGGTACTTTTCCTTTTATGTACGTTAAAGTTACTTTTCTTTTTCGGTTCAAGTTAGGGAGGGGTGTCGTCTGTCTAATATATAGTTCCAGTATCACTAAAAAAGGATTCAGATTTATAGTCACACTCTTTTTTTCAAATATTAAAGAAACGGGCAAATGAAAATATTCAACGAATTCGGATTCTCTGCGGTTGAGATCAGGAATGGCCAAAGAGTCAAACAATCATATCCTATCTTTCTTGACTTAGGTTCAAATATTAGGGTCGGCACGGGTCGGGATCCCCGCATTCACATGGTTAGCTAGGTTCTTGACACAAAACAGAATCATGACAAGTTAAACAGTTTGGTCAGAATTTTATCTTTTCTGTTTAGTTCTATGAACGACTGCAGCTCCTCCACGATGATAAGAAACATCAAACATTGATTAAAGTATTTTCCATGTACTATATAGTGTACAGCTCTTTTCTGAATTTATTTGTATTTGTATGGATCATTGCAAGTGCTTCTGTTTGTGTCCCTCTCAGACAACTCATACCATTCTTTGGAGCAAAAATGTTGTCTTTCAGACCACAAAAAAACTATTATTAATGATTAACATCATCTTATCTATAAGTGCCAAATTTAGCTATATTTGATACTTATGTAACATCATCTCATCTATAATTTTTCAATCTTACTAATTGAAAAGTGGTACCTCAATAATTTTGTTGAGACAGTAACATATTAGCACAATTAGACCCAATATAATACAGAGATCTTAAGAGCACCTTAGAAAAGGAGGGATGAGGGGGAAAAGGAATGAGCTGTCTCAATCCCAACCCCACCATAAACATTATATACTACTCTTTTGATAATTCTTCAGCATTATCAATTAGTACATTGTTTGAGGAGAGTCTCTATATTTTAATATACTGTTCTCATTAATCAACCACCAAAATCGAGTTTTTTGCCAACTACCAAATCTAGAGGTTTAAATTAATTAAAGAAAGTATTCAATTCACACACATAACACATGTAACTTATTTTTTTCACTTCCATGGTAGTCTAATCACCTTTCATGCATTGTCAAATTAACAATAACAACCTTGTAAGCATCTTTAATTTGCTTAAGGTGGGAAATTGAATCCCTGACCTCTTCATTTTCACTCCCTAAAACATTCACCCTCAGCCACCAAATCATCCTTATAACCCGATAAATTATTTCTAGTTTCACTAATTGTTCATCTTTTATTTTTTGTATGAGTTAACATGCATCCTAAAAAATAGTTGTGTTGAAAAAAAAAATCATTTTTTTAACTTTAAAATAATTGACTCACAATTTTCAAGTCAATATTTTTATATTAAGTTGATTAACACTTGCTCTCAGGAAATATTAACATTTATCTTATTTTTGCTTATAATGGAGAAGTGCAATTGCAATTTATCTTTTTATTTTTATAGACACATAAAAGGGGAACAAAAACCCCTCGAGTTTTGTATGTTTAGCATGATATCTTTTGGGAATCATGAGTATGGTTTCTTTTTAGAAAGATTGACATAATAGTATTTTATTTTAGTGAAGCTAATTATGAACCTAAGTAATCATCATCAATGAAATGAAAATGTGATCATGGTTTGCTACAAGTGTTATATTATCATATCCTTCTCTGTAGTAGTAGAAATGTAGAAACTCAGAAGTGAAGGGTGTTGTTTTTCAAGTATTGTGCATGCCTTTTGATTTTTACTTTTCACCATACAGATGATATTATACAAAGTTCTCACTCTGAAATACCCAAAGAGTTGAATACTAAGGAGGATAGACAAGAATAGTTACATAAACTCTAGACTACATAGCAAATTATATAACTGATTTTTTATCAACTCATGAATGATATTGATGCATGTTTCACACTTTCACTTCATATATGACCAACATAAATTTCCTTCAAAATCACAAACTGTCAACAATCAATCTAAAACTACACATCCTTCCATAAAAACAGACAGCCCTTTACCATGTGGCAGTAACAGACTCAATAGGAAGGAAAATATTCAGGGCTGGGATTCGAGGAAGCAAGCATTCAAATGCCTTAAGACCATCTTTCGCAACGAAGGCCATGGCAATTTCGCCTAATTAGTTATGATCTATATTTCTTAGCGGAGGATCAACAAGATTAATGTTTAACTAACCCCCATTCAACAATAAAGAAGCTGTGATCATGAACATGGATTGCATGGTTCTCCTCCACATCAAGGAAACCAGAATCTCCAAACTTGTTCCATAAGGCAATACTAAAAATTTTGTGTATTCGTGTTTAACCAAGGGAGTGAGGGCTATAATGATGGGCATGGAAGGCCTTGGCTCTATTCATTGAAGCAAAGAATCTCTGCACACAATCATATATCCCTTATTTATAGGTTCTGTTTGTTTCACAATTAAGGCTTATAGTTGTTAGTATTTTGCAAGTATATATAATATCCTATAAAATGTCACAATCTTGTTCATTCAAATTCAAATTGAGTATTAATTAACAATGGACAAAAAACAAAAGGACCCTTTTAAGTAAGATTCAGTAAACAAACATGATAAAGAACTAAAAACTGTGAATTGAGAGAATTCACCGGTTACTACAAGTGAAAATGATGATTAGCTAGCTACAAAGTGGACACAGAACTAACCCATTTTCATTACAATCAGTGCACTTAACAACAACAACAGTGTTCCCCTGTTTCTGTTTCTGAACAAGCATCTTACAACTTCCATTACATCGAAAACAAGGCAAGAATCTCATATCACCACAACCCTCACAAACACCACCAACCACTTTTCTAGGCAAACCTTGAAGAACCTCTCCCAACAAACCCTCTTCCACAACCTTCAACATCTCTTCAGCACCGCCAATGTAGAAACCCTTCACAAACACTCTCGGAGGAACCACCGTCGCTTCCTTTTCCTTCCCCTTCAGAAGTTCCCTCAGTTCCTCTTTAAATCCGCTATCCATTGACACGTCACGCTCGCAGATTTGCACGCCAAATGCATCAAACGCCGCTCTCACCGCATTGCAAGCCTCGAACGTTCTTCTAACGCCTCTCAAAGTGGTGGTGTAGATGACCACTTTTTTTTCTCCGTTGGGTGGACATATTTTCTCGAACCGATCCGAGAGAGTTGAAGCGGGTTTTTTGAAAGCAGGGTTTGGGTTTAGGTTAGGGTTGGAGTTTTCTTTGGGAGAGGTTAGTGTTGGTGGTAAGGGTGAGAAACGGAAGCTTTCTGTGGTGTCGAGGCCTTCCATGAGTTCCCAAGAGTTGATGATTTCTGGTGGTTCGGAGCGGAGGGGTTTGATGGAGAAACGAGAAGGCGGTGGTGGAGTGGTGGTGGGTGGATCAAGGGTGTTGAGAAGGCCATAAGTGGTGGAAGTTAGAGAGACGATGTGGTGGCCGACACCGAGTGCTGAGGTACTGAGTTGGCCTAACTCGTCTTCGTGGTTCAACAGATTTGAAGACACGCAACCCATGATGTGCTGCTAAGTTTGAAATTTGAATTTTGAAGTGAGTGAAACTAACTACTGAAAGAGAAAGACAAAAGAGAGTTTCAAACAAACTTAGGTGGGGCTTAATTATGACTTACTCTATTTATTTTGCCTTTTTTAAATGAAACACCACAAGGTTCTTGCTTTGCTCACTCATCACGTGAACCTTTTCTCTTTGAATATTTATCCCGCTTCTTAATTTTCATTTTTGATCAAAGTATATGAGGTTCCAAGCATATATATTTGTATAATGTATTGTTCTATTAATTGACTTAATTTTTATTTTTGGTCAAGTATTCTAATAACTTGGGTTCGAATCCGATTTTTGCATATATTTCGTATAATGTATTATTTTATTAACTCAGTTAAATTTATAGAACATTCCGTTTTAAATTTTTTTACTATTCATAATTTTTTTTTTATAAATAATTTTAGTGGCTAAACTTAAATATTTAAATGTAAAATCTAAAATCTCGATCAGTCCTATAATATTTCGCTCTCTCGTGATCATCTGATCTGATGGTATGATCTCATCATTCACGAGAAAATTCCGAAGCTTGAGCGTCCAGAGCAGCCTCAACCATGCCCTGCAAACAATACGCGGGAACCATTTACATGACTGCAAACATGCAAGCTCAACAACACCCAAACCTCAAATCATCATAGACACAGACCCACACATTCTGCAATGCACCAAATCTATTTCTACTCACATGCGTAATGGCCACCGTCACTTGGCTCTCCGTCTCTTCAATGCCATGCCTTACAGGAACTTGTTTTCTTGGAACTTAATGCTCGCCGGGTATGTCAAGAACCGCAGACTCGCTGATGCCCGCAACTTGTTTGATTTAATGCCTCAAAAAGATGTTGTTTCATGGAATACAATGTTGTCCGGTTATGTCCGGTGTGGGTGTGTTGATGAGGCTAAACTAGTTTTTGATAACATGCCTCGTAAGGATTCCATCTCTTGGAATGGATTGCTTGCAGTGTATGTTCAGAATGGGAGACTTGAGGAGGCTCGCCGGTTGTTTGAGTTGAAGTCCGACTGGAAATTGATTTCCTGGAATTGTTTGATGGGTGGGTATGTCAAAAGGAAGATGTTAGGCGATGCTAGGGACCTTTTTGACCGTATGCCTGTTAGGGATGTAATCTCTTGGAATACCATGATTTCGGGTTATGCCAGAGATGGAGATTTATCGCAAGCTAGGACATTTTTTGAGGAATCTCCGGTGCGTGATGTTTTCACGTGGACAGCAATGGTGTATGCATATGTTCAGAATGGAATGTTGGATGAGGCCAGAAGTGTTTTCAATGAAATGCCACAAAAAAGAGAGATGACATACAATGTGATGATTGATGGTTATGTGCAATACAAAAAAATGGATATGGCAAGGGAA
This sequence comes from Trifolium fragiferum, assembly GCA_954870985.1. NCBI lineage: Eukaryota > Viridiplantae > Streptophyta > Magnoliopsida > Fabales > Fabaceae > Trifolium > Trifolium fragiferum. The sequence goes on along the minus strand of OX940790.1, from coordinate 274,245 downwards.
TTGTTTGAGGCAATGCCTTGCCGGAATGTAGGTTCATGGAATATCATGATCAGTGGCTATGGTCAGAGCGGTGATATCGTTCAAGCTAGGAAGTTTTTTGACTTGATGCCTCAGCGCGATTCTGTATCTTGGGCAACAATTATTGGCTGTTATGCTCAGACTAGTCACTATGAAGAAGCTATGGACATGCTTGTTAAGATGAAACGGGATGGACAAAGTTTAAATAGATCTACTTTTTGTTGTGCTTTGAGCACATGTGCTGATATGACTTCTTTGGTGCTAGGACAACAAGTTCATGGACAGGCGGTGAAGACAGGGTATGACAATGGGTGCTTGGTGGGAAATGTACTTCTTGAAATGTATTGTAAATGTGGCAGCATAGGCGAAGCCTATAATGTGTTTGAAAGAATACAACAGAAAGATATCATCTCTTGGAACACAATGTTAGCTGGTTACGCTAGGCATGGATTTGGAAGACAGGCTTTATTGGTGTTTGATTCAATGAAGACAGCGGGTTTTAAACCTGATGAAATTACCATGGTACGTATTTGGTTTTCATTTTATAAATTCTATATGCATGAATGAGTGCTCCTTATCTAGTTGTGTTGGATGAACTACTGCGGTACTGGCTCAAAGCTTCATATTTCACTTCCTTGTATTTTCATTTAGACATTGCTGGTTTATAACTTAGTTTTCTGATTAACACTTTCCTGGTTAATATGGTCAAATAATCTCCTAAGAAAAGTAGGAATTACCTGGGTCCCTACCAGTCTCTTGAATCCAATTTCATTGCAATACACAGCATTATACAACAGCATTTTTTCCCCCAAGTATGCAGGAGCAATATGTCACATCTTAAATATCTAAGTCTGTCACATCTTATTCTCATTTCATATCAGGAGCAATAATATGTGTATACATAAATATCAAGTTATCTAAATCCGGCCTATAAATACTAACCATTTAAATTTAAATACTCTATAATATATTTAATTCAACTAAATATTCCAAATGGATTTTAAGGAAAACACCTCATTCAAATTCAGTGTCCTATTACAGCACCAATTTCTTGAAACGTAACATCAGTAACAATAAATAAAGTGCTATTTTCCAACAAATTCCAACACCTAACACGCAACACTGTCCCTTTACAAGCATGGCAAAGTTTTTTTAATCAGTTCTTGAACGGAAGAAACTCAATAAATTGGTTGGGTGCATTCATTGTTGAAGCTGATATCTCTGTCTCTTTGTGTTGGTTAATAATGTTATGATGATCACCAGTCATCACTGCATCCATGACCATTCCTTATTGGGAAAAGTTGAAGAGTTTGATCAGATTCCAAACAATGATCATCCTGCTGAGTACTGTTGTTCATACTGCTTAAGTGGATAAAACTAGTTTCTCTTTGCTTGTGTGGGTATGTAGTGAAATGAATAAGCTGAGAACATGGGTCCACTTGATGAGTTTTGGATCCATTAGTGTAGTTGTTACTGTGGTTGTGGTGGCCATGCTAGCAATTGTTGTAGAGGTGTAATTAGGATGTTGTTGTGTACTGTTTATGAGGGTAGGACAAGTTAACTGCATCATATGCCACATGGCATTCCTTTCCATAAAGTTTCTTCTTTGCTGTAATTCTGCTTCATCGAATTGGAGCCATCCATCTGCTCTAGAGTACTGATCTGCTGCCCTTTGAATTGAAAACCTTATTCTTTTCTGATTAACTGTATTTTTGTCCTGGTAATTTACCTTTTGTCATAGCATCATCATTTATCAAAAAGGGCGTTGACAGCACTGTAATCATGCTGTTATGGATGTTATTGGCCTAAACAATCAGGATAGATTATTTCCGAATAGTTGTTACTGACTTGAATAACTTAGGTTACATTGCTGATATAAGGGTTTGTTTAGGCAGTTATTTTGGAATTATTTCTGGATAAAGGTATGTAAGCAAGAATTGAAGAGAGAGAGAGAGAGAGTAGAGAAAGAAGAGAGGAAGTGAAGATAAACTGAAAATGCATCAAATAATTCTTTCTTGTTAAAGATGATGCATTACATGGTATTTATACTACTAGACTACATAACTGATTTTGTTAAACATCCAACGGAGCTTAACTAGCTCTTAAGTGTTAACTGATAACTAAGAACTAATTCCTATTCCTTGAATTGAATTTTGACTAATTTAGTTGTTTTGCTCCTTTGAATAACAATTAACATGTATTATATGATGTTGTATTTCATCAAAGTATTTATTACTAAGGTTTAAATATGGATTTAGTCCTTGCAAATATTCTTGAGAGTCCTACATTTTACACTTTGTTTTCCTCCTTGGTCTTGTATTTTTTTTTTTCTTTCTAAAGTTACACTAGTTTGTCTGAAAAGTTTTCTTTACATAGGCGCAAATGAGCTAATAACTGCTTAAGGGGTTAATCATAAACAAATTACGATTATAATAACCAAACATTGACAAATAAACTAGGAAGGATTGAGGTACGGACGATGCACGGGTACTCCATTTGAGGGAGAGTACCGGTACCGGGTACGTACCCGTATCAGTACCGGGTACCGGGTACATATCCGTACCTAAATTTATAACCATAAACGTTCATTAGTTTTTAAAAAATTGCCGTACCCCGTACCAGTACCCGTATCGGGTACCGGTACCGTACCCGCACCTAGGCAACACATGGTACGGTACCCATAACATGGTTTTTCTATAGAATATAACTGTGTATCTTTTGACTCTTCTCTACACGTAATATCATTCTGCTTATTGTTCCTCTAATCATTTTTCAGGTTGGTGTTCTTTCGGCTTGCAGTCATACTGGCTTGACAGACAGGGGAACTGAATATTTTTATTCAATGAATAAAGAATATGGTATAACACCAAATTTGAAACATTATAATTGCATGGTTGATCTTCTTGGTAGAGCTGGCCGCTTGGAAGAAGCACATAACTTAATGAGAAACATGCCTTTTGAGCCAGACGCTGCAACATGGGGAGCTATACTAGGTGCAAGCCAGATTCATGGCAATACTGAACTTGGTGAGAAGGCTGCTGAGATGGTTTTCAATATGGAACCCCATAACGCGGGAATGTATGTCCTTCTATCAAATTTATATGCAGCATTAGGTAAATGGGTTGATGTTGGTAAGCTTAGATTAAAAATGAGGCAACTTGGTATTCAGAAAATACCTGGGTATAGTTGGGTTGAGGTGCAAAACAAAATCCATACATTCACGGTTGGTGATTGTTTTCACCCAGAAAAAGATAGAATTTATGCTTACTTAGAAGAGTTATATCTAAAACTGAAACGTGAAGGGCATGTTTCTTTGGTAAAATTGGTTATGCATGATGTGGAAGAGGAAGAGAAGAAGCAAATGCTTAAGTATCACAGTGAGAAATTAGCTGTGGCATTTGGAATTTTGACCATACCGGCTGGCAGACCAATACGTGTCATGAAAAACTTGCGGGTGTGTGAAGACTGTCATAATGTCATCAAACACATATCCAAAATTGCTGGAAGGTTGATAATTTTAAGGGATTCTCGTCGCTTTCATTACTTCAGTGAGGGTATTTGCTCTTGTGGGGATTATTGGTGAGCAGAGAAATATGGTAGAAATTAACCTTGTCAAATTTGGAGAGCTAGGATACCACCATTAGTGGTGGTCGGTGGATTATTGGTAATGGTAAGTCGATATTATTCTGGTCCGAGAGATGTTTGCCATCTGTGAATATTGCTTTGAAATCATCTCCTGCAGCCTATTCCGGAAGAGTGGGCACTTGCTTTTATGCATGATTTTGTGAATGCTGTGGATTAATTATGTTAGCCATCTCATGGATTTTATCCCGAGTTGGTTACTGGAGGAGGTTAGAGCACTTGCGCCCTCCTTTGGATAGGTTGGAGTAGGACCGTTTTGTGTGGAACCTTACTCCAGATGGAACGTTTAGTACGAAATATTGCTTACCAACTGGTTCAAGGGCATGTGGATCAGGTGCATGGTGATCAAGTTTGGAAGAATCTTGGCACTACTGCACTGGCCATCCTGGGGAGCGAATGTTTACGTGGAAAAATCTGCATCATAGCCTTCCAACAAATTCATTATGTGCTGGTGGCGAGGAATTGGAGTCACGTCGTTAAGTTGCAGTGTGGTGAAGCCGGTTTGGTATTCCTTTAGAACTTGCCTCTCCCAGAACTTCTTTGATCAGGGTGTTAATGAGTGGGTGAAGTGTAATTTGCTAGTAGGGTTCGATTGTATGATCACATTCAATGGACTTCTCTATTTGGTTTCCTTCTGGCGTTTTTGATGCGTGAAAGGAATCAAGTGGTGTTTAATAAGATTTGATGTTTCTCAAGTTATTATCCATGCTCGTAAAAAAGCATAGAAAAATAATTAAGTTGATAAGAGTAGATTTGTACAGGAAAAGATCCAATCAAAATAAGTAGTTAACGAAGTGAACTTTAGAATTTCCTTTATGTATAAATAGTGTAGTTAAGGACTGTGGTATACTTCACTTCTGTTTTGCTGGAGTCTATAGCTACATTTGAAAATTGATAAGTTGGGATTTTCCTAAAGCAAACGAAGATAAGTTTGAATTCAATTGTCAATGTTAAGGACTTTAGTAGTACATGATGTGTAAGTACATCCATAAGCTATGTTTAATCATATTATAGATGGCTCCATGTGATGGAATTTGCGAGTTTGTCATTTGTTACATTTACCGGGTTGGTGATTGCGGCAACATATGGAAATGCATTATGGTGTTCGGATTTGTTCCTTATAAGCACTTCAAGATTGGTGTCGAATGGAAGTCTTTGGTTTGTGCAAGAAGAGTCATAGAAGGTGATAGCATAAGAATGATTAGTAATACAAACTTTTAAGTAATGAAAAAGAATTATTAGTAATTTTAAGTAATACAAACTTTTAAGCCTTCTATTTCAAGTAATACCAAAATCTCGTGCATTCTAAAAAAAAATTGCTTATGTGACGTTTAATTAGAGCTAAATTGAGTGTAAAAAAATTAGAGTTAAATTGCTTAGGTGTCATTCAATTAAAGTTTCCATTTTTTTGTATATTTTCTAACGGATTATTATAAAAAAAAAAAAATTTGTTGGATATATACAACTAAACTAGATCTTCTCTTTTTTTTTATCGAGTTTTTTTTTTCATTTAATTAGAACTTCTCTCAAATTTTCTTATTGTAGAAACTTTAATATTATATATTTTTTATATAAACTCTATTTTTTTTTGTAGAAACTTCGTTATTATTATTTTATTTTTTTTAGAAACTCTTTCTTTTAGCGGGAATTGATATTTTTTTTATTTTAGAAACTATAATATTCTATGTTAATATTATTGTGTAGGTAAAATTCAATTAAAACTTTCTTATTATGTTTTTGTAGAAATTCAAATATTTTATTTTAATTATTATAGTTTTAATGACGACAAACTTATTTAATCCATGATTAAATATTATATACTTAATATATAAAAACTAAGTAAACACTTAGATTGTGGATATCTATTAAAATTATACATTGACTATTAAAATAGGAAACATAGAGCACTTTTCACTACACTATTAAAATTATACCTTGACTAATTATCTCTAAATTTTGTCTAGCACAGTGAAAAGTGATCCCCATGATAAAAAGTGTTCGTAGATGATAGTGAGAACTAAGTGCGAGAATTTCTTTTTTTTTAACAAGAGTGCGAGAATTTTATTGATATTCTTAAAAAATAATAAAGAATTTACAACTATTTTTTGTTCATGGAGCAGCCATAGAGTCCTGTAACTGTAACGGACACATAAGACGGCTAGAATGAGAGAGAGTATCAGTGGTATAGAATGAAAAATAGGTAGCATTTCTCACCCAATTATTAAAAAAAAAAATTGAATAATGAAAATTTAAATTTCAATGCAGATCCATGCTTTTATATTTTATAATAGGGATCACTTATTTAAAGAGAGAGAGAGAGAATCTCTTAATGGAAATGGGAAACACTTTCCGCTCTACTATTAAAAATAGATATTGACTAATTAAAATTTGAATTCCGACTATTAGAGTTTTTCCTTATTTTACGTTCGTCGCACTTTCACTATATTACATCTAACTAAAAAAATCTACGGGAATTGAAATCTAAAATAAATTAATAAAATTTAAATTTTTTATAATCAATGGATTTTTTTTTATAATTTCAATTTTAAACTTTCCATAAACATTCATTCAAATTTTTTTTCAGGATGCTAATTTATCAATGTAAGTGAAGATTCATACATAGATTTTTTCATTTGACGCTCACACGTGAAAATTGCTTCATTGTGGTACAATGACAAAAAAAAAGCTTGAGAATAGGAACATGGTCAAAGTATCTTAATATTCATTTAAAATTTTGTTAATGGAGTTCTTATAAAGACGTGAAAAAGAGGGAGTCAGATAGAATCTCATAGTGTTGTTGAACGTGGAATGAAGGAATATTTTCCACCACACTATGCCCCTGTAACATCCTTAAACATATATCGTATTTTCATACTCAAGTAAATTATACAAAATCAATTTCATAAATAATTGAAAGAAAAATATAGGCAACATTCAAAATAATATAAAATGAAAAATGACGTATATAGACAACCTTCCAAAGAAAGAAAGAAAAAAAATAAGCAGATAAATATTATTAAAAAGTGAAAATTATTCTGTTCGGGAGATGTGAAAATAATGAGAGAGATTTATCTCTCTCACGGGTGTAGAATGAGAAACGTAGAACACTTTTGACCCCACTATTAAAAATGCACTTATACTAATTAAATTTTCATTTGAGAATGAAGTTTATAATCATTTTATATTTAAAAGGTCACTATATAGTTACATATATGAAGATGAGAGAAATAATCTATGTCTTAATAGTATAAAATGGGAAGCGAAATAATATTTGTCATCTCGCACTATCTTATAACATTGTTAAACATATATCATGCAAAATATATTTCAATTTTATCTTAATATTTTTAATTAAATATTACACAAATAATATATTAAAATAAACACATAAATAATATTTAAAAAGAAAATTATACCGTACACGTCACGGAGTAATATACCGGTGCTTCTTTATACTTGGATTTTGGCTTTTCTCTAAGGATTCATTATTTGATCGGTTAACAAATTGACGAGAAACAAATTTCATCTTCACTTTATTTTTTCTTTCAAATATTAAAAAATGATTTTTTTTTTACTAGGGTAATACTCTTAAGAAGAATTTAGGTATTACTCTTAAGAAGAATCCTATTTCGGCAGTTTTCAAAAGTAGGTAGGGTTTTACATACACAGAGAGGAGAGGCCTTGTTTGTTGATCTTAGCACAATGGTATTTCGACGGACGCGAGTTCAAGCGAATAAGTCCCACAAGTCCTCGTCTTCTTCGTCTCGCAAGATTCATAAAACTTCTTCTCTCAAAGGTTTCTTTCTTTCTTTCTTTCTTACTTAGGATTATTTCATCATTCGATATATATTGGCTTTTTGATTGAATGTGTGTATATACTATAGGTAGAAGAAGAAGAAGAATCACAATTGCAAAAACAGAGTGCAGCAATGGAGCCAGAATTCAGACAAAGATAAATAACAATAAAACCCTACTACTACGTCAACAACAACAACAGACACCTCCTCCTCCTTGTGTAATTGTCAGTCTTACTAATTCTTTCTAACACATTACCATCCTTTTCAATGTCGTCATATTCAAACTCACTCCTCTTATCTGCATGTCCGCACAGCTTCTCTTTCCTCTCTCTGCTTCCGTCGATTTAGACCCACTTGCAGATCATCTCTCCTCATTGTTTTCTTCTACACTGCTCCCAGGACCTGCAGCACCAACCATTCATTCTTCTCAATATAGGATTACACTATCCGTGCGTTCATTTCATTCTCTTACATTATTAATTCATTACTTATTCTCATATATCATAATGCACTTGCTGAAACTAGAAGAACAATAATTCTAATTTAATCATTACATTACTTTTACCGAGTAACTATGTTTTCGTTGACGGCATTTTTTACACATGTGTTATTTGCTACAGGTACTAAAAGCACCTCATGGTGATCTACTCTCTTGCATGGAAATGCTCAAGGTATCCATTTTTATATATTTGCTTTGCTGCAAACGCCTTTTCATTACCTTTCTGTTATTAGACACTCACTACTTCTGTTGTAGGTTGCTGATCTACTGGTTTTTGTGGCTTCAGCAAGGTCTTTATGCCACGAAACTCATTCTCACTACATTGATTCATTTGGAGATCAATGCCTTTCTGTATTTAGGTCTCTTGGTTTACCAACCACTGCTCTCTTTGTTCGTGTAAGTTATCATGTATCATATCTTTTCAACTTATTATTAAGTCACACAATTCACCAGCCTACAATAATGTCATCAAGAAATTTAGTTTTTCAATCATTTATGTGGAATTTTTTCGTTTTATGCTTTTAGGATCTTCCCACTGAGCTTAAACAGAGAAATGAACTAAAGAAGATTTGCTCATCAAGTCTTGCCTCTGAATTTCCTGAGGATTGTAAATGTTAACCAGCGGATACAAAGGATGATCTGCACAAGGTAATTATTTCTCCAATTGTTGGCTGAAAATTCTAATTGCAACCACTAAGATTGTACATTCAGTTTGATGGTTTAAACCTTTCACTCACACCGTCTTTACAATTGCAGTTCTTGCGGCTCTTTAAAGAGCAAAGGCTTAAAGTTCCTCATTGGAGAACCCATCGTTCTTACCTCATGGCTCATAAGGTTCGGTTTCATGTTGATCCGACTCTGAACTTGTAATCAACAGCCTAGTCATATTGGTTTTAATCATGTTTTCTGGGATAATTTGTAGTTTGTAGCACTGAGCAACCCTAAATGTTATATATAGTTTTTTACTAATGAGTGAATAAAGAATTTATGATCCAGATGTTGATTGCTGCTATCATATTGAGCTTATCATTTTTAAAACCCTAAATTACAGGTCGATGTTGTCTGTGATGGCATTGTTTCTGACAAATGCACGCTTCTTCTCACTGGTTATCTCCGTGGTCGTAACCTATCTGTAAATCAACAGGTAATAGAAATGTTATGTTATAATAAATTGTAGTTTCATCGAGTTGTTGGTTGTCTTACATTTTGTTTTGTTTATTCAGGTTCATGTCTCAGGTGCAGGAGATTTCCGACTGTGTAAAATAGAAATTCTTGAGAATCCCTTTCTTTTGAATTCAAGAAAAAATCAGGACCTTATGGATTCAGATGAGACACATGATTTCGAGGTATTAAGTCTTACTCATAGTTTTCAAAACCAGACTAGCCATTTACTCTTCGATGTTCAACCAAGTTTCGCACACACACACAAGAATAAAATCATCTTTTTTGAATATTGAAACATAACTAACAATTTAAATTGAAAGGACAATGTTTTCCCATCGATCTGAAAACATTGTCAGCATTACTCTCGAATTTGATCATGCACCATTCTGCCACTGTGATCTTTCAATATTTTTACCCTTTTGATCTCATGCCTTCTTTAACTATTTATAAATCTACACATTTACTTTCTCCTCAAGTCTCCTCCTTTATACTGTTTTAGGTCATCCGTTCCCTGGTTCCAGATCCTCAAAACCAAGCTGTAGTTGTCGAGAATGATGAAGAGCAGGTAGATAAGGAGATTTCATTTGTAATTCTACCACTACCTTTTGCTAATTGTAATATTTGATTTATTAGCTTCTGTACTACTAATATCTGAATTGACATCCTTTTTAATTGAATTTTAGAGTATTTATTAATTTTGTTATTTTGCACTACTACCAAATGAAAAGTGTAAATTTGGATGATTAGCCAAAATAATCCATCAATATTTTTACCCTTTTGATCCCATACCTTCTTTAACTATTTATAAATCTATATATTTACTTTCTCCTCAAGTCTCCTCCTTTATAATGTTTTAGGTCATCTGTTCCCTGGTTCCAGATCCTCAAAACCAAGCTGTAGTTGTTGAGAATGATAAAGAGCAAGTAGATAAGGAGATTTCATTTGTAATTCTACCACTACCTTTTGCTAATTGTAATATTTGATTTATTAGCTTATGTACTACTAATATCTGAATTGACATCCTTTAATTGAATATTAGAGTGTTCGTTAATTTTGTTTTTTTGCACTACTATCAAATCAAAAGTGTAAATTTGGATGATTAGCCAAAATAACCCATCAATATTTTTACCCTTTTGATCTCATACCTTCTTTAACTATTTATAAATCTACACATTTACTTTCTCCTCAAGTCTCCTTCTTTATAATGTTTTAGGCCATCCGTTCCCTGGTTCCAGATCCTCAAACCCAAGCTGCAGTTGTAGAGAATGATGAAGAGCAGGTAGATAAGGAGATCTCATTTTTAATTCTACCACTGCCTTTTGCTAATTGTAATATTTGATTTATTAGCTTCTGTGCTACTATATCTGAATTGCATCCTTTTTAATAGAATATTAGAGTATTCATTAATTTTGTTTTTTGCACTGCTACCAAATGAAAAGTGTAAATTTGGGTGATTAGCCAAAATAACCCATCAGTTATTGATTGGTTGGCTTCCCCCCCAAGTTTTCAAATTAGTTGTATGATTCTTTTGTTTAGCATTTTGAGTGATATCATCCCTGTTATCAGACACGGCCACCAGAGGCTGGCACATCAACAGCTGATGAAGATCAGAAGCTTCCTCCTCCTCCTGGAACTTCAGAATATCAGGTTTGAGCTTGTTTTCTTGATACACTTGTTTCTGAATTCTTTTTGTTGCCTTTCTTTCATATACAGTATATGCTTACCAAGTATCTAGAGTGGATATAATAGTTTTTTGGTCTTTATTTTGATTTCCAGGCTGCATCGTATGTTCATGATAGTGATTCTGAGAAAGAAACTGACAATGATTCAATGATGGTGAGCTTGAATGCTTTTTGTTGCCTTTCTTTCATATACAGCATATGCTTACCAAGTATCTAGAGTGGATATGATAGTTTTTTGGTCTTAATTTTGATTTCCAGGCTGCATCGTATGTTCATGATAGTGATTCTGAGAAAGAAACTGACAATGATTCAATGATGGTGAGCTTCTAAAAAGTCAATACTGATGAAGTGTTTGCCCTTTTGTGTTGGACCTATGGTCTCATTGGACAGTGCTTTATTTTCTTCGAGCATCCACAATGGAGGTTACTTCATTTGGGTCCTTAAGTGGATCCCATAGTTATACATTTGTCATATATAATTTTTTAATATTAGTACTTAATAAGCACTCAATTCCTCCAACCTAACACCCCAACTGTTTTACAAAATGGGTCTCACAAATAACTCTATATCATTACATTTCAACACTCATTTATTTTTATTGTGTCATGCTAACTTGTGTCCGTTAAGAATCTAAAGATAGTAATATTTTCTTAAAGTTTGTGCATTCAAATTATGAAAAGTTTAAAATTTGAATTAAATTCACGAGATTTCAATTAGCATTTCCTTATTTGTATACAGTTTATTAACTTGGGGCCTCAAAAAAGGAAAAGAGATAGTGTCTTGTAGAACCACCCTCCTTAATTGGCACTCACATTTTTTATACGTTATAGAGTAATAATTCGTCTCTCTAGTGTATGTTTGTGTGTATGCTGGGATAAGCTCGATGGATGGATCAGTATGTTAATGTTATTTCCTTTTCTTCTTTTTTTCAAAAAAAATTATTGAGCTACATGTCTTATTTTTAATGTATGTTTGTGGGTATATTGGGGATAAACAGGGTGCTGGCATAAATTATCTTGTACCATAAAAAAATCTTAAATGTTAAGTCCAAATTATTATGTAGATCTTTCTGTTTCAGGCTAGATATTAGCAACTTTATATATGAAAATCTGAATATATTGCGCGTCTTTGCATAAGATTATTTTGAGGTCAAAAAAGTTTTTATTGGCTGTTTCCCTAGAGAGCTTATGAAAATAACCTAAATCATTTCCCTAAAAATTTGTTTTCAAACATCATACTCATTTTTGTTTACTTAAGATTTAAGTAATAATAAAACAACAACCAAACTTTGTCCCACTATGGTTTCAAAAAAAAAAAACCTTGTCCCACTAGGCGACGTTGGCTACAATGATTAAGAAATATATTGTTCATTATTTTTAAGACAAGGCTGTCTCTTGTAAACAATGTTGTATCAAATTTTCGAGTTTTATTTTGATTACTATGGTGTCTATGGATCTTAATCTTATCCTTAATGCATGGTAACTTTTTTGTTGGATTACAGGAAGTAGATAACATGACTAGAGAGAACATACAAGATGAACTAAAGGCAATTAAAGAAGATAATGCTGCAGGTGAGGGTAATTTCTCCTTTAATGCTCTCATGTTTGTGTTACACATGTCTATTTTGTTAGGAATTTTGTCAGAGATGACCTTGAATGTGCCTGTGGATGATTTGCAGTTATATCGATATAATAATTCTATTTTTGATTTGTTGTTTGATCTGTGTTTTCTGTTGTAGAGTTTCCTGATGAAGTGGATTCACCATTGGATGTCCCTGCTAGGATGCGGTTTGCAAAATATAGGCATCTCAAGTCTTTAAGGAATTCTTCCTGGGATCCTAATGTATGTTTGCCTTTTGGAGATTATTTGTAGTGAGTAATTGCCACTAACTGCAAAAAAGATCTGACATTGCTATTAAATAATATCAGGAATCTCTACCCAAAGATTATCCAACAAATTTTAATTATCATAATTTCAAAAGAACACAAAAACATGTTCTTGCTAAAGCTTTAGAAATGGAACAAGAAAACAGAGAGGACTGTGTTCCAGTTGGCTCATATACTAGGCTGCATATCATGGACGTACCCAATGCTGTTGCTTCGAAGTTATGTATGCTTGCAAAGACGAACCCAGTTACAGCAAGTGGCCTACTGGAGCACGAATGTGAAGTATCTGTCCTTCATTTCAGGTGTGTTTATGCCTTATCATTTTACTATTTTTCAGCTTTTGGGATGCACCGTTTATAAGTGGTCCTTTCTGAATATTCAAAAGACGTGTCATGAAATAAAGCCACTCATGTTTTGTAGTGTGAAGAAACTTGATTCATATCATGCACCCATCAAATCCAAGGAAGAGTTAATATTTCATGTTGGGTTTCGGCAATTTGTTGGAAGGTATGGTATTCAATTTAAACAACCATGCCATAATATTACCTCCATCCCAAAATATTAGACCATTTTGGGTAAATCACGGGAATTAAGAAAGTTGATTGTGATATTAAATATGTTGACTATTAGTATTATTTTACAAGTTTGCCCTTTATGAGAGAGAATTAGTTGATAATTTTACCAAGTATTTATTACCAATTGCAGAGTTCTTATAATAATTTTACAAGTTTGCCCTTTATGAAATAATAAATATTTTTGAAAATTGGAAAGAGTTCTTATAAAATGGGACAAGTAAAAAAAGTGAAAAGGGTTTTATATTTTGGGACGGAGGTAGTAAATCTCTAGGAAAAAATTTATAAGCCATGGCAAAATATTTGCAGGCCAATTTTCTCTACTGAGTTCGTAAACACAAACAAGAGCAAGATGGAGAGGTTTCTCCATGCTGGACGCTTTTCAGTTGCTTCAGTTTGTGCAAAAATTTCATTCCCACCCCTTCCTACAATAATCCTAAAGAGAACTCAAGAGGATGCCACACCAGAAGTAGCTGCTTTTGGCTCGCTGAAAACTGTTGATTCAGATAGGATAATCCTTAAGCGCGTTATTTTGACCGGGTATGTTTGTTGATGTTTGTCACAATCAGTTGAAAATATCTCATATGTTGAAATTATTTTAGAATATCTTAGATTATTTGTTAGCATTAGTTTCTTTAGTATTGTCGATGTCTATTACTTCAACAAAAAAACTTTTATATTATGTTTTGGTTGATGCCTTTGCAGTACTTACTATGGCAAATATGAAATTATTGTCATTTCAGAGTTGTGACAATCCCCAATAAATGTTTTACTGATTAAAAGTTTTAAAACAAATTTTTGGTGCAGCTATCCCCAACGTGTGTCAAAACGTAAAGTTTCTGTGAAACACATGTTTTACAATCCTGGTGATGTTAAATATTTCAAGGTAAGAAAAAAAATGTTATGCAGTTTCTGGAATCTTTATCCTTGATGAGTTACAGAGTATTGAAAGAAGTTATTCTCAGTAAGTTGTTCTTATTTTCACCCTAATGAGATTTCTTATTGCAGCCTGTAGAGCTGTATACCAAACACGGTCTTCGTGGCCGGATTAAAGAACCAGTTGGCACACATGGTAAGTTATGTTAGAGACCTTTATATATTGTATAAAAATGGATAGGATGAACAGATAATCTTAAGATATTTCCTGACTCTGAGACTTCTGCTGGAAGCACTGTCTAGTTAATTAATTTATAAAAGGATAGGGTAGCCTATATTTCTCAACTAAGGTTCTCAAGTGGATTTGATAAATTGGTATTTAAATTTTACAGAATGAAAGTATTACCAGTTTATTATTATTGTTTTGTGGCAGGCAATTAAATTTGTTTTTTAAGTTCATATTTCAGATCATATCCCTTAGCATTCAAATAATTAGGGGATGATATATTATATAATGATCGTATTATCATGTTCATTGTATGGTCAGGAACAATGAAGTGCCTTCTCAATGGAGTTCTTGAACAGCGTGATACTGTATGCATGAATTTATACAAACGTGTGTACCCGAAGTTCTGTATGGAGGATCAAGATGCAGTTTAGTGACATTTTTTTTACCATTTTTAGGAAAATATTACATACAAGATAAATTTACAGATCAAATTTTTTTAAATTTATTTCCTTGATGTTAGGACCTATCGGTATGACTATTTTTATTTTTTTGGTAAGATCGGTATTTTTTTTTGGTAAGATTGGTATGACTAGTTTTTTCATACTTACATTGTATCTATTGATTGGTTTGATTTTATCTCTTTTTTTTTTCAGCACCATTTGGTTATCTATTAATTTAACTATGAAATGTTATAAGGTGGATGATATTTACAAAATATCTATGAGTAAACCACCAAATAAGTCTCAATTTTGGAGGCTACAATCTTGATTTTGGTCGTAGCTAATAGTAACTTTAGGGACTATGGATTACAATAGGACTTCTCTATTTTGGTCGTAGCAAATAGTAACTTTAGGGACTATGGATTACAATAGGACTTCTAACAATGTAACGAGAACTTCTCCAAACAAGTGAACCTGATACAATTTTCATGCTTGTCATAGATTCTGCTTTCACCACCACCTTAAATGAGGCTAGTAGGTTTCACTGTAATTTCCACTCCTTTTGGAGATTTAATGGTACCATTGTACATAGTTAATCTATGAGGACCTACATTGGTAACTGCCCTCCTGAAAACTCCTATTGTTGTTTCTGTGTTGTATTTTCACACTTAGTTGCATGCTTGGATAATTGATTTGATAGCATCATGACCAAATCCAGGAAGCAAATAAGTGCAATTTGTAGGAGATCCAATTATTAATTTTGATAAAGTTGAACCATTATATCCTCCATGGCATAAGAATTGGACATAAACAAGTTCATCCATGTCATAGATTAAACCATGATTTAGAGCTCTTGTTGAGTTAACTTGATCAGCACCAAAAGCAAACTCTGCCAGGAGCTGTTACATCAGGCTGAATCCAAAAAATTATTCAACACATTACTAACTTTATGGTCAACAATTAATTAAGAAGCTAAAAGTAGTTCACTATTGTCACAACTGGAATCAATTTCACAGAAATGAGTACTTGTGTAAGTTGTTATTAATTCACAAAACAATGTTTGAGAGGAGGAAAATTAGCAACTATTAGTACCTTGAGAACATGTTGAGATCCTAAATTTGGACCCCTAGATAAAAAATCTTTTTACCTTGTAGCAGCATATAATTAGTAATAATTTGGCAGGTGCTTCTATTCACACGGGAGCCATGAATATTTCAGGAACTTACATCTTCATATTCAACTTTAGTACCAATGCCGATGTAATTAAATGCTCTTTTTCAACATACGAAACTTCAATATGGAATTCAAATAAAAGATCTTCACGGAAAGAAAAAATGAATGAGATTTTTCTTTACTTCCTGGACTATCTAAATTTAGTAAGTAGTCCTAAACTATTTGGAATTGTCAATTTTATACATAAAGTATATAAAAATCTGTTAATTTAGTCATCACATGCATCACATCACATCTTAATAATTTATATACTTTTTTTTATAAGAATCATTTATATACTTTAGAAATTTTAATGTGGTAGTTTAGGGATTAGGGATTAAGTTGAAAATTAAATTTGTTGTCTTTTTTAGTTGGGAAATTTTTTTGTCTTTTTTAGTTGGGAAATCTTATGGTACATTTTACTCATAATAGTGAATATTATACCTTTTTATGAAAAAATGTAAAAAAAAATAGTGTAATGCTTTTTTTTAAGCAAAAAAAAATTGTGTAATGCTTATAAACAATAAAATTGTGTTTTTCCTTATGAAATTATCAACTATCAATATATTAAAAGTAATTACTATCTAGTTTAACTTATATTTTAATAATATTTTATTATAATTTTTTTAATATTTTACTCTAAATATATTTTTACCTTATTATAATCACGAACTTAAATTTCAAATAAAAGTCAATGGACCCATGTAATTTATTATAAAAATATACACGGGACAATAACTTTGATAAATTTCACATGAAACTTCACAATAGTTTCAATTATTTTATAAAAAATTTCTAAATACTTTATCTAAAAATATCTACTTATATTTTAACAATATTTTATAACAAATTTTTAAAATATTTAATTTTATATAAATTTTTACATTAAAAAATTTAATAGTCGACAGATAATTTTTTGAACCATAATTTTTTTTAATTTAATGCACCGTGCATTCAAATTAGAAGCTTTTTATTAATCATAAAAAAATTGTTAACTTAGGCAGCGACCAGTCCAATTTGTTTTTCTTATCTTATCTTCTTTTCCTTTTCTCTTTTTGTTCAGAGAAGAAAAAAAAGATGGTGCAAATCTTTTGTTTGTAAGAGAAGTGTAAATCTGATTTACATTAAATTTCTTCACTGCTTCACTATATTTATAAATCTAAAATTGTTCAATGGCTAAACATCATTCACACAATCCATACAAATATTGAGAATAATGTCTAAATATATTTTTTGAAGATTTTAAATTTAAATATATTTTAGATTTATATTCAAAATATGATGATATTCGAATTTAAAATTTATATTTCGGTTTAAAATATTTAGGATTTGCTTAGAATTTATAAGATTAGTTTGTTATTTAAATATATGATTTGTTTTCATGTGTAGCTTTATATTTAGAGGCATATAGCTATGATTTATAATGAGAATAAGAATAGAAGTTTTCTCCCTAAAAATATATCCCACATACAAAAATACAAAAAGCCATATCGGTGGCATCGCGTGCCAACTCCATAAGGAGTTGTGAAGATGGAAGAATATTATCCAAACCATTATTACCACCTCTTAAGTTTAAGAATTTTAACTGCCCACATACATTAGTTCAACAATAAATTTGGATAAATGTCCTTACAATAAAAATTATGGTATATTACGAAATACTTTCGAATTCCACAGAAATCACGTATTGCAGACCACTCATATGTCAAAAATACGTTGTTATTAACCCTTTCAACTAAAACTTCAAATTGGTTTTCTTTTGGATTACCCAAATTCGCATAGCGATTGATTTCGTCGCCAAAATCAGTGGCAAAAATTTCAGGTAACTTAACGGCACCCTAAAATGAAAATTAGCATTTTCCTTACAAAAATTAGAATCACAAACAAAATATTCATAAAATATATTATACAACGAATGAGATAATAGATAAACGTTAAACTCACCTCATTAACATCATACTTTACATAATAAGTTCGATATTTAATTCGTAAATCATTATATATTTGTCTTGATCAGCCATGTGATTTAGATCCAAATGACCTATTTATATCATAAAGAAAACAATTACTAATTATGTTAGGAAAAATAATACAAAAATATATATAAAAAAACCTATGAGAGAATTGTACCTCTCAAAGGACCTATTTATATGATAAAGAAAACAATTACTAACTACGATAGGAAAAATAATACAAAAATATTATTAAAAAAAACCTATGAGAGAATTGCACCTCTCAACAATGAATAGCAAGATTGGTTTCAATTAAATTGTGAGACATGGTCAAATTTGCAAGATAAAAAAAGTGTATGAATGAAAGAATTGTGCGCAAGACAAAAAAGTTTTAAAGATATTACAATGAATAAATTGAAGGGAAGACATTAATATATATTAGGCATGATAGCTTAAATGGAAATATATAAATTATATTTTTTATTTTATTTTGGAATTATATATTTAGAATAGTTTAAATTGAATTAAATAGTGGAAGACTCTAAAATATTTTTTTTAATTGATGTGAAAAAAAAATGTTCCAAAGATTTAGCATATAACATACACAATAATTATTTAGTATAACTTTTTTATATTACAGTATAACTATATGGCATATATATATTTTTTATGTTGGCCACACTAATTTATTTTTATAGATGTTAGGCATAGATGATAAATAGACAGCTTAAATATTTATTTACATAATTAGAATCATGAATAACATAATTAGCTAATTGGTAATATAATTAATATTGAATGTGGTTCCCTAAAAGCAAAAAGAAAGGAAAATAGAATTAGGATTAGCTTATTAGGTTAGATTTAATGTTAGCCAAACGTAAGAAATAACAAGAGAATAACAAATCATAAGTGGTTACAATATTAACATCAATAGTTTTTTTTTTTTTGAAGGTAAACATCATTCATTAGATAACAAATCATTGTGATTTGTGAGTAGTTAGTTAAATATTCACTATTGATTTTCTCACAGCCAAAGCTTCCCAACCCGTTTGCGTAGTTCAATATGGATCAATTTTCAAATGTAGCGAAGCGACTCAAGCAAAACAGAAATTGAAGTATACCACACCTTCATACTAATTACTAGAAATGGAACTAAAATTGCCCATACGAGGTAGGTAGCTATGAATATGATGTTTCGTATATGCAATGTGCGGCGTGTGTGCACGAGGGGAAGTGTAACCACCACCACCAACAATCCCAAAGGGAAAGACCCCGACATCCTTAAATGGAACCAAGCCATTTCTACCCACATGCGCAATGGCCGCTGCGACTCTGCTCTCCATGCCTTCAACACTATGCCTCGTCGAAGCTCCGTCTCCTACAATGCCATGATATCTGGCTACTTGAGGAATTCCAAGTTCAACCTTGCAAGGGAACTGTTTGATCAAATGCCTGAAAGAGACTTGTTTTCCTGGAATGTAATGCTTACTGGCTATGTCAGGAACCGCAGGCTTGGTGATGCCCGCAGATTGTTTGATTTAATGCCTCACAAGGATGTTGTTTCCTGGAATTCCTTGTTGTCTGGATATGCACAGAATGGTTATGTTGATGAGGCAAGAGAGGTTTTTGATAATATGCCTCATAAGAATTCCATCTCTTGGAATGGCCTGCTTGCTGCCTATGTTCACAATGGCAGATTTGTGGAGGCTTGTAAGTTGTTTGAGTCCAAATCGGATTGGGAATTGATTTCCTGGAACTGTTTGATGGGTGGCTTTGTCAGGAGAAACAAGTTAGATGATGCTAGGCGGCTTTTTGACAGTATGCCTGCTAGGGATGCAATCTCCTGGAATACTATGATTTCAGGTTATGCCCAGAATGGAGATTTGTTGCAGGCTAGGAGGTTGTTTGATGAATCTCCAACACGGGACGTGTTCGCATGGACGGCTATGGTATCTGGATATGTGCAGAATGGAATGCTGGATGAAGCTAGAATTTTTTTTGATCAAATGCCTCAGAAAAATGAAGTTTCATACAATGCAATGATTGCGGGTTATGTGCAATCCAAGAAAATGGATATTGCAAGGGAGTTGTTTGAGACTATGCCTTGTCGGAATATAAGTTCGTGGAATACCATGATTACAGGCTACAGTCAGAATGGGGACATTGCTCAGGCTAGAAAATTGTTTGATATGATGCCGCAGCGTGACTGTGTATCTTGGGCAGCTATTATTGCTGGTTATGCTCAGAGCGGTCACTATGAAGAGGCTCTGAACATGTTTGTAGAGATAAAACGGGACGGAGAGAGTTTAAATAGGGCTACCTTTGGTTGTGCCTTGAGCACATGTGCTGATATTGCTGCATTGGAGTTGGGGAAACAAATTCATGGGCAGGCTGTGAAGACGGGATATGAGACTGGGTGCTTCGTGGGGAATGCGCTCCTTGCAATGTATTTTAAATGTGGAAGCATAGACGAAGCTAATGACGTCTTTGAAGGAATAGAGGAGAAAGATGTCGTGTCTTGGAACACAATGTTAGCTGGTTATGCCAGACATGGATTTGGCAGACAGGCTTTAATGATATTTGATTCAATGAAGACAACAGGTGTTAAGCCTGACGAGATTACCATGGTATATATTTTATACATTTCATATCCATTTAGGTTATTATTTAGAGTGTATCCTTAGCATGCTTCTCTGCTCCTTTTAACTCATCTCTATCGCAATGACTCACATCAAAAGTATCTCATCTTATTATTAATTAAAATGAACGCGTTCTAGAAAATGAAAACAAGAAATGTTTTCACAAAGTAAACATACCCTTAATTTTTGTCTGACCCCTGTTCTCTGACTCTGTCTTTCTTTGTCAATATAATCAAAATGGATAGGCAAATTCTATTTGAAACACTGCTTGCTAAAATGTAGACAAGAAATCCATTTGGTATCTTATTTGTGTTATTCAACCTCTTGGTTTTATTTGTATCATATGTCGTCAAATAGCACCGGCACTGATAAGAGTTTTTGTTTCCCTCTGCTCTTTGTTTTCTTCATTTTTAAAGTAGTTTCTATGCTTTAGTAAAGCTCTTTCCATGATTAAATTGAGCCAATAGTTTTTTAGGAGCTTTCCTCCTTGTCTTGTCTTGTTTATAAATCTGATAATAATAATAATAATGATCAATCACTAAGAAATGAACTAGGGGCAAAGTTAAGATTGATTTACATGAAATTTAGCAGCATGTCTTTTGAATCTTTCCTACATGTAATATTTCACTCTGCTTATTATTTTTTATCATATTTCAGGTAGGTGTTCTTGCTGCTTGTAGTCATAATGGCTTGCTAGAAAGGGGAACTGAATACTTCTATTCAATGAGTAAAGATTATGGCATAACACCAAATTCAAAACATTATACTTGCATGATTGATCTTCTCGGCCGAGTGGGCCGCTTGGAAGAAGCACAAAACTTAATGAGAAACATGCCCTTTGAGCCAGGTGCTGCTTCATGGGGAGCTCTACTTGGTGCCAGCCGGATTCACGGCAATACTGAACTGGGCGAGAAGGCTGCTGAGATGGTTTTTAAGATGGAACCTCAAAACTCGGGAATGTATGTCCTCCTTTCAAATCTATATGCAGCTTCGGGAAGATGGGTTGATGCTGATAAGATGCGGTCGAAAATGAGGGATGTTGGTGTACAGAAAGTACCTGGTTATAGTTGGGTTGAGGTGCAAAACAAGATTCATACGTTCTCAGTCGGGGATTGTTCCCATCCAAACAAAGAGAGAATATATGCCTTCTTAGAAGAGCTAGATTTAAAAATGAGGGAGGAGGGATACGTTTCTTCAACAAAACTGGTTCTGCATGATGTGGAAGAGGAAGAGAAGGAGCATATGCTCAAGTATCACAGTGAAAAATTAGCTGTAGCTTTCGGAATTCTGACCATACCAACTGGCAGACCAATCCGCGTCATGAAAAACTTGCGTGTGTGTGAAGACTGTCATAGTGCCATCAAGCACATATCAAAGATTGTTGGAAGGTTGATAATCTTAAGGGATTCTCATCGCTTTCACCACTTCAATGATGGCATTTGTTCTTGTGGGGATTATTGGTAATATGGAGAGCTCAAGGATATGGTAAAAAATAACACTTTTTGGGCCTATTATATTGCCATCGAATTGTTATGGAATTAGTGTCTATGTGAATTAGCTGGTTGGAAGATATGAGCTAACAAACTCAGACTACTTCATACTTGACCAAAAGGGGGTACGAATCAATGAAAGTTTGAATTCGATCTATCTTTCAATAATTATATCAGAGAACGCAAACCACTGAAATGTATGTTTGTGTGTATGTTTTTGACAATATTCCCTAGCAATAGTTAATAGTTGTTCTTAGGGGAAAGTTTGTTTGATAAATGACCCAAGATTGTTTGATCGTAAATAAGGAAGTATTAGCAACAAGCTCGTTAAAAAATGAACCTATTCTACTATGCATCCCGTCTTTTTATCGAAGTATATTTAATAAACCCAATGTAATAATAAACATAATCCCATATCATTCTAAGAACAGATATGGAATCCCATTATTAGCAAACAAAGAATTAGCGGACAAACATGTTATCCATAATTGCAGTATAAGCAACACCTTTTTCTTCACATAAAGGTGACTCCTTTGCATCATTAGGTATAGCCAAAAAGCTCCCAAAACTCGCTAGTTTTCAAGTCTGTATTTCATAGCATTAGTATCGTTTTTCTTTCATCCATTTTAACTTAGAGGGACTATTATTCTGTTTTGTCACATATGTACCACTTTTTGTAAAGCATCGGTTATGGTTATAGACTTATAGTTGTGTTATCCATTTTTCAGAATGCAGAAATTAGCACAGGAACAAAATGATAAGATTGAAAATGTTAACCGTGAAAGGAAATATCATCAGGTGAATATAACTTTCCTGTCTGCCCTTGTCACTGTTATTTGTTAACATCCTTATTAAGTTTTCTTAAAGTCACTTTTTTTTATAACTATTGTCAGCAAAACACTGCATATGAGCTTAATGCTTTGTCCATGAAATGGAACGAGCTCTGTCAGAAAAATATAGACATCAAAGTTGCGTGTGCTTCTGTTAAAACTCACCTAAATGAACTGAGAAGAGAAGCAGCAGAAAGGTGACTCAGCTGCGTAAATTTTGTTTTTTCTTGGCTGATTTAATCCAGTTTTGGTGTTTTATTAATCTTTTTCTGATCTTTTATTTATATCATTAAAATATTGCCCACTTGCTCACCGAAAAAGATAAACATGTCAAAATATAAACTGGTTGAAGGAAAAACATGATTTGCTTATTTTGGTTTATTATTGAAATAACATAGGGATGATGGAAATGTCATTTTTTGGGTTTGTATTAACCCAGCACAAGTCGATATTTAAATACACGGATTGAATTAGGGTCTTAATATATTGTAGTTGGCGTACTGCACTGACCGGATTGAATTATCACGATTTAGAAAGTCGTAGAATTTGTGTTGGACTATTGATAATTACTGAATTTGAGAGTATAATCTAATAAATTCATGGGAATGCTTTTCTTTTTGTAGCATCTTGAACAGTTTTTAAGTTGGTTCACCTTCACTCAATTTTAATGGGATGATACATGTTGATTAGAATGTCCAATAGTTTTCTAGCTTTGGTACATAGGTGTCAGTAACATTCTAACTCCGGTCTCAAGCCGCAGTTCGAAGGATTTGATACCATTTTCAGATTGAGATGAGAAAAATATTTACCAAGCTGCTTAAGGAAGCCGTCAGCATAAGCAATCATGACATACACACACATGCTTTCAATTTTAATACAGGAAAGTTCAGAAATTATGTTCCTGTTGTTTGCTTTCAAACATGGTTCTCTATTACTTAGACAATTATTTTGCATTTTCCAGTAGTTTATAAATTTAGAGCAGTATCAGTAATTAAAATTTCAGTATTTTATTGTGTTTGTAACTATTGGCCTCTTAGTAGAAATTTAATATCTGTTTGAGACCGTGTGATGCTTCAGATTTTGTTGTCTTCAGATTTGCGACTTTGTGTCAATGTTTCTTAGCTTCTTTGTTGTATGTATTTTGTACATTTCACTTAAACGGTGCAGTTGAGGTGCACAAACTATGAAAATGTGGGATGCCGCCAATTTGGTTTTAAACTTATTTTATATATATTTTTAAAAGAGCAGTTTTTTTTCTTCTTTTTGTTAGGGGGATTGAACTCTTCTATGGTGAACACTTCACTTTAGAGTGTACATTAAGTAACATCAACCTGTTTGAGATTACTTAATTTAGTCTCAACTCACTTTAGCGGAGCCAAATCTTGTTAGGATAGGGGATGGAACCTTTTAGCTTAGTTAATATACTTGATACTAATCTATATCAAGTTAATAATTTGAAATTTATATGCCAGCTACATGGCCTATATTATGGACACAAATGAGGAGGAGAGAGTAAAGGTATGAATAAATTCACGGATGACATTTAATTGGTTTATCCCATTTAATGTAGATCTCCACTTTTGCTTAACCACATGAATTTGATTTGGACGCATAATGAGAGTGAAGTTGTGATAATTACAGGGAAAGACTGTTGAAGTTGGAAGAGCACATTTTGAGACAGACACAATAAGGTTCACCATTTTGGATGCACCTGTGAGTATATGTATTGCTTGATTCTCCTCAGATCAGTTTTCTGTGTCTCGGAATGCATATTCTGTTGCGTAATAATAGTTTCCTGTTTTTGATTGATTATTGCGAGCTTTCTATGACTAAAATGTCTTCCCTTGACTTAATTGTCATAGTTGTAGTACCCCAATTTTGTCCCGACTTTTTGTTTTCGCAGTCGAATTGTGTTTGTTTTAATTTTAAAAAAAATAGTAGAAGTTTATTTTTGTAATTTTATGCATTTTATTAATTTAGTGAATTTTGAGAAAATACAAAAAAATTACGTTATAATACTTAAATTTTTATTGTTATTCTACTAAAAATTTTAGAGTATATTTGTCTAACCTATTGGTCTTGAACTCTTTGATCATCATCAATTAATTAATTTGCTTTTTGTTTTTATTAAGTAAGCTAAAATCAAAATAAAAAAATGAAAAAATAAAAAAATAAAAATATAAATAAAATATGCTGCAGATGCAGCGTGCCCCCACTCCCCAATTCTATGTTTTATTTTGTTTATTTTATTATTAGTGACCAATTAAAAAGAAAACAAGTCAAAGATTCTCACTTCCCATTTTCATATTACATGGTTTATCACCTTTTTCCATTTTTTGAATTTGCATGCCATTTTCATATAAACTTGCTCACATGCATAAAATAACAAGACCACCACCAGCTGTAATTTTCTGATGTGTAGAGACATCTCTATCACACTTGGATACTCACAAAAACCCTAGAAAAACTACTATATAATAACACTTAAGTTTAGGGTTTGGAGGAGGCTTGAAGAGTTTTGGAAAGGAGGCAAAAGAAAGTTCTTGTGAGCTGCAAGGAGAGTAGAAAACAGAGAGTAAACCACTCATAAAATCATCATTCAAAAAGAAGTAAGTAGTAACAAACCACCATTGTTACCACTCATCTTCTTCTCCAATACATCACTATCACAAAACACCTCAATCACCCTCAAACCTCCATCATTTTCGTGTAACAATAGCACTTTCTTGGAGTTTGTAAGCATCCTTTTACCATTTATTATCTTATGATGTAGTGTAGTGCAGTGTTTAGATTTCTCATGCAAAATATACATGTTATCTTTTTTTCATGAGCATGCCTTGTTGTTGTTAAAAATGTAGTGATTAATTGTTAGATTGTTGAGTTAGGAATATCATGGTGTAGTATTCATGGCATACTTTGTAATGATGTCTTTATTTTCTTGAAAAGATTAAAAATGAGTGAGAAAAAGAAGATGAAAAAACCAAAAAAATAAGCAAAAACGCAGGTTGCTGCTGTTGTTACATCATGTTCTTTTACAGTTTTTTTTTTCCATTTTTGCCCCTCTGTTGTGGCTTATTTACCTGTTTCGCCACTGATTTCTAATTTTCCCTCATTTGTGCTCATTTTTCAGTTTTCTCACTGTTTTGACTCTATGTTATGTTTTAATTACTTGTTTTGCCACTGATTTCAATTTTTTTACTCATTTTAACTCTTTTTTCATTAATATACCCATAAAAATAAATTTTTCACCAAAATAACATTTTTCTTTTAATAAAAACATTAACTTTTCTTATTCCAAAGGACACTAAATTTATTTTGATGGCAAAAATTATCTCAAGCACTTAAAAATAAATATTAAAAGTCTAATCGACCGAAAAAGGAAAAATTGGGTAGACACCCGACGCTTCCCCGAATGCGGAATGCGAGATCCCCATCTCGATTACGTTCAAAGCATTCGTCTTTCGATTAAATTCTTAATAAAGCAAAAATATAATAAATAAATTTTTCGTGCGTTGGATATTCGTCCTCCATTTAAAATCAATACCCACCAAACAAATATTTTTTACGCCCATGCGCGTTTAACTTTTCTCAAAACGGATACCATCGCCCAAGTGCGAGTCCGTCTTTTATCAAGTAAACTTTTTTTTCGCCCAAGCGCGATCAAACCATTTTCATAAATAAAAACAACCCACAAACAAACATTTTCTACCAAAGAACTACGTAGCTTTGAATTTCCCATTGCACTTGGGAATACGTAGGAGCGGGATCCAGAAACCGTCAAGCACCTTAGTAAAAAACTCATTTTTTGGTTAATATTTTATTTTTTCTTTTTTCTTTCACTCTTTGCAACTTTTTTTTAAAATAAGACAAACAAACATGAGCTAACACCTAATTTGACGCTAAACTAATTAATGGTTCCCGTTGGATACAATGGATGTAAGGGGTGCTAATACCTTCCCCTTGCATAACCGACTCCCGAACCCGAAATTTGGTCGCGATGACCTTGTTCTTGTTCTCGAAGGGTTTATCGACGTTCCCCTTTTCAAAAATAAAACTTCGGTGGCGACTTTACTGTCTAGCGAGCGTTTTTCGCCTGCGCATTTTTCCGGCCGCTTCAATAGTATCTTTGATTTTAAACAGCATCATTTTATGCTAATGTAGCAAACATGTAATATTAAATTATATTGTTTATGCAGGGCCACAAGAGCTATGTTCCTAATATGATCAGCGGTGCATCTCAAGCTGATATTGGAGTGTTGGTAAGTTGATATGTGACTCTCTCTCTCCCTTTATCAGCTTATGTGGAATTGTAACGAGTGTAAAGAAAGGTATCTCCTGCCTTTTATATGCTGAAGAATGTGGGAGCTTATTATTTTTCTTGTCTGTTTAATTCTTCTTTTAGATGTCGGTGTAAATGCATTATAAATAGTGGGTGGGTTATGTTGCTTTAACATTGGGAGCATGACGGGGATGGTAAACTGTCTACCGTAGTTCACTCCTAAAAATTTCTTATTCTCTTCTAGAGGGGTGGGGAATGTTGTGTTGCTGGATGCTCCACCCTGCAAGTTATTGTGTGGGATTTGAAAAGGTTATAAAAGGATTCCGAAGTGTCTTTTTTTTTAAATCCTTTCTTACCAATAATTTCATATTTTGTGCACGCCTTTACGAGTTTAACATATTATGCAAATAGACTTATTTTAGTAATTGTTTTATTTAACAGATGTCTCATTTTTAACAATATCGGGGCTCATGGGTTTAAATATAAAAACAAGATTGGATAAAAGCCTTCGTTCATGGTGGGATGGGACCTTGCTTATTTGAAGCCCTTGATAGTATTGAAGTTCCTATGGGAGATCCCAAAAGTCCTTTCAGGTACTGCATTTTAAACATTTTGTTACTTCCTTTTCCCTCCTAGAGGTCCTTTATAATTCTTTATTTTTAAACTTCAACTTTTGTTTTTTTGCGATTGAACTTCTCATATTTGCAGGATGCCTATAATTGACAAATTCAAAGACATGGAAACTGTTGTTATGGCAAAGTTGAATCTGGTACTGTTAGGGATGGAGATTCCCTTTTGATCATGCCAAATAAGGTAGTCTTTTTAGGGTGTTGTGAAGAAGAAGACATACTGTCTGGGTTTGTCCTGTCTAGTGCTGGTAAGGAGTTTTTTTTTCTTCCTTTTATTAAATTTTGCTGCACTTGAAAGATGCATCCCAACAATAGTACATTTTAGAAGTTATTGGAGAACTTTTATTGAAAATGTGTTATAGAAAGTATAATTAAAAAACAATTTTGATGCAATGCGTAAAAGCTAGTTTATTTTGGAAGTATTTCATTTCTTCTTCTTCTGATATGAAAAGTTAAGCCTCCTAGTATGCCATGACAATTTGCCTAACTAATATACTGTGACCTCAGTTCCCATTCCAAACAATTTCAAATTGTATTGTTTTGTTTGGATTTGAAATTTATCCATAAATTATAATGGGTTTAAAAATTTGATTTGATCATAATGATTCCAGATGGTGACAGGACTTTTTCCTACCATAAACGTGCTTCAAGTACTACTCAATTAAATATTGAGACCTATGTCATTTATGTTGAGATCCATGTGTTGTGTGGTGGTTCTTAAGTGGTTTTTGTTTTCCCCTTTTTGCAGCAAATCGAATATCAACAGTTACCGAGTTTGTTGCTCAGTTGCAGATCCTTGAATTACTGGACAATGTGTGTATCCTCTCTTTTTTGTATTTGGAAGTTAGCAGTAGTTTCTATGTATTGTCAACGAAATTGACATCTTTATATAAATTCTGCAGGCTATTTTTACTGCTGGATACAAAGCTGTTCTGCATGTCCACTCTGTAGTTGAGGAATGTGAGATTGTTGAGCTATTGTATTATGCCGTGTTCAGGTACATTTTTTACATCAAAAATCTGGAAGCTAATATATATCTTTTTTTTATTGGTGGACAATCTTTTGTTTGACTGGAAATTGGTGGACAATATTGAAAGATGCAATGTCACATTACCCTAATGTTATGCAGATATCTGTTATATTCTGTTAGTGGAATCACTTGTTAGTTAGTATTCTTCTTTTACTCTAGAATATTGTTAACTAGTATAAACATGTTGTACCTCTAGTATTGATTCAATGAAGTAATTCCTCTTAGTATTTGGGTTTCAACTAGACCCCAAAAGCTAGCTCATGGGGTGAAGGTTGCTCCCCACTTATAACCTCTATTAGGTCATATCGCTATCTAATGTGGGACTCTTGCGCTCAGGACTGGACATTTGCTGGCGGACCAATGGATCCATGATACTATGATAGGCAATATTACCATTCTTAGGATTTGAGTTTTGGTCTAATTCAACTCGATATGCTAGCTTGTGGGGCAAGTGTTGCCTTCGTTGCTGACAATTGTGAGCCGATCACCCCTGCTCTCGTTTCTGGCACAATCTGTGCCAATCACCTCCTTTGTGAATTGTCATCTTGTAAACGTAGTTTTTTTCCCTTTCTTCACCTGGGCCTTGCTAATCAGTGCCCAAGGGTATTTGTTGAGAAACCTAAAGATAAACATTATTTAATGAATAGTACGGTACTTTATATGTTAGCCTTAAAAAGTTTTTAGTTTTCATTCTATACTTTTCATTTTTTAACCCTTAACAAATACCTCAATGGTACTCGTTAACGTTTCTTTCTTTTATTTATTTATTCATAAGATCTTATTTTCATCCTGTTTTTGTGATGTGCTTGCTGGTTAATAACATGATATGTGTTGAGAAGTTCTCTGATTTTCCACAACTAGGGAGGTTCACTCTTCGCACTGAAGGTAAGGAGACGATTAATCAACTTGCAAATGTGTTTATGATATTTATTTATATATGTTCAAGCTGTATGACATACTCTGTTCTGCAGGAATAACTGTTGCTGTGGGGAAAATCACTGCTCTCTGAGTTTGTAATTTTTTTGACGTGAGGTACAAAATATTTCATATTCATTGTTGACATGTTCTTGCCTTTAATGTCAACTTTGTAATGCTGTTCATCTGGTTCTCTATGGTTTGATTATCGTAGTATTTCTACTTTTCTTTTTTTGTTAATTTTAAAGTTAATTAGAGGACCTTTCTATTGTCTTTCTCTTTTGTATCTACATATATTGTTTGATTTGGAAATGGACTTGCAAATGGTTGAGCCTAAAATATCAAATATTTTGTTTTGCATTATGTTCCGATCGTGGTGTCTATAGAATTTTCTGGTGTTCTATTGTTTATTGGACACATGAAATGATTTTATGGGAATAGACTAGGAAATTAATTTGCTAATACAACTTGGTCACTTGCATGGGAATAGTTGGTTTTAATTTTTGGTTCTTGCCTTTGTTTTTTCAAATTAACTATGACTAATCGTGTATAGGATGGCATTCCTGCAGAGACAAATGGAATGGCAGCATTGGGACGTAATTGACTGCATGGAGTTTTCCATATATCCATTTCATTTCGGAATTTCTTTTGCTTTCTGGGGTAGTATTCAATGGCAGCTGGTGCCCATGTACTTGTACGCGGCCGTACAAGGCCTAGTTGCTTAAGTATTATACGGCTGGCGGCTTACAACCATACTACATGTGATATATAATTGAAATGGATGGTTTTGAATCGAACCACCTGATTAACTGTGATATCTGATGCCTATTCATATCTTAGAATAACAGCAAATGAACAAATTTTTTCTAGTCGCAGTTGAATGGGGCATATTTTATTTGATGTTGATAAATGATTTCTCTTTTACTATATTATATTACCGAGTATACCTAAAGGAATTTTGTAGAGTTGGAAAATATTCAAGTCGGATTCAGCGTAATGTGTATTTTGAGATTGAACTAGTATGCCGCGAGTATTACTGAATCGATCCATTTAGGATGAAGATATTGATCATGAAATCCATAATTATTATTTTTTACTGTAATCATGAAATCTATAATTATTACTGAATTATTTATAAATTGACATGGCACCAGATATACTATGGAACTTTAGATTGGATTGAGCAGTGGTATTGAAATCTATAATGTGAAACTCATTTGAAACTGGTTTTAAAAAACTACTAATAAAAACCGGCTTTAACATGGTGTTGGTTTTCTATTTTTCTTGAGCATTGTGATTAGAGTTAGATTTTATGTTGTGCATGCATATAGAAGAACACATTTTTGTCGAGTTTTCGAAATATATAATAGCACCTTGAGGAGAAATTTTGGCTTGTTCAGCCATTTGCATCGATTGGGTAGGGTTTCAGTTAGGGTCGCGTGGAGGGAGAGAAGAGTTGCTAGAGAAGCGTGGTTTCTATTCTTTTGCTAGGGAAAGTGTTTTTTTTTTGTTTGTTAGCAAAATGGGCTTCAAGATATTGGGCTTCAAGATTCTCTTCTCACCCCCATGACTCTTTTTAACCCCCCAATATTCCAATTTTACCCCTGTCCAAAAACTTCGGAACGTGTTTTCCGAAGTTTTTTAGTTTATATTTGTCGAAAATTTCGGAAAATACATTCTGAAGTTGATCTTCAAGGCAAAAAAAAACTTCGGAAAATGCGTTCCGAAGTTTAAAATTAGGGGTAAAAACGGAAATCGGGGGGGGGGGGGGGGAAGAGTCATGGGGGGTGGGAAGAGAAAATTTCTCCTCTTGTTTGAATGCCAAAATAAGACCCAAGTGGCAAAAGAAGAGGGAAATTCAAATATTTGAATTTTACTTCCATGTCAATCAACCAACATGGCAACCTAAGCTAAAAAGGGTATGAAAATAATATTATAAAATGGTAATTTGGCAAGGATGTGGTTAGAGAAAGACGAATAAGCAAACTTGCCCGAACATGAGTTTGCATTTGTCTATTAGTCGGAGTACCTGTCCTAACGCACGAGAAACACCTAATTTTAGTAATTTCGTACATAATTTTGAATTTGTGATAAAATTAATTGGATAATTAAATATTCTAAAAACACATCATGTCAAAATGTTATAGGTAAAAATTTTGGTTTTCAATAAACAACTTGATGGACTGGTATTAGAGCTGGCAATGAACCGAACCAACTCGAAAATAGTTCGAGATTCGATTTGTTAATTAACTCGTTGAACTTGGTTCATGAACCAATTGAGCTGAACTTGAGTTGAAAATTAAGTTCGTTAATTAAATGAGCCGAACATGAACGGTATGCAGTTCAACTCGTTTGGTTCATGAACCAGCTCGATATATATATATATATATAACTTCCTATTGGGATAATTTTTATTGTGTTTCAAATTCTTTCTTTTAAAAAAATTAATTTAAAAGGTCATATATGTAAAATTTGAACAAAAAAAGTGACTTTTAAATTATGTGATTCGAGTCAACGAACTGAACCTAACGAGCCGAACTGAACTGCTCGCGAACTATAAACGAGCCGAACACGAGCTGAAAAAATAGTTCGTGTCGAACTCGAGCCGAGTTTCGAGCCAAACCAATTCTTATCGAGTCGAGCTCAGACAGGTTCGACTCGACTCATTTCCAACCCTAACTGGTATGATTTTAATATCCGTGAAATTTGATTTAATATTACACAATTCAAAAAGATATGCATTTTTTCAATGAAGGACCAAAATATAATGCATAATCATACTACATACTAACAAAGGGTGTCCAAATCATAATCAACTTAATAGCAAAACATGATATGTGAACTTTTATAAAAAATTGACCGACTAAAAAATCTCAATCAACCAACTTGAGAGAGCTAAATCGATACCACATTGCCAGCTTGATTAACATGCATACGTGTTTTTTTTGGCTAATTAAGGTAACTTTAGGTCTCTACTTGCTTTTGTTCCTAAGAAATGAGAGATACCAAAAAACAATAGTAAGAGTTACAACACCACAGCCTCTGTTCAATAACATTTTCATTCTCTCTCAATGGACATGCTGAAGCAACTCAAACAACTGAAACCTTCGTTGTCTCGCATCTCCTTTTCTCTCGTCGACAAGGTTGACCTTCTCCCCTTTATTGTTGTTGTTGTTGTTTGTGTTTGATTTTGATTATTTAGTTACTGTTGTTGTTGTTGTTGTTGTTTTGGAAAATGATTACCAGTGTTTGAATCTTGTTTGTGTTTATGTTTGAATCTTGTTTGTTGTTGTGTTTGTGTTTGATTATGAGTGCTGTTGTTGTTGTTGTTGCAGTTCGGATCGGCTCACTTCACTACAAAGTTGAATGAAGGGTATGAACATTCTCGTATCAATTTCATGACTACATTACTTAAATTCATAAAACACAATTATCCAAGTTTCAAACAGTCCCAATTGTTGAACGTGTTTTAATTAGCTGTCATAGTTGTTAGTATTTGTTCCTATTATGTAGTTAATAATTCCTATTTGTTAGGAAGGAATAGCAGGATTGACTTAGTTATTCCACTATCCACGTTTAGTTAGTCAGGTCATTTTACTTAGTAGGTTTTATCTTTGTAAGGCTATATTAAATAGCTACTCTTTTGCATTTGAATAATACATATAATATTCCCTTCTGTTTTAAAGAAACTTAGTGGGTGGGTGTTACATTATTCCCTCCTTTTAAAGAATTTTGTCAATTATGTGCCGAATTTATTTGATTTAACCCTTTTTTAATAGTTGTGTTACATGGTTTAACTTGTCTTTGCGCTTTGCAGCGTTAAGCGGTATTGTAAACCGCAACCTGGATGGTTTAATCTTAACACAGACGGAGGATTCAAGAGCTGTAATGAAAACATTGGCGCTATTGGTGCTCTCCTTAGGAACCATGATGGCGACGTCATCATGGGTTTTTCTAAGTTTATTTTGGAAGGTGAAGGTCCTTTTGAAATGGAATGTGCGGCAATTGTGTTCGGCCTTAAAAAGGTGATTAGACTAGGATTAGATAATATAGCAATATTAAGCGATGCTCATTCATTAGTTGATGCAGTAAACAACGTCCAGAGAAATCCGGCCATGAAACACAGAGAAGAGATTAGAAAGATAATCGAATTTTGAATTTGTGATAAAATTAATTGGATAATTAAATATTCTAAAAACACATATGTCAAAATGTTATAGGTAAAAATTTTGGTTTTCAATAAACAACTTGATGGACTGGTATTAGAGCTGGCAATGAACCGAACCAACTCGAAAATAGTTCGAGATTCGATTCGTTAATTAACTCGTTGAACTTGGTTCATGAACCAATTGAGCTGAACTTGAGTTGAAAATTAAGTTCGTTAATTAAATGAGCCGAACATGAACGGTATGCAGTTCGACTCGTTTGGTTCATGAACCAGCTCGAGTTATATATATATATATATATATATATATATATATATATATATATATACTAGTATGATAGCCCGTGCCGTGCACCGGGATAATTTTTTTTTTAAATATTATTTATGTGTTTGTTTTGAAATATTATTTGAGTAATTTGGTTTAAAATTCTATAATAAAATGGAGATATATAGTTTTTGAGTTATATAGGTTTAAGGGTGTTATAGAAAAGAGCGAGATGGAGAGTATTCATTCGCTTCCCGTTCTACACTATTAGAAGATTTTTTTTTCTCATCTTCATCCCCGGGACTATATAGAAGCTCTATAAATATAAAAAAATTATAAACTTTACAGCCTTAAGATTTCTTGCAGCATAGTTTTCTATAAAATTAAAATATACCAAGATTCTTTGATTGCGATAAATTCCCTCAAGGATGGTTGTCTGCTAAATCATCTCCAAACCGACTTTTTTATTTTATTTTAAAGGTTGTCTATATCCTTTTTTATTTTATATTATTTAGAAGGTTGTCTATATTTTTTTTTTTTTGAAAATGTCTATGAGATTAATTTTATTTAGTTTATTTGAGTATGAAAATACAATATATGTTTCAGAATGTTAGATGAGCATAGTGGGATGTGAAGTACTCATTTATTCCCCGTTCAACAATGTTGATAGATTCTCTCTCTTCATCTCCCAAGACTTTGTAAGGGCTCCATCAACATAAAATAATTGTAAATTATATATTATTTTTCAAATGAATATTAACATACTTTGACCCCTGATCCTATTCTTAGACTTTTCTTGTCACCGTAACACAAAGAATTAATCTTCACATGTGAGCGTCAAATGGAAAAAAATCTATGTGTAAATCTCCACTCACATTGATATATTAACATCTCTGGAAAGGCTTGAGCGAAAGTTTATGGAAGGTTTAAAATTGCAATTATAAAGAAATTCCAATGATTATAAAAAACTAAAATTATATTAAATTATTTTAGGTTTTCCATAGATTCATCAACTGAAGCTAATTCTAATGAAAGTGTGACAGACACAAAATATGGATAACTCTCGCAATCGGAATTCAAATTTAATTATTTAAGGTGCGTTTTTAATATTGGAGGTGAAAAGTGCTACGCGTTTTACATTATACACTAATGATAAACTCTCTCTCTCTCTCTCTCTCTCTCTCTCTCTCTCTCTCTCTATTTCTATATCTCTCTGACACGAAAATTTTCATGTTTTAATGATATTTATTTACTTATGTTTTTTTTAAGGTTGTCTATGTCATTTTATACTATTTTGAATGTTGTCTTTGTTTTTCTTTCAATTGTTCATGAGATTGATTTTATTTAATTTACTTGAGTATAAAAATATGATATATGTTTAAGGATATTACAGGGACATAGTTGGGTGGGAAGTACGCCCCCATTCCTTGTTTCTCGTTCAAAAACACTAAGCGGTTCTCTCTCTCTCTCCCCGTCTCTCAAGACTTTGGAGCGACGCCATCAACAAAAAAAAAAATTGTAAATTCTATATTATTTTTCAAATGATTATTAACATATTTTGAACGAATCTTTATATAAAGTTTAAATTATTAAAAAGTTCCATAGATTATATAAAATAAAAAGTGTATTAATTTATTTTAGGGTTTCCTTAGATTTCATCAATTGGAGGTAATTACAATAATGAAAGTATGATGAACACAAAATATGATTACTTTCACAGTCGGAATTCAAATTTTAATTAGTCAAAGTGTATTTTTAATAGTGGGTTGTGGGTATTTTCCATTTCTCATTCTACACCACTGAAAGATTTCATATAATATTAGAGTTTCTACAAAAATATATATTAGAGAAGCTCTAATTGAGTGCTTTTTTAAAAAAAAATTGACATAAAAAAAAAACTCTTTTGATTAATAAAAATATAATCTTTTAATTGTTGATTGAAGTAATAATAAGGTAGTTTTTATTATTAAAAAAAAATTAAGGTTGTTTTTTCTAAAAAAGAATAGTAACTTTCCCTAATATTAAAATATAAAAATTTGAATATTGTTGTCAATGTGATTCGAACAACAGACCTTATACTAATAATAATGTAGTTTTATCTAAAAAAAGGTGGAATTCCATATAACAATATAAAAATTGAATTATTGTTGTCAATGAGATTCGAATCGCAGACCTGGTGCTAAAAGCGACGCATAAGTAGAAGCTCTATAATAATGACACGTAGTTTTTTTCCTTAAGAATGCACGAGATAATGTGTAATGTATATAATAGAGATAGAGATGAGTAAAAATAAAATTTCTAGTATAAATTATATAGAAAAAAAATAGACTCTTATATTAATATAAGTAGAAATATTGGTATCCATAACAGTTACTAAAAATAAGTCTATGTACTAAATACACTTGAGGTTGCCACATATAATTACGTATGACTAAATACACTTTTAGGCAAATATAATCCAATATTGTCCAATAATTGCTCTTGAGATTTGTTGATTTTCATGGCATATAGGAAATTACCTTCTAGTAAGCTTGAATGACCACGGGGACTGTGAAGGAGTAATATCCATTCTATGTATATAATACCTCAAATGTTCTTTCCAGAGATAATTTTTGCCTCAATCACATGGGTTTGCCAATCTTGTAACTATGAGTCTTGTTCCATTGAAAAGTCATTCTCATTAACATATTAGTTAATGCAGAAGAAAAAATTAAAGTTGAATTATACTAATCAGTGTAAAAAAAATATAGAATTAAATAAACATAAATTAGATTAAAAAAATAAAATTAAAGAAACCAAAATTAGATAAAAAAAAAACATAATTAAAAAATCAAAAAAGGAAAATTAGATTAAAAAAAGAATTAAAGATAAAAAACAGAATTAAAAAACAAATATTAGATAATAAATAGAAATAAAGAAAAGAAAATTAGATTAAAAGACAAAATTAAAGAAACGAAAATTAGATTAAAATAAATAGAATACACAAATTAGATTAAAAGAAAAACAGAATTAAAGAAACGAAAAATAAAGTCTTTACCTTCAAATCCATAACAACAATCTTCAATATGTTTAGTTCCCTTGGATAGGTTGACAACAGGCCAAACATCAACAATTGACACTTGAAGTCTCCATGTTTCCTTATAATCAATATCGGAAATCAAATCAAAATTATCAACTAAAAATACAAATTAACAATCAATATCGGAAAATTATTATTAGAATTATAAAAAAGCATAAATAATTGCAAAGAACCATAAATAATTTGACCTTTAGAATTATAAAAAAAATAAAATTATAAAAGAATAAAATAAAATAATTTGACATTTGAAATATTTAGGTTGCTTAAATAGACTATTGAGTTGATCGTATTAATTTGTTTGTTGCTATTTTTAAGCTTCTATTGAATTTATCTTATATTGAATTGATCTTATATTTGTTCAAATTTTTTTCTATTTTTTTTACGGGAATTTGTTTTTTCTTTCTACTTTTTAACCATGTGATAATATATTTGTTGTACATATATCCAACAATAGGAAAGATTAAGGTTGTATATATCCAATAGGAAGACCCTTTTTATGTTGTTACAGATTAATACTTCATGTATATCCTTTCTTTTTGTTTTTTTTGAAAAAGATATCCTTTCTTTTTGTTACAAATGAATTTAGTTGAGACGATCCATTTTTTTGGGTTAAAGATCTTTTTCTTGAAGATTTTTTTTAATAATGAGTATTTTTTTTTTTAATAATGAGTCAAAGAAGATCTAATTGAATGCCACATAAGCAAGTTTTCTAATTAAATGACACGTAAGCAAAATCTATTGAGAATGCACGAGAAGGCTCCGTGGGAATCTCGCTATGTATATAATAAAGATAAAGATATATATATAAAACTTGCTATTGGGATAATTTTTATTGTGTTTCAAATTCTTTCTTTTAAAAAAAATTAATTTAAAAGGTCATATATGTAAAATTTGAACAAAAAAAGTGACTTTTAAATTATGTGATTCGAGTCAACGAACTGAACCTAACGAGCCGAACCGAACTGCTTGCGAACTATAAACGAGCCGAACACGAGCTGAAAAAATAGTTCGTGTCAAACTCGAGCCGAGTTTCGAGCCGAACTAATTCTTATCGAGTCGAGCTCTTCGACTCGACTCATTTCCAACCCTAACTGGTATGATTTTAATATCCGTGAAATTTGATTTTCATGAAGGTGAAATTTACTTTGAAGGCGATGATCCGGTTGATGAAATCTTTGATAAGATTGTAAAGAGGGAAAAAGATCTGTAAAGCTCAAGTAGAAGCACAAGTATCACAGTAAAAGATCTGTAAAGCTAGTACTAGTAGGAAGTAAGTAGAAGCACTAATTTTCTAATAATCTAATTAATAACTGTGTTCCTTTGGAGTTGTTTTATGGTCCCTTAGATTAATTGACCCCGGTAATAATATTTAGAGACTAAAGTACTGATGATGATTCTGTTGTTATTCAAGTTATATTAATTTAGGCTGATGCTTTCATTGGATATTTATCCTTGCAATCAACTAGTGATAATTTTATGATTCATGTGGCCATTGGAAAAGTTATTTTAATGCTGTTATCCAATGTTAAATGCCACATGTATAAAATACAATTGGTGAACATGTGTGCATGGAAGGAAACTTATTATACGTCTACACAGACACAGTAGTTTCAATGATAGATTTCATAGCAAGAGTGAGATGTTTCAGATGTTTCTTCAAACGAGACGGTGATAGCAGCTGTGATGGAAAATTGAAATGTGTGATTTAAACCTATTGCCTCTTTTATTTGATTCCTCCGGACTCTGGTTATTGAATACAATTCTGATAGAAAGTATGAAAGTGCATTATTTTTTTTTGGGTACAATCATAGGGCATATTTTTGATAGAAAGTATGAAAGGGCATATTAGATCTCTCATATGATTACCATTAAGAATGAGAATACAAATTGTGAATATTAAAATTAGAGAATTCATTTTGCCACCATACCCCTTTTCTCGCTTGCCTTACAATTTTACCAAAATACACTTATCTGCTATTTAGGCAGCGGATACTCCAAAACACCCTATCAAATTTTATTTTTATAACGCCCGCTACTTAAGTAGAGGACGATATTTACAAAATTTTCTAATTTTTATAATGTCCGCTATTTAAGTAGTGGAAAAGTAAAAATGAAAACGCGTAGGGCGCGCGAGAAGTAGATAGAGCGGCAAAAAAAATCTACTTTGAAGGCGATGTTTCGGTTGATTATTTCTTTGATAAAATTGTCAAGAGGGAAAGATAAATTTGGTTATAGATCTTATGCAATTATAGTGCTTTGGTGCCATAAGGAGCCTCTGAATACAGTCTAAATATAATTTATATGAATGTAATAAAGCTTAACTTTTTCCTATTATCTTTGTTATTTTCATCGGTTTTTTTTTCTGAAATTTGTGTTAGTTTTAGTTGTTAATAGGGATAAAAGAGACTTTTGAGGTGAACAATTGTCTTGTAATTTCCGAAAACAATTAAAATCTCAAAAAACTATTTTCATTATTTCTGAAAATGCGTCATCTCTAGCTAGCATTTTGTCTTGTCTCAGGCCACAATGACTCACATCAAAAGTATCTCATCTTATTATTAATTAAAATGAGCGCATTGTAGAAAATGAAAACAAAAAATGTGTTTTCACAAAGTAAAGACACCCTTAATTATTGTCTGACTCCTGTTCTCTGACTCTGTCTTTCTTTGTCAATATCATCAAAATGGATAGGCAAATTCTATTTGAAACACTAGTTGCAAAAATTTGGACAAGAAATCCATTTGGTATCTTATTTGTGTTACTCAACCTCTTAGTGGAAGAGGAAGAGAAGGAGCATATGCTCAAGTATCATAGTGAAAAATTAGCTGTAGCTTTCGGAATTCTGACCATACCAGCAGGCAGACAAATCCGCGTCATGAAAAACTTGCATGTGTGTGAAGACTGTCATAGTGCCATCAAGCACATATCAAAGATTGTTGGAAGGTTGATAATCTTAAGGGATTCTCACCTATTTCACCACTTCAACGATGGCATTTGTTCTTGTGGGGATTATTGGTAATATGGAGAGCTCAAGGATATGGTAAAAAATAACACTTTTTGGGCCTATTATATTGCCATCGAATAAGTGCTGACGGCAAGCAAAGTTATATCCTGCCTAGATCGTTATGGAATTAGTGTCCATGTGAATTATCTGGTTGGAAGATATGAGCTAACCAACTCAAACTACTTCATACTTGACCAAAAGGAGGTATGAATCGATGAAAGTTTGAATTCGATCTATCTTTCAATAATTATATCAGAGAACACAAACCACTGAAATGCATAGAATGTATCAAGAATAAGCTGATTTATCAGACAGCTAGAGAGATGCTCTTCATAAAATATTGGCAACTTGTCAAAGTACTTGGTACACAATATGGAAATAGGATAGGAAAATGGGTGCAACAGCAACTTCTGACAATCTTAGGCTGCTACTCACTGATTGCACCCCTTACAATATTATGAAATGCTTCAATTTGTTTATTATACTTTGTATGTATCAGGGTAGGGTTCATTGCAATAATCCTGTTTTGTATGTTTAGCCATACAAAAAACAAAACAAAAAACTCAGTCTGAGAAAATACTCTCTGATTTAACCCTTTACAATATTATGAAATGCTTCATTTTTTTTACTTCTCACCTTATCATAAGATGTCCTATTCCAAGTAGCTCATTCCATGTCTCCCACCACACTAACATTCCTATATGGTATGATAAATAATGAACAATTAAAAGTGTAGAGTGAATCATCAGTAAGACATTTCTGTTCTGACCAACGAGTAACTATAGGGACCTTGCTGTGTTCTTATTAGTGATTTTGCCAATACCAAAATGTACGTGCTAGCAGGTGAATAACATCTGTTTATTTATCATGAGAAGGAAATGTCGTGACGGAAACTGTTCATCCTTGTTTCATAATATATCAGTAGTATACATTGTGTTTCGGTACACACAAAAACACCTCCTAATTATAAAACCTACAGCAGTATTACAAAATGACAGTTCGTGACAAAGAATCCTCATGTTAGCTTCCTAGCACAAAAAACTGGAAGGATTTCTATGCAATGCTTCAAAATTATAATAACACTAGAATTAAGCATGCAGGGCAGCAATGTTATCTGTCAATTCATCTGCTGCGTCGTCATTGACCTCCATAATTGGTTCCTGCTAAAACAAGAAGTAATACAGTCAACACAAACTAGACAGCAATGTACACACCGAAGATTATTTTAAGTTAAATGTCTTCTCTTTTTACAAAAATTTTAAGATAAATGTCTATTGTACACAGTTACACATAAAAAAATGAGGCATATTCAAAACAATGATAAACTGCACCTTTCATATTTTAAAAAGTTATTCAGGAAAATAGCATAAGATATGAAGTGCTAATTTTTAAGGTTCCACTGTATACACATTCGAGATAGCAAATGTGCAAGACAAATGTGGAAAATATTAACAAAAAAATCGGATCTTATTTGACAAACCTATGAAACACTGATATTTGCACTATCTTCACCTATTGTATAATCAAACACATTGGAACTGATACTTATGGATACTTCACTGGTATTAGTTGTTAAGTACCTGAGTCAATTTTTTATGTTTAATTCTGGTATTGCCAGTACACTTAGAGATGCCATTTTAGATATTTCAATACAAGTTGGACGCTTTCATTTGAACAAGCGACTCTTTAACTCCTCTGGCTATGGCTCATAATAGCCAATGTCAACAAAATAATTATACTTTCTATCCAAAGTGCATTTCAACACACAATTCTGTTCTCTGCCTAAGGCTATTTCTACGCATGACTTTTTCTTCTTCAGGTTGTTGCATATTAGGTTTAAAAATTTGCTGCATATTTTGCATCTTTCACAAGTATGTTTTCTGCAAAATTGTAATTATCTTTAGTTTAGTTAGAATTTTACTCCAAAATTCAAACACATAGTATCCAACCGGAAGTATTTGTTTCACAGAGCAATTTCTAAGCAGTACGTTCTTTATTTTAAATTTATAGAATTTCGATTGTATATATATGTTTTATGAATTTATAAATATCCTAGATGTATTCTTTCTTATATTTTGAAAAAATGATCATCGCTATATCATATTCATATCCAGATACTCGTACCATATTTGTGCACAATACCATTTTGAAACCAATTTTTGGACATTCTTATTATTGCATAACTTCATCTATGAGCTGCCTACTTGATAAGATAGAGTTAACTACCTCTTGATCTTTACTTCTTTTCACATCTATACACTTTGAAGCACTAATGCTGGCACTCTTCAACAAGCTTCGTGGACTCTGAAGATTTGGTCCGGTTGACATTTCAATATCGTTGTTTTCATTATTTTCATTCTTGGAAGTATGAACTCGCTCTCTGCAAAAAGTGAAATTGCAGTACTTAGTGCATGACTCAAACAAGAGAAAATGTTTCAGAGGCATGTTGTTAACCTCATCTGTAAACCCATGGAAGTAATAACAACGTATTTAACACATAAATCCCCAAAAGAGGAAACAAGAAGGCTGTTCTTCACAATGTAAGTGAGCAATCCAGTATTTAAACAGGTTCGTCTAGTTTGGACCAAGAAATTTCTACTGCTATAAGACTAGAAATTGTTCAGAGAATCAAACATTCACCTAGGTAAGGAAGCATGTTGTCTCTGCAATGGTGAGCTTCGTTCGCCTTTCCCATAATGTTCCTCAAGATGTGCAAACTGTCTCTTGAATCGATCAACCCCACTATGCAAAATGCAACAACATAGAATTATTAACTTTTTTATTGAACCATAGAATTCCCAACTAATAACAAATAGATGTAAATTTTGAGTTTCAAAGAACCCACAATCCATATTATAATTCTTAAGTGAGATGCAAAACATAGAAAATTAACCATCAGTAATTTGATGCATGCAATGTTTTACCCTATTACATGGATGAGCATCAACAAAAGTTTTAGCCACTATAGAATCACAACCTTACAAATTTAGTCCCTACATAGATTTTATTCAATTTTAAATTTTACAAAAAATGGGTACTTTTAAGCCCCTATGGTGACTAAAAACTTATTTAACCCATTGTTTTTTATCATGGGATCTCAATGGTTACTTTGCAAATAAATAGAATCTATCGGATCTCAATGCAACCACATTAAACTCATAC
Organism: Trifolium fragiferum; assembly: GCA_954870985.1. Lineage (NCBI taxonomy): Eukaryota > Viridiplantae > Streptophyta > Magnoliopsida > Fabales > Fabaceae > Trifolium > Trifolium fragiferum. The sequence continues at coordinate 230,789 of OX940790.1, read as the reverse complement.
AGGAGCTCATGATGAAAGGCTATGCCCTGTGACAGAACAGACAGATAGTCGATGCACATCTACTTTAATATATGTTGGTATCAAGTTTTCAACAAATCGCCAAGCATACTATAGCACATTTACCTTGGATACATGAAGCTGGTTTGGTCTCCACCACGTAGATATTCCTCAAGCATCTGGGGATGATACTCCAAAATCTGTTTACTTTAAACGTATAATTAACCATTGCAATGTATAGGAGAAGAAATAATTTGAAGCAGGAGTGAGTGAAATGCATGGCCATACCTCTCGATAAATCAACTCTCTGACATCATCTTTAGTCACTTTCCTTCTCTCGAATTCAAATTCAAGTTTTGAAATGGGGTGAGTGGATGGTTCGCGGTCGATGTTTGATAAACCATGGAAATAAGGATCAGACAATGCCTGATATCACAAGCATAACAGCATTAGTGAAATTTCCACTTTGTTAATTATCAATGAACTTTCTACTTTGGTAGGTAATGAATCATATACGGGTATTAGAGACCAACCTCTTCGGCTGATGGACGGTTTTTAGGATCAAATGCAAGTAAGCGCTCCAGGATACGAAGAGCCGAAGGATCTATATTTGGAAATTTCTGGGTCAATGGAACAGGTTGCTTTTTTCGCATGCTATTAAGATACCTTCTAGCTTTCTCATTTCGAATCTGTAAAATTACAAATTAAGAATTTATATCTATATGAGTGAACAAGGGAGAGGTAGTTAAATCAAGCTTCAATGGTAATTATTACAATAAAGTATAAGTTGTATCTTGAAAACATAATATGGGTATAATTTATTTATTTTTTTACTAATGGGTATAATATTTTTAGAAACAATAGAAAATTCAGTGTCATGACACCATGTCACAAGCATGCCTACTGATTTCAGAAAAATGCAGAGTAGTTTTTGATAAACTAACCCTCGCAATGGACTCGGGAGGAGGAGTGCCAAGCAAATCAGTCATGATATCCAATTGGTGCACCACATTTTTCCCAGGAAACAATGGCCTACCAGTAAGCATTTCTGCAAATATGCATCCAATGCTCCAAATATCAATTCCAGGGGTATACTGCATAAGACAGGGATTATACATTACATACACATTTCATCGCATCAAGTGTAAGTCAGCTTCTTGTATCACACATATCACAACCGAAGAAAAATATGATGTCAAACAAAAAAAAAGAAGCTTACTTTTGAGAAAAAAGAACCACATAGTTCAGGTGCACGGTACCACCTAGTTGCAACATAGTCCTTAGTAAAAGTAGGAAAATTAAGTCAGCATGCAGTTTAGAGAGGTAGCTAGATTGCAATTTGTAGATTCGAACTGAAAATCATAAAAAGGCAAAACATAATTGATTAATGAAATTGATGAACATGGTCGCACATTAGAATACTTACAGTCCAGAATATAGCAGATGGGGCATCATTAAATGAAACTCGAGCAAGTCCAAAATCACATATTTTCAGTTTGCAATCAGCATTAGCAAGAATATTTTTTGGCTTCAAATCACGGTGAAACACATTTGCTGCAAGGTAAAAAACATGCAATAGATTAGTTTAATATAATAATATGAGTATCTGAAAAAATGAAGGAGGCGGTGGTTTATAAGGATACCTGAATGTATATATTTGAGACCTCTGAGAAGTTGGTACAAGAAAAATTGGTGGTGCTCAGGAGTAAGATCATCATTTGCTTTAATTACTTGATGCAGATCAGATTCCATCAACTCAAAGACAACGTAGATATCTGCGAACTCTCTGCGGGAAGGAGGAAGCATAATATGCCTAATTTCAACAATATCAGGATGTCGGAGCAAGCGCAAGAGCTTGATTTCTCTTAGGATCCTTGTGGCATCTGATACATGCTCAAAAACATCATTAATTTTCTTGATTGCAACTTTTTCAGCGGTATGAATGTCAATTGCAGAACAGACAACACCATAACTTCCTTTGCCAATGATTTCTTGGACCTGGTATTGACTTGCCTCTCCATACTCAGTAAAAAACTCAGTTTGAGGCGAACCCTGTTTGAAAAAAGAAAGCATTAAACTAAAGTTGAATACTAAAAATGAAAGGGATCTGTTGTTGATAATTAGTTGGAATAAAAAGAAACAGAGATGGGAATTGAAGAGGAAACCTTTTTGTTGGGATCCATGGAGGAAGGGTAAATGGGGACTTTGATGTTGGAGAGAGATTGAGAAGAATGGTTAGTGGTAGGAATATTGGCCAACTGTGAGCGCAAATCTTTTACGAAGACGCGTTGTTGTTCATCATTGTTAGAAGTTGAAGTTGAAGTTGAAGAGCGTCCTCGTTGAAACAAGCGACGAATCCCTTCCGCGATCGTTCCTCCACCACCCATCTATTCTATTCTTTTCTTTTCTAGTAGTAAAGTAACTATTATTACTACCATCTATCTAATCCAACTCACTTCTTCTTCTCCCTTTTGACTCTCTCTATTATTATTATTATTATGCAACAATTCAATAATTTATTATTTATTCCTCTGCTAGTATGTTATTAATTAATTAAAATCACTTTATTGAGTATTTACCTTATTGCTCCCCCCAGTCCCAGTGGCCAATATATATCTATATGGCAATCAGAATCGTAGGAGAGAAAAAGGGGGGAAATTAATTATTACATTTTGCATTTCCAGTTTTTGCTTTGCTTTACACAACAAACAAACAGACACAGATCTTTTTATCATCCTCTCCTATCTATACTACTAGAAAAAGAAAGAAAGAGAGAGAGAGAGAGAGAGTTAACTCACTCTATTGGTTGATTTTACTTTGTCTTTATTATTATATTATATTTCCACTTCCACTCGTTTTGTTTTGTTTTGTTTTGTTTTTCCAACTGCAAGCTTCAACCTTTGCTGTCCATTCAGGTCATTTGTTGGTTACTAGTACAATAAACCATTTAAATTGGATTACTCACTTGCTCGTTACTTCCATAAGTTGCATTTTAGTTAGTTAGGTTTATTACTTGTTTTCGCAAAGGAGTTAGGCATATTGACCTAGTTGCAAGCTTGAACCTTGCTGTACGCGTTAAGTTTGATCACGTGTATTTTTATTTTCAAACCCGTCCGTGTGCTTATTCAAAAATAATTGTTCAGCTACTACATTATCATGTAGTGTTAGTGTGTTACTCATTCCCATCTTATATACTCTCTCTAATTCTTATTATAAAAATATTTTTGATTTTTAAATTCATAGAATGTTGGGTTAATAGGTCTTTACCCTCCTGCAAACTAGGCGAGTTTTGTTTTACCACCCTGTAATTTATTTTTTTAGGATTATCCCCTGCAATGTGAGATTCTCTGGTTGGACAACGTGGCAGCTGACTGGAACAGAATCTTTGATGTGGCACGTACACATGGATTTCATTTATTATTTATTTATTTTAAATTGCCACGTCAGAAAAAAAATTATTTTTCAAAAAAAAAATTATTATTTTTTTTATAATTTTATTGAAATAAAAAGTAATAATAAATTTTTTAATATTTTTCTAAAAAAAAAAAAATTTAAGGGTTAAATAAGATTTTTATTATTACTTTTCTATTTTAATAAAATTTATAAAAAAACATATTAACCCTAATTCAAATGGTAAAAAAAATTATTTCGTTAATTGATTAAAAAAGTAAGACAAATAACATGTTATAATTAGTGATTTCTTTTTGATTTTTTTTAAAATAATAATTTTATTTTTTATTTTTTTAAAAAAAATATATTTTAAAATAAAAAAATGTTTTAAAAAGTAATGTTTTTATAAATTTTTTTAAAGTAAAAAATTTATTAAGGGTAAATAAAGTTATTATTTTTTTTAAAAAAAATAAAACAAGGTTAAATAAGGTTTTTTATAAGTATTTTATTATTACTTTTCTTTTTTTTTTCGAAACTCAATAATATGCTTCAAGTTCTATTGTAATTGAAAACTTAATTCAACAAAAATGCAATAATAAAACAAACAGATACAACATAAGTCATAAACCAAAACAAAAATCAAAATAACATTATTCCAAAGGTATCTCAACATCACCATCATCAATTTCTTGTTGCAAATCCTTTGGATCTTTTCCATCAATAGTACAACGAACAGAAAGAAACACAGGTTCCAAGAGTCTCCTTCACAATATCACCAAGTTCCTTCGCCATAGATCTAGTCATCTAGGCTTCATCACTTTCGCGATCTCAATAACATCATCAAGAGAGATATTTCCATTGTGTTTGATATTTCCATTGCGTTTGATATTCTTCACTTTCTTCCTATCTCTCTCAGGCTCCTTCAATGCTTTGATAACAAGCGCCACCGGTACGGAACCACTGACACCTTAGTTTGTCGATTCAGAACTGGCGGAGAGAAACCGAAAGGTCTGATTTTTGGAGCGAGGGAACTGGCGGCTCCGACTTCGCCTCCGGTTACACGGACGTAGACTTCAACCCCTGCGAAGGATCGAGCTTGGGAGGCATTGCTGGATGATTTTTACTCTGAATGAAATTAGGATTTTGTGAATATTATTATTACTTTTCTATTTTAATAAAATTTATAATAATATAAAATAATTTTTTATTTAAAAAAAATTATTTAACCATTAAAATAAATTATTAAAAAATTTATCATTACTTTTTTATTTTAAAAAAAATTATAATTTCTTTTTTTAATTTTTTTTTAAAAATAATTTTTTTATCTGAAGTGGCATTTTAAAATAAATAAATAATAAATGATATCCACGTGTACGTGTCACGTCAAAGATTCTGTTCCAGTCAGCTGCCACGTTGTCCAACCAGAGGGGTAAATCAGAGAATCTCACATTGCAGGGGGGTAATCCTAAAAAAAAAAATTATAGGGTGGTAAAACAAAACTCGCCTACTTTGCAGGGGGGTAAAGACCTATATCAAACTTTTAATGAAAGTAGAAAGCAAACTCTTTCTTATAATAAGGAATGGAGGGAGTATATTAGAGGTTTTATTTTTCAGTTTTATTGTAAAATAAATATATTTAGACTATAATATTATCTAGATACATTCATTTTACAATGAATCTAAAAACTAAAACTTCTCTTATATATAGGATCGAAGGAAGTATGACTTAAGATCAAACAACTTTTTTTGTTTTTTATACATAATTGATGTAATGTTTATGTTTGATTATTTAGATTTAAAAATTAATAAAAAAGTTGAATGGATTTCATCCAATATCATCCCATACTTTTAGTTTTGTGCTCCTTAAATTAGAGAGGTAAAACATAAAATATACTCCATCCGTTTCTTTTTACTTGTCTTTTAGTGTTAAATTTAACGTTCCTATTTAATTGTCCTTTTGTATTTTATGGATATGATTTGTCAATTATATCTTTTGTTAATTGCTCTTATCCTTTTCAATAAAACTAATTAATGTATATATTTGAAAAATTGAAATTTTTTTTGGTACATAACATTTTAATTTTTTTGTACATAATATATTAAATTTACTGTAAAGAGAAAGTGTGTGCAAAAAAATAGAAATTTATTAGTGGATTAAAACAAGGATATAATAGGAAGATAAGGTGCAAAAATACACTTCCTTAATTTGATGTTACTATTCTAAAAAAATAAGTAAAAAGTAACGAATAGAGTAAAATTTATTCCACCCTATCACAAAATATCTAAACAAAGGAATGAAAAATGTATTTCATTCAATTCTATTTCATTATATTTCATTAATAAAAGCATTCTTAAAATTAAAATTTGAAATATTTAATTTTAGTCTACTAATCTTAATTTTATCAACTATATGATTGCACTGAATTTCACGTCACTGAAATCCAATCTCATAATTCATAAATGGTGGATTCTAATGTGCACATGTCAACTAATTATTTGTGAATGTTTCAAGTCCTTATCATTATGCATTAAACAAATTATTAAATTTATGTTGAATAAATATTGACTGCTTGATCATAAATCCACGATCGAAATTGATTAATGCATGCAACTGCTACAACAGTCTATCCAAATTCAGATTTGGGCCAAAATAAATGGAACCGATAGTTGATGAAACAAAAAATGGAATAACATAGTGCTTGTATACTCCTTGTACAACTTTTTTTTTTTTTTGAATGGCTACTCCTTGTACAACTAATTATGCAATTTTCAATGTAAAAATAAAAAAGAGTGTATTATTGAAAAATAAATGAAATATATATGCAACGCTTTGATATATAGTCCATTTTTAGTCTCTCCGCAATATGGCTAAAAGCCTAAAACAAATACAAATCCTCAGTTTTAGTCCCTCCTCAATCCTTTGATTTCATATGCAATTTTCAATGTATAAAAGAATTTAAGGGTAGAGGGTGGTGGTTAAGGGTCATGGGTGGCTGACAGTCCAACAACAGCAGAAGTAAGATGAGCTTAAATCAGTAGTTCAAAAGAATGTTGATACATAGTACATATGATTCATTATAAGAACTATGAAACTGTTTAATTTAGGGGTTCATATATGTCACACGTGATGCCTGATGCAAGACTTAATTAGTAACTTATTTATTCTAAAAAAACCTTCATACATACATGAATATACATTTTCATATCGAATTTTCGTATTTGCTGTTGATATATTTGATTAAACTATCATGATTCAAAAAATAAATAAACTATCAATTTATTTCCTATATGTATAATCAAATATGTAGATTTTGTCGACTATTTTTCTAAGTTTTTTCTAGAGTAAGTTGGCTTAGGCTTACTCTTGATGGGCTGGACTTTCTAACTTGCTCATTAGCACATAATGGAAAAAATTTCATCCCACCTTCCATAACTCTTTTTCATCCTCAATATTTTGAATTGTCCTTGTTAAAAAAGTTCGGGAAACGTTTTTCGAATTTTTTTTGCCTTGAAAATGAACTTCGAAATGTGTTTTTTCTAAATTTTTGCTGAATTTACACTAGAAAAATCTCAAAAAACACATTTCAAACTTTTAAATCAAGAGTAAAATTGAAAATTCGAGTGAAAAAAAAGACTTGTGGGGGTGAGATGAGATGGTATGATGAATGAGAAAGGATGTTGTTTAAGACAACCTTTGTGATTATTTGAGACTTTGACCCCACTCAACTTGGTTGACACTCAACAAGTGACAACATATGGGTCCCACCTACGGACAGATAGACACGCACTTTACTCAATCCTCACACAGTAACATGATCATCACCCATCGCTTTCTTTCTCTTCCTCCCGTTACTCTCTTCTAATCCATCCACTCCCAATTCTCGAATCTACCATATCCATCCATCCATGGACTCCTCCTCAACTTCTTCTTTTGATCTTCATGCTCCTCCTCCTCCACCCACCCTCCAACATCCTCCTTATGCTGAGATGATATACAAAGCAATAGAAGCACTGAAAGAGAAAGATGGATCAAGCAAAAGAGCAATTGGAAAGTACATAGAGCATGTCTACAAACAAGTTCTTCCACCACAACATCCCACCTTGTTAACACAACACCTCAACCACTTGAAATCTGCAGGTCTTCTCATCATGCTCAAAAAGTCATACAAATTACCTTCCTCACTCCCACCACCACCTACTCTCACTAGATCTGGTGGTGACTCACATCTCCCTTTCACTCCCTTAACCCAAAGGGGCCGTGGTCGTCCTCCTAAGCCCAAACCCCAACAACAACTAAATGTCTTCAACGTTTCTCTCGATACTACTACTGCTGCTGCTGTTGCTGTACCTCCCCCTCCTCCTCCTCCTCCACCTCCTACAACAGCAACAACTGCTGTGGCCCCCTTACAGCAGCAGCAGCTGCCTCCTGCTCCACTCAGAAGAGGCCGCGGACGTCCGCCTGGGACCTTCAGATCTAAGACGCTGAAGAGGCCCGGCCGTCCTCCAAAGCCCAAATCTGTCTCTAATGGTCTCAAACGACGTCCCGGCCGCCCGCCTAAAACTCAATCTCAACAAACAACTGACATTCCTTTTGCTGCTGTTCCCTTTCCTTCTATTGTTCCAGACCAGCAACCCACAGTAGTATCTGGTAGATCTACCAGGCCCAGGGGCAGGCCCAAGAAGTATGCTGATGCACCTGTGCCTGCCGCAAAGAAGCTTGCTGTTGTAGGTAGGCCCAATAATTCCTCAGGAAGGCCAGTTGGACGCCCAAAGGTGATATAGTTATAAGCATTGTTTCATTTATGTTTGCTTTCACTTGATTTTACTTCGCTTATTTTGGTACTACTAGTACTATAGTTTGGGACAGGATTTGAACATTTATATTTAACTGATTGATTAGTAATAGTAAATGATCGATTATTTAAAGTAAGAGTATTTAAACTTATCCACATTGACTTTTGGAAACATTTGTCTTAATTATATAACATAAATGGAGGATAAACAAATACTCCAGCAGATAGAGCATGTTTGTTTGATACAGTAAACAATAAGCAGAGTAGATAATAGAATTCTGAAAATTTATTAGTTTACTAAGCTAGCTGACAGGGTAAAGCATAGTAAATTGCACTCTTTTGTATCAATTAATAAGTACTCCATCAGTCCGTAAACAATTGTACTGTACTTAAATATAACTTCTCTTTCAAATTCGTAGCTGCATTCATTTTTTTCTTTTTGCAAATATACACATTACTTATATACTACTAATTTTTCTTAATATATGTGTTGTGTGTGCTTACAATTAGGGCCAAAAGAGGCAAACAAAATAAAATTACTGTACTTTTTTTGTATGGTTTTTGAACTATGAATGACAAATGCAACATTCAGACCTGAAAAATTATTTTAATAAACTTTCTCATTATGTAACTTTCCTCTCCAAGTTTATGGGTGCTTTATTGGCATTGGTTAAGAGTCGATATAAAAAAGAATTGTCCGGAAAATATACGTTAAAACTTAAAACATTTGTCAATGTCATATTTTCAGACAAACTTGCCTCTTTTGGTTCCTTGAGGCTTGAGCAAGGACATTTGTTAGCATTCTCCATTTATGAAACTTTTTTCTAATTTGCATATTCCATTCCATTGCACCATTTTAAATGAAACAGGGATCAAAAGCTGCAAAAAAGCTTGTTGATGAAGATCTAAGAAAGAAACTTGAACACTTTGTAAGTTGAAATTAACAATCTGCTATTTGATTGCTCGTTGTTATATCTTTCAAATTCAAAAATGTTATATTTCATGCATCTATTGTTTAATTTACAGCAATCAAAGATTAAGGAGTCTCTTGACGTGCTTAAGCCTTATTTTGGTCAAGAAAGTCCAGCCACCACAGTTGCAGCAATCAAAGAGTTGGAAATGCTGGCAACTTTGGACCTTAAAGCACCATTAAGAGATGAAACACAGCAACCACAGACATTTTCAGAACAGCCACAGCCGGAACAACCACAGCCTGAACAGTCACAGCCTGAACAACAGCTACCACCACCTCAGCAACTGTATCCCCAGCTAGTGCCGCAGGCGCAGATTTATGAACAGCAATATCTCCAGATGCCATTCCAGCCACAGGTGCAGCAACTTTTTCAACCACATACTTTAGCGCCAAGCTAGGAAGATTTACATGGGCCTCAATTTGGTGGAGAAGCACTTGTAAAAGATCTGTAAAGCTAGTACTAGTAGGAAGTAAAGTAGAAGCACTGATTTTCTAATAATCTAATGACGGTGTTCCTTTGGATTTGTTTTATGCTCCTTTAGGTTAATTGACCCCGGTAATAATATTTAGAGACTAGAGTACTGATTATGGTTCTGTTGTTATTCAAGTTACTGTATTTTAATTTAGACCGATGCTTTTCATTGGATATTTATCCTTGCAACCAACCGGTAATAATTTTATGATGATTTATGTGGCCTATGGAAAAGTTATTTTAATGCTGCTATCCAATGTCTTAGATGCCACATCCACGTGTATAAAATACCATTGGTGAATATGTGCATGAATGGAAACTTATTACTAGTACCTCTAACACAGTTTCAATGACATTAGATTTCATAGCAATAGTGAGATGTTTCAGATGTTTCTAACAACGAGACAGTGATGGAAAATTTGAAATGTGCGAGAAAAAAAAATCATCATTTGATTCCTCTGGTAATTGAAAACAATTATGATAGAAAGTATGAAAGTGCATTATTTTTTGTTTTGGTAAAAAAAAGCAAAGGGCATAAACTATCTATTAGAAGATGTCTCATATGATTACCATATTGAGAATTAGAATACGAATTGTTAAAGGAAATTACTTTTGCCATATGAATTATGGGTGCACAGACCAAAATATTTCTGTTCTTGTTATTTCTCTAAAAACACTTTATCAGATTTTATTTTTATAACGTCCGCTACTTAAGTAATAGACGATGTTTTCTAAAATTTCTTTTATTTTTCTTCATCCGCTACTTAAATAACGGAAGGGTAAAATGGTCGTAGGGCGCGCAAGTAACTCATAAAGTGATAAAAAACTTTTCATTGTTAATATTACAAGGAATTATGTCTATGGAAAATATGAGCCCATTTTTTTTTTTTTAAAGAAGCTAAATTAGCTCACTCAAATTGACACTAGAGATAATCGAATCTGAAATCTTAAGAGGAGCACACGCCCAAGTCCCAAGTCAATATCATCAGACCAACCCAAGTGAGTTTATATGGGCCCAATATTGTCAGAGAGCCCAACATACATGCATCAAGCTTCACAAATGACTCTTATCTTGAATGAATTTTATCATATCCTCACCTCACATAAGTGAAGTCAAGATCAAATCTTAATCTTAAAAACATGAACAACCAACTCATAGGGTCTGTTTGATCTACAAAATGAAAATACTATAGACAAGACAATGTAAGATAGTACAAAATAGAACAACACAAAACACATATTTGAGGCATTCAACAAATTTTATCTTGTACATGTTTAGTGGAAAGAATGGTATGTTAGTATTTTACACAATTTGGGCGGAGGACAAAAAGTTTTCCCTTAATTCAGTGGAAGTCAAAAACCTCTCTTTTTGTCTAATCCATCGACTCTTAGTTTGTCCAATCCCAGAAAGAATTTTAATAACAAATAAGACAAACCGAAGTTATTCTATCCAAACTCTTACTTCTTGCCAGATCAAACGCATCCATATAATCTCGTATAAGTATCCAAAGATATTTTTTAAACAAATTTCCTCAGTCCCATAATAATTTTTTTATAGCTTTTTTAGCATATTTTAACCCAATAAACTTTTCTAAATGGTGGTCGTTTTGTGTGCTCAACATTGTTTGCCATCCCTAAATACAAGTCACTTTGGCACATGACTCAGATTAATTAAGAAATGTATAGACAACTCGATTAATTACACTTGATTTTTATGTAATGGTAAAAACAACTTATAATGTATCAATCGTTAGTTGGTTCAGTGGTGATTGACGCTGAATTTGGTAGGGAGGAACACGGTTCGATCCTCTGCAACTGCGATCGGGAGGATGATGGAGCCACTTGATGCCGGAACTGACCTCCAAACCAAATTAAACTGGTGGTGAAAAAAAAAACCACTTATAATTTAGAAGGAAAATAGTATCTATCAACTTATTCACAATTTCCATATATTTGCCTTACAAAAAAGAAAAAAGAAAAGAAAAAGTAATGAGTAATATGAGACACTGTTTTTTTTACGATAACTGTGAGACACTTTTTTTTTTTTTTGAAAACTGTAAGACACATTTTAACACTCAAATTAGGGGGTATTTCAATGTAGATGCTTTGAAGAAATAAAATTGTATGGAAAATTATGTTTTATTACATTGTATGTCTTTTCGCACAGATTAAAAAATGCGGTAGCAATGTTTTTTATAAAAAGAAACTATTAGCAGCTTGATATCACCCGATTGAATTCAATTACCAAATCACATAAAGAAAAAATAAAATAAATAGTAAGTCACATGATAAAAAAAATGTTGTATTAATCGGATTGAAACTTTGTATCATCAAATGAAACTTGTAATTGCAGCTTGATATCACCCGATTGAATTCAATTACCAAATCAAACACAATATAATAACTTATTTTAAACTCTGTCAGATTTTATTGATATTAGTAGTTTTAACTTTAAGAGTGTAACAAAGACGAAATAGATAAGTGAATAGAGTTAGAGACTAAATAAATAGTAAAATATCAAAATATAAAAAAATTACTAATTGGTAGTTCAATTGTTTTTTTTTTTTTTACAGGAATGCAACTCATTTTATTAACCAAATAATTACCAATAGAATGAGGAACCCGTTAAAAAATATGATGACTAGTCATAAACTAAGCCGCCTTAGTTAAAGTATAAACAACTATATTTATTTGACGCCTAATAAATTTCATCTCAAAGTTAGGGCTAATAATAACAAAAAGCAAATCATTGACTTATTTAAGAGTATGAAAAAATCAATTTGCTAGTTTAGTTAAAGAAAGCATTCATGACATCAATAAAAAAGTTGGGTTAAGGACAAGCAGCTAAGTCCATTATCCTTGGCCACTAAGAGCACCCACATCCATGCCACTCATGTGGGTGGTATAAATGGATCCCACATAATATTTTATATTATTTTATACTTTTCAACTATTTAAACCACTCAATCATATTTTTTAAATATCCATACCATTCATTCAAAACTCTAACATAGACTCGACAAAATTCTCAATATATATCCATACCATTCTTTTTACATTTATTTTAATTAAAAAACTGTTACAGTACAATAAAATAATAGAAATGACACTGTAGTATAACTTGGAAACGTTTCCATTCCTTACTACAGCAAATCTCCTCAAACATCCACACGACTCTGACACACCGGCAATACTTGGCAAAAGATACTACAAAGACACTACCAATATTTATGCTCTAACTTCTTAACCTATTCAAACTCATTTATTTTCCTATTTATTGCCTTTTTGTATTTAATATCGCATCATTAATGTTTTGTTTATTTTTCTTTGTTTAAAGTCAATTCAAAGTACCAACTAGGGATGTCAATGGATATTCATGGACGCGGATAGTGTGATATCCGTGTCCGCTCCGATGGACAAATATTATATCTGTATTTTTTCCATATCCGTGCGAATATCCGCTAAGCGGGTAATCCACGGATATTGAAGTATCCGCTGATATTAACAGATATTCATGGATGACACTATTTTAATAAAAAAAACTTAATTATTGGAAAAAAAAGTTAGACAAAAGATTACTAACACATAGTCACATAATATTCATATATTATGTTTTTTTTTTTAATTGCAAAAAGGAATTTCATTAAAATGAAGAGGAGAGATATGTAAGAAACTGAAAAGAATTTTCTCAAAAATGAAAAAGAAATATGAAAAGTTTTCTCTATATGAAAAAAAAAAACGTAAAATATAAAAATACTATTTTTTATACAAGAAAAATATTAGAATTTATATTTAAGTAGGGATATTTAATAATGTTAGAAATAAACTAGGAGTGTTAGAGAATAGAGATAGAGAGAATGAGAGATTTGTATTATTCTCTTTTATATGTGTGTGTATTACATCATAACAAATATCATATTTATAAAACACAAAGTAAGTAGTGAAAAGGCAAAGACAATAAAGTTCCACTACTTAGTGGGAGTTATAGGGAAGGGAATGGATATGGACATCAACTAATCTTATTATTCATAACAAATAAGTAGTTTTACTAATTATTTAGCGGGTATGGATATCCGCGGGCGCGGATAGTATTAAACCCGCATCCGTATCCATTAAATGTGGATAATTGAAATATCCACTTATTTTATCCGTGGATATCCATTAAAGTATCTGCTCCGTGCCCATTGCGGATTTTATCCGCAGATATCCACAGATATGGATATTTTTGCCATCCCTAGTACCAACATAATGTGATACAAGTGATAGATACTTTGACCCCTTAATCATTTAGTTTTGGGTTCGATTCTCGATCGGTGTATATAGAAAATCTCAAAATCATTTGTTGAGAGAAATCAACTTTTTAAATGAATTTCAGTCACTTTAAGGATATTAGTCTCTGCTAAAACGTGTAAATAAGATAGTGTGACTTGTGAGTCTCTTTTACTAATATAATTAATATCTTAATTTTGATTTTGGCAAGCAGTAAAGTAAAATTCTTTAAAAAAACTTGTTGTTCATTTACTGTTCAAATGAAAGATAGACTTCACCCAAACATTATAACGTTTGTTGCATGTTTAAACTAGAGTTCAAATTTGACTTTAGGAAACCTTGCATGAATGTGTCACCCATGAACTCGTATGAGGTTGATTTTTTGTGTTATATATTTTTCCGGTCACATTTATAATAAGTAAAAAAACACTTCAAATTTTTGTCATTATTATAAGTAAAAGTTAACTATTTTTAAACTAATTAATACCATTATTCTTAATATATATCATTACTTTTCAAAATGTGTATGTGATTTACAAGAAAAATAAGATTTTATCTAGTATATTTATTCATGTTTTATCTTAAATAAAAAAATTAATTACACTTAATTAAAATTCTTAAACACCGTGTAAGTAGTTTTATTTCCCTATAAATGTGACCGAAGGGAGTATATTATATTGGAGTTATCTCTAATCATATTAATTTTATCTAACTTTTATAAAAAAGAAAAATATTCCTTCCAATCTATATAGACAATTCCAATTGATTATTCCAATAATGTTTAAATATTTTTAATTTCTTAACACTTCAATAATCATCATATTTCTTAACACTTCATTAATTACACTTCAATATATATTGTTTTAAGGATATAATTTTTTTAAAATATAAATAAAACTATGTCATTGACGTTTTAATAAGTTAAGGTTATTACTCTCTCTCTATTTCCCTTTAACTGTCCATTTTAAATAGTAACATCAAATTTTAAAAATGTATTTACACCATTTTCCTATTATATCATAATTTTACTCTATCAATAAATTATTATTTTTTTGCACACACTTTTCTTTTCAATAAATTTAATATATTATATATAAAAAAAAAACTAAATTTAATATGTTATGTACAAAAAATTTAAAAAAATTATAGTTTTTCAAATATAGAGCATTAATTATTTTTATTGAAAAAAATAAGAGTTTGTTTAACATATATGTACCATTAAAACATCAAATAGACGGATAAATAAGAATGCTAAATCCAACGTTTTTGGACAATTAAAAAAGAACGAAAGGAGTAAAAAAATTAGTTCGATTGTTTTAGATTAAATATTTTAAAATGAGAGTGTAATAATTGTTTATGTGGAGTATTGTAAGAATTAATTTATGGAGTATTGCAAGAATTAATTCAAGATGGCTTGTTATGCAAGGAGACCTTGTCTTGGTATGCAAAGATGTTGAGATGTTAGTTGGTCTGATGGTGATTGATACTGAATTTGATAGGAATAAATATGGTTTATTTTTCGCCTACAACTGCAATTGAAAGGAGGTTGTATGCATTTGATGTTATAATTGATCGTCAAAGTCAATTAGACGGTTTAGTGGACAAATATTAGTGGTGAAAAAAAAATGTTGAGGCCTATAGAATGAATGGTGAACAATAAAGAAGCAAAAAATTATGAATATTAAATTAATAAATTAGAAATTATTGCTTCACTTTTTTATTTCTTCTTTTTCCCACTCAAGTCATTGATTTCTCCTTGGAATAAAAAATAGAAGATAAGTTAGTATTTGTCAAATAGTACAATAATAAAAGAAGGATAAGTTGGCGCACTTTTTGCTGCCCTTTGCTGGCGGCCTTGTTCTATGAATCTTATCTCCTCCACCTTCCCCCTTCTCTTCCTCTTTTCCCTCACCACAAGTCTATTTATTTATTTATTTTTTTCTTAAATTGAAAATCAATTAACCACATTATTTTATAATTTAAAAGGCATGAACAAACATGTATTTTATTTAGAAGTCATGCCAACTAAAAATGATTAACAGCAGTAAGCTAGTCCCATAAAAAAATAGCTATATATATGATATACTGTAACTTTTTTAACATTCGTGCTTAGTAATAATTTGGATTCTCTTCTTTATTTATTCTTTATATTTCTCTTAACTTTTTATCTCTTTTTTAATTTACTCTTCCTCTTTATTAAAAATTAATAAAATGATTAAGAGAGATAAAAAAGCGAGTAAATTAAGGGAAAAAAGGTGAATTAAAAGACTAATAATAGAGAGAGTAAGTGAAAGAGAAGATCTAATTTGTGTTTAGTACTAGTTGTACTCCTAGTAGTAATATTATGGATTTTTTTTACAATACTAGTACTAGTATTATGGAATTTATTTTTTTGAAATTTTAAAATCTATCATTTTGTGCAGCACCTGCACCCATCTTGAGAATAGAAGAACTAATTATGATACCGTTATCCGCGAGCAGCATCATAGTCAAATCGTTTAAAACTTTATACTCCTAGAAAAAGAATCATTTTTAAAAGGATCCTTTTTTATTAAATTAAGTGTACAATATTCAAGGGTCATGCCAAAAAATTTAATTTATAAACTTCAAAAAATATTTAAAATATAATTTTTTATTGACGAATATTATTTGGTTGATCTATAGAGTTGATCTACTCAATAAGATATTTGAATTCAACGGTCGGATTGAAGTTGAATAAGTCGATGAAGACTTACTCTTGGAGTCACGAATCCCTCTTTTATATATATATATATATATATATATATATATATATATATATATATATACTGAGCTTAAAATCACGAGAAGAGTGAGAATTATTTGTGAAATGGTATTGAAAAGATGAAGAAAAAGGTAGTGTAATGTATAGGTTGAGAATGAGATGAAGGAGTGGTTTGCACATGAAATGAAAGTGAGTTGAGTTTTTATTGCCACTTCCACTCTAAAGTACTTTGTCCTCTCTCTACTTATAATCACTAAGGACAAAGATTGGGTTTTCTTGATATAGAAAAAGGTAAACCTCAAAGGGACCATTTTAGTTTTCCCAACTTGTTCATTCTTTGGAGAAGTTCACAACAAACACTCAACACAAAACTCAAACTAATCATCTCATTCTCCTCCACCACACTTCCATCTTCTTTAATCAATCAATAGATTTAAGTTAACAAAAAGAAGAACAAAGACAAACCAACTTGGTTCTTCTTTCTTGTGGTTGGTTTCACACCATCATCATCATCAAGTACACCTTTTTATTTTTTCCTTTCTTCATTATTATTAATTATTAAATTTTTTGGGAGTGTGAAAAATGAAATCTTGATTTGTGTCTGGCTGACTCAGTCAGTCTTGTGAAGTGGGTCATATTTGTTTTTGTGGTGTGGCTGTGGCCCCTACAATCCTCCCACTTGCTTCTTCCTTGCTGTCTTCTTAGCTTCACCTTAGCTGCCTTTAATCTTATGTTGTCTCTCCTAAACATCTCTCTCTTGTTCTTGTCTCTCCCATTTTTGTCACTCTTTCTTCTCTTTCCATTTTAAGATCCATTCTTTCTCCTCCCATATATACTTCCTCATTCATTCTTCTTCTTTTCTTGTTTCCTAAAAGTGTGATTTTTTTTTTTCTCTACAAAACCTTGATTCTATTTCTGTGTCTGCTGATTAGGATACTTGCTTCATTTCAATTCAATTCAACCATCCTCGTCACCTTGTTGATTCTCAAACGTGTAAAGTTTGTTCTTTTATCTCTTTGATTCCATTGTTTTGGTTTTTGGGCTTAGGAGCTTTTTGCCAAAAAGGGGTTCTTCATACCAATACTACTGTACTAAGGTTGTTCTGAGACTGAGATTCATGCTTGGTCTAAGAACACTATGGAGAGGTTTACACTTCTTTAGCATTCAGTACTATAATAAGGTCAAAAGATATGAAGAACATTCTTAAAAAGCTTCATATAATGTCTAATAATCAATCAGAAGATGCACAATCAGAAAGGAGCAACAAGTCAAATGATGGCTCATCTTCATCTCCTACAACCAGAAAGAAGCTTTCCAATTGGTTGCAATCGGTTTCTTCTAATAGGCAGAGTCCTAGCAGTCCTCCATCACCAAACCTGGCAAGAGGAGAAAGAGTGGAGCTATCTGATTCAGTGAGTTTTGGTGGTGGCGGTGGTGGTTTGGATATGGTGGTTTGTGATTCCACGAAGCGTGATTCGGGGTCTAGCAGTTCAAGGGATCCTGAAGTGGAAGAAGAATATCAGATTCAACTTGCTTTAGAGCTGAGTGCAAAGGAGGATCCTGAGGCTGTACAGATTGAAGCTGTTAAGCAGATCAGTTTGGGATCTTGTGACCCTGATAATACACCAGCTGAAGTTGTTGCATATAGATACTGGGTAAGTCAAGTCATTTTATTAGTCCGTTGACTTACAAGTTATAAGGTTGAATGAAGTCACATTCTTGTATTGTTGTTATGCTTGTGATGTGATGGTTATGCCACAACAAAATTATTATTATTATTATTATTGTGTATACACTATTACATTTAGAGATGTACACGGCTTACAGAATTTGAAAAGAATTATTATGATGTAGAGATGGGGCTTAATTTGCATAATCTGAGTTATGGAGTTATAATTAAGTGCAAAGATCCTGGGGCTTAGGTTGCAGCCGAGCTGCATTGCCCACTTGTGTTATAGGATTATATGACATGTTTCCTGACGTTAAAAATGACGCAGAATTGTGAACCTTAGTTTACATATTAAGTCTTTCGTCAAGAGGTGAAATTGAAGACCATATTGTTCCACAAGTCTTAATTTTTAAGTAATTTGGTTCCGTCTTATGAAATAACAGGAAACTAGAGACTGGGAGAGGAGAGAGAGTGAGAGAAAAAGGTGTCCATAGGATTGGAGTGGGGTGGATCAAATGCAAGGACCACTTAAGACGCAATTTGTGATAGAAAATATGACCCGAGCCAAGGAAAATCATTACAGCACGACTACAAATCTGCATTATTAAGAATGTTATGATGGATAAGTGGACACACAAAGCATGATATAATTAGGAACAAAAGCATTAGAGACAAAGTTGGGGTCGCACTTATTTGAAAATTTTGGCTTGTTTTTGCGTTAGGTGGTTTTGGTATGGATGGAGAATACCAGTAGAAGTCCCAGTAATGAAGTTAGATCAAATGGAGAACATCCAAATAGTAAGAAATAGAAAGAGATCAAGGGAAGTTATATGGAAAACCTTTAAGAAGAATGTAGATTAAATGGTTTATCATCAAATAGGGTTTACGATGCATCAATAACGATGTTGTTTGATCCATGTAGCTGACCTTATCTATTGTTAAAAAGGATTTCGTTATTATGTTTTAAATTTTAGGCCTCTATACATCTCCTTAAATGTAGTTTTACATCAAGGGGTTCGTGTAGGATTTTGCGACTTGCTTTGATAAAAGGAATCTTAATTGTCCATCTTTGAATTAGTTAGAAGACATATTTAACTTCTAATCTTCAGTTGTTTGGTCAGACATATTGTTAGATTATGAGGCAGTGCAGCTAGCCATGCTTTGTTGGGATGGTTTCCTCAAATTCTATCGTTTTTAGGATTATTACCTAAAATGGTCTTTTAACCTTGATATAATATATTGGGTTATGGGGTCATCTTTGTTTTTCTCTTCATGGAAATATAACAACAACAATCAAAGTCTTTTTCCACTAGATGATGTCGGCTACATAGATCAAACAATGCCATAATGTTTGTCATGGATCAACTAGTCTAATATGTGTGGCTAAAACGTTTCTAAGCTTAAGTGATGCTTTTATTGAACAGTTTTGGCATAAAATGACTTGTTTATGTGACTTGGTTACTGAGTTCTATTCTGTCCTACTTTATGTTATTTTTCTAACTTATCTCATATCGTAGACTTATACATGCTTCATCACAGAATTACAATGCTCTTGGCTATGATGACAAGATCTCAGACGGTTTCTATGATCTGTATGGTGTCTTAATCGATTCAACCTCGACAAGAATGCCTTCTCTGGTAGATCTGCAAGGAACACCAACTGCAAATGATGTAAAATGGGAAGCAGTCTTGGTCAATAGGGTTGCCGATTCCAATTTGTTGAAACTTGAGCAAAAGGCCTTAGAGCTTGCAGTGAAGTCGAGAGAAGATTTTGAAATAGTTGTAAATAGAAATTTGGTGCACAAGCTTGCAATACTAGTGGCTGAATATATGGGTGGATCAGTTGAAGATCCTGAAAGCATGTCAAGAGCCTGGAGGAGTCTTAGTTACAGTCTAAAAGCAACCCTTGGTAGCATGGTTTTGCCACTTGGATCATTGACCATTGGATTGGCTCGGCACCGTGCACTGTTATTTAAGGTACTTGCTGTGCAGTATTTTTTTTCTGGTTTGCATTTTTTATTTATAACGATCTAATTCACCGGTTGGTGTAAGCATCTAATACAAATTTGGTTACATTTATATCCTAATAAAAGTCTTAGACAATATCATGACATATAGCAATCATGACCACATTATGCTATGAGGTTTTTGTTATACACTTCCAGAAAAACTTCCATGATTTTTCTATTAACATTATATTTCTATTTATTAAATGTATGTAGGTATTAGCTGATAGTTTGGGCATCCCTTGTCGGTTGGTGAAAGGAATGCAATATACAGGTTCAGATGATGTGGCAATGAACTTTGTCAAGATTGACGAGGGAAGGTAAGTCTGTTAAAGTTGTATCTTGGTGCTGGCAAGTAGGCAAATAATTTTGTCTATGTATAATTCTCTTCTCGTGGAGATTGAAGCAAAAAATTTATGCACATACCAACAATAGCTTTACTTGATATTTCAGGGAGTACATCGTTGACCTCATGGCAGCTCCTGGAACTCTTATTCCATCTGATGCAACTGGATCACATATCGAGTATGATGATTCTTCTTTTATAGCCAGTCCTTCATCAAGAGACCTTGATTCATCTCACATTGCTTCGTTCAGCACCGGGGCTGGAAGTTCATCCGAAGAAACTTCAGAGTTTGCGACTTTTGATAAAGGAAACAGATACAAACATTTTCCCTATGCAGAGAAGGAATCTGATGTAAGTAGCCCTCCCACCGGCAAGGAAGAATTAAAGAAACCACTAAACGAATTCAAAAATATCCCCAATGTAGAAAAGATCAAGGCAAGGGAATCTGTTAGCAGACCTAATAATTATCCATACACACACGGAAGATCTCCTTCTTGGACAGAAGGGATCAGTTCCCCGGCAGCACATCGAATGAAAGTCAAAGATGTTTCCCAATATATGATTGATGCTGCCAAAGAAAACCCTAACTTGGCTCAAAAACTTCATGATGTTTTACTCGAAAGTGGCGTTGTTGCTCCTCCAAACTTGTTTTCTGAAATTTATCATGAGCAGTTAGGTTCCCAAAATGAGGCCAATTCTCCAACCGAAGAAAAAGAGGAATATAAACAGGGAAGTGCGCAGAAAGAAGATACGGTTGGCGATAATCTAGGTCCTCCTCGATTTTTGCCTCCGTTGCCTCCCCACCGAATTCATCCCAAAGCAAGTCCTAGCAATCAGCTGGAGCATTCTAAGCCTGTAGAAGGTTTGGGAATTGGCCTTTCTCTTGATACAAGAGAAGCTGCTGGACAGCACACACATTCCGAGGCAGAGGCAACACAAGTAAAGTATGGTAAAAATGTCCCGGTTGCTGCTGCTGCAGCGGCTGCGGCTGCTGTTGTTGCATCTTCAATGGTAGTTGCGGTGGCAAAGTCAAACACTGACTCGAATTTTGAGATTCCTGTAGCGGCAGCTGCTACTGCTACTGCTGCAGCTGTTGTAGCAACCACTGCTGCTGTGAATAAACAGTATGAGCAGGGGAATCGAAGTGATGGAGATACCGATGGTTCTGGTAATGAGCCAAAAGGTAGCGGTGATGGAAAGTATAATGCTTTAGGAGCAAACTCAGAAGGCGAGCGGAAATCTGATAGATCAGTTGGTAATGATAGCACAAAATCTGATTCTGCACTAGATGATGTTGCCGAGT
This sequence comes from Trifolium fragiferum, assembly GCA_954870985.1. Lineage (NCBI taxonomy): Eukaryota > Viridiplantae > Streptophyta > Magnoliopsida > Fabales > Fabaceae > Trifolium > Trifolium fragiferum. The sequence goes on along the minus strand of OX940790.1, from coordinate 208,828 downwards.
ATGACATTCCATGGGAGGAAATCACGATGGGTGAGCGTATCGGACTTGGTATGAACTTCACATTTATATAAGAATTGATACATACATTATTATATTATATGGTGCTAAGCACTTGTCTTTTATCCGATGCTATGTATAAAAATTAATTGCAACAGTGTTCGGTGTGCAGGATCATATGGAGAAGTGTACCGTGGTGAATGGCATGGAACTGTGAGTTTCTTTACTTCATAAATCTTTTTAATTGTGATATTTATCATCTTTCATAAGTTGTGCATCTTTCTTTTATTTATTTAGTATCTTTGTGAAATGTTGGCTGTAAAGCCTTCGTTGCTGCAATTGCGCCTTTGTTCATGCAAGTAAAAGTATGCAAAATATTATAAAATATACTTTTGTTACCTGAATGTGTTCCAATTATTTTGCAATTGAGGTTCATTTTAGCCTGCACTTGTATTTTCATATTTAGTGCCGCCTCAGTTAACCATGTCTTGTTTATTTCACTTGTACTCTTAGGGTAATTTCATATTAATTGTGCTGTAAATAACAGATTTTAATATATCTATTTAAAGCATGTTTCTGCTTTTTGGTTTGTAGGAAGTTGCAGTAAAGAGGTTTCTACTTCAAGATATCTCTGGGGAATCACTTGAAGAATTCAAAAGTGAGGTACAAGCCACCTCAACTTCCCCACATTTTTCTTCTTTTATATTTATACTCCTAGTTGATTATCAAAATTGTTTCCATTGAGAACAAATATTACAGTCAGGTAAGAAGACCATTGTAGGCTTTAACACTTTTGTAAGATATAAGTGCTTATTTCATTTATGATATAAATTGCAATAGGTCCAAATAATGAGAAGACTGAGGCATCCAAATGTTGTTCTCTTCATGGGAGCTATAACTCGACCACCAAATCTTTCAATCGTTACTGAATTTCTTCCTAGGTAACTTGCAATCCTTCATTTGCAGATTCTGGAAGTTGATATTTGCTAGTATGTGCTAAATGGTGTATAATGAAATAGACAAATAGTTATGAGTTTCTTTTTGTGACCCGACAAACTGGTTCAAAATGAACCATTTACATGTTCTTGATTGAACCTCAACTGTTTACGCTCACTAGATTAATAAAAAAAAGCCAGAGGTACCAGAGAATTAAATGGAATAGAAAGAATAATTGAATTAAGAAAATAAGAATGAATAGGAGGTAATCGCTCCTCCAAAGGTTTCCCCTTCACAATAAAGTCACTACTATATTCACAATGTTTACAATATTCGAATGATACCTCAAGGCTCAACTCCATGATTCCCCTATTTACTCAAATACTTGTCTAACTAAACAAATAACTACCTAATTCTCCCCATTCCAACTCCTAACAGGTATTTTTTTGGGTAATGAATTTGTGGAGAACATTTTGCATTATTATTTGACTCTATGAATACTGAGATGAAGATAATCATGTTTTGCAGAGGGAGTTTGTATAGATTAATTCATCGACCTAACAATCAATTAGATGAGCGAAGGCGGTTGAGGATGGCCCTGGATGCTGTAGGGGTTTGGTTGTCTTTTAATCAATGAAGCTTTTTCATTTACCAAACAATAATTACCAGTGAATCCATTTTGACTATACAGGCTCGAGGAATGAACTATTTGCACAACAGCACTCCAGTGATAGTGCATCGTGATTTGAAGTCCCCAAACCTTCTTGTTGACAAAAACTGGGTTGTAAAGGTACTCATTGAGTTGAATCTTGTTATTAATTTATGATCCTTGATAGCATATATGCTTGGTGATATACTATTTGACGTGTTCATGTGATATGACTTTTTCTTTATTTTACTGCTGAATAGGTATGTGATTTTGGCTTGTCTCGAATGAAGTACAGTACATTCCTTTCTTCTAGATCAACTGCGGGAACAGTAAGCTATCGTAATTTTTATTTCCTTATTAGTCTGTCCCTTTGTATTTCTTCATTCATTCTTTCATCCTCCTTATTGAATGTTAGTTACTTAGCTATGTATAATATGTTTTTCAGGCTGAGTGGATGGCTCCAGAAGTGTTGAGAAATGAACTTTCAGATGAAAAGTAAGCTTGTTATCTTTTTCTGTATTTGTTATTAATATTATATTTCCATAAAATGAATGAATGATCAAGACATCATGCTATTCATTTTCTTTTCTAGGTGTGATGTTTTTAGCTACGGGGTCATATTATGGGAGCTCTCTACTCTGCGGCAACCCTGGGGAGGAATGAATCCTATGCAAGTTGTCGGTGCTGTCGGTTTCCAGCATCGCCGTCTGGACATTCCAGATAATGTGGATCCTGCCATTGCAAATATTATTAGACAATGTTGGCAGACGTAAGTGTGATCATTGTTAATTAATTTATTTTTCTTCCATTTTGAACCAATTTATGATTCAAATGTTTCCTTTCAATTCATATAGATGCAGAACATTTAATATTTATATGATCTTTTTTATAAGCTATAAACATGCTTTTCTTTTAGTGCATGTAAATGTAGTAATTAGCATACACCTGTCCTGTGAAAGTATTTGTTTCTACAATATATTGTGACTAGATATGCTATTTTTTGCATTATAGAGATCCAAAGTTGAGGCCCACTTTTGCTGAAATTATGGCATTACTGAAGCCATTGCAGAAGCCAATTACTGGTTCTCAAGCGCATAGAGCAGCAAGTGCTCACAACACATCATCGCGAGTTGCTGAAAATCCTTCAGAATAGAAGACAATTATACAGTTAACGAAACTTTTCATTTTACTGCTAAAAAAAGTGAGGGCAATTTGTAAATTAGTTTACGTTACTGATTGGTTCAAGACCATCAGCTAACGTTCATTCTTATTCAAGGTTTTCGTACCTGTCTTTTTCTCCGTTTGTTTCCTTTCTCTTTTGTAATCTACAACGCAGCAATTGTTAGGTTGTTCCATTCTGTTTGTACAAAATTCTTTTGCAAAAATGTTGTAAACAACATCTAAATTTTGTTGTCCATAAATAGTTATTAAAAGTTGCAGCTGTACTTCAACAGAAAAAAGGATTAAATGCAAGTGAAAATTGCTTGCTGGCTATTCTTTTGCGCTTCATCTTTTCATTTCCTTTCTTTTTTGTATTTCATTTGTTGTATGTATTATGTAACTTTAACTAGAAAGGCACAAAAACATGTTTGAATTGGCAAAATCATGGTGTGTCACTGTGATTATAGCAAAAACTACTAGCTTGTTGGATATGCGGTTGGGTCAAATACTCCGACGTCCCAAACAAAATTGCCGTGATATTGCAAAGCTATAATTTGTTGATTTGAGTTAATGTGCCGTGTGACCACGATCTATCAAAAACCAAACACGCACACGTATATAGTTTGGAGTTTCAACAAAATCACACTGCCAATGTGATTTTGTGAAACTCACTGCAATTTCTTAAATGCATTTTGTAGTAATAATTTATGTGTAGTAACAGGCTAATGTTGTTGAATTGCATAATTTGACATGTGCAACAAAAGGCTAATATGGAGCAATTAAGTGGATGCCATCAAAATAAGGATAAGGTGGGGACTATCCCTTCATTGCAGCCAATAACTTGTAAGATATTTCTCGTTGTATCTAAGCCAAACTTATTATCCTAAACATGGCTACTATCTTTGGTTCACCAATTTTCTCACTCCCTCTTACCAGAACCAGTCATCAAATTGCTTCTTCATCACAAACACCTCCACCACAACAACCTCCTCAGCCCTCAGGTTCGTCTCCACAGTCAACAACAAATTTGAATGAAGATCAGACTGCGCAACTCTCTGCCAAAGCACAGCAACAGAATCCCATTAAACCACTTGTTTCATCATCTAAGGTTGATTCCACAGACTGGATAGCCACATCCCTGACCAGACGGTTCGGCCTTGGAGCTGGTCTTGCATGGGTTGGTTTTCTTGCATTCGGTGTTGTCTCGGAACAAATTAAGACTCGCCTTGAAGTTTCTCAGCAAGAGGCTAATACAAGGTCTCTCTCTCTCTCTAAGTTCCAGATTTTGTGTTACTAAAAGATTTTCTGACGACTTCTTACATTTATCAAAATTATATATGAATGGTTAAATATTAGTTAGTGATGACTAATACTTAAAAGATATTTTTGTATTCATAGGAATGTTGAGGAGGAGAAAGAGGTGATTCTGCCTAATGGCATAAGGTTAATTATTTCACATTCTAATGAAAAGATTTGAAAAACATTGTTTACATGCCTCATTTTTGTGATACATATTACACAATCTGTATAGGTACTATGAATTGAAAATTGGTGGTGGCGATACGCCAAGGCGAGGTGATTTGATTGTGATTGATATTATGGGAAAAGTAGAAAGCACAGGAGAAGTGTTTGTGAACACATTTGAAGGGGAGAAGAAATCATTGGCACTAGTAATGGGGTCAAGGCCATATAGTAAAGGACTATGTGAAGGCATTGAATATGTACTAAAAACTATGAAGGCTGGAGGGAAGAGGAAAGTAATTGTGCCTCCTGAATTGGGATTTCATGAGAATGGTGCTGATTTAGATTCTGGTGGTGTACAAATTCCTCCACATGCAACACTTGAATACATTGTACAGGTTGATAAAGTCTCCATTGCACCAGCTTGATTCATCATTTGTTTAAATGTAATAACACATTGCAGGGTGCTTTTGATTTATATCATATAAAAAAGAAATATTAATTTCTTATGTCATTATTATTTTGTATGGATGGAGTGAAAGTATATACTAGTTGTAAATTATTATGAAGACTAACGTGCAGTCCTTAAACTTTCCTATATTAATTTCATGTGATTACTTGCTTGATTTGATACACTTTAAACTTAACCATATATTGTGTTATGTCCAAAATGTTCAGGATGACTTGTGCATGAGAAATTTTAGTTTACATTCAAATGATTTTGAAAAGTGTGAAAAAGGAAAGTTCAATTTTTGTGGGTCATTGAATGGATGGGACAAAGTTGAAAATTGGAAATCTTGTGCACATAAAATATTTTAATTGATATTGAAAATTTCATACCAGAAAAGGCAGAATAGAATTACTATTTCAAATATAGTTTAATTGATATATATGTACAAAAAAAGTGTAAAATAATTTTGAACATGATTCAAGTATATTTTATCAGTTAAATATATTTATAGGTTTGAAATAATATTATGATATATCGAAATAGTAAAATGGCATATCATTGTAAAACTTAAAAGTTCCAATGAATGTTAATTTTATAGACTTCATGTTTCTAAATGTTCACATAGCCAAGATCTTTATGTATGTTTAGAGAGAAACACCAATCTTATTCAACATTTACAACAGAATTTAACTGTGGGCAGTTGATCACTCATATTTTATTACATAAGTGCATATCAACAATTAATTTAATGTTACTCATTTTAGATTATTATTATATTCACTTTAGAGGAGTCTTGTGTGTAGCCATTGGTAGATACGGAGTATAATTTATTTATTCTTTGCTTGAAATGAGACCAAAGGAGAAAGAATGTAAACTGATTGATAATTGTAAAAACACTTACAACTACGGTTTCCGGTAGATCAATTTTTTAATTTATTAAATAAGTGATGTATCTATTTTATATTTTCTTTTTATTTACAAACACTGCATAGATAAGTCATAAGTGTGTGAAAGACTATAGATTTAGTTGAATTTGTACCAAAAATAAGAAAGAAAATTTCTTTGAATAGTCCTCCTCATATCACTCTCACATCACATGTATTATTGAATGAATATGTCAACGAGTTTGCTTTTAAAAACAATATGTATATGAGTTTGCTTGTTGCATTAAATTAAGTTTGATATTTGGACTAATGACTTTTAGAAAAATATTTGTTTGGAATATGTCAATTCTTTATAATTCATTTATTTTAGAGCGATTAGTTTTTATAGTTGCATATGGAATATACCTTTAATTTACCAAAAAATAAATAAAAAAAATGGTAACTAATGTTCGAGGTTACTTAGTTAAAAAATCAAAATGATAATATAATTTTAGAGATTAATTACTATGCACTGACGGTGTAAAATATTTGTACACATGCATCCATGTTATAGTGGCACATTTATAAATTTGTTTATTAAATATTTCAACAAATATCTACATATCGTGATTTGATTGGATGCAGTGTAAAAAAGTTTTACACCATCCGTATATATGAATTAAAATCCATAATTTTAATAGTAATAAATTTAATTCCTTAAAAAAATTTAAAAATATTTTCTAGATAAAATCTTTACTTGTATTAAATAAAAATGCTTAAAATGAAATGATGCACTCCCTTTGATCATTGTTATAAGCAAAAAAAAACTACTTTTTAAAATTTTAAAATTTTGTTTTTTGAAGAAAAAATTTTAAATTTATTGAAATACCGATGTATTTGAATTTGATTATGGATGAGATACATCAATTTTTTAATTAAAAAGTGGGTTTTTTTTTTTAGGCTTAATTGCACTTTTGGTCCCCCTATTTTGCCAATTCTGCGATTTTGGTCCCCCTATTTTAAAATCAAACATTCTAGTCCCCCTATTTTGATTTTTGTTGCACTTTTGGTCCCCCATCCCATTTTTTGACCAAGTGGCAACCAAAACGCTTACGTGGCAATACATGTGGCAAATAAAAGTGTCACATCAACAAATATTTTAATTATAATATTAATTTTTTAATGTTCAATATGAAAGAGACTAATTTTTTTAAAAAAAAAATCTGATAAACGAAAAAAATATAATTTTTTTAAAATCTGAAATATTAATTTAGTTTTAGAAAAAAACCAAAAAAACAAAAATTATTAATTTTAAAAAAGATGATAAAACAAAAAATATTGATTTTTTTAGAAAAACCGAAATATTAATTTTTTCAAAAAATATCTTAAAGTTTATTTTATATTTTAATTTTTTTAGAAAAATTAAATATTAATTTTAAAATATTAATATTTCAGATTCTTTTTTTCAGTTTTTTTAAAAATAAATTTAAATGTTTTTCGATTTTCAGATTTTTTTTTATATAATATTTCAAATATTATTTTTTTATAATCAGTAATATTAGTTTCTTAAAAAACTGAAATTATTATTTTCTTTTTAAAATCTGAAAATAAAATATTATTTGAAATAAAACTGAAATATTAAATAATTTTTCAGATATTTTTTAAAAAATTAATATTTTTTTGTTTTTTCATATTTTTTTTAAAAAAAATTTGGTTTTTTTTTCAGATTTGTTTTTAAAAAAATATATTTTTTGGTTATTCAGATTTTTTTTTAAAATAATATTTTTCATATTGGAAATTAAATATCTAAAATTAAAATATTTGGTGACGTGGAATTTTTATTTGCCACGTAAGCGTTTTGGTTGCCACTTGGTTAAAAAATAGGGTGGGGGACCAAAAGTGCAACAAAAATCAAAATAGGGGGACTGAAATGTTTGATTTTAAGATAGGGGGACTAAAATCGCACTTTTGGCAAAATAGGGGGACCAAAAGTGCAATTAAGCCTTTTTTTTAATAGTAATAGTGATCCAAAAATATATTAGAGTTGTTAAATTAGAGTGGCAATCCATTCCATTAAACAAAACGACTAGTCGTATGGTGGTGTGCAGTCTATCGTCTTCCAATCTGAACCGCACAATTCATTTATGCCAGCAACAAACCAAAACCAAAACACTCTCTTCTTCTTCTTTTCCATTTTTGTCAAATTCTATATAAATAATAATAATAATACACAAACTTGCTGAAACTGCAAAGTAGAAAGCAAAGAATAACAAACAATATTAATAATATGGGCACTGTGATTGACTCTCATTTCTTAGCCCTCACAGCAATAGTCACTGTAAGTACTCTATTCTCTTTATTATTCATTCATTCATTCTCTCAATTCCAATTCCAATTGAAATTGTTTTGTTTTGTTTTGTTTTCAGATTGCATATCAGCTTCTGTTTTTCATCATCACTGCACTCCTCAAATTCGATAAGGTTACTGATTTTGCCGGTATGTATGTACACTACTATCTTCTTCTTCTTCTTCTTCTTCTTCTTCTTTTTCAACATAACTAAACAATTGTGTTTTGTTTTTTTAGGAAGCACAAATTTCGTTATAATCGCTATATTAACATTAGTGCTCAAAGGCTCTTGGCACTTTCGACAGGTACTTAATTACTTAGTAACATCATATTATTATTATTATTCATTTTCCAATCAATCACTCTTTATTATTATTATTATTATTATTATTATTATTAATTAATTTCAGGTAATCCTCACTCTCTTTGTTGTATTATGGGGTCTCCGCCTTGCCTTTTTTCTCTTACTCAGGTACGTAATCCCCACTATGACTCATGTCTTCTACTACTACTACTACTACTTTATTTCATTTCTTAATCAATAATATCCCCTTTCAGGATTTTACAATGGGGAGAGGATAGACGTTTTGATCAAATGCGCAATAATTTGCCTAAATTGGCCATCTTCTGGGCATTTCAGGTTTTCAATATATCTCTTATTACTGTTATCTTATCTTTTCATTCATTTCTTCTTCTACTTACAATTCAATTCTTTTTGCAGGCTGTCTGGGTTTGGGCCGTCAGTTTACCTGTTACCGTCGTTAATGCAACCGATAGTAATCCTTTTCTACAGGCTGTCGATTTAATTGGCTGGCTTATGTGGGCTGTCGGTTTTATGATTGAAGCTGCCGCAGATCAACAAAAATTGACTTTCAAAAAGTCCTCGGAAAATAGAGGCAAGTGGTGCGATGCTGGACTTTGGAAATATTCTCGCCATCCTAACTATTTTGGCGAGGTTAGCAACTACTCTTATTATTTATAATAATAGCTGTTTCAATTGTGTAAAATATTAATCAAACTTCTTAACTCAGATATTGCTTTGGTGGGGAATTTTTGTGGCATCTACACCTATACTCGACAATGCTGAATGGCTGGTAATCCTTGGACCAATCTTTCTAACACTGCTGCTTCTTTTCATCAGTGGCATTCCGCTGCTCGAGGTTTGCTTCTTACCTCTCATTTGCTTAAAATTGTGGCGCAATTTTGACGCTTTTCTGATGAATGATTAATTGCATAATGGAGGCAGGAATCAGCAGATAAGAAGTTTGGCAACGTGGATGGATATAGGGTATACAAACAAAGAACCAGGTAAGTAGTTTATCTGCATGTTATTACATATTTCAGTGTATCATTAGGGAAAAACAACTAAGCCAAATCTTTGTTTCAGCCCTTTAATCCCATTGCCACCACCAATCTATGGAAAGTTGCCTGCATGGTTCAAATCAGTTTTTCTCTTTGAATTTCCACTCTACAGTCGTAATTTTCCACAACAAGAACAAAACTGGTGAGAGGCAATTTTAATTTTACTTGCATAACTTCTTTTATCTGCAGAACTGTTCTATTCTGTCATTTTGGGCTTCACAGGCACGGATATTTTGTATTTATCTTAAACCAATATTTGACATTGTTTTTACAACTTATCGAGTAACATGTATTGGGAAGAAAAGAAGTAACTCTTGAGATTTTCACTTTAGATTTGTGACTGTTCTATGTAGTAATACAGTCATTATTAAGAACAAGATAATATTTTTAAGCCTGTTGGTTATTCTATCCTAGTGTCGCAGATTGTGTAAAACACGTGAGTTGATTTACTACAACCCACATCAATGGTGAGGAGAGAACCTTACAATTATGCAGCATTCTTTTTCTTGAACACTAGCCTCTATGCTTACTTTCTAGTCATTTCCTACTCCCCGCTACAATGATAATAAGAAAAAGAATAGGAAATTCTTAAAAATAACTCATCTAGTCTTAATGCTTGGTTACTTTCCTACTCCTCACAATATTTGGTTCATAACCTTGTATGTCTATATTATCTAACTATATCTGACTAACACAATATGGAACTGTGGAGGGGTCAGATTTTATTGTCTTCAAATGCCAAATAATCTTGAAATGCTTTAAAATTCCCGTCTCATTTCTCATATGTAGATCTCAATAAATGGTATATTAACTAATTTACTGTCTGCTTAAGGTGTAGAACAAGCAGTGGGAAAAGCAACGATGCCTCGAAAATTGGGTAGCACACGGTTCTCTTGCATCACACTGAAGTTTAGAGTTGCTATCATTGTCTGCTACAGTTAGGAATTATCTTTGGGGTTTTTTCAATGCCTCGTAATGTTGTTGCAACTTGTAACTTTTCTTCTTGTTTTTATCCTTTTAGTTTGGTTGTTCTCTTGTCTTTGATATATACACAAGTACTATTGTCTGTGCAGGTAGTAATTTTGTTGTTTCTCTGTCATTTTAATTCTTTTATTGCAATTATCATTTTGGACCTGCACTGGCAGATATTTAACACAAATGTTTTTCATACGTGAATTTTTCATTCTTTTGTAATATTAAATTTTGAATATAATTTATATATAAGTTGATAGAATGCTTATATGAGCATATGCTGAGAAAACTGTCTTTGAGGGCATATTTCTTTTGACTATGAATTTTGTGAGTTTAGGTTTAGGGCGACGTTCCTCTTAAATGCGAGATAGTGTCTTCCGGCTACTTCGGAAAGTATCTTTTGAATACATATGATTTTTTAGAAACATGGAGTGAAAAAAGAAGCTATCTTATATATAAGTCTTAAAATCTGGAGTATTACCAACTTGATTAAAAGATTTTCAAAACAATGTATTCATTCTAGGTGAACTACATCGAATTCTTCTTTAAATATGATTTTGAATTAGAAAATAGCAATTTATTCAACTAATACCATTAAAAAACTAAATTGATATAATATTATTTTGAGGTTTACAAATCACGGGCAGTGAATTTCTACTTGATAGGAAGATTATAGTCAATAGATGGAAGATGACCCGTAAAATAAATTTTTATTTTTTTTTTATAAGAATCACGTTGGTTTAAGAGTTGAAAACTTGAGAAAACATGTGAAAAAATTGAGAGAACCCTAACTAGAATTGAGAAAACCATGAAAGAATTTTTGTCAAAGAATAATGGTAACATATCATACGACGCTACAGAAAAATGTAAATAACCAATGTACAGCCTACAAAATCCAGTCAGTATGAAAAGTAAGCGTGAATCAGTGAATTAGATGCAGCTTTAAACTTTTATGTCTACCAAAAGTGTTATCGAAGAACTCAAATTACGGAACTGGGGTTACATTCACAAGTCGCAAACAACAGATCTATTTATTATTTTAAGCCGCTTGCACCATTGTCTTGAGCATGCTATACAAACAAAATAAATAAATATAATGAATGAATGAATATTCTATGTTAGCCCCTGGATCCTCTCACAAGTTCACAGAATCTCAATGTTATTCTTCCTCCGGAGTATATTATTTTATTTACTAAAAAAGCATTAAAAATGAATTAACTTTATTACCTGCTTCTTAAGAATCCATTTTTATGGTTTATTTGGGTTGTTTTTACATTATAAGCATTGTTTTGTTGTCGGGATTCCAAGCAGCTACTATGCTGGACGTTTCTAGTTAGTCGAACTGCAAATCTCAGGCAAAGTCAAAGAGGTAGTGCACTGAATCTTCACAAGCTCCAAGGATGAGAAATCAAGTAATCTGGTAGATGAAGAAGAACAAGATTGTAAATATTACTGGTAAAAAGAAACTCAGAATCCTCAGAACAAAGTTACAAAGCAATCACTACTCTCGTATGGCAGTTCTATTTCTACCTAGGCTTTCCATGGTGATGGGAGTGCATTTCTCAAGAGAATACGATGGATCACAGGATTTTAGCTCAAAATCATGAAGCTTGCTCAGAATAAAGCGAGCCTACAAGTAAATAGCACATGACATTTATCATAACAAATCTAATCCTCAGGTTTTACTTTTTATGAATGAAACATGTAAAAAACATGAAATCATCTGATTGAAAGCAATATTTGTTGTTAAACATGTAAAAAGCATTTACTAGCTTAAAGGAAAGGGAAAATGCAGGGTAGAGTAAAGGTCGTGAGAATTATGGAAGCAGAGAAGGTTACCAGATCGAAGGTCAGAACTGGCAGGGAAGAATACAGTGTAACTCTGGCAACCATTGACCAAAGAAAATCCAATATTTGAAATTGGAAAGTCCATATTCTGCTTGGATAACTGTTTCGGCCTTCACAGTGGCAGGGAAGAATAAAGTGTGGCTCTGGTTGATGCTTGACTCCAATCAACCATTGACCATAGAAAATCCGATATTTGACATTGGAAAGTCTATATTCTGCTTGCATAACTGTTTTGGCCTTCACAGTCTAGATTGGCTGCGCACTTAAATCTTGACTCGCACTGGTTGTTGTATGAAAATAGAACATAAATGACAAGTTCATCCGTCACAAACTGCCTTCCTGTCCACGCATCAACCTGTCAGGGTTTCTCAATGTTAAAAAGGTTGCAATTTAGATGATAATACCAAAGAAAACTCAACAATTTTGGAACAGGTCAGATTGCATAAAGGACCTAAGAGTTAATCCAAGAGCAAAAGAAAAGAGAGAACCACCTACTTGTTAAAAATGCATGTAGGTATGCATTACGAAGGAAGAAGAGTAATAGTCTTACAAAATTAGAAAAGAAAAAATTCAACCAGAGGCAGCAGCAATGACTTATAACAAAGTACATGCACAAATACATTGAGACACAATTATACATATTGTTATTTAATTATTAATCCAACTTATCTAACACAAGAGAAACACATGTCTTCTAAGCATTTATGGAGTGTGAAAGACAATAGACAAAAGAAGCATAATCTAAAATGGAACTAAAGAACTGTTGGGAAATAAATAAAAATAAAATGGAACTTACTAAAGTATCTGACCTTTTTTCAACATTTACTAGACATCCGGCATTCATTTCTTGACGAAGTTTCTCTGCCTTATCAGTCTCCTTTTTCTCTAGCAGTGCACCAATAATTGCGTCAAAAGTTACCGCATCAGGGGGGCAATCATTGCCATCCATTTTTGAAAGTAATTCCATAGCTTCATCGAAAGAGTCATCTTTGCAAAATGCATTGATCATAATAGTATATGTTTGTACATTTGGAGGACAACCATGCATCGAAAGATGTTGAAGAGCATCTTCTGCAATCTTCAACTTTTCACTTTTGCACAAATTATCAACAATTGCACAGTTTGTGTAAAAATCAGGCCAAGTTCCTTGAACAATCTTCTGAAATAAAGAGATTGCCTCGTCAAAAGGTTGGCTTTTGCAAAAAGCTTCTAACAATATATTGTAAGTGACGGCGTCAGGGGATTGACCACTATCACGCATTTCATCAAGAAGCTCCTGTACGTCTAATGTTCTTCCCGAATTGCATAAGCCATCGATAAGAGAATTGTAAGTAGCAATAGAAGGGACTAAATTTTTATGACATATCTCTTTAAAGAGAATCATGGCTTCATCAACCATTTCAGTCTTGCAATAACCGTTAATCAATGACTGCACTGTACATTACTAGATTGGGTTGAAGCGGTCGTTCCTCCATCTCTTGTAGTAAATGAAGGGCAGCTGTAAAGATCATATGATTGACACAAAAAACATTGATAATAGTATTGAAAGTGACCAAATTAGGTTGATAGGCAGTCTTAAAAATGGTTCCCAATAATGAAAAAGCGAAAGTGATGTGAGATTGATGACAGTAACAATTGAAGGGGAGATTCCCTTGAATTGAAGTTGATTAAAGAGTGAAATAGAAGTGGGATAATGTCCCATCCTGACAATAGCTCCGAAAAAATTGTTGGCACGAGAAGTTAGAATGGATTTAGCATCCTCAATTTAGAATCTTTCTTCTTCTTGTTGCTCTCTATTGCACCGAGAGCGTAAGTACACTGTTTTTTATCCCTTTAAATTACAATACAATTAAAAAAAACAATGCCATGTATGTAAATAAAAATGTAGTATTGCTAGCTAGGGTTTAAGTCTCCATTTTTTAATTGTAAAAAAAGTCTCCACTTCCTGGATGGATGGATGGATGGATGGCTGTGCTCCTGCTCAGTGGCAACGATCAAGGCAAGGTTTTTAGTGTATTTAACAATCTTACAGTTTTTTCTAGCCTTGGCCAACCTTTGGGACTTAACTTAATTGAGAAAAACGTAGTTGATAGAAGAACTTAATACTCCGGACCTTACAACACACAAATTGTATGTACATACATCTACTACTACTACTATGAGGGGGGGAAAATTGTACAGCTTCTCACAAAATTAAGGAATTAATGCAAGGTTTTGACTTTTGAAATAGTAACATTTTTTATTTTTTGACAAAGAGATAGTAACATTAAGTAAGCATAGAAACGTTGATTTGTTTGATTCTACAGTGAGCTGCTGACAAAAATTGATTATGACTATAATTAAGTTGAAAATAAAATAATTTATATTTGAATATATTGATGTAAAAGTGTATGTAAAGTCAAGAATATGAGTTCTTGTCTTTTGACCGATAAGTCCAAACGTGGAACCAAACATCGGCCAAGTCCATATAATGAGTTCTTGTCTTTTGAACGAGGCAGCACTGATTAATGGAGATTGTTTAAAGATCTAGTAGTATTTATCCACATGCATAACATCATTCGAATATAAATTGAACAAAATCCAAGGGTAGTGAAACAATTAGACTTTGGATGATGTTATGAAAATACTCAAAAAGTCCTAAAGATATGCATTACAGAAATGAATGAATCTTATTTTATAATTATACACCAATAATGAATTACTTTTTCTTTACAAATTCAAAAGAAAATAATCATGAAACTGCAAGCTGCATCTTTGATCAATGATTATTAGTGTTATATGCTAAGGTTAAAACATTGCAGTCACAACACAAGTATGTCCCTCCAAGCCGGTGACTAGAGGTTCATTATGTGGTTGCATCGATGCATCCATTGCTATAATGTACATACCAAATATTACTTATAGCTCCAACGAACGCTTATCATATGATAAGCATTCAAAATTCAAACCCAAATCATCCCTTCTTCAATAAAAATATAGCAGGACATTGCTTATCTCTGATGGAGTCCCTTTTTCTCGAGTTATGTTCCACAAAGTCAGAGAATGAAAGGAAGGTACACAGTCCTGTATTTTCCTTCATCATTATTACACTTTTCTTGTTATGGTTAAGTACCTTGCAACATTTTACGTGTCCGCTGTGAATGCTTGATGTACTCCAGAGTAACAAATTATATCCAATGTACTGAAGACAACTTAAAAGCCAAAGAAATGACAAGCTATGATATATCCCAACACAGTCATACTCCTCCAGTGTTATTGATGTTCTCCAATGAGATCACCGCACCAGATCCACCCTCAGCTGATGGGCTAGAATGTGACATCAGAATATAAATCACCCACAAATGAAGGCAAACAAGGTAAATCAAAGCCCATAATTTTGCCGTCGAGTTCCGTTTCAAAACAAGTGCACCAGCCACAAAAATATAATCTAATTGATGAAGCAATGACCCCAGCTGTTTCTTGCCAGAGTGAATTCTGGCTTTTAGCATAGGCTTAAACTTTGAATTAGAGAGCTCCCACAACCCAGATTCTAAGTCACTTGATGATGAGGCGGGATTCATTGCAGTTGAACCTGAAACTGACATATTCTCATCCAGCAACCTTGACACTGCCTGTTGAATTGATTATGAAAATTAAAAAATCAAGTATATCATGATTTCGAGAATCAATATCATGGTCTCAGGAAAAAGTATACCTCAATTCTAAATATAAGGCTTGCTTTCTCAGAAGACAGTGATTCAACCTGTTGACAAATAGAATAAACTTTTTAAACAAAAAGGGGTCTGAAGCATGCCAGTAAGTCCCAATTATGTATTTCCATGAATTTGTGTAAAAAATTGTGCTTGCAATGTTTTTTTGGTTGATAAAATTGTGCTTGCATTGCATTTTGAACCTGCTGGATTCTGAAAACCAGATCCAGTTAATTTTGTTATCATTCTTGTTTTATATCCAAAGAAAGATTTTATACAAACAGCCAATGTGAGCTTTGTAGGACTGACCAGACTGGCTGGTCGGGACTGAATTAAAACAGTGAAATCTCGAGTATTTGCAAAAACATTACAGTCGACTGGATGTATGAAAGACTCACCTTGGATTGTTTCTGTATTAAATGATCAGTCATTTGATGAAGCCTTCGCTTGAGCTCAACTTCAACTTCTGTTGGCTCTTCTATCTCTTTTCTTGTCATTTCAATGTCAGCTTCCAGCTTCCTTGCCTGTAATGTACAAGTGTATTAAATAACTGCATAGCCAATAGAAATCGTATTGACAGGCCCAATGCAATTGCAAAACTTAATGAAGTTGAATATGTAACAGCATGCACTTCATGGTATGGTAAAAGAAGTGATTGGATTTCTCGTTCAAACTCAACTGTTTACCTTTTCCTGCAACTGTGCAACTTTATCATTAATAAAAGAGTGCTCTGCCTCGAGAATTTCTCGTTCAAACTCAACTCCTTTCGTAGCTAGCTACAACATCAGCATAGATAAACATATGTCAAGATAATCCTACTTAAAGAAAGTAATCATATGAATTTTAAAAAGGGAATATATGACCAAACAAAAAGAAAATACCAGAGACTCCCTCTTAATATCCCCGCACAGGAAAAAGTAAACAAAAGAATCCAATATTAATATACCAGCTTCAGCAAAGGATAGTTTAACTTACCTGATTTCGTAAAGTTCCAGTTTGATGAGGATTCCTCGTGCTCCTTCTGAGTTCTGCAAAAGTTAAAAGATCAACATATTAACAGACCAGCTCCTTAAAACATTATCTTGATTACTAGTACTCAGCACCCTAAATTACCCATTTGCAATGCTGCATAAATAACGATTATTAAACGGCCACTGATGAATGATAACCAAAGCTAATATTGCTCAGGATCTACAGAAAGAAAGATAACCTCAAACATCAATGATGGAAATCCTAGTTGATGGATGTGTGTGCTTAGGCAGTCCTCGCCTCTTGAGCTAGCTTATAGAGTTGAATTCAGCCTAACCCAAATTATAATATCCAAGGTTATCCTGGATTTGTCTTTGGGTAACCTATAGTTCATGCTCACTAAGGGGTGTGCTGAGATCCCAAAGGTCAAAGTAGTGCGTGTAAAGCTTGAGCAATCCTCGCCACATGTGCTAGCTTTTGGGATGAGTTAGACCTAACCCTAACAAAACTTTGTTTAAAACCTAAATGGCATGAGTCCTTTAATTACATGATAATCACCAATTTTGTTCAAACATTTAACAGCTAAAAGTTCAAATCATGAACATCTGTCGTTCTCTTGGGTAATTAAATGTACTCCAAGTAATTGTTGTGCATATGCTCATTATTCAACAAGCTTGAAAATTATCTTTATAGACCTATATACTAACCTTTTGCCATTTTTATTAAGAGCCTGTAGACTAATACTTAAGGTTTGGAAATATGTTCAAGCTGTCCCGTTAGGGTAGCTCATTTGGTAAATTGGTAGTTACAAGGGATATTATTGGAAGGCCAGTGTTCGAACCCCGGATTCTCCGCTTCTCCACACTTATAGTGCGTGAGTCTAGCCACTAGGCTACAAGACCAAAATAAAAAAGAAAGAAAACGTGTTCAAGCTAAAATGGAACAAGCATATAAACCTCGGTAATGAGTTCCATGCAAAGAAACTATCAATGGTTGAAATGAAATATACAGGCCTGTTTAATTTGAATAAAAGTCTTCTGTTTTCATTTCCTGTTTTCACTTTTAATTATAAAACGGCCACCTGTCATCAAATATGTGGACATGAAGCATGTAATAAACTTTTTTGTTTTCTAAATTTCCTGTACAAATTTTGAAAACAGGAACAGAATGAAAACAGTGTGCAGTATATTAATAAAAAGAGTATATAAGAAATGAAAACAAAAGGCTTTTTCTCAAAGAAAATGGGCCCTAATGTCACAGAGAATGAATTGATGACTTTGCTAACAGGCAGTATGTTACATAGAACGAATTGATGGCTTTGCGAAGCAGTACCTTCATGAACAGACTCTTTCAATGCAATTTGTTGTCTGAGTTCTGCAACTTGTTTGACCTGATACAAAAACATATCATAAGTAACGCATAATAATTTAATACTCTTACCCTAGATACGAGAATGAGGGGCACTCACGGGTCCTGGTGACCCGTTCAACCCGATGACCCAATCCAATCCATCCAAACCCGTTCAAGTTTGGGTCTAACCAGCTCAAACTCGAAGTGCTTTGGTTCGGGTAAGAAGTTGATGATTCCAAACCCGTAAACCCAAACTGTTCAAAAAATATATGCATTTTTTAATATAATGTAAAACTTTTATGTGTTGATCTGGAAGTATTTCAGATAACTTTAACTAAGTATTAAATTTTGAAATTGTAGAATTTAGTATACGTGTTTGAATTTTTATGAGATAAAATGTCATTTAATTTTATATATTTTGGAGAATTTTTTTTAATTAAATTATGCTTCATGAACTGATGACCCGACCAAAACCAACCCGCTCATTATATTATTGGGTTGGGTCAGGTAACAGGTTTGGCCAAAACCAACCCATGATCACCCCTTGGTTAATTCAGATCCAATATAAGGGTCTCATTCTGATCCTTTAATAAGCTAAATTTGTAATCAAATAAAAATATCTTTAGATAAGACAATTTAATTGAACTTTTAAACTTTTAGTTACGGCAGCATTTAGGAAAATTTTCCAGACAGTATCAATGTTGGTAATGCAAATAAGACCTTCGGTTAATTGGTACTTATGAGTTATCAGCTTTCATTGCGATGCCAGTTAGGTCATATATGTTACTATTTTTAAGAAATCATAAATTCCTCACATAATTAGGAGTGATGTCCAAAATTTTGTGATGAGTAGTGACAAGTATATTAATAATTTCAGAATTTTATAAATTCTACAGCCAAAAAATCTTGTATTCTATGATTGGAAGGAAGTAATCTTAGAATCTAAAAATACCTCTACTTCAAGGTTCCACTGGACAGCTGCGAGGGATCTTGCAAGATCAGCATTAACGGTCTACAACAAATCCATACATTAATCAATGACCAGCTTATCTAAACTATGCAAAACTAGAACATCATGAAAAAAGTATTTACAAAGTGTGCTGTAAAAACGTTAAATCAACACACCTCCAGTTTAGCTAAACGTGTAAGAATTTCCATTCTAGTATTATTATGTTTTTGCTTTTCTAACTCAACAGCTTCCATTGTTTCCATCATAGTACTCTGAAGCTGTGAAGCCTGAGGGACAGGGAAAAACAGGATTAAATATGTAACCAACACGTCAAAAATGTCAACTGCCACCCAAAACAGCCATCTGTACAACAATTAATTCCAAAGTAATGCCGGCTCATTAGTAGAAGCTTTTATAATGTGGAACTTGAAAAGGCATTTTATTTTCCTTACCAGATCACCAAGAACATCAAGTATGAAAATAAATTTGATAAATCTGTACAAGACATCTTGAGCATAACCAGTATAACACAAAACTTAGAGCAAACAAAACTATATCGGTTTTTAAAGAACTGTCATAACATTACCTCTTGTGCTTGTTGTTTAGCTCGCTCCTCAAGTATTTTCTCTAGACTTTGTTTCTCCCCCTCTAATTTGGCCACCATATCCTCCTTTTCCTTGATAGCATTTATTGCTTTAGCTGCTGCTCTCTCAGCTAGGATCCTTTCTCTCTTCTTTCTCCTTTCTTCCCTCTCGTGTTCACTTTCAGAATCAGATGTTGAACCGGACTCGGTATCTGAATCAGAACTTCCACCACTTGCTAAGGAAGAACCCCTTTTCAAATCATTGGATGTTAAATTGTCAGAAACTGGATTAAGCTCACGCCTCCCTTTTATCACACTTTTCAGACGACTGCCAACATCTACTGGTATTGCGTCAGGAGCAATAGTTTTGTTGTCTTCCTGCAAAGATTCAGGTGGAGAAAAGTCTGTATAATTAAATCGCTGCTCGCGACCTTCCTTTTCCTTATCATCGGTCTCAACCGCAGGCTTATCAGAACTACTATTACTACTAACATATTCCTGTCCTCTTGTCCATTTAGCATCAGTTTCCAATTCAACATTAGAATTTCTATCGGTGGAACCAGAAGAGGTAGATTCCTTGCCATCATCACAACTGTTTTTGGCAGTCAATTTAGTTCCTTTGAGAGAGTCTAACCTCTGCAAAGACCTTGAACCAGTGTTACCACTTTTCTGATTCCTCTTCATATCAGAAACTGATAAACTCTTTTGTTTCCTACTATTTTGCCTTAAAACACGAGGTCCAGCAGAGGAAGAAGGTGAACTAAGAAGTTCAGTCCAATCACCATCCGTGATGGTAGGGTTAGATTTGGGTGCAGTTGGTATTGAAGTTTTAAGCAAGGAGTAATTAGGATCACTACGCAGTTTACCATGATAATCATTGTTCTCGGGGAGTTTCTTCTTCAATTGATCTTTGAGAGGCACACCACCGCTCCCTGGTTTGGCAGGAGCATCAATATTAGCTAGTTCTTCTGACGGAAGACTTTCGTTGTTCTTGCGAAGTGATTCGGCGGCTTGTTGATCGATCTGAAAATTAGGGCGAGGAAATTGATTATTGATAATGATTACGCTATAAATTGAAATTGAAATTACGGAATAATTAATAATGCGGAGATAATGAAAATGCGAAGCATTATTGGTGTAGATGATTAACTTGCCTGATGGAGAATGTTCTCGGCAGCTTTAAGTTTGGAGGAGATCCAATTCGCCATGGTTTCGGCGAGTGAGAGGCAAAATCAGGTGGTTTTTAAAGAAGAATTGTGCCAAGTGCAGAACATAATAAAATGGCATGAGACGACGATTTTCTTCTATTAGACAGATTCATTCATGAGTGAGTATTGAAACGAAACGTGCTTCTCGGGCCATGTTTTAATAATCAGGTCCCACAAAAGAGGTGATTTTGCCCCGACAGACAAACACCTACGTACCAACTAACTAACGGGTCTCGGACTAAGTTCGCTGGGCTTTCTGAGCCCAGTAACATGTGAATTTTTCTCTTCCCACCCCCATGACTCTTTTTCCCCCCCGGATTTCCGTTTTTACCCCTAGTTTTAAACTTCGGAACGCGTTTTCCGAAGTTTTTTTTGCCTTGAAGATCAACTTCAGAATGTATTTTCCGAAATTTTTGACAAATTTAAACTAAAAAAACTTCGGAAAACACGTTCCGAAGTTTTTGGACAGGGGTAAAATTGGAATATTGGGGGGTTAAAAAGAGTCATGGGGGGTGAGAAGAGAATCTTTCGTAACATGTATTGTTCAATTTGAGCCCATTGGCATGAACCATTATCTAGCTCTTGGTAGTTGATGAAGATTTCTCTTCCCACCCCCCGTGATTCTTTTTCACCCCCCTGAAATCCAATTTTACCCCTTAATTTAACCCCCAAAATTTCGGTTTTCACATACCGAAGTTTTCCGATAGTGAAAAACATGTGTTTTCAATCGTTTAAAACTTCGGTACGCATGTACCGAACATTTTTTCCAAGGATAAAAATGGAAACCCGAGGGGTGAAAAAGAAGCACGGGGGGTGGGAAGAGAAATCTTCGTAGTTGATATTCTTTTTGTGAGAATGAGTGATAGCTATTTCACACATTCTTTCCTATTTGTTAACATGTACATTGATTCCATTAAATTACAGTATGTTTTATTTAATTTATGTTTAAAAATGACTTTGAAACGAATAGTGTAATATACAAAGAAATGAAGAAGAAGCAAAAAGAAAATAACATGATTGATTTGATAGTATGGTACATGTAGACACAAAACTTGTCTTACTTAAGCATAGAAGCTAACTTGAAAGCACATAAAATATAAGCTATGCGTGAGAGAATCTTTGACTCAAGGCAGGGTGCAAAGTAAAATATTGAGGGGATGCAAATAGACATAAAGTAGAATATCATTTGTAATTTTCACAAGCTCGGTCCCAGAATGGATCTTGATCTAAGCAGGAATCATGGCAACATTTTCATGTTTGTGTAAATGACATGTAAATCGTTTCCGTGAGGATAGGGACATGGGGTTCCAACTCGGATACATTCGCTTTGAAACCAAACAAGTGCTTGATATATTTGTTCTCATTTTAGTTGGTGTACAAATGCAAGAAAAAGGGGCCCAAAGCGACCAGCAGAGCTCTCATTAACCTTGCCCAAAGGACTTTGTGATTTCATAGTTAGCACGCA
Organism: Trifolium fragiferum; assembly: GCA_954870985.1. NCBI lineage: Eukaryota > Viridiplantae > Streptophyta > Magnoliopsida > Fabales > Fabaceae > Trifolium > Trifolium fragiferum. The sequence continues at coordinate 186,568 of OX940790.1, read as the reverse complement.
CAGTAATTTTTTTTTTTTTTTTTCGGTTTTCACCACCAGTTGAATCTGGTTCGGGAGCCAGTTCTGGCATCAAGTGGTTCCAGCCCCCTCCCGATCGCAGTTGCGGGGGATCGAACCGTGGTTAGCACGCACAGTATTTGATTTAGCATACAATCCAACAAATATTTCCTAAGAACAAATTTAAACCGTTTTAAAATAGCCTGGTCTACACTACACTACACTACACTACACTCTCCCTCTTGATATTTTTGTAAGCTAAAGTAAAGAACAAAAACCAAAGACAAGGAATCACTTTGCTGATTGAACCACTAGTCAAGACAATGATACATATGGCTCAATGCTCTATGCATGCAGTAGCCGGCCACTAGCCGCCGATAAACGAAATACTCTAGTCTAAATAACAAAAAAGACAGACACATAACCACTTTTTATTTTAAATACAGGTAAAACAAACTTATTCAATTGATTAGCAGCATTTTTTATAATCAGTAGTAAGTACCTCCAATTTAGTAGCATGTGATTTCAAAATCCATGTAATGTAAGTATGATATTGATATATATAAATCAGCATAATTAATTACTCCTACATCCTAGCATCATATAGTCCTCATTGGGGTAAAAAAATCATGGTCCAATGTAGCAGTAATTACTACTAATGATAAAGAAACACCAATCAAAAACCTTAATGAAAATTTGGATAAGTAAATGAATGTAACACTAAAAGATTCTTGCAAAATATCAATCATCATCATCATCATCACGAACAACAAGGAGCTTGTTTAGTTGCGGTGACTTCATCATCAGCAGCAGCTATATGAATCTCCTTCCCATTCAAAAGGTTAATTGGTTTGTCATCTATTTTGGCTTCCAAACTTCTCTGGTTTGTGATTTCAAGTATCTTTGTGATCATTTGTAAGAACACTTGTTCAACGTTTAGATTCTTCAAAGCAGATGTTTCCATAAAACACAACCCTTCTGCCTCTGCAAACTCTTTACCTTCTTCTTCTTCTACTTGTCTTGATTCACCAAGATCACATTTGTTACCAACTAAAATAACTACCATGTCTTCCCCACCAAACTCCCTTAGTTCCACTAACCATCTGCCTACACTCTCGTAACTCGATCGCCTCGTTATGTCATACACCAATAATGCTCCCAAGGCTCCTCTATAGTACGAACTTGTGATTGCTCTAAACCTGCAACACATTTAACTAATCAATATTATTAATATAGTATGATTAATCTACAAGACATATAAGATTTTGCCCTGAAATTTGAAAATTAGAGTTTATAAACAGTGATCCATCAAATTGATTGAGTATGCCTGCCTGGCCACCAAAGCCTGACTCAATCAATAATGATTGCCTATCTGCTCTTTCTTTCTTTCTCTCTCTCTCTCTCTAGCATACGTTATTTATTTAAGATTGCATTACATGATGGAAAATTGAAAGAGAAAACTTAATCTCTACTACTACACTTACACAAGCAAGAGTGAGTCCTACTCTTTGAACTCATGCACACATTTTCCATTTAACTAAGAATTATATACTTTTTCTCATAGTATATATGATGAAAGTGTAAGAAAAAGAAAAGGTAAATTGTGCGCATGCATGTAACCCAATTAAAGGCAAAAATAGTGTAATATATTCTTTTTAATTATGGGATTGTAAAGAAAAAGTTTTTCTAAATGTATATATAGGTAACAATGTGATTATTTAGTATCCTAAAAAAGCTGTTCATATATACAAATCAGTCGGATTGATTGAATTCCAATAGTAATTTTGAAACATGAACAACAGTGTGAATGAATTATATAAAAAGAAAAGTTACAAGAAAGAAGCCACAAAATTAAAAAAGGAGGAAATTACGGCGTGCTAGCTAGGTTCCAATTCCAATTCCAATAAAGATTGGATTGGAGGGAAGTCTTAAAATTATGATTGAACAATATATATATATATATAGGAAAATGTTAACTTGTGCCCTTAAGGGCACATGTTAAGAATACCAATATGGAAAAAATTTATTACAACTTGTGTATTATTCAATTGTCTAAACATTAAATTCTCTATATCATTAAATGCATATTTCTATTTTTAGGTAGCTTATCATGTACCCTAAGGGCACATGTTAACATGACCCATATATATATATATAATACTATCACTATGTAAGTAAGCAGTATTATATTCCGTGAACAAATTTCTGTTGTGTTTGTGAACTACACTTTGGAATTCAATTCAACTCATGATAATATGGGGTGTCCCACGCTGATTGAATTGTAGTTATAGTTAATCCTTTTACTACTAATTTGGTTCCACCACCTAATTAAACCAACCAACACTCAATTGCCATTTACAAAAGCAACCCACCACTACTTTTATAAATAAATAAATTGTCATCATCACGGATCAACTGTGCAGTTATTTATTTATTTATAAAAATGCTAAAATATTATTGTTCTCTCATCTCATGCACCCTATCTAATCTAATCTAATCTAATCTAATGAATAACAAGACTTGATTAAACAATACTCCTTCCTACTAAGACCAAACACAAACACCAGATCAGAACTTGGCTGGTTTATTTATTTAGCTAACAAAGAAGAAAGAAAAGGCAATTCAGAATTCTATAATAATAAGTCACGCATGACATGACATGAAAAGCTGATTCATATACTTCCAGGTTACGCAAACAAACCAACTGGACCCCGGCCATTGGTACTGTATTAATAATAATTCAAACACCGTTTGGAAAAATTATCTAATTAAATTATTTTTTCATTCAAACAAAATAAACAAGAGAACTATGTCTGTCTATGACACCACACAAACAAGCCATGGCCTTTGCTGCTGCCAATTGATTAATTAATTGTTTTATGATCTCATCAACCTTAACAATATATATATATATATATATATGTAACTTACTGAATTATATTCTGATTTTCAAACTTATTAAGATTAATGTTCTCATCATATATATAACTTTACTCAAGGCTTGTGAATTACGTACGTACGTACCTTTCTTGGCCGGCAGTGTCCCATATTTGAGCTTTGATGAGTTTATCTTTGACCCTTATGTTTCTGTAAGCAAATTCAACTCCAATAGTTGGTTTAGAATCCAACCTGAATTCATCTTTTGCAAATCTTGATAGCATATTTGATTTCCCCACTCCTGAGTCCCCGATCAGTACTGCCTTGAACAGATAATCACACTCTTCATCCATTAATATTATATATCTTTCAAAAGATAACTACTTAACAGCAAGAACAGAAAATGGTTCTTATTATGCAGGGAAGGAGGGTTCAAGGTGGTGATCTTATTTATATATTAGTAGTACAATGTTAGAAGATCATTGGATTATACTGAGGAATTAAAAAGGAAGGAATGAGACACTATACACATAAATAATTTATTTATATTAATGTCTATTGGAGGGTGATGAGTGTTTTTACATGTGAAAGTGAAACCATAGATAAAGACATATGATGAATATATATATATATATATATATATATATATATATATATATATATATATATATATATATATATATATATATAGTTCTTGATGTTGTGGATGTCATTAACAAAGTAGTAGTACAAGAGCCAAAACCATACTATATGTATGGTTGCATCCATCTTCAAATATGGTCCAATGATATTTGTTCCACCTGTCCCTGCCTTTTTCGATTGCAAAATTTGCATCCATCTTCATGCTCATGTGGCATTCTAGGATTGGCTTTCCACTATACTGTATCAACAGTGAACATAATTAGTTATTATTAAATCACATTAGAATCTTAGATCATGGCCGTCTAACACTCAAAATTGATAAAAAAATTATGCAAAGGGGTAATTATTCCAAATTATATAGATTACATGTGATCATTTATGTTTGTGGTTGGTTGTCATTGTAATGATGCAATTAGCAATGGGTTTGGCAATAAAGATCTAATTTATATAATCGGATATGATTTACTCACCGTAGGTTAAGCTCCGTTTGGCCCGGCTTATTTTCTCCTTTTTAATAGTAAAGAAGGAAAAAATTGTGCTTGACTTCACTTTTATTTATTTTTTACTTCTTTACTTTATTTCTTTGATACTTTTAAGGAGAAATATTGTCAAATATAATTTTATACTTCTCTATTTCGTTTAAGCTAAATAAAAAAGTAAAAAATAAGCCGGCCCAAACGGGACCTAAACCTAATAGAAAGGAGCTTTTTTAACTAACGAAAATATTATTAAGTAATTAATCGTTAGTTGGTTCGGAAATGATTGACACTGAACTTGATAGGAAAGATCACGGTTCGATTTTCAGTATTATATTCAATATATTATTCACAGAATATTATTACGGGAGTAAACTGGAATTACTTCATGCGATAACTTACTCCAAATCAGATTAAACTGATGATGAAAGAAAAAAATATATTATTAAAGAACTCAGACATAATAATTATTTATTAAAGAATTAAAAAGAAACCAATTTTTTTAAAAGATTAAACGAGTAATTTGACTTTAAAATTATCATGTGACCTTTTATATTATGCCCCACAAAACTTATAAAATTTTCATTTTATCCATAACAACTTATTATATATAAATATGACGGGTAGGAAGTCATTCATTTGATATTTTCAAAAAAGTCAAAGGTTGGATTTTTCAAATGTGTTGGTTTTTTGAAAGATAGATACAGAAAAATCACAATATTATTTAAAAAAAAAAAAAAAAAAACTAACAATGTTATTCTGAGTAAAATTATTACATTCTAGAACAATGAAATTTTTCTAAATATAAGAGAAAAAAAATATGCGCATATTTGTAAAACAATTTTATACAATCAATCAATTACAACTATTTCCGTCAAAAAAAAAAAAAAAAACCAATTACAATTATGTTTTCTTCTACGTCATCCCACTTAACATAATTGACATGAAAAGTTAAAGCATTTTTATTGATTGCCGGCGCATATCTTTTAAACTCTAAATATAGTATGTTAAAAAAAATATTATTTTAAAGGTGAAATTTCTAGCTAATAGACTACTTGATAATAACATTAAAAAAAAAAGACTACTTGATAAAAAAAATAATTCCAAGTAAAATATATTATTGTCTCAAAATATTTGCTAAATTTAAAAAAAGAAAAACCTTTGAATATATTATTGTTTTGGGAATATGTGGGTATATAAGGCTATAATTTCATTAATTTGATGGAAGGGCAGAAGACTTTTCTCAGTCAAACAAAAAAAGGAAGAAGAATATTTTTTTGTCAAAACTGACCACTAGAGCCCATTTGATAAGTAGGAGAAAGTTTTTGTGGTTCTTAAGCCCATTTGACAAGCAGGGAGAGGGAAGTTTTATTCCCATGTTTCTTTTATCTCCTTAAAATTAAATCAAAATAAACTAATAAAGTAATTAATCTATTTAAATAAAATAATAATTTTGTTACTATAAAAAATCAATTTTTACTATAATATTTGAATTGAAATTAGCTAGTGAATAAATAAAATCTATTTTATGGTAGGTTTTTTTTCACTATCGATATTCGTCCCACTGGACCGCTTAATCTGATTCGAAGGGTCATCTCTGATATCAAGTAGTTTCAGCTACCTCGTCATAGCAGTTGTCGGAATCAAAATGTGGAGGACTCGGATCCTCTCCTGCGGCATTTGACTCCTTTTCTCTCATTCTCTAAATCTGAACCATAGGATTAAATCCAACGGTTACCAACTTACCATATTGCAAAAAAATTATATCATAACAACTATCCTCACAGCACCACACACGTTGGAATGCAGGACGCCGACGACGATAAATCACGATGGTGGCTTTCAACTGATAGAGAATGATTAAGGCCCATAAACATAAGCCAAGCCCATGATCCATTCATAATATTCTCCATGTAGTGACTAGGCTTATTGCATTATAGTACACTTGCATCATGTTCATCCTTACACTTGTCTCTTTGCATGTATTTCATTTCCACTTGTATCATTGCATGTCTTTGTTGTGCCACTTGTTTCCATGCATGTAACTAAATGTAATGGCTCTTGCACTATAAATAGGAGCCCTCACAACACTTTGTATTCATTCAAGTTTTAAGTAATCAAACAAGTTTGTTGTTTATTCATAGAGATTGGATTCTCTCTTTGGCTTCTGAGCCATCTTGGCATCAGAGCAAGGTTCCAAATCCGGAGTTGAGTTTGTGTGAGAAAATCAACGGAAAGCTTGAGTTTCCTTGGGGTGTTCTTGGTGCAACAAAGCTGCCACCCACGAAACACTACTTTGCGGCCATTTTTTCGTAAAACTAACACCGCCATCGTGTTCAGAAGGTCCGAAAACCTTGGAATACGAAATTTCACGGCTGTCCGCCACTTCACGCGCGCCCACGCGCCTTGCTGGTCAACCACGCGCCATCCACCTTCCTCACGCGCTTCCACGCGCCGGCCAAGGAAGAAGACGCCCACGTCACGTGCCACCTCACCGATCCGTCAGCACCACCTCATCCACCCAGATCCAGCCACGTGTCCAGTCTGCCACGTCGCCCGCATACCACGCCACCTGCCACCTCATCACCACGTCACTTTCAATACCCATCCAGAACTTGCCACGTGTCATCCCTGCCACGTCACCTCTAGAACTCAAAATTGCAGTTTTACCCCTTAACTTTTCTTTATTTACAGTATTGCCACCAAACTTTTTATATTCCTATTTTGACCCCTGAACTTTCAGAAATTGCAAATTGACCCCTAATTCTAGAAAATTCTAAATTGCCCCAGAATTTTCTGACAATCATAGTTCTGCCCCAAAAAATTCCTTATTCCAATTTTACCCCTGACCTAAAAAAATAAAAAAAATAAAAAAAATCTCAAAATGCCTCCAAGACGCCAACAACGTAATGATTTTGAGATGGATGATTTGAGGATGCAAATTCAACAATTACAAGAGAGAGTGGACGCTCAACAAATTCTATTGGATGAATACCAACGACAATCCGAAGTTGACTCATCCGGTAGCGATTCTTCCGTTACTAGACCTCGCCGACCACCGCGAAGGTCTGCCAGAAGTGACGACATCAGGGTCGAAATACCTGATTTTGAAGGGAAACTACAACCAGACGGGTTCGTAGATTGGCTTCAAACTGTCGAACGGGTATTTGAGTACAAGGAGGTACCCGAAGAAAGAAGGTAAAGATCATTGCTGTCAAGTTAAAGAAGCATGCCTCCATATGGTGGTAGAATCTTAAGAAGAAGCGTGAACGTGAAGGGAAAAGAAAGATCAAGACTTGGGAAAAAATGCGGCGAGAACTAACAAGAAAGTTTTTACCCGTCCATTACTACCAAGACAACTTCCTTCAGCTACAAAATTTTCGCCAAAAGAATTTATCGGTGGAAGAATATACCAGAGAGTTTGAAAAGTTGATGATGAAGTGTGATATTCATGAAAAAGAGGAACAAACAATAGCTCGTTACTTGGGAGGACTGAACACTAACGTTGCTCATCCTGTCCAACTCCAACAATACTGGTCAGTTGATGACGTTATCCGCCTCGCCATACGAGTTGAAGAACAGTTATCAAAAGGGTCGTCTTACAAGAATATTCCCTCTATTGAAAGATCTTCTTACCCACACAAACCACCAATTGAACAACCTAGTTCCTCAAATAAGCCTTTACCTAAACCTTCCATTCAAAATAAAACAAAGGCCACCCAATGTTTCAAATGTCAAGGCTTTAGACATATAGCCTCTGATTGTCCTAACCGAAGAACAATCACCGTCATCAAAGGAGAAGCTTATGAAGAGCCTGAAGAAGCTCGAGATGATTTTGAAAAGGGAGAAGAATTAGAACCAGTTTATGATGAAGAAATCGTAGTTGCCGATCAAGGTGAGTCATTGATGATTAGACGAAGCCTACATGCGTCCACCGAAGAAGCACATTGGTTAAGAAACAACATTTTCCATACTCGTTGCACTGTTGCTGGAAAGGTTTGTGATGTTATTATTGACAGTGGAAGTTGTGAGAATGTAGTGTCAAACTACATGGTGGATAAGTTGAAGTTGCCGATAGAAAGTCATCCTGATTCGTATAATTTGCAATGGCTCAACGATGGAAGTGAAATAAAAGTTACCAAGCGCTGCCTTGTTACATTTTCCATTGGCGACAAATATAAAGATCAGGTTTGGTGTGATGTTGTCCCAATGGATGCATGCCACCTTCTCCTTGGAAGACCTTGGCAATATGATCGTCATGTCCATCAAGATTGTTATGCCAACACGTACTCCTTCATCAAAGATGGAATTAAAAATCAAGTTAACTCCATTACCACCGAGTGAATTTGATAAAAATAAAAAGAGATCCAAGTCATTAGTGTCTTTAATCACTAAAGCGCAAGTCAAAGAAGATTTTTATTGGCCAAAGCTAGAGATAGATGTTAACCAACATATTATAAGATGCATGGTTTGCCACTTGGACAATGTCGAGAGTCAGAACACAGGGTTAGACGCACCACTGCAAGTTCCTAAGCCGCCTTGGAAATATGTCAATATGGATTTTGTCTTTCGATCACCTCAGACTCGAGGACGAGTCACTTCCAACCCCGGGAGAATGATAGAGAATGATTAAGGCTCATAAACATAAGTCAAGCCCATGATCCATTCATAATATTCTCCATGTAGTGACTAGGCTTATTGCATTATAGTACACTTGCATCATGTTCATCCTTACACTTGTCTCTTTGCATGTATTTCATTTCCACTTGTATCATTGCATGTCTTTGTTGTGCCACTTGTTTCCATGCATGTAACTCAATGTAATGGCTCTTGCACTATAAATAGGAGCCCTCACAACACTTTGTATTCATTCAAGTTTTAAGTAATCAAACAAGTTTGTTGTTTATTCATAGAGAGTGGATTCTCTCTTTGGCTTCTGAGCCATCAACACTTTAATTTCCATGTTCTCTTTTATTGTAACAAATTCAAGCTCCAATTTTAGCCACAAAACAAATCAATCCTACAGATTTTGGTTGAGCAATTTGAGTTATGCACAAATTTTCCGAAACATATTTGGAGTAATGAAATCCGGTTGACGGCGGTAGTCGGTGACAAGTTCAAGATGGGCAGCAGGTTGTCGGTCGCCGATTGCTGCTGGACGAACTATGACGATGGAAGGTTATCTGATATACTGATTTTAATTTTTTAATAAAAAAAAAAAACGAATCCAGATGCAAATTTGTCGGTCTCTAAGATTACACCAATTAACAAATTGTCAGCAGAACAAGATAGATCACAAACGTTTTGTTGGGGAAGAGGAAGAGGAATAGTTTACTGTCAAAAGATACAGAGCCTTTTTTTTGAGAAAACATATCTTTTAGTCTTTTATCCATTGGATTAATCTAGTGGTCAAAATTTGGAGAAGGGGGCAATTGGAAAAGGTGAGGATTCACTTCCAACTATGGACCTTCCAATCAAGTTTGACGTCAATCACCACTAAATGTCTAGATCAACTAACAATTGGTATGGTAGATGTTTTTCAAAGTCAAAAATATTTTGGTATTTTCATAAATAATCAACTATTCTTTCTATTATATATTTTTTTCAATCGCATCTTTCTCTTATACTACTACTAACAACCAATAGATCAAATCTATTATATTTCGTGTATGTTTGGTTTCGCGGTGGAAAAAATTAATTTTGGCATAATTAATTATGTAAAATTGATTACAATCAAAATTGAATTGAAGATGAAACAATTTATGTTTTTGACCAAAATTCAATTCAATTAAAAATGAAGTGTTTTTTTTGGCAGCAAAGTGATTTATATTTAAATATATTTTTATAAAAATAAATTGAAAAAATTTAAGTTTAAAAATTAATTTTAAAATAAAAAGCTACAATTAATAGCTTTAAGAATAATCAATTCTTCAAATTTGAAACCAAACCTATATTTCTTATATCTTTTTATCTTCTTCATTCACACTTTCTCTTATTTATTTATTCCTTTCTTCACAATTTCTCTTTAGAACCAAACATGAGTATTAGAGAATAGTGATGAACGTACACATGAAGAATGAGAAAGTTGAAATGGTTGTGAGTCCTGCCGCCAAGGCAAACACACGCTTTCTCCCAGCAGCAAAAAAAGTGATTGCGTGTTCAACTATTGATGGACTAGAAAATACTACTCAAAATAAAAATACTCCAAGCACATGTTCTGGGAATAATTTCAGCCTTAACTTTAGATATTTTATTCCATAACCCATAAACTTTAAAAAAAAAATTCTCTAGTAATTAATTAATGTACCTAACGTCGTGAATTTATGTGAATTGTTAACGCCACCGAGAACGACTCACAACAAAATCAACGAAGACGTAACACAGAAATCAGCAAGCATGATATATGAATCCACCAGCGATTATAAACTTAAACGGCAATTATATATTATTATTATTTATATAAAGTGGAAACAAGAAGTAAATGAGCAACAGCTAAAGAGAATTAACAACGCCATAACACAGACGCAGATCTGTTAGTATTAAATTCATAAATCCAAAATGCCTAATTGCCTATATTACTGTACTAGTATTTTGGATTTATGAATTGGCACTGTTATTGGTCATCATCTTTTTGAATTCTTCAAAGTTAACGTTACCGTCACCGTCAGAATCAACGGATTTGATCATGTTGTGACATTCATCAACGGAACACTTCATTCCGAGGCTGTTCAACACCTGGAAGAGCTCCGTCGCGGAGATAAGACCGTTCTTGTCCTTGTCGTACAGATCGAAGGCTTCACGTAACTCTGAAGCGTCTCCGTCGGCGGAACCGGCGCGGCAGAAGGAGGCAAACTCGGAGAGATTGATGAAACCGTCGTGATCAGTGTCGAGGTCTTCCATGACGCGCTGAAGTTCGTCCTTGGGAACGCCGGATCCGAGAGAGCGGAGGATGTTGTCTAACTCGGTAACGGAGATCTTGCCGTCGCCGTTGGCATCAAAGCGAGAGAAGACTTGTTTCAATTCGTTGATGTCTTGAAGATGAACGGAGGGTTTGGTGACGGTTGGATTGGTTGCCATTGTTAGTTAGCGTTTGAAGCGAAAAGGGTATGTATGGTGTTGAATGAATCATGAATGAAAGAAACGGCGTATTGTTGGGACTATAAATACTTGTTCGGTTTCGATTATTATACGCGTGGGGGCTTTGGATGGAGTGGCCCGTACTCTTTTAATATTTTTATTTTATTTGATTAATTTTTGGTACCATTTTGATTCGATTTGTTTTTTTTGGGACCAAATTTCGGTTTAATATTTAATTTGTATTAATATTCGTGAATGAGATATGAAGCTTTGCTGTGCTTTAATTTTCCAATTTTTTCTTTTATTTAAATTTAGAGTCTAATTGATATGCACTGACGGTGTAAAATAATTTTACACGGTCATCCAATAAGAAACCACCAATTTTTCATGTCATATGAAGAAAGTGGGGTAAAGTGAGATGACGTGGCGAAATACATATTTGTCATTGGTTGACATTGTAAAATAGGCGGAATACATATTTGTCATTGGTTGACAGTGTAAAATATATGCACTGACGGTGTAAAATAATTTTACACGGTCATCCAATAAGAAACCACCAATTTTCCATGTCATATGAAGAAAGTGGGGTAAAGTGAGATGACGTGGCGGAATACATATTTGTCATTGGTTGACAGTGTAAAATAGGCGGAATACATATTTGTCATTGATTGACAGTGTAAAATTATTTTACACTGTCGGTGCATACAAATTAAATCTTAAATTTAAATTAGTGCAATAATAATTTTATTGTTTGTTTTTTGACTCAATAATTTTGTCGTTTGTTTTAACAATAATAGTTGTATTGTTATTTAATAGATATTTTTTTATAATATGTGGATAATAATCACTCCATAATTGTAATTAACCATGATTTTAAATATTATGAACTATAATAATTTTTTTAGGGCTCGTTTGGTGCACTAGATAAGGAAATAAGATAGAATATAGTTAACCTGTCATGTTTAAATTTTTTGTTTTGTGCACTAATTTGAAAGGGTAAACTTAACTCATTTTTAATTTTATTACGTTGGTTCTTTGTTATTCTAATCTTTATTTTAGGATGTGTTAATGACATGATAGTATTACATATTCGTTATTCACTTCCTTTTTTTTTCTTTTCGGCTCAACTCTTTTCTCATACCCCTCGCCGCACCATATTCTCTTCTTCTCAAGTAAACTCATCAAATTCATTATCTTGCAAAACCGTCACTTACCACTTGATTTGCATTATTGGTTTCTCGGTTATCAAATCCACAAACAACAAACTATTTTAGAAAGGACTCCGCGAACCCCTTTCTCGCCTTATTTCTTCAAATTTTACGTTTTTTAATTGAAGGCAGCGTTCTTGTGTCATAGAAGAAACAAAATATTTCTTCATTTCTATTTTTTGCGTTGAAATCTTTCACTATATTCTTTCATATAGTACTTGAAGATTTGTAGTTGATCGCATATGAATCAAACCCATATATGATTTTCTTCGGTAGTTCCTGGATGAAGAGTGTGTTTTCCAATTGTAATTGATTATGTTAGAGATGGAAAATGAAGGAGATTAGGTTTTAGTGATTTTGTTAGGATGGAGAAGAAATTGGTGTTTTTCGGAAGATTTTTTTTAAAAAAAAATTGAAGATGAAAATGTGTTGAATATATTTTTGGGGTTTTTGAAAATTGGAGAGATAGAAAGAATCCCAAAACCTTGTTGAGTTGCATATGGTGAGATATTGTTGAGTAATTTCTCGGTTTATTTTGTGAAGATATCCACACACAAATATGCAATTATTCATGTATATATTTACGATAACTTATAAATTTAAATAAAAATATTTTAATTTAAAAATTAAAATCAAATAAATGCTAGAAAATTAGGTAAAAGAAAACAAATGATTAGGAACACATTTTCCTCAAAAGATGAAGTAATTTTCTGGTATATGTTTGTCTTGTTTTCATGAAGAAAAACATAATCTTGGTTGTTTGTGAAATTTTACTTGTATTTTCCTGATTTTTTTACAAGTAAATTTTTTTTTTATATTTTATAGTAATTTACATATGTTTATTCACTTTTTATTATTTTATAATTTATGGTATGATTTTTATTTATATTATGACATATTTTCTAAAAGGATGTTTAAAATCCAAATTTATCCAAAATAAGAATACTGAAATTTCAAATTTTAAACTAGAGTGTTAAAATCCAAATTCAAATAAAATAAGAGACTAAAACTCTACGATTTTAAATATCATGGTTAAAATCTAAATTCAATCAAAATATGAGTTTAAAACTATATCTAAGGCAAAAAATATTTACATGAAACCATCCATCCGTAAACAACTTTATGGGAAGGATTATGTCGTGGCTCTTTATTTTATGGTCAAAAAATTTAGTAGTTAAAATTTTACCTTTTAAGATAAATAAGTGAAATGTACTCTAACAACTTAACTAAGTTCACATGGACGATTATGTTATGGCTTTAATGGGTATGTTGCGTTCTTTTAACCAGGGTGTATATGGGCCGCATTGAGTTGATTTTGGCAAAAACCAAACTCAAACCACATAGGACACTCTAGATTATGTCTGTAACATCCCGGATTTTTGACCCGAGACATTATGACTAGTTCTCTTATTTAATAAAAAACTCTTCACTTTTTACTCAAAGTCACCATTTTTATTTTCTCAAAATTACAAGATATTTGATTATTGTAAATATTTAAGAACACTTGTTAAATCTAAATAGTGCAAGCCATCAACTTTAAAATATGTTAAATTTACAACGCTATAAAATTGTTCAAAAGCCTTATTTAAATTTATAATTATATACTCATACAACCATTTATTTATCCCCGCGCACGTACAAGCAACACATTAACTTCAAAAAAAAAATTGGTACCTACAACCATATTTAATGTAAGGGTCAATTTCCTTATCCAAATTGAAACATGCCGAACGGAAGGTAAATGTGATAAAATAATAATAAAACAGTCGACCATAAAGAAGAAATCAAATAAAATCAATGAAAGAAACTATTTTTAATAACCCCTTAAACCAATCAATAATGCATGAAATGCAACTAGCTACAATGATCCGAATATCACCTCTCCGCAGAGCAAAAAGTCCCACCTGGACAGTGTCCCACCTGAACACAATACCCCACCTGAGTATTAAGGTTCGGTACCCCACCATTGGGTATTATTCCGAACCAACCTATCAAACCGCTATATGCCATGCTATGCATATCATACATATTCTCTTTTAAAACCAACACCATTAAACCAACTGAAAGTTTAAACCTTTTCTTTCAAACTTCAGAAATACACCATTTAATCGAAAACATCTCTAAATCCACCAGATTAAGAGACAAGATTAACACATTTGGTAACCATTGGTACCAATTGTAAATACAACTTAATTTATTCATTCCAGTTATCACCATAACATAAACAACCAGAAGCCATAAAATCAATCCACACACAAAATATATAAAATCAACCACACACAAAAGATATACAATCAACCACAGACATTACTCATAATATATTAAAATAGTATAAACTGTTACAAAAATAATTCTTGTCACTTCTTCTATCATCATTCCCTTATCGGTTAACTATCTCATTATTAATCTATAACATAAACCCTAAGTGCATGAGTGTATGGGGAAAAAACCCTTACCTTAGCCGCTTTCCTTCCTAGCATATACGACTCTAAGCTAAATTCACAGCTATGGTGTACACACGATACTTCAGAATCCATTTCAAAGACCTAACCATTGAATATGAAGAATCACGTGTCTTAAACCTAATGTCCAAATGAGCGAAATTCAACAATTAATGGAGGCGATGCTGCAATTTTACGATACAGATTTGAGAAAACAGCCATGGATTTAAAATTGCAACTTTCATGAAACAAATATAAGAGACTAGAAAGACTTACATAAGAGAACTCACATGGATTGAATTAAAGAAGAATGAGACTTGGAACAAAGCTTGATGGGTTATAGTGCCAAGTATAGATGTGAGTGCAAAGAGTGTGATAAGCCTTTTATGGTTAGAGACTAACATTTGCGAGGATAATAATAATATTATGCTCTTAAATAATGATTTCACCGATGCTACCTTGTAACACCAACTAAAGGGAATGTGAGGGAGATTAAATTTCAACACCACATGGAAACAAGAAACAAAACCATATCAGGGAGGGAATATTATTGGCGTGAGGGTAAGAAGTTAGGGAATTTGGGAGTTGCTTTATTTCATACCATGAGGTCAAGGGAAGAGAATATGAGGCAAATAACATGATTAAATGAGCTAGCATTAGTAACTGCACCTAATATGAAAGAAAACAAAGTCTTGAGCTTATAATGGGCTGGTCATGGGATCGTGTGAGAAAATTATATGGTCAATGATTTTGACTATGTGAGTGGTTTGCATAAGTGGAAAATTATCTCAAATAATGCTATTAAGTAGGAGTAATCGGTTTCAACATTTTAGAAACAAATAATATTGCTTTGCTGAGAAACCATTCACGTGTGATTAGTACACTTGCACCAAAAGTAATTCAATTAATTTCCAAAAGCTTACGAATTGATTAATTAACTGAAATAATCATTATTTCATCAAACACCCAAAATCGAATAAATAAAATAGGATATTTTTGTTGGATAAATATATAAAATAACTACTATAAAATTTATTTATCAAAAACTAATCAAGCTGATCATCATATAATTTCTACAACCAATTTATAAAATAAATAAATAAATAAATAGAGTAAATAGAAATAAATCTCCTAATTTAATTATAAACTGAAGGTGCTATAATTTTCTTAAATCATAAATTTAGAAAATAATAAGAAAATCTTAAGTAAAATATCGGGATGTTACAATGTCCAACAAAAGAACCACGTGTTAATTGACCCCCGAATTAGATTCAACTAGTGGTAAAAAAAAAAGAACCACCTGTTACAATTAGGGATGGCAAAAATATCCATACCCGCGGATATCTGCGGATAAAATCCGCAATGGGCATGAAGTGGATACTTTAATGGATATCCACGGATAAAATAAATGGATATTTCAGTTATCCGCGTTTAATGGATACGGATGTGGGTTTAATACTATCCGCGCCCGCGGATATCCATACCCGCTAAATAATTAGTAAAATTACTTAAATATTCCTACTTATATATAAATTCTAATTTATTTAGATGTATTGGAAGATGATATAAATTCTAAAAATAGATGTATTCGAAGATGATGCCTACATTATTATTAGTGAGTGGAGTTATTACTTTTTGCTTAATTTAAAACGATTGATGTATGAATCTTATGGATATTATGTTTGGGTGTGATATTATATTTTGATATTATGTTTGGATCTTATCACTATGCTAAGTACATGTATTTTGATTTTATGTTTGGGTGTGATATTACATGTATTTTGATCAATGTGCTGTATATTATGTGTTAATAATATTTTGTTTTTATAAAAACTAAATTTTTTTAATAATTAATTTATTTTATTTTTTTAAAATATCATCAATGGATATCCATTAATATCCACGGATACTTCAATATCTGTGGATTACCCGCTTAGCGGATATCCGCATGGATATGGAGAAGACATGATTATCATATTTATCTGACGGAGAGGACATGGATATCACGCTATCCGCATCCATGGATATCCATTGACATCTCTATTTACAATATTAAACATGGTTGGATAATTTCACTAATTTTCGGGTTGAATTTAACCGAGTAATGGAAGCTAATTTTGGGAATTTGTTCAGTCCATGATCTAACCTAATTTTTGAGTTAAATTGAGTGTCATTGACAAGATCGACCAAATTTGTCCAAACTATATACATGCCGTTTTCAACCTATTTTGGAAATTTAATTTATTAAATAAATTTATTCGAATATTTTTTATAAAAGTGAATGAATGTTGAAAGTAGAAAGTTCAGTGATAAAGAGATTCAATTTTATATTATCACAAAAAATAGAACACTATCAAATATATATTTTTTCCAATATTGGTAAAATTTTGACAAAGTTTATTAACTTTATAAAAAATAATTGTGTCATAATTATATTAAAAAATTAATTACGTCTTGTAAATGATTTCTTATAATGGTTGTCCATAATCCTTTTATCCCCCCACCTATAATCCTCAATTTTTTTAAAAAAATAAATAAAATTATCCCGGAATATTTTAATATGCATGAAACAATTACCAGGACTTCAATTGTATGCATTGACTCTTCCATCCCGGCAGACAGGAAATATGGAATGAGTCATACGCCGCTGCTGATCAATAATACGTGAATTCTCAATCACTAATACGTGTGTTCTAGATTAAAAAGAATAATTGTACGTAGCACTTTAATATTTTATTTTTGGATAATGTTAAATTGTTAATATGTGTCATAAGAGTACATATTAAAATATAAAAATTTAATATTTAATGATGTAAAATTTTAAATATTTAAAAATATGAATATACACTTTTAAATTATTTTTTTCTTCTATTTATCTATTTAACATGTCTTAGAGCGTGTTACTATTTTCTTTATTTTTTAATAGTAATTTGGATATTGAGTGTCTAATTATTAGAGACATCAGGAAGAATGATAGTAGTATAAAAGAATAATTATAATCATATAAATTATCCTGTCAAAAAAAAAAATTCCTGTAAATAATTGGTATACTAATACTAATATAATAATGGAGAAATGGAAGTGGGTTGAGGAACAAACAATTGTTTATGGTGATGTGTGCATCTATCTATCTAATCTAATCTAAGTTGTTTTTGATATTTTGGGGAGAATGGACACGGTTACAGTACACGCGGCCAAGTACACGGCCTCAACGCGGTTCATGAATACCTTTCATTCATGTTTATGGCAACTTATACTTCAAATTAATTTATTAATTAGGTATAAAATTCTCTTATTTTAAAATTCAACGATTTTAATTTTTCTATCAAATATTTTATTTAAAAATTGATGATATATTTTAAACGAAGTGGTATATGATTATAAAAATATGTAAATATCGATAAAATTGTAAAAACGATCATCTATAAATTTAATTTAAAACATGATGTATTACTATAATTTAAACGAAATATTTGATATAGAGATTAAGAGTCAGTTTGATTTGACTTTTTTAAAAATGTGTTTGACCATACTTCTCATTCTAAAAAAAATAAAAAGCTAAAAAAAATTGAGCCAAACGGAACCTTCATTTTGAAACCCAATTTTTTTTCAACACTATCTCTAAACCTAGAAAAATTTAAACATTTTCATCTCCATTTTCTATTCTATCTCAAACAAGGCAGTGAAAATCGGACTGAATCAGCCGATTCAATTGGTTGGATTGGGAACCAGGCTTGCATATGGTCTGAGTAGATCCCAAAACATTTATGCGCAGGAATAAGATTTGAATCGAAAAATCATCCGTGTACCCGTCAAAACTAGAAAATCGGCGGTTCAATCAAACCTACATGTTGAACCAGATTTTAAATTTCACATGATTTTTTTAATTGAAAAAAAAAATCCACATATCGAGTGAGAGGAATTTCATAAGCGACAAATGACAAAAATGTCAAATTTCAGCAGAGTTTTTGGAAGGGCGTGGGATCTAAATTGGTAAATGACGGATAAAATCTGTTATTTAAACAGCGGATAAAAATATTTTAGTAAATTGCAACACACATGAGAAAATAGTAGGGTGACAAAAGAAAATTTCTTTTAGTTTTGTTTAAATTTTTTGCGATTGGTTTGATCCAGTCCAATGTCATATGAAATGAGCTTGTTCGTAAAAACAAGAGATGAAGCCTATGGTTTGGTTGCATCCATATTTATCTTCTCACCCCCACGTCTCTTTTTCACTCCCGAAAAATCTAATTTTACCCCCAAAACTTCGGCTTTCATTTATCAAAGTTTTTCGATATAAAAAAACACGTGTCTTCAACCATTTATAAATTCGATTCGTGTTTACTAAAAATTTTATCCAAAGGTATAAGCGAAAACTGGGAAGTGAAAAAGAAATGTGAGAGGTGGGAAGAGAAATCTTTTCATTGCATTGCACAAAATAGAAGAGTGAAATTATAAAACAAACATTTATTGAGAGAGGTGGCTGATAGGTCAGCACAACAGTAAACTCTGAAAACCCTCAAATCGTCTTCTTCCGCATTTTTCCACTCACGTCTCACCGACTCCATTGGAATTCATGGCAATCGCGGTAACTATAATCTTGTTGTTATTCTCTTAATTATTTTTCGAACAACCTTTTTTCTCTTATTATTATTTATTCATCTCTTACTCCTTTTTTCTCTGTGTTAGTTGAAAACTTGAACACACCAAAACGATATCGTTTTAACATTTCAAACCAACGTTATTGTTTCTGGAACCTTCTTCTTCTTCCTCCGGCGATTAACTGTAAATGCACTTTGCACCTCAGTCGCCACTGCTATGACTTTCTCCGCCGCATCATCTTCTCTTCGTTCTACCTCTTCTCCTTCCTACTCTCAGGTTCCTTTTCGTTCCTCTCTTTCTATATTTTTTTTGTTTCCTTCCTTATTTTTTATTTACTTTCTATATAATTGTAGATGCAAAACACTTTTGTGCAAAAATATGAAAAATCTGCAAATTAATACTATATCTGTTATGATTTGTGATTTACAGCCACTTAATTTGTATAATCTCTTTGAGTTTTGAACTGAATTAATTAATTAATAAATAACTAATATATATTAGAAATTTGGTTTTCTTTCTACTTAATTGTGTTTATTTATGTTCTCTAGAAAACAAGAGATGAAGCGTAGGGTTTGGTTGCATTGCACAAAACAGAAGAGTGAAATTATAAAACAAACATTTATTGAGAGAGCTGGCTGATAGGTCAGCACAGCTGAAAACCCCCAAATCGTCTTCTTCCGCGTTTTTCCACTCACGTCTCACTGACTCCATCGGAATTCATTGCAATTGCGGTAACTAATGGGAAACAATAAAAAGAAAACGAGTCTAAAGAAGAGTCGAAGAAGTCAATTACAGAAGATCAAAGAATCATTCTTGAAACACCGCACCCCATTGTTGTTGGTGACGACGGGGATTGTTTTTCTTTCAATCCTATATTTTGTTACTTTTGAGCCGCATCAGCAAGAGATTTGTTTTCAGGAATTTAAGAATAAGCTTTTGGAACCTGGATTAGTAGAACGTATTGTCGTCTCCAACAGATATATTGTTAACATATATGTCAGAAACTATCCCAAAAATCAAACAACAGTTCCTGCTGCTGCTGCAAATGTATTTGCAAATGTATCTGATACTGGTGGCCATAGCCGATATAGTAGATATTATTTCAATATTGGAAGTGTTGATTCTTTTGAAAGGAATTTAGAGAAAGCGCATAACGCATTAGGGATTGAACATCATGATTTTGTACCTGTTACATATACTTTTGAAACTGATTGGTACCAGGAGTTCTTGACATTTTTTCCAATTCTTTTGCCTGTGGGATTTCTCTTGTTTATGGTACTTGATAAGGGTGGCATTCGTGGAATTCTTAACATCACAAAAGCACATCTCACAAAACTAGATAAAAATTCCAAAAACAAGGTTGGTGGGTAGTACCTTATTCTTCTGTAATACTATTTGTGTTGTGGCGTTTTCAATTATAACTTCAGTGTTCATAAGTTCATTTAAGTGAATATTTTTCTTATTTTGAATTCATTTTGTTAGGTCTATTTTAAAGATGTTGCTGGCTGTGATGAGGCGAAACAAGAAATTATGGAGTTTGTGCATTTCCTCAAGAATCCTAAGAAATACCAAGACCTTGGTGCCAAAATTCCAAAAGGTGCTCTTCTCGTGGGTCCTCCAGGCACAGGAAAAACCCTTTTAGCAAAAGCAACTGCAGGGGAGGCTGGTGTGCCGTTTCTCTCTATGTCTGGTTCTGATTTCTTGGAACTGTTTGTCGGTGTTGGCTCCTCTAGGGTCAGAAACTTGTTTTATGAAGCAAGGAAGTGTGCTCCCAGTATAGTATTTATTGATGAGATTGACGCAATTGGCGGGGCAAGGGGTCGTGGAGGTTCCTCTTCTGGACATAGTGAGCATGGGAGTACTTTAAATCAATTGTTGGTGGAGATGGATGGCTTTGGAACCACTGCTGGAGTTGTTGTGCTGGCAGGTACAAATAGACCCGATATATTAGACAAAGCCCTACTTAGACCTGGGCGTTTTGACCGCCAGATAACAGTTGATAAACCCGACATCAAAGGCCGTGACCAGATATTTCAGATTTACTTGAAAACGATCAAACTTGACCGCGTGCCTTCATATTATTCACAAAGACTTGCAGCCCTTACTCCAGGATTTTCTGGAGCAGACATTGCTAATGTTTGCAATGAAGCTGCTCTGTTTGCTGCGAGGACCGAAGAAGCACAGGTCACAATGGATCATTTTGAGGCAGCTATTGATAGGATCATCGGTGGTTTGGAGAAGAAGAACAGGGTAATAAGTAAGCTGCAAAGGCGCACTGTTGCTTACCATGAGGCAGGCCATGCTGTTGCAGGTTGGTTCTTGGAACATACCGAGCCATTGTTGAAAGTAACTATCGTTCCTCGTGGAACATCAGCACTTGGGTTTGCCCAGTATGTTCCAAATGACAACCTTCTCATGACAAAAGAGCAGCTTTTTGATATGACTTGTATGACCCTTGGTGGTCGGGCTGCCGAGAAGGTTCTCATTGGGACGATCTCTACAGGAGCACAAGATGACTTGGAGAAAGTCACCAAGATGACATATGCTCAAGTAGCTGTCTATGGTTTCAGCGAAAAAGTGGGTCTCCTCTCTTTCCCACAAAGAGAGGACTCGCTTGAGACGTCCAAACCATACAGCAGCAAAACTGGCGCAATTATTGATAATGAAGTGCGAGAATGGGTGAACAAGGCATATGAACGTACCATACAACTTATAGAGGAACACAAGGAGAACGTAGCTCAAATTGCAGAGTTGCTGCTCGAAAAAGAAGTACTTCACCAAGATGACTTGCTCCAAGTCTTGGGCGAGCGACCCTTCAAGAGTGTTGAACTCTCTAATTATGATCGATTTAAGCTAGCGTTTCAAGATGAGGGGAAGTTGTAGAAACTACAGTCAATGGACCCCAGGAGGGTTGTAGGTCTTCGTCACTTTAGAGCTTGAGGTCGTTCCCACATAATTGAGTAAGTTTTTATGTTTATTATCACTGTACATGAAGGTGATGTATAGCCTGGTTCATTAATGTTGGTAACCATGGTCATATCGGCACCAGCCATAGATTTCACATTAAACAAATGCAATAGTTACGATTGGGAGTTATTTCCCACTAATTGTGAGACCAAAAAACCTTGCAACTATGTATTTTTTCTCTCCATGAGATAACTAGTATAGTTAAGGAGCCTAAAGTTGCACATTTGACAATGTTTTATAATGGACAAGTTATTGTATTGAATGATTTTCCTGCATGATTGTGCACAGTGTTGTTTAACTTTTAGTTTGGGTGTGCAGTTCTAAATTTGATTGGAATTTGCTGATGTTATTGTTATCATTATCCATTTTAGCATAAATTATGTTTAGGTTATAATTTGTTGATTGAATTTTAAATTTATTCTTCCCTTCAATTTCTCTTATGATAAATTATGTCTATTGTATTGTAAGAAGAGGCTTTGCAGTGATCCATATATTAAGGGATGGGTTTATGAAATTACACAAGCACTAGGCTGTGGCAACTGTTAGTACATGTAAATGGATTATTTTTTATGTTTTCCATATTTTCAAATTAAACATTTGTACAATATATTTCTATGTTGTATCTATACCATATAATTCTGCAGAAGTAGATGAAGCCTAAAGTTCATGCAGCAACTGCAAACATTTAGTTCTGCAGTATAGTTTTGCAGAAGTAGATGAAGGTTATGTTCATGCGGTTATTGGTGTGTCTGACTAATGTTTTCTTCAACTTTGTTGCTTCTTAGATTTGTTTTTAACTTATTTAGATCTGTTTTGGAAATACTTGAAGGTTTTTCAAAGAAATAAATAAATTGCAAATACTATTTCAATTAACATATTAATATGCATCTCATTATAGGAAGAGATATGTCATTCATGAATATCCTGTTAGAAGTTGGTTTGAGAATATGCTTTTGGAGGAGCAAATGCCAATATACTAAGCATATTTTTGTTTTTTGTTATTAGTGGATGTTTGGCAAAGCTTGCTCCAACTTTATAGTTTGTGTTCTTTGTTAATCTGAGTCACTTTCTCTTTTATTGAACTTCTTAAACATAATTTGCCAAGATTTTTTAGCTATGAACCATGTGGAGTTGCTGACATGGCAAATAAGGCGATTCTTCTTTATCACAACATTTCAAGGCTAATTGTATACACAGTAACGCAATTTAAATTTCAAAATCATAGATAAAGCTATTACAGAAATTGAAGAATACATTTTACTTATGACTTTTAAATTGAAATGCAATACTCTTAATGATGTTTTGTTTATAGAATATGTTGTCGTGACAGTTTCCATTTCATTGTTTTTGTATCTTTGGTGGAGAGAAAGGTGCTAAATTGGAAATTATTTAATATAAAGGGAAAGTTATTGCTTGAAAATGACCACCTATATATTCAAGAAATATTTAATATAAGGAGGGTTGGGTACATTGAAGAAGCTACTTCACAATATTTTGTTTGGTCACTTTTTTCTGCCAACGCCAACTGGTCTTCACCGTTTTTAATTAGAAATGTCATAGAATTCCAATAAGAAAGAATATTTGGTTGAAACTTAGCTGTTATGTTTTTGCTCAAATATTTCAAATTTTTAATTTTGCTGATATTGGAGGCATTCTACAGACATACAACAATTCATTACAACTATATGGTACTCCATGAAATCTTAAATCAAATGAAGAATGGTTATGCTACATTGATATCTTATAAATTTCTAATTTCATGTTTATCACCGGTTTTCCTATTTTGCATGACATGCTAATGCTATATAGCCCACATGTATACCACCGGACCAGATGATACTTAGTTTGCTTAAACATTAGCTCAAATGAAACTATATACTCCCTCCGTCCTAATTTATTTGAGTCAGTTGACTTCAGCACGCATATCAATGCACAACTTTGACGATTAACATTTTTAATTATATAATAGTAAAAATTATAAAAATTTAATATTTTGAAAATACTCATCGTGATGAATTCAACGACATCTTATATGTTAATATTTATTTTTATTTATTGAGAAAAAAATATGGTCAAAACAAGATATATGAATAATGCAAACATTCTAAATGGCTCAAATAAATTGGGACGGAGAGAGTATTATCCTAAAGACTGTTTCCAATTATAAAGTCACAATTATAGCAAATGAGATGGATATGAAGTCACAATTATAAAGAAAAGAGTTAGTGTCAACCAATTTTGAAAAATGATAAATACCGTTTCTTTCTCTTTTGCCAAGTAGCAAATTAGTGTAATTTTATTTTGATTTGCAGGTTTGTTGGGTTTAATTTGGTGATTAGATTCATTTTGTTTTGGTTTTGTATAATAGTAGTAGGTTTTAATATCCTTCAACTAAGTCAAAGTTAGTTAGAGTGCCTAACAAACAAATTTTGGAATCATAAATTAATTTTCGACATGATAGTACATTTCTTTGATTCTCTTCCCCAACCCTCCCCCCACCACCTGTGATACTGTTCTTTGTTGAAATTCATGCTTCTAATCACATCCAATTATACATCTAATTATGTAGATGTTTTTTTGTTAATTAATTAATAAATCATTTGTAGATTGGATGAAATCAAGGGGTATAATTGCATCTTTTAATGGATTTTTAAGAGAGATCGAAGTTCTATCTCAAACTGTGCAAGTGCTAAAGAGAAGAGAAGTAATGAGGGATTTGTGAGGTGAGATGTATATATATATATATATATATATATATATATATATATATATATATATATATATATATTCAACAACGAGTCAAATGCTCTAGACCATACGAGAGAGAGAAACGTCACATCTCAATCGAAAATCTTAAGGTATTAGGTTAATGAACCATTTTTTTTATAAATTTCAACATTTTTCTTATTTATAGTCAACGAGAGACATAATCCCTCACACTTGATACTTAACAATGTTGATATATTTGTCAAATATTTAGAAACCAAAAAAAGTTTTGTTTAAATGGATGGATCCCTGAATTCATTTGATGTTAGTTGTTGTGAATTCGTCTAAAACGACACCATTGATTGAAAACTTGATGTGTGGGGGCAAAAGTAACCAAGCAACCAATATCAAACAAAATAGAGATATGATAATAATAATCCAAAAGTAAACGGCGAGAAAGAAAACACACAAGAAATTTGTATACTCAGTTCAATTAAAACAACCTATTATGGGGAAGAGAGCAGCTCTCCGTTCAACTATAATCAACTAAGTAACTTTACAATGAGATCTCAATTGGGTTGCAAGAATTAGTCTTCAATCGTAACTCTACTTTCGGTGATCAAGAGACTTAATTTGTTCTAGACTACCCAAGATGAATCAAGGATAATTCGCCCAAACCCCTAACCGAACTGAATATACTATCAAGCAGTTGAGTCCCACAGTAAGATGTTCAATACAACTGTCTAAAACTATCACACGTACGAAAAAGAGATGTACACGATAGTGGTGGATGCGAAAGACATAAATAAAGAAATACATGTCGCTGTTTTTTATTGGAAGTGAGTAATAATTTACACACCAACATAGAAACCCAACTAGCAAAAGTGTCCACCGTCTAAAGAGAGCAACTCTCCGGTTCCATTATAATCAGACGAGTAACTTTACAATGAAATCCCAATTAAATTATAAGAATTAGTCTTCAATCCTAACTCTACCAAAATCTTGAATCTCTTCCCATTATCAAGAGACTCATTTTAATCAAGAGATTTCAAAACATACTCAACTGCCAACATTAATTTTGTTTGTGCATGTGTGGAGTAGATGATATAGGGACTAAGAGTGTAACAAAAGTGTAGGTAAGTAAGAGAGCCAAAGTGAACTATATATTTAATCTCCGCCCGTGATGAGTATATGTTTATATTATTATTATTGGGTAGAAGAAAGATATTTTGTTGTAGGGAGGTGGTTATGTCATTGGAGAAGTGTGGAGGTGTTTTGTGTGTGTTTTTTGTTTCTGTTTTAAGCTCAATTTGATTTTGTTAGTTTGGGCCTTCTGTTTTTCTGATTTGATATCTATTTACCTTTGTATTTGGGAGGGTGTAATACATCTATTTATTTATCCTCTCTTTTCTATATCAATAAAAAAAAGTTTTGAATTCTCACACATTCTGACTGTGGTAGTAATGTAAATTGTAAATTTGTAATGTACTATTCAGTATTCCTCTGGCTTTGCATACGCCACGACAGTTGGTGATTGGTTAATAGCAACAATTCAAAACAAATATGCCAAAGATCAAATCTTCTTCCACTTTTAAAAATTTGATTTTTTTACCTTAAAAGAGTTCACCAAATAAAACAAAACCAACCATTCTTCTGTTATTTCATTTGCTAACATGCTTTCGCTAGCTGTTTCACAATTCTGATTGCGTATTTCAATTCAACCCGTCCAACAATACCATTAATTAATAAATTGCTATACTAACATCATATATCTATAGTTGGAAGAGAGCTACTACCAATGTGTATTCAACTAAATCACATTATATTCACATTGCTTAATTTTTCTTAAATTAGGTCCTAAAATATATTCACATGAGAAAACATGTTCTGACAATCAACACGTTTTTATATCATTTGCATTCGACACTTTTGGCTTTTTAGCACCAGAGGCTGTAACTCTTTTGAAAAGAGTTCAAAAGGTCATGCATAGTCATGTCATGTTGCCTAAGTCTATGAATATAGTTTTTCAAAGATTAGGTTTTGCTATTCAAAAAGGTTTAGCGGCGCAACTTGTTGCACGTCTACCCTTTATTCATATGTAATTATTCTATATTAATATATATATATATATATATATATATATATATATATATATATATCATGATTTGCTCTCAAAAAAAAAATTCACAAATATGTTTGCATGATGAAATTTGATTAAATGTATGTAAAATAATGTTTTAAATTCTAATAATTATTTTTATCAGGTTAGCTTAATGGCTAAAAAAAATCATCTTTTAAAATGAATAATATTAAGTATATAGGATATTGTCAAAAAAAATAAAATTAAGTATATAGGATTCAAATTCCAATCTCTACACATTGCAACCTCATGAGACAAATCATTGGAATTTTTATTTCTTGGTAGAGAAATCCTCATAATTTAATTTGTATATCTATATCTATGATATATAAACAAAACCAACATAATATGACACAAATATTTTGGTTTTAGATACTCATGAAACTCATTTTGAATGCATTGAATTATGGTCCCCCACTCACGCCTTCAGTGGCTGCATTGGGAATATTTTTGCATTCTTAATTTTTTTTTTTAACCCTGATGATGCTTGACGCCACTTGTGTGACACGTCCTAGTCTTAGCCCTCTTAAGGGTTTTGAAAGGTGGATCATTCCCTAGTTATTGTAACAAATTCCCTATAGCATACCATAAGGATCTAGCTTGTGTAAAAAAAAATGTAGCTTTTCCATTCAATCTGTTTTTGATTATAGGGTTTAGGTTTAAGCCGGATCTGTTTTTGATTTATCATTCAATCTTTATTTTTTTTTAAAAGTCAAAAGGTACAAAGATGACAAAACCATCAAAAAATACCATAATGAAATATACTAAAAATAAAGTAAAAAAATATAAAGGAATTATGGGAGGACTAAACCAAAATATAAGCATCCACAATTGAACATCCCATATTTTAGTACATAAATGGATCCTATGTGGACACATCACTCATTTATAGTAATAGTATTTAATAAGTACTCAATTACTCAAACCCAACACTTATTAAAAAATTCTAAATGAATCACACAAATAACACATCTCACCAATAACTATACATCACATTAAATGGGTCCCACAAAAATAATATATGTATCATTGCTTATTGTTTCACTAGTACCTATTTACTATTCATTTATGTTTTACTCTAATGAGAGTACCTATTAGATACCGATTTTTTAAAAATAGGTAACCACCATAGAAGATGGTCTGTCTCATTAAAAAATCTCACCAATAGAAACTCAATGATCTATTTAGAAATTCCGTAAAAATCTCATATTTATCTTTATTTTTTATTTTGATTGTTCACATGTAATGGTCGTGTAACTCTAATACTCTATTAATATATATTTTTTGGGTACATATATATTATTTTATTCATTAAAGAAAATAATGTTTTTATTGAAATGTTTTTTATTGAAATACAAATAGCTATTTAATTTAAAAAATTGATCATTAATTTATTTTAGTAGTGACCAGCACTCATGTAAAGCGGGAAAGAGGAAGAAAGTGTCATGAATTCGAACTCACGTACTCACACACTCATGTCCCATTACTTCATTTGTTAAAATATCAATGGTAGTGGAATCATTTAATTTGTAATTGTGTATGATATAAGTAAACATTTTAGTACACATCTTACTTAAATATGTGTATTTCAATACCAAAGAATACACAATTTTTTTTAGAAAATTTGTGTAGGACCAACAAATTCCGAGAGATTAATTCTACCGTGCACAAACAAATGGCGCAATTGAAGTTAGAGCAAAGTTTTATATGGACTAATAGACTAAAAATTGAAACCTATTAATTATAAGCTGAAAAGGAGCAGACTTGAAAATAAAAATTTGAAGCTTACTATAGTATGAAGGAGACAGCAGTTTCTGGAGTGAATCAATTCACGGATTTACTTTGAATTAACCCTTTCTGTTCCCTTTTGGTGCATTGATGTGATTTCTTAATGTCATAAATTGGACTACAGAGTTTGGCTCCAGCAGAACATTGATTGCAATACACAGCATTATAGATAGAACAGCATTTTATTTTATTTCTATGTATGCAGCAAAAGAACAAAACAATTCTCCCACCCACCCATGTTCGTAGTTACTTCAACATCTAACTCTGTCAGTCACATCTCATTCCTATTTCAGATACTATATATCTCAACATCAAATTCCTTATGTACATTCTTCTTCTTCATTTAATTTAATAATTAATTACTCCTCTCCTCCTCCTTTCCTATTCTTCATATATCAGGAGCAACATGTGTATATATAAACATCAAGTTACTTAAATAAGGCCTATGTATATTAAACACTTTAGAATATTGTATATTTTTAAAAAAAAAAAAAACTAATATATTAATTTGATTCAACCAACATAGTCCAAATGCATTTTAAGGAAAATACCTCGTTCAAATTCAGTGTCCTATTACATGACCAATTTCTTGAAACATAACATCAATAACAATAAAAAGAGTGCTATTTTCCAACAAAATCCAACACCTACATGCATAGCCTAATCAGTTCTTCAAGGGAAGAAATTCAATAAACTGGTTGGGTGCATTCATTGCTGAAGTTGATATCTCTGTCTGTTTGTGTTGCTGGTTAATAATGTTATTACGATGATGATCATTATCTGAATCATCACTGCATAATCCGTCATTCCTTATTGGGAAAAGTTGAAGGGTTTGATGATCATCCTGCTCCTGATGAGTAGTATTATTAAAAGCATTTTGTGTTTGTGTATGAGGTGAAATGAATAAGCTGAGATCATGATGGGTGTTGATCATGAGTTTTGGGTCCATAAGGCTAGTTGTTGTTACTGTGGTAGTGGTGGCCATGCTAGCTGTTGAGGTGTAATTAGGATTTAGCTGTGTAGTAGTGTTTATGAGGGTAGGACAAGTAGTTAACTGCATCATATGCCACGTGGCATTCCTTTCCATAAAGTTTCTTCTTTGTTGTAATTCTGCTGATGATGCCTCATCGAATTGGACCCATCCATCTGTTCTAGAGGAGTACTCATCTGCTTTTGCTGCTGCTGCTGCTGCTGCCCCCCTTTGAATTGAAACAAATTCCTGTAGAATTTTAATTAAATTAAAGGCATTATTCTAGTATATTAGTACTCCTTATTATGAAGGAAGAGAAGAGCCATACATACATACATACATACATAGGTGAGTGAAAAATAAAATAAAAAAAAAGGGCATGCACTGCACAGATTTCAAATGGGCATGCAATGAAAGTATAAAAAAGGTAGATGTTGGTGTATGTGAAGTCAAATAAAAGCAGGGGGTGAAGGTGAGGGTTGTCTTCTTTTGGGTCATGATGAATAGAATGGGTGGTGGTCGTTCTCGTTCAATTGAATTGTATAGACAAAAGAAAGAAGAATATAATGGAGGAGAGTGCCCAAAAGCTAATACTGACTTACTACTTGAATATGCACAAGCCCCAAAAGCCCAGCCAAGCTTCATTACAGCAGCCCCGACAGAAAGGAAGGAATTCAGCTTTTAGGACCTTTTCATTTCCCAACAAATTACTTACTACTACAAAACTTTTCTTTTTCTTACCTTACTTACTACTACTACTAACTAGGGTGGTGAGGTGAGGAGGGTCCTTTTACCTTATGACTATTATGCATTCATACATACTACCTTTCTTAAAACATCTAACAAGATACTCCACTAGTAAGTAATCATGTGCAAATAATCAGTGCTTAGTGAACGAGTGGATCAGGATCTTTATTGTTATTACTTTTTACTGATTAATTATTAAGTGAATATGTCTGTCTGATGAGTATGTCCTAAGTTGAAAAAGATAAAAGGGGTTTGTCCATGAAATGAAAGCATGTGATGATAGAAAGACAAAGATATGATAATATAATAATAATATTAGAGAATAGACCTCTGCAAGAGGAAGAGTACTAGTACTGGAATTGGTAGAGGGTAGCCAGTTTTTGGTGTGTTCAACTTCAAACACTGTCCTACTTGCGCCTGTTGACAAAAAGAAAAACAAAAAAGAATATAACTTTACATCTAAACCAACAACAATACGAATGAATGTGAAAAAAAGATAAAGTAAAGCTTGTCATATTTGTACTAATAAGGATATTCCTCTAATAACAAACACAAACACTAATTATTAATTACAAAACATTCTTTCTTTTCATTAAAACTAAGATTAATTAATTACCTAATAAGTCTTTCTTTTCAAGAGCAGCATCAAAGTGATCAGCAGCTGATTCCATTTGACGGCGTCGTTTCTGCCTTTCTCTGGCTTTGTGATTTTGAAACCAATAGAAAACATTCTTGCCTTCAATTTTTCCAAACCTTCTAAGCTGTGCAGTGA
The DNA here is from genome assembly GCA_954870985.1 of Trifolium fragiferum. Taxonomy (NCBI): domain Eukaryota; kingdom Viridiplantae; phylum Streptophyta; class Magnoliopsida; order Fabales; family Fabaceae; genus Trifolium; species Trifolium fragiferum. The sequence continues at coordinate 155,158 of OX940790.1, read as the reverse complement.
TTTGTTGGATTTGTTCAGCAGATGGTGTTCTTGTTCCTCTTCTATACAACTCTTCAAGGGCTCTTAACTGTTCTGGTGTGGGATTCCATCTTGAACTCACTACAACTGCTGCCGCTGCTGCTGCTGAACTATTCAACTCTGATGATCTCTTGCTCTGATCTCCCACTGATATTGCTAAAACATATCACACTTTTAGACATGATGACATGCATAATAATTAAAAACAATTAATTGTAAAAACAACATATATATATATATATATTTATTTACCCTGGAGATTGTGATATTGTGAAAAGAAATCATTGCCGCCATGAATTCGGTTTAAGGAAGGAGTTATAGTTGAAGTATTGTTGTTAGTAGAAGTGACTGGTCTTGGGATGAGGGGTCTGAGTTTCCTTCCATTGAATGGATAATCAGCCATGTTGAAGTCACTACCTTCATTGTAACCAACCATCCACATAATGCTTGCTAGGGTTTTTGTTACTAGGAAGAATGAGTTAAAAAACTTTGTGTTGAAAATGAAACTAAGAAATGAAAGACATATATAATTATGAAGAAGGGATTGAAAAGGAAAAGTAAGAATGGTTGTTAGATATAGAAATCTTTTTGGTTGTGAGTGTGGTTATGGTAATTTGAAATGACAGAATGGAGTTGAAGTTGAGAGAAAAAGGGAAAAGAAGTGAGTGGCAAGGTAGTGTAGTGTAGTGTGATGTGAATTAAAATTGGTAAGACCTAGCTATGCTACTTGAAATGAAAAGGGTGCTTATATATGGCATATATAGTAGCTTCTTTTCTTTTCGATCTCTTCTCTATGGTTAATTAATTAATTAATTAATTATACTATGGTAATTGGTAAGTAGTAGTAAGTAATAACGAAAATATTATTGTCAATTGAGAGATGGGGATTGATCACTCATCATCAAGTGATTTAATAAGCTTATTAGCTGAGTGTCACATGATAAATTGGAAATAGGAAGAGAGAGAGAGAGAGAGAGAGAGAGAGAGAGAGAGAGAGAGAGAGAGAGAGAGAGAGAGAGAGAGAGAGAGAGAGAGGAGAATGTGTTGGATGAATATGGGACAAAAGATGAGATGAGGTTGACTAGGCTATAAGGAGAGAGAGAGGCGTGGAATTCTGGGAGATTATTGGGAGTAGAGAATGAAAAACGACGTGACGATGATGAGGGTTATCATGAGGCTCATCACACATTTATTGTTCTCTTCACGTCTCGTGCCTTTCACACTAATTCTCAATCCGAACTGCCCCTCTCTCTGCTCCCCAATTCACCCTTTCCTTTGTCTATTTTTCTGTCCTCTCTCCTCTCCTCTCCATTTTTATTATTATTATTATTATTTACTCATCTACGTACGTACAGGGGGGGGAGGGGAGGGATATTTCTTCATTTTTCACCTCTACTCCTCCTCCTCTACTATCTATCTATGTATTCATCCCATGTTACTGTATTTCTACACATGGTTGTGTTCTACTATACTCTAGACAGAGTTCCACGTATATGGATTTGCTGTATCATCATCGATCATTTTAAATCCAACGGTGTAGATTATATATCTATTAAAACAATCACATCGGACGATTGAGACTCTAACCGCGTTGTCGCAGTTACCTAAAGAATCTATTTTCGAGTTCCACATACTAAATTGTCAAGTTAGTCCAACATATATAGAGGCCTAAAACAAAATTTCTAGTGAGACCAAAAATAAACACATTGCTTATAAAAAAATAATTTTAAATGACAATTTTTAATAAGTCCAAGGATTGAACCTTGATTAACAAGTATTCAGACCTTCATCTAACCAATTTCATATTATATTATTTATAACTAAAAAGTTTTTTGAATCAAAATGGAGGCTTAAAATCCTTATTTGGGCTGTTTGGCATTTGAACCGGCCCTGTTTGACGGTGATTCCGATATTAATTTTATATATACTACAAATGATGATCACTTGTTGCAACAGAATCACACTATTACACGCATTAATAAATCCCAACAATTTATTTTAAATCGGTTAGCTCTGATTGTATCTTAGCAAAATCAATACAAAACAATCTCAACTACAACTTTTAGATCGGACTGTCATAATTAACAACAGCGTCAAAACAGTTTGGATTTTTACAGCATAAAATCTTTTTCCTATATACTACATAATAGACTAATTTTATTGACAGAATATACTACAGTATATAAATTAATATGAAGACCAAAATTGTTTGATATAATTCAAAACTTGTGATTTAAATAATACAGTAATAATTTACATGTATAAAACTAGCTGGTGTGCTTTTTTTTGGGGTATGGGCTAAGATCCTTTTTGATTTGAAATTATAAATTAAATTTGAGGGGTGGAGATAGAAAATAAAAAAAGTTACTGTTACCTCATTTAGAATGTTGTCTATGGTCCAGAGTCATTTATTAAATTAAATTGATGATGGCCATATATAGGAGGGTAGTTCAGTAATAAACAAAACTGTCCATGTCCTCTCTGCCTGTGTGTGGATTTGCCTCATAGGTATAACCCCTTGGTCATTATTATGATGGAATGACTCAATTCTCAAGCTAGTGTGAAACTCTGCCATATAGTAGTAGAATTTGAAAGCTATTATTGATTAATTATTTCTAGCTTTTTGTTGGGTAGAGGGCCTACTACCTGCAAATTCTGAATCCCTACTATTTGTATGTCTCTTATTTATTAATCCCTCCGTTTCTATATATAAGCCCAAGAGAAATTTTACGTTTATTAAGAAAAGTTGATAGTGTAATTAATGTGTACTTTTTGGGTATTACAATTACTAAATTGTCCTTGGTGAAAAAATGTATTTGTAGTTGACTTTACGCATTTCAAAACAAAGTGGGGTTATGTTTGAAAAATTAATAATAAATGTGTCTAAGAAATTGAAAATGGGCTTATATTTAGGGACAAAAAAACTCTTTATAAGAGTGCTTATAATAAGTAACGGAGGGAGCATGAAATTTGTGCATGCAATGTAAAATATGTGTATATACTAGTAGTACTACCAACCATGCAAATGCAAATTACTAAACTATAAACTACAGATAGAGAGAGAGAGTGAGAGAGAGAGCATTGTATTGTATCCACTCTCTCTCTCTGTGCTTGTGACCCCTCTAATATTGATTGAGCATATCTCTCTCCCTATACTCCATACTGCATTGCCCATATAATCAGTGTTGTCATTTCTGTTCTTATGGCTATTGCAAAACCAAAAATCACCTACATATATAGGCCATAGCTCATAGCACATAGCTAGCTAGTAGTCAAATATATAATATTGATAGCTTAGCTAGGATACATATATATATATATATATATATATATGGCCCCATAAACTTTTCAATATCCTTTTTAGGCTTCAGTTGCAATTAGTCAATGGTGAGTGAGACTTAGCTAGGAAGGAGGGAGGCATATGCTGCTGCGTATATGAGAATTGAGAAATACTACTTACTTGTATGTGTAGAATAGGATATAGGATGGGAATGTTTTATTCTCCACCAACATGTCCTCCTTTAGTTAATTTAAACAATAATAAAAACAAACCTCATAACTAACATCTATATCTATTTCATGAATCAAGCCAATTAGTACTCAAAATTCTTTATTTTAGCTAGGTACGTACACTACTAATCTATAGAATATATATACCCGTGACTCATGAGTCTTTATTATTAATTAATTTGATGATCACAACACATTAATTAGTTTTTCATTTTTTGTTTCCAAAGTTGTTGCTATGCAATACTCCAGTACTAGTATATACATGATGATGTATTGGGAAAAGGGTAGGAAATACTCTATACAAGGTTTCAGTGTAGAAAGATAAAAAGCAAAATTACATGTCTGCTTTTTGTATATAGATATATTTGGAATCAAGAAGAAAGCATGGGGAATTAACAAAAACAGCTTTTGATTCCTTTGTAATTAGAGTTGAGATTCGATTTTAAAAGTTAAGCCAATTTTGATATACACTATAGTACTACATGTACAGTAGTAGTATCTATATACATGTATGTGTATGTCCACAGGTACACGCATAATTGCATTGTTTTCATAAAAAATAAAATGGATCAGGTGACACTGGTCTTAGTCTAAGTTGAGAATTTTGTGTATTTCCCAAAGATCATATCATGCATAGTGAGACGCTCAATCTTACAACGACAAAACATGATGGAAGCAATCACACTCCAAGGGACAACACTTCAGAACGGACAGCTTCACACTTTTCCCCTACAAAGGAAAAAGACCTTTCATTTTTTTATAACTAATTTTTTTTTTTATATCAAGATAGATAGTTACGACGGAATCACATGGATTTTTTATGTAACTTTTGCAAACAATCACAGTGATTCATTATAATTTAAACATATCTTTCGTGATATCAAACATAAATCAATACAGTTTTGTAGTCATTATTTTTTATTGAATATTTCTATGATAGACGCATAAAAATCAACTGTTATAAATACAGTTGGTCTTTGAACCAATAGCTAGGTATTTGTTTGGTTCAGCGGCGAAAAAAATGGATTCTAACAAAATTGAGTTAACATAATTGATTTTGGTTAAATGTGAGTATAATGTGAAGTGAATTATGTTTGGATATACATTTAAGTAAAAGTGATTTCTATTCATATATGTTGTTTGGATAAGTTGATTTGAAATTGCTTTTAAACGTGTAATTACCAAAATGTATTTTATGAACATTGATAAGGATAATGAATAGTAACTAAAGTGAAGGAGAATATTGGAAAAATATACACTTTGTGGGACATTCACTTGGCAAAAGCACTTCATATTGACGTTGAAGCTACTAATTCCAGCTTTAGCCAAAGTCAATTCTAGGTAGTAGAATTGATTTCACATAAAGAGACCAAACAAATTTATAACACTGGAAACTACCGTTTGAGTCATAGAAACGTGAGTCTATGCATGTAAAGCCAAACCAAACGAATTTCACATAAGGAATATGTTGGAATTTTTTTTTTATCCTTTTTATAAAAAATATTCTTTAAATTTTACTAAATACAAAATTTTATTTGTACATTTATTAAATAAAATTAAATAATTCATTCTAATGTTAGGGCATTAATTTGAGAGACATATTTCTCATGCTTGTTAGTTTTGGAATAAAACATAAAAAGAATCGGAAAAATTATTTTTTTGAACAGGGATCGGAGGAATTATTATCTTTGATGTCGTTAAACTCTTAATTAGAAAAAATAGCTAAATGATTTTATTTAATATCATTTAGAAAATTGTAACAATTAAATATCATTGACTAAAAGCCTCAACAAAATAATATTAATTTAAAAAATTTTATTGTTTGTAACTATCTCTAATCCTTATTATAAAATATGTTCACTTTTAAAACGTCTTTTTGAAAGATGCTCTCTCTTCATCTTCGACTTTCTCTCTCTTCAGATTTTTTCTCTCTGACCTCTCTAACATTTTCTGCAGAACCACTCCCTCCTAAATCCAAACCCCATATATGCGATGTAGATAACCAAGGTGGTGGTGCGAGGAGCGGCTCTGCCCTCCGCGCCACCGTTGTCCAAGCCGGCGCCGGTGAGTTTGTGGTGGTTTGGGGGTTCGTACACGGTGGCTCCGGTGGTTTGTGTCCGATTTCTCTTCCTCCGACAGATTCGTTTCGCCGGTTTGGTTCAACCTTCTTCTACCTCGTCCGCGTTGGCACAGATCTGCTATGATGGTGTTGGCGGCGGATCTGGTGGCTTTACCCTTTTTGGGTGTGTTACTGTTGTTTCCACCATGGGAAGGAAGTTGTCTCCTCTCTTCCGGCAGGGTCGATGACTTTGTTCTCAGGTTTTTCGTCAGAAGGATGGTTTTTCGAAACCTCCTTTGCTCAGGTGGTCTCGCCTTTGTTCTGGATTGCCGGTTGGTTCTTAAAGCTGTGGATGCTAATCTGTTTCTGTTACCGGTGTTGTTATTATATTGTCGTGGTTCTTTGCCTCTTTTTTTAGCACTGTTGTTTGCTCTTTTGGATTTTGGTTTTCTGGTTTGTTTTCAGATCTGTTGAGATTTGCAGGATCAAAATTTCAACTTTTGCATCTGCGGCACTAGAGAATTTGGAAAGGCCATCGACTCTTGATTTGGCTAGAAATAGCCTTATACTCGTTGATGCTTTAGCGAGTTGTCGGTTGTTGTGTCCGTTTCCGTGTTGACGGTCGGATTCACTCACCGTGCCCTAAGTCATAGATTGATTTTAGTCAGCCTCTTTTGGTTGTTGTAATGGTCGAATCTTGTACACGTCTCTTTTTTGCAGTTTGGTTTCGGGTCCCGCGTTGGACTTGCTGAATTGTACTTGATGTGTGTTTGATTGCTTCGCATTTGGTTCTTTCACTGGGTTTGGTCCAGTTGGATTTGCTTTACCCTCTTTGGGTTGTATATACGCTTTTTGAGTATTTGCTGGGTCAGGTTCTTGCCCCCTCAGCTTTCTTTGTACTTCCTTTTTTATTTTATGAAGTGTTGTTTGCTTAAAAAAAATAAAATAAAATATGTTTACTTTTTAGATTCATTGTAAAATTAAAGTATAAAGACAAGAAATAACTAAATCATTTTTATTTAATATCATTTTAACAAACATAATAACTATATATATATATATATATATATATATATCAACGACTAATAGCCTCAACAAAATCATATTTGAAAATTCTATTGTTTGTTATTACCCGCAATCCTTATTATAAAAGAATATGTACATTTTAGATTTATTGTAAAATTAATATGCGAACAAGATATTCAAAATTCATCCAAATGATTATGGTAGAATTTGAAGATCCTCTTATGAAATGGAGACAAAATCGATAAGGCACTTAATCGCCACATAGAGACAAGATATGATATGGAGCTGAATAGAAAGGTGTTGGTTTTGACTATTATGGTGGGAGTTTTGACGAGGGTGGTGTCGAGGGCAGGTTCTAGATAGTGTGGTCATGGGACACTTGTGAATTTTGTATTTGTCAATAATATTCTATTTATTTTTACGTGGTCATCAAAAATGTGATATGATAAAATAATGATATCATGTTTGTTATCATATGATCATCTAACACATGGTACGATCAGGGCCGGCCCAAGCCCAAAGCAAGTGAAGATGAAGATTTCTTTCCCCACCCCCCAGCTTTCTTTTTCACCCCCTGGGTTTCCATTTTTAACCCTTGAAAAAAAGTTCAGTACACGCGTACTGAACTTTTTAACGATGTAAAACACCTATTTTTCAATATCGAAAAAGTTCAGTACGCGTGTACCGAACTTTTTGGAGGTAAAATCAAGGGTAAAGTTGGATTTCTGGGGGGTGAAAAAGAATGACGGGGGGTGGGATGAGAAACCATCAGTGAAGATAGAGCTTTAAGCCCTCAAAATTTTGGGCCTCTAAAATAGGCCTCCATGATAGAATTTTAGGTCCCGAAAATTTAATATTATTAACAATTTTGAAAGAAAGAACTTTAAGAAGCAAGTAGCACTCTTGGTAGAGGCTCCAAAATTCCAAGTTGTGGTCGTAGGATCAAAACTTGCGTGGGACAATTTTTTATTTTTTCCACTATTATTGAGGCCACATGGGTAATTTTTCCAACAATGTTTTAGACTTTTAGTTTGACATAAATGATTGATTATAATTATAATTTATTGTAAAATGGTATTTTTTTTCAAACTTTATACTTATCAGTCTTTTAAAAACCGCTCAGAACCGCTCGGAACTGGAAAAACCGGTGAACCGGCGGTCTGATTGCATGCTCCTATTTTTTTATCTTTTTTTTTGTTGCCAAAAACGCGTAAACGACGTCGTTTTATTTATAATATTTTTTTATTTAAAAAAACCGGCAATTAAAAAAGGAAATAGAAACGTTGTTTGTTCTATTTCTTCAATTTCTTTTAGTTTATTAGTTCTGGAATTTATGATTTATTATGATTATTTGTTTTATTTTATTATCTTAGTTACTTATAATTTTGTTTCATTCTATGCTTTGTTTATTTTGTTTCTTCGACTTTTTTCAGTTTATGTTTGTTACTTTCATATTATGCTCTGTTAATTTCTTTCATATTACTTCAATTTATCAGTTTTTGTTCTGTTTCATGAAGTTATCAATTTATGTTTGTCCTGTCAATTTTTTTAGAGTCAGATTCATTCGGTTCTACCGGTTTAATAACTATAGAGTATTGTTATATTGACCGGTTTATTCAACCGATTTATCCGGTTTAGTCATGCGGTTCGACCAGTAACCCAGAGGTTCGACCAATGAACCAATGAACCGAGACCTTACCGGTTCGATGTCCGGTCCGGTTTTTAAAACATTGATACTTATAACTTATACTACATACATATTAAGAGGAGAAAGATATACCCAAAACAAATGGAGAAAATAAAGAAAATTGTGATTTTACTAATTTTATTTATTTTTTATAAATACAAAATTATCTTATTGGTTATTAATGTATTCCTACTGATACAGAGTGCAAGATTATATAAAAAATAATGTATAATACAAAGATAATTTATTTTGACAATTTTGACATTTATCAAACAAAAAAACTAATATTTGTACCCAAAAAAACGAACAAAAAGGCTAATATTTATCCAAAGAAGCCTGTCTCCCGAGAAGTCACTTGGTTGAAGATTTGTTCTTCAATCTTGAGGAACTCGGTTCGAGACCCGGCGGGGGTGGGAAGAGAAGCAAAAGAAATCCAAAGAAAAATAGTTCGGAACAACCCGAATTCAATTCCTAGTGGAATGTTTCTAGGTCAGATTTTACTTACCTCGCTTCTCCGAAAACCAAAAAATTAATATAAAAAAAAGCATTAATATTTTTAAATGCCTCACTTAAATTTTCGCTTTAGGCCTCAATATACATTGGGCCGGCCCTGGGTACGATAAATGTTTGTCCTGTCTATATATCCTATTATGTTTTTATCTAGTTTCATATCATATTTTGTCTCTATCATATTCTGACCATCAAACGCACCCTTAACTGCAATACAATTATAGCATTCCCAAACCCCCACCAAAATCCAGGTTCCTCCCACCATCCCTTTCTTTTTAACTATATTCTATCAATATTTCTTTTTTCCTAATAGTCCGTAAGTCACCTTTGGAATGAATGGACAAAAGAAACGCCGTTTAGGCCTTCCAAGTGGCATCGCCCTTGGTATTGTCAAAAGAGACGATGATGTTATTATAAACAAAAAACAAAGGAAATAAAATACAGTAGTATATGTTACAAGAGAAAATCGAAAATAAACTTAATAACTTATTATCAAGTGGCTTTGAAGTCAGTGATGTTTGCACATACTACAGTATACTATAAAATAAAATGATGAGAATTGATGTTTTTTAGCAGTGTAGAAAAGCCGGCTGTGATGCAAGCAGATACTTACAGGTGGCAGTCATTCATTCAACTCAACCTTTGCTTCCTTCCATCTTGCATCAATCCTCCACCGTGTGATCTCATCCTCCATTATAAATATGCAATCAAACCAACATTTGTTTCTTCCCAAGTCCAAGCCAGAGGCAGAGTAGTTGACAGTTGAAAAAGCGTTTGGTTTCCATTTTGCCTCTGCCAAGTTAATTAGTGCTGAAAATGCGTGAGATTCTTCATATTCAAGGAGGACAGTGTGGAAACCAAATAGGAACTAAGTTCTGGGAAGCAGTATGCGATGAGCATGGGATTGACCCCATAGGACAATACATAGGGAACTCCAAACTTCAACAACTCGAAAGAGTGAATGTTTATTACAACGAGGGATCCAGCGGTCGATACGTGCCCCGAGCAGTGTTAATGGACCTTGAGCCTGGCACAATGGATGCCGTCCGGACCGGTCCTTATGGCCAGATTTTTCGCCCGGACAACTTTGTTTTCGGACAATCTGGCGCTGGAAACAATTTTGCCAAGGGTCATTACACTGAGGGTGCTGAGCTCATTGACTTTGTCCTTGATGTTGTCAGGAAGGAGGTTGAGAATTGTGATTGCTTGCAAGGTAAGCAGACATCTTTGGATAGACACAATACTAAACTGTTAAAATTAAAATTCATATACGAAATTCAACTAAAGATGTTGGTTTTTGTGATTGGTAAATATAGGATTTCAAGTGTGCCACTCCTTGGGAGGAGGAACAGGTTCTGGAATGGGAACCTTGCTCATTTCAAAGATCAGAGAGGAATATCCTGATCGAATGATGCTCACTTTCTCTGTCTTTCCTTCACCAAAGGTGTCAGACACTGTCGTTGAACCTTACAATGCAACACTTTCTGTTCACCAATTGGTGGAGAATGCCGACGAGTGTATGGTCCTTGATAATGAAGCACTCTATGACATCTGCTTCAGAACTCTGAAACTCACCACACCAAGTTGTAAGTATAATTAAATGAGCACCTCGTGGTATATTATATATGAACTCTTTTATTCTTCAACATGATTTACCAATTTAATTTGTTTCTAGTTGGAGATTTGAATCATTTGATATCAGCAACAATGAGTGGAGTAACTTGTTGCTTAAGATTCCCAGGTCAGCTGAATTCAGACCTACGGAAGCTAGCAGTGAACTTGATTCCGTTTCCACGACTTCACTTCTTCATGGTGGGTTTTGCTCCTTTGACATCTCGAGGATCGCAAAATTACCGTGCACTTACTGTACCAGAACTTACACAACAAATGTGGGATGCCAAGAACATGATGTGTGCGGCAGATCCACGTCACGGCCGTTATTTAACAGCCTCAGCAGTATTCAGAGGGAAGATGAGCACAAAAGAAGTGGATGAACAGGTGCTGAATGTGCAGAATAAGAACTCTTCTTACTTTGTTGAGTGGATTCCCAACAATGTTAAGTCCAGCGTCTGTGATGTCCCACCGACAGACCTTTCCATGGCCTCGACTTTCGTTGGTAATTCGACATCTATACAGGAGATGTTTAGGAGAGTGAGTGAACAGTTCTCTGCCATGTTCAGAAGGAAAGCTTTCTTGCATTGGTACACTGGAGAAGGAATGGATGAAATGGAATTTACTGAAGCGGAAAGCAATATGAATGACCTTGTTGCAGAATATCAACAATACCAAGATGCCCCTGTTGACAATGATGGTGATGATTACCAAGAAGAAGAAGAAGAGGGTGGTCAAATTTGAAGATATTCTACAAACTTGATGCTCGCACACTGCAAGTAATGTTTATTTTTAAGATATCAAAGTTGGCTTTTGGGCCTGTTTTTGGTATCTATTTTGAAAGCTACTTTTATCTCCCCCGTGTTTCTTAAAATCACATCCTGTCCGGGGAAGTATACAATTACAAACTGTGTTTTTCTGAAAGTATTCAACGTGTGCTGTGGAGTAATTACATAATTCAGCAGTAGTTTAGGTGTTTGCAGCATGATTCATAAATTTTTAAAAATGTATCAGTCCATTCATTTAATTGTTTATTAAGAAGTTAACTTCTTCGTTACAAGAATAATGATACGCATAATAACCATGTCATTTCATATGGCAACTTTAATTAACGTTGAAAAGGACTAAAACATGTAACTCCGACAAAAAATCGCATCTAAGTTCAATTGGTCAACAAAAAAGTTTTCATGTATGATGAAACTACCTCAAATTCTTATGTGTGATGTTATTCCTATTCCATTCAAATTCTAGATAAAGTATCTGCATGTAATAACTAAATAATTGAAATCTGGCCATGAATGTTGTAAATTAAAAACCTCATATCAACAGCATTCACTGGAACAGACAAGTTAACTGCATTTGCAGTCTAAATATGTTTTCAGTTGCATGTCGTTGTGTATCAATACGGCACAAAACTCTATAAACTAACAATTGGCTATCATATTAACAAAAGGGAGAATGAAATCTAAGGACCTAAAATCAAGTTTATCATGTTCAAAGCTCTGACTAGAGTTCAGTTTTCATGGAGAAAACACCTTTAGCTGCTATCACATCCAAAAGTATGTATGTTGTTTGATGTGCATCTTTAGGCCAAACTTTTAAAATGAAGAGCCATAGTACTCATTCTATTTTCTATATGATAAATATGCTTTTTTAGGTCCAAAAATGCATTTCTCCCTTGAAAATTCCACCATGATTCAGTCATTTATTTTAGAACTACTTGATTCATTTCATTACAGTGACTGTGTCTAGATGAGATACGGTTTAGTTGATCGTACCCAGCAAGCACCCCAGCTCCGGCCATTCCAAGAAGCATATTTGCAGTGACTCCTCGAAATAGAGCTAAGAAACCCTCTTGTCGAACAATCTCACGGAACGCATGCATTGCACTATGATACTTGTTTTGGTGTCCGGATGTTAGCATCATACGCCGGCGCAATGTGTCAAAAGGGTATGCACAGACACCGGATACAGTTGTGATGCTCCAACCTAACAAGAAACTAGCAAAGAAGTTCCCCTGCAGAAAATAAACCATAAGACCCGCATTCGAAAATTGTAAAAGAAAATGGTGAGGGAAATATTGAATCCTGTTTTCTCTAATGCTTTTTTAGTTTCAGTAGAAATGAAAACATAAAATAACGCAAGTAACGGGACCTTATTTTTCCAAATTATTGTTGTCTAACTTGTCATGTGTATTCTCTTGAAGGTGTATGTTCAAACAAAAGGTAAGGGTTCAAGCATCGATATAAGTTGCACAGTTCAGAATAACTCAAATATCGACTAGCATACTAACATGGAACAGACCAAACAGGCTACTAATTGAGTGGTAATACATGGAAAAAAATTCAGTAAAAAGTATAAAATATTAACGACATTTTCCCATTGGAGGTAAAGATATATGTCTATTATAATTATAAATGTATAAACGCTTACCTCAAAAGGCCCAACTAAAACAATAGGCTTCATGGTGTCATAGATTCCAAAGTACATCCCTCGATACAAGGTGATGCCCAATATTGAAACCCCAAACCCTCTGTACAAGCCGGCAATTCCATCAGTGGATAAGGTTTTACGATATACGTGAATTAGTCCTTTAAACTGACGCTGACCAGTAACACGGCACACGACTGCATCGGTGGCCAACCTTGTACGTGCGTAGTCCAAATGGTACAAAAGCATTGAAGTAGTAGCTCCTGCAGCACTGCCTGAAGCGACATTCCCAGCAAAGCACTTAATGTAGCCATCTTTGTCTTTGGAATATCCAAAGATGGTTTTGAAGTAACCTTTGAATGCAAAATTGAAAGCCTATAGAGCAATTAATTAAGTGTAATAAAATGAGGAAAAAAACTTAACTAGGATAGAAGGAGGTACCTACCTGTGTGGGGAAATATCTTATAACATTGGCCTGATGACCTCTCCAAAAGGCAATGAGACCCTCTTCAAGAAAGACCCTCTTAAAGCTGTTAGACAGACCCAGGTATGGTGTTTTGAGTTGTCCTCTTTTAATCATTTCAGTTTGGTTTTGTAATAAAAGTTTGACTCTCTCAATGGGTGCGACTGCAGTCTTGGATATGATTGCTGCTGAACCTCCCATTAGAAAATCCTTTGAAAATGTATCATAATATTGAGGTGATTTTACCATTTTTGGTGTCGCAAGCAAATCCTGATTAACAATAATAATAATAATAATAATAGAATACATGAGATGAGTACTACTACCATTACACATATGAATTCATTCATCTAGACAGATATGCTACCTACCTGGAGATTAGAATCAATTGGATTGCATTGGTGGGTTAGGAGGAGAAGATATGCTACATACGTGAAGACGCTTGATGATTAAAATCAAAATCGTATAATCATCTGTGAGTCAGAAAGGGAGGTTGGGGAATTTCTCAATGCCATTTTTTACTTTTGTTTTTGTGTGGGCAAGGGAAAAGAAAGGAAAGGAAAGGAAAGGAAAGGAAAGGCTGTGTCACTCGTCAATGTACCACCAACAACGTCAGTATCGTATGAATCGGATTTTGTTTCCAACACCAATCTTTTGCGTCACAAAGTTTCCGAGGGTTATGTTAATTAATGAAAAAATATCAAAAATATTATATTTTTATTTTAAGAATATGCTAAAAAATGTATCAAAAAACTAAAAATTTATATCTCAAAAATTTAACCTTAAAACTTTTATAAAAGTATTCATATTTACTTATCTCTAGGAATACTAACAAAATTCTTATTTGAAACTAGATATAATCATTTGAATTAAAGCATTGTTATTTAGTAAGAAATTTTTATATTAAAAAAAAAAATTCACAAAAGTAGAAAATTTAATCAATTAAAGATTGGATAATCATACATAGAAAAGAGTGATTATAATTTGATCAATTAAATATTACCACATAAAATTCTTGTTTTTTTTACATACAAAAATTCATACTAAATAACATTTTTTTTTCAATTATCATAGAAAAAATAGGAGAATGGGGTATACGAACATACACACACTTTTTTAAAAAAAATAATAACTAGAATTTAAGTAAAACTATAAAAAAAAAATACTTAGATGAAATGTCACTAGCCTCATGTCGATTAATTAGGATTGTAAGTCCAGCGATTGAATCTTAGACAAAATTTGAGAAATTAGTTGTATAATTACAAAAGATACAAATTTATAAACAAATTAAATTATTAGAGACTTTTCACTATAGCTCAATTAACAAAATTATCAAAATCATTACCATAATAAAAATAACAAAATATCAAAATTATTAAGTCGAATGCTACCGCCGGAGTTCGAACTGACGATATGCGCGTGTTAAGTTTTCAAGCTTATCATTTGGAGTTGTGCTACACGGAACTATGGACGATCGTTTTCGAACCAATCCAAAAGTAAAAACCGCAAAACTAATTTTGTAAGATATCCTTTTGAAAAACCCCAAAAATCATGTAAATAGTTGTGTTAATTTAGTTTTGTTTAGTATATCTAAATCCCACTCAATTGTGTAGGTTTATTAAGCAAAAATCAGTTTTTGAACAAAGAAACAAATTTCAAAATTTGCAAGCTAGCCCAAGCTCACCCGGCGAGGTCCGGCGAGAGCAAGTCAGGGAAATATGGAAAAATGGGCGAGGTCTGGTGAAACTCAGCGAGATAGGCTCGCCCGGCGAGGTCTAGCGACTGAAGGCGGTTAAAGTTTAGTGGGACACGTGTCAGCAAACCCTCCTCCCGAAGAAAGGTTTGGTGGCTAAGCAACTGTCTCGTAGCTAAGCGACCATGCACTTTTCTGTCAATTATAAAAGGCATTCATACTTCATTTTTTTCTCAAAGCAATTCATTCTGTCACGCCCAGAAACGCATAAGAGACACCCAGGAGCCAGATTGAAGGGAGTTTGAAGGTGGATTGCTCATCTTTGTTGAGGGATCAACTTATGGTGTTTGTTCATCTCATTTCTCTTCATCTTTGTAAAGTTCTCATGTTTATGGGTAACTAATTTCTCAATTGTTTGGGGTTAGATATCAATTACTCTGTTAGTATGTATTCTTATTGATCATGGTGTTATATATATTATAGTTATAAATCAATATTGATGCTATCCTTGTTATTAATGTTTTACTCGTTTGATTTGAAACAGTATAGGGATATATGTTTTGAATCATTGAACTAGGATAATATCTATTAAGTCTAAACTCTATGAATAGATTTGGGTTTAATATTCACTTAAAGTATTTGATCTTAATGCTATTGTATCAATTAATCACTCGAGGGATCGGGGTTTGATAGGTATAATAGATTTCTCGACGTTATCAGGGGACGGAAACGTTCGATGAGTAAATACGTGATGATGTTGATGAGTAGCTTGAATATGTGTAATTGATCAAGGGAATATGTATGAACGAGTCAATTGAGTCTAATCCCAGCAATTTAATCTCTCTGTCGATTTCTCACTTTTAATAGTTTTATGTTTTTGCAACTTTTCGTAAACAAATCATTTGAATCACTTTACTTAAAACTATATTAATTGTTGAACGACATCGATATCGCATCAGTCCCTGTGGAGATGATAAACTATACTTACTTTTGTACTTCAACAGCTAACCAATCTAAATTAAAAACTGCAAAAAATCGCATTTAATTTAAACCGCACGGTTTGATTTGCAATTTTCATTTTAGAAAACCAAATCAAACCAAACCAAACCGCAATAGTTAACTTAACTATATCAATTAGTAGCAATCAACTTATTAACTAGTCGAACTTAATAAGCCAAATCCATCGAGTCCATAAAATAGTAGGTTGTCAAAAAATTTAATTTCGCGCGATTCAAAATTATACAATTAGTATTAAAAATAAGTTCTTATGTATATGCATATTATATTGTGTGAACAATAAAATGAATTAAAATTTCCTATGTTTATTTTGTAACATGTTGGTAATATTGTCATATTTTTTACATTGTGATAAACCGCCGAAACCGAACTAACCATAACCGCATTGGTTCAATTTGGTTTGGTTTGGATGACTTTTTAAAAACCAACTGAATCAAAACGAACTCAATGCAAGTTTAATGATTTTTATGCTCAAAATCGAATCAAACCGTACCGCGAACATTCCTACATGGAACGACTCCCTCACTCGTCCAATTTGCACGACCTTGATTTTTTTTCCCCACTAAATTGCGTTCATAGTATATTATAATTTATCGGTTTCTAAAATAATAAAAAGTAAATTAAATTTAGGTACCGTTTGACCCAATTATTTCATTTTTAGTCGAAAACCAATAATAGAGAAAAATACAAAAAATAAAAATAAAAAAATCGTAACTTTACAAATTTTTTGTTCGTGATATTTACCATTTTCCTATCATGTCTATTTAAAAAAATAATAGGTTTAATTATAGTTTTGGTCCTTTATTTTTAACATTTTGTAATTTTGGTCTCTCTATTTTAAAACTCGACAATTTTGATCTCTCTAACATTTATTTTATCTAAAATATGATGATACAATATGTTTTAAATCAATTTATAGTAAAAAATTATGATAGAAACCATAACTATTTAGTTTTAAAATAACAGACTAAAACTGCAAAAAATTAAAAACAATGGGACAAAAAAGTACAATTAAGCAATAATAATAACCTGGAGGTTTGTAAAAGGAGATAGAGTAGAGATTGGATAGAGTATAGATAGAGAGAACAAAGTTGAGGCGGCGGGTGAGGAGGAGAGGATTGAGGGCCGAGTTGTTAGTTGTTATTGTTAGTTCTGTTCTGTTTGTTCTACTACTAATAATAATAATAATAATCACAACACAAGTAGTGAAGTGAGTGAAATCAAAATCAATGGGTTCTCAAAAATCGAACAATAATAATAATAATATATGGGTTGTGTTGGGTCTGGGTTTAGCTGGAATTTATTTATTAACAAGAAAGCTTAAACAAACTATCAAAGAGGATTTCGGCGCTTTCATTCAAAAGCTTCAGTTGCTTCCTCCTCCACCTCCTGCTCCTCCCAAAGCTCCTCATCCACTCGCATCTCTCACTTTCGCACTTTCCGACTTGTAAATTTTTATTTATTTATTTTTTTCATTTCATTGAATTGAATGAATTATTCTGAATTCTGATTTGATTGAATTATTAACAATACAGATTTGACATAGAGGGGCATGTATCGACGTTTGGGCATCCGGAGTGGGCTAGGACGCACGAACCTGCTTCTTCTACATCTCCTGCTGTTTATACTCTTGTTCATTCTGGTGCAACATGTATTGGAACTACCGTTCTTGACAACTTCGCTTATGGGTATGTTTATATTATAAACCCTACCTAGCCTAGGGTTTACTCACTTTCCTTCTATTTTATCACCATCATCATTGTCTTTCATTTTTTCAGTATCAGTGGCGAAAATAAGCATTTTGGAACACCTACCAATCCCGCTGTTCCTGCTCGTGTACCCGGCGGTTCCTCTAGTGGTGCTGCCGTCGCTGTTGCTGCTAATTTCGTTGATTTCTCCTTGGGTCAGCTTCTCATTCACTCATTTTGTCTCAAATTTCTGTTCAACTATCTACGCTACATCACAAGATAACATTATATCTTGGAATCAAACTATTAGATACAAAAAGTCATGATAGCTCTTAGTGTACACAACTTGGTAGACAAGACAAATAAATATGTGTCTGATATGATTGCATCACTGTGTATTACAGGCGTTGATACTTCTGGAGGGGTTAGAGTACCTGCTGGATTCTGTGGGATACTTGGATTTCGACCTTCACACGGTGCCGTTTCTCATGTGGGAATCATACCTGTTTCAACAAGTCTCGACACTGTTGGTATGTATCATTCATTCTATCATTTATTCTGGTTTCATTTAAGTGCCTGCTTTATTTATTCTCAATCATTGCTATATTTGCATGGTATAAAGATCAACTCAACTTTAGGTTTCATTACTTTTTAGGGACTTATTTAGATGCTTTCCTTGACAATATTTGGATTATAAATATTTCAACACAAAATTGTAAAATAAGCTAATCCACACCGATAAATGGATTAAGCAGATGTTTTCTTACAGCCGCTTTGTTTTCTTACAGCATTTTTGAAACTCATTTTACCTCCGAAACGCTCTTTTCAGGTTGGTTTGCAAAGGATCCTGATATACTGCGTCGAGTTGGGCATATACTTTTACAAGCACCATTTGTAATGCAACGCAGTCCCCGGCAAATTATTATAGCCGATGACTGTTTTCAACAACTAAATGTTCCTCTTGACAGGAGTTCTCAAGTGGTGATCAAAGCCACTGAGAAGCTTTTTGGAAGTATGTTCTTTTGCTGTGTACTTCTTCTCTGTTTAATATACTCCTTATCAGTTACGTTTGCATTGGCGAGTGTTTATTGAATAACTTGTGCTTGTTCTTACTATTGCATTCTGTTAATATTTATTCAATATCAATTATCTTCAGAGCAAGTATTGAAACATATAAATCTTGAGGAATATATAAGTTCTAAAGTTCCCAGCTTGAAAGCGTGTTCCAACCAAAAATCAAATGGTGAACTGAAGTCTTCTTCGTTAAAATTGCTTGCCAGTATTATGCAATTTCTACAAAGGTTAGTTGTAAATATCATTATAATTTGCAACTTTTATGGTTAACTTTGAATGGAAACTGCGGTTTGTGTCATTTGGTAGAGTTGTTTTACATTCAACAATTTTGTTGTGTTTTGATCTAGCCATGGGGTATCATGTCATAACTTCTCCTTTCAATTAAATATTCCTCGTTATGCGTTTATTGGATCTATACTTGTTGTGTATTATGACCGTCTGCGGAAGCCTCGAATGATAGTGTCTTTTTTGTCACATGCAGACATGAATTTGGAAATAAGCATGATGAGTGGATGAGCATAGTAAAACCTGATCTTCATCCAGCTGTTTCAGCACAATTGCATGAAAAATTTGACGTATCTGAAGTTGAGATTGAAAACTCTAAATCTGTTAGAAGTGAGATGCGTGCTGCTGTAAATTCACTTTTGAAGGTAATCATTTTACACTGCTCTTAATCATAGTAGTTAATCCCGGATCTCGGAGCGGAGCGGCCAGCCCCAAAACTGGGATAGCGGCATCCCGGAGAGCGGGATGGCCGGGATGCCACTATTTTTTATTTATTTTTAATTACATAAATAATACTATAAATTATAAACATATAATTAGTGAAAAATTAAACAAACATCTCAAAATCCATAAAACATTCATAAATCAAACATTCAAAACACAAATCTCAAGTCTTGATCAAACATTACATCCAAATTATCAACAAAAGTCAAGCAAAATAGCAAATTAAGAAGCATGAAAATATTCAAGTCTCCAACACTTAGATTAATAAAGTAATTAAAAATTAAAACTCAAGTTCATAAAAAGAGAATTGGAGAAACAGAATAAACAGAAATCAAAATAGAAAAAAAAAATAGAAAGAAAGAATATATTCTAGTAAAAAAAACAAAAAACAGAACAGTAACAGTGCTGCAAAAAAAAAAAACAGGGAAAGAAGAAAAGAAAAAAGCAGAAGAAATAGAAAGAAAGAACAAAAAAGAAACAGAGCAAGAAAGAAAGAATGATCCTGGAGAAGAAAGTTAAGAAACAGAGCTTTGAAAAGAAACAGAACGGTGCGGTAGGCGCTGGAACAGAACGGTGCCGGAAGCAACCTTTTCACTCTTGTTCGGATGAAAATACGATAGTTGTGAAGCAAATCTCGGGTTACCAAAAGAAAATTGGTACAAAAAACCAATTTTACCCTTAACAAATTGATTAAATTTTCGAAGTTGCCCTTAAAATGAAATAGCGGCTTTGACCCGGGAAACCCATCCGGGAACCGATCTGCTCCGCTCCGATTTGAGACGCCGGGATCCCGCCGGGAACCTTAGGTGCGCCGCTCCAACTCTTCCCGTAGCGGTTGACCTCCGCTCCGAGATGCCGGGATCCCGCCGGGATCGGCCGGGATTGACTACTATGCTCTTAATCTTAAATCCTTTTGATTTAAAGTCAATCTCCATAATGCCTCATTCCAATTTTAGCTTCATTTTTAAAGCGTTATATTTTACCAGCGGTTTATCCTTCTTGCTTTCTCAAAAAGCAAGAGATTACATTCGCAATCATAGTGGTTGGATTTTAATGTGATTATTGGAGAGTTAAAAGCTGTGCTGAATTTCAACAGATTTATGGTGGATGGAACATTGTTAATTGCTATTGTATGGAGTACCAAACTACCAATAATTTGTGTTTCCTGCTTTCTTTATGGAAATTAACTAAGAATATATTCACAGACAAGCAAAGTGTGTTGTGGGAGGATTATGCGTGGTTGTGTAAGAGTTGAAATTTATGCTGAATTTTACAAACTTATGGTGAATGTATATTGGTATTAAATTAGTAGAAACCTTTCTATATATAAGTTACTGAAAATAATCAAAGTATACTGCTAGAATGCAGAAAATTCTTTCAAGTTTGAAAGTGAATATTTTAAATAGGTTTATTTTTGAATATGCTAATTCTGGTGAAGTTTTTTTTTTTTTTTTTTTTTGTATTTTAGTGGTCTATAACTAATAAGGGAAACATAATTGTTGTGAGTTTTAATACATTTTAACCTTCTTAAGGACGAAGGAATTTTGGTGATCCCTACTGTGGCTGATCCTCCTCCAAAACTAGGTGGAAAGGAGATTTTATCTCAGGATTATCAGAGCCGTGCATTGAGCCTGCTAAGTATCGCTAGCATATCAGGTTGCTGTCAGGTAAAGATTTCATTTCACCTTCATGGAAGTTGCTTGATGTTATCCGTTTCTGTTTATATTTGTGACTGTTCATCTGTATCCGAAGAATTTGTTATTTAACAAAAACTTGTTTCCTCAATCAAATATCATTGCACACTCTGTTTGATTTTCATCAGTGATAGAACTTAAATTACCACTATGCACCTAATGTGTAAAATCTCTGGTAATTGTGGTTGTAATGCATTTGTTTTTCATATTATCCTAATTTATCCTTTCAGGTTACAATACCATTGGGATTTTATGACAAGTATCCTGTTTCGGTGTCCTTGATAGCTCGACATGGTGGTGATCGCTTTTTGCTTGACACACTAAAGACCATGTATACAATTCTCCAAGAGCAGGCTGATATTGCTGCCACAAGTAAATCATCAAAAGCTGTTGTCAGCAAGGAACAATCTGCTGAGATGGCCAAAGAGAAGGTATCACTGTTATATATTTTTATTGCAATTGTGCGGTATAACCGGCAAGGTTATAGTTCTAAATCACTGGTTACGTTTATGCCTGTTATAAAACCGTAACTATCTTTTAACTAACAGACTAACAGTCCTTGAATTTCTCGGCATGACTCTTGAGATCAGGGGTTGCGTTTGTTTTTCAATTTTCATAGTGACTGTGTACTACAGCTACTGTTGATGTGCATTGTTACAACATTCATTTGGAACAAGTATATACACAAATGCCAAGCATCTAGTTCTCTCGTTTGTTCTCCCTCCATTCATGCGCATTTACTTTGCAAGCAGCTCATACATTCTGATCATGGTGTGCTTTTACTTTTTCTCGAGGAGAAGCCATGCATCCGGGTTAACATTGCATTTTGTGTCTTCCATAATTTAGACATTCCCCTGTTATTTAAGTTGTCCTTTTTATTAAGATGCATCTGATAGTTTTGCAAGTTAATTCTCAGTTCCTTTTGTGCCTGTTCACCTCACTCACTGTTTTTGGGGTTCATCATTCAACCATTCAGGGAAATCAAGCCTACAAAGATAAGCAGTGGCCGAAAGCCATTGGATTTTACACTGAAGCTATCAAACTCTGCGGCGATAACGCAACATACTACAGTAACAGGGCCCAAGCGTATTTAGAACTTGGCAGGTAGTGTATCATTCTTTTCCTATTTCTCTTCGAGTTTCCTGCAACCTAATGGATTTGTTCTCTGTTAATCCAGTTATCTCCAAGCTGAGGCAGATTGTACAAAAGCAATAAGTCTTGACAAAAAGGTGACTTTTATCTTCAAAGAACTTTCTCCTTGGAAGTTTATGGCATTGTTTTGATTGATGACTTTGTCATTTTACACTATGACAAAATGTTGTCATCATTCCAAATATATATGTTTGATGAAAATGAAGACTTAGTAATAATTGAATTACTATTCGGTTGTAAAACAAGAAGAAAAGGAGACCAAGAAAGATTTATGGATATGCAGGGAAAAATATTTACTGCTATTTGCAATACGTACTCTTAACGAAGTTTAATAAAATAGTTCATATACCTGATTATTGTTTGTTTTCTTGTATGAGTTAGCCATGAGCATTTTTCAGTAACGTCCTCTCTTCATTTTTGGTTTAAACAGAATGTGAAGGCCTACTTTCGTAGAGGTACAGCTAGAGAGATGCTAGGCTTCTACAAAGAGGCAGTTGATGGTAAGATCATTTAATCTCAAATTTCTTTACATTTTCTCATTTCTTCTAGAAAAATGAAGAGGTTCTCAAAGTTGGGAACTGGTCTGCAGCCATTATTAACTGCTAGCGTGATTAGCCACACATTTCTTTTTTGGTAACATTCACCTGGTTCTAAAATTATCCAAAAAATAAATAAATATAAGATTTAACTTGACTCTCACTTGTTGGGGTTAATTTTATCCGTTGCCCATATTTAGCTGATTTCTGTTTGTGGGTCTTTCAATTTGTTATTGGAACTCAACCATCAAGTTTTGCTTATGATTGGAGGACTGTTTCAAATTCAAATGTTTTAATTATTTGGGATGAAATTTTGTGTTTACTGTCACAAATTAGACAACTGCATATTAACAGGGTTTACATTCTTTTATCCTCATTAGTGTTCTCAATTTCATATGTAGATTTAAGAATTTCAAAAGCATAAACTAATGAAAGATATGACATGCAGATTTTAAATATGCCGTTGTACTTGAGCCAACCAACAAAAGGGCTGCTTTATCTGCTGAAAGGTTGAGGAAATTCTTTCCGTAGATAAATACTTGGGAATACAAGATTTGAGGGCCGAATAATTGGTCTTTGTTGGGTGATGCATGATGCTGGTTTTATGCCCTGAGACAATCGGTGAGTTTATTGTTACAATAATCATACAGGAGTGATCTGACTCGTGGTTTCTGCATAGATGATATTGATTCTTTTGTTATTCGTGGCTCGGCAATTTATACCTGGAAACCAGATTGAATCTCAATTTTGCTTGAGGTAAATATTAGGATTGTAATATCAGTTAAGTCGGGCGAGACTGCTCTTGGGAATAGCTCGGGATTTAGCTGTGCTTTTTTTGTCCTCAAAATTACATTGTACTTCACGGGATCTTTGCTCATGTACTTTTATTTGTTAGTGCTTTTAGTTGTTTCCTACTGACTTTAAGAGGCCAGATTACCACACCTACAAAGCCACATGCCAAACGGATAGAAATATTCGGTTAATTTTAGCATATGAATTTATTTTATCTACAACATTTCGTGATAATTGGTTGCTACCACTAAAGTTAGTTCTCCCCAAAACGAGTGAATTTGTCTTATACATGATGAGAATTACCAACGACTTTCGGTATTGTGAGAGCTGAATAATTGGTCTTTTTTGCGTGACACGCATGATGCATGATAACCAAAACTATTTCAGTAGAAAATGAGTTCTAATTTAAGATTTTTTTTTTGAAAAACTATCTGAGAACCATTATTTTTTTCTTGAACTAAATTAATTATAATTTGGTTGACCCCCAATTTGTTTTTATTTTTTCCTATTGGGCGGGAGGTTATGGGCCGTTTGTTATAGTTTTTTATAAAATAGATTATTATAGTATATTATAATTTTGTGTAATTTTTTTTTTTTTTTATAAAAGTTTCAAATGAAAATTTAGTTTGAATAGTTATTTTAGGTATTTTATTATTTTATTGAAAAAAAATTGGATATTAAAATTTTAAAAAATCACTTAATTTTTAAAAAATTGTGATTTTGACTGTGTTTTGATTTTTAATAATGTATGTTTATGTTATATGATGTTAAAATTAGTGTTTTAGTTTTGAAAATACTAATAAATTTTTTTATAATATTTTAAATTGTTTTTGAAAATCTATTTTTAAAAATTCAAAAAAAAAATCTATTTTTTTAAAGTTGAAACAAACAGGCCCATAAGGAAGTGGCTTTTAACAACTGAACTTGCAGTTGTGGATGTTATGGTTTGCCTTTTAAGGTTTTATTTGTAAATTTGAAGAATACATGGATTTAAGAATTAAAGGAAAGGGTATGTGTATAGATAGTATCCTTCAACTTTGAATGGAGTTTTTTTTAAAATAAAATAAAAGTAAGTATTGGATTTGAATTACAAAAACTAAACCGTAATTTTACGAGGGTAACACCCCTTGCAAGACCATGTAATCAAGATCAGACAACTTAAATTTAACATCAGCATTTTAAATGTTTTAGAAAATTAATACATCATTTCAATCAGAGTTAAAATTAGACGATTGTGATGCGCATCTTGATAACTCCTAATTCATTTCCTTGTGTTAGCTCCATGATTGAGAGGCTTAATTCATATTATGAAGCTTATAACTACAATGTTGGTATATGCTATTTTTATTATTCTTTTTGACAAATTGTTGCTAAAATGCTAATTTCTAGAAATATCAGGATATTAAAATAACATTTTAATTCTATTAGAGGAAGAAGCTGAAATTGATATTGAGAATGATGGATTAATATATTGTGCGGGTGCTTATTTTAAGGAATATTCAATCTAAGCGATTAATTTATAATAATTAAAAGTAAACGAATAAAAGTGATTGTTCTCATTTCTCACAATAGCAAAATGTTCTCACCGGAATACATAATTGATAGAAAAATATTACATGGGGTGTGTGGGGGTGTAGAAAAGCTGTTCCCTAATGGGGTAAAGATGGGCCAAATAATGAAGCCCAAATACCCAATCCAATCTAATCCTCCAATTTGTTTCCTTCCAGTAGCAGAACAGGTTCTGTTTCATTTCGATAATCCGACACAGACAAACAAACAAAGAGTCTAGGGTTTTTTGTCCTGTGAAAATGGCGCATCTAAGCGAACCGGCGAAGCTAAGGTGGGGAGAATTGGAGGAAGACGACGGTGAGGATCTCGATTTCCTTTTACCACCACGTCAGGTGATTGGTCCTGATGAAAATGGAATCAAAAAGGTTATTGAATACAAGTTCGATGATGACGGTAACAAGGTTAAGATCACTACTACCACTCGCACCCGCAAACTCGCCAACGCTCGTGTCAGCAAACGCGCCATCGAACGCCGTTCCTGGCCTAAATTCGGCGACGCCATTCAAGAAGATGTCGGTGCCCGCCTCACTATGGTCTCCACTGAAGAGATCTGTCTCGAACGCCCCAAAGCTATTGGTTATTTCTTACATTACATACTCTCTTTTTTGTTTTCTCTGTTATTATTATTATTAACCGTAACCAAATGAATACGATTTCTAAGATTCTAGACCTGCTGTTAGTACCATTTTTCATTATTATACACCTAGATTTCACCATAACAATTCAATTCTTACATATCTGTTCATGGTTAAATGTAATAGGAGTTAACACAAGAATCATTGGACTGTACTTATTCATTAAAATTAGTTTTTGTATTGCTTTTTTTTTTTTTTTATGCTGTTACTTTGGACTATGAATTACTGGGATTTCTCAACGTGTTACTCTGTATCTACAGGTTCCAACAAGGAGGATGCAAACATTACCGACCCATTAGCTCAAGCACAAAGAGGTGCTGTTCTTATGGTATGCAGGACTTGTGGGAAAAAGGGTGACCATTGGACTTCAAGGTGTCCGTATAAGGATCTTGCACAGCCTGCTGAGGGTTTTGTTGATAAACCTCCAGCAGCAGATGGTGCTGCTGCGGCTGCAGCTGGGCCGGGTAGGAGTACGTATGTGCCACCTAGCCTTAGAGCTGGTGCGGAGAGGACTACTGGGTCCGACATGAGGCGCAGGAATGATGAGAATTCTGTTCGGGTAACCAACCTCTCAGAAGATACTAGGGAACCTGATCTGCTTGAGCTGTTCCGGCCTTTTGGTGTTGTGAGCAGGGTCTATGTTGCTATTGATCAAAAGACTGGCATGAGTAGGGGATTCGGCTTTGTCAACTTTGTAAGCAGGGAAGATGCTCAGAGGGCTATTAACAAACTCAATGGATATGGCTATGACAATCTCATCCTGAGAGTTGAATGGGCCACCCCAAGAACAACCTAAGTATTTGCTGCTTTTGAGTTTCGCCCCCTTTTCTTTCTGAAGGTCTATCAGTTTTTGTAATCTGATTTTTGGACCATCTACTTCCTTTGTGTTGGTGTAATATTATGTTTACTCAAGATCACTTGTTGGTTATTTATGATAATAATCAATATTACAAGGATTGTTTACTCAAGATCACTTGTTGGTTATTGATGATGATAATAATTAGTATTATTAGGTTGTTTACATTGTCTGCAGGTTACCATTCTTCTCTTTTTATACTTGCAAAGAAAAATGTGAAAATGGTTTTGATATTTGTGTGACTAATGTGTTATGGTTTGTCAATTTTATTCTTCAAGTTCATACATTTTCCCCTACTGGTTGGTTTACTGTATGTATGTTTTCTTTCAAATGATAGTTGTTATTTGCTTGGTAATTTTAGTTAACTATGCGATGCTGTGATTGTTGCATGTTTCTTTATCAGAGTGTAATTAAAAAAGAGTACGGATTTGCCCATATCATATCAAATAAGAATTTAAGACTGTTACACAGGACATGGCATTTGAGAATCAAAAAGTAGTTATGGTTGGAGATGCTCTAACCATTCACACCACCTGCATGACATTTGATTGTCATTCTTTGTTCATTCATTTCCCTTATTAGATCAGTACCTTTTGATATATTCTCTACTTGTTACTAACAATTACCAACAATGTAATGACTATGGGACTTTCAAAACAAGGTTTCAATTTCATCTGGATCCACTCCTGCCTCCCTTGGAACAATAATTGGCTAAAAGCTTGCAGTACCAAAAGATTGTCCCCGCATTTTCATCCAAAATTTTAAACATTTCAATAAGGCAATAATGCAAGATACTACACTCACAGTAATGGGGTCAAACGTATCTAGAACATGGCAGGTAGTGTTTCATTCTTTTGCTAATTTTTTCTTTGAGTCTTTGCAAATATAAAAGAATAATTGTTGAAATAAAAACATTTATCTATCCAACCATAAGTCGGATCAGCTGCTACTCCAATATGAAAATAATTATGGATCATTTTCATACCCGTGCTTCAAATAGATGATATATTAATTCCCTTTCTCTAAAATTATAGAAATAGGGGTTTGTGCACCAAATATTTCTTATGATTTATGCTCTTAGTTCGATCCAGTTAGTTTCAAGCTAAGACAGATTATTAAAAGGCAATAAATCTTGACAATGGTGACTACTGTATTCAAAAAACATCTATCTGTAAAAGTTTATGGCATTGTTGTGACTGATGGTTATTTTATTGTAGAGTTGTCTTCATTCTTAATATGCTTGTTTGATGAAAATGAATGCTTTGTAGTACTTGTTAAGTTCTAAGATAAAAATTGTTATATAAAATTAACAAATACATCCTGACTTGTATAATTGAATGCAACAGTTTTCATTCATTCTAATGGGAATAATTTGACTGAGATTTAAAATATAGTATACAATCAGCTTGAATCTGGACTATTTTAATGAACTTTGTATAGAGAATGCAGATTAAACAATAGAAATATTTTACTATGTATTCTCTCATGAATATCTACACATCTATCCCAAAACATGAAACAAGAAAATTAAAATGTCTAATTACAATCCCAAAACTCAATTTTAAATCTGCTTCCAAACTAACCTGACATTATTCTGTTGAGATATTTACAAAACACCTGCACTGTTAAACTGCTAAAAGTCTGCATCATCTAATATTTTGCTTCGACAAATAAAGATTATCATCTCAGTCAAATGCCAACAGCTCATCCAGCTGTTCATCTGTCCATTGTGGAATTGAACTTTTTGAATTCACAACCTCCTTTTGTCTTTCCAAGTGATTTTCCATACCAGTTTCTTGACCGACGGATATATGTGCAGAGTTTGTTGTAAAACTACTGGATTGAGAAATCCCCACCAGATTGTCTCCTTCACCCAATCTAGGATGGTTTTTTGGGTTTTCAATCTCACTTTCAAGCTCGTCGTCACAAGTTGCTTCGACAGGTCCAGCACCATCCTGTCTCGGTGATAAGTTTTCTCTATCCGAAACAGTTATCTGGTTTCGATCAACTCCATTAACAGGCTGACTGCTACTTAAAACCAGAATTTCATCCATTTGTTTACCATTACTTGCTACTTCTCTAAACCTTGAATTAAGTCTAATATTATTCAGGATTCCTTCAGTTCTTTCTTGTGGGAAAGATAATGCACTGCTTGGCTCCATCCATGACTTTTCACGTGTTTCTGTTTGTAAATAAAGCAGCCAACTAATGAGCAATATGATCTCAGTATAGTCAATGAATGGAACGGTTTTCATTGGTCAAGTGAAGGCAAGAATATCTATCAAAAGGAACATGAACCATATTGCTGCTATGACTGCTTTTAAATATCTACCTGCATTGCTAGTAGGTGTAGTTAGTTTCACTAAGATTTGCTCTGATGGAGGTTCACTGTCCTTTGAAAAGACCTGTATATAATAAATAAGCACACAAATAAATACCTGCCAATGGATCTCATTCATCAACCAATTTAAGATTCTAATCAGAGAAGCGAATAATAAAGACTACATTCAGTACAATGCATTTAAGATTTGCTTGTAAACATACTGAAAAAATTGTCTATTCTTGCTATCTAGATAATTAAGTTGAAAAATGATTGAAATGTGCAAGCAGAACAGAGAAAATAACCTCATACCTTGACTATGTTGCTCAGTGTTATATTCAGGTAACAAGTTGAGCCATTAGGAGAAAACACAGCGACCTGCGTATTTGTTTTGTTCATTATTATTATTATTATAAGGAAAAAGAAAACAAAACTTGATGAACAAAGAAAATCAATCAAGAGAAGGGACCTTTTGGAGAAATAGAACAGAACCAGCAGTTATATCCTTTCCAAATTCTACATTGGTGAAGACTTTGCGATGGATACTAGCACCAATAGTGCCAGTAGGATCCTGAAATTCAAACTATTAATTAACACCAAAATGCAATGCAGAAAATTTAACTAAAATGAATAGAACAGTACCTTTAGGGTAACAGTCATGTCGCCAAAACCGTTGGGAGTGCATGATTTGATAACAGCGACCATTCCAGGAACTCTTCCTTCGCCGTTCACATGCTTCTTGATGGATCTCAAATGCGTAATAGATGCTATATTTATTCCAGTAATAGAAAAGGAGAACGAACATCAGAAGCAACAGTTGAATTGAACACGATTAAGTCGGAGAGAGAAATTATTTAACTAACCTTGAGAAGATGAAAGAAATTGAAGTGCAGAAATCCATGGATCGGAGTTGAAATCGAGATCAGTGTCGTGGGGATTTTGGAGGACGCGCCTTACGAATTCTTGAGTGGGAAGAGTGTTGGATGATCCTAGGGTTATGCGTTGCATCATGGCGGCTTGAACAGCACCGGCTGGACCGGGAATCAAAGGAGGAGAATTGGAGATGCGGTGGTTGCAAGGGCGGAGGAGCAAGTTGGAGAGATTGGAATCATCGTCGTCGTCGATGTGAAGTGACACGCTTGATGGTTCCAATTCCATTTTTGGCCCTAAAAATTGAAATCAATCAAATTACAACATTATTAAGCTCGCGCGGGAAGGAAAGATGCTTTTCTTATTTTCTGTTGGGCTGGGCCGAAACCTACATCGATAAAGCCCTCCTCAACCTACGCCTCTTTGCTCTTTCAACAAACAAAAATAAAAAAAAACTTTTTATGTTTAAAGATGAGGCCAATTTATTTAAAATAATTGAGGTTTTTAAAACATGAAATAATATTTTAGTAGAATTATTAAATATTGGTTTAAAATTATTTTCACGTGCTTTAGAATACACAAATAATTAAATTGATCTAATTTTTAAAACAATAGAACATGCAATCTTTTTCCATTAAATATTTTTTTTATATTTTTAAGATTTATACTAAAACTTTTTTCGTAAGAAAGCTAAAAAGAAAAGGAAAAAAACTAAACTAAAAGGAAAAAATTATTCATGGAAGAAGAATGTTCACATTAGCTTATTTTTAAGTTTATGAAAATAGCTTATACAAATAAATAAATTTCTGTCTTAATTCATAAATTTTGACCGAGAAAAGTTGACTTTTTTATAAGTTGTTTTCTGCTAAACTACCTTGAAAAACTTATAATAATACATAAAAACTTATTTATTTGCATAAGTTGTTTCGCGCATTAGATAAACATTGAATTTAGATCCTCTCATACTGTTCATTCAACACTAATCTAAACCATTAATTCATGTTGTCATCCAATTAACTTTTAAATAAAGGTATATGTTTGATAGATTGTACTTTTTTTGCTAACTCGTTGTAATTATGATCTTTCACCTCTAATAGATACTATGAGGTTTTTCCATTGCCTGGCTTTTAATTAAGGTTCTCTATGAGTCGCGACAATGACCCATTCAATTTTTTTTTACTCGGATTGAGATGCCTTACGCAGTCTTTGTACCCTTTTGGCCTTTTATAAAAATGTTGTACACAAGAATTTTATGTGCTATTTAGAAAGAAAAAAAATATACAATAACTCACCCTTAAACTCAATTTTTATGAAACATATACGAAGTTGCGGTCATTTTTTACTTGGTTTATATTTAAATTGTAGTTATATTCTTATTCATCCAAATATGTGAAGAAAGTTTTATGCACTATTTATTTACCCAAACAATACAAAATTTATCCTCAACTTGTCACTGGTTTCTCTCTTTCCCTATTTTTTATAGGCATCCAAAAGATGGGTCAATGATAGAAAATGTTTTTGACAAACTAAGAGCGCGATTGACGGGGAGATGAAAAAGAGGGTGAGACACGTTGATGGTAGCATGCAATTGTGAAAATGTAGATCAATCGTTACCTCTCATTCATTCTCCTTCAATTCTTCGTTAATTTTGCACTACAAAACAAAACTTTTGTTTGTCAACTTGTCTCATCAATTCAATTGAACCCTTCTTTCCTTCCTGTGCGTGTCTCGCAAGCAACTCCCACGCACATATATATACTCTCTCTTTACCCTTCACCAACCCCCTTTCAATATTGTGGTGAGCTACCTCATTGTTCAATATTCTTTAATTTTCCAATCTTGAATGTTTGTTATTGTTCATTTATTAATTGGTATCTAATCATGACATGTTTGCTGTTGTTTCTATTTTTTGTAGTGTAAAAGAAGAAATAATAATAATTAAATTATTAATTAAAGGGAGAGGGAGGGAGATATTATTAAGATCATAATAAATTAATTGATGGGAGGTTGATTAGCCAAAGAACGGAGGGGAAATCATCATCATCATTGTCGGGGAATTAGTCATTGATGGAAGACCTTCTCGGACTTCTAAGGATTCGTATCAAGCGTGGCGTCAACCTCGCAGTTCGCGATGTCAATACCAGCGATCCATATGTGGTGGTTAAGATGGGGAACCAAAAACTGAAGACTCGTGTGATTAGAAAGGATGTGAATCCTGAATGGAATGAAGACCTTACACTTTCAGTAACAGAACCTGTTCTTCCATTCAAGCTGGTACGTACGTTTTTAATTAGCATTTCAATTTAATTATTAATTAATTGCCACATTTAGTAACAGAACCTGTTCTTCCATTCCAGACTGTGTATGATCATGACACATTTAGCGCGGATGACAAAATGGGAGATGCTGAATTCGACCTCTCACCATATGTAGAGGCCTTAAAGATGAACATAGAAGACATCCCCAGCGGTACTATAATAACCAGAATACAACCGTGCAGGACTAACTGCTTAGCGGAGGAGAGTTGCATCTCTTACACCGATGGCAAAATTGTCCAAGATGCTGTTCTTAGATTGCGACACGTTGAATGTGGTGAAGTCGAAATTCAATTGCAATGGATCGAACTTCCCGGTGCTAAGGGTTTCTAATCATTCTTCTCTGTTTCGTTAATTATTATTACGTACACCTAGACTGCATGCAACTTGGTTGCATCTGCAGAATAAAACATATTGTGATTTTAGTAGGGTTGAATATGTATTTTTCCCTTATTCATCGTTCCTTTCCTCCCATCTCTCCTATATATGATTTGTTTGTTACATGTTCCTAGCTTGTAACTTCTTTGTTTCAACTTAGATTTACTTTTGGTGAGCCTGCTAGCCACTACATTCTAATAGTAATAAGTGTATATCAATGTATCATATTGTTTACTGAATATAATTAAAGGAAACTTTATAATCTTACTGTATTTAATTTCCTCTCCATATTTTCAAAATTTCTAGCGAGCCATATATTTATTTGAACCTCAAGTTCAACCGTCATTAAGTAAGTAGTTTTGTAGTGATGAGTACCATATATATAATTTAGTGTAAGAACAAAATGTGAATATAACACTACAAGAAAATTGTCATATACCAACAGAAGCTAATAGCGACGGTGAATGAAGTCGTAGGTAAAGGTGTAATATACCAACAAATGTGCTGTGGGTATAGGCATTTCCAAAAATAAAATAAAAAAACAGATTCAGCCTATGTCGAAAAGAAACACACACGCGAGAACAAAAATACGCTGTCCACCATCGTCTATTCTATTCCATCGTTGTTGCCTTCACTGCGATTCCTCTCCTTCACTCTTGAACGTTGTACCACCATCACCATTGCCGTTGTTGTCGTCGTTCTTCCACTTCTTCCTTCGTCTCCTTCGTCAAAATAAGAAGTGAGTCAGAATCAATCCTCTCCCTTTGTTTTCTTTGTTATTTTCAATTGTGAATTTCTTCTCTTCTTTAATTAAATTTTCCTCAATTAGTTTAGGGTTTGAGTTTGCTAGTGATTAACGAAGGAGTTGCTAGTTTAGAGTTTGAGTTTGCTGGGAGTCGTTGTCATTAAGTTTTAGTTAATGGTGGTAATTTGTTATTGCTTTGTGACGGAGTTGCAGTTACAAAATATGGGCTTTGTTTGTTCTTGTTCATTTGTATCGGTACTTCTTTTACTATATCTTTTCTTATTAATGTTAATTTAGCCTCTTTCAAAAAGATAATGAAGATTTAAGAACATGTTAATTTAGCCTCTTCTAATATCTTGATTTTCTGCTACAAGTATTGAAAGGTTCAACCATGAATTGATTTAAGAATTAAACATGGCCTTTAATTTGTTTTATTTACATCTTCATGAAATGATGTCATATCTTTATAGGATGAAGAAATTGTTTTCCATGTTTTCTAAAGACAAAACTACTTCTTCGGCTAATCTTTATAGGATGATAGACAAATTTCATTGTAAATGTATTGCACTTAACAATATTATATCTTATTTTTAATATAATTAAGTTTATTGTTTCTTTGCGATTTTGGCCACACTAGAATTTGTTTGTCTGGATCCGCCCTTATATGTTGAGTATGTTGATTGGGGCATTGTGAAGATCTAAGGATAAATTCTCTATGTCTTTCACGGTGGCCAGAATCTAAAGCATAAAGCCCATAGATAGGAGCTCATTGCGGCGGTTGTTGAAAAGTGGATGGTGTGCGACATGAGGTAATTATTGTTAGAAATTTAATCAAGTATGTCCTTGAAGTTGAGAAGCAAGGTTTGTCATATACTTATTCAATAATTAAGTCTTAGTATTGGGCCTAGTTGTAGCACTGATTTATAATAGTTGTTAATGTCCGTGGGTATAGATAGCTCTAAGATTTTCTCCAACGCCAAAAATGTTGTAGTTATATCCTATTGTGACGGAAAACGGCCGTTGGTATAGCAAAATAAAAACCACGAAACAAAACGTCCGTCGGTATAGGTCTTAAACTTTTACCCACAGAATTTCACTATTGGTAAATGACAAT
Organism: Trifolium fragiferum; assembly: GCA_954870985.1. Classification (NCBI taxonomy): domain Eukaryota; kingdom Viridiplantae; phylum Streptophyta; class Magnoliopsida; order Fabales; family Fabaceae; genus Trifolium; species Trifolium fragiferum. The sequence goes on along the minus strand of OX940790.1, from coordinate 120,667 downwards.
TTTGTTGTAATGTAACATTAAACCTCAAAGGTTTATTTTTTAAATCCAAAAGTCTATAATTATTTGCTATAATAATCTACATTTCCTTGAAATGATGTTTCCTTTTGCCGATCTCATATCTCAAATTCTCAGCAACACAACCATAAAAATTATTTTCTGAAATTCAATATTATATAAAGATATAGAGGAGGAATTCGTTGACTTCAGGAGTAAATCTTCATTGAGTTACTCCATTTAATAACTCGATATTTGTATTATATTTCTTCAATCTAACCGTAGAATTCAAAGATCTTATTGAGTAGATCAACTCCACAAATTTTTATAAAAATTCAAAACTGTTTGATACTTTTTTTTATAACTTCAATTGAACGTACGACAAACTTTCAAAAAAACCGTTGAATTTCAATCGTCTGAATACATAACTACATTTTTTGAATTTTTATAAAAATTTGTGGAGTTGATCTACTCAATGAGATCTTTGAATTCAACGGTTGGATTGAAGAAATATAATGCCGATATCGAATTATTAAGCGGAGTAAGTCAATGGAGACTTACTCCTGCAATCAACGGATCCCTCCCATATATATATATATATATATATATAGAGCAGGGCCGGCCCTGTGGGTGTGCAAACTGTGCCACCGCGCAGGGCCTCAAGCATTTAGGGGCCTCAAATTTTTTATATCGATTTAATAAAATTGTTATTTATGTAAAAAAAATAAATTAATGATTTTATTACTACTAAAAATATTTTATTGCATAAAAAAAAAAGCAACATTACTATAAAGTTGACAAAGATATTAGTTCGAAGATGTATGTTATTGATTTAAATATGTATCTTTTGAATGTTATTCACTATAATGATTATTTTTTAAATTTTTTTTGTTATTAATAATTTTAATAGAGTATAACTCTTTTTAAAATACAAATTATTTTTTTATATTAGGGATTCATTTTTAATAGTCGGGCAGGGCCTCCAATTACTCGGGAACGACCATGATAGAGAGAGAGAGAGAGAGAGAGAGAGAGAGAGGTTTACTTCTTTTATATATATTATTGCTATTAACCGAATGTAGAGCGGTCAATGATGTGCTTTATTGTCGATTGGGAAAAAAATGTGAAACAACATTGATTATAAAAAATGAATAAATAATTTTATTTTTTTCGGTTTTCACCACCAGTTAAATCTGGTTCGGGGGTCAGTTCTGGCATCAAGTGGTTCCAGCCCCCTCCCGATCGCAGTTGCGGGGGATCGAACCGTGGTCCTCCCTACCAAGTTCAGCGCCAATCACCACTAAACCAACTAACGATTGGTAAATGAATAAATAATTTTGATTCTAAATAGTTTAAAAAATAAAATTATAAATACAAATATATCACCATTTTTGCCAAATAAAATGCCTCATTTTAAAACTCATCTTTTTTTGACGGAATTTCAAAACTCATCTTATGCCTCAATGACCAAAATAAAAAACTTTTGGCAATAGGGCCCAGCCTTATTAGAAACAACAAGAAACAACAGAGGAGGGATAATTTAGACCACACGATGGTTTTTCCTTAATTCACCCTATGCATTTGTCCTAGAGTATTGTATATATTTAATAAGTTATTTAAACATCAAAATAATATCTTATATGTATGTATCTTTATTTTTTTTTTAACGGTCAATAATATTAATAATTAGTTGTTAGGTTAATATATGATCAAATTAAAGGAGACAAAAAAACTAAGAAGTAGTAACAACATCCTCTCTCTAAACTCAGTCTCTCTGACCTCTCTCTAACCTTTTTTCAGATCTACATCTCCTTCAATCCAAACTCATGTTTTCACCATGTAGACATGATAGAGGTGGTGGTGCGACGAGGAGGCAGCTAGCCCTCCGCACCACCGTGCATCTGATCGGTGCCGGAGGTGATTTCCGGCGGTTTTCAGCTCCAATTTCATAGATCGGCGCCGACGGTCATTTTTTCTTCTTTTCCGGCACTGCTTTCTCGTTTTTTTTCTCCTTTTGGTGGTGCTCCTTCCTTTTTCGGTACCGGCATTGTTCTTTTTCTTGGAGTCCGGCCGTCTACCACCAATTGCCGTCGGTTTTGTGTAGGTGCTGTTGGCGATGAAGTGGGTTTTTCTGTTGTTTGGTGTTGGAGGCGGTTTCCGCTTTTTTCCGGTGGTCTTGGCCGGATCTGTTGGTGGCCGCGGGTTCCTGGTGGTGTGGTTAAGGTTCTGACTCTTTGGGTATGGTGTGGCTCTGGTGGTGAAGGTGTGTCCTGGTGGTGGTGGTGGTTGTGGAGTTGGGTGATAGGTGTTTGTTGCTCCAGCGACGGTTTAGGTGATGGTTTGTTGTTGCGTTGGTGTCGCGCTGTGTTGGCGTGGAATTGTGGAATGGTGGGTCTCGTGTAAAGGTGGGTGGCCGGAGGCGAGGTGGAATGGTGGGGTGGACGGAGCCTGGGGGCTGTTTGGGTCTGTTCCTGGCCTTGGTTTTTTGTCCTGGCACGCCCGAAAGGGCGAGGTACGTAGACACTCCGTGTTGACGGATGTTGTTGTTTTATCGTACCTCCAGGACGTATTGGTGTGGAAGATGTGTTAGATGGTTAATGCCGATTGTGAGTGGATTTTCTCCGATACGAGAGTCTCTGACAATTTTCAAATCTGGTGAGATTTGCAGGACTCTTTGTGTTGCTGAGGGTGTTCAAATCTGTTGAGATTTGCAGGTCTCTGGTATCTGGTCGAACTCTACTGCATCAGGTGTTGATTGTCGGTTCTCTGCCTACCGATGTCCCTCAACCTTCGACCTTTGGGGCTGCTCTCTGGATCCTGATGGGCCGAGTAATTTTACTTCGAGTTCGGAAGTTAGTGTCTAGTGATGTCTCCTAGGGTCGGGTAGGTGTTTTCTCTGGTGGGTTTAGTGAATCACTATTGGTGTACGGGTGGGTTGGGGTGCTGATTTGGTGTACTGTTACTTGGTAATTGTGTTTTATCACGTTACCTTTTGTTGTATGTTACACAACAATTTATTACACTTCTTGTGGAGGAATTGTTCATTAATAAAATTTAGTCGATTCAAAAAAAAAAGGAGACAAAAAGTTTACTTTGCAATGGGAATTTTTTTTATAAATTTATAGTGTCAAAAAAATTTACTTTGGAAGGAGAAAATCTTTAAGGAATTTTTAGCGGGGGTAACGCAAAACATGCCACTTAGCAGAGGGTAACAACTTATTAACCATTTAAAAAATATTACATTTAACATAAAAAAATATTTAACCGCACATTTAGCCCATTATGTTTATTTTAAGTTTCAAATTGGTCGCTCATGTGTCTAGAATTTGAATTAGTTAGTCATGTAAAGATGATTAAATAAGGACTAACTAATTCAAATTTTAGAAACATGAAGAACATACTTAAAATCTAAAATAAACATAAGGGATCAAATGTGCAATTAAACATTATCATAATATTGATTCTTCTTATTATTATAATTCTCCGGAGTCTCTCTCTCCCCTTTCAAATAGACAAAATCTTTTTAAAAGTATTAATTTTGTCCTTTTCACCATTCAAGTGTTATTTTTAAAACCATTTTTCTATCTTTTGTTTTTTATGTTGCATGTATTTTGTTCAATTAATGAGCATTTATGTCATTTGACCAGAATGAGAAAATATAAACTTCAAATTAAATGTGTTTGGTACATAAAATATTTCCAATGTATTATGGTAGTAAATAACAAAAAACAATTTTAGATTAATTTTATGATTTTTCTTATGATATTTAATAATTCGTGATTGTACTATAGTACAACTCATAAGGGGGAAATTAAAGATTGGATCCAAAGAGTTGCTTGCAAAACTTAGGGAATTCTCTCCAAAACAAAGTATTTATTTATAGTAGTTAAAGACATAACCAAGTGAGTTCAACATCAATCAAGATGATAACGTTTACAGATTTCTACCATGTGATGACAACAATGGTGCCACTTTATGTGGCTATGATATTAGCATATGGTTCAGTGAAATGGTGGAATATATTTTCTCCCAACCAATGTTCTGGCATCAACCGTTTTGTTGCTCTGTTTGCAGTTCCTTTACTATCATTTCATTTCATCGTCTCTAACAATCCTTACAAAATGAACCTCCGCTTGGTCGCAGCAGACACGCTTCAAAAGATCATCGTATTACTTGCTCTCATTATTTGGACCAACATGAGCAAAAAAGGTTGTTTAGATTGGACAATAACACTCTTCTCCATTTCAACACTTCCAAACACTTTGGTGATGGGAATCCCTCTTTTGAAAGGCATGTATGGTGAATTTACAGAGAGTTTGATGGTACAAATTGTGGTCCTTCAATGTATAATTTGGTACACATTCATGTCATTTCTGTTTGAGTACAGAGGAGCAACAATGCTCATCTCAAAACAGTTTCCAGACAACACTACTGCTGGTTCCATTATCTCCATTCATGTTGATTCTGATGTCATGTCTTTGGACGGAAGACAATGTTTGGAAACACAAGTTGAAATCAAACAAGATGGGAAGCTTCATGCTACCATCAGGAAATCAAATGCTTCTCACATAAATACAACATCTCGACCTTCCAATCTGATAAATGCAGAGATATACTCTTTGCAATCATCTACGAATTCATCTTATAGAAACCATACAGATTTCTATTACATGATGAGTGGTAGTGGTCATAATTCAAACTTCAGTGCTTCTGATTTGAAAGATACAACAGTTGAGACTTCTAATTACAATCATTCCACCGAGAGGGTTAACAGTAGCACTCAAACTCAAATAGCACAAAAAACATATGATCTTCATATGTTTGTTTGGAGCTCAAATGGTTCTCCAATTTCTGATCATGAATATGGAGGAACAACAACTGGAGTTCAAGATCATCAAATAAATAAATGTATATATCATTAGTTTGTTTGCGCGATTGATGATTAATAATATTATTAGTAATATTGATTATTATTATTGTTATTATTATCATTGGAAGGTGAAAAGAGAGGGAAAATGAACAAGGATGAGGAAGGTGAAAAGAGGAACCCAAAAGTGATTCCACCAGCAAGTGTAATGACAAAGTTGATATTGATAATGGTGTGGAGAAAACTGATTCGAAATCCAAACACGTATTCCAGCATCATCGGCTTAACTTGGTCTCTCATTTCATTCAGGTATGCTGAATATTCCACATTTACAATAATTTAATTAATGATTAAGTATACTTTTTGTCTCCTAAAAGTACCAACTTTTTTTAGTCCTCTAGTAAAATTTTCTTTCAAACTTTAATTAGTCCCTCTAAATTCCCTGCTCCCGATGTTAGTGCCTATTGGTTTTTACAAAAGTTCACTTATCATGTTCTTAATGATTTTTTTAAAACATATCATTTTTTAAGACCTTAAAATATTATTGGTTTAGTAATTTAATCATGGGTTAATAGTATTTTATTTTCTGCAAAGTAGACGAATTTTGTTTTTACTCCTCTGTAAATTTTTTTGAGATTATCTCCATATATTGTTTTTTTTTCGTAGTGTATTTTATCTCTCCGTCTAATTTTTTTCAACACATAAGGATAAAATACATTACGAAAAAAAATATTACATGAGGGTAATCTAAAAAAACAAAATTAAAGGAGGTAAAACAAAACTTGTCTATTTTACAGAGAGATAAAGACATATTACCATTTAATTTTAGTTAATTTATCTATAACTTTAAATTAAAAATTAAATTATTAATTAAAGCAAAGATTAAATGGTTATAATTAAACTTATAATATTTTAAGGTCTTGATAATGATATGCCATCAAAATAGACCATTTGAAACATGCTACAAAAACTTTTGTAAAAATGAGGGACTAAAATTGAAAAATTAAAATGTAGAAGGATTAAGGTTGAAAGAATTTTTTTAAAGAAACTTCAAATAAAATATAGTATATTAGAAAGTACCGCACAAATATTTAACCAGTCTATTAATCATTGATAAAGATTGTAATGTTTGGCGGTGTTGCATGACAGGTGGAATATTGAAATGCCTACTCTCATAACAAAGTCTATTTCCATACTGTCAGATGCAGGGCTCGGCATGTCCATGTTCAGTCTTGGTTAGTACTCGTACTATTTAGTAGTATACTCCTTAGGGTATGAGTAGTAAACAATAGACAATCATGAACAAATTATTAAATTAAATAATATTTCATCCGATTTCATATATAAAAAACACTTTATTTTTTAAATTCTTTGTAAAATGAATGTATCTAGACAATAAACGTGAAACTTTACTTAAAAATAAGAACAAGAAAGGGAACAAATTTCTGATGGTTTTGTTAGATAAAGAAAGCATGCAAACAAAAAGGGATTGGATATCCCACTGTTAGTGCGTTGAAGTAGTAATTGTTGTATGTTGTCCGATAAAAATTTAATGGATGAGATTAAAATCTGTGTTAGAATATTAAATGAACAAAGCATAAATATGAATAGTCCGATCATACATTGATGGTCAAAATTTCCTAATGTGTGTAACTGCGTGGGAATTCGAATCCAAATAAATACTAACAAGCAAATACAATAAGTAGGAGTACTAACAACAAGCTATGATGATGAAGTTTTTTATGACTATGGTGATGATATGGAATATATGAATAATGATATTGATAGGTTTGTTCATGGCTTTGCAACCGAGGATCATAGCATGTGGAAATCGTGTAGCTGCTTTTTCTATGGCCATTAAATTCCTTATCGGTCCAATTGTCATGGCAATTGCTTCCATTGTTGTTGGTCTCAAAGGAAACCTCTTGCACGTTGCCATTGTTCAAGTATTTTTATCCTCTGCTCCCACTTCTCTTAACACAACATTTTACATTATTGCACTATAATCTCGGCTAATTCTACTGCATAGCATTAAAATATCTATTGTATGTAGCTCACTTCCTTCAATCTGCTATAATTTATCATACATATTAAAACTACTAATTGATGTTAGGGTCACATTCTCTAACACTCCTTTTTAACACACTCCTATAATATTTAGCCATATCATCTTAATTTTATCTTCCTTTACTTGTTGCCGGTTCATTATCATAACCATTTATTTTATAATTTTTTTATTCTCAAATTTAATTTCATCTTCAACACTAACTCTTGGCAAACCGTCTCTTCATATACTCAAATTCTCATCGGAAAATCGTTGCATTTCACACAAAAGAAAAATAAAGGTTGCTTAATCTCACCAAGCACTCCCGCAGAAACAAAAGAAATTTAATGTTCTATTTTTGTGTACCCAAATTATGTAAAATCTTACTAGATCTGGAAAATTCTACAGCAAAACGGAGCCCAATTCAACAACGACCACAATATAAATTGACGACCACCGGAGTTTGAAACGAAGACGATATGGTGGCGGTAACGGAGATGAGAAGCAGCTGAGAGAAAGAAAGGAAATGACAATTTGCAATTGTATATTTTTTTAAAAAATAAATAGAAATGTTCAGCAACTAGAACTACCGGTTAATAGGTAGAAGAAACTAAAAAGATGATGATGTGGCAAAATCTTATTGGAGTGTATTAAAAGAGTGTGTAAAAGAGTGTGATTATAGCATTTCTCTTATAAATTAATAATTTTCTCATGCATGTAGACCGCAAGCAGAGGCGGATCCAAGGCCCAGCTAGCCTAGGCACTTGCCCGGGCTCGGCCGAAATTTTTTAGTATTTTAGGGGTTAATTTAGGAAAAAATTAAAATTTTAAAGGATTAATATGGCAAAATTGAGTTATTTTGTTCAAAACTTAAATTTTTCAGTATAAAACATAAATTGTCCGAAAACTTTTTGATATTTTAGGGGTTAGTTTAGAAAAAAATTATAATTTTTAGGAATTAATTTCGGATAAAACTGAGATATTTTATTCAAAACCTAAATTTTTTAGTTCAAAACTTAATTTTTTGTTTAAAGCTAAAATTTTTCCCAAATTTTAAAATTTTTCTGGCTCCGCCACTTACCGCAAGCTAACATGACATAAGTTTAATTGTGTTTATAAATGTATAACAAAAAATTGAAACCATATATAGTTGACAACTTGCTTCAATTTTTCTATATTTAAAATTGAATTTTGTTTGCAAAAAATACAGGCAGCTCTTCCACAAGGAATAGTTCCATTTGTCTTCGCCAAAGAATACGACGTACATCCTGATATTCTAAGCACAGGGTAAGTATTTTATGTTCAATTCTTATATTTTAACATTTGATTTTTCTTATAATAAAACAAAGTACTCGTTTTCTGTAAATAGGCATGGTAATGGGTGCTCATGGATGCGGGTTTGATACTATCCAAACCCACACTCATAATTTCGGGTGCACCCAAACCCAAAAATTGTTTGGATGGTAAAATAAAACCCACACCCATTGGTTTTGGGTTTTTTTCATCCAAACTCAAACCCACAGTTTGATCATGCAGAATTAAAATTCTCGAGTTTTTTCATCCAAACTTAAACTCCATTCAAATTTGATAAAATGCAAATTGCATAAAAAAAAAATAGTTTGCAATACAATATCATTGTTTAACACTTTTTTTTTCCAATATAATAACATAGTTTAACATATTTTGTTCACAACCATAATACATAACAAAATATAAAAGAGAGAAAATATTTAGGTAATTTAACATATAAACGGGCGGGTGTATAAGTTTTGGATGTGAGTTTCATACTACCCAAACCCACACCCATAATTTCGGGTGCCACCCGAACCCAAACTCAAACTCTGTCAACTCGGGTTTCACTTGTTGACTTGAGTTTAGATTCAGGTGAGTCTATCGGATTTGGGTGAAATTGTCATCCCTATCTATAAAATAAAACATTTATAAAAGGAAACTTTGATTCACAGTCACACAACGTCCTGTTTTTTCTCATCAATTCATTTCATTTAATTTTAATCAATGGAGTTGGTTGAATTAAATGCAGGGTAATTTTTGGGATGTTTGTTGCATTGCCCACAACGCTCGTCTATTACATCTTGTTGGGTTTATATGGTTGATATTGAAGATTACATGTGATATTCATGCAAAGGCATCTAAAGCTAGATTAATGGAGAAATAATGTTGGATGAAACACAACAAAAGCACCACCGTTGTTGAAGAATAAGAAGAAATCAACTAATTAGTTTTTTATTTTCTTTTTTAATTGATTGTCATTGCTTGCTGAATATGTAAAATTGTGCCAATAGCTAGTAAAGTAGTATATTTTATAAATAAATGGCTTTCAGTTGTTAAATTTTAAAATTAAAATGTCCTCATAAAAATGTAAAATCATGTGAGTGGTTATGAATATCTCGTTAATTTATCTTATATCTTGTTTTAAAATAAGTTTCTAGACTATTTTTCTTACTATTTTTTAATAGCTTGCTGAATATCATCTTCAATTGCCTCCGCAACATGTCGATCTAACATAAAACGATATGTCGAATGAACAGAAAACATAACAGACTTTTCTGGTATCCACTTCTTTATATCCTCCCTCTCCCTATAAGGGCCAATGTCCGCCAGCAACATCTACAACTTTACCTTTGTCTTGACTTCAACAGGTGTCAAAGTTGTATTCCACTTGCAACCCAATTTTCATCCATCATCAACCCAACTACACATTGTTGCTTTAACAACGTTATTCACTTATTATCCATCGTTTTAGCAAAAAGCGATGAAAACACCTTCTTCAACGATTCCACTCATAACAACTTTCCCTTTCAAAAATTAATAGCTTGGCCATCTCCAAGAATATTACTAACATTAAAAGAAAACCAAAGAGTTTGATCCTTCTCCAATCATCGTGATGTCACGCCAGTGACGCCACCATATGTTTTTGCACTCCACATCAAACTGCCATTATATGCAAAAAACAAGCTAATATATCCATGACAATGAAACTATAAATCATACCATAAAATATTTGTCTCATTTAAACATTTTCATTCCCACTTATTTAATAATGCTAAATTGAAGAACCATAGATCTTGAACACCCAAACCCCCTCTTTCTCATGGAAACAAATTATATCCCATCAAACTCAACAAATCTTTTTTTCCTCCTATCCTAACCACCTCCCCGCAAGAATTTTCTTTGAATGGCCATAAGTTCTTTTAAAACACACTCCGATGCTTTTAAAAAAAAGAGAAAAAATAGAGAGTTAGGCTAGAGAGAACTAAATTAATATGAGTTGATCTATATCTGATAGACAAGTTCCAACCACTTAACTTCTTTTGCTTAGCATGTAGGTCTTCTCCTGGGATTAGCATCAATCGGAATTTCTAAGGAATGAAAAAAAAATTAAAATTGTCAAATTTTAAAATAGAAAACTAATCTGTAAAATGATAAAAATAGAGGACAAAAATTATAATTAAGCTTAATAGTTATAGGCCAATTAATTTTAAATTGAAGGCCAAAATTGTTTTATGTGTAAAATTGAGTTTAAAATTTAAAGAAAAAAGTTAACCTGTGTTCTAAAAACATTTCTTAGTGTTTTATGGATATAATTTTACATTAAAAATTGTGTATTTCTTTTATTTTAAAATGAAAATTTATTTATTCAATACTATTTCCGTACCAAAATATAAGTCACTTTGAGAAAAAATAATTTATAAATTCCACTAATTTGTAAACTCCACTAGTTTTTAATGTGTTTATTTCTTTTTAAATGAAAAATAAATAGAAGGATAACAAATAGAGCAAACCCAAACTCTAAATCCCGTTCCACAAAAGGTCTCGCCCTTTCATAAAGAGGAGTGTTATTTGAACACCCAAAAAAGTTGTCTCATATAGACAACCAATTTTTTCTTTCTTCACAGGCAAACCGAAGCAGATCAAAAATAATAAAAAATAGCAAAAATATGACGGATCCCATATTTTATATTTTATGGTTGTTGGACAATTGTCAAAAATAACATTAGTGTTTCATAAATTCATAAATTTTTGTTGTAAGAAAAAGGGATTTCGACAAAAAGGAAAAGGATGATGTGACTGCTAAACCACATGGTGAATAACCATTGGCACAACCAGATCCTGCTAGATTCCGTTCAAGAATCATTTGGTTTTTTCCTTCGTCTCGTCTCGCCCATGGCATCGCAATGAAAAACAATTATGCCAATAATATTTTTTAATATTAACATTAAAATGAATATAAATAAATCAATTAAGAACAAAAAAAATAAATAGAAATTTTTTATAAAGACGAAAATGAAATGTTATTAACTGTATAAGAATGAAAAACATATTTTACTCTAACTTCTATAAAATAAAGTATTATTACTATGGTAGAATAATTAAATACTATATTACAAAATTACTCTATTAAAATATAATTATAAAACTAAGATTTACACCATAAATTATAATAAAAATATTGAATTTAAGCAGTTAATAAATTCTATTATGATAAATTATTTAAAAAAATTCAACTTCAATTCCTAATGAAAATAATTTTTAATTAAACTTTATTTACATTGTAGTCGAACTTTAAATTTTTAACCTCTTCCACGAGAATCAAATGTTAAAAAAAAACACCATTAATAATAATAATAATGATAATAATTTTTTTGTCGTATTATATAATAAGATTTGATATTGATATGCGCAAAATATCATACTAGTTTAATTATTTATTTATTAACAATAAGAAGGTAGTGGTGTGTATAAATGGAGGTTGTGGTTGGAGGTAGGAGGCAGAGGAGAGTGTTATTGTATTACTATTAATTGATTAATGCAGCAGAGAGGAAGAGGCTTTAACCGAAGATCCAGGAGTTTCTCAAGATCTCGCCTCGCTATCGAAGGCACTTAAACTTGTTTATCTTCCATTCCATTTCTCACTCAATTTTTATTATTATTCTTCTTCTCCCTCCCATGGCTTCACCACTACCAGGTCATTCTCTTTCTTCTTCCTCATGCGATGTCATCATAATTCATTCCTAATACTATTTCAATTGAATTGGATTTTGCAGGTATGGATGAACGTGAAATTCAGAAATCTTACTGGATTCAGCATTGTGCCGATCTGTCCGTCGAGGCAATGATGCTCGATTCCAAAGCTTCCGATCTTGACAAGGAAGAAAGACCCGAGGTCACCTCCTTTTTCAGATTTACCTTTACGCTGGCTTTTTCATTCTTCATACATACTAATTCAAACCAATACTTAACAATCTCTCCCGTGTTATTCTAATTTTAATGTAATAATAATATTAGTAACAGATCCAATCTCAGCTTCATCTTTGAATTCCATCGATCATTCTTGTGCTCCTTACTTTACTTACTCACTATCACTATCATCAACTCATTTTAAGCTCTGTTATTGTGTCTTTTTTCCTTTTTAAACTCTAATAATTGTTTGATCTGCTTCTCAAACTTGTCACTTTGCAATCTTTGTTATTTCATATTAAATGTCATTTTTATTGATCTAACCGTTAAATTCTATCTATCCATCATCTTCGTCTCATTTGCAAAATTTTGTGAAAATCAAAAATCAACAAGCGTCTTTAAAAAGAAAAGCTTATATTTCATACATATGTTTTACTTTTATTCACATGGATACTATCAAGTGAAAGTGATCTTGACACTCCAAATGAAAATATTTACATGCTTGTGCTCTGTTCGTTCATTATTGCAGTGCTATGCTTCGTTTTTTCCCCATTCATTATTGCAGTCCTATTTTTGTCTTTTCAAATCTCTCTTTTACTGCTTGCGATATCAAGTAATATCACTCAAAAATATACATGTACTGATCTAATTCATAATGTAATCAAAATCACAAGTATGGCGAGATAATTTTCTTTGACAAAGAAATGTCCAATTTTACCCACATGTTTTAATGAAACAGGCCTGTGAATTTCTTTACGTACCTTTTCCATTATCTCTGTCCGGTTACTTCTTTTTTATAGCAGGACAATGCTTTTGTACTCATTTATTTTTTATGTACATAGGTGCTTTCCCTACTACCAGCATATGAAGGAAAATCGGTTATTGAGCTTGGAGCTGGTATCGGAAGATTTACTGGAGAGTTGGCCCAAAAAGCTGGTCAATTGCTTGCTGTGGACTTCATTGAGAGTGCAATAAAGAAGGTCATTGCATTGTTTTACCATTATGAAAAATGACATGTTTGATGCACGCATGTGTCCACGCACGCACGCGCTCACAGACACACACACACACCACCCTTCATTGTGAAGTAACCTGAATCTCTCATAATGTTCTGCAGAATGAAAGCGTTAACGGACACTACAAAAATGTCAAGTTTTTGTGTGCTGATGTCACATCTCCAAACATGCATGTTCCTGAAGGATCTGTTGATGTGATTTTCTCAAATTGGTTACTAATGTATCTTTCAGATAACGAGGTCAGTTTTGTTTATTTTAGAGCCCCCATATAAAAATTTCGTAAGTTTATTTTCAATTCAGGCCTTTTGAAAGTCAACAGGATGTATGAACTGTGGAGTAATGGCTCATGGTTCCAACTGACAGTGAACATGCTGTAAACATATAATCAAACTTTGTTGTTTTTCTACGTATCGTTTATTGGTGCTTTGTGCTATCCATAAATTCAAAAACTTGTTAAGTAACTAAGCAAGGATATATTTTACTTTCCGTTGCAAAGAAATACTACAGTATCATCAGAGATTTTGTTTAATCTCAATCATTGGGAAAAACTGTGTAGTATTCGCTCTAGCCTTTGCTAAGGCTTTGGGCGGTACTGACAAAAAACACAAGCTATCATTGATGTTCATGCTTTTGATTTGGAAAACAAAAAATTAATTTAAAGAAAACATGAATTTTGTGGCTGCATATAATTAACCATTTTATTTTCCCTCGGTGCTTTAGGTTGAGAATTTAGCAGAAAGAATGATGAAATGGTTAAAAGATGATGGATATATATTCTTCCGAGAATCTTGTTTCCATCAATCCGGAGATTCAAAGAGAAATTACAATCCTACTCACTACAGGGAACCCAGATTTTACACAAAGGTTTGTTCGTTGTACTTAACTCTCTCCCTTAGGTTGTGCCAGATTATTGTTTGATTAAAAAGAGATTGACATCAACTTTGGGCTCATCGTAGTGTATGATCTCTCTTTATGGAAATGATTAAATAAAGAAGCTTCAAAACTATTTGAACCTAACTATTGGAAGTGTTTTGTGATGGTAGAGATAGGCCAAACCAAAGGTCAAATATGTTAATGTCGAGCAATAATTGGACTATATTTTATAATACAAAAAATACCCCGTTGGTTTGGTATCTTTGATCAGTCCTCTGCTTTGTTCATGTAGGTATTTAAACAATGCCACATGAGTGATAATTCTGGGGATTCCTTCGAACTTTCTCTTGTGGGCTGTAAATGTATTGGAGCTTATGTTCGAAATAAGAAGAATCAAAACCAGGTAACATAGCAGGGTTCCATTTCGTGTAATTACTATCGTGAAATTAGCTTATCCAATTGACTGACGTATGCATGTGTACAATAATATTTATATGGTGCAGATTTGCTGGCTATGGCAAAAAGTTAGATCACATGATGATAGGGGATTCCAAAAGTTCTTAGATAAAATTGAATATAGCGAGAAGAGTATTTTACGATATGAGCGTGTGTATGGCCAAGGCTTTATAAGCACCGGAGGACTTGGTATGCCTTCATATTTTCCTTTCTCCACTTCAATTTGATATAAATTCAATATATCTACCTTCTGGAATGCCTGATTTTGATGCTCATCGTTCAAGAATTGAACACAAGGATGAATGTTCTTCCAAATAGATATGAATAAAACATAACAAATTTGTCATGTAATTCTTTAGGACATGGCTTCTAATAGCCTGAACAAATATATTCACATTGTTTTTGGCCTCCTCAAAATATTATGCCAAGATTCATTACTGTTTGTCACTTAATATAGTTCTAATTATGATATGTTGCTCTTAGACTGCTGATTGTATGATGCCATACTTGGAATTCTTTTATTTTTTTCATTTGAAGAATCTATCATCCTGATCAAGATTAAGTTATTTGGTTTCCACATATTGTTTGTGCTTCTAACTTACGAGTTGCTTAACGTTTGGGCAGAAACGACAAAGGAACTTGTAGCTAAGCTTGAACTAAATCCTGGCCAGAAAGTACTGGATGTTGGTTGTGGTGTTGGCGGAGGTGATTTCTACATGGCTGAAAATTTTGATGTTGAGGTTGTCGGTGTCGACCTCTCCATAAATATGATTTCCCGTGCTATTGAACGTGCTATTGGATTGAAATACACTGTTGAATTTGATTGTGCTGATTGCTCTAAAAAAACATATCCTGAGAAAACGTATGATGTAATCTACACTCGTGATGCCATGTTATACATCAAAGTAAGGATTTTTCCTTTTTACCCTTAATTAAATTTGTTAATTTAGTAGGAGTTAAGCTGTAGAGCATTGAATTTATTGGTAGCTTTATCCTCATAGCATAGGTGTGTCTGTCTGTACTTTGTAGTTCATTTAATATATTTTATTTTATTTGATATTCTTGAAGATCTTGACATTTATTTTCTGCAATTTACTGTGGATTAATGCAGGACAAACCAACATTATTCAGATCATTTTACAAGTGGTTGAAACCTGGAGGTCAACTTCTAATTACTGATTACTGTAAAAGTGCTGGAAGTCCATCATCAGAATTTGCTGAGTACATTAAGGAAGGAGGATACTACATCCATGACTTGAAAGAATACGAGCAGGTCCGTTCATCTCTTGATTGTCTTTCACAAATTTGGTTTCAGCTGACACCACTTGAGTTTAATTTTCTTTTGCATGACAATATCCTTGTTTTCTAAATCATCTGCAGATGCTGGAGAACGCTGGATTTGATGTCATTGTTGAGGATCGAACTGATCAGGTTTGTTTGACTCCGTGGTGTAGTTTGCTTGGCATTTGCATTTTTCTAGTCTTCCTAAATTTCTAATAACTTTGTTGTTTGTTACTTGTGGGATTTAGTTTGTGAGAACACTACAGCAGGAGCTACTTGCTCTGGAGAGCCAGAAGGACGAATTTATCTGTGACTTCAGCAATGTGGGTTTATCATTATGTTTAGACGACTAATACTTTATTTTGAGGTTTGTGCTCCCCTTAATTCAAAGCTTTAATTCCTTGCAGGATGACTACAATGAAATTGTGGAGAGATGGAAGGCGAAGCAGATCAGGGGTGAACGTGGAGAGCAGAAGTGGGGTTTGTTCATTGCTAAGAAAATATGATTCACTTTATTCTCATCATATATATCATGTTCTAGTATGCTAGCTATGTTATATTTAGTCCCGTGTGAAAGTTGTTTTCCCAATAATGGTTTGAATAATGCTGAACAAATATTGTGTTTTGAATGCTATCCTGTTTTTCTTGACTTGACATATTTGTTAAGTTTGGCGCTAATGATTGTTCTCATTCGGAACTTTTGAGAAGGAAATGCTTCCTAATCTTATTTTCCTTCTCCTTGTTGAGAAACTAGTAACCGTTAAGATGCGAATATGATTGATAGGGTCAGTATAGGACATTAAAATGGACCGATGAAAAGATTGGTTCATGGTGATTTACTGGTCCACACTGCAATACGATACACTCTGTCTGCATAATATATCATCTCATGTGATTCTGCCTAATATCATTTCCACCGTCTCAAATTTGATTTTGCTTGATATCATTCCACTAAAGTCGTACGTACCTCAGTTGCAGAGATTAGTTTTCACTTCAATGGGTCCATGCAAATGAAATTGGAGATTTCAAAAGAAAACCTCAATAGTTTCAACGTAAAAACTTTGGCAAATTTGCAAACGATTTATGAGATATTTGAGTTTGATTTCACGTGTTTAATGTTTGTTACTTTGTTGACAATTCCATCGTTTGAGATGATCAACACTCAATAGCACCCCACCATTGTTGCATTCAAAGTAAAGTTGATATTTTTTTTCCTATATTTTGATGTTACTATATTTTGACTGCTTGTATGTGAAGATATGATGTGTGTATATATACTGTTTGAAGAGAGTTTTGGAAGGATTTTAAATTAAAGGTAGGGCAAATTTACTCCTCTAAAGGGATTTTAAACTACTTAGGTAGATTTTTTATATTCATTCCTCTCCTTTATTAAAAAAGTAAACCAAACGAAATTAATTTCAAGACCCAGATAAATCATCAAAAGTAAAATATGAAGTACGCTAGAATGAGACTCTACAAAAAAAAAAACAACTAAAAAACTCAAAGAAAATGCTTGTTATAGCGAATCGTTCCTCACGAAAATATCATGAATGAACTGTCACCGTTTCTCACCTCATTCATTGCATTGTTTTATTTTATTTAATTCTATTTTTTTTCTTGCACCTCATTCATCTTCCACCGTATACACCTCAACAACAACAACACCCATTTTTGTTGATGAATTTTGTTAATTTTACAGAGCAAAGCTTACGTTGTTGTTCCTCTCAATTCTATTGTGGGTCTATCCTCACATCGTCGTTGTCCTTTGCTGTTTTATGCTTGTTGTCGTTCCTTTACTGTTGTCGCGTTCCTTTGCAGTTGATCCTTTTTATCTCGTCGTCCGCTTTGCCATTTTCATCGTCACCGTCGTTCTTCAACTTGTTTGATTCATTTTCTGTGTAAATTGAATAACTTTCTACTGCAAATTAAAAGGATATGTGACTGTCTACTTTGTCAATTGTCATCTTTATCCCAAAATGAGCTAAGGTGATTGAAAGGAAATGAGAATTGCTGAATGCAGAGTTCATGGGTGTGACTCAGTGACAATTGGTATTTTAATGTTAGATCCGAGGATGAACAAATAGCATATGGGGTTACTACCATCATGGATTTTTTGTTGACGTTATCACAACAAAATATTTGCTTATTTGACTGTGATGCAAGTGGCAAGTCGGTTAAACACCGCCAAACTCTTTTTTTTTTAAGATATTAAACAAGGTGATGAGTCAAATAAAAAAGTCAACTTCGTGGAATTTCGCAAAACAAGTGTTCTATATAGCAGCGCTGCTTGATGAAATTACGAGAGAAAAATCTGTTATTCATTTCTTTTCAAAGAAGCCAGCAACATGCAATTCAAATTGCCATAAAACACTTGTGCATCTTCTTGTTGAAGAAATAATTATTACCAAATTAAAGAGCATGAAAACAAACATCAATAAATTTTCAATCACTTCACAACACCTCTCCAAAAATTCTAGAAAATATCACATTAAAAAAATATGACTAGTTGTTTCGTTGAACACACCCTCCGGGGCAAAGTTGAACACACCCTCCCGGGCAAAGTTGAAAATCCAATTGTTACACACCTTGTCTCACCAAATTATCCTTTATTGTTAGCTTATTTTGAAATGGCGGTCACGTAGCGGAAGTTTAGTATTCCAAATCACTTCATTTTGATCCGGCATGCCACTTGATCCTCCTTTGTAAACATTTGATAAACACTTTTGACATAATAACTTTCAAAAGTATACTTAGGTACATTTTCTTTTTTAATTCGAGTCATGGTACGAACCCGGTCATATTTTGAATTTAATTAATTTATACATTATAACTTGAACTGGTAAAAAAACTTGGGTTAAGAGATCAGGTGTCGAAGTGTGTTCCTGTTCCTCCCTCGCAAAATAAATAAGGAATATCTACAAATCCATTTCTTATAACCATCACTATAAGTTCTCTATGGTACAATTTGGCCTATAAAGTCGTCTCTACCTAAAAGGAAAGAAAGAAAACTTGACGTTTTAACAACGGAAACAGTCTATGTACCTTATGAAATTGGTAGTACCATGAATTACATGGGTGCAGGCACACCAAGTTCATTAGGGCGATTTGGCTGAGCGACCTCTCCAGCTACAACAAGAGCTTGCCTCCTTTGCCTCTCGCGTAGATACAGCACAGTTAGGAGGCATGCAAAGAGGGTTAGAATCGTGGCATTTCCCTCCTCCAAAAGCACATTCTCTACCCAAGCTTCCAATTTTGGATAGACATCTGGCAAAGAATCAATTATATGGACCTAATAAAAAAAATAAAGACATCACAATCAGGATCTTGATGTGTGAAAGCTGAAATGTTAATTAGAAAGAAACTCACCAATAAACTGTCGGCATGGTTCTTCCGGACCCACAAGCTTGTAAGAGCCAGTGTGACCGGCAACTTAGCTGCCGGATCATGCTCTAGAGCTTCATCATAGTAACGTTTGGCTAGATGAAGGTCAAGGGGAAGTCCTTGGCCATGCTCATGCATGTATCCGAGATTGAACATAGCTTGTGCATTAGATTGTGATTTGGCATGCATGTAAGCCTCCGCAGCTCGGTCATAATCCCTAGCAGTTCCCTGACATAAGAGAAAGTGAAACACAAAAAAGTGAAGTTGTATGTAAAGAGTGCACCATGGTTTAAATTGAATTTTCACAGCACACTGCTTAATTCATTCCAAAATCACATACCCGGCCATAGTAATATGCATCCCCAATTAGTAAAGCAGCATGTTCATTACCCTGCTCAGAAGCTTGCCACCACAAAGAATGTGCCCGCTGATGCCTTTCTGCATCAGTGCAAAATCCAGATTCACCCATGCACATGCTTCGTTCTCCATATTTGTCAAGAATCCAAGCAGCGTTACTCTGTGCCACCTCATAGCCCATCTCAGCCATTCTTGAATACAACATATATGCCTTGCCAACATCGCCTTTTAAGTATGCTTCTAGTGCCCATCTGGACAAAGAACTCCATGGACCTCGTTCTGCAACTAACTTGTATAGGGCAGTAGCCTAAGATCACAAATTTAAAATTGTTAGCACGTAAATTTGTTGGCAGAGACTCATTTTATGATATAATAATCATTAAGGAGTAAAAAACATGATTCATAAATATAATTCAGGGAGAGTACTCTAGATTCAATAATGACCATCATAATTATATTCTATTCTAATGAAAACAGAGAGTATATGACAGTGAACGCTGAATAAATGAAAATGCTGATATATTATTTCAAAAAGTGAGAAAATTAAGTAGAAATCTGTTAGACATGGGCCTTAATTAGAATAACAATAATAATGGGCCTTGTAAGTTATTATTATTAGGCAATTTTTATAGAAAATAACTATCATATAAGTGTTCATATAAATAGAAGGGAAGATTGGGAAAGAGGGTATCTTGGAATTTGACTGGAAAGGGGCCATTTTGGCATTAGGGAGGTGCAGATCCTCGAAGTTCTGCGGTATCATTCTTGTAATCAAAGGGGTTTTCCCTATTTCCTCATTCTATATCAGTTGGTTTCTATCAAAATCCTACTGCCTCAAAGCTATGCTCCTTCATCGATAACTTACTAATTTCCAAAAGATGCCTCTCCATTGCCCAATACCTAGCCTACTTATAACCATAACCCATGTTTCATGTAACTACCCTCTTCTTAGCATTTGCTCTCTGCCAGCTCATACACACACACACTCTCCTCCCTTCTGGGCCGTTTCCTATTGGGTCCTGGTCCAATGTAAATTATCTTGGGTCCTATCAATACACTATGCATATAATATCAAATGGTGCCAACTGTAGAGTGTGGATACAAGCAAAACAAATGGCATCTGTAGCTTATCAGTTCTGTCATTTATGACAAATTCAAGTATTGAAATATTATTACATCCCATGTCATCAACAAATATAAAGATCAATCCGCAACTAAAAAATTATTAATAGCATGGAATTCTTCAAGAAGTCTAACACAAGTATTTAGTACCTCTTTAGGACTGGTAGTGACTAGTTGCTCATTTTCTCCTTTCAGGACCACTAGGGTGTATATTTGGTATCAGCAAAGTTATTTCTGGTCTTGCTCATTTGGGTGCTTTATATTTCTTCTGGTATAAACCTTTTAGATGCTAGGCTTTTGGTTTGGGCAACTGGTCAATTGGCTTTGAAGTTCATCTTCATAATTGGGTCTAACAATATTCTAATTCTAATTATTCTATATTTTAAAATTATTAGGGTAGTTTCAGCCTATATTATATAAATTATGTATTCTCAGAAAAGCGATAAGGTAGATTTCTTCAGATAGCCTCTTTGTTTGGGTGGAAGAAATCATTTCAATTTGTATGTAAATAAATGGTTGCATCTTGAACAAAATCAATAGAATACTCTTAACATAATTATGAATCCCAAATTTTGATCAATTACATTCTTCTAATGCAAGCTTCTAACAGACATTAAAGTAAGATAAGGTAACATTGTAGAATGAACATTTAGGTCAGTCCAGTCTTTTTATACACAGACCAGCCTGGTAGAGTGAAATACACAAATCTTGCAATTCAAGTAATAGCTCAACAAATAGTTGGATCATCAGCAAAAAATGTAGTCATCTCACAAACATTATATAATACAACAACAGTGGCATTAGCTAATTCACCCTTATGTCTTGTAAAATATATTATATTAAAATTAAACTAAACTGCAGAGGAAAGAATAATATAGACATCAGGCTCTTACCTAAGTTATTCAATAGTTTTGCATCAGCAGTTGCATTAAACAAAGAAGACAAATGAAGAATTAACTCACCAATGGAACGTTCTTCTTGAACCCAACACCAAGATGAAAAATCTTTGCAAGCTGGTAGAAAGCCTTCGGTTGACCGTGATTGGCAGCCACTATAAAGAACTTACATGCCAACTTCACATCTCTTTTGACTCCAATTCCCTTGAGATACATGACACCTAGGTTATAATGGCCACCAACCTCTTCGTTATCAGCAGCCTTTTCAAAATACTCTTTTGCCTGTAATTCACAAAAGATACCGTAAATTAAGCATGCATACATACATAGCATTAAAAGCTTCAAGTAACACGAAATGGCAAAGATGATGGATCAATCATACTTTAGTGTAATTCTTGCTGTCGACTCCGTAGCCTTTGACATACAAATAGCCGATCCCATTATAAGCAGAGTAGAGGTGGTGTTTAGATGCAAGAGTAAGCCATTCAAAGGCTTTAGTGTAGTTTCTGTCAACACCAGCTCCCCTGGCATATATCTCTCCGAGAAGTTCCATAGAACGAGGCTCACCCTTCTCCACTGCCTTCAAGAACCAAGAGAGTGCCTTGGAATGGTCACGCCTTAATCCACGTAGGCCGAAGTAATAAAAGAGTCCGACTTTGTACATTGCAGCTGCATTCCCTTTCTGTGCCTGATATTCGAGAATCTGAAAGTCGTCGTCCTCTTCCCCTTTAGACTTTCTGAGTGCCTCTTTGTTCTCTTCAGCTCCATTGTGTAGCCTAACAGGTTCAATGACGGGAGAATCTTTTGAAATAAGAAAACTATTTACAGCAACTTCAGCCAATTCAGCATAAAGCTTAACGGATTTATCAAACATCTGCAAGCAAGCAAATAAGATTATTATTATTATTATTATTATTTAAGAATGAACTCAGCAAATAAATAGTACTAGAAAATAGAAACTACTGACATCTTGACGAGTGTAGAGATAAGCGAGAGCCATTTTGGATTGCATATTGCCACCCTCGGAAGCAAAGTGATGGTAAACAAATGCTTTCTGTTTGCTCCTCTCTCGCAAAAGCCCCATTCCCCACAAAAACCCTAAAACAGATTGAGCGGCAGGGTAGCCAGATTCAGCAGCAGACTCGATCTCACCGGAGCCCTCTTCCATTAGACGGGAGTCCCCAGTGATGAGCTTGGAGACGGAGGAGTAGTAGAGAAGCTCCGTATCGGATTGGGGTTGGGGGTCTGTGGGGGAGGGTTCGAAGATTTGGCGCCATGAGCCAGGGTCAAGATCCTCTTCGGACTTGTGGGAATCAGAGTCGCCGAACTCGTCCCACTCTGCGGATGAATCGGAATCGGGAGGGACATCGTCTTTGAAGTCTTCCTGGGAAAGGACAAGAACATAGGGTCGAGCGGCGATGGAGAGGGTCAGGAAGGAGACACTCAGAATAGATATAAATAATAAGTTGGCGCTGCGAATTATTATTGACATTATTATTGCTGTTGCTGTGTGTTGTAAATCACAAAAACAACATTGAGAGAAGAGAATGAGTGGGGAAGAAGAAGAAGAAGGGTCAAGAATGAATTTATGAATGTTAGTTAGTTTAGGAACGAAGGCTGTGACTCACACGCAGCTTTGCGTTATTTCAACCAATACAAACCATCCAACTCACCATCTCTGCCTCGTCAACAATATGACCTGGAAAATAGATAAATTATTCAATTTTCTATTGGATATTATATACAGTACAACATTTTATCATTTTTTTTTTTTTTTTGATATATTTTTTATCATCTTCTTTTGATTTATATAGAAGCAACAACTCTCTATCTAAACAAGTGAAGAGATTCCCCGGAATACGCATCAAGAAACCCAATCAAAGGAAGATTTCATACCAAATTGCACTAGCAAACTTCCACTTTATAAGTAGATGTATTTAGGACCTAGAAGTATGATTCTCCTTAAGATTGTTGGGGATGAATCAAAACAAAGGGAACAACGTAGAGAAAAGTTTTTAGGTAATTGAAAAAAATTGAGAAAAAAAATGATGATAGATTTTATTGATTGGATGAGGTGTATATATACAAGAGTTTCCTAACTACATAGGACAAAAAAAACTAACTGAAAATACAGCTGTACATAGCTCACTGAAACAGAGCTTCAGAAAAGCAAAGCTTCAGAACACACTGAGCTTCAGAAGATGCGAAGCTTCAGAAGTTGCTGAGCTTCAGAAATTGCGAAGCTTCAGAAATTGCTGAGCTTCAGAAGCTGGGAGCCTTCAGAAGCTTGTGAGCTTCAGAAGCTAGGAGCCTTCAGAAGCTGCAACCATGTTTCAGAGCTTGGCTTACAAAACCAATACTCCTCCTTAAGACAAGCTATCGAAACATACAATTCCTATTTCCCTCCTGAGCTTGAGGAACTGATCTCTCTTCACAGCCTTGGTCATTAGATCAGCTTGTTGGTTCTCAGTGGGGCAATACTCCAAGATCAACTTCGCCTTATTAACTTGGTCTCTGAGAAAATGAAACCGAGTTTCAATGTGTTTGCTCTTGCCATGACTAACAGGATTCTTAGCCAAATTGATTGCTGATTTGTTGTCAAGCTTCAGCACCACTGTGATGTCTTCAACAATCCCTATCTCACTGAGAAGTGATTGTAACCAGTTAGCTTGACAAGCTGCTAAAGACCCTGCTACATACTCTGCTTCACAGCTTGAGAGAGCTATGACTGACTGTTTCTTGGAGCACCAAGACACAGGTGCATTTTGAAATTTAAACAAGTATCCACTGGTGCTCTTCCTTTCTATCTTATCACCACACCAGTCAGCATCAGAAAATCCACACAACTCTAGCTTTCCATTACCCTTAGAGTATGGAAACAGCACACCATAGTGGATTGTACCATTGATGTATCTCAGTATCCTCTTTGCTGCTAGCAAATGACACTTCAATGGTTTGCTCATAAACCTGCTAACATAACCTACTGCATAGCTTATGTCAGGCCTGGTTTGACACAAGTATCTCAATGAACCAACTAGCTGCCTGAACATAGTTGGATCAACACTGTCACCACCTGCCTCTTCCTCAAGCTTGACCTTAGTATCTGCAGGTGTGACTGAAGAGTTGCAGTCAAGCATCTCAAACTTCTTCAGAATCTCAGTAGCATACTTGGATTGATGTAGTATCATTCCCTTTGGAGTTTCCAAGAGCTCCATGCCTAGGAAGTAGGTCAACTTCCCTAGGTCAGTCATTTCAAATTCACACTTCATCTGTTATTTGAACTCCTCTATTTCTATAGGTGAGCTACCTGTCACCAACAGGTCATCAACATACAAGCATATGATCAGCATATGCTTGCCATCACTGCCTTTTACATAAACACCATACTCTACACTGCATTTCTTGAAACCTTGCATAACAAGAAAGTTGTCAATTCTCTTGTTCCATGCTCTTGGTGCCTGTTTCAAGCCATACAACGCCTTGTGCAGTTTCAACACCTTGTCCTCTTTTCCCTTTAGCTCAAAACCTGGAGGTTGTTTCACATAAACATCTTCCTCTAGGGGTCCATTCAGAAATGCTGACTTCACATCTAAATGAAATAGGGGCCATCTTCTACTACAAGCTAGAGCAATCACTAGCCTAATAGTTTCATGCCTTGCCACTGGAGAAAACACTTCATCATAATCCAACCCTTGCCTCTGCAGGAAACCTTTAGCTACAAGCCTTGCTTTGTACTTGATTATCTTGCCTTCAGGGTTTTGCTTTGCCTTATACACCCACTTCACATCAATTGCTTTCTTGTCTGATGGTAGATTACACAAATCCCAGGTCCTGTTCTTCTCAATTGACCTTAACTCTTCATTCATAGCTTCCATCCAGACCTTGCTCTTTAGTGCAGCCTTCACATTAATAGGCTCAGTATCAGCTAGCATAGCATAATGCACAATTTCTCCTTCATTGTCTACCATGTTATCTGAAGCCATCTCACAATCAGCTAGTCTTCTAGGAATTTGAACTTGTCTCTGAGGTCTAATTGATTGAACTCTGTCATCATCATCACTTGAAGTTTGCATATCTTCATCAAGGCCTGTACCATGATTCTGATTCACAAATGTGGTTGGTTCATTGTTCTGATCTGAATCATCAACTAAGTCCACTTCACAAGCTTTCTTAGATGTTGATTTTTGTTTCCAATCCCAGTTATCATTCTCAATAACCTTCACATCTCTACTGATTTCAACCTTATCAGTGATGGGATTGTACAATCTATAAGCACCTGTTCTATGATATCCTACCAATATCATAGCTTCACTCTTGTCATCCAGCTTCTTTCTCTTGGCATCAGGGATGTGCTTATAGCATAGGGAACCAAACACCTTCAGATGTGACACACTTGGCTTGACTTCTGACCAAACCTCCTCTGGAACTTTGTCTACCAATCTCTTTGTAGGTGATCTGTTGAGGATGTATACTGCAGTAGCCACTGCTTCTCCCCAAAACCTCTTTGGCAGCTGCTTCTGCTTAACCATGCTTCTAGCCATGTTAAGTATACTTCTGTTTCTCCTTTCAGCAAGACCATTGTGTTGAGGAGTGTATGGTGCTGTAACTTCATGAATTATGCCTTGACTCTTGCAATAATTCTCAAATTCTGTTGAAGTATACTCACCTCCACCATCAGTTCTCAACACTTTGATTGGCTTTCCACTTTGCTTCTCAACCAGTGCCTTAAACTTTTTGAACACATCAAAGACTTCACTCTTAGCCTTTATGTGATACAGCCATGTCATTCTAGAGAACTCATCTACAAATGTTATGAAATATTTGTTTCCACCAGTAGATAACACATCTATAGGTCCACAAACATCTGAGTGTACAACATTCAACACCTCACTAGACCTCATTGGTAGATGTTTTTTGAATGAATCCCTAGGCTGTTTTCCAAGTAGACAGGTAGTACAGGTCTCTACAGGAGCTATTACACTAGGCAGACCTAACACCATGTTCTTTGAATTCAATAGTGACAAGCTTTTGAAATTCAAATGACCATACCTCTTGTGCCATAGTTCACTTTCCTTGATCTCAGTTGATGCAGCTAAACACTCATGTTCAATTGCTTTCAACTGTGTCTTGAAAGTCCTGTTCTTGCTTTGAATTGACTTAAGGATCAAATTCTGTTTTGAATCAAACAACTTCAGTGTTCCATCTTCCAAAACCACCTTGAATCCTTTGTCAAGTAACTGACCTACACTCATCAAGTTACACTGCATCCCAGGCACATACAAGACCTTCTCAATCACTGACTTTCTTCCATTCTTCCTCTGAATGACTACATTGCCAATTCCCTTAGCATCAATGGATTTACTGTTGGCAAGTTTGATTTTTGTGTTGAGACAACTATCAAAATCAGTCAAAATGTTCCTGTTCCCAGTCATATGGTTTGAACAACCTGTATCAAAGTACCATTCCATAGATTCTGCAGTCTCATCAGTGATAGTCACCATGAAACTTACATCATCATCTGAATCCTTGTTCTCAGCCAAATTTGCTTCTTCACCATTTGTCTGATTCTTGATTTTCTTCTCATTCCCACATTCACTTGCATAGTGTCCAAACTTTGAACACTTGAAGCATTGAATGTGACTCTTGTCTTTCTTCTTTGAGTTGCTCTTCTGTTTCCCTCCTCCTCCATTAGAGGATTCAGGTTTGTCTTCAACACTTTCTTTGCCATTCTTGCTCTTCTGCCAATTTTTCTTATTGTTCTGGAACTTCTTGAATTTTGCATACAGGGCTTGCTCATCTTCCTTGACCTGGTCCTTATCACCATGCTTCATCTCATGAGCCTCCAATGTACTCTGCAAATCTTCAAGCTTCACCTCACTTAGATCTTTAGTCTCTTCAATTGTCACCACTATGTGATCAAACTTTGAAGTTAAAGTCCTAAGCACTTTCTCTACAGTTTCTTGTTCTTCAAGATTACTTCCACAATTCTTCATCTGATTAGTGAGTGTCACTAATCTTGTGAAATAATCTGAGATCTTTTCATCACCCTTCATCTGCATTAATTCATATTGCCTCTTTAATGCTTGTAATTTGACCTTCTTTACCTTAGCATCACCACCATAACACTTCTGCAATATGTCCCATGCACCTTTTGAAGTCTCTGCATCTGCTATCTTTTCAAAAACCTTTGAATCCACACACTGATGAATCAAGAACAAGGCTTTGTTGTCTTTTCTCTTGGCTTCTCTGTGAGTTGTTCTTTGTTCTTCATTTGCATTTGCTGGGAGTGGAGCAACCTCTGCATTCACTTGATCATACACCTCTTGAAAAGTGAATATCACCTTCATTTGCTTCACCCAAGTATCCCAATTTTTCCCATCAAACACTGGCAGGTTTGCATGAAAATTGTTGTTTCCAGCCATGGTTGATTGTAGTGATCAACCAACAAATCCTTCTACACCAGAAAGACTTGGTAAAGATCAAGTCTTGATCACTTCTTGATCAAGGTCCCTTGGAACATACAATGCTCTAGATACCACTTTGTTGGGGATGAATCAAAACAAAGGGAACAACGTAGAGAAAAGTTTTTAGGTAATTGAAAAAAATTGAGAAAAAAAATGATGATAGATTTTATTGATTGGATGAGGTGTATATATACAAGAGTTTCCTAACTACCTAGGACAAAAAAAACTAACTGAAAATACAACTGTACATAGCTCACTGAAACAGAGCTTCAGAAAAGCAAAGCTTCAGAACACACTGAGCTTCAGAAGATGCGAAGCTTCAGAAGTTGCTGAGCTTCAGAAATTGCGAAGCTTCAGAAATTGCTGAGCTTCAGAAGCTGGGAGCCTTCAGAAGCTTGTGAGCTTCAGAAGCTAGGAGCCTTCAGAAGCTGCAACCATGTTTCAGAGCTTGGCTTACAAAACCAATAAATATCTCATATTCGATTCTCTTTGATGTCAATTTAGATGAACTAATTTAACTTAAAAAAAAAAAATAGAATACCACTTTTTAATGTATTTACATAAAAGTCATTTTGTAAATGACTTTTTAAAAAACCATTAAAGACGACATGGTTTCTCCATCGACATTATTCTTATATCTATGTCACCCATATTTGAAAATAAACTCAAATTCTCCTAAATGATTAATTTTAGAAAAAATCATTAACCATTTGAGCTAAATGTATCGGTTAGAATTATAACTTAATTTGTTGGGCTATACAAAGAAGAAAAATTAATATTTAAGTAATATATGCTTCATATATAATTAATGGAGTATTTAATAATTTGGACTAAATAATCAATTATTTAACGAATTTTTTGTAATGATTTAAAAAATGAATAAACTCTCAATTTGGCTCATGAACTATCAATTTCTAATTTGATCCCTAAACTATATAAATATAAATATTCTCAATAGTTGAGCTATTAATAATCCATCAATTTAATTCTTTAACTATTATTTTCTTTCAAGTTTTTAAAAGAATCAAGCGACTAAATTTATGTATTTATAATAGTTTAGGGACTATTTAATATATTTTGATAGTTTAGATATTAAAGTGAAGGGAGGATAGGAATGGTTTATTTAATTAATTCAATTAAAAAACAAAGAAGTATCAAAAAAGGAATATTGCAGGGGAGGAGTGATCTAGTACATACAAGAATAAAACATGACCGGGTCAGGTTGTTTCTGGCTTTTCTTCACATTCGTATTATCTTTTTAGTAAATGGCTGGTTAGGTTACCACTCATCCTCATTCTCTCCCAAATATGTCTTCTGCTGTTTTAGGTAAAAAAAAACAAAAGTGTTAAATTAAACGATTCAATAAAAAAAAAAAACACCTTTGTTTGACTTGATTTATTTCCACATAGCTAATTGCTGACTGATTTTGTGGTTTGACAGAGCACTTGTTGGACGTGGATGAACAGGAGGAGCAGCAACACAAATTCAAGATTAAAAATCTGAGAAAAGAATCCGATGATGGGAAAATTCACATACTGAAAGGCATCACCGTTGACATCCCAAAGGGTGTGATTGTTGGTATCATAGGCCCTAGTGGTAGCGGCAAGTCAACTCTCTTGAGGGCTTTGAATCGCCTCTGGGAGCCACCTTCCTCCTCCGTCTTCCTTGATGGCCAAGATATCTGCCACCTTGACGTCCTTTCCCTCCGCCGCAAGGTTGCCATGCTCTTTCAGCTCCCTGCTCTCTTTGAAGGTAATTCACCCGGCCTTCACCCTTTTTTTCTCGATTCATTTTTATTATATCATCACAACTTTGTTTTGATTTACAGGGACAGTTGCGGAGAATGTGAGGTATGGTCCACAGCTTAGAGGAATAAAGCTAACAGATGATGAGGTGCGGAAGTTGCTCATAATGGCAGACCTTGATGCTTCTTTCATGGATAAGTCTGGTGCTGACCTCTCTGTGGGTCAGGCTCAAAGAGTTGCACTTGCCAGAACTCTAGCCAACTCACCTGAGGTATGTATGCTATGAAACACAGGGCACTATTAATTAGACGTGTCATAGTATCCGACACTTGCTAGGCAATTAAGACATGTGTCGTAAAAAATTTTTTTTTTTTTTATTTGCTACGACATCTTTCAATCGGTGTTCAACACCGACATGACACTCGTACACCCATGTCAAACAACTTGGAAAAGTATTCCAATTTTATTTTTTTTTATTTGCTTCAACCTACCTTAGACACATCTCAAATGCATCTACAAAGGTTAAATATGCGTCAAAACAATCCGTGACCTTGTACTTGAAAGTCCTTAAACACTCTCCTCACTACCAAATGGGCTAATTCACATATTCAAAAGAAAATGCGACAAAAATCAATATGATAATAAATAGGATGGGTAAAATTTAGGGTACAACGGTAGCATAGTATCTGTGTCATAGTGGATGCTTCATAGTATGTATGTATGTATGATTGATGCTTGTTTGTTTATGGATTAATTAACTTGGATGTTCCTGCTAATTTTGAAGGTTTTGCTGCTGGATGAGCCTACTAGTGCATTAGATCCAATATCCACAGAAAACATTGAAGGTGCCTTGATGAAGTTGAACAAGAATCAGGGAATGACACTCATGATGGTTTCTCATAGCATCAAACAAATCCAGAGGATGGCCGACGTTGTGTGTTTGCTTGTTGATGGTGAAATTGTTGAAGTTCTTAAGCCTAATCAACTCTCTCAAGCTAAGCATCCCATGGCAAGGAGGTTTCTTGAACTCAGTTCTTAACCTCTCTTGTCCCTATCCTCTCTACTGCTATTGCGTTGTGTCCACTTGTTGGGTTGGGCTTGAGTATAGTATATCACCACTACTGTCCATAAGACAACAATTCTTATCTAAATTTCACTAATGTGAAGAATAAAATTAACTTTATCTTATCTAAATTTCAATCACTATATTTTATGCTTCCATAAACACTTATGCTAGCGTTATTTTATCTAAATTTCAACCACTCAATCAAATCATGATTATAGATTACACTGACACCAATGTTGTCATAAAATATTTGCAAATGGATAAATGCTATTTGATAATTGATTTAATGTAGGCATCGCTCTTTCCTTTATCCTTCCTCCCTATTTTTGCCCTATCACTAGTGTGAGACCCGTGCCAAGCACGGGGAAATAAAAATAAAAATATATTTATAATGTTAATATTTTGACTCAATTTCCTCATCTGATCTTGACACCGACGTAACTAACTAACTAAATTTCTTATTACTTTCCAATTTCTGCCTCACTTTTAGAGTCCCATCTCACCAACCTTCCATCAATTCCAACGTGCAAGACACTCTCGTTGCCAAGCGCCGGAAGAGGTGGTGGCACTTTTGCAGTCACACCGATGCAAGGTCGGCTTCGTTGGCGCTCACTTTTTGGAGGTTGAACAGAGGACTAGCGGGAGGGACTTGTTTGCTGACGGGAGAGTTCTTCCACCTTCCGCCGTTGACGATGGACCACCCACCGCGGGGAGTCTTTGTAGCGGCTGTGCTGGATGACATACATTTGACTTAGTTGTTTGGTAAATACGCCAAATTATCAAAATGTAAGATTATGACCATGCAATTCTTACTCTATTGCAAGCTCCAATTATGTTTGGACTTGATAGCTCAACAATTGCTTTTTTATTCAATGAGAGGTTTCTAGTTCACATATGACAAACCAAAAGGAAATGAATATTGTTTTGAGAAGGTTGACATACATGTTTAATTAATAATTAAGGAAGACTATTTGTTATTTGCCTTGCTTCAAGGTGGAGTCAAAGTGTTTCCATATTGCCCTTAAGTTTTATTATTCTATAGAGAAGAATTCAAACCAACTCTTATAAATCTTTGCCATTCAAAAAAAAAAAAAAACCAACTCCTATAAAATTTAGCATTGGACTCCTTTGAAAATGCAGCTACTAGTTTCATATTAATGTTATTGTTACCTATAATAATAACTCAATTTGGCGGGGTTTTGCTTGTGCGATTAGACATTATGTTGGCTATTACATTTACGTGTCGGACTAGCTAGAGAGTTTTGGGCCACCTGAGAATGACTGTGTTATCACCTCAATTGTATCAGAATCATCAGCCATATTTCTGAAGGCTTGCTGATGGATGCTAAACAGAAAGGACCAACATTCTGCCAGGAATACGGCAGAGGAGAGAATCTCATTTGGCATTTGTTATTGGATAAACTCAGACATTTGGAACTGTTTTTCCAGCAATTGGGATGAATTCTGTTGAAGAAGGAATCCACCATTGTAATGATAACAACTTTTGACTTCGGGTAAGATCTTCACCCTTCTCATTTGAAAGAAAGAGTACAATGCTTTCTTATACTAATATGAGTTTAACTTTGGTACATATTTAGTGTAAAATCCTCACCCCTCTCGCCGTATATACTTGTTATTTGTAACTAAATTGAAAATTGATTGGTTGTTTTTCATAAGAGTTTAGTGACTACTTAGTAAGAGAGCGGCAATTTAGGGACGAAATTGGCTGTTTACATGCTTACTTACCACCCAGTCAGGTTTTTTAGATATAAAGAAAATAAAATAAGACAAATATTGCTAATTTATTGAGGGAAAACTCCGATAATTAATCAATAAAAAACAAACTATGTATGGAGATCGAGTGCAGGGAGGATTTACATCACAATTCACAAGGTTTTCATTCGGTTAATATGCCATTCATACAAGTCAGATATTTTGGTTACATGAGTGGCGTAAAAAAATTCATATGAACTAATTCTAAACTCAAGGTTCCAAAAAAAAATAAATTCCAAGAATTCTACCTAATACAGATGAAGTAAATTGAGAAAAAAAGGAAAAGAACATGTATCTGTGTATTTTGATTTAAGGCCTTGAAGAAGTTTCCTCAATGGTCTCCAGGGCAGGTTTCCACGATCTCTGCTTGGAGTACCTTTGAACTGCCTCTGTCTCTCCTACCATCTCATAATTATTATCAGCTTCTGATACTATTCTCTTTGCCTCTGAAGGGAACATACAGAACTCACTGAAAACAGGAAAAATCTTTCCCAAATTATTGAAACTCGCATGCTTGGTTGTCCTTGATGCTTTGTAGTTAAGAGAGCTCATTTCTTCATGGGTTAGCACAGAGTACAGCAGCTCCATTGGTAGAAGAAAGTAAAACTTGCGCCTTTGAAGTTCTTCATCGGCTAATAGTCCTTGAATTCGATGGCCTACTTTAAGGTAGCTTGAGTCACAAACAAACTGTCCAGAATATTCTACAATCAGCTCTGCAGCTCTTATTGCTTTTGTGTATGCTTCTATTCTCCCATCTAACAATAACACCTTAAACACCCCTTTGGTTGGAGTACAAGAAGCAACGTTGCCCATTTCTAAGAAGCACTTTGGAAATGTTGGATGGTTGGAGTTGAGTTGAGTAAAGTTGGAGGTTGACAGAGCTTCCTATTTATTAGACAAGCTGCCTCTCAGTTAAGAAATCAAAGAAAAATAGTTGATTTTGTCTTTTTGTGGGCAAAGGGTCATACATAGTTGGGTAATCAGTTGGCATATCTTTTAATGTTAGTGTTCAAAGTTTGTCATAATAATCTAAATGATA
This sequence comes from Trifolium fragiferum, assembly GCA_954870985.1. Classification (NCBI taxonomy): domain Eukaryota; kingdom Viridiplantae; phylum Streptophyta; class Magnoliopsida; order Fabales; family Fabaceae; genus Trifolium; species Trifolium fragiferum. The sequence goes on along the minus strand of OX940790.1, from coordinate 87,094 downwards.
TCTTGAAAACAAAGCTTCCCAACTGGCAGCAGCTTAATTTTAATTCTTAATAATATATATGTAGATATAAGAAATTAAGAGATACTACTAGTAGGTAAAGTATGTTTGTTTGCTTATGGGCCTTTCAGGTGCATATAAAATGTTGTTATTTGTAATTGAAAAGGTTAGTACAAAGCCATAAATAAAGGAAATATTATGGACAATCTGGCAAATTTTGGCCTATTTTGACTTGCTGCGTGGAAAAAGAAAGTAGCTAGCTATGGTGCACATGGGGAAATATATATATGTGAGAATGCAAACAGATACAGAGAACCACACTTAACGACAACACCAAACTAATCATTAGATATATGGTACGTACCACCAGCAAGTAATTTAATTTAATCATCTCATCTCATCCCATTGTATACACACCACACCATTAGGACTTTTTTCTTTTAATATTTACACATACACTTTTTTTTGGACTAAATGAAAAAGGTCGATGGATGGAAAACGTCAAATCTTTGCTTGGTATATAGTCACTATCCGATGTTAGCTTGCAATATATATATTAAGCACATATATATACATTTATTTTCTTGAATCTATAGGCTCTACGAGTTGTCATGGGCTCTGCTACTTACTAGTAATATTTTCCACATAATAATTGGTAGAGCCAGGACATAATTTGATACTGCCAATTAGCATTTGATATATAGTTTTTTTTTTCCCATATAAAAGAATAATCGATCTCTCCAATTGATCAAGATATATAATTGATCGATATTAAGGAGGTGCATGGTTAAAACCAAAATTCATTGGTATAGGATTTGATTGGAATAAGTTGGTACAACAGAGTGAGACTGGGAAGTATTAAATTTGCTTGCTTGTTTGATTCACAAATGAAGAATCTTTTATAGGACAACTATAAATGATTGGTGGTTCATTAAGAAAATAGCAAATACTATATAATTAGTTTTTAAAGAGGCTGAATGTTTGATTTGGTGGATTTTATGCTTGTTTCTTATCAAACTGAATGGAAAAAAAAAAATAGTGGTTGGTTGTTGCTTAGATGGTTGACATCGACATCAATATCAATAAAGACAAGTGCCAAACATATCAACTAGCTGTAAAACTGGTTACAACACACGAAAAGGAAAAGTCATCTAAGAAATGGATCCAAAACAACAAATGGTAGTGTGAAGGAGAAATGAATAATTTAGGGGGAGTCAAATATATCGAATTAATAGTTTATGAGGGTTAACCCATAAAAATACATAAACATCAATTTTTTCTAATGATACATAAATATCAAATTGGTTACACCTTAATTCTTTCTTTTTTTTAACGATCTATAAAATAGTTTTACACTGTCATTCAATAAGAACTCAATATCACGTCATATAGACCATTTTTGTAATCGTCTTTTGAAAATAATAGCCACCATGTACTATATTTTTATTGAACATCTATATAAAACTCGTTTGAGGATGCATAAGATTTTTTTAATCTTCTCTTCCAAGTTCTTTTCACAGTTTCTTAGAGATCTTATGTTTTTAAAATTATCAAATTACTTTTAAAAATTTGTATAGAAATTAGGTGAGCTAATTTAGCTTCTTCAAAAAAAAAAATTTGTAAAAAAAATATTGAGAACAAAGTAAAACTACTTTTAGACCTGCCGTACAAATGATTTAAAATAGAACATAAATCGATTTATCAAACAAAAATAGGCCAAAATATCATATTGCATGCATATTGAAGACACGTTCGTTTTGTTTTGCGTTTCTACCGTAGAGATGTGTGCTCATCTAAGTTCTCATTGTGATTCCACAAACTACAAAGTGTAGCTTCCACGTCACAGTGGTTTTATGCGGCAATTCTAAAGGGAGTTAGACAATTCTAAAGGTGGGTGCAGAATTATAGTCTTGATTATTTCTCATAATTAAGCAAGTTAGACAACTAGTGTTGTTTGGGACATTGAAAGTTACATAAAAACTTGTAAGACAACTGATTTCACTAAGATTGGAAGTGAAGCAACCCATTATAAACTCTGCCTCTTGTTGGACTTAGAAAGTGAATACATTGTGCAGACATGCTTCCGTGAATATTGGGTGTATTCTTGACTTTCATATAATTTTTTGTGAGTCTGGCCCTCCAAAGGGTGAACATTTGAGGTTAACTAATATTTTGGAGATAACGATTTCTCATTTCATTTTAGTGTAATCTTCTTTTTTGGGTTTAGGTCTTCTTTGTTATAACAGATTTGAGCCGTCCAATTTTTTATTGACAATTGAAATTGTTTTATTTTATAAAATTTAAAATCCTGATTTTGGATTTGACTATCCGGTGCTTGGGATATTTTTCAAATATTATTATATTTATTATATAAGGATTAAAAAACAAATTACTGTAAAAAAAAAATCTTGTGGGTGGGACTGGATGTGCGTGTATGTATGGAAGGGAGTTAAAGAAAAGAAAAGGTCATCTCTTTTATTCTAATCTCATCTTGTGTTGTGTCCTCCTCCTCCTCCTCCTCCACTCGTCCGTTCCATTTCAGGGATCGATCATCGATGGCAGCATATGCTTCTTCTTCTTGCTCTATCTCCTCTGCTGCTTTACCCTTTTTCCAACAACGGAGGTCCCCACTACTACAACAACCTTTCAATAACACAACAGGTCGCTCCTCACTTCACTTCATTTTATTCATTAATCAATTAGTAATTGATTTCCCAATTCAGTTTGTTTCTTCTTTTTGTACCACTCTCATTCATTCATTCATTCATTAGTTGTAATTATTGTTATATTAAAAAATTTGCTCAGGAAGAGAAGAAGTAGGAGGAAGAATACTACTCATCCCCCAATGTTTAAATGGAAAAAAGAGATTCAGTCTTAAGTTTTCAAACAAACTTAGATTCTCTTCAATCCCTACTAGAAGTACCAATGATGTTGACATTGACACCTCTAATCAGACAAAGGCATGTATGCTTACTTACTTAGTGTTCAATTTCACACCTGAATGGATGCATGCTATAAAACAAACAACTGCATGTTTCAAATAAACACAACATACAATAATTTCTTATTCTCTTGCCTCATACATGCCATGCCATGCCCTGAAAATCTCTGTCACTCAATGTTACAGAAGGCACCATTTGGATATTCAAGGAAAGATGTCATTTTAATTGGACTAGGAGTTACTTTCCTTGGCATTGCCTTAAAATCAGGACTAGAGGTGCCTTTCTTTCTTTCTGCTCTAATAATTTCAATGCTTACTCTACCGGTTTCTTATACTTTCCTTCCATATAATATTTTCTAGTTTGCCGGAGTTGATCCACTGCAAGCTGGAAATGTGGTTCAACTTGTGCTGGTTTTGGGCCTCACAGTTGGATGGATCTCAACATATATCTTCAGAGTTTCAAACAAGGAAATGACGTATGCACAGCAGCTACGTGACTACGAAAGCAAAGTCATGGAGGTAAATAAGTAAAGCCTTTCTCTTGATTTAATCATAGTCAAATAGTTTTCTTGTGATTTACCACAAGAATTACAAGTGCATGTTTGTGTCAAACTCGCGGGTAGACCCTTAAACTCGTACAAGTTTACGAGTCTTGGAAGAAAAAACGAGTGGACTCGTGTGTAGAATCGGTTTTTGATAGACTCGGGTAGACTCGGACAAAATCGTATAGACTCGCGAGTCTATGGCGAGTTTACGAGTCTATAGGTTTGTTTGGAAAAAAATTCAAAAAGGGCACAAATTCCCCAAACTTTTTTTAAAGGACTTAAACCTTTTTTTATTGTGTATAACAATACGCATTTAGAATAAGAAATATTAAAGAAATCTCACTCTTCTACTCTCCACCTTCAGTGAGGATGACATCTGAAGTGTCTTCTCCTTCACTGGCATTTTGGCTACCCTTTATTGACGACATGGTCCATTTGTTTCTTTAGGTGTTCACGACCGTCTCTCGTCATCAACATTTTTTTATGACGATGATGTTGGCGGTGGTGATTTAATTTAAGCTTTGAATGTTTGAAGTCATTAGCATATGTGTTTTATGATTGTTTGCTTTATGTAGTAGCCAATTAAGAAGGAACTTGTACCTTATTTATATACTTTACTATTTTCTTTGTTTGATTATGGAATTTTATTATTAACAAGTTTGGTCTTGGTCTGGAGTTCGAAATTTACATTTTTATGTTAATTGGATATGTATATATGTGTGTTTATGTGTCATTTACAACTTTAGTGTATCATATATATGTCACTTGTAGATTTTTCATAGACTTGTATGAGTTTACGAGTCGAGTCTACGAGTCTTTACGAGTTTGAGTAGACTCGCGAGTCTGACAACCTGTTATTCTTGTTCAAATTTGTTGAAATTGATTAAATGCATAAATACATACTATCATACCTTTTTTACCTTAAAATATATGAATGAAATAAAAAAGGTCAGTGGTACTTAAAATGTTGATTTGGGAGGCTCAAAAAGCTAAATATGGTGCTATGAGCTAGTCATAAATAAAATGGTTTGTCCTAAAATTGTTTACAGTAATATATTTTGGCCAAAGGCAATTAGGCCATAAGTCAGAAGATGTTATTCATCAATTGTTTTATGCCTTGCCATTTCTCATGGTACATTTTATGAAGAATGCTCCTTTTATTGGACCTTGTCAAACAAATGCTCTCTGCTTGCATTTTGTTATGAACTCATGATACTACAGCTGCAACTTTTCATTATTGGGGAATCTATTCATTATATTGCTAGGAGTAAAAATGAGTTCAATAGATGCCTAACCTTATTCAAAATGTTTTATATTTTCTTTTGATATTTGAGTTTGGTAAGTTTATTAAAAAATACCAATGACTAATTGAAAATTCTCATATTCAAAACATCTGCTGCGCTCTATGTATTGACCCTGAGAGACCGAGAAGAATTCAGATATCCCAAAAAAATGCCTTATACTAAAATATTTCTTTCCAGAACATGTATATATCTTACTGAAGCTTTAAACTTAGTTCTGCACCATGATGTGTGTTTACGTTGTTTCTTAATATAAAATGACATAGAATAACCTTGCCCCTATTGAATCTGCAGAAACGATTAGAGTCCCTAACAGAAGCAGAGCTACAAGTACTGCTTCAAGAAGTTGAGGAAGAGAAGAGTCGTTAGCTTTAGCTAGTGATGAAGAGGTGAATTGAAGTAGCTTGTTGGTATATAAACACTGCAGTTATACAGCAGCAAGTAAACAGAAACAATAATCTGTATGGCTAGTTTAGAAAGGTTTCTGCTATAGTGTTTGGTATCTTAATTAGCAATATGTAATATACACTGCCCTTTATTTAAAGCGATTTTTTACAAAACACATAAACAGAAGTCCAATACTTCATTTGGTGAACAAAGAGCTCTTATATTTGGACACCCCTAACTCCCAACAGTCATTCAATACTTAATTTTCTCTCTATATCTGTCCTATTACATCACCAACTTTTTTTTAAACGGCAAATATATTATTATTACTAACCAATCTTTGTTCAAGACGAACAAAGACCCGTAAAAGAGGAGCTATAAAACAAAGACGTCGTATATAAGCGAAACACCAATGAAATACGAAAACATCACCAACTTATCACATCGATTACATCATTGTTTCTCTCTCTCTCTCTCTCTCTGTACACACACATATCTATTTTCTTTCAAGATGTATGGGTGTTCGAAGATCATTTTCTGTGAACAAATAAATAAAACTTTTTCCTGCTTTTGCTATGAATGGTATTGATTGATAGTTATCATACCAAAGTGATACACATCTATCTTATATGTTGCACTATGAGAAAATGAAGTTTGCCATACACTTATTGATATTGAAATATGTACATGCCAAACTTATTGGTTATTGTTGGATATTGCCTTGAAAACTCAGAAAATCAGAAAACAGGAAAATTAGCTGTCAGTGGAGCCCAGGCGCGGGGAGTGGCGCCCAGGCGCTAGGAGCACTCTAGAAAGTGCGTTTTGATCTGTCAGTGGAGCCCAGGCGCGGGGAGTGGCGCCCAGGCGCGGCTTCGCGTATATATACGTGCTGTTTGCGTTTTCTGAGGAAATAAGGTGGTTTTTAGGGTTTTTGGAGCCAACACAAAGACTAGGGTTAATAGAGAAACATCTTGGGAAGACTCTAGGGTTGGGGAAACATTCTATCACCTTGGGAAACACTTGGAATTGAATCTCTTGGTCACGGGGAGAGATTCGAGACTATGGTAGAATTAGGAAAACACTAATTCTTGTAACTCTTGTGGAGAATCTTATTGTAATCAAGGTTTCTATTGATAAGTGGAACGGTGAGGGTCGCCCTCCCCTCAGATTAGGTTCATTAACACCGAACTGGGTCAACAAATATCATTGTGTCCTTTACTTTTCGCTGTTTATCTGTTCGTGATTATATTGCTTGGTTCTTACTATTTTGGTTGCTTAATTTATTTGCTCCACACACTAAAGGTTATTGGTGTGAGTTAATCGAATTCACAACAATTGGCGCCCACCGTGGGGCAAAGGATCAAAAGAATTGAGTACCATGGGTTCTAAGTGGGAGGTTGTGAAATTCACCGGGAGTAACAACTTCGGGTTGTGGAAGGTGAAGGTGATGACAATTTTAATCCGACAAAAGTGTGTCGATGCGTTAAAGGACGGTGATAGTTCATCTGTTCAGGTTGTCGTCAGTGAGGAGGAAGGCTATGAGAGTGCGGGAGCACTCATAGTCACAAACTGGGAACCGTAGATGATTGATCAGCCTGGAGAGGTGGTGGTAAGAATACTCAACATCGGTCTGGAGATGCGGTGGAATAATACTCGACATCAGCCTGGAGAGGCGGTGGTAAGAATACTCAACATCAGCCTGGAGAGGCGGTGGTAAGAATACTCAACATCGGCCTGGAGAGGCGGTGGTAAGAATACTCGACATCGGCCTGGAGAGGCGGTGGAATAATACTCAACATCAGCCTGGAGAGGCGGTGGTAAGAATACTCGACATCGGCCTGGAGAGGCGGTGGAATAATACTCAACATCAGCCTGGAGAGGCGGTGCTAATAATACTCAGGTTACTATTGAAACAATAACGTTATTATGAGGAGGTGAAGGCACTGGTGGAAGTTGGGAAACGGTGGAGCTGTGAGTCATGTACTTTGGATGCTCCTATCACATGTGGTTTGAAGAATGAGTACCGTGAAAATCCTAGAGCTAGTTGAAGGTGGAGTTCACTTGAAGACGGGAAGGCTTGAAAGGTTTGAGGTATGGCTTTTCAGTTGTCTTGCGATGTTTGACAATCGTGTCATTCTTTTACATGATGTGAGGTATGTTACTGAACTTTGATGCAAGATAGTTGGTCCTACTATTGGTTATGCATTGGATACTAGTGGTGATTCTCTTGTGGTTGAGTTGTGGGACTTCGGGTGGACTTGTTAGTGACATATGTTTAGTTGAACTAGTGAACGAGGTTTACTAGGTGTTGGAACTGAACTAGAAGTGTTGGAGACTGACAATAGCTTGAAGTGTGTTTCAGAGTAGATGAAAAGTTTTGCGTTACAAGGTGGGAGACATAGTGGAAATACCGGTTTGAGTCTTTGGTGGAGGAATCTCGGTTTGAGGTGGAGTTTGTTACTAGTGCAACTAGAGGAAGACAAACAATCAACAGTAACTCTTGGAACTCTTGGCTATTTAGTGAGAAATAGGGAAGAGAGTGGTAATGTTGCACCAAAGTGGTATGGCTATGGAGACCTTGTGTGTTATGTTCCGATTGTGGCTGAAGAGGTGCAAAACATGTTGAAGATCTTCAGGGAGACAATTGGAAGCAACGGTGTTAAGACTTGAGAACTTGTAGGGCTATTGAAGGTAGTTGGATACAAGGAAAGTCCGATGTTGCAGCTTGTGGAACTTAGCTAAAATTCCATGGTTAAGTTGAGAGGCAAGCAATTCTTCAGAAGGACGAACATGAACAATCCGGGGATGAAGAGTGTGTGGTGAAGCTTATATGATTGTCCTAAAAATCCAAGGGCAATTGGAGGCAAGTATTTCTTTGAGAGTACGAAGCGATTCACTTCGGGGTTCAAAGAGGGTGTGGTGTGAGTTAACAAATATCATTGTGGCCTTTACTTTTCGCTGTTTATCTGTTCGTGATTATATTGCTTGGTTCTCACTATTTTGGTTGCTTAATTTATTTGCTCCATACACTAAAGGTTATTGGTGTGAGTTAATCGAATTCACAACAGTTATATACCAGAGCCATTCATGTGCAGATGCAGTCTCTCTTTTGTAGTATATATCACTTGCACTTGTTATAAATAAACAGGACATAATCATTTCACATGGGCGTGTTGGTTTGATCCTGAAACCTAAGTAAAGAAATCAAGCTAAGAGGGGCCTTCCACTCTTATAGAACAAATTCAGCTCATTTCTAGTCCATATCAGCATACACCATGCAATACTGAAAGGCATACAAATTTATTAACACTCATCTCTCGTTTGCTTCTTAAATTTCAGAATGCCACTGAAGCAAATTAAGATGATTATGAATCATCATTTTATCTGCGCTCAATTTTTTGCCTGCAAACTTGGGAGAAATAGTTACTTCTTTTAAGGAATAAAAGGAAAATAATTTGTGTCAATACATAAAAATTGGTTAATGTTGGTCAAAGCAAATACAACTGGATTGATTTTTTTTGCTGTGAAATTCTTTGGACTTGTAACATTCCAATTCTAATTAATTTTAGTAGTGTTAATTAGAGACTCCAATTATAATGAAAGGGAGCATAATTATAGCTTGTAGATACTAAAGAGGGCATTATGAACTTTAACGATTTAAGGTAAATGGGTAATAATAGGCATGAAGTTGTGATTACTATAGTAAGAGACGAGTAATGTATATTGTTGCACAACACAAATCATATTTATTTAATAGATCATTTTGCATCAAATAAGTTATGATTATCCGGACACTACGGACACTGACACGTCGACACCGATAATAATTTGAAAAAAAGATATAATTCAATATAATCATAAGTGTTGGTGTCGTGTCGATGTTTGACACCGGCACGTGTCCGACATGACACAGACACACTTAATTCGAAAAATGTATGTGCTTAATTCGAGAAATGTCCGTACTTCATAGGAGACGAGTATATTGTTGAAATAATAGTAATGAGTACGTGCTTGGTTTAATTTTTGGATTAGAGAATCAAACACACCCAAAAATTGTATGGAAAGAGAGGAAGAGGGAAGACTATAAGTATAACTGTTTAAGTATAACAAAGTACTGCTCATTGAAAAAAATACTGCACTGCTGGCATACTATAATAATTTAACGGCCTAAAAACTGCCAGGTTAGTGAGGTGAACAAATTAAGACTGACTCAAAGGCAATTAAGTTAAGCTAAGGACTTAATCCTTCCTCACTCATATCATGTTCTTATTTCTTTCGCTAAAAAAACAACGACTCCTCCAATAATTACAATTAACAATTAATAATTAAATATTAAATAAATAAAAATATAAAAACGTCACACATCATCATCCATCCATCCATCGTCTGAAACTGAAACTCGCTTCTCTTTGTTTCGCTCATCCCTCTTCTCTCCTCCCAATTTCCATATGGACTCGGCGATTAGTATCTATCTCTCAAAACCCTAATTGCGCCAGCCGTGATTCAATTGAATATGGCGGGGGCCATTGTAACCGGAGATCGGTACCTGGAGAAACTCGTTAAATTCGTCGAACAAGAGGCGGGTCCTCTCATCGAAGGAGCCTTGGTCTTGAAGCTAAATCCCTCCGGCCTTCACTACGTCCAATCCAGGCTCGAGTCGCTTCACGAGCTAGAGAGCCTCCTTCTCGGAGCCCCCGTTGATTACCTCCGAGCCTACGTTTCCGACCTCGGCGATCACCGCGCCCTCGAGCAACTCCGGAGGATCCTTCGCCTACTCACCTCTCTCAAGGTCGTTTCTGTTTTGCCACCTCCCTTTAGGGATCCCACCCCCTTGTCATTCTTGCCTTTTGGAAGGTTGAAGGTTCTTGAACTCAGGGGTTGCGACCTCTCAACTTCTGCCGCCAAAGGCTTGCTAGAGCTCAGGCATACTCTCGAGAAGATTATTTGTCACAATTCTACCGTCAGTTTCAATTCTCTCTCTCTCTCTCTCATCATTATTACTATCTTGTTTATTTTTTTTCTTGTTCTGATTATTACTGTTTCTTTAGGATGCTCTGCGGCATGTATTTGCTAGCAGGATAACGGAGATAAAGGATTCTCCCCAATGGAACCGCTTATCCTTTGTATCTTGTGCGTGCAATGGTTTGGTCCTCATGGATGAGTCTTTGCACCTTCTGCCTTCAGTCGAAACACTTGATCTTAGCAGGAACAAGTTTGCAAAAGTTGATAATCTTCATCACTGTACCAAATTGAAGCATTTGGACCTTGGTTTCAATCACCTCAGAACATTTGCTCCTTTCACTCAGGTACCTCTCTTTGTTTTAAATATTATTGCATTGCATGCTAGTATATTTTTAAAAACAACACTAGTAAGCTACTGCTGATCCATCATAATCAGTTTAGTAATTATTTAAGTGGAAACTATCACAGCCTAGGCTCAGCTCTGTGACGTGACAATATTTTTAGTCGTCCATAATACTGATTCTAGTGAACTTTTTGATGAATTTATTATATTCAGAGTAATTTATGGTTAGTCCGAATACTCACAGTATGATCATTGCAAAGCTCTTATTGGATTTAGCATGAGTTCTAATTGCAAATTATTTTGGGAAAATAAAATGTCTGACAATGGGGGTGTGTCTTTTCATGTTGATCAAATCATGTACCAGTACCACCATGTAAGAAGTAGATGCAGACATGCCACACACTCACCTGGGTAGATCCACAGAAATCATCATGCTCCCAACTTCCCATAATTGACCGTCCATATATATATATATATATATTTCGCGCAAGCTCTTTTTTCTGTGCTCTTTACAATGCGATTCAATTCATTTTTCATTAATTTCACCAAAAGAACAGCAAGGTCCTGTTAAGTTATTCTGCTTGCCATCCCGACTTCTGTGATTCATGGAATATGGATTGACATTTTGGAATTGTTAGTTGAAAGATTTTTGTTTGTGACTTCAAATTTATTGTTCTTAGAACTGGATTGGCAATCCAATTGAAGAGTCATCTATTTGTGGTTACTCAGAGTACTTAAATGTGAGGAGAGCAGATTATTTGTAGGAACCTTCTTAATACACTTATTTATTGTATATCTTTCAGTTAGCCATTTGGACCCACATACTAAAACTATTTTGTTGGATCTTGCAGGTTTCCTCTCATATTGTTAAACTTGTTTTGAGGAACAATGCTCTAACTACTTTGCGAGGAATTGAGAATTTGAAGTCACTTGAAGGACTTGATGTTTCCTACAATATTATTTCCAATTTTTCAGAGCTAGAGTTCCTTGTGGGACTTCTATATCTTAAAAGCTTGTGGTTGGAAGGAAATCCTTTATGTTGTGCCCGATGGTATAGGGCACAAGTATTCAGTTTCTTTGCCTGCCCAGAAAAGGTAAGTTTTTCTATTTTGCTTACCCTGTCATACTCTCTTGCTCTCTCTAAAACTATGTCTCGATCTATGTCTATCTATTTCTTTGTGATGGTACAATCTTCACCTTTTTTGGTGTCTTTTTTTGCACTTTTAAACTTACACCAGTTCTCCTTTGTGTTGATCAGCTGAAGTTAGACGACAAGGAAATTAATGCTACAGATTTTTGGAAGAGACAAATAATTATTGCCAGTATGCATAAGCAACCTGCCAGTTTTGGGATTTATGTACCTGCCAAGGATGAGGCTATAGTGGAAGGTGGCAATAATAGAAGGGTATGTAATATTGCAATTGAACATGTAGATACAAAAATGAAAAGTGATAAATTATTTATTTTGCACCTCGGTTTTGTTTTAAATTATCTCAGTTCTGAAAATTGAACTTAAGAGGCCAATTTCATCCAGATATTTACCTATCACATTGTTGAAAAATCTAATAGTTTCCTATTTGGATCTACATAGAGATAAGCATCGTATTGTTCTTGTTTTCTCAAGCAGAGAAAGGTCTGTCGTGTTGCCAGCATTGAGAGTGAAGAAGAGATCACGAGTATATGTTCTGATCAGGAGTCTCAGTCATGTGTGAATGAAATTCAAAATATCGAGGGTCCTGATTTATTTGACGATGAAACTGAAATAGCAGATTTGATAAATAAAGTTGAACATATGAAGAAAGAGCGTTCTATTCTTTGGTTGCGGGAATTTAGAGACTGGATGGGTATTTCTTCTGAAAAATCGGTAGAAACTTGGAAAAACGGAAGAGGTGCATCACATCATCAGAAAGAAAATTTCTTCCGAAACAATACAAAACAGGATCAACATGGTGAATTCTCAAGATGTGCATCAGACTCTGTTCTAGCTTCAGGAGATGAAAGTAGCATGAATATTTTAGAATCTGATAGTTCATTTGTGGATATGTCTGCATGGTTTCATAGACAGCAATACTTTGACTACAGAGGATCTCTAGGTAATGCTAGTGGGGCCTCTCTTTCTGACTCAGGGGGAGTGGATTTGGAGCGTTTCAAATCTTTTTCACTTCAGGGAATTAATAGTTCCCTTTCACAATCTAAAAACTGTCATTCTGACACGATTGTCACCCAAGAAGCACATAGAATGACTGAAAACGTCAACATCTCTCCATTGACCACCATTAATGATATAAATGGATCTCAGTCATCATCTACGTGTCCTACATCTCCTCCTCACTTTCAAGAAGACCTTCTTCATCGCCGACATAACTTGGTGGAGGAAATTTTGCAGCTGTCAGCTGATTCCTTTTCAGTGGCATCTTCTGATAGTAACACAAGCTGCAGTGAAGTTGATTGCAGTGAATTTGAACCATCAGTTCCCGTAGTTGATAGTCCTTCATGCAAAAATGTGAGTTTTGATGGACTTATATCTTCAAATCAACACGAGGAAAATATTTGCAGCCCAAGACAAGGAAATATTCATGCAGGACAAAATGGCATTCATTCATTTGGTTCATCCAGTGACCAAACTTCTAAGCAGTGTTTAATTGATTTTGCTGGTGAGAGTGCACCATCTGCTAGCCAACAAACTGATTTGTTCGGGAAAAAGAAAATCAGAAAAAAAGTCAAGAAGAGAGTTATTTCAATATTAGAAGAGAATATAGACACCAATGAATGTGCTAATGAACAAGAGCAGATAAACCAAGGACAGATTTCTGCAAATTTGAGGCAAGAATCAGGTGTTGAGGATTTCACTGAATTTTGTTGGCGAAATTGCTCCACCCAAGAGAATAATGATTTTATCGTGACATATTTCAATACAAATATTGCTGATTCCGAAGCCAATGAATTGTGTAGTCATTGCATACGTTGTAATTGCATCCTTCAAATGGAGACAAACGATAAAGAAAGGTAATTTTCGGTTGATTCAATTCATGAGTTTGACATGTCTTCACTTTTTGCAGTTCTATTGATTGGGCATCTTTTCTTATTCCTCTGGGAATATTTTTTTAGGGATACAAGTTATTGAATGTTCATAATCATGATTTTTATATTTTAACTTTATGTCGTCTTTTTCCCTGTTGAGCTTCTTATCTTCAAAATGAAATTGGGGGTAAGCTCAGATGGCCATTTCACTGAAATCTTAGAATAATAAGTTGCCTACTCATCCGGTGTTTAACCTTGTATATAATCACATATGATGTTAACTCATGATTACTGTTTCTATTATAATTGGCCAGTCTTTCCTAGAGTTAACTGTTGATTACATTCAGCAGCGTCTGCAAAAGGAATTGCAAAAATATCTGAATGTATCCGGTGCCATTCCTTCCCTCAACGGTTTAGCTAGAACCTTCTTTCTCTTATCCCCAATGATTGTGCATAAGGTGCAAGAGGCAAGTGGCCAAAAGTAGAAAAAAATTCAAACAATTTTTTTCTTAGAATGGTAAACAGCTAGTACCCAAGATGACTTAAAAGCCATATTAAATCTATCAAACTTAACTTTTTGGCGTACCCAAAAAATTGATACTTGTCTTGCAACTCTTTTTTTGAGAATAGTGAATGATAATTGAAAATAAGTATCATGACTTATTAATAACAGTCATGTGAAGCTACTTACAATTTAGAATGTAATCAACAAGCAAATACGAAATCATTTTTATATCTAAATGAAATGTACAAATAAGACAAATTCTATTTCTATCTAGAGATTTTTGTTAAATATTTGTATTAGTTATGTTAACTTTTATCACTAAACAAGATCATATAGATACAACAAATTGTGAAATCTTCTGGAACACATCTCATGAATTATGTATTTCAGATTCTTTAAGAGTGTCGTGACAACAAAAAGAGTATAGTCGATTTCCACTTTACAAGATTCTTACCTTTTTGTTTTCCTGTTTCTCGTCATCTTAGAAGAAGAAAAAAATCCTCCACCCAAAAGTTTGACTCAGAACCATTACTGGTATCAGCAATAGAGATGATATGATACTTCTGAAACAAACACTTGAAATGATTATTACTAAAAGTATCCCATCCACATCATTCAGCACTTTTTATGCATTTAAAAATTTTGTGCGTTCCTGTGTGGTGTGTATAATTTCTTTATTTTCCCATGTAGGGAAGTTGCAGTACTGCAGAGCAGCCATAAGAAGCTCTATGTGCTGCTAATCAATGTTGCTTCTGATGGATCAGGTTCGGCCGTAGCCTTTCTTTGTTGGCACAAGGAACTTACTTTTTATTTTGGTTACTTTATCTATTAAATGATATCAACCTTATCCAAACAAAAGCAGTTCATCTAAGCTAATTTTGAAATTATTATTCCCAAATACAAATAATTTTAAAATCCTTTCAGTATTAAATTTTTAAAATCAATTGTAGAAATATCTAAACCCGACGGGCGCTTAAAGGCCTGATCTTCACTTCCTCTATCTTTGGACAAGGATTATAAGACATCCTAAATTTCCAATATTGTATCCGTTTTTCAGCTTTAAAAGTGAACACTTTTTAACCACCCCTCATTAGTTCAACAAAATATATTAGAAAGCTTTTTTGACACTCAATTGCTTCTATAGATTTTAAAACCCCTCTTAAATATGCCATCCAGGCGCACTATTGAGCGTATTCAGTTGCCATAAGATGGAAGAAGTTCGGGAGGTGCTTGTTGGTATGGGACTTCAGTTGTTAAGGTTAGTGGACTTGTATATTTACATTAACTAAGTAGTAGTAACTTTTAACTATTATTCTTTTGGCTCATCAGGGTAAATTTTGAGGACGGGGATACATACCTTTTTGTAACAAGAAGCATTGAAATGTCAAGAGAGTTACTATGTACTATACTCGTGTTTGATTCATGTGGTGGAAATGCTAGATGCTCAATAAGAAGGTGGGTCTCCGTTGCCATATAATTTTTTAATTTGGGTGGCATTGCATGTCTAAATTTTTTTTTTGAAAAGTTTGTCTTTATGAGATAAGTATGTGTTAGATATTTGGCGTTGATATTAGTGATTCCTTTATAGTTATGTTCAGTTCCTTTCTATTTTCAATTTTTCCTTCTATAATAGACTGGGGTTTTGGAAATTTAAATGGCAGTTTGGAGCAGGTCCAGGTTGAGTTGTTTGGCAACCAAATATGCGGTGGTTCAAATGTCAGCATATATCAGTATGCAATGGTGCTCCTCTGTTGTAACCATGGCAATGGTATGCTTCTCTCTAGTCATTTAATGTTGCATATTTTTCCTTTATATTCTGTTCTACTATAAGTAACACTAGTCATTTCTTGTTTATTTTAGTCATAAGCCTTTTTTCTGAGATTAAATTACTGCTCTGAATTCTGAAAATTGAAACTTTTTAAATTATCTCAAAACTAAGGTGTGAATGCTATTTTGTTTCAAGAGATTGTTTTCTTAGATGGTTGAAACAATGGATAACTCGTTTAGTGGATGACCCTGGGAAGGTTTATGAACGTATCTGGCATTCTTATTGTACTTGATATGGAAGTCTTTAAAATATGTCTTCAATTGAAATTTGCAAGGATATTTATATTCTTCTATTAGGTTTTAGTTTGCAGAGATAAAGTTGTCCTTTGTCTTACACTTACAGAAGAATCATGGCTCTCAAGATCACTGTTTGTGATAGGAGGTTATGTGCTTTTATGCATTGAAGATATCAAGCAACTGTATTCATTTTCATCAGATGCCTCTGTGTCTCCATATTACAGAATCGATTCATGTTGCTCCATTGCTGACATTACTGAGATGGTAAGTATTTTTGTGGCAGAAAATACCTGACGTTATAAAGAATCAAAACAAATGGGTTTTCAGCTCATGAGGTGATAGGAACCCAATACTAGAAAAAAGTGTATTAATGTTTTTGGTTTAATGGAGGAGAAAGGAAGGGAGTGGAGATGATAGATTTTAAATACATATGCTGTGCTTGGTTAGAAGAGGGGAGAGATTTTAGTGGATGAAAAAAATAAATTTACTTTTACACTATTACATATTTTATGTCACATTTAATTAAAGGATTTTTTATTCTAATTTTTGAACATATCTTCTTTTTCCTTCAAATTTCCACAGTTTTGGAGGGAAATTAAAATTGGCTCTGCAGAAATGTACCTCCATTTCTTCTTAAAAATGAACCGAATAACTAAAGTTTAAAATAATATTTTTCTCTCCCCTCCCTTACTTTCTGTTTTCCTCCAACCAAACAGAACTTACAGAATGAAATCCTCTGTATTCCCACTCATTACCCGTGTAAATGTGTATTCCTTCCCAATTCTCTAACTAACTCCATGACTCAACTTTCTTTCTTCTTCCCAAGCATGCATCTTATCATGATCATCCCACATTTCCAATCCTCCTCGTTGATAATACATAATGACTTGTGACATTCTCGTAGAAGGAAAAAATTAGTATTTATGAAAGATATTTTCACAAGTATATGATTTTCTGAAAATCCTACCTCCATGGGCCAATGGTATGGAACATGGACTGTTCTTTCTTCTTTCTCTTCATTTTCCCCATTTATTAGGTTAAACATTTATTGCTTGGCTTATTGTTTAACCTCTTTGGTCTTTGCAGGTGATTGGGGTTGGTGACAACTGCTGTGTTACTTTAGGTCTGAAAAGTTCACTGACAGAATTTTATCCCTCTACCCGACTGAACCTTGTAACCGTCAATCATGGAAACACGACGCTGGGCTCTCTGAAATTGAAGCTTCGATGGTTCTCCAAAGACAACCTTTTGAAGTTTGTGTCTTTGCTGAAGGCATTCCATGCAGAAAAAGTGGAGTCACATTTGGTAGTAAGATACACATCGTAAATCTTTTTTGCTGTTAGTTCATATTCATTTCATTCATTTGGTTTTAGTTTTCGTTTTATTTATTTATTTGGTGTTCTGGTTCGGAGTGTTGAGTTGATAGCTTTCTTCCTTAATTCTTTATATCCACGTAGTGATTGTTCTTTTCAATGTATAGAACTGTACAGTGTTAGTGAACAATTGTTTCTATTGTTTTGTAATAGTTTTATTTACCATAGTTAAGCCAGTTGTTAACTAACTAATTAACTAACTGTTGGTTTTGGCTTTAGTTAGTTTTGCGCAGCGCACCATATAAGTAGCTGTCCTGTAATTGATTACTTCAACTAATTCATTTTGCTATTCTGTCAGTTTTAAATTTCTCCATTCCTCTCTATTTCATGAACCCTCGCATACAGAATGGTTGCACATTTTTAGCCCATTTGACTTTCTTCTCCCCTCTGCCCCTCTCACTGACGGAATAAATGTAATGACAATTGAAAACCTTAACAGAAATTTATAGTTATTTATTTTTTCAAGATGCCTACTATGAAGCATATATAGTGATTTGAATAGAATGACCATTCAATGAAATATCTTTGCATTTCCTAATGCGTGAAATTTGTATCTTGGAATCTTGTTTGCAATTTTTATGTTTATCTTATCCTCTCCATTTGATTATCTATCCATTTTTGCCATTACTAAAGTTTTCAGAACATAAATTTAATGATGTGACATTTAGTTGGTCCAAATATTTAATATATACTCTAAAACCTATCAAAACTTTAGTAATGGAAAGAGAAAATGGAAAGAATAGATAGAGAGGATCCTAACTCTTATCTATTGCTTTGTATTGCTTTATAGAAAAGTAATAATTTTAAGAGTTCAATGGATATCCACAAACTTCTAGACAAAAGATTACATAGGTACTAGTATGAGAATAATACTCCCGAAGGTTTCTCCCCACCCCCGTCATTCTTTTTCACCCCCCAGAAATCTAACTTTACCCTTGATTTTACCCCCAAAAATTTCAGTAGACGCGTATCGAAGTTTGTCAATATTGAAAAATATGTGTTTTACATCGTTAAAAACTTCGGTATGCGTGTACCGAAGTTTTTTTTCAAGGTTAAAAATGGAAACTCAGGGGGTGAAAAAGAGAGACGGGGTGGAAAAAGAAACCTTCAATACTCCCAAACATCACACTTGACCCTAAGTCACACTCTATATGAGCAAGAGTATATGCACATTGATTAGCTTTGCACCATCCTATTCCACAAAGCACAAACTCCTCTTTGGTCCTTTAAAGATTTTTTTGGTTTCACATTAATTTCATTAATAAATAAACACTTCACTTTGTTCCCTTAAAGATGTCTTGGTTTGTCACATTCAAGGTCATCCCCGACTATCATGAATATGAAGAAGATGGGAGGGAAGATGATGAAATGAAGAACAAATTCAAAGGAAGATATGATTTTTAGTGATGAAGATGATGAAGGAATTGAGGAAGAAGATGAAGAAATGAAAACAATGAGTTCTGATTTTTTTGAATTGTTTGGGTTTATTGATGAATTTAGTGATGAAAATAATGAATTTTCTGGATTTGTATAAAAATTAACATTTTATTGGAAAAAACTAACGGAAGGTAGGGATGATTGTATCCGAATCAATTCAAAAGTAAAACTGCAAACCGAATCAATCTAAACCGAAAACCGTAAAAAATCGTATTTAGTTTAAACCGCACGGATTATTTTTCTTCTAAACCGCACAGTTTGATTTGGTTTGCGGTTTTCATTTTAGAAATCGAACCGAACCAAATCAAACCGCAAAAGTTAACTTAATTATATCAACTAGTAGCAATCAACTTATTACCTAATCAAACTTAGCAAGCCAAACCCAAATTGAGTCCTTAAAACAGTAGATTGTCAAAACATATAATTTCACGCGATTCAGAATTATACTATTAGTATTAAAAATAAATTCTTATGTGTATGTCATTTATGTATATGCATATTATATCATATAAACAATAAAATATATTAAAATTTTCGATGTTTATTTTGTAACATGTTGGTAATATTCTCATATTTTTTATATTATGATAATTAAACCATTATTTTTTTTGCCAAAATACTAATTAAACCATTATTTTTTTTTGCCATACGTTTCTTGCATTCATATGCTCCTTCATGTAGATTTTAAATCTACTTTATAACATTTGTCAAAAAAAAAATCTACTTTATAACATTGTTGTATACTGGAATCATCTTTGTGCAAGGTAGATTATTAATGTCTAAGATTTTTTTATAAAAAAAAAAGTGGAGTTAAAACCAAAAATATTCTATGCTGTGCCATGCTATGATCTTTTTTAACAAAGACAAAGTAAATAACACTATAGTCTATAGATTTAAATTACTCTGGCAATTATTTGACTTAGCAACACTATGCTTTGGTTTGAGGGAGTGCATAGATTGAACAATGTATCGCTGTTGTTGGTGATCAATGCTAATGCAAAATTGTGAAATTACATGGCCCTTGCTCAGTCACTCAACAAAGTTAACAGAAACACCTCTCAATCAAACTCCAACATCCGGAGGGAAAATATAACGAATGATAAAGTTTTTAATTTAAAGTGACTGCAAATTATAAGTACTCAGTTGGTCGCAGAACTTGAAGAGGCAGCTAGGTGATATTGGCGCGGCTCAATCAGATCACAGAATCAAGAATTACCGATTGAAGGCTATGATCAGTTTGAACCGTCCCAATACCACTGGTTGCTTTGCTATTCTGTTCTGTTGAGAGACCGAACTGGACAACATTGTGTACTATTTATAATGCATCATCACAAGTTGTTCATTATTTTCATTGTGATTGATTTATTTATTTGTGGGTTTGGTTGACAAGAGAAAAAGAATCCTAGCCTCCAAACAAATGTGTACTACTAACACTAAGCTCTCCCTCTAACATTGCCGGCCTCTAATTAACATAATTGAACATCTACCTAGCACCTGCCGGCCTTTTAAAATTACTGTACTACTTTAATTTCATCATTGATATTCTCCACATAATTGCACATGTAGCTAGCACCTGTCGCCTCTATTTGCAGTTTATTATCTAGTTAACTTTATAAAAATAAGGTGATTATCTTATATTACATTTTAATTTGCCACCGGAGTAGTTGCAATATTATCGACCAATCACACACACGCATTTGATAAGTCAAGTTTACATTTATACTTGCAATAGACATATATCAAAGCTACTACAGTTAATAAATTTGACAGCAAATAGAAAATTAGGTGAACAAATGATTCACACTTTAATTTGCGAATTATATTTCATTCAAAGTTATTTCATGGGAGATGAGAGAACGGTGAAGAGGACAAAAAAATTTAATTTTTATAAGGTTCATACCAAAAAGCGAACTCAGTTTGTTATCTAGAAGTAGAACTTTTTTTTCTCCATTTTTTGTTATTTACACTCACTTTTTAAGTAGTAAGAGAGACAAATTAAAAAATATAAGAGAGTGTGTGTGAAATTCAGGAGACATAAAAAATACATCTTTTATTATATAATCTCTTTATAATCCTTATTTTCGAGTAAGTGGGAGTGATAATACCGAGTATTTCAATAAATTTTCATACGGAGATATTACTCACCGAGCATATATATATATATATATGACAAATTTGTTAAAAATATTCTACGAAATAGCACGAAGCTAAAAACACTAGAATATGAAAAAAGAAACATAAAGGAAAAACTTCTACCAACACTAGCAATATGATTAACGTTAAAAAAAAAATAAAAAAAAAAAAATAAAAAAAAAAACTTGAAAGTGGTCATCTTATCAAAAACTAGTAAGTGGTTTAACTTCTATTATTCCATGATAAAAATTGATGTAACAAAAATTCTTGAAAAAAAAATAGCAAGTTAACAAAATTTAAAAATATAGATAAGGATGATTTTGGTATTTTAAAATAAATATGAGGATAATTATGTTAATATAATTAATAGGAAAATTACAATGACCTCCCCTAAAATTCACTTAAATATCACTCACACCCCATTTGCAATAAATGGAATCTCACACCCCCTTTGACTAACGAGTATCTAACGTCCGTCAGTTTGACTGCAGCCATCCAAATTCTCTCTATGTTTCCTCTCTTTTCGGTGCGGCATTCTAGTTGTATATATGAATATACAAGATTTTATTTTCACCATTCACCATTCAACCACTTGGATTCCAAATTCAATCATATCATCTCACTTTATCAACACCACACTTTCTCTATATCTCAAGATTTGACTCACCGATAAAAAAGTCATAAGCAACAATTGACTCCATGCATATAAAATTCAGAACATGTTATTGCAGATAAAGGGAACCTATTTGTGATTTTTTTCTTCTTCAAATTTTGGGTATTTTTTTTCTAGTTTGAAATGAGCCAAATTTATGAAGTGGAAGCCATGAATGAATTGAAGTTGCTGAGAACCGCTCGGAATCGGAGCTTTACCGGTCTGGTTCATTAGTTGGCCCGGAGTTGTAATCAGACCGCTAAGAACCGCTCGGAATCGGAAAAACCGGTGAACCGGCGGTCTTATTGCATGCCCCTATTTTTTTTGCCAAAAACGCGTAAACGACGTCGTTTCGTTTATAATATTTTTTTTTATTTAAAAAAACCGGCAATTAAAAAAAAATAGAAACATTGTTTGTTCTATTTCTTCAATTTCTTTTAGTTTATCAGTTCTTGAATTTATGATTTATTATGATTATTTGTTTTATTTTATTATCTTAATTAATTATAATTTTGTTTCATTCTATGCTTTGTTTATTTTGTTTCTTCGACTTTTATCAGTTTATGTTTGTTACTTTCATATTATGCTCTGTTAATTTCTTTCATATTACTTCAATTTATCAGTTTTTGTTCCGTTTCATGAAGTTATGAATTTATGTTTGTTCTGCCTATTTTTTTAGAGTCAGATTCAACCGAACCGGTTTGATCCGGTTTAGTCATGCGGTTCGACCAGTGACCTAGAGGTTCGACAAATGAACCAGTGAACCGAGACTTTGCATGTTCGATGTTCGGTTCAGTTTTTAAAATATTGGGTGTACATGACATATGAATAGACCTTAAGGGAGGTGGGTGTAATTTACCCTAATTAATATTGTAATGACATATATTGTCTTTCCTCCCCTCCCCTCCAAATCCCCCCAATTTGGGGGGAAACAAAAAGTGCTCCATATTGTTTCCCCTCCTCTCACCTCCCCCTCATAAAAAATTGAATCAAACATAAAAATTTAAAATATTACCCCACACCTTCCCTAAAATGAAAAGTCCTACTAATTGAGCACTGAGTGCTTATTTTCGCTCCCCTTACCTTCTTGTCTGCCCTCCAAATTGCTAAAAAGGCCCCGCTCACATTGTAGGGTTCACACGTTGAAAAAAACATAAACCTTTTGAAAACATTGTTCACATAATAGAGTTTGAACACAATTTGCATTCTAAAAATAGAATATGATCAATTGACAGAATTTTGGACGATGATAACAGTCAAATAGTCTTGGTACAATAACCAATTCTTATTAGCCACTAGAGAGGTTGTGCAATTTTTTTGGCCAATCATACACCTCATCTTTTATTCCGAGAGGGAGACGTTGATGACACCCATTTTTTCCTGCATATATTTAATTAACTTTGATGTAATTTTTCCCGTTGATATTTAACTATTTTATTGAATATGTTTAAGTTTTTAATCATGTACGGTACAATTTATTTAATACATTATAATAATTTTTTCCTGTATTTAAATTAGTATCTTATTTTGTCCTGCATATAATTTATTTAGTTTCAATGATAGTACTTATTTTCAAAATTTTATCGATTATAATCAAAAACCTAAAAAAAAAAAAAATGTTAACTTGGGCTTAATGGCTCAACCCATCTAACCCTAGCCGCCGCACAAAAATTCTGTCGTAGCTAATCTAATAATCAAAAACATTCAACAACGGCAGCAGATTGGAACAATTTCAGCAAAAAAAAGAACTTTCAAAGATTGTCTCCGTGCTGGATATCTCTTAGCTTCTCTCTTAGGTTGCGACTTCAATAGGTATTTTTCATCTCTCTTTGTTAATTTTCCAATTATTCTTCATTTGTTTCAACATGTGTGTATGTATGTATGTATTATTATTATTATTAGTAATTGGTGTTTTTGCAATTGCAGCTTTTTTATTGTTGCATGAATAATTTGGTTAAGATTCATCAATTTTGCTTGTTGCAGCTTATATCATTCTTAATCATATTAGTAATTTCATATTTCTTGTTTATAGATTTATAGTTTGAGTTTCAATTTTTACAAGACTGTTTTTTTGAAGAATAACTAGCGATAGACCCGTGCGATATGTTACGGGTATTTTTATTTCAATTACAATTTGTTTAAGTTACTATTTTCATTATAGTTATAATTTGTTTAAGTTATCATTATTGTTATAGTTACAATTTGTTTAAGTTAGTTACAATTTGTTTAAGTTACTATTTTCATTATAGTTATAATTTGTTTAAGTTATCATTATTGTTATAGTTACAATTTATTTAAGTTACTATTATCCTCGCGTTACACTTATATATTTAGAAGTTACACTTTACTAATAAATTTTTTTTAAAAATAATTGAATTTATTTAATCAGTAGTATGAGTCAATAATATAATTAATCTTTTATATGATTTATTTAATATATATAACAATTACTTTGAAATTGTTATGAATACTATGGATCAATAGCATAACTTGTCCCCGTATATGATAGTTTTTAACAAATTTTTTTCCAAATTTTTTTATGTATGTATATCAGTCAACAATATATTTATCTTATGTATGATTTATTTACTATATATAATAATTATTTTTAAATTGTTATGAATTATATGAATCAATAGCATAACTTGTTCCGTATATGATAGTTATTTTAACAAATATTTTTCCATTTTATTTATATATGTATCGGTCAAAAATAATTGTCATATATTTATCTTGAAAAATGCTATTTAGTAAGAAAATCTATGGAAAAGAATTGCAAGAATAAATCTCCACCTTTGTTTACATCAACTACCCCCATGATTTCCACTAAAAGATCAAAATTGCATCATCCTATAAGATAATGCCATGTGTTATTCTTGCATTTTTTCTCTAAAATAATTCTTACTAAATAGCAATGCTCATTTATCTTGGAAAATGTTATTTAGTAAGAAAATCTATGGAAAAAAATTACAAGAATAAATCTCCACCTTTGTTTACATATATGATTTAGTTACTATATATAATAATTATTTTAAAATTGTTATGAATTATATGAAATTTTAGAATAAAAAATACATTTAAAGTTTTTTTTTACTAAACCCACTAACATTTTCTCCGTCTTAATAGTATGCAATAACAACTAACTTTTGTCAATAAAAAAACCAATTATAGTTAAATGTTTCCCATAGTTTGAAATTTTTATCACTTATTTAATATTACATTATAGTTAAATATTTCCCGTATTTAAATTAGTAGCATATGTTTTCTTATTTAATTTTTGTTTTGCCATAAAAAATTAGTAAATGTTAAGTCTCATTATTTTTTGTAGCCAAAATAAATTATTAGTATATTTATTTTATGATTTAATTTTTGAAAAAGACTAATTAGAGTGAAGTCTCATTATCTGCATGTAACAAATGACTAAACTGAGTCGGACACGACTCAAAAACACACATCTCTGCGTTCAAAGAGCAACTGAGATTTGCTAATGCATCAACACATTGATTAATTTTACGATTGGTTAGCTTAACTCAAATCTTTATTATTATTATTATTATTATTATTATCCCAAACCCTAAATTTTTACTCCCTCTTCCTTTCACCAGCCACTCCTCTTCTTTTTTTTTTTTTCTACTAAATTCACTTTTCTACTAAATCCACAATTTAATGGTGCTACTTCTTTTTTAATTTTTCATTTAAAAAATAAAAATTATCTGAGTTTAATTGTTGTTTCAAGTCCAAAAGTGATGTCGCACACAAATAGGAAAAGACAACAACAAATTATACTTCTTTTGTGGTGGAATACGTAAACCACCATTTTTCATTTTTTTTCTCTCTTCTACTTGCTCAAACCCTAGCTGCCGTGAGACTTTGGCTCTGCTCTTCCATGTCCTTAACTCCGTCATCTTCATCATTTATTCCCTCTCTATCTTTTAATAAATATTTTTTCATATTTTTATATGCATGTATCAGTCAACAATAATTGTCTTATATTTATCTTATGTATGGTTTATTTACTATATATAATAATTATTTTGAAATTGTTATGAATTATATGAATCAATATCATATAACTTGTCCCGTATATGATAGTCATTTTAACAAATATATTTTCATATATTTTATGTATGTATCAGTCAACAATAACTATTCTATATTTATCAAAGATAAATATTTATTCTTTTTAAAAAAATTTATATTCTTGTTTATAAATTAAATTTTTTTCGCAAATTTGTTTGTAAATTAATTTTATTCTATACTACTAATAAATAATGTTTATCCAATTTTTCTATTTATATTTGTCTACAATTGAAACATGAACAAAATTAGGAGGTTCGTCTAAAACAAACATTATAATATCATATGGTTTCAAATCATTAGCCTTATGGAATAAAAATTGTTGTCATCTATATGTCCGAAAGTTGTATCCCCCACTAATCTTCAAGAAAATTATTTTTATACGAAAGTTGTCCCAAAATTGATGAATCCCCCACTAATCTTCAAGAAGATTACTTTTATGTATCTATCCCCCACTGATCTTCAAATCATTTGTCTCATGTATAACTTATTTAATATATATCAAAGTTGTTTTGAACTTGTTAGTAGTTTTATGAATCAACAACGTAATTTGTTTCATGTATGATTTATTTAATAAATATGGCCATTATTTTAAAATTGTTATAGATTCTATGAATCAATAAAAAAAGTTATTTATTTAAAAATATTCATAGTTTGATGATTCATTATTTAAAAATATATATGATCCATTATTTTGAAATTGTCATAGTTTGTCACATGTATTATATGGCCATTATTTACTTCTATTTATCACTTGAAATTTGTCCCGTGTATGATAATCATTTATTTTTTTGGTCAAGAACCTTTTTTTGAGTAAAAATAATTAGAACTTGTAGCAATTTGAAAAAGGGTAACATATATTACTATATATAATAATTATTTTGAATTCAATGAATAAATAGCATAATTTGTTCCGTATATGATTGTTAATTTTTTCACTTGTAATATGGATTTTTAAAGTTTTCTCATATCCCCGTGAACTTTTTATCAGTAATATCTTGTAAAAACAATTTTAAAATTTTATTAGCGATAAAATATTCATCTCCCCATTAATTTTTTATCAGCAATAAAAATTATTATCACCACGTTAATTTTTTACCAACATTAATTTATCAAAGTAATTTTAAAATTTTTATACAAATTATAATCTCCCTGTTAATTTATTTTTTTATGATATGATATAGTTTGTCTCTCTATCAACTAATGTAATTTAATTAATTTTATAAAAAATTGAATTTTGGTAAAAAAAACATAATTGAATTAATTTAATATAGTACTTGTATGTAATTAATGTAATTGAATGTTGATTTTAAATCCATATAGGCTGGATTTAATTTTGAGAAGTGTTATTTTGACACCACTTTCTTTACACCAAACATACACCGGAGAGAAATCAAAGGAAAAAAAGAAAATTACAAAACTGCCCCAGTGTAAAGAAAATTTAAGATACCCTCTCACAAAAACCCCTAGCCGCCGCTGTAACAACATTCACGGCCACCCCTAGTATGCTTTTGCAAAATCATCATAAAAAAACTCTCCTCCTTCTCCTCTACAAAACACACAAAGAAAACATGACATATTCTTCATCCTCTATTTTTCTCTAATAAAGAGGATAATTTTTTAGAAGTCAAGTTTCTTTTAACCTTCAATTGTTTCTCTGTAAACCATAAACCTTATTACTGTGTTTCCTCCACCTACTCCACCTTCTCATCGGATCAGTTTCGTCGGCAACCACACGTTCTGGGGCTCACTTTTCGTCATCTCCACTTTCTCGTGTACATGCGACGACAACAACAACAAATATCAAAGAGGTCTGAAATAAAAAATCGGTTTGGATCTATTTTTTATTTTGTTTTACAAATGTATGTATTTATCTGAGTAGTGTGTACGGCCCCTTAAAATCAGTTTACTCTGAGTAGTGAGACCATAAATTTAATTTTTTCCTCCTCCTCGCTCATTGCAACAACAATAACCAGTTTTGATTTAGAAACTTCATTTTTCTTCTTATGGATGTTAATTTTTCAGATCTATTGGTATTTTTTAAATCGATTTATTTATTTTATTCTTTTTTTTTTTATGAAGATGAAGATAATGTATACTGCATAGACTGGTTGTAATTTTTATTTTTTTGATCGGTTGTGTTGCTTAACTTTGTTAAATTTCATTTATTAACATGATAATTGCTTGCTGGATGTTAAATTTCAATTATGCATCATGTATTTCAGGGAATTTGCATATTAGAGGATTAAATTGTAGCAGCTGGTGTTGTTACGGTGTAAGAAATGGTTATGAACCTTTTTGATGGAAGTGATTCGGAGAATGATAATATCTCAAACTTTGAGATAGACCAGGAATTTGCTCGTAGGTTTGAGCACAATAAGAGGCGAGAGGATCTCCATCGTTTTGAAGAATTAAAAAAGAAGGGTGTTATTGATTCACCTTCGCACTCGGGAGATGATGAATCTGAGTCTGAATCATCTGATGATGAAAATTTGAAAAATTACAATTCTAAGAGTGATAAGCTTTTCTTTGATCTCTTGAATAAGGTGAAAAATAAAGATCCTATTATAAAGGAAAAGGATGTTAAGTTTTTTGAATCTGATGAAAGTGGTGATGAGAAGAGTAAATCTAAAGATAAGAAGGAAAAAAAGGCGAAGTATTTGAAGGATGTGGTGGCTGAGCATTTGCTCGAGGAGGGAGCAGATTTTGGTGGTGAAGAGGAAGAAACAAATGGAAAAGTGAAAGGTATATCGAAGAGTAGTAAGGGTAAGAAGGCAATGTCTTTGAATAAGGAGGAGACAGATTTTGTGAATAAGGATGAGAAGAAGACTTATAGTGATGAGCAAGAGGAGTTGATACGGGAATTTCGGCAAGCAGAAAAAGAGGCATTGGGAGATGAGGACGAAGGGGATTTTCTCATCCTGAAGGAGAAGGCTGGTGCAGACAAAGAAGATAGTGTTGACCCAGAACTTGAGAAGAAACTGGATGAGTATTTTGGTAGAGATGCAGAATCAAATGAAAATTCTAGATTTCTAAGAGACTATTTCATGAACAAAATGTGGTTAGACAACAAGAATGGGGAGAATTTGAATGGCGGAGAGGAAGATTTGCAAGAGATTTCAGAGGATGAGATGGAAATTGAAAGGCAGGAAGAATACGAACATAGGTTTCAAGAAAATCCAGGAGATAGAGTGTTGGGTCATGCTCGTAAGGTGGAGGGATCAGTGAGGAAAAAAACAAACACAAGGAAAGAGCAGAGAAAGAGCAAAGAGGAGAGAATGGCAATAGCACAAAAGGAAAGGGAGGAGGAGTTGAAACATTTAAAGAATGTGAAGAAGCAGGAGATACAAGAGAAGGTTAAAAAGATAATGAAGACTGCAGGGATCGATGATGATGATATTATCCCTTTGTCTGCTGCAGAATTAGAAGAGGAGTTTGACCCGGAGGAGTATGATAGAATGATGAAGAAAGCATTTGATGAGAAGTATTATAATGCAGAGGATGCTGACCCTGAATTTTGTAGTGATGATGAAGACATTGAAAAGCCAGATTTTGAAAAAGAAGATGAATTATTAGGGCTTCCTAAAGGCTGGGATGAATCTGGATCTGATGGTGGGTTTTTGGCTGCTAGAGAAAAAGCATTGAAAGAAAAGGTTGAAAATACCAGTGATGATGATCTCATGGAAGAAGAAAATGAAAAAGAAGAAATTCCCGAAGGTAGTAGTCGGAAGAGGAAGCGTAAAGTTGCACTTTTAGAGAAAGCGAGACAGGCAATGATGGATGAGTACTATAAATTAGATTTCGAGGACACAATTGGGGACCTGAAGACAAGATTCAAGTATACCAAAACAAAGCCTAGCAAATTTGGCATTAGTGCTCCAGAGATACTATTGATGGATGACAAGGAATTGAATCAATATATTTCCTTGAAAAAACTTGCTCCTTACCAGGAGGAGGAATGGAAGCTTAGCAAGAAAAAACGATACGAGCTGAAGATGAGAGCTAAGGAGATCCTTCGTGCAGCAAGTATGGACAGGAAGAAAAATAAGAAGTCAAAGGTTGATTATAATAAGTCAACAAAGTATGATTCTAGTAAGTTGACTTCATCAAACAATGTTGTGGAGGATGAAAAAGCAAACACGGCAAATTTGGATAAGAAGAAAAAGAAGTCAAAGATTAATTCTAGTAAGTTAACTTCATCAAACAATGTTGTGGAGGATGATAAATCAAACACAGCAAGTTTGGATAAGAAGAAAAATAAGAAGACAAAGGTTGATTCTGGCGAGTTAACTACATCAAACGGTGTTGTGGAAGATGAAAATGAAAATACAAAAGGATCAAAATCACGGAAAGCCCAGAGAAAGGAAAATATGGCGAAATATAAGTTATCGGAGGCAAGACTTAAAGCATATGGAAAACAAACCTGAAAATCTATGCGCGAGGCAACCACTAAAAGCAGTCAAGGTAATTCCTTCCTTTAATGTTTGCAGCTATTGTTGTTAGAAAATAGTTGGTTTAGTAAACATTTCCTTTATGCCTAAAAGGCAATTTAATATATATGTTTGTAATTTAGTAAACATTTCCTTCATGCCTAAAAGCCCATGTTCTATACTCTTCTTTCTTTCATCCTCTCTTCTATTATTTCCCCCAATTTGATTCTCGCTGAGTCACAGTTTCATCGACGCCACACTCTGATTTCTTGATTTGTTAGTGTCCAATGATGTGAATTTTGTGTTTTGGCATCATAGTTCGATTCAGCTTGAAACAACTCCGTTTAAAACACACTCTTCAATTATTTTTCATATTCTCAAAGAATAATATACACATTTGCTTTCAATTCAATTTCTATAATACATAGCATTCATGGTTATTAATATTGTTTTTAAGCTTAGTAGTGTTTTCTCGTTCTCTGGTTTCGTGGTTGTTGGCAGGAGTTAGTGTAAGTCATAGTGTGGTTTGGGTGGCACTTAGTGTCTTGTTTTGTGTTAGTGATGAGACGGTAGCGAGCCAATCACCTCAAGCGCCTGGATAAGTGAACTAATATGAACTAATATAAACCTTTTGATCAATTCTAATTAACGGACAGGATATGGTGTCAAACTAAATTTGACACCTTGGTGTAAATTGATCCTAACCCTTGAATTAATTGCGTCCCTTTTATATTTTTTCATTCTGTTGGTAATAACATGTTTCTGTTTTCACTGTTTTGCAGCATTCTCTTATTCATTTTAGAAGATTGGAAATTTGGACATTACAGGGGAAAATGCGCTGGCCCAAGTTTTGTGTGGAAAAGTTTTTGTTTGTCTTTCTAGTTTTCTCCATTAAATACATTATTAATGTATGGAATTTTCAGTTATATCCAAACTGTCTTTTGGGATCAGCTATTCAATTTTGACCAAAACTTGTTACTATTTATTGTATTCATATTTCCAAAATTGCATTCAGGATTACTGATTTTTGACTATAATTCACAAGCTACTTGTAATTGCAAAACAAAAATAAGAACAATGTTTTTCAATGTCATTGAACCCAAATGATTGTTTTGACATACAAGAAAGAAAATTACAGTAGGTACATGGTATGCATAGACTTATAATATATTTTAGTTGTCAAGAGGCTCGTCCATTCCCGCGTAAAAATGAAAAGCACATGAAAAGTCTTTTGCATCATGGCCACCATTGCAGAGCTCAGTATATCTGTGCAAAACAAACTCCATTGTTAAAACAAATATGTAATCTATGCACTAGACTCTTCACTCTAATAATAACCCTCTAAATATCAATTTTCAAAATGTTCTCATCCTAGAATGCGAGCGGGACTTTTTTTATACTTTTGAAGGACGTGAGGAAAATTTATGACGTGTAAAATTTATGACGTGTCTTCCCCAGTCAAGGTACAGCCACCCCCCAGTGAAATCTATGGAAAAAAGAGTTCGCTATGTAGGATGCGAATGTGGGTGAATTGTTCACTACTTAAGGGGCGAACGGTGCATGTTGTTCGATGTCTATGTAGCGAAGTACTTTGTCGCAGAATTCAATTCACACGTTAATAGAAAGGCAAAGGCTAAAAAATTAAAATTGTGAAAAAACAATTGAATGTGAAACCTTTTCATTGATCATTAGAAAAGAAAAAAAAACAATAAATAATAAATAAATAATACACACAAGCTCATCTTGTATAATTTTATCTACTCTTCAGCTGTTGATTTCTACTCCTCAGCTGATGATTTTTATCGGTTTGAACTTGACCGAGACTTGTTTTTCAATTATCACCCCCGCAGTCCTTGTGAGCATTATGGGACAGTCCCATTTGTGTAGACTAAAGTACCAACCGCGTAGAATTCTTTTCGACTAATCATAATCCTTCCTATAAATATTAAGAAAGATGAATGTTTGAGAAAGATGATTGTAAGCGTGACAAAATGAAAACTAAGGAATATGAAACGGAGAGAGTATTTCAAAGGTGACACGTAGCAATATGAAATTTAGAGGCAACCTTGAAATTCTAAGTAACTTATTTGGATTTTGGTGTCAAATACATGCACAAGCTGACAAATATGATTGTTAATAGCTGCCATGCCAATGTTACAGTGAAGTTCAATAATCAAGAGAAGCTAAAATTTGTCTTTGGTGCTAAGTGAAACAAAACTACGTCATTCTTCGGCAAAAACAAAGCAATTTAACGACAAACCCAAAGTTGCCGCTTGGTGATTTCTTTCTCTTTCAAACCTATGCACATATTTATGTATGTATTATTTTACAACTCTTCTCCAAGAGTTCATGTTTATTGAAATGTCTTGTTCATTTTAACCATCACCTTTTTGTCCTTATTCAACCCCCTGCCTCTCTTTTTATGGCCTTTCACAACTAAATCTTTAGCACTTTTTAAAGTCCCCTTAACATCAGCAATCAAACAAGTGCCAAAACTACAATGGCGAGGCTAGAGAAGAATGGCACAAATAAAAGCCTAGAGAGTCTAATGGACTCTCACAAACCAGGAACCACAACAAATGGGAACCAACTCAGGCCCCAGAAGTCCATTCCTGGATACGGCCTAGAATTCACTAACCTCTCATATAGTATCATTAAGAAGCTGAAAAAGGACGGAGTTTGGATCAACAAAGAAGCATATCTTCTTCATGATATATCTGGCCAGGCAGTAAAAGGTGAAATCATGGCAATCATGGGGCCTAGTGGTGCTGGAAAATCTACCTTTCTTGATGCCTTGGCGGGGAGAATTGCTAAAGGGAGTCTAGAAGGATCAGTTAGAATTGATGGAAAGCCGGTAAAAATAAAATACTCCTGTTTTATGTTATTATGCTTTCATTTTTTATTCTCTTAAATTTAAGAATGTTCATGTAGGCATGCTCTAATTATGCAGGTAACTGCGAGCTACATGAAAATGGTGTCATCATATGTGATGCAAGATGACCAGCTCTTCCCTATGTTGACAGTTTTTGAAACATTTATGTTTGCAGCAGAAGTTAGGCTTGCTCCTTCTATTTCCAGGGATGAAAAAAAGAAGAGGGTTTATGAGCTCCTTGACAAACTGGGCTTACAGGTATAATAGTAAGACTTTTTTATTCTCTCGCTTACCTACATACACACAGAATGACAGGTTAATGACTTTTCAGAGTGCTACACATACATATATTGGTGACGAGGGAAGGAGAGGAGTGTCGGGAGGTGAACGAAGAAGGGTATCTATCGGCATAGAGATCATTCATAAGCCATCACTTCTTTTTCTGGACGAACCTACCTCAGGACTTGATTCTACAAGTGCTTACAGTGTAGTGGAAAAGATTAAAGACATAGCTCAGGGTGGTAGCATTGTCCTCATGACCATACATCAGCCTTCATTTAGAATTCAAATGCTCCTCGACAAGATCACCGTCCTCGCAAGGTGAAACTTCCAGAGCCTGTATTCTTAAAGCTGATAAGGCTTGATATAACACTATCTGACTTTCTATAGAGCCCGAAATGAGGAGATATATAAAGCTTCATCATAAAAACCATCTTAAACTAATAACTGAACCCAAAAAGTATATATGTATATTTATTTATTTTTTTGACAAATATATGTATGTATATATTGAATACATTTATGACATGATAAAAAGTTAAAAACTATATACTAGAAACATAGAAAATAAATATCACTCTCGGACTTCTAGCGCATTGTTAAGATTATAAGTTGACTGGATCACAGCTTGATACTAAAAAAGTCTATGCATTGAGTCCAACGATTTACTTGAAGTTACACATAGGGATATAACTAGTTAATGATTACAAAATACAACATCAACATAGAGTAACTATGTATCAATTTATGATATGCACATTGTAGGCTCATTCAATTTACTTATAAATGAAAGATATATTTATCTTGACCACGTTTGCTTCGGTATTTATAGGGGAAGATTGATATACATGGGAAGGCCGGATGCACTTCACACCCACCTTTCCGGATTTGGAAGGCCTGTACCTGATGGAGAAAACAGTATTGAGTATCTCCTAGATGTTATAACTGAATATGATCAAGCAACAGTTGGACTTGACCCTCTTGTTCAATACCAACACGATGGTCATAAACCTGACCCAGCAGCCATGACCCCGGTTCCAAAACCTCCAGGTACACCTTATAGAAGGAACACCCCAGCATCTAAACACATGATTAGCCTGCGCAGCCAAGGGTTTACTGCTGGTACACCACAACCTGATTCTGCACAGTTTGGTCTTGATGATGAAGAAGACGATGATGAAAATTTTGATAACTCCCTTGAAAGGAGAAGTGTTAAAACAACAAGGAACACTGTAAGCAGCGGTGTTTATCCACGTTTAGCTTCTCACTTCTACCAAGATTTCTCAGCCAAAGATTTCTCTGTTTGGCTTTACAACGGTGTAGTAGGAACCCCACGTCGCCATCCATCATGGACTCCTGCAAGAACTCCAGCATGGACACCTGGGAAAACACCCCTGTCAGGACCAAGAAGTTTTATTTCCAACCAACATTCTGCATCATATCAGGATCATTATTATCTCCAAAAAACTCATTCGGCGGTTAGCCAATCTATGGATTACTCTGCAACTTCATATGCACCTTCGTATGAAGAGTTTGAGATTGAAGAAGTGCTCGATGAACCGGACCTTGGACCTAAGTATGCAAATCCATGGTTGCGTGAGGTTGCAGTGCTTTCATGGCGAACCGTACTCAATGTAATTCGCACTCCAGAACTCTTTGCCTCTCGTGAGATTGTGCTGACTGTTATGGCACTTGTCTTATCCACCATTTTCAATAACCTGGGTGATACTACTTTCAAAGACATCAATAGGCTCCTCAATTTCTACATCTTTGCGGTGTGCCTTGTTTTCTTTTCTTCCAATGATGCAGTCCCATCATTTATCAATGAAAGGTTCATCTTCATCAGGGAAACATCCCACAATGCTTACCGTGCTTCTTCATATGTAATATCTTCCCTCATTGTTTACCTCCCATTTTTTGCTGTTCAAGGCCTAACGTTTGCTGTCATAACCAAATTAATGCTCCACTTGAAAAGTGATCTCTTCAATTTCTGGATGATACTATTTTCCTCCCTCATTACGACCAATGCATATGTGATGCTTGTTAGCGCACTTGTTCCTAGTTACATCACAGGCTATGCAGTAGTCATTGCCACAACAGCACTCTTCTTTTTGACTTGTGGTTTCTTCCTCAAACGAACTCAGATACCCCCATACTGGAAGTGGCTCCATTATATTTCTGCAATCAAATACCCATTTGAGGGATTGCTGATAAATGAATTCAAGAATGATCGCGGCTGCTACACAGGAAACAAAGCAGATTTATCCCCGGGACCTTTAGGGGACGTGAAGCCTAGCAAACACCACAATGCCAGTCTGCCTCTTAACTGCTTATTAGGAGAAGACGTCTTGTCCACAATGGATATTACAATGGAAAGCCTATGGTATGACATCTTAATCCTGCTAGCCTGGGGTATTCTTTACAGGTTCTTCTTCTACCTGGTTTTGAGATTCTACTCCAAGAATGAAAGGAAATGAATCATTTACCACTCCCAATTTTTTGGGATAATTTATTACTTAAAAAGCCGAGGTCACGGTGATATTTTTTCTTGTATTATTACTAGCATATGCACGCCATTACATAATATTCTGATGAGAAAGCTCACAATTTTTTTTGCTTTTCTGCCTTGAAAAAACAACTAGTAATTCTCACATTTATGGTCATTTACCTTTGAAGGAAAAAAAAAATCATATACTTTAGATAAACATGTTACAAAAAACTGGATGCCTAGATCGAAACCCCAAGCACTCCTCAGTTGTTGAAGAGAGCTATTAAAATAAACCTGCCCTATCAATTTTACCAATTAAACAAAATCAAATAAAGTTTATCATTCCAGTTCAACTATTCAAAATAAGTAATCATCACATGCGTTATGTTTTCCCCTCATTATTACAGTTATAAAACTAATATCGGTTTGAAAAATTGAAACATTCCAATCAACATTTAACATTTCTATAAACAAGCAGACAGAATAAACATCAAACCATTATATTGAACCTCTCAATTTTGTAAGACACTATGGTCATGTAAACAAAAGAAACAACATGGCAATAGTATTTTATCAGAGTTATATTAAGGTAATAAATTAAAAAGGGCCAGCATGCTGAGCAATCTTCCTTTCAAGTGTATTTTTGTCAGCCCCCACCACACTGTCGACCTCTTTGCCATTTTTTACAAAGAAAAATGTTGGAACACTGCTAATATTCCAGCGTGCAGCAATATCCACTGCCTTATCGATATCAACTTTTATAAAAACCACTCTCCGATACTTCTCCGCCAAACTTGTATAAAGTGGTGAAATGTAGCGACACGGGCCACACCAAGTTGCAGTGAAGTACAGGATTGCCAAGCGAGATGTCTTCGATGCAGCACTCAACTTTGTTTCCAGATCTCCAACAGAGTGAATACCAATCACTTCCCCTATTAGATGCCACCAATGCAAATGGTCATTTAATCAATATTATAAATCATCCCAGTCACAATTTGAATACCAACTACCAAGTAATGGCTACAGAAATATATAGATCTCAAAGATACCATTTAACTTATATCAACTTGTCAAAAAACACTTGGTAGATCAAGGGAAGAAAAACAATGAGGTGGCAAAAAGGAATAATAAAACAAAAGAGAAATAGACAATTGTGTAGTATTTAATTTAAGGAATAAAAGTAAAAATGTCACAATCAACATGCTAAAAAAATTACTCCTAAAGGTTTAGCTTTTGGTCTTATCAAGATTATGTGTTACATGAACTTGCAGCTAATTCAACAGTGTAGTGTCTCTGTCTTCCCTCCGTAGATCCTATCACCAAATTTTCAATCTACTCTTTAAATCAATGATCAAGCATGGTTTGCACTTTATCAAAATTCAAGCCAGTATGTATGCATTGCCATAACACGGCAAACAAATGAAAATCCTAAAATTTATCCGACCTTTCATCTTTCAACCATGACAATATATTGCCAATAAATGTTGAATTAAATGTGTGGAGCAAGGCACAATGTTATTTTTCATTAGAAATTACTTGTAGAATATTTGGTGGTCAAAGTTTATATATGTCTAAATATCAAAACCAGAAGACACAACACTAGTCATTATCTATTTTTGGAAAAAAAATTGAGATACCCCTACATAAAAAATCTAATGATAAACACAGACCAGAACAAGGATTTCAAGTACGACAATGTAGTTCGTATGAATATTTAAGTTTGTAATGCAGGCGATAATTATAATGACATTCAGAATATATTTTCTATAACAGTTTATGAGCGCCATGAACAACATGAGGTGGCATTGATGTGGAGTACTGTTTCAATTTTTCACATTAACCAGAGATAAAACCATTCAACAAAAAGATTTTGGGAATTTCGATACCATCAGGCAGAAGGAAATACAGAGACGTACCATCTTTTAAAGCAGACAATGCATCTTTATCCTGCAAAAAGGCATGAGGAATTTCAGATATAATAATGTCATCTGATGCATTGTTTGTAGTGCAACTAGAGGAAGCCAACAACTTCCCATTGTCATCACTATGATGACAACTAGAACATGGCTAGGTTGCCCAAATAAATAACGGATAGAGGTACAAAACCGATGAGTAGAAAAATAGGGATTGATTTTTATGTTATATCTAAAAAACATGGCTAGGCTGCCCAAACAGATTGAAGTTATCAGCTTCTTTTGAAATTCCATTTCACAAAAGCAACAAACTCCAACTAAGACACAAAATGTCGGCCAGAAAAATATGTTGATTTACTGACCCTAAATCTAATGTTACCCAGCAAAGGCTAACTATGAAATTTTTTGTTCAAGGATAGAAACTATATGGCTACTAAGTCCAGGTGTTTTATCCAAAACAGATAATTCTTTAAGTTAGGGCCCAAATGCCATGATCAGAAAAGGAAGTAGAATAAGGGAAGGATGGGAAAATTCCTTGAAAACTTTAGATATGATATCGTATCTTTATTTGTTGAAGAAATTTTGTATCTCAAACATTTCAATCGATAATTTTTAAAAACAAATCTGAAGGATATCCGTAATCCGTATGTAGTAGTGTTGTATGCATGTCAGTAATAGATAGAAGTACGGAACCAATACTTTCGTAATGATGGAGTGTTTGGACTTGATAGCCGTATACTATACTTACTTGAGCTTCATCTTGTGGTTGCTTCTTCGGTTGAGCTCTTTTCTGCTCCTTTTGCTTTCGTAAGCGTTCATATTTTCTCCTATGCTCCTCAATTTTGTGGGCATTAGGCTCAACCTGTGTAGTAAAAATATAATAAGAAAAAGAGAAATGCTATCATCAAACTCTCTAACACACTCCTACCAACACACTCCCTATAATGAAGCCACGTCACCCTCTTTCAAGTATAATGTAATTGGTAACCGGCTCTCCTATTTTTTAATTTTTTTTAATAAACAAAAATGGAAAAATAAAGAAAAACACCACCATTTGCAAACCACTATGTTTTCTTCATCTCATTCTCTGTCAAAACCGAAAACCACCGATCCCAATGTTCCCTCAACCTAATCCATAAATTGTCCCACTCCACTACTCCAGCATAGTTGTTTTGCTCTATGATAATTTGATTTTCTACTCTAACTAATTTTATGATTTACATTTTTGAAAAGAACAATTTTTTTACTTAAATTTTCAGAATTGATTTTATTGTTTTAAAGTTATAATAAAGTCTGTTTTCTAGTTGCAGAAGATCTTATGATGTCTATTGGGTAATTTCTTTTAATTTTAAAAAAGGGGTTTGTTTTAACCCTCAATTGATTTAAAAGAATGACGGTAAAGTGTTGTGGTAGTCCCATTTGTTTTAACTCGTGGCCATCACAATCAGAACAGCACCACCACCGTCAAAGTGTTGCGGTAGTCCCATTTCCATTCTCGCACAGATAACACTCTCACGGTGAACTCACAACTAGGTACACCATGTAGTTGTAAGGCGTTTGAAGAAGAAGAGGGACACAAGAGAAGCCACAGAGAGAAGTTTGTTTAGACAATATTTTAAATAAAAAATGTTAATTGAAAAAAAAATGTTAAACCAGTGGAACGAGTTAGCCGGTGAATTATTTTGAAAAGAGGGTGATGTGGCTTCATGATAGGGAGTGTGTTGGTAGGAGTGTGTCAGAGAGTTTGATGATAGCATTTCTCTAAGAAAAAAAGAAACAGACAAGAATTCCTTTAAAATTTGCAGGCTTGTTCTGAAGAAAGTGGGCAAATTACCTTCTTAAGTGCCATACCAATCTCTTCATCATAGTCTATCTTTGAAGCCATGTGAAGATCAGTCAATGCTTCTATCCAGAGTCCCAACATAGCCCTTGACAATCCTCGTATTTTGTATCCTTTAGCTGAGTCGGGATTGATCTGGAAGAGATTAATAATACAGGTTTGAGTAAACACATCCATCTGATAGATAAAATTGTTTAATAGTGTGTTTTGTGAGCATAAAGTTAGGAAAAAATGAAAACCTTCAAAGCAGTGTCAGCATCACGGATAGCAGCATTTGGTTTTTTCAACTTAACAAAGACACTAGCTGAAGAAAAAAACAGTATGAAATGATTGAATGGATGAAAACACTAGCAGTAGGTTAAACAGAAAGTAAAGAAATGAATAGATGAAAACAGTAGCACCTCTGGTGGCATAAAGTATGGCAGAATGAGGATTTAACAAAATGGCTTCTGTGAGTAGGTCGAGTGCTTGATCCAACATACCTGGAAAAGTGCAAGCCGATTAAGTTAATAATAATAATAAAAAAAAAAATAGTAGTAAAAGGTTAGCAGAAAAGAAAGGCATATTGAATGAATGATTGCCTTGTGATAAAGCACCGAGTGCTTTTGATTTAGCTAGTTGAGCGGCATCCCTGTTGTCGTCGGTAACTTGAGCAGTTAGATTTCCCATCTTTTGAGGAGGGTCATTATCGGGTTCAACCACATCACTGTTATCCAACTCTAAATCAGATTCTATAATGTCATCGTCAACAGGTTCCTGCATACAAATACAATACAACTAACTAACTAACTAACTATTGTGTTTATGTGCGCAATGAATAATTGAAAATCAATGAATGAATCCCTAATCAATTATGATGAAATCATAAGCAATACTCACAGTTTTGGGTTGAGGAGGGATGCGAGCACCCAAACTACACAACAGAAAAAGAACATGGAATCAATATAACTAACTAACTAACTAACTAACTATAAAAGAGAGTGAGAGTGAATGAATGAAAGCATCCATCGTGTATAGTACCTGAGAAGATACGTCTTGAAGAAAGAAAGGGAAGGAGTGTGGAGAAGAGAAGGATTTGACTTGCATGCTTCTATGAATTCTTTTAATTCAACTACTTTTCCAATATCCATTCTACTTTCTAGGGTTTCGATCCTATTTGATTTTCACCACAATTCTGTTCTTCTTCTTCCTCTTCCGGAAGAATAAATATATATCCCTCCGGTGTTGTTGTGTTATGTTTTTTTGGGTTACTAGATTGTTAACGACCACTTAGTGACTGCTTTACCTATGCTAGAAATTTATCTTTTGCAAAGTAATTTTTTGTTAAATCGATTTAAAAAGTTATGTTCTTTAATTCGATTATTTTGTTAAACTGATTTAAAAAATGCAAATTCTTTGCATCCAAAGAGCGACAAGAGGGAAAAAAATTACTTTGCAAAGGGGAAACTTAAAAGAATTTTTAGTAGGGAGTAATATAAAACATGTCCACTTAGCAGGAGGGTAACAACCTATTAACTTTTTTTATATAATTGTTGTTTATTCTTTACTAAAAGTTCCGATAAATAAGTCATTAAGTTTAATTTAGTGGTAATAGATTTGGATAGTATCTACGACACGAGATTCTTCAATCCTCATTGATAATATTGTAAATTAAAAAAAAATTCACTAAATACCAAATATGAAAGTGAAAACTTAGTACTAGTAAGTAAGTAATAATAATCGGATTGGTCCACCCAAAACAATTTGGATTTTTTTTTTTTTTTTATAATTAGTAGTCCATAATAATAATAAATTATAATTGTTCAATCAATAGAAATATTATACTAACATAGGAAGGATTGAATCCACAATTATAATCACTAGACTTTTTTATAAGAAAATAAATAAATAAATAAATAAGGTACACTAGATCAATTGACTTATTAACAACATGAAGTATATGCCTAATAAATTTTTTAGTTTTTGACTAAAAATCACATTGCAAAAAATTAAGTAAATCCACTTATATAAATAAGGGATAAAGTATGTCTCACTTTGGAACAATCGCCAAAGATAGAATAATAAATACGATGATTATGAATTGCATGTTGTTCTGAGTGGATAAATTACATGATATTTGTTCAATGAGAAACGATTCTCTCATGGGAAAAAATTAATGAAAAAATATTAGCATTTAGAACATTAAATTATAAATATAGAGTGATATTTAAATTTAAAAGAAATAGAAAAAAGTTGATTAATAATTGAAGTATAAAAAAAAAATTAAAAGAAAAATAAAATAACGATAAAGCTCTTGTTTAATATATGGCTCTGAATTTATCCATCATAAAATCTTGGCCCGTCCTCGTTGCTCTATTAAGTTATGTCTTTTTTTTGAATCGGTATTAAGTTATGTCTTTCTTTACCGTAAATCTTTTATATCACTCATTGTTTTTGGTAAATCTTTTTATTCTCTTAGCATATTACTTACTTTCTTTCTCTTTTTTTTTTATATTTTTTTAGTTGGCTTTTTATTTTTTTTTTCTTTTATATATATATATATATATATATATATATATATATATATATATATATATATATATATTATATAAGGTATTACTCTTTCTTTTGGTACAATGTTTTTTTATTACTTTTATTATAAGCAATAATATTAGATACAGTATCCGTAAAAATAAAATAAAATTAGATACAGTACTAACTTTTTCTCTACCGCATTAAATATTTTACCGTTTTGTGTGGGGATTATCACTGCTATTTAAGTTTTTTTGAAACGGCTAAATTTTATTAAAAACAACTCCTCCACAAGAAGTGAAAGAAATTGTCGTGGAACATACACCAAAAGATAACGTGATATAACACAATTACCAACACCTAATCAAAACCCCAATCCACCCATACACCAATAAAGATCCGCTAAACCCACCAGAGAAAACCCTTACCCGACCCTAGAAAACACTACTAGGCACTAACTTCCGAACTCGAATTAAAATTACTCGGCCCATCAGACCCAGGAAGTTAATTATTTTGACGGAATATATATATATATATATATATATATATATATACAAACATTGAATTTTTAAATTAAAAAAAAAAAATTATCTAGTCTAGCTAGGCTATATTATAAACTTTGTACATCATTTTTTTTAATAAATCTAAAAAATCAATGCATGCTTATATATTTCCTTTGGTCCTAAAAATCATTTATAAGTTTATTAAACAATAAGTAATATATTTGGCTTAAAATATAAAGCAGATACAAAGGGAGTAAGTTGAGTATTTTGGATAAAAAGAAGATAT
The DNA here is from genome assembly GCA_954870985.1 of Trifolium fragiferum. Taxonomy (NCBI): domain Eukaryota; kingdom Viridiplantae; phylum Streptophyta; class Magnoliopsida; order Fabales; family Fabaceae; genus Trifolium; species Trifolium fragiferum. Next base: position 44,234 of record OX940790.1, on the reverse strand, counting down.
TTAATTAAATTTTTACACATTGATATTGATTGGCTGGGGTGGGCGGACAATAAATCTGTTTGTCTTGTTATGAGAAAATGTGGGTTGTTGTCCTTGTCCATGTCACTCCGGCTTTACCGCCTACTACTTTGTATTAAATAATAATAAGGTGATTGTGTTTGTGTTGGAACGAAGGAGCCGTCCACAGTGACATGACAGAGGTGTATACCATTAAGTAACGTGCGTGAAGATCACTATGTTTGAACTTTGATTTGATTTGATTTGATTCATTCATAGTACTATCATATGTGTTAGTCAGTGTAGGGGTCAATGCTACTCTATCTATGGATTGGATAATGATTGATGATCAATACATACATACATACATAGTCAGTCACAGTCAGATGATCTTCTCTTCTCTTCTCTTCTTATTTACTAGTATTAGTATTCTCCGTCCCTAGAATTTGATTAAACATTGCCTCAATCCCTCTTTCTTCTCTTTTCTCACTTCTTGAGTTCTTCTAATCATACATATGGCTTCTCCTCCTCCTCCTTCTGCTGCTGCTGCTGCTCATCACTCTATGGTACAATTTCTTTTCTTCTTCTCTCAATATGAAATTATTATTATTATTATTAGTAAATACTACTACAGATGATCTGCAATCTTAATTCATGATGAATCATTATGACATGTTAACTGTCTGCTCTTGTTTATCATTTTTCAGAATAATAAAAGATGGAAGCAAACAATTCTGCTGTCATTTCAAATTGTTGGAGTTGTTTATGGGCAACTTAGCACTGCTCCCTTATATGTGTTTAGTACAATGCGAGTGAAAGATCTTGAATCCGAGGAGGTTGTTTATGAACTCTTTTCCTTCATTTTTTGGACTCTCACAACTATTTCTTTGATCAAGTATGCCCTCATAGTCCTCAAAGCTGATGATAAAGGAGAGGGTACGTACATAATCATCCTTTTCTTCATGTGTAATTAGCTATAGAGAATTGAAATTATTATTGTTATTCAATCTCTTTCCAGGTGGTATTTTTGCTTTATACTCACTGTTATGTAGAAATGCAAAAGTTGGACTACTCCCTTGTGATAAAACCGCCAATGAGGTCATACTTTTTGATGACGAGAAGGAAACAACAAATCCTTCTTCTAAGATCATCAATTCTGATTCCAGAGCACGAAGGGCTATTGAGAAACACAAGTCCTGCCATTATTTGATATTGTTTCTGGCCCTCTATGGTTCCTGTATGACAATTGGTGCAGCAGTCCTCACTCCAGCTCTCTCAGGTACGTACGTACCTCTCTCAACTCCAATTTATCAATTAATTAAATTGTTCCTTTTGTTTATATACTTAATTTCTGCTTTTTTGTTTACCAGTGTTATCAGCCTCATATGGTGTTCAGCGATCCTTGTCAGAAATGGCAAGCCTATGTAAGTGATTTGTCCTAACCATGCTAAGCCCCAATTGTTTATTGTTTATATACTTAATTTCTTATTATACGTTTGCTTCCTTGAGTCCTTAGCGTTCTCTTTTCTGAAGGACACATCATTACTTGCTACTACCAGTATCTGATTACTTTGTTGTCTATAAACAGTTTCCTCGTCACACCATACTCAGGATTCTGTGTCAAATGTTCTACAAAAATGTAAGTACTTTATGCTCGTTTGATTGGTAAGGTTCTTTCAAATGTCCCTTTATGTTGATGTCAAGCATCCATTTGTGTGTTTGGATAAAAGAAATTATAGCTTCTCACTCACCCAGTTAGCACTATGCATCCAAGTAGTTGTTGATAAAGTAAATGAAGAGTAGATAGATATTTATGCATCTGCTGCAGTCGTGCTGCATAAATCCTGTTGACCTTGTGCTTCATTCATTTCCAGATGTACCTGTTCCCTCTGCGTGTGTTATATTGATTGGCCTTTTCGTACTGCAGCCTTGCGGTACACATAAAATTGGGTTCATGTTTGCTCCAATTATTGCTGTTTGGCTTTTGTTTGTTGGTGTGGTGGGTGCGTATAATATATTCCTCTGGGATGTTAAAATCATCTACAAAATATCCCCACTATACTTGTTCAAATTCATGAGGAATTTGGATGCCGGCAGATGGAGGTTGTTGGGGAGCGCCATTTTATGTGCAGCAGGTGGGATTTGTCATTTGTCTATTATATAAACAAAAAATGATCACCAAGTGATTGCTAGAACTCATAATTTTTTTGGTTAGTTGATATCATGCTGTTCTATTTTGCAGGATCAGAGGCAATGTTTGCAGGCCTAGGCCATTTTTCCAAGAAATCAATCAAGGTATTACTAGTATAATGTGTAACTTGTTCTAGTAAATTGATTGTAATAAAAAAAAACTATTAGTACATTGTGCATCATGCATGTGCCTGTAATTTGCAGATTACATTTATTTGCTTGATCTATCCGCTTCTTGTGATATGCTATGCGGGTCAGGCTGCGTACATCTCTAAAAATTTGCATGCTCGAGATTTTAATCATCTTAGTCAATCTGTGCCAAGTAAGTTGGTCCAGTGCATGCCATGCCACCCTTTTTCTTGAAGACACTATATATATATATATATATATATATATATATATATATATATATATATTTCGCTGCTTTACTAAAGTAATTGCTACTGCAGGTCATTCCAAACATATATTCATAGTATTATCCCTAATTTCTTCGGCTGTCGGAAGCCAAGCAACTATAACAGCGAGCTTCTCCATCATTAACCAGTGTCTGGCACTAAATTGTTTTCCAAGAGTGAAAGTCATTCACACATCAAAAACGATACACGGCCAGGTTTACATCCCAGATGTCAACTGGTTATTGATGATTTTCAGTCTATCTGTCACGATTGGTTTCAGAGACTTGGTGAAGATTGGCAACGCAACAAGTATTCCATTTTTTCATTTCTCTTAGATTTTAATTAATGACTTTTCTCGGGTTAATGATCAAAAGAGTAGCTCCCATTTTTGTATTAAATCAGAAAATTGAAGTTGTTAATTTATGAAGGGGATTCTTAAGAAAAACAGATAAAAGAACTGATGCTTAATATTATCAGTAAGCACAAGGCAGTTATCTGTGTGATACTGCATATGTGATTTGATTAGATTAAGGATGGTTATATGAAACTTGTGTACCATTCAGTTAGCATGTTCATTGCTTATGATGATTAAATCAAAATAGCATAATTAATTTTCATTTTTATTTTGAATCAAATAGCATAATTAATTAAGCTCTACAATTTGTGGCAGGTTTGGCTATAATATGTGGAATGCTGGTGACAACTAGTCTCATGTCACTAATCATTGCTTTGTATTGGGAGAAGAATTTGATGATATCAGCATGCTTTCTGGTATGTTTTGGCCTTGTTGAGGTTGCATATCTTTCAGCATGTATGCTGCAGTTTCACAAGGGAGCTTGGTATCTACTAGTCCTTTTGGTGGTGTCGATGACAGTCATGCTTTCATGGCATTATGGAACAGTGAAGAAGTATGAGTTTGATTTGCAAAACAAGGTGTCAACTGAATGGCTAATAGATGTTAGTCCAGGCCTTGGCATTTCAAGGGTAGCTGGAATTGGCTTTATTTACACCGACATAGTAACAGGAATCCCAGCTTTCTTTTCCCATTTTATTACAAACCTTCCTGCATTTCATCAAGTGCTGATCATGGTGTCCTTCAAGTCTATGGCGGTGCCTCATGTTCCTGAAAGTGAAAGGTACCTGATAGGAAGGATTGGGCCAAAAGATTATAAAATATATCGTTGCATTGTGAGATATGGATATTGCGATAATAATATCAGGGACACGGGTGATTTTGAGGAGAAAATAATTGGTGCTATAGGAGAATTCATTTCCATTGAAAATTTGAGTGACATTGAATCAATGGTTTCGGCAGAAGAAAGAATGATGATAGTAGGAAAGTCATCATCATCATCATCATCAAGGCCAGATGGCAAGGCTTTAGTGCCTTTGATGAATGAAACATGTAACGAAGTGAGCATTATTAATGAAGCTCAGATTAGCCCAGTAGTAGTAATTGATGAAAGTGATCGTAAGTTGTTAGCGAGTAGTAGCTCTTGCAACAAAAGAAAAAAAGTTAGGTTCATGTTGCCACCTGCTAGTAGTAGTCCTAAAATGGAAGAATCTGTGAGGAAGGAGCTGTTAGAACTAATTGATGCAAGGGAGAGTGGCAGTGCCTATTTCTTGGGACAGTCACATTTAGTGGTTCGTGATGGCTCAAACTATCTCAAGAGATTCTTAATAATGGTTTTTCGTTTCTTTGAAAAAAATGGCAGGGAACCTCCTGTTGCTCTCAAAATCCCTCATGCTGCTCTTGTAGAAGTTGGTATGATATGTACTATATAATACGGAGTAGTATTTTTTTGGTTCAACTTTATACTATATAAATAAGGCAAATGCTAACGAGTGCCCCGGGGCACTCTTTAAGACCTTAAATAGTAAGGTTTTTATAAAATTTTTACGGGAATGCGTAAAGTCAACGCATTGAAAAATTGTAATATTTAATTTTTTGAATAAAAATTTTCTATAAGTGGAATGCTTAAAGAGTGCCCCGGGGACACTCGTTAGCATAACCCTATAAATAATATTGTACTTGCATACACAACCGCCATGGATTTCAGGCATTTATGGAATTGCGCCCTCCCATAAATCTCTTTCTCTCTTTTTTGCACATTTTTATTGTTCACTTAGAATATTCGCAATGTCTATAGAAGGAGGGTCGTTAATAACCTTTTATAGTCTCGTCTCGACTCTTGATTGAGGTCCTACCATAACTATTTTGGTACGTGAAAAAGTTTATACATTGTTTGAAAAATAAGAAAATGACAATTTATAAGCAGTTTCAATTTCGCACACTTCAATCTACTAGTGTTTTTTAATTAAGGATTTATTTCTGTCAAAAAGAAAAATTAAGTATTTGTTAAAAAAAATTAAGGATAAAATTGCGAGGGTTTAAACAAAATTTAATACAAATGAGATTATTCAACAATGTAACAGTAAAATATTATGATGGGATAAAAAAATTCTAAAATTCCAATTAATAATATAAATTCATTTTTAGAATAATTCTTCAAGTTGTACCCAAAAAAAAAAACACAATAACTCTTCAAGTTTCAAATTCGAAACTTGACAAATCAACGGAAATTTTTCAAATAATTATTTAATGGACAAAAATGATAACATTAACGATACTTAAAAGAAAAAAGGGTACAATAGATTTGAAATTAAAACAATTTTAAAAAAAGTATATTCATTGATGAGGTTCTATAAAGCACCGACATTTCTATGATTAGATGTGTCGCGGTATCTGACATGTGTCGGTGTCTGATGCATACTTGTATGACATTTGTACGACACTCGTACAAACGTGTCGGAAAGGTGTCTAAAACAATAATTTTTTCTTTATTCTGACACTCCTTAAATCATTGTCCGACATCTATAAGACACTCGTACAAACGTGTCAGGATAAGTGTTCAAATTTGTTTTTTTATTTGTTTCTACTTTTCTCAGACATATATATAACGATTAAATATGTGTCGAAATAATAATATTGATCAATGAGGGATTAAAGATCTTACATTTTGATTATATTATTTTTAGTTTTTTGATAATAGTTGGATGAGTAAATGTTAAATGTACTATCATATATTCTTTTAAAATTTTTTTATTAAAAAAATTGTTCAACTTAGATGTTTATGTATGTATTTTTACTTCTAAACTTATATTTTTTATAAATATATAGCGGTGTCGATGTCGTATATTTTTTACATTAACGGTGTTGGAGTGTCGTATATTTTTTACATTAGCAGTGTTAGAGTGTCTGTGTCGTGTCGTGGTGTCCGTGTCAGAGTCCGTACTTCGTAGATGAGAATAATATTAAATTAAAACTTAAGTATCATGTTATCTCTTATTAGTAATTTAATACTTAATAGAACAGCACAAAATATAATAATAAAATAGTATAAAATAGAACAACGCTGCATCTTCCTCCTTTTCAAAATGAATGTCGCAATTCGACGTGTTATACATATAACCTACTTTTATTATATTTTTCTACTAATATAGAAAGACAAATATTAGCAAATAAGATATTAGATTTGTCTCGACGAGTATTTTTGAAATATCAATTTTTTTATGGTTTTAATAATATATAACTAAAGATATTATCAGTCAAAATTTTGCATCGACATGTGGGTAATGGTCAGCTGTGACACTTACTTTGAGACGAAAGGAGTGATATTTTTATATTCGAAAAGAATATGGATATTTTCGTATGTTTTCCAATTGTACTATGAACGAAAAGTTATCATGTGGTTAAGTGTGGATAAAAAATCTTATTTTTGTCGTGTATCTTACTATCTATTTTATTTAATTAAGTTGTCCCATAACTAATTTATAAATCAAACAGGATGTAACAAAAGTTGTTCAGTCAAATTCCCTATTTTTTTAGCATATTAAAGGCACCCTAAAATATCACATTCAACGATTTATTACTGTATCAGATAAATCGACAAACATGACAAAAAAATTAAAGGATAAAAAATATTATCAAATCGTAAATTACATATTAATATTTAATTAATTTTAAATCTTTTAGGCTATATTTAGATGGATGGAATGAGATGAAATGAAATGTAAAAAGGGATGAAATAGAGTAATGATTCATTGTTTAGATTTGACAAATAATAATGGAATGAAATGAATTTCGTCACATACCACTTACCTTCAATTTTATTTCCCTCCAATTTGGAAGGTAAGTGATGAAATGTAAAATTTGTTCCTCTACTTTCTAAAATATTTAAACAATAGAATAAAAATTTATTTCATTTTGTTTCATTCCATTCCACTTTATTCCGCTATGCTTCATTCCATTATATTTCATTAATTCAAACATAATCTTAATGTTAAACAAATACGGTAATATTTTAAAGGAAATTCACAAATCACATAACATATTTAGAAAATAAAAATGTGTAGAGAATACTTATATTTTGCAGAAACAAACATATTTTCATATAAATTAATGTAATTTATGATATTTTTTGAATAAGATTATTATTTTTTGCTTCTTCAAATTTTTTTTTATTATTTTGTCTTTTTTTTTTTGTTAAGTCTCTTTTTTTTGTACATAGAAGAATTGACAAACTAAATATAAGAAATTCTCACACAAGTGAGAGAACCGGGGTTCGAACCCCGATCATGACGTCTATGCCTTGCAATTTCGGCAAATTTCGCCAGTTGAGCTAGGACTTGTAGGACAACTCTAAATTTAAATTTTGACACACATGACTCATACATATGTCCCTGGCGCTACCTAACTGGCCGTAAACATTTTTTTATATATAAGCAAATATTATTATAAGGAATTATATGAAGTACTTAATCTCTTGCAATAAAAAGCAAGTTATAATATGTTTTGAAACATGTTAAATGATCAATACACCAACTCGAAAAAAAGAATATAATACTTTTGATCAGAGCGCTCTGTAAATCACATCCAAAAAATAACTTTAATATCGTCTAAGAGAGAAGAGGCATTCGAAAGACTTTAATTAAAGATCACATTGTTTCGATAGTTTCATACATTCCAAGTTGTGACTAATCAAATCAAACGACTAACTCGCCCACTTTTCTTCACTTTTACTAAAACGCCAAACATCATAAAATGGTTCCACTCTTCTTCCTATATTGGAATCCGCTTGCCTATCCATCTATAAACTACATCCTACACCCCTTTGCTAAACGGGCATAAAAAGAAGAGGTGGGCGGAATCCTCAATGTTAAGGAAATAAAAGACACAAGACAAACAATTGTACTTGATATACCATATATATATTATTCAATAACTTTTTTTATTTTTTTTATATTAAAAATCATAGAGAATTTTTGTTTTAAGGCCAAATAAAAATTGGCACATGATATACCAAATAATATATTAAATCCAAATGATCAAAACAAAATTTGAAAGGGAGATATACTTTGAGGCCAGTTGATGTCTTAGTGTATGGATGAGTAGGAGGAAGACATGCTTGTGTGGACTTGACTGGAGTTTCATCACTTGTGGGCTTGACGACTGGAGCTTTTACGGTAGGACAACCGGCTCTCAAAGCTGCATCAAGCAAAGTGGTCAAACATGAGAGAGCATGTTCGGACAAATCAACATGCCTTTATATCTTTTGCTTTTGATATTTTTGGGTTTCTAGCCCCAGAGGCTGTAGATATTTTGAAAAGAGTGTAAAAAGTCATGCATAGCAATGTGGTATCTCCTAGGTCCCTAGATATAGTGTTTAAAATGATTGATTTTGCCATCCAAAAAGGGTTAGCGGCACAACTTATTGCCCGTTTGCATTCCATTAAAGTGTAATTATTATATTCATGACTCTAGGAGTAAGTCTTCATCGACTTACTCCGCTTAATAACTCGATATCGATATTTTATTTCTTCAATCTGACCATTGAATTTAAATATCTCATTGAGTAGATCAACTCTATAAATTTTTATAAAAATTCAAAACTGTTTGATACTTTTTCTGATAACTTCAATTAAACGTGCGACAAACTTTTCAAAAAACCGTTAAATTTCAATAGTCCGAATACATAAGTACATTTTTTGAATTTTTATAAAAATTTGTAGAGTTGATCTACTCAATGAAATATTTGAATTCAACAGTCGGATTGAAAAAATATAATGTCGATATCGAGTTATTAAGCGGAGTAAGTCGATGGAGACTTACTCCTGAAATCAACAGATCCCTTCTCATATATATATATATATATAATTGCAGGCTGTAGGTTTCGAACCCGCAACACCTTAATCACAAAAAAAAAAAAAACTTGGATGAGATTAAAACAAGCTACCTACCCCAATACTTGATTCAACAGGAAACCAGCCATTTCCCTTGTATAAATTATTATTATTATTTTCTTGTCCATGTTAAAGAATTTTGCTGGATCCCATGGATGGAGAGCGTGAAGCCGTGAATTGAATGTCAATGGCATGAAATAGAAAAGGTGGACGCAGCATAGGCACATATGTTACATAAAAACATAAAGCCACAAATTGCAGCAGCATCGCTGGACCACAAAATGGTGGCCAACATAGAACCACAAAATTAGTATAAGTTAGAACAAAATCGGCATCTCTTCTGACTCAGAAAATAGGACGAATCACTATCAGAGCCATTAGCCCACGAGTCTCAAAGCGTCACGGAAACACATTCTCGAATCCTCTATCAAACTAAAGGAAAATATCTTCTCTCTCTATTTATTAAAAAAAAAAAAAGGAGTATAATCGTCAAACATCTAGACCCGATGAAGAGGACAACCATGAGATATTTAGACCTCAAAATAAAAGAAAAATATATTAAATAAATAAAGAGATATAAAGACCGGGGACATTAGACCTGGATATAAAAAATTCACTGTGACAAATTAAAACAGTTTTAAATCAATCATAACAGACAAAGCTCTTTCGAGCAAAATAGTCTGAGAACAGTCACGGGGACTAAGACGAATAAGCACTCAGTATTGGAGAGGAGGCACATCTGACATCTTGAGACCTACAGATCTCAACAAATCTAGAGCATCAAAGAATCAAAGAGAAAAAAATACAACACAAGTAATAACACTAGAATGCAGACGTATGAACTCAGATCGAGGGATGAGTCCAACACGTTAGTCACCAACCATACCCTTTCATCTAACATCCAAAGCCACTACAAAAAAACAACGACATCAGAAGGTGCGACGAAGAAACGAGAAGAAGCACGACAGAGAAAGGAAAACAAGCTGGAACAATGATGACGCCGAAAGGAGAGGGATTTTGACATGATGGTGCAGCCGTGAGTGGCTAAGTAGTAAGCACCACTAAAGTTAAAGGATATATCTTGGAAAAAATTGGATTAAGACAGTGGTTGGTCTAGAGCGAGGGAGGAGAAAAAAAAATTAGTTAGAGAACGTTGACTCCACTCTCATGATATAAGCTATAAGTCTTCTAAAAAACTATTCATTCTAAATGCAAGTGTTGCAAATGTCTTTGCCAAATATGTTGAGGTCAATATTTAATTTTTTTGAGTTTTCAAAGCCGTAAATTGTTATCCAAATATTTTAATTATTTTTCGAATTCTCGTAACTATATCAGTGACTATTGCATCTGCACAAAGAAGGTTTTCAAAGTTAAAATTATAGAAAAAAAAAATACTTGAGACTGTCAATGTAACAAGAAATGTTAAATGATCTAGTCATTTTATGTATTGAGAAAAACATAAAAGAACAAATTGTAGACACAGTTAACAGTAACTTTACATCTAAAAATGCTTGCAGTAATTAATTTGTATGAGTATTTGAATATTCAATAAAAATTTAATGTTTTTGGGAACTCAAATTTTTTATACTACCTATTACAGTAAATACTAGAAAATCTCATCATATTCAAACTTAGGTTATCTGCCTAACCAACCTCTCCTAAGGGTGTGTTTGTTTCAAGGTTTGTAATGTTATTCCCTGGGAGCATGAGATCATAAATATAACATTACTATGTTTGTTTCAAGTTTTAAAAATTTGTTCCCAAGATTTTTTTATTCCTAGAAATGTTAATTACACATAACTTCTCTAACTATTATTCCTATGCTAATGGGATGGGAATATAACATTCCCATGGAAATAAAACTCAACTTCCCATAACTTCCCACTACCACTCCCATTTACTTGCATTTTTATTTTTTTAATTTTTAATTTTAAATAAATTTTAAAAACATTGCAAGGAAATTTAAATTTTAACCAAATACATGAGTAGGAATAACAATCCTGGAAATAATATTCCTAGGAACATTATTCCAAGTAATGCAATTTCATACCTTAAAACAAACACACCCTAAGATTCTGCCATTTTTGGAAAAATTGAAGAACAAGAACCCTAGAACCAAATATTGATGACACTTTACGTTTTCTTTCAAAGAAAATTGATTTAATTTTATTTGGAAATATAAAATTTTATTAAAAGTACACATATTAAACTCTTTAAACAATCTCACTAAATATTTCAGAGAAAAAACAATCTTACTAAAAATCTCGAGGGCTTCTAAAATTCCTCGAAGATTTTTTTCCATCACTTAGCTCATTTTAGCATTAGTAAAAAAAAAAATTGTATCTTATTCTAATATTGGCGCGTTTGTATTCTTATTAGTATATGTTTTTAAATCTAGGATTTATGTTTTTTTTCTTCAACTTTTGTATTAATATTAAGTAGTTTATTTATTTATTGATTTTCTATTAAATATAGGCAAAGTTAACATGCAATACCCTCTCAAATCTTTTATGGTGCATTGGTGCAATATTAATTTTTAAATGTTGGATTAAAATAGTTCATATAATAATATTGTTTATGGCCATAAATAATATTGTGACAAGATTTTTCTTATATTGCAATTGTACTCTAAATTATCATATTCTAATTCTTGAGAATTAAAGGTTTAACGGTCACTACCAAAAAAAGAAAAGGTTTAATGGTCAAAATATTATCTCTTAAAATGAATAAATAGATAATTTTAGATTTGAACATCAATCTATACATATTGTAATGGCTCTATCAAATAATATTAATAGAGACAATTTTATATTTTTGATGATGTTTTAAATTAAAAATTATATTTTAAAATTTCTATTTTCGTATTTTCGTGAATTTAATTTTAATCTCTATATATATTTTTTGTTACAAATATATTTTTTATAAATTTGGTTGGTTTTAATCCTTCCAACCGATATATTTTTATTTATATTCTGTAAAGAAGAGAGTAAGTAAAACAAGTTGGAGAAGTAGACTAGAAATGATATAAATATTCTTGAGGTAGTGGGCAAGAATAGAATTCTTATACGATTGATTATCAAACATCGTTTTGCTTTTGTTAAAAAAACCGGATCTTATCGTCTGAACAACCCAGTCCGACAAGCAAGCAACCGTAGACCGTTGTGATAATTCGTTCTTGGTCTGTTGATTAAATTTGAGTTGAGTTGAAAGTTGAAACTCCTCCTCCTCCTCCATATGGACGTGGTAGCCACCACCGTCGTAGTACCGTCTATCGTCCTTGGAAGACCTACAAACGGCTTCCACTTTGCTTCTTTTAAGGTATGTTTGTTCATTGTTAGTTTCATAATATCCATCCATCCATATGTTTGTTTCTGTTTATTGTTGAATCAAATCATTTCATTCTTGCTACATACCATAATGAGTCGGATTTAGAATCAAACAAATTAAATGTTTTTTTTTTTTTTTTTTTATTTAGAAAAAAATAAAATAATTAATTGGGGGGTTGATTCAGTTTTCTTGATTGATGTCTGACCTTTAAATCCTTGGTTGGCAGCCGCTATGCACTTCCATCCCCAGGCATGTTGGAATTGCTGCTGCTGCTGCTGCAAGTAGAAGAAGAACAGCAACAAGAGGATTTGTAGTTAGAGCATCATCATCCTTCTCCTCCTCGCCAGACTCTTCTCACACCAGTGGCAATGGCAATACCAATAATAATGTTGTTGCACCTCTTCAGTTCCAATCCCCAATCGGCCAATTTCTTTCTCAGATTTTGATCAACCACCCCCATCTTGTGCCTGCTGCTGTTGACCAGCAGCTTCACCAGCTCCAATCCGATCGTGATGCTGCTGATCAGCAAACCCAAGATCCTTCTCCTACTACACCCCCCGCCACTGATCTTGTTTTGTACAGGTTTCTTCCATTCTTTCTTCTATTCTCTTTTTTTCTGTTTATCAACTTTTTATATATGTTAACCTTCTAAACTACTTTTCCAGGAGAATTGCTGAGGTCAAGGCTAATGAAAGGAGGACAGCTCTTGAAGAGATCTTGTACACATTGGTTGTGCAGAAGTTCATGGATGCTAATATTTCTTTGATACCCTCTATAACCCCAGATCCATCTGGTAGAGTTGATTCCTGGTCAAACCAAGATGGTGGGAAACTTGAGCGCCTTCACTCTCTCGAAGCATATGAGATGATCCAAAACCACTTGTCTCTCATTCTGGGTAACAGAGCCGGAGGAGATCTATCATCCGTTGCTCAAATCAGCAAACTCAGGGTAGGTCAGGTCTATGCAACATCGGTCATGTATGGTTACTTTCTTAAACGAATTGACCAAAGGTTCCAGCTGGAGAAGTCCATGAAACTGCTTCCAAATCCACCAGATGAGAGCAGTGTTCGTCAAACTATCATGGATGATGCAGCAAGGCCTGGTAGTGAAGTCGACACTTCTCAGGTGACCTCTCATCCTGAAGTATCTACATGGCCTGGCGGCGACATCAGTCCTGGTGGATTTGGCTATGGTATAAAGCCAACCACGTTGCGTAACTATGTCATGTCCTTCGATAGCGATACCCTCCAGAGATATGCAACAATAAGATCTAGGGAGGCCGTGAGCATCATTGAGAAGCACACAGAGGCATTGTTTGGAAGACCCGAAATGGCTATAACACCTGAGGGTGCAATTGATTATTCAAAGGATGAAAACATCAAAATTAGCTTTGGAGGTTTAAGGAGACTTGTTTTAGAGGCTGTGACTTTTGGTTGTTTTCTCTGGGATGTTGAGAGCTACGTCGACTCGAGGTACCATTTTGTCTTAAATTGAGCTGTGCATCCTGAAGGCATTGCTTTAGTGTATGTTGGTACGGATCAATAGAATACAAGTTAATGTAGCTTGCTATTATAGGTAGGTACAACTATTGTTATTGTTAATAAATTTATCTGTATATACTTTATAGTGATTTGTGACTCTAGATTTAACCAGTGAAAGGCAAGCTATGTTGTGATAGATCTTTGCTCATTTTTCTTCACCCGTGTCTGATGGCTGATTTTTGCTATTTAGATACCGCTCAATTGTTCGTATAGTTTTATGAGATTATGTGTTAGATTCGTTGAATAGGTGATTGAGAATTTGGACATTAAAAATCAGAGTCCAAATATGGCACTGAAAATTATTTCAAACGGAAGTTATGTGGCTCAGAATGAAAGCATGGTAGATTTTTTTTTTTTTTTTTTTTGGTTTTTTGGGTGAGAAGATAGTGTCTCAAAATAAGATAGTGAATACCTTAAAACTCAATAAATACTTACAAATGAATTTACATTTACGTTCTTTAAAGGACATTAATAGTTCAAATCAGAAACTTTTGGGTACAAGGTTTCTATTTTTATCACTAGACCAAACCTTAATTTGCCGTGTGTTAGTTTTGTAATATCAATCAAACGTATAAAATGAATTTTATAGCAAGTATTTCAACTCTAGACTATCATCGAGGTCAACGAAGCAGCTACTCCCAGCATTTTTAACACCATACAAAGTTGTTTGTCTGTTAACTATTAAGTGCTGCTTCATGGCCCATGGACATTTTAATTTTTTGTGAAAGGGAGTTGTTAAATACTTAAATGTATTCCCCTACTACTACTACTACTACTACTACTACATGTATTTGTACCCGTACGCTTTTTGTTTTGGGACAAAATACTTATACATTTCAAAATTAACAAACACTAATTTTTTTTCTGTATAAAAATTTCAGAGACTAAATGATGTATTATTTTTTTTACCAAGACTGAATTAAGTCTCTAGTGAAATAATATATGCAGTACTATAATATAAGTAAACCAAGTATTTTAGTCTCTTTGTTAATTTTGACTCATTACACCAGAGACTAATTATACAGATTTTGGTAGCTTGACGCTACACACAAGTATATATGTTGAATTAATATTAAACAAGAAGTAGTAGATAAAAAAAATCATACTGCAACCAATATTGAAACAAGAATTCCACCAGAACCATTAATTTATAGCTAATTACATATAAAAGTTCTAATGAACACATAGCTACATAATATAATTATATGTCCCAATATCGTAGTCTTCACTCCTCACTCAGCTGCATCAATGATCGACATTGGCTATGCAAGCTGTGTGATACGTCCTTGGACAATAGATATGCTGCGATGGTACAGTATAAAGTCCACATAAACTATTAGCAGTGAAGTGTTTTTTGAATATTGAATAGAAATTCTCAATGCATCCTGCTGAGGCTCCATTTGTTTTTATTTTATATCATTCTTAAAAAGACCCGATTTAACAAATTTCCCCAACTTATTTAGATTGGGACCCTCCTTTGATGTGGATTCGACAACCTTACTTATATCACATAATGTAACCCCTTGGACAGATTCAGAACATGTAAAACTTTGCCAAAAATATCGTAATAGACAACTTTGGCATTCATTTGCTCAAGCTCAACAGACATAAATCCTTGGCCATCGTAGTAAAATTTGACCCCATCTTTTCCATTTTTATCAACGTCTCCTTTCCATGCCTTTGAACCTCCACCACTAGTTAAGAACTGTATTTGGCTGCAAAGGTGATTGACGATTCAGTAAACAAACAAACAAGTTAAATTAAGTTAACTTATAGACCTGTTGGTGCTACTTATGTGTTCCAAGCAATGGTCGTGCCCATTTAAGTACATATCAACATTGTTGACCTGCAAATTTCATTTGAAACGAGAAAGCCTTTTATCAGGAAACAAAGGATGATGCTCCTTATCTCTATAACTAGGGCAATATTTTCTTAGTTTGAGTACTAGCAGGTAGTTATATATAAATATGAGTAGTGACCTCAAGGATTGGCAGGAGGTGTGTTAAGAGCTCTTTGGTGTCCCCGTGGTGCCCTATGCTTCTTACAGGATGATGTCCTACAACAATCTTCCACTTGGCAGTAGAATCTCTTAGTGCTGTTTCCAGATCCTTCATTTAGAATTACACACGCACGCACACAAAGGACTATTAGATCACCATTTATCTTAATAATTTATGTGATAAGGATACTTAATTACCTTTAAGAGGTTTGATAAATATTTGTCTCTTGGAAGTACACCTCTCCAATCATACTTGTGATCCTTTGGCTTCAAAAAGTACTTGTCGACAAAAGGAGTTGTATCCACAAAGAAAAACTCTGCGATTTCTGTGATGTTTTAATATTAGAAGAAGAACTATTAATTAATGATGTGGATGCAGGAGGGCAGGAAAGTATATTGAATTGACAAGTTGGGTGAGTGAAAGAATTACCAGTGTGAAGGGTAAAAGATCTTTGGCAAAACCATCTATGATCAATATCATGAAGGAATGGATTTAATTGAGCTTCAACATCTCCCCTATAGTCATGGTTGCCCAAGACTAATTAAAGCAACCAGATGGATCACATTAATTAGAGTGAGTCAATATGAATGTATTGTTTGTTGGCAAGCTGAGTTAGAAGTAGACTGACTGACTGACCATTATACCATTGTTTTTGAAGGCTGTTGGCGGTGTAGATATCTGAGAAGGAATATTGAAATGCAGGGTCATGTATACCGGTCAATCCATCATCATAGAAATTGTCTCCGGTTGATACCACAAAGTCAATGTTTAATTTGTCACCAACTCTTCCCATCTGAATTTCATTTTAATAAATAATAATGGAATATGCAGTTGTAAAAAGAAAGAAAAAGAGAGAGAGAGAGACCTGAAAAGCAACTTGAGATTGGTTGTAGGTTCCTTTCCTTCCCCAGTCTCCAATGACAAGGAAGCTAAGTGAGCTGGCATCTGCTTTGTTGACAGCAGGGTGTTCAAGGCGTTGGAGCTCAGCTGATACATTTACACTCACACACACAACAGCAACACCGATGAAAACCGGAATCCATAAACATAAGGGGCTTAGGCTAATTGTTCCTCCCAAACCATCCATATTGTGTGTTATGTTTGTGAGTAATATACTATATATTAATAGACAGACAGAACACTAGTTATATATATGATAAAATGATGATCAAGATGGATGGAGAAGGGGCATGCAAAAATGTGAGCCAATGGGATGGGATATGGGGTATATGGCATATGCATCATTCACCATGCAGTAAAAATTTGACAAGCAAGCCAACAAAATGAATCATGAGTTTCTAGCTTGCTAAAGTGCATAGATACAGGGCGTTTAGCCCTCATGTTTATACAAAAAAAAAAGTACATAGATGCAAACCAACAAATATAGCGCATCTTCCTTGCAACTTCCTAATATGCTACTTCAGTTTCAAGACAATACAATACTATGCCTTGCTAGATACGTAATGCAACACAATAGATTAAGGCTCTAAGCTGATGCAATGTGTGAGAAAGTAATACATACATTTAAAGGAAGGTAAATATTATTTTCCTGAAAATTGATTGTCAAGTCAAGAATTAATTAGAGTTAGATAGATAGAGGAGCAAGGAAATCAATCATAAATAGAAAGGACAAATACAACAAGGAATGGAATGGATGTATTCTTGTCTCTGTTAGGTACAAAACAGAACAGACAAACAAGTGACCTTGACTTGTTATCTATGCTAGGCACAGAACAGAAAATACCAGCAAAATGATGGAGACGTACAGTATCTTGATGTACTACTACTACCACTACCAATCCTCTCAAAACAGTAATCTTCACCTCCACAAATCAATGGTTCTGGCTAGTGGATGTGGAATAATATCAGATTAGCTTTTGCACATCCAAACACTAAAACAGTTTGTGCTAAATTATTAGGTAATCATGCACTAGTATAATGATGTCTAATATTAAATACAATATAAAATAAATACTTTTGTATCTAAATAACATTTTTTTGACAGAAAAGAGTAAAAACCATTCAATTAGCCAAGACAAATATCAAAAATTGGAAAATATATAAATACTGTGAAGACTCAAATTAATTAAATATTTGGCTGAATTTGGACCACCATTGATTGATAGAGTATTGGCTTGAGTGCTGCTCACCAACAAACAATTACTGGCTTATACAATTACAAGTATGCGACTGAATAGCCAATATGCCACGCTGTGGCTTTAGAACAACCATAAAATGGTATATGGTGCACAAGTGAACCTGCACATTCTGTCTAAGCTAAAAAAAAGTTAGAAAAGAAAAAGAATGAAGAGAAATCAAGTTACCAGTTTGGCAAAGAAAACAAAAAAACTCAACAGCACTGACATACATACTTAATACAAACCCATGCATAGATACATACATATACAAAATGACGGTCTGATCTGTGTATTATGTTGTAACTGACAACCAAATAAAACCGAGTAGTTTGTGTGCATATTACTTACAAAACACTAACCATTAAGAACTGCCTAATTTACAATATCAATAAATAGAAGATTGGAAGTGCTCATATATTCAACATCATATGTGAAATTATTCCAAACAAAACAAGCATTTTGACTACTACTGGTTGGGACCTAAAAGTGAGAGAAGAAAAGCTCTGTAGTGTCCGGATGTTTCCGAGTGAACTGCATCATTCAGCGTCTTCTTGTATTTCTTTAAATATTCAGCTTTGATATAATGTAGATCAATCTCACTCCTAGTTACAATCACCCTCATAAGTTTTGTGTCATCGGTCCCCAGACCTTTTATTGCTTTACGTAGGACCTGCATACATAGTGGTAAAAGTTAAGACATACTTGTTTCCGTAATTATTTTGGCAATAAGAAAGTTTAAAAGGTCCCCTCTATGCTTAAACACTATCAAACCAACTACCACCTAATTTCGTGCAAAACATCACTAACAGATCTTTCAGTGAAAAAAGAAATGTCACTAGTATATCTCCAGCATTTTGTGGTACATAAAAAATACATTCAATAAAGCATTTTGTGGTGTGTGTATGTGTGTCTATATATATATATATTTGTCTTTTTTATAAAAAAAAAACAATTTCAGTAATTCACAGCAGAACACACAAACCAACTGAGTATACTACTTTCAAAGCAACCTAGTTGTTCCTTACCTAGTAAGTATACAGCTGTTTTACAGGGAAAGAAAATACTCTCCAGTCTCCACAAATGATTTTAACAATAAGCATCTTATTCTTCACCAGTTGTGTTTTTTCTTTATGATGAAGAATTATTGGAGAATGCAGATTTGTTTGTCTCGATCCAAGTTAATGGCATTACAAGGAGAAATTACCTAAAATTAATGTCAAAGGAAATACCTTTGCAAAATACTTTGCAGGACTCTCAGCACATTGGACTATTGTCAAAAGTGCATGAGCAAAATTCCCCGATGTTTCATTCTTTATTGCCTGATATGAATTCAGCTTGGGTAAGCGCCAGAAAAACACCTTGATAAATGCAAAGACTATGCTTAAGGGTAACAAAAGGGGTTAGAATACCTTTCTCAGTGAATGGCCATACTTTCCATGGTAAAAATGATTTATGGCAGCCAACTGTGCCGCACTCCGTTGACTAAATATTTGCACAAAAGTTTTCTCATCAGTTCCCAGTTTCTTTTCACCTGCTTTATACAGAACCTTTGCATCATTCTCAGCCATTTCTCTATTAACCTCAGGGCCTTCATGACGTGGTATGCTTACATATGCAAGTAAAATCTGGACAATGATTTTACATAAATTTATCAGTAACAACTTCGCTGTTGTTTGAATATCTGGGAAGTAATTCATAGATGTGATTATGACCGAGATCAAATAGCGAAATGGGAAAGAAATTTTACATCCAATGGAAATCTATGACAAACAACTGAACAAGGTTTCCCTCAAAAGACTTATACAGCGACACACAGTTGCACATTGGAATAAAACAGATAGACCAGAATTTTAGTCCACATCCAACCAAGTGAAGTGACCAATCCATATAGTTGGCTTGCAATTGAAATTTGTAGCTAGTAACAACATTCAATCTTGTCAGGATCCAAAAGTAACTTTCTTAGCTCTGGTATATTTTTTAATGGAGCAACTAGACAACCTACGCTCAAAAACTCAAATGACATAGTAGGAGTCATTCAGCTAAAAAATTCTAGGCAAGACACAAGAACACAATCAGTCGTATATTTGCAGAGATTTGAAAGGGATTACTGGTAAAACACCATTCGCCAGAGTAGAAATATCCAAGAAGCAACACAACAACACATTCAGAGATATCACCATATAACTTTGATGAACATCCAGAATCCTACAGCAATTTTGAATTTTTCAAAAGCTTGAACAGTTGTACAAAACTACAAATAAACAACACAAAGTGCCGAACCCATGCTCTATAATTGGTTATGTGCAGGATAGGATTGTGACAAAGAGAAGAGGGATGGCAAACAAGGGAGAGTGCCTGTCCTGAAACACTGAAAATAGTGTTTTGACATTTTCAAAATTTCTGGAAATACTGAGATGATTCTCTTATGCTTTTGTTTTTATGAAAAAACAAACTACAATATTTATTAAAACACTACTCAAAAGTGTATGTGATGCTCCAAGTTGTCACAAAAGATAGACATAGTCGCCCCATTTAACAGGCACTCAGGCAGTGCCCTATATCAAATTCAAAGGTTGGCAACTACTACGCGCCACTGATTTACAATATAAAATTAAAGAAACCAACCCCCTACCACCCTGTGGCCAATAGAATTCATGCAGTTCTGACAGACATTTTTCCTTCATGTTGAGGAATACCGTGCATTCATGCTAGACACTAACAAACCCTCTAGTGGCTTCTAATTCCTCGGTTTCAAAATGAATGTTGTATAAGGCTTTTGCATATTAAGAAATGCCATGATTAGAAGAAACAAATAACTATTTTACCAAGGAAAACTCCGAGAGGGAGAAAGAAGATTCACCTTTTTATGATCCCCTGAGGCATTTCTTTCAATATCATGGTCAAGATAAATGCCATATTTAGTATGGTATATCTGTCTTAAATATTGCAGTTGTGATGGAGTTCGTGAACAGATTACTTCAGTGGCAGCTTCAAGGTTTTTGGCCACAGTTAGAGTTTGCTTAAGTATTATTGCATCACGTCCGGCAGGGTCATGCATCCAAAGCAGAACTGCATTCTAGGAAACAAAAATACAAGAGAAATCAGATTGCCTTCATTCTTCATATACTTAGGTTGATAATAGAGAAAGGCAATGGGTTAGTTAGTGATGGACGGGTGTATAATTGATACCTCCAACTTGCCAGAAAGCTCAGAAGATAATCGTTTGAGAAGGTCCTCAGAGTACATTGCTCTATATTCTTGTTGGAGGTAGGCACGCTGAGTAGCATCTCTATGAGCAAGTATATTGATAACAGCACTAGTATCACACCCAAAACCTATGAAAGCATTGAATTATTAGCTAGAATAAAAGTATATGCAATGCAAGTCTTCATAATCTTATTGTTAAGAGTCTGTCTTATATTGGATGAGAGACGGGCGGAAGATATGTTTATAAGTGGGGGCAATAAGGTGCAATTGAAATATATTATATTAAATACTATTAATCCCATGTACGTACTAAGAAAGTAGCTCCGCCCCCCGAGTGTTTTAGTAAAATACTATTCGAGATGAAATCCAAACATAACATGATAAAATAGAGAAACCAAAAGTGGGCATTGTTCTAAGAAATGATTTGGTATACCATACATCAAGACGATAGAAGCATTAACTGTTCTTAACAAAAGTGGTCGGGGGTATTTGATTAGTAATTGTGATCCATGATCCTTAACCGGAATTAAATGAACTACAACAGTTAAGCAGAATGAATTTAAAAGGCAAATTGGCATGGCGTTAATATTATTATTGACGACGACGAAGAAGAAATGAAATACCGACCCTTGAAAGCACGGTGAAGTTGCATGGCATCGTCTCTTGGGGAAAGAGGAATAGGGGGTACATTCAGGGTAGACATCTTCTTTTGTATCCAAACTCCAAAAATGGCAAATCAAATTTCACAAGCACACGATAAGAATGCAGAGAGAGGGAGATCAATGAGAAAAGAGAGGCAACAAAATGCGTGAATTCAACGCAACCAAACAACAATAATGCTGAAGGAATTTCAATTGTTTTATTTGAGTAGTAATATATTAATATTTTGGTCCAGCTAGCTAAACTCAGTTGGCAATATATAATATTTTGGTCCAGAAGCTATTAAGGCACACTAACATATCATTACACCAATCAAAGAAAGCATGAGATAAATTATTTCCTATTTTCCCTATAAACCAAAACCAGAAATAAAAGTAATAAGTTTATGGTACCTATAAATATATCTGTGCAACTTTTTATTGTGCTTAGTTAATTGATAACTACTTAACCTTTTTTTTGTTGTGCTTAGTTATTAAATTTTTTTTTTTAAAAATAAATTAAAAACAAACTTTTGTGTGGAAGTTATTTTTTAACATATACAAATATTTAAATCTGTGTCAAAAAAAGAAATTGAATAGAGTGAAGAACAAAAATAACAATAAGAAAAATCTATACGGAAAAGAGTATTCTTTTTATATATTGGTATAGATAAACACTAATAAATCTTCAGAGGAAGGACTTAATTTAGCAGCAAAAACTTATGCATAAAGACCAATATTATAAGATATTTACAAATTTTAAGAGTGGTGCTTGTGTTACTTTGGAACTGTTTACTTATACATCAGTTTCCTCCTAAAGATTCAACGAGCTCAAAATCAATCATATTCCCCAACCCACCACCCATGAAAGGAACCACTTAACTATTCCTCAGCAACATTTGATGGCAGCTTATATGCGCGGATGACTCGAATCTGAAGCAAAAACAAAGAACGAAAAATGGAAGTGTCAGATAACTAGTGAGTCAAACTCACTATTGCATTATCTCCAAAAGTTAAAACAAAACGGAACATGCATGGGCAGAAGGCAGTGATTCTATGACATATATGATGATCGACTAGAATAGGAAACAATCATGCTGTTATACATATTTTCTATAGGTAGATGTTAGTGGTTATGGGAGGGGGAATTTGTCGGTAGCAGAGATCAAACCCTAGACATCTTACAAGCAAATTATATCAAATCAAGCAGGCAACTAAGAACAGAGCATATAAATATTGCCTGAGCCAAAGCATAAATTGTTCGCAAGATCCTAGCATAATCTGTTCCCAGCATTTGAATCACAATATCAGCCAGAAATGTTCCCCAAAGCCTGTTGCAAAGGCCAAATAAAACAATCAGAGCATAAATTGTTTTATAAAGCCACAAACAGTAATAAAACACGAGAGCAAAGAGGAAATAGATATACAGCTGACAAATCTTAAACCGAGTTCACTGACACCTCAACAGAAGGCTATGCAGTTACTGATATTAAGTGCAAACTGAAATTTAAAAAATGGCTCCATTGGACAAGGATAGAAATAAAAGGAAGGGGCCATATGGTACACAGATAAAAAAAATGGGTTACCAGATGCACAACGCACATAACACCATAGAGCTACAATTTTTTGAATTAACAGTTCAGATTCAATATGTACCACCAGGAGCATAATGGTCATACCCTTTCTCTCTCTTCCTCCCCCACACTTTTATATCTTTTTTGCAGTCCTGAGTCCTGCCAAGTTGCCAACCACTGCATCTTAATGGTGGACCATTCGACAATCACACAGTGCTGCCCCATCCCGCACCGCACGTGACTCTCCCCTCCCACCAATGCTGCCATACTCGCTGAACAGATGGTGTTATAATCCAAACTGTATATAAACCCTAAAGGAGTAAAGGTGCTAGGGTTCTAAATTTGTTCTTCACACACCACAATCATGTCATGCATGGTTGACTTTTGGTGCCTGGACGAGGGTTTTAGTGGCAATGCCTGCAAGTACAAATGCAAATATGCCCAAGAAAATGACGGCACTGGTGATGCTGAAAATGACATAATCTCTTTCATGGATATGACAATGCTTTCTTTCCATCGATCAAGACATAGATGCTGTCGTCATTGTGTGATCTTGACATGACAACTTTTGGGAGGTTGAGCTACGACAAGGTGATTATGGGGATGATGTTGAGATGAAAAATGGAAGAAGGTACAGCAATAGCAGGTGTCGGTGGTTTAGGCGAGCCAAGAGCAGATAAAGAAGGCATACAAGGAGAGGATGATGGAGTTGAAAGAAGAGATTCATTTGAATAAGGTTGAGTAGAAGGGGAAACAAGAATGATGTTGAGGTCCCTGCAGTGTTCTTGATAATGTCATTGATTCATTGGTATTGAGGTTCGGGTGCTAGAGGAGGGGGGGTGATGTGTTAGGGTTAACGACAATGGGCCACCAATTATACCCCCCTACTATCAATTACCGATTTTGACAAGGTGGGTTTAGGGAAGTGAAGGACGAGGATGATAGAGAGGCGGTGAGGGGTAAAGTTTTTCCGTATTTTACCCCTTTGGCCTCAAAACACAACTATAACTCACTAAAAGAAAAACTTGAGATGCAAGAAAATATGTTAAAACTTAATTTGTATAGAAGCATTTGACACTTGAGAAAGGAAAAACAAAACTAAATAGAAGCTTTAGAAGGTTTTTTTCCTTCTTCCTAAGCACCACCAAAATCACCAAGGAAAGAACAAAGAAAAATCAAATATTGCACAAACACCTACGAAAATGGGTAAAGAGTCAGAGACAGTTTTTCCAATTCCCCACAGGAGACCATGACCACTTTGAAAATTTGCCAGTTTCTGTTCAAGCAACCATGAAATCAGACTCTGGGTTAGGTAGCAGCCTAGCAGGACAAAAAGGGGAACCAAATTAGACAAAGAAATGCTATATTTTACTCCGGGAGTTTTCCTCAAGGCTACTTTCTATGATCAATCACCCAAGAAGGAACAGAGGTAAACTAAACTGATCACTAAACTAACTAGATAAACAATGCAATAGGACCCAACTCAGAAATAAGAGATAAGCACTAAGAAATAATTCTGCATTAACTGAAACAGATGATATGTCCTCGGTTCTTCCTATGTTTAGGACGGAAGAAAACAATAAAACAAAATTTAAATGAATGGAGCTCAACTCTTTGCAGAAGTGAATTACAGAAAAAAATGGAAAATAACCCGATAGAAGGATCAGCTCCTCACTCTCTACATCATCCAAAACCCAAGATGCCAAAAACTAACCTCTAACAGTTACCCTTCCTCTTAAAAACACACATCTCATGATTCTATCATATTCCCCACATTCTCTCTCTCCAATTCTTCTATGTGTCTGTTATATCATCTCCCCCACCCATACCCACACCACACACGTTAACAATGGGCTTGTCATTAGTAGTGGATCTATCATATGCACTCATGGAGCACAGTGTAAGAGAGAAGTTGTCCTGTGTAAAGGATTGAAATTCCTGGTGGTAAAAAGGACCTATGATGTAAACAAAATGGTGCACAAATCTCAAATAAAAAATTTATTTTTGAGAACAAAATGAAAAAATCTTCTAATGATATTGTTAGTTGAAGAAATCCATCATAATAATTGATCTAATTCTCTTTAATGAAATAATACAACAGCCCTCTTTTATATATACATCACAAAGTAACTACCAATGAGTAACTTCCTAATACAATCTATTTCAATATCTGACACTTAATCATATATTTAACTAAGGCAACACCCCCCCTCAAGTTGGACTATGGATGTCCATGAGTCCTAACTCGGAAATACATTTATGAAATGGAGAAAGAAACAAGAGTTTGGTGAAGACATCTGCAAGCTGGTTGGTAGAGGTGACATGCAGCAAATGAATTAAGCCTTTGGTGATCTTTTCATGAATGACGTGATTGTCAATCTCAAAGTGTTTTGTGCGCTCGCGAAAGGTGGGATTGTGGGCAAGACATGTGGCTGATTGGTTGTCATAGTATACGGAAGCAGAAGAATTGAGGCGAATGTGAAGTTCTGTCAGATGGATTCCGAAATAGATTGATGAATCCAAGCAAGAACCATGGTGTTACATCTTTCATCTTCGCCATGCTCCATAGAGAGGATCAGAAGGCAGAGGTGATAAAAGCGAACCATCAACGAAACACATCTTATTCTTAGCCATGGGAGCGACTTTCATAGCCCTAGATCAAGTATGGTAGTTTGGTCCCGAAAGGAGGGGAGGACCAATGGCTGTGAAGGACTCTCATTGCCATGAAGAAAAATATGGATTGAAGGGATTAATGACTAATGACTAAATATGTTAGGATGTTTTGGTTTCTGTAGGTTTTTGTGTTGAATAAAAATGAAAAAAATGCAGAGAAGAAACGTAAAAGAGAGAATAATGCTGCAAAGTTGTTTATTTGATACCAATTGATATACTTAAATACAAAAGTAATAACTGAATGCAAATAGTGCTCCATAATTGTAGCAACCACTACTGACTAGGTGAAAACAAATAGGAAACTAACTTATAGCCAAAAAAGTAGGAAATTAAAAGATCACTAACAGCAAAATAATAGATATTTTGCTTTGACTTATTCAAACTTAAATTACTTTGCCAGCATCCAAACACACATTTCAACACTCCTCCTTGTCTTGGAGGCTGCAAACTCCTAGTTTTTTCCTTAAAAATTCGAACCTGCTAAGTGAAGGAGGCTTGGTAAATATATCAGCAGCTTGATCTTCTGTTCTACAGTAAACCAGATTTATATCACCATTTTCTTGCACTTCTCTTAGGTAAAATAACTTGACATTAAAGTGTTTGGTCTTCCCATGAAACACTGGATTATTTGAGATTGAAATAGCTGCTTGATTATCAACAAATATCTGTGTACTTTGCTCTTGCTTCAGGCCCAAATCTGCTAAAATATTCCTTAACCAAATAGCTTGATTTACAGCTGCTGCTGCAGCTACAAACTCAGCTTCTGCTGTTGACTGAGCTACAACCTCTTGCTTCTTTGAACACCATGAAAAAACACTTGAACCCATGTTGAAACAGTACCCTGAAGTACTCTTCATATCATCCAAGCTACCTGCCCAATCACTGTCAGAATAGCCAAATAATCTGAAGTCTTTGACTTTGCAGTAATTGATTCCATAATGGACAGTTCCTTTGATGTATCTTACAACCCTCTTTGCCGCCTTCAAGTGCAATTCACTAGCACAATGCATGAATCTTGACAGCAAGCTAACTGAAAATAAGATGTCGGGCCTTGTAGATGTAAGATACATTAGACATCCAATCAGGCTTCTGAAATAAGCTTCATCAACTTTATCAGCCCCATCCTCTTTAATAAACTTCTCCTTTTGATGCATAGGAGTGTTCATTGTTTTGCATTCATCAAGCTGAAATTTTTTAAAAATCTCCTTTGCATATTTTTTTTGACAAATAAAAATCTCATTCTTCTTTTGAGTTATCTCCATGCCCAGAAAATACATCATAAGACCAAGATCAGTCATCTCAAAGACATCTTTCATTTCTTGCTTGAATTCTTCAACTAGTGTTATGTTGCTTCCAGTCACTAAAAGATCATCAACATACAAAGAAATTATCAAAATATCGGCACCAACATGCTTGACATAAAGTGTAGCTTCAGATAGGCTCTTTTGAAAGCCTAATTGCAGCAAATGATCATTAATTCTGTTGTACCACACTCGTGGGGCTTGCTTTAAGCCGTAAAGTGCCTTTTTCAGCAAGTAGACTCTATCTTCTTGGCCTTTGACAAAAAAACCTTCTGGTTGCTCAACATATATCTCCTCTTGCAGAAATCCATTAAGAAAAGCTGACTTGACATCCATATGAAACACTTGCCATCCCTTTTGTGCTACAATAGCAAGTAGTAGCTTGATTGTGTCGTGTCTTGCTACAGGAGCAAAAGTATCGGAATAATCAATTCCGAATATTTGAGAATAACCCTTCACAACAAGCCTTGCTTTGTGTTTGTTTATAGAGCCATCGGGGTTGAATTTTGTTCTAAACACCCATTTCACTCCAATGACCTTTCTATCACGAGGTCTTGGAACCAACTCCCAGGTTTGATTTTTCTCAATCATTGACAGCTCCTCCTGCATCGCAGCTAACCATTTCTCCTTTGTAGCGGCTTCTTCAAAGCTGGCAGGTTCAAATACAGCTATGTTGCACACTGCTATGCTACTTCTTTCATAGATATCAGAGACTAACCTTGTACCTCGAACCGGTGGATCATCTATTGTGTCTTGAAGCTCCAATGCAGCATTCTCATTATTTGGATCACTCCAAGACCAGTTTTCATTCTCGATGAAGTGCACATCTCTACTTTTCTTATTATTTTGATCACTCCAAGACCATTTCTCATTCTCCATGAAGTGCACATCTCTACTTACCAAAAATTTTCCAGTTTGAGGTTGAAAAATTTTGTAAGCTTTAGAGATTGTGCTATAGCCAATAAATACTCCAGGTTCAGCCCTTTTGTCAAGCTTGTCACGCTTAACCTGAGGTAAATGAGAGTAGCACAAGCAACCAAATACTTTAAAAAAATCCAGAGAAGGTTTAAAACCAAACCAGGCCTCAAAAGGAGTTTGATTTTGCAAAGCTCGTGTCGGGAGTCTATTTTGTATGAAAACAGCCGTATTTGCAGCTTCAGCCCATAGCTTCTTTGGTAATTCCTTTTGATGAAGCATACACCTAACCATGTCCATGATTGATCTATTTTTCCTTTCACTCACTCCATTTTGTTGGGGAGTGTAAGGAGCGGTCAATTGATGTTCGATCCCTGCTTCATCACAAAATTGTTGAAACTGATTGGAGACATACTCTTTCCCATTATCTGATCTCAGAATTTGAATACGACAATTGCTTTGATTTTCGACATGAGCTTTGAATTTCCAGAACACAGCAGCTACTTCTGATTTGTATCTAAGAAAATAAATCCAACACATTCTGGTTAAGTCATCGATAAAAACAATATAATAAAGACTTCCATTTAGCGATGGAGTTCTTTGTGGTCCAGCAAGATCAGTGTGAATAAGTTGGAGCTTCTGGTTTGCCCTCCAACTACTTGTAGAAAATGGCTTCCTTGTTTGTTTCCCAAATTGACAAGCTTCACATTCAGTTGGCTTTTCTGTTAAGGAAGGAACTCCACGAACTAGTTGATTTTTCAGCATGTAGTCCATTCCCGAATGATGGAAATGGCCTAACCTTTTGTGCCAAAGATCAGTTGTGCTTGTTGTGACTGGAAAAGCAGATTGCTCCTTCTTCATTGGATCAAATGAAAAGCTCTTGCTCTTCATTTTGACTTTGAACATTTCTTGGCCTGTTGGGTCTCTGATTATGCAATTCTTATCTTCAAAAATGACTTTGAACCCTTTTTCAAGTAGTTGTCCAACACTGAGCAAGTTCTGGTTAATTTCAGGTACATATAGAACATCAGTGAGATTTTTTGTACCTGTGTAGCTTGTGATAGCTACTGTTCCCTTGCCTTTAACCGCAATACGCTCACCATTTCCAATTTTGACCCATTTTACTTCGGTGCCTTCCAAATGCTTGAACAAAGCTTTGTCGTAGGTCATGTGGTTAGTGCAACCACTATCAATCAACCAAGATTCATATGAAGTATTAGTTGAAAAACATGTTGCAACAAAGAGATGATCTTCCTCCTCCTCTTGCTGGGCATTTTCTGCTTCTTCCGCAACTTGTTGGATTTTAGCTTTACAAATAACAGCTTCATGACCCATCTGATTGCACTTGCTACACTTTGCATCTGGCCTTCTCCAACACCGAAATGGTGCGTGACCGTTAATTCCGCAGTGCTGACAAGGTGGGAAATTTTTCTTTTTTCCCTTTCCTTTATTATAATTAGTTGCACCATTTTCACTACTTGCTGGATGGTTCTTCATAGAATTTGATTGTTGGCTCTTGGCTGGTAAAGCACCTTCAACCATATGATCTTGCCTCATAAGCCTTCGTTGCTCATGGGCATGCAAGGCATGTATGACTTCTGCCAAGGTAATCTTAGAAAGATCCTTTGTATTCTCTAAAGAGGCTAGGGATGCCTCATATCTTTCGGGCACTGTAACCAAAATTTTTTCTACAATTCTGGAATCAGCAAATTGAGTGCCAAGTAATCTAACCTTGTTTGCAATGGAAAGTAATTTGTCTGAGTATTCTTTGATTGTCTCGGACTCTTTCATTTTCTGCAACTCAAATTCCCTCATCAAATTCAGCACTTGCATGCTTCGAATTCTCTCGTCCCCTGCATATTCTTCCTTCAAGTAGTCCCAAATTTCCTTCGGTGTTTTGAGAGTCATGATTCTGGTGAAAACTGTTTCTGAAACACCAGCAAAGAGACATGATTTTGCCTTTGCCTTACTGGTTTTTTTCTCCTTGTGGATTTTTATTTGAGCCATGGTAGGATTATTCGGCAGCGGAGGAACTTCATAATCCTCTTCCACAGCTTCCCAAATGTCCAAAGCTTCTAGGTAAGACTCCATTCTTACTGCCCAAAGGTCATAGTTCTCCCCATCGAAAACAGGAGGGGCAACTTTTGAGAAACTTGAGTCAGCATCCATTTCACAGGTCCCTCAAGAAGAGAGCTCTAGATACCAATTGTAGGTTTTTGTGTTGAATAAAAATGAAAAAAATGCAGAGAAGAAACGTAAAAGAGAGAATAATGCTGCAAAGTTGTTTATTTGATACCAATTGATATACTTAAATACAAAAGTAATAACTGAATGCAAATAGTGCTCCATAATTGTAGCAACCACTACTGACTAGGTGAAAACAAATAGGAAACTAACTTATAGCCAAAAAAGTAGGAAATTAAAAGATCACTAACAGCAAAATAATAGATATTTTGCTTTGACTTATTCAAACTTAAATTACTTTGCCAGCATCCAAACACACATTTCAACAGTTTCCCATGGGGTTTTGACAAACATAAGCAAAAAGGCAAGTGGTTGCAAGATGAAAATGAACAATGTTTGTACAAACTGATGGAAACTTTGAACGTGATCTTCTGATACCATGTTGGTTGAAGAAATCCATCGTAATAATTGATCTAATTCTCCTTACTGAAATAATACACCAGTCCCCTTATATACAAACACACACACACAAATATCACAAAGTAACCACCAAAGATTAATTCAAGCAAGGAAAGTTTAGTGTACAAAAATATAAAACTGCTAGATATTGAAATAATTAAAAGGAGGTGTAGGACATACACAGGTCCAAGTAATGTGAGCATGCTTCTAAAACCCAGATATCTTGATGCAGCACCGAGAAACCCCTAGAACATATCAAACTTCAGATGATAAACATCACATAAAATCAACACAAACTGAAACACCAACTTATTTTTTAAAAAAAATAAAATCTACGTAAGAGACAAAGAAAATAACTAACTTTGCTGATATAACTACCACAAAGAAAATTAACTTATTGTGAGGTTCTATGATGACAATGTCTAAATTCAAACTCATTTCACGTTTTTCTATTTAACTGGTGCAAAAGAAGTTGAAGCTCCAAAATATTGGATACAGCATAATATGTTTAGCCATCTATAAGTCAATTTTACCTATGCATCTGGGAATACATTTAGTACATTCATGCCACCGAAATACATTACTATGAAATAAATTGACAACAAAAGAAGCATATCAAATTGGGATTCGGATCCCCTGACTTTTGGGCACCAAAATCACTCTAACTTTCAACCTTTATGGACCATTAGATCAATCTTACACTTCATATTGCACAACGTGGCTTTGTTTTTTCTGGAATTGTTTTTGAAACAACACAGAAACTTGTATGCTGCAGTTTCATCTCCTTACCCAAGCACGCTTTTCCCAGGGAACCCCGCACATCATCATCCAAACCATTTCCGACCACTGTCGCCGTTTGATTCTAACCAGTACAACCAGTTTGAACGAGATGATAGTAGACTACTATGGTTGTAAATCCGACCACCACAACCATTTCAAATTTCCAGATCACACACACAAGTCAATTGGGGGTGTTGGTTGTTAATTTAAACTGGTGTTGAACAGATTATTGACACTAAAGTATAAACATTTGAAGCATGACAATGGTGCTGAAGGGATTATGGATTCAAATTATAATGTGAATATTTATGGCTCAATAAAAGCATAAATACAGGCAATTAGAAATGAGACAGCGGCGGTGTTGATCTAGTTGTGGTGGTTAGAAATGAGACAGTGGCGGTGGTCGGAGTCGATAGTGATGGTCGGGGCTATAAAGGTTGAAAGTCAGACTGACTTGGCACTCTAAAGTCTTTTTTTAGGTAAACTAAGAGTGTCACTTTGGCAATCTAAAGTCTGTGGATCCTAATCCATCAAATTGTTTTGTAAGGCACCTGTTTTGCTGCAAGCAAAGCTACCCTGGATTCCAGATTGATCATAGCTAAATGTCCACCCTGTAAATCACATAGAGCAAAATACATGTACAAGTTATTGTTGAGAAATATTGATCATGGTACCAAAAAACAACCACCAGTATCAATGTATACCTTCTTCACTAACTCTTTCTTAACCTGGTAGTTAGCAGCTTCTACAAGCATTTTCCCAGACAATTTCCTCGCAAACTACAAGTGATCGTCTAGTCATGAATAGGAGTGGAAAAAAAGGAAGCCAAACTGGTTTCTTTTGGAGATACATTGAACATAGAGAACTAATAAAACACAGATATATTCTCTTACCAATTGATATATCTTTGCCAATGTAAATATACCACCTCCCTGGGGATGAAAAAAAGAAATGAAACGAAAATATGAGCTAAAATTTAGAATTGAAAAGATAGTAAGATGTAAAGTGAATGAGGTTAAGCAGGAATTAAAAAAAAAAAAACCTTCAAAAGAATAGATTGAAAGTCTCGTGCTCCAACTTTTGACTGCATTTTCCATTGATTGAGTCCAAGTTGTAGAGTTCCCTGAGCATCAGACGCAGTGGATACATCCAATAAGCCTGAATAGTGTCCTCCTGATTCTTCACTAATTAAAGTATATATTGAAGCTTTAGATGACGAGGAGCAGTTAGAGAAGTATAAAAAATGTTTAATAATTTTGATTTCGTTACATACGTTGAGTTGTAGTGTAAAAGGTGGAGGAATATTTCTAATTCAAGGTCGTGGGTTGAGAGTTGGGTTGAGCAAGGAATATTCAATTTTTTCCTAAGATTAAGCAACACATTTCTGTAAGATGGCCTCCAACCCCTGCGAATGAACATTTATTTATAATTGTGTGAAGGATGACAATGATGGTGGTGATAACAATAATAATGAAAAACTAAAAACCTTAATGTTGAACGGGCATCAGCTGCGAGGAAGAAAAAGCGAGACTCGAGAGTGGCTATAAATTGTTGGCGTAGTTGAATGTCGTGTCCAATCGTGGATGGATCAATTTCCAGCTCCTCCTTCTCCAAGGTACTAGTAGTTGTTGTTGTGATGGATTTCAGCAAAGGACTCAAGTAGCTGATGGAAATGGAATGGATGGCATTTATTATTATTATTATTATTATTATTATTATTATTATTATTATTATTATTATTATTATTATTATTATTATTATTAATTAGAACGAGAAATGGAAAAGAGAGAAACAACACAACACCTTGGGCCAAAAAGGATTGTTTGAATTTCACAGAGCTCTGAGTCCGTTGCAAGTTCAAGCACCGATCGCAGATCAGGATCGAAGTCAAAGGCCCGTCGTCCTTCACTTACATCTGCCTTTTTTTGACAAAGCACCTTCACATTCACATGCCGATTGCGTTTGGGCGAAACCAATTCCTTTACAATTGAGTTGAGGAAGTATGAGGATAGATATGATTTCAAGTTCTCAATTGAATAATTAAATTATAAATTTTAAATAATGAGAAAGCTTACTGTTGTTGTTATTGGTACTGGGTATGTGTGACACAGTTTCCATTTCCAACAAGAACAAAACCATGATGATGGTAAGGCCACTCCACTTGTTGCACTTCCACACCACCTCATCCTTGCACACAGTGGCAGAGCCAGAATTTTAACAGAGCCTGGGCAAAATTTTAACAACATTCACATTCTCAATACTTTTTATCAACCAAAAGCCTCCTCATCCCTAAAGTTAAATGATCCAAAGTTAATAACAATGTATTACATCTAATCTAAATAACAATACCAATACTTTTAACCAATTAAATAATTCCTTACCTGAATCTAGTTATATACATATAGAAGCAATTCATATGGTTATAATCCTTCATGTGTTAGAAACAATTGCATAAATTACCTGAATCTAGTTATATACTTGAAGATGAATTGCATAAATTATATTGGACAAAAAGGTGAGAAAAAAAACATGACTAAACAGAAAATGTGAAATTTTGATATTGAAACAACATAGTCAGAGAAGAAGGTACAAACTAGTAAATTCGACATTTAAAGTAAACACTAGTATTTGTTTATTACTTTATATTTTTTTTATAAGTATTACTTTATATTTTAGATCTCACTAAAAATTACTGAAAAGAGAGTAAATAATCAAAACAGGATTGCATCTCTTAAATAAACATGAACAGAGTATAAAAAATTCAATTAAAACTACTAACTTTAGTGTGATATTGGAAGCAAACAATGTAGCAGTAATACTTCACAATGAAGGTGTCACGACCCCATCTCGGATCATGACCGGCGCACAGGCTAACACTAATTCATCATATATCCAGCCTGTGCAAGCCTAATGCACTAGCTATAGTCTATACACCTTTTTCTAAAATACCGAGCTATTGAAATTTAGAAATGTCTCAACTTTCATGACATCCGAAAACTAAAAATTTAATTGTCAAAAACTGTATATAAACTATATTCTCCTTTGTACAACTCAAGAAATGAACAACTCTTATTCTTACCAGTTCATCCTGCTAAAATCACAAACAATGTTCACCATTCAAGATAGACAAACCTACCACAGAATAAACTTTTGGATAGATACGAAATTTTTTCAAGAGTTTCATCCAACAACTTTTAAACTAAAACGACCGTGCTTTGAAAACATATACCAAAAATAATCTTTACAACATCGAAGGGGACAACATTTGATAAAATCTTTAACATAAATCGATTGTTAGACACACACGAAGTTCTACATGCACATGTAGTATTGAAACTAATATTAAGTTTGTCATATCTCATATTGCTTATCTTTTCGCATTACATTCACAGAGACCACATTATCTCTTCGTTGTGGCGAACGGATTTACCACATTATCTCTGCGTGAAGCGAACGGATACCACATTATCTCTTCGTTGTGGCGAACGGTAATATTCTCAAATTACTATGAGCACTGCACTAAACTCATAGGCTGCATTATCTCTTCGTTGCAGCGAACAGTTCCACAAGAAATCACAATTTCAATTCAAACATTCGAAATTAAAGAATATTACATCAAATAGAGTGTCGGTCACAACCATAATTCGATTTTCATTTTAAAGATTCACAATTTCCAATCAATACTAATTCACAATACCTCAGTTTCTCAGGTTACTTAGAGCAACTCCAATGGTGAACTTCACCTAGAGTTATTTTGTGGGTTCCATTAAGCCACATCATTTTAAAATAATCCTTTCATTTTTTACTCCAATGGTACAATCCTAAAAAACTCATATTAGGCCCCACAACTTTACCTCAAAAATTAATATTTTACTCATATTGCTATTGTCTCAAATCAAAATAATATTATTTTAATATGATGAACTTTGGAAAATCTGTTGCTTCATGGTGCAACGTCCTCCACCTGGCACAATCACCTTTTCACATGAAGACAAAAATGGGATGCTTTTTGATCTCCAGCTGGCGGACGGAACAGGAATTTTAGACCACTGGAGCTGCTCTTAGAGATTAATTACTATAATCAACCACTTTGATTCTATTTCTATTAAATCTAAACATCACAGAAACATCACCAAACGATGGAGGGAACTACAACAACTTACTAAGAAATTAATTATTACAATCAACCACTATCTCGGATGGTAAGGGAAACAACTCAGAACATATGCTGCACAACTAATCCTCCCCCTCTCAGGTAGAATATTATTTGATATAAACTAATATAGGCAGAAAGATTCGATCATTTCATTTCACCAAAACTAAAAGACTCAAGTTCATTTCCCTAAATATCCAAGACACACCAATCAACTATATGAATATGATATCAGTCATGGCTAGTTACAAGTTTTGCTTGTATCTTTATCCTCTACTCATTCAAGGATGATTCTTAGAAAATAAGACCTTGTATTATGAAACTTTGTATTTTAGCATTCTATATGTCCAAATAGTCAATTCCAATTAATTTATTACAATCTAACTAGTCTTTAATTGTATCATAACAGTCTCTAGTATAATTTTAACATTAAGTTCCAACTCATTTATATTTTATCATGACAAAACATGATTCTAATATACTTTAATTCTTACAATAGAATCTCTATTAGTCCCAAAAGAGTACCAATAATTCCAACAAATCCAAAAACCATTTCAATGTCAAATAATGTGAAATCTCAATTCCCAACTAGATTGTAATTAAATCAAAACAGAATATGAATCTAACATACTCTATTTTTTACATTGAAGTCTCTAATCATAAGTTGTCATAGGTTGGGGTAAAATTTCTTAACATTCCAAGTTCCAACACATGCAACTTCTCATACTTAGGTTTAATCTTTCTACCAAAATTAAAACCTAATAAGAACTAACCTTAGTTATTTGAAGATGATGAAGATGGTGATGGACCTCTTTAAACCTAGTCAGTTTGAAACCATCTTTTTTATCACCAATCCAAATCTTGATGCTTTAGCCTTTAATTTCCTCTAATGAACTCTCTAACTAGTTGAAAGAAGCTTTTTCTCCATGATTATATTACATGTATTTAGTGTTAGAGAGGGATTGAAAAGATTTTGGAATCATGCTATGAAGAGTGTGTGGGTTCGGGACGGGAGAGTTCTAGAGAAGAAGATAGAAATTGAATATTTTTTCGCTATCTTTTTATTTTTATTTTTTTTATTTTCTAGTGTTATAATATTATTATAATTACTAATAAAAAATAATCTCATTCATTTAATTTATATTTACTTTACGAAAAATGCTAAATAGTGCACTAGTTAAACACATAAAAAAATAAATTATATCTTGAAATTCGTGCATTTAATACATTGAAAGTGTAAAAAGTTATTTTTATTAATATTAATTTTATATTTTTGATATGTTTAACAAGTGCACTATGTCGGGCCCTCCAAGGCTGAATGATTTTCGTCCCATCTCGCTGGTAGGTAGTCTCTACAAGATTCTGGCTAAGACTCTGGCTAATCGCTTGAGGTCGGTTATTGGGAGCGTGATATCTGAGTCTCAGACGACT
Organism: Trifolium fragiferum; assembly: GCA_954870985.1. Classification (NCBI taxonomy): domain Eukaryota; kingdom Viridiplantae; phylum Streptophyta; class Magnoliopsida; order Fabales; family Fabaceae; genus Trifolium; species Trifolium fragiferum. The sequence continues at coordinate 7,088 of OX940790.1, read as the reverse complement.
TTTGTAAAGGACAGACAAATTCTCGATGGTATTCTTATCGCGAATGAGGTGGTGGATGAAGCTCGTAGAACCAAGAAAGAGCTTTTGCTTTTCAAGGTGGATTTCGAAAAAGACTACGATTCGGTGGATTGGGGTTATTTGGATGCGGTGATGGGGCGGATGGAATTCCCGCTTCTGTGGCGGAAGTGGATTAAAGAATGTGTTAGTACCGCTACTGCGTCGGTTCTGGTCAACGGTAGTCCTACTGAGGAGTTCGCGATGGAGAGAGGATTACGTCAAGGGGATCCGCTATCCCCTTTTCTCTTTTTGTTAGCGGCTGAGGGATTGAATGTGCTGATGCGTTCTTTAGTGGAGGGGAATAAATTCTCAGGGTATCGGGTGGGAGAGCAAGGATCAGTAACAGTGTCCCATCTTCAGTTCGCAGACGACACGCTTTTGATGGGCGAGAAGAATTGGGCGAATGTGTGAGTTCTGCGGGCAGTTCTTATGCTGTTTGAGCTAATGTCGGGCCTGAAAGTTAATTTTAATAAAAGTATGTTAGTGGGCGTTAATATAGCGGATTCTTGGCTTCACGAGGCGGCTGCTGCGTTGCGTTGTAAAGTGGGGAAAATTCATTTTCTCTATTTGGGTCTTCCTATTGGCGGCGATCCGAGGCGTCTGGGTTTCTGGGAACCGGTTATAACGTGCATGAGGAATCGATTGTCCGGGTGGACGAGTCGTTTTTTGTCTTTTGGGGGTCGCTTGGTTCTTCTCAAATCGGTTTTGACATCTATGCCTGTCTATGCTTTTTCATTTTTTAAAGCTCCTGCAGGTACTATTTCCTCTATTGAATCTCTTTTGATTAAGTTTTTTTTTTTTTTTTGGGGAGGGGGGGGAGTGAGGGTTCTAAGAGAATTTCATGGGTTCGGTGGAACTATGTCTGCTTACGGAAGGAGTACGGGGGGTTGGGGGTTAGGCAGCTTCGGGAGTTTAATGTTGCCCTGCTGGGCAAATGGTGCTGGAGGACCGTGAGAGTTTCTGGTTTATGGTGTTGGCGGCTCAGTATGGCATGGAGTGGGGGCGGGTGAGGGATAGAGGGAGTTTGGGGTCACCTTGGTGGAGGGAGATTGCGAGGATCAGGGATGGAGTCGGCGGGCTTAGGGATGGATGGTTCGAGGAGTGTGTGACGAGGAGGGTGGGGGACGGGACAGACACTCTTTTCTGGACCGATCCTTGGTTGGGCGGGATTCCTTTGAGGGAGAGATTTGGCCGCCTGTTCGATTTGACCTTGACCAAGTCGTGCACGGTGGCGGAGATGTACTCATCGGGTTGGGGGGGCGGAGGGGAAGAGTGGGAGTGGCGGAGACAGTTGAAGGGGTGGGAGGAGGAGTTGTTGGAGGAGTGTCAGACTTTACTTTTGCCCGTGTCTATGCAGTTAGGTACTTCTGACAGGTGGCAGTGGCGACTCGATCCAGTCTCAGGTTTATTCTGTCCGTGATGCTTACCAGCTTTTGACCTCTCAGGACGCGGTTACTGTGGGAGATCATTTTAATTGTCCCCATGCTAGGTCCTTCATACTCTGTTCCACTCCTCAAAGTTATCATCTTGCATGTTTCTTTGCCTTTATCTTTTGAGGTAGAAGCAGGTGTTTCAGTAGTGCTGGGCAAACTTCCACTTGGTCTTGAAGCGCGTCGTGGCTATTTGGCCCATCTGTTTCTCCAGATTTTCGATACTAACTCCTTAGGCTAAGATTTGATTCTTGGCTTCAATAGTGAAATTTTTTGTCTCTTGCATAAAATTCTTCAGTATTGTCTCTAGTTGACTACCAGGCTGTTGAGAAAAACTTGGGGGTACAGCAGGAGCTTTTTGTTGATTTTGTGCATTTGTCCAAGGGAAATTAGGATGGTTCCTCCAACCAGGATTATAACGATCACTGTATGGATTGTTATTCTTGTTGAAATTGTTGACATAGTTGATTGACACAGGGTTTGCAGGACATTCTTCATAGAGGTGAGCTCCAACACAATAAACACAGGCCACTTCAGTTAAGTCTGTAACTACTTTGACTGGCTCATAGGCAACTGCAGGCAAGGCAGGTGGTGTGAGTAAAGTCTTCAATATGTTGTGCATCTGAGCAACTTGAGCAGCAAGGGTTGTTGCTTCACTAACTTCATGGACTCCAGCTAGCTTCTTTGACTCAGTAGGAGCAGGATTTACTCTGACTGTAGGCCATTGATAGGTGTTTGCAGTGATACTCTCTATGAGTTCAAAACCTTCTGTGTATGACTTGGAAAGTAAGGCTCCTCCTGATGATGCATCCAACATATTTCTTGAAGATGGCACTAAACCATTGTAAAAAGTTTCAAGTTCCAACATACAGGGATACCATGATGCAGACACAGCCTTAGCATCTCTTTATACCTTTCCTAAGCATCAAACAAAGTCTCATCCTCTCGTTGTCTAAATGAAGTAATTTCATTCCTCATCTTTGCATTTTTGACAGGAGGGAAATATTTTGCTAAGAAATTCTCAGCTAGAGCATTCCAAGTTGCAATGGAATTAGGCTCTAGAGAGTTTAGCCAACCTTCAGGGTTCAGGGTTCGGGGTTCGGGGTTCGGGGTTTAGGGCTTAGGGCTTCGGGCTTCGGGCTGAGGGCTTCGGGCTCAGGGCTTCGGGCTCAGGGCTTCGGGCTCAGGGCTTCGGGCTCAGGGCTCAGGGCTAAGGGCTCCGGGTTCCGGGTCTAGGGTCTAGGGTCTAGGGTCTAGGGTCTGGGGTCTGGGGTCTGGGGTCTAGGGTCTGGGGTCTAGGGGTCTGGGGTCTAGGGGTCTGGGGTCTAGGGGTCTGGGGTCTGGGGGTCAGGGGTCTGGGGGTCAGGGGTCTGGGGGTCAGGGGGTCTGGGGGTCAGGGGGTCAGGGTTCAGGGTTCAGGGTTCAGGGTTCAGGGTTCAGGGTTCAGGGTTCAGGGTTCAGGGTTCAGGGTTCAGGGTTCAGGGTTCAGGGTTCAGGGTTCAGGGTTCAGGGTTCAGGGTTCAGGGTTCAGGGTTCAGGGTTCAGGGTTCAGGGTTCAGGGTTCAGGGTTCAGGGTTCAGGGTTCAGGGTTCAGGGTTCAGGGTTCAGGGTTCAGGGTTCAGGGTTCAGGGTTCAGGGTTCAGGGTTCAGGGTTCAGGGTTCAGGGTTCAGGGTTCAGGGTTCAGGGTTCAGGGTTCAGGGTTCAGGGTTCAGGGTTCAGGGTTCAGGGTTCAGGGTTCAGGGTTCAGGGTTCAGGGTTCAGGGTTCAGGGTTCAGGGTTCAGGGTTCAGGGTTCAGGGTTCAGGGTTCAGGGTTCAGGGTTCAGGGTTCAGGGTTCAGGGTTCAGGGTTCAGGGTTCAGGGTTCAGGGTTCAGGGTTCAGGGTTCAGGGTTCAGGGTTCAGGGTTCAGGGTTCAGGGTTCAGGGTTCAGGGTTCAGGGTTCAGGGTTCAGGGTTCAGGGTTCAGGGTTCAGGGTTCAGGGTTCAGGGTTCAGGGTTCAGGGTTCAGGGTTCAGGGTTCAGGGTTCAGGGTTCAGGGTTCAGGGTTCAGGGTTCAGGGTTCAGGGTTCAGGGTTCAGGGTTCAGGGTTCAGGGTTCAGGGTTCAGGGTTCAGGGTTCAGGGTTCAGGGTTCAGGGTTCAGGGTTCAGGGTTCAGGGTTCAGGGTTCAGGGTTCAGGGTTCAGGGTTCAGGGTTCAGGGTTCAGGGTTCAGGGTTCAGGGTTCAGGGTTCAGGGTTCAGGGTTCAGGGTTCAGGGTTCAGGGTTCAGGGTTCAGGGTTCAGGGTTCAGGGTTCAGGGTTCAGGGTTCAGGGTTCAGGGTTCAGGGTTCAGGGTTCAGGGTTCAGGGTTCAGGGTTCAGGGTTCAGGGTTCAGGGTTCAGGGTTCAGGGTTCAGGGTTCAGGGTTCAGGGTTCAGGGTTCAGGGTTCAGGGTTCAGGGTTCAGGGTTCAGGGTTCAGGGTTCAGGGTTCAGGGTTCAGGGTTCAGGGTTCAGGGTTCAGGGTTCAGGGTTCAGGGTTCAGGGTTCAGGGTTCAGGGTTCAGGGTTCAGGGTTCAGGGTTCAGGGTTCAGGGTTCAGGGTTCAGGGTTCAGGGTTCAGGGTTCAGGGTTCAGGGTTCAGGGTTCAGGGTTCAGGGTTCAGGGTTCAGGGTTCAGGGTTCAGGGTTCAGGGTTCAGGGTTCAGGGTTCAGGGTTCAGGGTTCAGGGTTCAGGGTTCAGGGTTCAGGGTTCAGGGTTCAGGGTTCAGGGTTCAGGGTTCAGGGTTCAGGGTTCAGGGTTCAGGGTTCAGGGTTCAGGGTTCAGGGTTCAGGGTTCAGGGTTCAGGGTTCAGGGTTCAGGGTTCAGGGTTCAGGGTTCAGGGTTCAGGGTTCAGGGTTCAGGGTTCAGGGTTCAGGGTTCAGGGTTCAGGGTTCAGGGTTCAGGGTTCAGGGTTCAGGGTTCAGGGTTCAGGGTTCAGGGTTCAGGGTTCAGGGTTCAGGGTTCAGGGTTCAGGGTTCAGGGTTCAGGGTTCAGGGTTCAGGGTTCAGGGTTCAGGGTTCAGGGTTCAGGGTTCAGGGTTCAGGGTTCAGGGTTCAGGGTTCAGGGTTCAGGGTTCAGGGTTCAGGGTTCAGGGTTCAGGGTTCAGGGTTCAGGGTTCAGGGTTCAGGGTTCAGGGTTCAGGGTTCAGGGTTCAGGGTTCAGGGTTCAGGGTTCAGGGTTCAGGGTTCAGGGTTCAGGGTTTAGGGTTTAGGGTTTAGGGTTTAGGGTTTAGGGTTTAGGGTTTAGGGTTTAGGGTTTAGGGTTTAGGGTTTAGGGTTTAGGGTTTAGGGTTTAGGGTTTAGGGTTTAGGGTTTAGGGTTTAGGGTTTAGGGTTTAGGGTTTAGGGTTTAGGGTTTAGGGTTTAGGGTTTAGGGTTTAGGGTTTAGGGTTTAGGGTTTAGGGTTTAGGGTTTAGGGTTTAGGGTTTAGGGTTTAGGGTTTAGGGTTTAGGGTTTAGGGTTTAGGGTTTAGGGTTTAGGGTTTAGGGTTTAGGGTTTAGGGTTTAGGGTTTAGGGTTTAGGGTTTAGGGTTTAGGGTTTAGGGTTTAGGGTTTAGGGTTTAGGGTTTAGGGTTTAGGGTTTAGGGTTTAGGGTTTAGGGTTTAGGGTTTAGGGTTTAGGGTTTAGGGTTTAGGGTTTAGGGTTTAGGGTTTAGGGTTTAGGGTTTAGGGTTTAGGGTTTAGGGTTTAGGGTTTAGGGTTTAGGGTTTAGGGTTTAGGGTTTAGGGTTTAGGGTTTAGGGTTTAGGGTTTAGGGTTTAGGGTTTAGGGTTTAGGGTTTAGGGTTTAGGGTTTAGGGTTTAGGGTTTAGGGTTTAGGGTTTAGGGTTTAGGGTTTAGGGTTTAGGGTTTAGGGTTTAGGGTTTAGGGTTTAGGGTTTAGGGTTTAGGGTTTAGGGTTTAGGGTTTAGGGTTTAGGGTTTAGGGTTTAGGGTTTAGGGTTTAGGGTTTAGGGTTTAGGGTTTAGGGTTTAGGGTTTAGGGTTTAGGGTTTAGGGTTTAGGGTTTAGGGTTTAGGGTTTAGGGTTTAGGGTTTAGGGTTTAGGGTTTAGGGTTTAGGGTTTAGGGTTTAGGGTTTAGGGTTTAGGGTTTAGGGTTTAGGGTTTAGGGTTTAGGGTTTAGGGTTTAGGGTTTAGGGTTTAGGGTTTAGGGTTTAGGGTTTAGGGTTTAGGGTTTAGGGTTTAGGGTTTAGGGTTTAGGGTTTAGGGTTTAGGGTTTAGGGTTTAGGGTTTAGGGTTTAGGGTTTAGGGTTTAGGGTTTAGGGTTTAGGGTTTAGGGTTTAGGGTTTAGGGTTTAGGGTTTAGGGTTTAGGGTTTAGGGTTTAGGGTTTAGGGTTTAGGGTTTAGGGTTTAGGGTTTAGGGTTTAGGGTTTAGGGTTTAGGGTTTAGGGTTTAGGGTTTAGGGTTTAGGGTTTAGGGTTTAGGGTTTAGGGTTTAGGGTTTAGGGTTTAGGGTTTAGGGTTTAGGGTTTAGGGTTTAGGGTTTAGGGTTTAGGGTTTAGGGTTTAGGGTTTAGGGTTTAGGGTTTAGGGTTTAGGGTTTAGGGTTTAGGGTTTAGGGTTTAGGGTTTAGGGTTTAGGGTTTAGGGTTTAGGGTTTAGGGTTTAGGGTTTAGGGTTTAGGGTTTAGGGTTTAGGGTTTAGGGTTTAGGGTTTAGGGTTTAGGGTTTAGGGTTTAGGGTTTAGGGTTTAGGGTTTAGGGTTTAGGGTTTAGGGTTTAGGGTTTAGGGTTTAGGGTTTAGGGTTTAGGGTTTAGGGTTTAGGGTTTAGGGTTTAGGGTTTAGGGTTTAGGGTTTAGGGTTTAGGGTTTAGGGTTTAGGGTTTAGGGTTTAGGGTTTAGGGTTTAGGGTTTAGGGTTTAGGGTTTAGGGTTTAGGGTTTAGGGTTTAGGGTTTAGGGTTTAGGGTTTAGGGTTTAGGGTTTAGGGTTTAGGGTTTAGGGTTTAGGGTTTAGGGTTTAGGGTTTAGGGTTTAGGGTTTAGGGTTTAGGGTTTAGGGTTTAGGGTTTAGGGTTTAGGGTTTAGGGTTTAGGGTTTAGGGTTTAGGGTTTAGGGTTTAGGGTTTAGGGTTTAGGGTTTAGGGTTTAGGGTTTAGGGTTTAGGGTTTAGGGTTTAGGGTTTAGGGTTTAGGGTTTAGGGTTTAGGGTTTAGGGTTTAGGGTTTAGGGTTTAGGGTTTAGGGTTTAGGGTTTAGGGTTTAGGGTTTAGGGTTTAGGGTTTAGGGTTTAGGGTTTAGGGTTTAGGGTTTAGGGTTTAGGGTTTAGGGTTTAGGGTTTAGGGTTTAGGGTTTAGGGTTTAGGGTTTAGGGTTTAGGGTTTAGGGTTTAGGGTTTAGGGTTTAGGGTTTAGGGTTTAGGGTTTAGGGTTTAGGGTTTAGGGTTTAGGGTTTAGGGTTTAGGGTTTAGGGTTTAGGGTTTAGGGTTTAGGGTTTAGGGTTTAGGGTTTAGGGTTTAGGGTTTAGGGTTTAGGGTTTAGGGTTTAGGGTTTAGGGTTTAGGGTTTAGGGTTTAGGGTTTAGGGTTTAGGGTTTAGGGTTTAGGGTTTAGGGTTTAGGGTTTAGGGTTTAGGGTTTAGGGTTTAGGGTTTAGGGTTTAGGGTTTAGGGT